>OY796685.1:25195626-27695626 GCA_963680715.1 Tetragnatha montana | reverse complement strand
AGTAATATAGTACACATAGAAATGCTAGCAAAGAGCCATGAACATAACTATGAGCTATATATAAATTTTAATTTTCCTAAGAAATTTCAGACAACACTAATAACAGTTGTAGTAATAGTATGCACAGCATTTATGTAATTGGAGAGTAACTATGTAAGGAAAGAAAAAAATGCTTAGATGAAAATAAGATTTAGCTTTTGAGTACAGGTATGCAGTTTCTTAAGTAAATTTTAATGAGTCATTAATTGTTTTTTTGAGAGGATTTTATTAATTTCAATTGCACAAATGTTTATTCTCTTACCTAATGTTTCCTGAGCGATCTCCCGAGGCCAAACTCCTGCCATCAGGGCTGATTCTTAAACATCGAACACCATTCTTCCCATCATATGTAGCATCAACTTTATCATTGCTACCACCTAAAACCATTTCAATATTGCACAGTTTGACTTAACAAAATTAAACGGAATGCAGCAAAAAAGAAAAAAAAGCACAAGATACCAAAAGGTCACCAAAGTTTATACAGAAATTATGATTTTAAGGAGGATTTTTTTTAGATAAATTCAAGGACTACAGTTATAAGAGTCCAAAGTAGGTTTTATGAGGTGATAAAAAGTTTTGACCACTATTTGATACCTGAACTTTGTAATAGTTCTTTTTAGGAGAAAAGCAAACAGCAATACTAGGTCAAAGGGACATCTTTATGGAATTCACAACAAAACACATTTGAATGGATAGTGTGCAAGTGCTAAGATTGACAATATAAGTAGATACTTTTGTTTAAAATTATGGTGCTGAAATGAGTTTCAGGGGCCTACTGAACTAAGAGCAAAACTTCACAAATTACCATTGATATACAATAGATTCAGACGAAAAGATGTCAAATTTATAGAAACATACATTGAATGTTAATAAGAAACCTTACAACTAGGCAACCCATTGAAATTTTCAGGCAAAGCCAAAAAACCCAAAATACTATAAAAAATGCTAAATATTCCAAAGAACAATAAAACTGATATTTAAAACACTACTTAAACAGAAAAGGTGTTTAAAAGTTCACAACGTGTGGAATTAAAAAATAAAACAGAAATCCTAAGCATCTTTAGAATACATTAATATATTAATTCAAATACTTAAACATACTTGAGTTGAGATCAGTATCACATAAATAAGAAAGCTCTGGATCAACATATAAAACTTTGAGCAGTTCCTAAAAGGGAAAAAATAATTTGAATATCAAGTAAATAATAAAAACTTTTTTTTATTGAATGAAGGATTATAAATTTTGGATGTAACAAAATATATTTAGGGATATTTGACCAAGTAAAAATAATTAAACTAGCATAAACTGGTTGGTTTTTACAAAAAATAATAAAAATATCTTTCATATTACAAGAGCTCAATGTTTCTTTAAGAAATAGTTTCCAATTCTCAAAACCCCAATAATAATATAATTTTAAAAATATGGGATAAATAATAATAATAATAATAAAGGTAATAATAATGAAAATTTTAGAAAAAAATTCATCAAAGTAGCTTTTAAACGGACTAGTTATTTCTTTATTCAGAAAGTTATGTTTACTTACAGAACTATAAACATTTTTATGATACATTGTGTCTTGTTCCATTTCTGTTTCTAAGTTCCAGAAACGGATCGTGTCATCACTGGAGCAAGTAAGAAAGGTTCCTTTTGGTAAAATGTTTTTATCATTTTCATGAACCTCTGGATACACCTAAAATTATCATCCATAAATCACAAATGAATGCATACAGATGTATGAGACATATTACAGCAAATTTAAAGTCGGTTAACTTTTGAATATTTTCTTTCGGTACGTTAAAAATTACTTTAAAAAACAGCTACAAATTAATTTTTAAAGAGCAAAGAAAATTATTTTAAGATTGCACATATGCTGCAATAGCATTTTCACCTTGAAATTGAAATACCTACTTCAATACCCCAAATGCAGGCACTATGATACATGAAGGAATGAGACTTTCCAACTTTTTTGACATCTTTTATATCCCACACATAAAAACTGTGATCATTATATATACATGTAACCTGCAACAATTGAAAAAGTTAGATTAACTTTCGACAACTTAAAAATTATTTTAGGTAATTCCTAATTTCCAAAATGCTTACTTTTCTGTTAATTTCATCAAGAGCCACAGCAATAGTGTCTGGATACTTAGCATTTGACTGATGGGAGGAAACTGGTTTGCTGTGGAAAAAAAAACTATTTAACATGTAAAAATCTTTAGAAATTGAATTTGGGCTTTAGTTAAACTTTTTTTTAGAAACAAAGCTTGAAACAGTTAAGTCAAAAAATTTTTTTTATAAATCAGAGAAATTTATACATGGATTACATTAGTTCAACAAGATTAATAAAAAATATAAGATATTGATAGTTTATATAGTAAATCCTTTTAAACACATAGCTTACAAAGATGAATTAAAAATATCAAGGCCTGTAGGATCACGGGAAAAATTATACATCTGAAAAAAACCCCAAGCTTTTCTTGCATTACAACGACTGGTAAGAAAAGAAAGGATTATTTTATCATAGTGCTAATTTTATTTGTTATTATACCCTTTCATTAAAATGACTGTATATTGGTAGTCCCATCAGGGATCACTCTAACAAGGTTCTACAGTATAAAGGATATTCCAAGATTACTAATTTTTCCTGGTTGGCACACCCTTTAATAGCAGAAATGCCATGAATAGGCATTCTTTGGTAGTAGTATATATTCTTTGAATATAAAATAACTCGTCAAACTATTTAATTGATTCCCGGTGAATTTATTTTCCGTTTACCAAAAAGAGTAAAAAGCAATAAATTAATAATTCCAGAAAAGTCAAACTTACCTTCCTATCACACCTTTTGCTACATCTATACCTAATGTGTGTGGTCTTGGTAAAGTTGATATGAAGTTTAAGTTTGTTGGATTGAAGCATCGAATGACACCCTCTGCACAACCAATAACTATTAAACTGTCACCCACTGATAAACTATTGGCACTAGTTGTCTGAAAATGAATAACATTATTTTAGAGAATATATATTTTTATTAATTTCTGGTACTTTAACTTAAATCTTCTTACTCTTAAGTAGATTTCAAGTGTTTACATTTTTAAGCAAATATGTGTACTATGAGCACTTTCAGGGAAAATATGCATTTAGCAAAAAGATGAAATGGTATGTTTATTGGGCACTTGGTACAACTCTTCAATTTAATCATAAAACCAAATGATGGTTTTAAATTTGACAGTAATTTTCATCTGGAAGCATGGATTTTAACTAAGATTTTGATAGTACATATGGTACAATATTGGGAGTAAAACTTTTTTGGGTGTTTGGGGGCATTTGCAAGGTGAAAATACATTTGACACTCAAATGACTCTTAGATTTTATAAAATCTTTTGAGTCAAAGAAAACTAGTTTACATGTTGTTACTAGTTGTTGTAAAACCATAATCCTGATCTCAATTATTTTGAAAAATCAAGGTCATAACAACATCTTTATCACATAAAATATGGAAAAGTTTTAAAAAATCAGTATTACAACTGATGACTGGTCTGACTAGATGTTGATGTCAGGAAGACATTCCAAAGTTAAGGGTAAGAAAAGTATGGATTATCAATTACCCTCTATATCAGATAAATAACTAAACTTTAATTTTAAGAATTGATACAAAAATATTTGAATATAGTCAAAGTAAAATTGTTACCTTCAGAATGATTAAGATAATATTTATAATACAAATGACTAGTCCTTCAATAATCCCATTTATTCTGTCTTAGTTAATTTAGTTACACTGACCTCAGCTTTTTTTTTAGGAATTGACATAGTAAAGTATGATTCTTAATTAAAAATTCAAAATTTTACCCTAAGCTCCACCCATTTGTCCAGCAGTCTACGATTGTTGAATTCACAGAGAAGGCCAGACTTGGTGATGGCATAAGTACTTTCCACCATTTCTCCCTTACCACATGCAACATCACAGAAGTAGTTGTTCCGTTGATCACCTAGTATAGCTGAACGACCCATCAATGGCACAGGTTCATACTAGGAAAAAACAACAACTATAAAAACCTTTAGTCAATTGAATTTCACAAAATAAAAGACTATAATTTCTTCCTAAAAAACTTACAATTAAAGGCAAAACTCAGCCTAACATCAGGTCATTAAATTTACTAGTGTTTTTAGACTTTTTCTACTATTATAGCACATTTTCAGATTTACATGGAATACCATTGATGTTACAGGATTAGAAAACAAAGGACACAAGTGACCATGTGGCATAACTTTGGCACATTAGATGGGTTGGCTATGTGTATTATAAATATTTAGTTTCACTTTTCTTTGGATTTCAAAGGTAATTTAGAAGCAGTAATAAATAAGAGTACAGTTTATCATACATTGTCACTTGTATCCCAAGGCTTCTCCCCCACTTAAATACGTGACTCAACCTCTTGAAGAAGTTTAAGAATTGCTGAGAATTTTTTTAGTTCAAAAGATACCTGAGTGTGTTCAAAAGCACTGTACTGGGTGAAATTGGTTTGTCAGAGCCAAAGCAATTTTTTTTTTGTGATTTATACTTATTTGTCTTTTGTGCTAATCTAATGTGTAATTGTTTGATAAAAAATATAGCAGTTCCTCATTTAGTGGTAAAAAACTTATACATATTATAACTATTTAATAAATTATCCTTAATAATATAACGTTTGATTCAACAACCTTTACTTGATGTGATGTTTTAACATACTTGAAAGAAAATATCAAAGAACTTACCTTGGCAGACCGTGAACATTCCAAGTACCAAAATTTCACATGCCTGTTTCCAACAGTAACAAAGTAATTTCCATTTGATGCAAATGAAAGGGCTTTAACCTAAGATAAAAAATATAAAGATGAGTTAAGTAATAAAATTTTAGTAATTATATTAAAAGAAAATTTGTACTCAACATAGTTTTTAAACCTTTTTTTTTTAAATAAAATTAATGACATTGTTACATCTCTTAAAACTGGTTAATAAAAACACATAAGATCTTAACTAGCTTACAAAATTTTGTTATTTCTTTATTAGAATTCAGTAACTTTTTTTTTACCTAAGTTGAAACTTTCTGCACATGACACATTGTCCTCTTTAGCAATTCTGCCTTTAAGCATGTTTTACAATTGATGAAATCAGTGTTAACCGAATTCATTTTCACATTATGGTAGAAAGCATTAAAAAGCGTCAAACAAGTTTTATAATTTTACTCTATTTTTCTAAGGATTAACTAAATAAAAGACAAAAACTAAATACACACTATTAACTAAGGACTTGAAAGTAGTACATAATACAGTAAAAACCTGATTTACTATCATCCAAGGGACTGATGAAATGTTAATTCAAAGGGTTTTTTTAAAAGAATTACTTGCATAGAAAATTTTTTGGGACCAACTAACATAAAATGCAGTAAGTCTTATAAAATACAGAAAAGGTTAAATCAGGGTTTCACTGAATATAAATTTGAGAAATCTTACTTTGCAGGAAACTTTATTTGATGCAACCTTTATGTTATTTTTCCAATCCCACACATTAACTATCATATCATGTTGAGAACCAACTGAGACAACATACTTCAAATTAGGAGAAAAGGCCTGGAATTTGAACCAAAATAGTTAGGTAATTATGGCAATTTAAATTGACATATGTTATGGCATCCAAGATAGTAAATTTTAAATAAACTTACAACACAGTTTATTCCATATTTATGACCTTGAAACTCTGCTACCTGGGTTTTTTCTTGAACATCCCAAACTCTGACATGTGGTTGATGCCCACACTATAAAAAAAATACTTCCACTTGTACAGATTTAAAAGTAATTGAGAATAAAAGCAATTAAATGTCAACATTTTAGGTTTGGTTTTAGTTATGATGATCTTCACAAAATCTCATTGAGCTTACCTCTCCAGTTGCCAAATACTTTCCATCAGATGAAAATGCAAGAGATGTGATTGTCTTTTTAGATGGCTTGGAACTACTGAGGATATGGCCTTGTTTGTTTTTACGGACATTATATACAACAACAACGCAACTGGAAAAAATATAATTTTAAATAATTGTTACTGAATGTTCCATTATAATAATCAATTACAGTTGTACTTGCATATAAACAAGTAAAATGATGCTATTACCTTTTTTTATACAGGTTTTTAACTTATTTAAGTTGCTTACATTTTAACACCTAATTGAATAATTTTTAAGAAACTTCATAAATCATCTTACCCAGCAGCATATGCAACAATACCAGAATTAGGGTCGCAGTCAAAGGCAGCATTATTTGACACAGTCAGGCCAATAACTCTTTCTAGTTTTACCTGCAAGAAATGCACAAATTTTAACCAGTGCCTATTTTGTTTATAAAATTTAACCAAGAAAAATGCACATTTAACTCATCCTAAAAATCAAAGCAATAAAAATACATGAATCAAGCCTAGATAATTTTAAACAAGAATATCATGTAATTAACAGGATTTATATAATGTTATCATTTATTTAGACAGACATGCTGGAGAGAATAAAGGAGCAAAGAAATTAAGAAGACATTAAGGTTAAAAAAATTTTTATTGTTAAATTAATCTCCTAAAATTTGAGTGATAATTTTAGCCATTAAAACTGAAGCTTGCTTGAATGGTAAACTGATACTTCTAAAAGATTACTTGTTAAATGATTTAGAAAATTCCAAGTTATGCTATTGTTCTCTCTCAAAATTCCCTTCCCTTTTGTAGCAAGTTCAAATAGGGCTAGGGGCTCAAGAAAAATCACCATGCCGAAAACCTTTAAATTTTATAAATATAAACTGTTAAAATATCCCTATAGCCATTTTACCCCACCTTATTCTTTAAGAATAAAATAAGTAGAACTAATTTCAGTTTTGAACTTGATCAGTATTCTTCAACACAACCTTTTATAAAGAGGTATTTATCGTCCAAATTCCTCATTTTGTTTGGTAATGTTACAGCCTCGTCCCTCATCTATATCCTTCCCAAGTCACACCTTTATAGATATGTACCCAGCATGTTAACGAGTTTCAAGACTGCCAATGCCTACTCATCAGACCAAATCAGACCCGTGTTTACAAATTAAGTCAGAACCCGAAATCATTGACACCTCTTTTTTTTCAGGATTCTGCACGCTTTCCCGGAGAGAACCAACCAAGGTTGGGTTTACTAAGGATCAACAGAAATCATTATCGGGAACTCTTTAATCTGTTTAGAGAGAAAAAAAAGAGCAATCGCCCTCCGATCGGAGCTCGACATGCACCGTGAGTTTCGAATTCCTGGATATATTAAAATAAGGAGGGGAACACCTCAACCCGCCTCGACGCGGTGCGCTTCCACCGCGAAAGGACTTCTCGGAATGCGGCGGCAAGGAGTTCCGAAAAGGGATCAAGAGGTCGGTGCAAATGAGGTCATGATGATAATCTGGTGTACACTTTTCTTCCACTGACCACAACAGCGTGAAAAGGGAGAAAGTGAAAAGGCCGATTTTCTCTTCGATAGACGGAAGAAGGTGAAGCTCCCCAAACTGGGAAATAAAATTTTAGAGACGTGAAAAATTAACTGCAAGTGTCGAGGGTCACCTAACACCAGGCCCAGAGATAGAAGGGAGACCCCTAAGGGGGCATACTGCTTCAGATGAATATAATAAACTAAACAACATTTATCCAAAAAGGGCAATGGAATATCCTGAAATAATTAAAAACACAGTCAAAGTCCCTCCCGTAAATCCGCTCAGGACTTAAGTAAAGGGCTGGCGGAATAAGCAAAGCCTTTATTTACTGGCTCCTAACACGATATTAATCAATTTCCTAACGAACGTGTGAAAGAAAATTCTACCACCGCAACTTAAGTATTTGTTCCACACTTTCAAATAAATTCGAATATAACTTACAATGAGCTTTTAAACTCATGTTTTCAATTTAATTTTTAGCACTCAGTTCACCTGTATTTTTTTTCATGCTACACCATTGAGACTGGGGCGTACAATTGCCAAAAATATCGTTTGAATAACGCTCAATCAATAAATTGAATTAACAGGGTCTCCTCTTGACATAACATCCCCGTCAATATAATTTATTATTCAATTAAATGCTCGACAAAACTAACTAATAAAAACTATAAAATCTACTTTTAAAGATTTATAATGTTTTTACACTGTAAGTATTACCAGCATCATAATACGCACTTGGCATTGCAGTTATTAAATAAAGGGTATCGAAATAAAAAACCAGAAACAATTTTGTTAGGAATCTATGGTCCTAAAATCACGATAAAGGGCGCTTACCTCAGCATCTAAGCCTGATGCTCCCGCTCCGTTCAAAAAGCTCATAACCTATTAGGCCCAATCATAAATCTGACATTAGACGGGTTGTGGAGACAGCTAGCAAAAATCCCATCTCCCTGAACAGGTTCACGCCCCCCAAATCCACATTAACGAGCAATTAATGCATCGGAAAGGGAATGCCCGGATCGAGTGCAATCCCAACAACAACGGTAAAAACTCGGCGAAAGTGCAACACTTCCTAAACACGGGTCCGTTCCGCTAGTAAACAAGGGCGACAGATACATCCATGGATGAGGCTTCGATCCAGCAGACTGTCTGCTGCGACCGGGCTCAAGGGCGACTGGTTTCCTCTGACTGACATCAATTGGAAAAGTGGAATCGGATGGAGAGAGAGAAGCATCATTATCCATAGGGGAAAGGAATATGGGGAGAAAAACGAATTCATCAGCTGAAGCATGCTGTGGAACCAGATTTCGGTCTTAGGCAGTTAAGTACTGGGAAGAAAAATAAGAGTTCATTAATTAAACCAGAATTTACAATCTTCGATTCCTCCAGGGATGTTGCTATCTTCTACTAGTCAAATATAGCAAACTGTGAGGTGGGTACATAAAAGATTGAAACAAAAGCATACGGATATATGGAGGTGGCTAGGGACAGGGTTTTAATCGTAGATAACTTCAAGGTGGGTATTAGGGTTGTATTAGTACTTTTCTAATGACTAAACAAGGAATTTCTCAACGTGATCTTTTCTCCTTTCTCCGCTACTTCTTTTACATTTGAGAAGCAGACCTAACTTTTTAACTTAAACTTGCAGCAGTTTCATTAACTTATACGAGGATCCCAGAACCTTACCCCCCAACTCTTAAGTTGTAAGCTGAAGGCGGAAAGCTCTATACAGTCTACTTCATCAACAACTTTCCCATACTTCTCTGTGAGGTTTTCCAATGGAAAACGTTTCATCTTGTTCTATTGAGTAACGCGCGGATATGGAATAAATATGAAATTTGAACCTTTGAACTCGGGGGGGGGGCAGACATTAATACTTCACAAGGAGTCATTAAATGTGAAGCCGAGGGTCAACATCCATACAAGTGATGAGCCTCGATAAGTTTATATATGTAATTGTAACCACTCGTGTCCAAGGTTTTCCATTGTGTTCATCTCGATGGCAAATGAAAGATTCAACCAAGGTTTTGGGTTAAAAATGGTCGAGAGGTTCTGCTGTAGACAGTATCTTTTAAAGACTGTGGAAGTGATCTCGACACCAGATAAACGCCCGTCTCTGTCCACTGACCATAAAAAAGAGCAAACAAAACGCTGTAAAAAGTGAGCGATAAAAACAAGAACAAAGCGACTGCTTAGACCGCACGAAAGGAGAAATGGAGTGTGCAAAGCGTCGTATAATTTAGGATACAGAAATTTATTGCAGATGACGTGAAGGGCTTTTGATACACATCCTTTTGAATCTTTGTACCTAATCGTGCGTACGTGACTTTTCTGTTTTCAAGCCGGACGATTTCGGGTGAACTTTTCGGATTTCAGTTGCAGTTACACATGTTAACCTTTTGAGAGCTGTGAAACAAACTACAAAAACACACAAATAAAAGAGACTGTGGATAGTGTAAAGCAGCTGAAAACTATACACATAAGCACAAAAAAAACTGAAGTGTGGATGGAAAATTTACATTAACATTTATACCCCGATGAAACTCTTTAATTCAATTTTATGGGATTATTTTACGGATACGATTAACATTTCCCATTTCAGAATAATGGATCTTGTCTACACTAGAAATTCCAACGATTTTTCATTTCATGATGAACAGGAAGCAATTATCTTTCAGAGCAGGTGGAAAAGCATCTGAGATCCCTATAAGGTTTATTATAAACACTCATGCAACTCTGATATGACCTCTACCTTAATTATCAAAATTACGCCAAGTTTCTTAGAGATTTTCAGGTATGGTCAGCTGGTCTAGTTCTCGGATGCTATGCCAAGCCTTCGTTTAAGAAAATTATTCGTCGAACAACATGTTAAACTCATCAGGTAACTGCAAATGGAACAGGTTACAAAATTAATCATTTTATTTCAACACAAAACATGACCCTAAAAAATTACAGAGATGCCAACCTTTGATATGGCCATCAGTAATCAAACCTTCCCCACTCGAAAACATGACTTCTAAAAGGCAAACGGAACGCAAGGAAAAAGGAGCTCCACATTGAAACAAGGAGGGGAATTCAAAAAAAGTTGTTGAAATCGGTAAATAAATAAATTTTAGTTCAACGAAAACATTTCGGGAATTTTTAAAAGAAATATAATGCTATTCTATAATTAAATTTTATTAACATGCTAAATCGATTTAAGTTACTTTTATGGTGTTATTGAATGTTTTTTCTACATAAAAATTAACATAAAGCAGTAGTTTAAAAGTAGTCAAAGCCCCGCAAATTTTCTATCAACTCATCACCAACCCCCTTTTGAAAGCTTCAAAGCCCCCTGGGGGGGGGGCAGTACCGCCCCAGTGTTAGATTATTCCAAACTCCCAGTCCCAGACATATAATATATCGTATTATTATATATCTGTAATATTTCGAGTATACAAATCCATAATTATACCCTTTCCTTACTTTCGGTTGTTTTTCCTGCATTGTACAAGAAAGAGCGCAAGTGAATTTCTCTGCCGAGCATGATTCTGAGTTTGTTCGGTAATGCCAGAACAACAGCCAGGCAGGGTTAAGCATAATTTTGATGGAAAATAAAAATTATTTTCTCTCCGCTTTTAAATTTTTTCTAACTTAGGGCCAAAATCCAAAATAGTTTGTATCTCTAATTAAATATTTAATTTTTTTTTTGACAAACTGCATATTTAATAAATATCACCAACCAATTCACACACTGAAAACTTTATAAAAATCGCTATAAAGACGGGGCAATTTCAAAGACACTAACAAGTCATTTATTTCAACAATTTTAAACCACAAAATAGTTCTTAAAACCACAATGTGACAGTTTGAAATTCGTGGAAGAAAGCAGCTTTAAAGACGTGTGTATCTAGGCTATTTAACCACATCATAACACTAGGAAGACTTTCATCATTATTAAAATAATAACTTTATAACAAGGAAAAATTTTTTTAAAGGCGATTTTTAAAACACCTATAAACTAAAGTTTCAATCCTAAGGGACACTGTTATAAGGGTTTCAGTTGGGCACTTAAATGCATTTTACATAAATCTATAAAACTAAACAGAGAAGCTAAAATTATATTAATGTATCTCTTTTATTTTGCAGGGTTATGTTATGTTTATAGTATTAATATTATTTTACATTTAAAAGTTCGTTCATCTTGAAAATAAGAGAAAGAACAAAATAATTTATTTTTTGTTTTTCCAAGTTTGAAGCCATAGGTGATCCCCCAGGAAATATAACCAAGTGATGTATCCACATTCTTAAAATTACAATAGTGCTGGTTTCCATGATTAGCACTTAAAAGCTAGCTTATTCTCAATCAAAATTCCGGTTGATTTAACCAAATAATTTAGTAATTTAAAAATCCCTTCTTTTCTTATTCTAAAATTTCCTTTTTAAATAGTAAATGTTAAAATCCCATTTTTGGAACAACATTTGAAATAAAAAAAAAAAAACAAAGTAATTTACATTACGACAACACATTAACTACAGTCCCTTTTCTGCACCCAACGTAGACGCACAATGAATGACGCTTTCATCAAGAAGCTGTTCTTTGCCTACAGCTGCGAGCACACAAAGCCCGAGATAAAATCTAACAGCTGAATCTATAATAAGTAAATACTCCTCCCGCAGAATGCTACTTGAGTTCGGTTTTAACAATGGAATGGCTAATGGCTAATGGGAAAAATCTCAATTAATGAAACGTTTAGTGTGGAAAGATGGCAGTCGGGGAAAATTGTAATTACATTTATCAAATTTGAACAATCTTATATACGAATCACTTGTGGTAGAGAGATTAGGGCAGAAAATCTATTGATATTTTATTATGGTATATTTTTTATTGAAATTTACTTTTTTACTCTCATGCAGTGCTTATTGCTTGATCAACATATGGTTTAAAAAAAACCAGTCATATCACAAATAAAAAAAAAGTTTAAGGTTGTGTATTTTTTACGAATCAGTAAATTTTTAAAAGAAGAAAGATATGAAGGGAAGAAAGGTAAAGTTTTTTTTATCGGGAGTCGATATTTTGAAAAGTTCTATAAAGGAAACCTGATACAAATATAGTACTGGTCCAAATGGATTTGCAAAACGATTTGAAATTTAAGTATCAATAGAAATAGAGCAATGAATTTCAGCGTTTACAGTGTAATGTTTTCCCCCATTAATTATCTTTTCTTAAATCATTTTAACAAAAAAAAAAAAAAAAAAGAGGATGTTTTGGAAACATAGAGAGGGTTATCTTTGAAACTCTAATAATCTGACCACTGCCAAAAGTTCTCATCGATTTTATCAAAGCGATGGCAGATGATTTGACATTCGAGAAGAAGGTTGTCATCAACTTCCATCCAAGCAGAGTACAAGGGATGAAGAAGAATCAAAGAAAATTATTTTTATACAAATATACACTGTTTGAAAAGACGGAGTAGGTAGAGGTAAAAGTGAAATTTTACTGAAAATAATACAATTTTATACAACCTTACTTGAAAGAAACTTTTATATTTTCATGTGCAGTTCCGGCGCAACAGGGTTAAGTTTTATGCTGCATTTCCAAAAGGAAAATATGCAGGTAAATAAGCCAAAATATATTTCACACATAATACCGTGTTTCAGTTATTTTACCTATCTTAAATGAAATTAAAAGAATAGCACTGATATTAGGATAACATCTTCATCTTATTAACTGAGAAAAATAAATAAATTTTATGTTTAAAGATTTTTTAATTGGAAAAAAAGGCTAATAACAAGTTTTAAGATTATGCACATAAAGTTGCATGATTATTTTACACATTCAAAATTTAGTAGCACTTTTTTCTCACCATCATCATAAGAAAATATTCAATATTCCATAAGAATATAAAAATAGTTTTGAAACAGTTTATTCAGTGGAATTTTTTAATTTTTCAGGGGACAAATGAAAAATGATGAATGTTTTGTTTGAAAAAATATTTCAGGGGAGAGTTGGAATTTTTAGCTATTTTAATTAAAAAACCGTTTGATTTCATAAATTACGCTTCCTATTCATATGAACTCATTTAGTTATTAATAGTTTGGTTTTTCCCGGTTTCCACTAAACGATGGTTTTGAAACAACGTTAAGAAGCGAACGCTCCAGGGCACCGCCGCATCTCCCGGGCATGCACGTTTTGTTTATTAAAGCTTAATCCTACTTTCTGGTCTTGAGAGAAACACTAGCGCACCATTATCGGTCGATCAGATAGGGCGTCCTGGCAAAAAGACAATGCCGAAACTGTCATTTCGGGTGCACACCCCGAAGGCCGTAATGCGGAATTAATCCCGAGTTGACGATGTCTAATAAAAGAGCGCCGGAGAACGTAATGGAAATCCGCCGACAAATACATGTTCCGGGCCGGGATTTAAAAACAGCTCGACGTAACACAGGAAGCACGTTACCGGAGTCAATATTTGTTCTTCCAAAGCCACATGGCGAAAAAGGGAAAGATACTGACGAGCAGAATGCGGAGATAATGATGGGGATGCGAGTTGGGAACCTTATGTGACCTCAGCTCCCAACAACAGCGGAGTTCCAAACGCAGTGGTCTTAGCCGTTATACACGAAAACTGCAATGATTGTTGTAGCAAAACACATAATGGAAAATCCTTTGCTAATATACTGCAGACCACTACATCTCCAGTCTACTTTATACTTGGTAGACCCTTAGCTTCCAATGTAGGACTGGGATGATTTTAAGAAATATAAAATTGATTCATTCCATGTTAATTTCAAAATTTTGTAGGAATAAAATTAAATCTGTAGATACTTTACGAATCATAAGTCAATAAAATACACTTAAAAACGGCTCTACATAATATCTACTTATTGAGAATTTTAATTACAATTCAGGAATGGATAGGTAGATGTGCAACTAATTCAATTCCAATACTGTGAATCAGTCCACTGATTTCTATTTTCCCACGGTCAATGTGTCGGAAAAAACTAGGGAAGTGTCGAAAACCCCATTTAACATCCTCCGAATACGAATACAGAAAGGATTGTTCGATACACAAACAAAGGACCTAAATGATCAAGTTTGCATTTTGAAAAAATTATCGTCGGCAGATCCTGTTTTATAGAGGCATATAAAAACACACATAGATACTGGTTGATTTAAAAATTTGGTTCATATATATGTTACGGGCAATGTGATAAATCCGGGTATTATTAATAATGCCCGATTTGAGGCGGGCAATGTGATAAATTCAATGGCATTTATCAATGAAATTTATCACTTTGCCCGCCTCCACTTCGGGCATTATTAATAAATGCCCGATTAATCACTTTGCCCGTAACATATACACATAAAAAGTTAATTTTTAAAGGGACAGACGATTCAAGAAAAATATCTTAGTTCAGCAAGAATGACATCACATCTTTTCCCCGCCTACTGAAGACTATTTTTTAAAACCGACATAACTATTGCCACATTTGAAATAAATTAACACAATATTCGGTTTGAAAAGACGTACAATAAAAACGCATCTTAATTGTTGCTCAATCATGCCAGAAAGGTTCTATTATGTCAGGAGTTGCCGAGAAAGCGAATATAAATAAGGAAGTTCAGCCGATGATGCAAACGTTGTTTTTAACTCCAATATCCTTCCTTTTTAAGCCACATTCTTAGACAGAAAATACTCGGAAGTAGGCTCCTACTGCAGTTTCGTACACAATAAAAATTAGTACTTTTATAGAACTAATGAATAAGTGTTCCCAATTGATGATATTTAAGAAAGTGAATTTTCAGTTAGCCATATATCATTCAGACGAATCAGATTTAATCAATTTATACTCACTATATTCATGGAATGAAAAAACACTACTAACCGGACATATCTATAACGTAAAAAATTGTTGTGCAAAGAGATAATTTTCTTTAATACTTGTCAAAATGGGATAGGGTCCAAAACTCTGGTTTTAGAGACATTAGGACAGTAAGTTTATAACTTTTTCCACGAATAAAAAATTGGTCTCCTAACCATAAAGAACTTAGTGACCTGCATAGGTCACGATATATGACCCCTTTTGATGTGTTTGACCCAAAAGACTTTTCTCCAGACAAAATTTTATAATGAGTGCACAAAATTATGATGCATCAGTCATAATCTAAACGAGATTCCGCCATTAGGCTAGCTCGCAGTAATAGACCTCATGATAATCGTGACGGCTCATGGCAATTACATAATCCTGAACGTCATAATTGCGGTTCACCCACGCGCCGAGGAGAAAAAGAAACCCAAACCTAGACTTTTGGCCAAAGGTTTCTAAAATAATGTATACTTCTCTTCCAGGGAAAGAATTGAAAGCAGGCGGGATTCCTACCACGAATCGCGTATTCCATGTTAAACCGTGCGGTCGGGTTTTCTCGAACGAACACTTGAGTAAACACATTTACAGAAGGACAAACAAGGGCGACTCATCTTGAAAAGCCGAGGGATCTCTTCACATTCTTCGAATATGAGTAAAACGTAGTTATATATTAATTTTGAATGGCTTAATAACACAGAAACAGGCTGTCTGCCAAAACTGGTAGTCCTAGAAGTCCACTTTTTTTAAAATTATAAATGTTACTAATAGAGCATTTTCAATCACATGACTCGGCCTAACAACGGCCTTAGCAACGTTGTTTTTGCCCGCCAGTGACATCATGTGCGAATGCTTCTATTGGATGCTTCTAGTTCCCGCCCCTAACAACAGCCTTAGCAACGTTGTTTTTGTCCTCCAAGTGACGTCATGTGCGAATGCTCTATGTTGACCAAAGGAGAATATATTAAAAAGATGGCTTGAGGTCATTAAACTTTTTTATAAATGTAAATTTTAAAAAATATTTTAGCTAATTCGCAATATACAAAAATATTTTCGACCATCAACGTAACAGTAGGTATTGATTGAATGAAAAAAAATGTAGACACTGGTTATTTTCAAGCTGGTCACTGGTCAGGCTGAAGAGCAATACTTCTATTAGCTTGGGAGCATTCCATTAGCAATATTCCGATTTAGCTTTGAGAGAGGCTACAGACCACCCTACCATCTTCTTTGGATTCATCACTGACTGACCTGGACATTTTTAAAAGCCTCGATAAATAGTAAGACCTCCATATGAATTACTTATTACTTCACACAGCCGAAACTTAACAATCCTTGACCACTGCCTAGATTCATTCTATTATAAACTCATCCTCATAACTAAAAAAACTAGCATAAACTAGAAGGTATTCTGGGCTATTTTCCACAGACGGAAGTAAACGGGCTTCTAGTTAATCTGTAGTTATCCTCTCCAAGTGCAGGTTGTCTATCTGAATGCGATCGAAGGGTGTGTGTGCGCGGGAACTTCACGCAAGCTTTGACACACAAAAAAAGGGACAGCGAACGCATATAACCACACTATCGCGGCCGATTCAATAGAGGCAGGCGTTTGACGATGCAATTTGAATTTTCTTACCTGATGTGCATTCCACTATTGGGGGAAAAGAACACGGCCATCATCAGTTACACTTCGATAGTTGCAATTGCTTCGGCGAGAGAACCTTTTTTTTGGGGGGTTTTGGAAAACAATTTGTTCACGTAGTCAGTATCTCTAGGCAGATTCCTGAACTGGGTGCCACGGCAATTAATAAAAAAAATCGGCTAAGTATTGAGAACATTTTTTTCCTATCCAGTAGTGCTTTTATCAAGTGTAGAAAAATAGGCTTCAGGAGGTCAAAACTTTGGGGGACCCTCTATAGCAGGGGTGGCCATATTGCAAGTTTCGGGGAGTGGTTAACTCAAAATAGTCAACGAAAATTCATTTCATAATATGTTCGTTGTGCCACCATGAGTACAAATATTTACTTTTTGATAAGCCTATTTATGTTCCACAAACGTTTCCTCCCACAAAAGCCATCCACTTATTATCTATGAGAGAAGTGCGACTGCGGGATTGATAAGAAAACCAATAAAAGTATCTTCTTTATTTAAATCCAATGGCCCGATATATACAAGAATGATAATAAAGACTTAACTCTTCAAAGGCATTCGGAGATGAAATACGAAATCACGACGGGGTACCAAAAGCAGTCACAGAGAATTTGAAAAAGTTTAATTCAGCGTAATAGTTAAGTTTGAAAATGAGTAAAATCAATGATGTTGAAGTGAAGGTCAAATGTTTCCCACAACATCTTTCGACTGGAGAATAAGAATATCAGCCACAACACCTATTACCCTCGAAATAATTGACCGCCAAGTTCTAGCCAAAATAAAATGGCATTGAATGCTGATAAATTTCAAGCTAAGGCCTTTTAAAACTGTTTAAATCGGCACATGTGAAAACTAGAGACATGAAATATCAACTGGTAAAATAAGACATTTGGGACAAAGATTACCTATAAAAAAATCTTATTAATTTCCGAAATCATTTTTCTAAGTCAATAATTTATTTGAACTTACACACTTATCACAACTTACCCTATTGGAAATGGGAATTATTTCCCGACCTCGTCGAAGTGCTGGAGCGCGAAGTACTTTTCTTGGCCCCACAGAAGACTTATCCATCTGAAAAGATAAAAATTTGTAAGTTAGGCTCTCGTCCGAAGTCTCACATGGATTCAAAGAATTTTATTACAACAAAGAACGTTGACACATATTTCGAAGAGGATTCATTACATAACCAAACAGCTTAACAAACTCATTTAAAAGATTAAGTAAAAAGGAGGAAATCTAAACAGAAAATTTAACGGACGATAACCAAGAGCTTAAATTACTCTAGACTCATTTGTTTATAAGTTATGATTTCTCAAATTTTTAGGCACAGGTTACAAGCGCATACGCGAAAACCTTGAATAGAGAATTTTTGGATTTTGAGAAAAATGTTCTACCAAAAAATAATTTTCTGTGAAATATAAATTTTTTCCACAAACTTTATTCTTATAAAATTTTTAAATAACTACAGCAGGGGGCAAAGTATCAATTTCTTTAAGTATAAGACGACATTTTTGAAAAAATATACGACATTCCAAAAGTGGCAAGGAAGGTTTTGCAATACAAAATCAATGTTTAAAATCTACTGGACATGTAGGGGTGAGTGATGGTCACTGGTCATGAGTGTGACACTTTATTTTAATGATTTTTGTAATATACTGTTTTCAATTTTTCTGCAAAAATGCAGAATACATGATATTTTCCTCATACAATTAGGTAAACTATACCAAAATTAAAATTGGAATTTTTCATCCATGATTTGTAAAAAGTTTAAAAAGTAACTTTTATACTATAAATATGATTGCACACGTACTTAAGAAAATGAAAATAACTTCAGAAATTTACATTTTTTATAATGAATATTGATATAAATTGAATAATTAATGACAGAAAACTAGATTTGGAAAAATTTAATAAAAGGAAAGAAAGGTACAATTAAATTTATCTGTCTTGTAAAAAATCGACAAGCTGATGTTTTGGGCACCAAATAACAAAAATATTGCTGAATACTGCAAAGTGCAAGCAATGCATAACTAAGAGCCGGTTCCATTTTATTACTATTTCAAAACTAGTAAATTAATTTGATTGAATAATCAACAATTTACATTACTTATGCCCAATAGGAATAGATCAACGTTTATTTAACTGCAGAATTTTTTTTTCTTCATACTTTTATTAACTTAATGTTTGAGTTTTACCCAAAGTTTAATTAACGTCTTGCAAAACTTTGAAAATGTTCTAAAATGCGAACATAAATTTGAGTCGTGCGCGGACCAGGAAAAAGTAGTAACCTTCCCCCGAACCTAATAAAATTTACCCGAACCTTATGCATTGCTCCTATGGAGCTGGCAAGGGCTTCCCCCGAACTAGGTTCGTAGGTTCGGGCACTTTTTCTTTTTCCAGGTCTGGTCGTGCGTGAAGGTTTATTCTAAAAACTGGTCCGCTAAGCTCACTGGATTGTGCAGCACAATTACTAACAAAATTAAAGATGTTTTAGAAAATTTATTGTTATAATTATTTGCGACAAATTCTTCAACGAATTTCCACTTAGGAAAGACTTATAATATAAGAAAATGTCATTTTTAAACTTTTCAAAGCATAAAAAAATAATTTCTTGAGCGCGCTTGGGCCAGAGAGTCTTCCGAACCTTTCCGCGGGTGCTTCGAGGACGCTCTTTTAGTAAAAATCATTGCTGCCTATTTTCATTAAATTTGGGTCCTTGGGGAAGGGTTAAGACCTTTTAAAGAGGAATTGTGTAAAAAATAAATGAAAAAAAAAATAGTGTAAAATAAATAACCTCTATCATTTTTAACGTTTTTTTTTTTGCATTTTATAATTACCCCTTAAACCTATTCATTTGTTACAAATTTTCATATTTAAGAAACTTTAACCTTTCTTGTCCTCTCGGGTGTAATTTAAAGACCAAAGTAATGGTTTTGACCCTGATCACATGATCAGCACATTTAGGGTGTACCCTGTATCTTAGAAAATTGACTTGACAGACAAAAACTAGTTTCTTTTAGATTCAAAAGCTAAAAGTGATTCAAAAACAAGTCACAGTTCTAAGACAACAAAATTGCTGTTCCCTAGTGTAATCTATTTCAACTATGAAATTAAGATGCCTAAGTGGTTTTACTGAGAAGTCATACCTTTGTAACTCATGTAATCAATATTTGTAACTTTGCCACACTGCTTACTCAAATTTTCAATTGTCAATGAATGAATAGGTCAATTTCATTCCTTAAATTTTAAACCACACAACTGGTGTCAGCAGCATTTGAATGGTCAAAAATTACTATTGGCATTTCTTAAAAGAAAATTTAAGTGAGTTATAAGAAATAAGAAGAAATTTCATGAAAATTACATGTTTTATAGCAATTAAGGGTAACAATTAAGAATATAATGCCTAGTTTACATTTAATCAAGTTACTTCAAATAGTATCTAGAACAGAGGTTCCAAAACTGAGGGTCGAGAGTCAATTTTCCGGTAAGTAGCAGGGTCACTACAAGATTTGGAATTTATGTCTAAATATATATTTTCATAATTTTTACGAACGTGATGTTGTTGGCTTTACTAGATCATAAAGAGATATTCCAGTCCTATTGTTCCCCAAAATACGAACGGATTAGAATGAAAGTGGCATAAGTCCACTGAACATAGTTTTGAGTAATAGAAGGTTTTCTCCAATGGCGTCTGAGTTGTTCCTAGAATGCATTTATAAGGTAGCTCTTACGGGCCCAATCATTGAGCTTTTTACTTAGATGACTACCACACTAGGTTAAAGATCTTAAAAGAAATCCATACTTTTCCCAAATTTTGTATTTTTGTACTTATGTCACTTTCATCCTGAGAGAAGCTCATATCATATATGTGATAATCTGATGATGCTTCTTTAACAATAACAGTAGGAATATGTTCTAATCATAATTTTAGAAAGTTTAAAAATTTTTCACAGTGTGTTATGTGTACGCTTTACAAGATCAAAGTCTAGAGGTGATATGCATATAATCTCAGGTTATTCTTATTAGAGTTCAAGAAAATTAAGTTTGATGGATTAAATGACATGCACCTTTTAGTTAAGCACATTTAAAATCTGAATTTTCAATGTGAGATGGTGATGAGTTTAAAAGAACTTTAAGTAGACTATTTGAATTGCAACTAACAGTCAAATTAAATGATTAAATATGCAGACAAATGAAACATCAATTTTGCTCACCTTTTTGCTAATAGCATCAATTTTACTGGAGATGTTTATGGCATGCTCAAGTTTGATTTTTTAATACACTGTTGTATTCCATTGTCATAAATGAGAGTACTGAAATATTAGGATTTTGAAACATAAGACCATCATCTGACTCTTAATAAATCTGGGCAATCATTCTAGGAAGGTTTATATGGCATACAGGAGCCATCCATTGTGAAGCTTAAATTTTATTATCATTTGAGACTTGATAACAGTAGAGGCATTCTTCACCTTATCAATTTCTTATCATTAAAGGGAACGAGAACAATAAAGAATTAGGTAAAACTTTTCTGAACTACATATTCAAAAAAGAGGTTGGAATTATCTATAATGGTGGCCAAGTTATCTTCTCCATTATTGCAGTTTTATAGAAAAAAGAGGGAAATTTTTTGATGTAATTAGAGTTGTGAGCAGACTTGGATGATATAACTTTGCACTATGCAAAAAAACTTTGTGGTATTGCAGAAAATATTTAAAACGTTTTAACTTTTTTTATACCTAAAAGAATGTTCTCTTAATTCAAACAAAATTGCATAGAATTGTTAAAAAATCATTAAAAATATGAAAAGAACCTCTTTTCTTAACAAAAATTGGTTTCTTGTTTTCTGTTTCTAACACTTGTGACATTTGAATGAAGCATGTGGTCATGCTTTGCTGTGGTTATACTTGTGTGGTTATGCTGTGCTGTGGTCATACCCATGGCTCCCCAGATTCCTGGGTTGGGAAACACTGCTCTAAGATGATAATTTTAATTGTATAGCTGCCAACTTCTGATTTAGCAATAAGATATCCACTTTTTTTTTTTTTTTTTTAACAAATTCTCCAATTAGTGACTGAGTAGGAAAGTATGAAATTTGACACACCAGAAACGGAAAATAATCAGAAGATAATTATGAATTAAAAGACAAAGTAAGAGATTTATTAGTAAAAAAATGAAATCTTCCTTCTAAATCGGAAGAACTGGCAGCTATGTAATTGGCATATAAATATAAACATCGAGTAAAAGTGGTAAAATTGTGGCACAATATATACCCTACTATCACTTTGAATAACTGTCTAGTGTTTTAAATCTAGTTTTTATGTCAAGTGTACTAAAACTAAACTCATCGGCGCAACAACTCTAGTGGGCCAAGGCCTATGATGTTAATCTTCGTTTTCATGACCGGTTGGCCTGGGGTGTAAGGCATAAGTCCTGGTTAGGTGGTCAACCTAACGTGAGACCCCTAGTGTTTAGTTCCAAAGTAATAGTAGCTTGGTCCTTAATTTAAACGACCCACTGAAGTTATGAAAGGTTGAGTCAAACTTGCCTAGCCCGGGAATTGAACCCCTGACCTGTGTCGTGAAGCGGGATGCGCTACCTCTACGTCTCAAGTGTTTTAATGACCCAGCCAATATTTCTTCATTGCATCTTACATGTTTGATTGACCTTAGAGGAGCTTAAGGTTGACCCCACATCAACTCCAGGGTATAAAACATAATGTTAAATGATTGTACCAGAAGAAAATTATTGGTTCTTACGTATTATCCCAACGACCGTGCCGCTTAATTCGAAAACATTATCAAATCCCATTGACTTTACTATAACCGTGTCGCTGAATTAGACGGCTGCTGAACGGTCTACGGCAGGGGTCCCCAACCTTTTTGTACCCAAGAGCACATACCAAAATATCGGTCGAATGGAGGGCACCATTTATTTTTTCATGATAAACTTGTAGTTGGTAGACATAATTAATAATACACTAATGCACACAAAATTTAATTTTAAGAATTAATTTGACACATTAATATAATTAATATTCATATTCTTTTTTAAAATAAAGGAATACTAATAATGGAAAACTGAAATATTTCATCGTTGGGCACAAGCAGTAGGCGCACCTAGACCGATCGACGGGCGCCATGGTGCCCGCGGGCATAGGGTTGGGGACCCCTGGTCTACGGGATAATGCGTAGTACCAAATTATTTTTATGCATGTACTACTATATTCAAGTTTAATGGGTTGTAAGTCGTAAATAACTTTGAATAAACAATTGAGGTGTTTACAGCAACAACGAGCTAACTACAATGTAAAACTGTTGGAGTTTAAACTGTCTTGTTGCTACAAACACCTCAATTTAAATACATATTAGCCCATCAACAATGCCGCTGAATCCCAAAATGTCACCAAAGCTAGTTAACTGTGCTGCTGAATCTGACGGTCACTGGATGGTCAACTAGCTAATTTATAAGTACCCCATTTAATATTAAGATTGTATGATTTTTGGTACTTTAGTATTAGGAGGATGCAATTTGCATTTTAATGCAGATTTAATTGGCAACATTTTACAAATTGCACAGGAAAACATAAAAAAATCAAAAAGCAATGCTGACAGATACTTTAATTGTTTGTCATTTTGATTTTTGCTTATTTTTGGGTGATTTATCAAAACACTTAGTGCTTGTGCCCAGCTACTTTTACAGTATGATTTATGGTACAATTCCGTTAGAGTCCCTGGTAAATATCGCCAGTATCCAGATCGCTAAATATATCCAAATATCACCAAATTTTTCTGACTTTTATTAATAAACTGAATAGTTATTGATCTAATTAAACATTTTAATTAAGGAGTTTGAAATTATTTATGAATATTTCTACTTTTTGTTGTCTAAAAGAACCGGGCGATATTTAGCAGGGACTCTAACGAAATTGAACCGATTTATAAAATGCTAGATAAGATCAATGCAATATAAACGCCTTTAAAGCAAAATGTACTAGAATTAGATTTTCTTAACGATCTTTCAAGATCACTTGATTTACAGGTTTATTCCATTCCATTAAATATTTGAGGAACGGAAACAAATGAAAAACAAAGCTCTATTATTAATTATTATCACTTGCCAAGTTTTTGATATAGAAAAAATGAAATACCTAATGAATTTACCACACAATGCTGAGTAAAACACAAAAGCGATGATTTCTTTTAAACTTAGTTATATTTTTATAGCACCTCTATAAAATTAGTCGGTTAACCGATAAAATCCAGCTAAATACCTACACATAACAGAAATTGCTTAACTAATTGCAAACAAAAATAATTTTTACACAGTGGAAAAGTTTTAAAATCAAAGAATAGAAAAGGAACAATTCGAAAATTTACACAAAACTACACGATCAAATAAATTAGATGGAATAATCAGCAATTTAAAGTAATTATGAAGCATGATTTCTGCAACTTACATTCTATTTGTCATTCCAACACGGTTCTTCTAATACTCTTCATATCACGGCGAATTGTTTTAATAGTTTGTAATTATATAGGATTCCCATACGTTTCACCGTAGTTAGATATTTTCATTTTCAATACTTTTTTCATTCAGTCAACAGTCAACTAACTAGTGTTGGGTAAATGAGGTGTGAGGTACCTCACTTGAGTACCTCACCTCCTCGTTTTGTCATGACACCTCAGAACCAAACATTGTACCACCTCACACACCTCAAGCCACTCACACACCTCAAGATACTCACACACTTCTTTTGGAGTAGTGGGACAAACTGAGGTGAAGGCGCCCTGTGTGACAAAACGTCCCATGGGAACTGCGCACTGTCCCATGCGCAGTGCAATGAATACAATACCCTCCATGCCACTCCATCGGCATCGGCCCGGAGTAGCAGGGAGGAGTGCGGAGTAGGCTAGGGTCATGTGATCTCCTTTCTCTTTTCGTCTCTCCCTCCTCCCTCCCATCCTCTGGCCGACCAACAGGGGAGGCATTCGGAATTTATTTTACGTTTCAGCAATCTTAATTAATCGTCGAAATTTGTAATGTGAGTTGTAACTTTTTTAGGCATAATTGAAAATAAAGGCTGTAAGAACATAAGTACAGTATGATTTTTAAAGTGGATTAAGAATTTTAATCAAATAATCCAACAGCAAATACATTGCTTATAATAGTACTAGAGGACTGGCGTTTCGATCCTCAAAACAGTTGAAAATATACTTTTTAAATCCAAATCAATCGCTTCATTAATTATGCAAAACACTGATTAACCAATAAAATATAAATCTTAACAACATAAATTTTGCTTTAGATTAAGTATTTCATATTATCAACCAATATGTAATAATATAAAGCCCCCTCAAATCACGTACTTTCGATCCTGGCTACTCGTTAAACGAAATTCTCAATATTGCAATCTTTTTTAATCGTCGAAATTTTAATTAGAATTTCTGAATAATTTAGGTTTACTTGAAGCTTAGGATCCTAAGAATATAAAATCCCCATAATTTTGTAAGTATGTACACTACATTTTATTAGTCATCCATCATAAAAGTAATAATATAATGCCCCCTCAAATTACGTACTTTCTATCCTGGCAGCTCGTTTAACGAAATTCTCATTATTGCAATCTTTTTTAATCGTCGAAATATTAATTTGAATTTCTGAATAATTTAGGTTAGCTTGAAGCTAAGGATCCTAAGAATACAAAATCCGAATAATTTTTTAAGTATGTGCACTCCATCATAAAAATGAGATATGAACAAAAGATCCCGTGGGGGACGTCCCAGTCCCATTGCATTGGATTGGGACGAACGAAAACACACACCGTGACGTGCGTGACATGACATTGTAGTTTGTTTGTATGGGACAAATTGAGGTGGTGGGACGAAAACACACACCGTGACGTAGTTTGTTTGTATGGGACAAATTGAGGTGTTGGGACGTAGTTTGTTTGTATGGGACAAATTGAGGTGGTACAACGTCACACCTCACTATGACAAAATGAGTACCTCACTCACCTCACTTAAAATTTCTGAGTTACCCATCACTACAACTAACACCACAGCAGTCAACTTTCTTTGCTTTGCTTCTCATTTGCCAACTTAGTAAGTATTGCCACCACATTAAAGCATAATATTTTGATAAAATACACAGATCGTTCTGAAATAAAACACCCAAACTCAACTACGACAGTAGAGAACCTTTTACACCAAATAACCATTGAGAATTAAGTGCCGTTTACATGGGAAAAATATTACCCGGGTAGCTACCCGGGTAAAAAGTGGGTTGAAGGGAATTTCCAACTCTACCCGGGTAACGAAATTTGAAGGCGTTTACATGAGACATGATCTAACCCGGCTTTTTCTCGGTCACGTGGTAAGAAATAAGGGATCTGCCTGTTTCCATGGTTTCCAAGTTTGTTTACATATAGCTCATTTTTGTTCTTGCAAGAAGCATCAAAAGGAATTTTAAAAGAGCGTTGGCGATATATGCAAAAAAAATCAACGGATGATAGCAGATTTGCTTACCGAAGACCTGCGAAGATGTATGAAAGTAATCTTGTATTATTTGTTGAATATTTTGTTTATTTACTAGTAACACTTATACAAAATTGTGTTGGCAACATTGTTTCAATTCCATCAATGTTTATTGTTTTGATTTCCGTTTTTCATGTTTGTAAGTTGTGCTTGTCTTAAAAATTAAATGGATGTTTATTAAACTTAACGTTTTATCTTCACATTTCAAACTGCATTTGCTACTTTCTACGTTATTGATGTCCATTACAAATTATATCAAAACAATCAACAGAGCACACACAAACAATTAAATGGCGGACTACACAACACGCAAGGTAGTGTGGGATGGGACACGAAATGCATCATGGGAAAGGAGGGTACTACCCGGCAATTGACTAGGATTGAATCCTACCCGGCTTTTTCCTATCTTTTTCCCTTCGTAGGGAATGCCGGGTAGAAAAGAGGAGTAAGAGCCGCCTTTTACCCGGGTAATTGGCTCATGTAAACGGCACTTTAGAGTAGTTTATTTTGACAATTTTGTATTTGACATGGGAAGTTAGAAAGGAATAATATACCTAAAGATGAGACACATTTCTACATAGCCTATGTAGAAATGTGTCATCCTACGCCTATGTAACATCATAGAGCATTTTCAATCACAGGACTCGGACCTAACAAACAACGACCTTAGCAACGGATTCTTGTCCTCCAGTGACGTCATGTGCGAATGCTTCTATAAAAGCATTTGCAATCACAAGACTCCGCCCCTAACAACCGCTGTAGCAACGGGTGCCCCTGCCCCCGCACCTTACAACGTTACAACAGCCTTTTAGCAACGTTGCTTTTGTCCTCCAGTGACGTCATGTGCGAATGCTCCATAAAGCATTTTCAATCACATGACTCGGACCTAACAACGAACTTAGCAACGGGTTCTTGTCCTCCAGTGACGTCATGTGCGAATGCTCTATGTCTATAAGCGTAGGTTCAACTTTTTGACTGGGGGGGGGCAAAAACACCTCAGGACCATACAGAAATATCCTAACAGGGTCCACAAGGCTATTTTCAAATTCTGTACAGGTGTGAGGGCAGCAAAAGAAACTCAATGATTGACGGGTAGGTAGGCAGTACATTTTGGTGGTCACAAAGCTGTGATTGACGTGTTGCGTGTTCATTCAACATTCAATCCGTCCTTTCGGAGGGCTATTGACGGATCAAGTTTTTCGAAGGGGTTCAGGTATCCAAAATGTTTCTAACAATTTCAGGACCCATCCCAGTAGTTAATAACCAATTTTGCAACCCTGAAAGCCCTTTGCTAACTTTGCAATCTTCAAAAAACCTAAAAATTTTCCGACTTTTTTCAGTTTTTGGCTTATAACTCATACAAAATGCATCCGCACGAAAAAGTTTCAACTATATCATTTAAAGTAGATAAAATTTGCAATAATTTAAGACCATTCCCAAGTTTATACGTCCAATAGATCCCGAGTTACATGTCTTCAAAAAGGGGCAATTTTTTCCCAAAATTCAAAATTTTGAGTCTAAGTCGCTTTTATATCAAAATATAGGTTATAGTACTCGTTGTAAAAGGTAAATAAGGGCAATTAAGTTGTAGTACAGTTATTTAGCTTTAATTTAAGCCCTTAATGAAGACTCTAGGTCCCATATTTCTTACTTTATCTTAAAAAACAAAAAATTTGGGAAAACCGAAATTTCGGAAAAATAGAGCATGACGTTGTATGGGCACAGAAAAGGAAAAATAAAGCTATAACACAATATGACGTCATAAAAATTAATATTTATTTATTGAATACAAAATTATTTGTCTTAATACATGTTAATTAATGTTAATTTTTAAATTAAATTGAGTTTAATTAGCATTAATTATATAATTATGAAATTAAAAATATATATTAATTTATTGCTTTTTTAAGTATTAGTTTAAAATAAAACCTTAATAAGTCTTAGATAAGTTTTATAAGACCCTTAGTTCTTGCTTTACCTTAAAAAATAAAAACGATGAAGAAAAAGGATTTTTAACTCGGATTAGCTTACAAGGGCGTGTCAGAACTCGCATCCCCAACAGTTTTAGATATTTGCTATACTTTAAAAAATATATTTTTTCGGAACTATTAAGTTATAGAAATTAAACTAACACACTGATTTAAGAAGATCTGATTACCAGGACGAGCGAAAGGCTTCACCCAGATGAATTTCGACTATTCACACAAAAAGGAGGATTCACGATCCCACAAGTTCTGGTCAGGCTTATGGACAGACCTAATGATTGAGCAAGAATTTATGAGATCGATGAAATGCCAGGGAGGCTTAACTCATGGTCGAGGCATATGCAGCAGCGTTCTTACGCGTTGGAGTGAAGGAATGGTGTACATGCTGAATATCTGTGAAGGGCTTAAATACTTTTGGAACGTTTCCTATTCTACCACCGAACAACACGTTGACATGAGGCCCACTCAAATAGAACGAGATACCGATCATGTGCAAAAACTTACGAACTGGTTCGATGCCCACACACAATTTCCATTTAATGAAAAAATGCTATCCATCAGCTCTGGTATGGTTGGGGACTCTGAAGTCAATTGCCATATGGCCTACGAATCGGGAATAAATGGAATAAATCAAATCACGAGAAACACCTTTGGAAAAGTTAGTTTTAAAAGAAAAGATAAAGTGCGAACCCTGGCATCAGTTACTATAAAATTACAAAATCAGAAGGTTCAAATAGATCCCCTCACAATTTTTCAAAGGCTGTGTATCACGAAGCAGACAGAGGGTGACTTGAAAGAGCACTTTAAGTTCGAGTTGGCTCCCTACCCAATGGCTTTGTTTTGTGAAGATGGGATGCGTGGCAAAAAGTCCAGCTTTCACACAGCTTTAGCCCCTCTTCCTGAAAATATATCTATAGGATCCCCTACGTTTGTTTTTGTGGATGGCGGCTACTCTTACTTCATACAGTAAGGTGGCATCGGAATATCACAACCGAGGAAGTTGTAGCCACTTACATCAGCTACACAATTAGCCATTTTGGAAAAAATGTGTCAGTTGTATTTGATGGATATTCGTTAAGGATTGGATAACCAAGGAATTGAAACAAAGCAAGTTGCCGAGGACGCAGACTGTACAATCGTACAGACTGCTCTCGACAAAAGCAGCTCGCATGAAAATGTCATCGTGATTGGAGAAGATGTGGACTTGTTGGTTCTTTTAAATGGACGACGGTGGAAAATGTTTTCTTTCAAAAAGGGTTCAAGTGGGAATCAACTTGTTTGCAGTGTTCCTCCAAATGTTTCAATAGCGGAGAGCTGGCCTGTCCCTACGGATTTGAATTGTTCCTGCACGCTTTCTCTGGCTGTGACACCACCTCCTCAATTTTCAGGCAAGGGAAAATGAAGATGTTAAGCATGCTTGAAAAAATCCACATCTGGTTGGCGTGGCTTCCATTTTCCTACAGCCTGATATCAGCCACGAAGAAATAGCCTCTGCTGGAAATAAGTGTCTTGTGGCTCTGTATGGAGGAGGAGACTCCGACACTCTTCACGCCCTCCGTTAAGAAATCTTTGTTCGTTCAGCTGCCAACACCAAGGTCCACCTGGTTCGTCTGCCTCCTACCGAAGAGGCTGCAGCTCAACATGCATATCGCACATACCACCAGGTGCAGACATGGTTAGGTGCAGACAAAAAACCAACTGACTGGGGCTGGACGAGGAGTCAGCAAGGTCTGCTACCTATAACCTCTACAAAAGATCCAGCATCAAAAACTCTCCTGAAATTCATCTCATGCAAGTGTCAAAAAGGGTGCTCTGGAAGAGGCTGCTCATGTGAGAAAGCGAGACTTAAGTGTTCTGCACTATGTAAACCATGTCAAGGCAAGTCATGCCTCAACATCCCTACAATTGAGATAGACGAATCTGACAACGAGGAAGACAGTCCTGAACCCTTGGAAGAGACATGATCTTTAGTACCTCAAAAAGTCGTATTTTATAAACTAATACTTAAAAAAGCAATAAATTAATATATATTTTTAATTTCTTAATTATATAATTAATACTAATAAAACTCAATTTAATTTAAAAATCAACATTAATTAACATGTATTAAGACAAATAATTTGGTATTCAATGAATAAATATTAATTTTTATAACGTCATATTGTGTTATAGCTTTATTTTTCCTTTTCTGTACCCATACAACGCCATGCTCTATTTTTCCGAAATTTCGGTTTTCCCAAATTTTTTGTTTTTTAAGATAAAGTAAGAACTATGGGGCCTAGAGTCTTCATTAAGGGCTTAAATTAAAGCTAAATAACTGTACTACAACTTAATTGCCCTTATTTACCTTTTACAACGAGTACTATAACCTATTTTTTGATATAAAAGCGACTTAGACTCAAAATTTTGAATTTTGGGAAAAAATTGCCCATTTTTGAAGAGATGTAACTCGGGATCTGTTGGACGTATAAACTTGGAAATGGTCTTAAATTATTGCAAATTTTATCTACTTTAAATGATATAGTTGAAACATTTTCGTGCGGATGCATTTTGCATGAGTTATAAGCCAAAAACTGAAAAAAGTCGGAAAATTTTTAGGTTTTTTGAGGATTGCGAAGTTAGCACAGGCCACAGGGCTTAACAACATAAGAAAAACAACATAAGAAGGTCCTAACAACATAAGAAAAAAATTGGAGATACACGATTTTTTGCAATTTGCGATGTCGTTATTGACTGGCCTATAGGGCAAATGTGAATCTTTGTGCTTTTGTGAATGAAATAATATATTTTTGCGGATAATACACATCATGCCATGTCCTCGAATTAAAAAAGGCAAATTTTGCAAAATTCTACCCAAAAAAGTGGTGTTTTCACTCATTTTTTTGTATAATTGGGAAAGGAACATTTTTGCTTTCTGGATTTGAAAGCTGAAGACAAAAAAAAATCATACTTTCATCTTTTATGAAACGTATATAATCTTGGAGTTGTTTTTAAAGTAATGGGCTATTATTTTAGCTACAGTTTAAAATATCTTTAAATTGGTGCGTTTTTGAATAAAAAGTTTGGGAACATTTTTCGCAAAAATTTCTTACAAATTTATTGACTGGGGGTGAAAAATTTTAATAAGATTTAAAAATTTGTACGATTAGTAGAACATTGAGAGCGCGACCCCTTTTTTCCAAATATATATATGGTAGTATGGTAGGAATGAAATGTATGAAATAACGTTACAACATATAAATTATTACATGCTATAAAAAAGCAATCGCTACTTTTATTATTGGTCGTTATAACGTAGGAGTCGCTAAATCGAGGGTCGTTATAAAGAGGTTCAGTTATGTCCCTAGTTACATGCATGTAAATTAATTTGGAATCTCTGCATAAAAATAAGTTTTTGAGTAAGAAGTTTAGAAATGTTGATAAAAATTGCTTTAAAATTTTAAATCTTTATGTTTAATTACTAGATGAATTTCTTTAAAAAAGAAGAAAAAAATTAATGTAGAATCATAAAAGAGTTATGACATTAATTGTACAATGTTCCTATATTAATAATAGATGAGATAAAAGTTATGTTACAAAAATGTGCTTTAAAATTTCCTAATGGGTACCATATTCTGTATTTTGTGACCTCATTTTCAGAAAGAATTGGTACTTGAGTCGAAGAAAAGAGTAGGCATAATATGAGTAAAAGTGAAAATTCCACTCGTCATTAGTCTTACGACTTTACATTCTTATGCAAAGTATACCGTATACTATGAAATATAGGCTACTGATCTGAAAACAGAGAAATCGTGTATTATTCGGCTCAATTTTTCCATGAAAACATATTTGAATAACTTTATTTGCAAGTCAACACTATGTAGAAATGAAAACACTACTTTCTTATGCAACTTACTTCTAATCTTCCAATAAAAGCTAGGAGAAAACAAAAGAATGTGCTTCCTTTGATGAAATACTAAGGGGACATCTATGTATAACGCAATAAAAATTTTGTTATTATTTTAGGCTTTTCCAAACGTAATAAAATGTAGTTCTTTTCCTTCCTGGTTGCGATCTATCATTTACATCTTTGCAGAGCTTTCATTGCCATAATTTTGATTAAAAGCAATAAATAAAATAAAATATAATATACTATAATAACACAGTGATAAAATTGGGGGGGGGACGCCCCTCAAAATATTTGTACCGTCCCGTCCCCCTCGAAATATTTGTGTGCTCCCAAAATATTTTGTTCAACTGTTTTCCAAATATTTTGTTTGCACTGTAATAGCATTGATTTTTTTTAATTACACAACCAGAAATACTAACAATTAGATAATTACTTCACATAAATGTGTTATTTTACAAATATTTTGAATTAAATACAACTTTACGTGAGTATTTTTGTGAATTGTTTTGTTTTTTTCATCAACCCATTGAATGGAAAATGCAAAGTTAATAAGTGAAACTTGCAAAACGCATTCTATGGATAACCCCTTATCCCTCCCTCCAAAGGATACTCTTTCCCTGATTGCTGAGGCATTTCAAGAATCTCGAGAAAAAAAATCTTGTAACAATGACAATAGTCAATACCCCTTTTATGTTGAAGACCGTGACCTCCCACAGTCGTGAAGCAGTCAGTCACAGACCATCATCCATCCCAAGGTTTAGGGGCTCAGAAAAGGTGTGAAAACGTATAAACTACCCCAGAGAACTGAATATAAACTCGGGTAATTTCTGTGGGAAACAATGGATCAGCCACTTACCTCAACAATGGCGGATAATCTCACGAACTGAAAACGACTTGAGATGTAATGAATATGCAAGAATGGGTCCTTCCTTGGATTTTTGGCTCGAGATATCAAACACCGAGCGTCGGTAAAGGTAGTCAGGACTCTGCTTCTGGAACTTCCAGGTGTGGTGAGTTGATCTTGTTATTCTTCGCAAATTGTTTAAAGGAGACATTTTAAGTTCAAAATAGTTAGGATGAAGAAATGTTTAAATTTAATTTTACACCTTCTTGACCAAATAAATCTTTTTAATTTTTTGATACTCTATCAACCAAACACGTTAAAACTGGTGAATGTTACAAAAAATCCCTTAGTTTTTTCCAATTTAAATATGTACGTACCTATTTCACTGAATTAGTTTTTCTTTTGGAATGTTTTTGTATCACACCTTTATACAACATAACGACTGGATGTAATCTTAATACTAAATACCAAAAACTGGATTATTCCTTATATTTGCATGTTGAAATTAATAGCTTTGTGTGTACTTCACTACATGAAAAACATCCTACCTTGATTTTACGCAGTTATCAAAATTATATATACAATGAAAATAAAATTTGCTAAATTCCTGATTTACCTCCTAAGCACCGCATCCTGATCATTTCGAAAATATTAAAAAAAAATTACTTTTTAGTTCATTTTGAAACAGATGAGTGTTTTCCATTCCATCTTTAATCAAATTCATTCATCATCCCATCTTTTAGTCCGGATGTCCATACTTTTAATACATTACTACTCAAGGACATCGAACAAGAGAGGGACGCGCCCCCCCATCAAATAGTGAAGACCGTTGTTAAGTTAAGACCGTTTCAATACTTCTCTGCTAGGGACCCTAAAATTGTGCTAAATTTATGTCTCTCTAAATTCTAATGGTAAAAAGAACCAATTTTCTAATGCCATCGGATATTAGGAGTAAAAAAACCAATTTTCTAATGCCATCGGATATTAGGAGCATATATAAGGCGGGTCAAGGGGGACCGTCACCCCCTTCAAACTAGCCACATCAACCCGGTTTTGAGAACCCCTCGGTTGAAGCATAAGAATTTAAATAATTTTGCAAATTAATATGTATTTCTCGCACTTTTGAGGAAAAGTTGAAACTTTTCTGAGCCTAAAAAGAGGGGGGTCCCCAAATTTAGAAACTTCTCCGAATTTGAATTCAGAGAAATTACACATCAAAATTGGAGATTATTCTACATTTCGGAGTTTCCCCGTTTTCAAGGTTAAAAAGATTGCTAACTTTGATCGGTAATATCTCTTAGGATATTAAAGATATTGTAATGAATTTTTTTCTGTCCTTTCGTCATGATGGTGCACACAATTTTCTAACTGAAATTTTTATTCTATCACCTTTAATTTTATAAACTTTCTTATTTGTATTCAGCATAGTCACTTTACTACGGGTGAGTCCATGACCAGAAGTTATTCAAAATGAAAGCAATAAAACGGATTTATGAAACACCCTGTATAGAGCAATTAAAAAATTAAGACAAACTTTAGACGAAAGTTAATGAATGGTTCAAGAGAGACATGCTGGAATGCAAAAGTTCCTAAGGAGAGAGAAACTGAGTTTTTTAAAACCTTTTTTGAAGAGGAATCCCGAACCCCTGGGCCGTCCTCCAATATTCTGTTTTTGACGACGCCCCTACTACTTAAAACTAATAATAATTACATGAAATGATGTTAAAATAATGATGATAATAAAATACTAAACTTAATTATAAAATGCGTTTAAAATATTGTTTTTTCGTTACGTTTTTCAGGATCATGCAGGTTCAGTTTCTTCTGTTCATATCCTTGTTTATATCATGTGCCAAATGTAAGTAGAAAGTTCAGTTTCTGTTATTCTTATCCTGAGATTTCAATGTTATAAATACATTTTTTTTCTATAAAATCACCTTTATTCCAAGGATTTTTTATAATACCAATACTATAATGTTTTTTTACAGTTACAGAGTGTGAAAATGACACTTTAAATGAGTTTGACATTTTTCTGAAGTCAAGGAATCAGATTGGACACAGGGGTAAAAGGCAGCTTGATATGTAAGTAAAGGAAATGCTACATAAAGAGCTAAACAGAAAATATAGTCATTACTGAATAATTTATAAAGATTGATTTGAGATAGTATGGTCAAAATTAAGGGAAAACATTCTATGGGTCGGTTACACATAAGTTTTTTTAAACAGAAACTATATGCATCTAATATACTCGTTCTATTAGATTCGTAGAATGTAGTACCAAGTACCATAATGGAAAGCACATACAAGTGTTTGAAAAAATGAATTATTCTTGTTGAAAGTTTTTTTTTATTTCAAACTTCTTTAACCTTCTTTAACTAAATGAAAACTAGTTACAAAAATATTATGTAGAAAATTTCTGCAAGAACTGGTGCTAGACATTTACTATGGGCTTTTATATGGTTCCCCAAAAAAATTTAAATAAATATACTATGCTAACCAGTCTTCTTCTTCTTACTTATCTCTCTGATCTGAATCAGATCAGATCCATGAGGTTGTTCGCCTTAAAAATATCGAGGACAAAAGAGGGTCTTCTTTTAAGATCCTCTCGCACCAAATTTACACATTCAATTAGGTGTTGAGCGATGAGCGGTGACCTCTTCAACATTGCACTTGGTGCAAATAGGGAAGGAATGCTAACCAGTAGATTTAAGTAGTGTTCGGCAACTAGTGGTCAAAAAGTAGTTAACTACCAACTACTAACTAGTCTGGGAAAATCTAGTTGCAACTAGTAGTTAACTATATTTTCCTGGGACTAGTTGCAACTAGTAGTTAACTATTTCCCAAAGTAGTTAACTACTAGTTAACTAGTCTATTTAATTTCATAACCTATTTTTTGCCCAAATTCTAATATATCTTTCTTATCTATATCACAAAAAACTTTATGCTTCGCTCAAAACGACGCTTTATTAATGGTTATGGTATTTGAGTATTCTACCATGACACTGCAGTTATTAGGGTGGTCCAAAAAAACAAAAGTCCGGTTTTTTTTCGGGGCACCCCCCCAAAAAAAATGTGACCCTCGGTATAAAACTAATATTCTGAAAGTTTCAGCTCAAAAAAATAATATTTAGACCCCGCCCCCGAGCGTCAAAGTTCCAAAAAAACTCGAAATTTTGCACTTTTTCACCTTTAAAATCCGAACCGGTTGTTGTAAAAATACAAGACTGGTTTCATTTTGTAGATTATTTATTTAGCTTCAACTTTTTTAATTGAAACTTGTTTGTAGAACTTACAGATCAAACGATACAAGGGGTTTTACTAACTCCCCCCGCAATATCAATTTTTTAAGGAGTGTCAGAAAATTCCTGAAAATGTTTTACCGTAAAATGGTTCAAAAACATATAAATAATACTGCATAGGTATAAAATTTAAGAGATTTAAAATGAAAAAAATAATTTTTGTTCATACCTGTTAATTTTTTTAACTATCCTAAAATAATTCAAATAAAATACATAATTGAATTTTTTAAACTAGTTAATAAATGCATAGTGTGTAAAAGTTGACAAACAAGCAAAAAAAGTTCAAATTTATTAATTTTAACCCATTTTCAAAATTTTTCTCTTCACGGAGTTAGGTGTAAGAAGACTAAATGGTGTATTTTCCCACAAGATCGCCCTATTTTAGAAGTTTTGAGAGCGGTATTTGACTTAAAAAATGGGATCAACTACAGGACCTCCACCTGAAGTTTTTAAAAGTTTCAATTTAAAATGGACTTAAATCAATAAAAATAGCTACGGAAAAAGAGTTGATAAAAAGAGGTCAAGTTAAAATCAAAATGGCATCGGAAATGTTGGAAGCTTCATAAAGGGGCTTGATACATCGAACCAAATATCAATTAGAGCCCCAGGTGCCATGCATCATGCTAGTGCTAGATAGTTGACAAATGCCCCATATTGAGTGAAAATTATTTTCGGGTACGAATTCCCTCTAACTCTTACAGAGATAGATACACATACCATTAGAAGTATTTGAATTAGAAGTATTTGTATTACCTTAATAAACATCAAAATTAAAGTTTGGTTAAATGCACCAAAGAAATTTGCAACTATTTACGAAAAATAAATGTAGAAGTATCAAGAGTTATAACCACAGTACCATAGTTTAAGAACTTGGTGTCTCAGTGGCGTATATAGAAATTTATATCGGGAGGGGCCCAAAATTTCTACCCAGTCCCTCCCCACATATTTAACAGGTCCAATGTAGCTTTTTAGGTGATAATTTAGGTCCTAAAAACTTAATATAGGAAAAGCTGTTAGTAATAACAGTACAAGAACCAAAGGGGGGGGTCTGGGAGCCTCCCCCAGAAAAATTTTGTAAGTTTGATTTAAAAAAACAGGTTTTTAACTAGTTTTGGTACACTAAGTCCGAATTTTAGATGTACATTTTTATGAACTTAATGTTTAAAAAGTTATTAAAATAGAGTTCCAAGTACAAAAGAGGATCTGGGGGTCCTTCCCCAGAAAATTTTTGGAACTTTACCCCTAAAAACAGGGTTTTATCTTGTTTTTGGTACACTTAGTCCGAATTTTGGACACATATGTTTTGTTAGGATTTGGATTTTGATGAACTTATTACATAATAAAGTTGTTAATAATAAAATTCCAAGTACAAAAGGGGGATTTGGGGGTCCTCCCCCAGAAATTTTTTTGAAATTTGACCCTAAAAAATACAGGGTTTTCACTTGTTTTGGTACACCTAGTCCGAATTTCGGGGGGGGGGGCAGGGCCCCCTCGGCCCCCCCTTATATACGCCACTGTGGTGTCTTAAACCCTGAGACATTTGAATTTTTGACGAAAGTTTTATAAAAGAAATTAAAATTAACATGCCTTTGTCTAATGAGGAATACTAGATGAAGACTATAGTGAGGAAAATAGAATAATAAAAGTGAAAGTGAAAAGTTTCCATTAATCAAATACTGGCTAATAGTTTCAGAAAATTATCACGCAGTAGAGGGCTTTTGACATCTATCTAGATTCTAGAATGATGCATGGCACCTGGGGGTCTAATTGATATTTGGTTTGATGTATCAAGCCTTATAAATATTTGGCCCTTGGAATACTTCCTTGTAGTCTTGAAAGATATTTCGGGTTTTTCAATTGTCCAGGTATAAGCTTCCAACATTTTCAATGTCTTAACTCTTGTACTCTTGACCTCTTTTTATCAACTCTTGCTCCGTAGTTATTTTAATTGATTTCAGTTCATTTTAAATTGAAACTTTTAAAATCTTCAGGTGGAGGTCCTGTCGTTGATCCCATTTTTTAAGTCAAATACCGCTCTCAAAACTTCTTCTAAAATAGGGCGATCTTGTGGGAAAATACACTATTCACAGTCTTCTTACACCTAACTCAGTGAAGAGAAAAATTTTGGAAATGGGTTAAAATTAATAAATTTGAACTTTTTTTGCTTATTTGTCAACTTTTACACCTTATGCATTTATTTAACTAGTTTAAAAAATTAATTTATGTATTTTATTTGAATTATTTTAAGATAGTTAAGAAATTAACAGGTAAGAACAAAAATTATTTTTTTCTTTGTAAATCTCTTAAATTTTATACCTATGCAGTCAATAACCATTATTTATATGTTTTTGAACCATTTTACGGTAGCTGAAACATTTTCAGGAATTTTCTGACACTCCTTAAAAAATTGATATTGCGGGGGGAGTTAGTAAAACCCCTTGTATCGTTTGATCTGTAAGATCTACAAACAAGTTTCAATTAAAAAAGTTGAAGCTAAATAAATAATCTACAAAATGAAACCAGTCTTGTATTTTTACAACAACCGGTTCGGATTTTATAGGTGAAAACGTGCAAAATTTCGAGTTTTTTTGGAACTTTGACGCTCGGGGGCGGGGTCTAAATATTATTTTTTTGAGCTGAAACTTTCAGAATATTTGTTTCATACCGAGGGTCCCATTTTGGGGGGGGGGTGTCCCGAAACTTTGGAAGAAAAATTTTTTTCCCCATGTTAACCTGGACCACCCTAGTTATAAATAGCAGTGTAATTTTTGTATATTTTGATAAAAATTTTTAATAGTATTTTTGAAATTTTAAACAAAATTTTTTTAAAAGTAGTTGAAAATTTGATAGTAGTTTCAACTAGTAGTTATTAAAAAAAGTAGTTCAACTACTAGTTAAACTAGTTTAAACCAAAAGTAGTTAAACTACTAGTTAACTACTAGTTGATCAGTAGTTAACTACTAGTTGCAACTAGTTCTAGTTAACTAGTGCCGAACACTAGATTTAAGTATTGAAAATTTCCCAAAATATTCATAGAAAATTATTTTTATAAAAATTTAGGATAAGTGATGATGGAAGAGCTCGCTTGTGTTGTTGGTTCATACATAAATTAGTAATTTTATTATTTGTTGTATTTATTTTCAGATACAGCCTGGGTCAAGCTTTTACTCAGACTTATAACAACTTCAATCTTGTAGCAAATGCAATACAGAATGGCAGAGCTATCACTTCTACTCTTTTAAACGTGGTAAGAAACTGAAAGAAAGTTAAAATAGTTAATCTGTGTTAATGCTTAGCATAACAGTGCCATGTTTTGTAAAGTTCAGTGAAGTATTAAGACTAGTATTGCATGTTCTAATTTTGACTATTAAAACTTTAAGTTCTTAAAAACTTTCATTCCTTAGCTTTGAGGTCATTTACAAGAGAAAACCTTTCTGCTGCAATTAGTATCAGGTTTAAATATATTTTCAGTAGATTTACTGGACTATTATATAGCACTAGAAACATAATTTATCATAGTTGAAAAGGAAAGTAGAACAAAAAACAGTAGAAATTTTTTTTTGGGAACTACATCTTCTCTATAAGTGCTTAGTGAGGTGTATGCTTTTTAGCTTATTAGGGCTTTTCAAGGTCTTAAATAATAATTAAACAAACTAAAAAACAACTATTTAGGGACTTTGTAAAGAACATGGTCACATTATTAAAGCATACATCTACTAGTGGTATAGCCAGAAAAAAATTTCGGAGTGGGGTATTCGAATTGGGGAAGGGGATAGATAGGGTAAATTTAGTCCGTTTCTATGGTCAAAAAAGAAAAATTTCTGACTTCCATGGGGGGTACTCCAAATCCCCCTCTAGCTATGCACCTGGTTTACTATAACTTGTTTTTAATTGAAACATCACACTTTTTTTCAGTTTAATGCAATGAATGGAACAGGCATTGACAGCCAACTTCGAACATACCAGGATCGATTTTGGCAACTGAGAGCAAGGATAAGAGATTCCATTATACAATACTGGAGAACCATGGGACTTGTAATGTGAAAATACTGAATTCAAGATGATGAATGTGTGATTATATTTTTAAAATGTTTTTAAACCATTTCTTAAAAAAAGGCATTTTTTGTAATAAAAAATTTAGAACTAGGGAATTGTCATAGTTTAATTACTTAATGGTTACTTGAGTAAAATAACTTTTATAACATATGAATTGTATTGCAGCAAAAGTTTAAGTAATTTACTATCCTTATAAAGAGCATCAAATGTTTTAAACAGTATTTTTAAAACCTTTTTAGCTCAGCACTCAGGGTGCACTTGATAAATTGTTTACATTTCACGGTAAAATAATAATCAATAGGAATGAAATTCAGTGTTAAAAAATTAAAATTAAGCAAAGTTATAAGAACATGTTAAAATTTTAAACTTACGCGGATAAGAGTAAAAATAGTGTAAAAGGAATCAAAACTTTTTTAAAAATTAAAATTAAGCAAAGTTATAAGAACATATAAAAAACCCTGACAAAAATAAAAGTTGTCATGCAGACAAGTATCTTTTTCAAAACAAGATTCACAAATGAATTCTGGTAGTAATTTTTAAGATATTTCTTTAAGTTTGTAAAATTAAGTTTTACCAGTTAATTAACAAATTATTTTCTTTCATGTATTTAATAAAAATTAGCATTAAATACAAAATCTAAAAATACTTTATTTAAGAAGTCTACATTGTACAATTTTTCACCAACAGGAATATCATTCTATTGACCAATGCATTTACATTTTCACATTATTTATGTTGTAAAAAATATAACTTTAAATGTAGTAGACAGTATTAACATCTAATGGGTCTAATGTAAATGAATATACAGGGTGATTAAAAACTCATGGTCAAAAATGCAATTCAGAATCCCCTTGATTGGGGGGCAAAGCAATCCTGAGGGACTAGAGCATGAAAAAAAAGTTGCCAGTAGCAATGAAAAATAGGTTATTGTGAGTCAAGGGTTGGGGCAGAAATAAACTTCAATGCCAATTATCATGTTTTAGATCATTTATAAAAATGTATAAAGTATTTGTCCTTAAGAGGTTGTCTTCAAAATCCAACTTAACTACAAAAAAGCATCAGTAAAAAAGCTAATATTGTCGTATTTGAAAACGACCTCTTAAAGGCAAAAACTTTATACAGTTTTTTCAAAACAGTTAAAACATGATAGTTTACATTATAATTTTACTTCTACTCCATCAGTTTGTTGCTCAAAATAATTCTAGTGCCTCAGGATTGCTCTGCAGTCCCCCCAACCCGGGGGATTCTAAATTGTCTTGTTTTAGTCTACACCCACTAGTATTTTCGCACATGAGTTTTAAATCACTCTGTATTTTTCCACAAAAAAAAAGAGATTTATTTTAATTATAGTGTATGAGAAAATAGAAGAGGACTTATATACAAGTAATAATATGGACATGTGACTTTGGGTTACAGTATTATTAGAGTTACAAGTTATTAGCTTTTCAAAGATGATACAATAATTTTAATGCAATATTAGTTACTGTAGGAGTATTATTTTTGATCAATTAAAAGGAAACAAATAAACCATTTTATATTTATTGACAGCAAGTATTTTTAATAGTCGTCAATTGAAACATTTCATAATTGGTTTTGATAAAACCTTCAATAACATTTTAAATTTCAAGTCAACACAAATTAATAATAAAATAATAATTATACTATGGTTCTCTAGTTATTTTGGAAATATACATAGGTCCATAGTTCAAGGGTAAAAAGGGAACTACTAGTTGTCCATAAGTGCAGTTATCACTAAATTTAAACATGTTTCTTAAGGGAGAGAAAACTTCAGTAAGATCCTGAACGATATACTTAGAAGGCAGGTCTTCGGCTAATTTAGATAAGGACATGTGGACAACTCCATCGTTTTGAATGGGAGACAGAGAACAAGTTGAATAGACTAAGGATCCACCAGGCTTAAGAGCTTTCAGAGCAGCACTAGATAAAAAAGAAGATAATAGCATAAATTACACATTTAAAGCACATTTTTTATAGTGAACCTGGTAGACAGTGGCATACAAGTTCAAAGAGGAAAGTAAATTTAGTAATCATTTTAGAAATTGGGAAAAATATTTCAATTTGATAAACTAAGCATATTAAGTTAAGATAAGGGAGGTATTGCCATGTTAGAGGTAAAAGGAAATGAGTCAACTTTTAAAAATGATAAGTTCCTTTAAAAAAATATTTTTACTAGTACTTTCTTAAGAAGCAACGCTTTTTAGAAATAAAAAAAACATTGATTAATACGAAATTCTACATAGCAGATTCTGGAAATGTAAAAATTAAATGAAAATAATAACAGTTACTTTACCCAAATTTCAAATATAAGGATACAAAATAAAAATACTTAAATAATGAATCACATTTCATAAAAACAAACCCATAATTTCTTCTTTTATCAAGGTTAAATTTTCCTGGCAGGTTTTTTTTTTTTTTGGTGGGTAGTTATATTAAGTTATTTAAATCTTATAACTCTAGTTGTGTAAGGGTACGGAATCAAAACAAAATTTAATTCTTCACATCTTAAAGTTGTTTTGTCAATCATTAGAATACTTTTTCTGATCATACCATATGTCCACGTTATCCTCTACAGAGATCTTGTTAAGACCTCTGTAAAATTATATTTTATATAAATGGTGTATAGGATTTATGATAATTTTTAATAAAATGAGTGGATCCCTATTACTGATGCTGGGTGATTTGAACAGTTATAAAAATTTTTGGTTTTCAATATTTTTTATTTTGCTGGTTTCCATATGTTGTTATCAATACCTCAGTTTTAAGGGTCATAGGGGATAATTTTTTAAAAATAATATATGATCTTTTCAGAGCAATAAGGGACAGCCTACTTTCCAAAGGTATCTAGATTGTCCCCAAGGGTTTGTAAAGTCTATAGTATGAAAAATATTTGGAAAGACTCAAATAACAAACTAAAAAGCAGTTGCACAGTTCCTGAAATCCCTTTTCAAGACTCAAATTCGTTTTTAAACTGTCCTATTTTTCCCAAAAATCTTTTAATTTATTTAAAATTTTTTAAAGAAGTTTAGATTACTTTTCTAGGGAATTTATACTCAGTGTAAATAGAATCGGCGGTTGACCTTGAGTTTTTTCCCAATGTATTTCTTCTGCGTTGCCATGGTAAAGAATGACGTTTAACCGCCTATTTTATTTACACAGACTATAATATCATTCCATAATTTATTTTTACTTTGTGAAGTAGAAACATCATTCTTATGTTATTAACATATAATTTATAAAAAAACCTATTCATTAATGTAAATAAAATGTACCCATTTCGCCTTTTTGAACTGTTGAAAGCCTATTACACCTAAGGATGTCAAAATTTGATTTTCTGGACAAAACCTGGCATTGATCCGATTCATCACCCATCCAGGATGAATCCAATCACTACACTTAAAAAATATATATTCAATCAACCATTCATAATAAATGAATTTTTTTTTAATGGATTTTGAAATTATAAGTTGTGACTTAAAATATGTTTTTTAAAAAATCATCTCAAAACCTTGATTAGACAGTTTTTAACAGCAGTCAAAGTTGAAAAGTGACCTGTTTTTTCTGCATATGAAATAAATAACTATGATAACAAAAAAGCATCAAAATATTCCTTACCATAGCATTGAAGTTTGAAGGTGTGGAATTTTCATTCTCTCAGCAAACCTAATTTGTGAAAATATGTTATTTTCATCTTTATTGGCAGACAGTCTATCATTCGTGCATGGTACATCGAGTAAAATCTATAAAGAAAAGCTAAATTTATTAACAAAATTCACTTCAGATTTTAAAAATTCTTAGATTCATGTGTAATATTTTGATAAGAAGGTAATTTTCCTCACCTTGTCAAATGCTTCGAAATAATACCATTCAGTAACATCCAGATTGGAAACCAATATTTTTTTGCTCCATTCATGAGTCCCAGGTAAATAGGAATTCAAAACAGTCCTAAGCTTTCTTACTCTAGATCGACTAGCATCATTACACACTAACTTTCCTGAAAATTTGAGAAAATTAGTCATAAAACAGCAGGGAATAATTTCTTTGAAATACATTTACTGCAAGTATTAATTATGTATAACTATTATATAGTTGAACATTCAGTTAAGTTTGTTTTTGAAGAAAGGATTGATCAAAGTAGAGAAAAGTTACAATGATTTCATTACAAAGTCGAGTGGTTAAAAATCATCTGATAAATTTCTTAAAAATAACTTTAATTTGTCTAGCTTTGATACAAAGTTGGTTATTCACAAAAAGAAAAAAGTTTTAATTATAAAAGGAAACAAAGAATGAGAGCTACAACAAAACAAAGTATACACTCCTTATCTTACAAAAAGTTTATGAATCATTAATGTAGGCTAAAACTAAAGGCTAATTGAGACTTTTAGAGCTAGCTTCAGTTTTTGTTTTAAGAAAGAAATTGATGCTTTAATTTAAGAAACATCATTTATTTAAACTTTTCTAAATTCAATATAACTGAGATAATGAAAATATATCAGAATACCATGATAAATGTATGTATGCATTCTAAAAGATTAAAAAATAACAATACATTAAAGCAGTGTTTTAATAGTAGATAGGAACAGTTTTTAAAATTAATTCCATTAGAGTTTTTACTACTTCAGAGTTGTAAGCAAAGCCTACCAAATTGCATTCCATAGAGAATAGCAAGAGTCTTTCCGCCAGGTGAAGCACACAAGTCCCCAACATCTTCTCCCTTCTTGACATCCAAGGCTAAAACTGGAAGCAGTGAGGCTCCATCCATGAGGTAGTAATCTAAATTAAAGTAATAATTATGATATAAAAAATTATTTTCCTAAAACTCAAAGATATAAAAGAAAATGTTAAAGTTTCGAAATGCCTGTACAAAAATTTAAGGTTTTCTCAATATTTTAATACTTTAAAATAACATTTGTTTACTTGAATGAATAATCCAATCAGTTTTTAAATTGTCTAATAATGGAAAAATTTTCTAATAAAGAACACAGGCTATTTTCTTCTATCATAGGTACTCCTCACATCATCAATCTATAGAGGCTACTACTAAATATGTCATATTAGAATCAGTAGTATTCAAACTAAAAAGTAACGGTTCAATGGTGTTAAATTCAAAAATGTTTCATTCGATTCTTTTAAGTTAAAGACAAAATGATCAAGGATTATACACTTTTGCATCACTGCCTTATTAGCCAAGAAATTCCATCATAAATATAAATAATCACCATAATAAATATTCATGCACGAAATCTAGTTAGGTATTATTAGTTCATTTATATTCTATACAAAAATACTACCTACAATAGTGTTTTTGGGTAAAGTGCTGAAGTTGAAAGGCGTAATATATTGCTTCCATGATTGAAATTAAAATAAGACCAATAAATTTGGTCATAAGTAGAGCTCCGACCGAGGATTACATCCTCTGATATATTGAAGCTGTCCCCAAAAAACATGTGGTTTATGACAAAAGAGGAAGAGAGAGAACACAAAGGCAAGTCCCCAAAAATTTTTCAACAACAGTATACTGTATAAAATTAATACCTACTGTTAAAATTTCGTTAGATTTTTTGGTAATTATGGATTAGCTGGGTCAATTTGACTTTATTGGCAACGTTTAACAAATTACACATAAAAGCATTAAAGCAACACTGCTATACTTGACAGCAGTGTTTCCTGACCCTATATTGGCACTAATAAAATATAAGGTCATCTGGGAAGTTCTGTTCCTTTTTACAAAGTTTCGTGTTTGAAATTTTTTTGAAAAACTGGTATTAATAGTTAGACATTTCAAACAATGAAAATTTTGATTTATGAATTGTATGGTTTTGGTGGTATTATTTCTTTTCAAAGTGGCGGTTGGAAAAGAAGACTGCAAATGGCGATTTTCGTGTAATTTTTTTTCTTGTGTACAAAAAACAAGGAAGAACGCATAATTCATGGCTAAAAAAAGTTTTGCTGTAATATATTGACTATGTTTATGTTTACATTAAGATATAGTTTCAAGATGATTCGATAAGGGAAATTTTAGCTTTAAAGCAGCATATAACTGGTAACATAATATTGTTTTAATCTTTTCCAATTTCTAAAGAGGTGCTGCTTTTTTGTGTTTTTGTATGAAGAAAAGAATCTCCTCGTTCACTTACAGTAAATTTAGTGAGTGTAATTCTGACAAGCTAAAATATTGTGTGCTTACATATTGCATTGGTTTCTGAACCTATATTCAAAGATAATTTAATATACTGCATAGTTTTAAATACTTGGGTCTATTTGTAAGCTTTCTTTTGGATTTTGATGCCGTTTTAGTGAAAATTTCTTTCAAGTGACAAACAATTACTGAGGGAAATATTCACAATAGATGTTATGTTTGAGACCAAAATTTCTTATCTTGAACTTATTGAATCATCTTAAAACTATGATATCTTAATGTAAACAATGTCAATATACAGCAAAACTTCTTTCAGCCATGAATTATGAGTTCTTCCTAGTTTTTTTAAACAAAAGAAAAATATTATACGAAAATCGCCGTTTCAGTCTTTTTTCCAGCTGCCCATTTTGAAAAGAAATAATACCAACCAACCAGAACTACCAAAACCAAACATTGTATTCATAAATATAAAAAATCAAAAATCCTTGTTGTTTGAAATCTCCCTCTATCACCAGTGTTTCAAAAAAAATTTCAAACACAAAACTTTGTAAAAAGAAACAGAACTTTTCGGATGACATTTTATAGTTTCCAGCACAGAGTCTGAATTTTGAGTGAAATTAAGAATGTCAATTTAAAAATGATTATTTTGTTAAATCCATGTATAAGCGTCTTCTTATCACGATTTGCGTACCGAAACTCCTCCTAGCAACCGGCTTTCTGTTTATGCAGTGTCTGCTCCTGCATAGAGATGTCATAGGGTCAGAAAACATTACTGTTGAGTATAGTTAATGTATTTTAATTGTTATTTATATTATAACTTGCTTATTTTATGGCAATTAATCAGAACCTGTGCCCAGCTAATCCTGAGGTACCTATTTTTTTATAAAAGTTCAATGGTGACAGAAAAAATAGCAGCACAGCTGAAATAAGTCCTCTATTTGGCAACTCGCGTTGCGGTAGCCAAGTTGGCGATAGTATATCACGATTAGTTATAGTGTAGAGTTGGCGGTATAGTTGGCTATCCCGACGTGATCGCCAAATGGTGGACTCTTATTCCAGCTGATCCAAAATAGCTTTAATATTTTCTTACTTAACAAACCAGTGACATCTTCTTTGGGATGGGGAAATCTTTGAAACTTTCCCCGAGGACAATAGTACATTTCCCAATTTTCTGGAAAATGTATAGCACCGTGCTTAATTATTTCAGCTCTAAAGTTAGGATTTGGAGTGTAAAAATCAGTGTATTCAGTTGAATCAAATTCATGATGTTTTAACTTGGTAGCTGGCATAAACTCACTTTCCGAGTCCACTAAAGTATTATTTTCCAATTCTTCCTGTTCCACATTAGTATCAGCAAAAATACTTTCATTTAGTTTGGGTCTTTCCTGCTCGGGTACATCTTGGCAAATTTCAGGTATATTATCATTTCCTTCCAAATCTCCAAGCCGCACATGGTAAGCATCTTTCATGTTAAACACCCTCGTGTCTCCAAAGAGATGCGATGGAGACCTATTTTCGGCAAAAACATTGACAACAGCACAATAACTATGGGGGCATAAAAGACCCAATCTTATTGACTGCCAGTTTTCAAACACAGAACTGTAAAACTGATCGAAATGATTTAAAGCGACTTCTGACCCGCTTTTCTTCACCTGAAATTCAAAAATGTTCAATCAGGATAAATACAATTAGTAGTAATAAAATTAAATTACAATTATTATAATTAATATGTGTAACATAGTTTCAAAAAGAAAACACACCCTGGGTGTAGAATAATACCGAAAACATGATTTTGGAAAGTTAAATGCGGATTTTAAAAGGTATTGATTAATATAAACTCGCATAATGATTAAATAGGAACATAAATAAAAAGTGAGGAAAGTTAGAATTTCGACGGGAACCGGGTAAAATTCTTAGTTTTGTTTGTAAATAAAAGAATACAAGTTAAAGTGTTTAGATGTTTGTATCCTGATTTCATGCTTCCACATTTTAGCTACAGTGCAGATGCTCTACTACACTGTTTACATTTTTCACAGCAGTGCCTCACTATAGCCTGCTATAGCCTCACTTCAGTTGTTCCATTTCCAACCTCAGTGTTTCCAACAAAAATTCACCCGTTTCGATTACTCGTTTTCTGGCAAATTTTTATTATTACGTCCTAATGGTTGGCTTCAAGAAAGGGGTGTTTCAGGAAGAAATATGAATAAATATTTTTTTTCTCTTTACATGTTTATGTTTTCGAGGGTGCTGAATCCGAATCTGAACTTTTCATGCGAAATTTCAAATGGCAATTCGGTGAAAATTAAAAAAAAAAAAAAAAAAAAAAAAAAAAAAAAAAAAACCACCCCCACCCCTAAGACTTTGGGGATTCTCATGAAAATGTTACGCACAAAAAATAAAGGAGCACACTACAGCTACAGCTACAGGTGACTTTTTTTAAATGAAAATAAACTTGAAATTCGGAACCAGCAATGCTCATCCAAACATGGCAAATTCGCTCATCGAAACATTCCCAAAGTTTAATACATAAATTTAAACAATTTATTGAATTTCCTCCTAAAATACCTAATATTTCATAAATAAATTTGAAAAATTATTTTTTAAAACATGCATAGTCATCAATTAATTCATTAAAAAAAAACTATTTTATTGGTAATATACCAGAACCAGAGGTAAAGGTAAAGCGCAGATTGGAGATCATCCAAGGTCGAATGTGAATTTGAATGAAATTTTGAAAATTTTAATAATGGTTACATTAATAAAAAATGAAGGGAATACCTCGTGAAATTTTCTTTTTGAAAAGCCACTGTTTTTGTTTTTAGTGGATTTTAAATGCATTTTTAACTTTACTTGATAATATGGGCTTTTTCAACCTTATTTCCCCCCCCCCCCCAATAACGAATCTAGGATTTTTGTCTTCCCTAATTACTACCTGTTTTCATGAAAAAAGAGGAAAAAAATTCAAAATATTAAAGGAATTTTTATTAAAATTGGAAGCATTTTTTAGTTCTAGAGGGGCTAAAGCCCCACAGCCCCTCCCCCTGGTTTCACCCTTTTCTTTCCCTAATTGCTTAGTGATGGAATGAAGTATAATGTTCATCCCATCTAACTGAGGGAGCAAGTAGCTTCACCACCCTATTGCCGAGTTTCTAGAGGAAGGAAGAGGACGTGGAATAGTTAGCATAAAGAGTTAGTGAGTAGTTGGTAAATTGAATTATTATTAAAATTTAAAACCCTAAAAAAAGAGGGGGTTAACACATTTCGGATGACTTCTAGGTAGTATTTTTTCCATCTTAAAGAAGAATATTGTAAAAGTAGGATTTTTTAGAGGGCGTTTCACCCTCGGTCCCTTTAATTTTTAACTTTAACTTTAATTAATAACTTTAATATAGGGGAAAGTGGGGGCTAATGTGACAATGTTTTAATAAATGCTAGTAAGAAAAAGCATAAATGCAGTTATTTTTATGAATTTAAAACAATTTTACATTTAAGTTTATAAAATAATTCCTGGAAAGTAAAAAAAAATATTCATATGTTTTATGTCCACTTTTGTAATTTAATACTACTGTCCCATTAGCTCCCATTCGTGGGAATCTATTGGGACACAGTGCAGGTGCAGGGCTAATGGGAATATAGACCTATGGAATACGAGCCTATAGAATTCTATAAAATAAAAGTCATTTATGAATTTTAAATGCCTTTTTTTAATAACATATGCTACTATATTTTAAGTGCAAAAATTGTTGTGGATGAAATTTCAGCATTGAACAGTTGAATTTCACTAATCTTAACTATTTCTTCAATAATTGGAATTATCCTAATAGGATAATTCTAGATAGGATTAGTCTACATACATATAAAGGAAAAAATTTTGATGAATATCTAAAATGTTAAACTTTGTTCAATTTAAAAACTATTTAGTTCTTTTTTAGTTTTACATGTTAGTAATGATTGCTTATAATTATGTTTCCAACCAACCCAATTAAGTATGCAAAGTCAAATAAACACTACAATGTTCTTTTAAAGAAATATTCAGCAACATATTAAGTTATCCCATTAGACAACACAAGACATGTCTCATTAGCCCCCACGATGTGAAAATTTACAATTTTAGAAATAGTTCTAAACAATAGTTCTGAACACAGGTGCAGTTCAATATTTTATCACTAATATTTTCTTATTCTCCAGTATTTGTAGAATCTGAAACTGTCTTTAAGTAAGATTAAAATAATCGTACAAACTTACAAAATAAAATCAATTACAAAGTTTAATACTTGCTATGGCTTTTTGAAAACAAACTTGCCTTTTTCTGGGCAGTAAAAACCTGTTATGACACATATTCCATGCTGCAAATGTTAACTAGACCTGTTACCAATCAGTGAAGTAAAAACCTTTACTAAAATATTTATAATATGGAAAAAAATCAATTTGTCCCCTTAGCCCCCACAATACCCTGAATAAAATTAATATAACAGATGAAGTGTCAACCGTTCCTCTGGAAATTATAGGATTATAGTTACTAGAAAATATTTTCCAGAATATAAGAGTGAAGAATTTTCTGGTTAGCCTACCACTATCTTTAAACTATTATAAAAAAATTCCACTAACGGAAAGTGGTCCGGTGACCAGTATACTTGCTCTCACTGATTTGGTTAATTTTTCATGTGTGAGTAGTGCATTTCTAGGACATCAATTTATGTAAATATTAAGAGACAACTTTAAGTGGGGATGAATTATAGGACAACTGTGTGTGAATTTTGTATATCTTAACTTAACTTAAACTGTTCGATATTTCACCCAGAACCTAGCTTGTTCAACCAATTGTGTTCATTAATATCAGCTTCCATGCTTGTATAAATCTGACTACTAAAAATGTGTTTTACCATGCCAAAAGTAAGTTTTGTTGTTTTACTTCTATAAGAGTTATTAAAAAATAATTTAACTGAAGCTAAGAATTTTACTATGTGTTGTGAAAATGTACTTATAGTTAGAGACATTTTTAACTCCTCTGAGAGAGTATTTCACTCCTTGAAAATCGGAAGTACTCCTCAACAAACAAGCACAAGCTTTTCACAAAGGTTTAGCTTAAAAAATGTACCGCGTGCTCCACCGAAATCAACAAATAATATTTTTCTACTCAAAACACTAACTGATCTCAGCGGAGACATTTTCACCTGACTTCTAGACAAAGCCAATTGCCAAAAGCCATGGCACCCTAATCATCATACTTTTTAATTGTGTTTTCATACAGCCATATTAATTTTTTTCATTTATTGTTCTGAAGCTTAAAGAGTTTGATTGCGGTTTTCGTGTCACTGTATAATATGTAGATCATGCTATTTCCGTATTTCACTCCTCTTAATTCAATTTCACTCCTCCTAAAAAAGTCAAGGAGTATTTTTACTCCTCAAAAAAATCCTAGGAATAACACTGCTCTTATAGTATATTAGTATAGATTACAATATAAATAAAGAAAATTCATGATTATTTTCCAAGCTCACTTTTATTTTTTTTTTTTTAAATAAGTGGTTATGGGGATGAATGGGACAGTTCCATTATTCCTAAATTTTCTGGTTTTAGAACTTACCTACAATAGCTTGCAATATTCAACTCCTTTTATTGATTTCTGATAAGGTAACTATAATTAGTTGTAAAAATTATGTTTTAAGCTTATGTTTAATGTGTCAAACTTATATGCAGATATCCAAATACTTAATGTGCAAATACTTGCAACTTTCATCTCAAATGTGTTATGGTTAAACTATTATTCTAACAAAGTTGGCTTTCTGCTCAATTTTTAAGAATGGTTCTTTCAGGATGGCAGGAAAATATAACCACAGGAAAGGAATGAATTTTGGGGGTTTTGTCCAGACATTAAGAATTATTTATTTTCACTCCTAAAAGTACAAGCCCATCAAAAACGAGTAGCATTAATATAAATAACACCAAGACCAAGCTTCATATGTAAATAATCATCACGGGAATAAATTGACATAAATTATTGAAAAGCAATATGCAAAAATGCAATTTATGAAAAGCAAATTATTATAAGCAAGTAAAATAAGTATTACCTTTAACGTCCACTGTTAATCTACGCTAGCATCAGTATTTCTTCTGTTTCCCTTTTGATATTATAATAATAAAAATTTATCTACCTTTTCGTTATTTTCCTCGATTATAGAATTGTTAATTTAGCTCAATCTGTAGTAACGTGTGTGACGTTTGTAGAAATTTCTATTGAATTAGTTGACTAAAATTTAATTTCATATACCTTTGTAAGCATCTATGATGCATTTTTCTTTCAAGCATTTTGTAAGTGACAAAACAAGGCTTTCACACAAAAAGTATTAATAGGAGTTAAGTCATTTTTCATAATGCGTTGTTTAACGGGTGTGACTTTTTTGTCCTTGTTCATTGAACTTTAAGACACATTTCTCTGGATATGCAATTAAATTTAATTTATCTTTATATACAGGAGTTGTGCCCAACCTACGTCCTACAAATCATCTGACCAATGTGGCCTGGGGCCTTTTTGTGTAAATAATTTGAGTGAATCATTGTGTGACTAGATTCCGTTTGCTTGAAAATACATTTTATGTTGATGTTTATAAAGTAACTTACATCTTAATTATTGAGTTACAAAGCCAGACAGTGGCGTATATAGAAATTTATTTCGGGAGGGGCCCAAAATTATTCCTCAGCCCCCCATGCATATTTAATGGGTTCATTGAATTTTTTAAATGCATTTTTAGGTGGAATTTGCGTCTTAAAGAACTTAATATGGGAGAAAATTTGTGAGTAACAAAGTTACAAGTTCTAAAGGTGGGTCAGGGTGGGTTTCCTCCCCTAGAAAATTTTTGGAAATTTGATTCTAAAACACAGGTTTTTAACTAGATTTGGTGCACCTAGTCCAAATTTTGGAAATGTTTTTTTCTTTCTTTTAGGTAGGAAGGTAGTATTTGCATTTTGATGAACTTAATATAAAATAAGTTGTAAATATGTAATAGAGTTCCAAGTACAAAAAGGCATTTGGGGAGTCATCACCCAGAAACTTTTTGGTAATTTGACAGTAAAAAGAAGGATTTCAACTTGGTCTTGGTACACTTAGTCCGAATTTCGACATACATTTTTAGGTAGGAATTGAATTTTGATGACCTAATTGTGTAAAAAAAAATTAATAATAAAGTTCCAAGTACAAGAGGGGTGTCCTCCTCCAACGCCCTGACACGGCTGCTGAGACAAATTTAGGAAAATGATACTACCTCGATTTCACGCTGAACTCTCCCCAGAAACTTTCCAAATTTGCACAAACAAGGGCTAAAAATTATTACGAATTTGGCCAATACTTTCTCTGCTGAAAGAAAACAAAATTTGGCTCGTGTTCTCACATCACAGACGATCATCTTCAAGAATAAAAGCTACATATTTGGCCATACATACAGAAATTGGTTTCTTAAAACAAATTGAGACTTCTCTTTAGTAAAATAAGCATCCAGCAATGACTAGACACAATAATTCTTGGTTTGTAACATTCTTTTTCATGTTTTCCCTCTAAAGTGTTTTAAATATATTTCAATTTTATGTGTTTTGCCCCGCGAGGTTCATTTAATATGAGGTGCGGCCCTCGGGTAAAAAAAGGTTGGACACCACTGATACAGGAATAGAGCGAGCGTTTTACACTTACCTGCAAGTCTTCCCGCAATGAGCAAAATCTGGACTAAATGGTGAATTGAATAGAGTCAAACAGCTCCCAGCAAAATAAGATGGAGAGCCGCTGCAAAAGTTTAGGAAGGAGCCATTTGACACCGTTCTGACTTTTGTCCCTATTTTGATCATGGTGAATTCGACCTTTTCTTGCAAGTAAAAAAAAATTCCTCTTTCCTACAATTCTTTCCTGTAGACCTACAGACAATGTTAACAAGTTGGGTCCATTCATTGGAGTCACTCTTTTATCACAATGAAAAAAAAAATACAAATTCACATCCTACTATATGAAAATAATTTTATTTCCGCTAGACTTACTTTCTGTAAGACCCTTGTACAGAATAATGTTTTAATTGATTAAATTTGTGTTCCTAATATTGTTATACTATAATACTGACTAAATTTTCGATGAATTTTATTTTCTATAGGTATAAAAAAAATATTTTACAACCAATATCTAGATTTAACCTCCCCCTGCGTTTAGAGTCAGTTAAAGGGTTCATTAAAGACCATCTTAAATCTCTTGGTGTTTGTCCTAGTATATCTTTTAATTCTGATGACAAAACGGTCTACGTTCAAATAACAATTTAAAAACTTACAATATTCAAAGAATTACTAATATTCAAAGAATAGATTTCTTTGTAAAAAGAAACTTAATATCTCTAAAGTGGTTACACATTAGACACGAGTGTTCAGATCGTAATATGGTAAAATTGTAAAGGAAATAAGGAAATATAAACATGTACTTTTCCTTCAAAATAGCCTTTATTTATCCAGTATCTTCTCCGAGGAAATTGTTCGACTTAATTCTTTTTTGTACTTTGTTTTAAGAGAAAAAGAGTATCATTTCCTAATTTGAGATAGATAATATTAGTGAGTCAAACTCATTATTGAAGAACTATTCTATTTCTACTGTAACTTTTTAATATGGGTTGACTTTACAAAAATTTAAATACAACAAGTATTTATTTATAATTTATTAATCAATTTGCTCATGACTAAATGGTTACACACCGGACAAATCTTCAAATTTTTTCATGGAGCTTCTGGGTCTGTCCGATTTTAGGCTCCTCCTCGGTATACAGCGCCATCTATGTCTAATTTTCTACTTTTTTCTGAGTGAAGTAGAACATTTCGGGATTTGGAAAACACATTTATTACAATGTAAGGTAATTTTGGTAATTTTGGTAAGGTGTAAAAATATTTTTTATACCTACTTTACAAAACATGCAAGTATTACATGTTTTGTGAACAAATAAATTATATGCATTTTAAACCTAACTTTACTATGATAGCTTACAAAGTTTCCAAGAAACGCCACTTAAGTTCAGATTTCTTTGTTTATACTTTACTACACTTATACTACTATATACTAAACTACTATGGAAAAAGTAACACCTGATATTTGATTGTTTACCAAAGAATATTTAAAAAATCACAAATAGAAAATAGTGAAATTTGAAATGCCGCATCTTAGAAACTATTTAAGCTATCAAAGTAATAGGTTAGGCTTAAAATGTAGATAATTTATTTGTTCGCTAAACATGTAAGTTACATGTGTCCAAAATCCAATATTGCAATATTTTCCATGGTAGGTATTTAGGAAAAAGTTGAAAATTAGACATAAATGGCGCTGTATTACCAATATTCCGGCGTACCTTCTAGCTTGTTTATATTAAGGATAAAGACACAGTTCCATAATAATACAATGACATAATTCATTACATTGTACATAACATGTCATAGCAGGGGCGTCATTTCAGCTTTTGCTTGGGGATTTGCAGCTCAGCTTGCAAAGATTTTTTTAAGGGGGGCTGGGGTACGCCGTACGTAACCACATACTTTTGTTTTTTTAGGGGGGGGGGGTTGACTCAACATCATTTTTAAGGTACCCCTAACGAGAACATTTAAACATTAAGTTTTATATCACTTAAAATTACACATACATTACTTAATTTTACAGCGGGAGCTCCAAGTAAAAATGAGTGTCTGGGGGTCACCCCCAGAAGAATTTTGAAAATTGGCTTCTAAAAGTAGTGTTTCAGCTCATTTTGAGACCTTCGGAGTTACATCAGAAGTGAACATTTCCTTGCAAACCCAAAAATTCTCTAGGGAAAATTAAGTTAAAAATAAAAATCAAATTTTTCAAGGGGGCTGGGGATCCTTCCCCAGAAAAATTTTGAAAATTCCCCTTTAAACTAGTGTTTTATCTCCTTATCAAACTCTTTAGGGAACACTCAAGAGGAACCGCTTCTTGTAGGCTGCATGCAGAAATTTCAAGGGACTGTATAACAGACGTCAAAATTTTAGAGGGGGTCTGGGGGTTCTTCCCCAGAAAATTTTTTGAAATTTGCTTCTGAAAGAAGTGTTTCAGCTCATTTTGAGGCCGTTTAGGTTACATCGAATGAGAACAGTTCATTCTAAACCACAGAATATTCAAGAGAAAAGGTTATAAATAAAAGTCAAAGTTTCAAGGGGGCTGGGGGTCCTCTCCCACAAAACATTTCAAAATCACACCCTTAAACTAGTGTTTTATTGCCTTTCGAACTCTTTGTGAAACACCCAAAGGGAACCGCTTCTGGTAAGTGGAATAATTTTCAAGGGAAAAACACTGTATAACAGGCATCAAATCAAACTTTTAGAGGGGGTTTTGGGGTTCTCCCCAAGAAATTGTTTTGAAATTTGACCCCCAAAAGTAGTGTTTTAACTCCTTTTGCGACTTTTATTTGGGTCACACTCGATGCTCCTTGTGGAAGTTACAGATTTTTCAAGGGACTTGCAGCTATTTTTTATATAAAAGTTGAAACATTGGGGGGGGGGGCAATTGCCCCCCCCCTAAATCACGCCCATGTGTCATAGAGATGACATAACAATAGGAACCATACCAAATTTGGTAGATTTGTCCGGTGTGCTACTTTTTCATAAGCGACCTGGCTATTTTGAAATTATATTTTACATAATCTAAAAGTGCGAAGTTTATATGAGTTTGAGTGGTATACTGGTTGAGTGGTAAAGGAATCTGTAAAATTTGTAACTATTGAGTTTCAAGATGCTGAAAAAAAAACTTATGTCTTCTCACTTTGTAACTATTAAAATACGTATGTTTTAATTTAAGAAATAATTATGAGAGGAGAGGCAAAGGAAACTTAAAAATGAGTGCTATGGATTAATATGAGAATTGTGTTAGGGGTAGATATTTTATTTGCTTGTATAAAAATATTTATTATTTTTCAAAAGACGCTTATTGCTTTATATTCCCTATATTTACTCAGTTTAGAGTGTATTTATATTATCATTAAAATAGAGTTCATAATTTTTTATATTATACATAGTTTAATACTTCAGCCTATTTTATTGAATGGCCTAAAACGTTAAATGGTGCTGTTGCAAAGAAAATAAGTTTAATTCTGTAACAAAAACAATAATAGAAGAGTTAATCATATCTTTTCAAAATTTTTATATCTTATGAAATTATCTTATAAAAATATTTATATTTTATAAGAAGTTTATTGCTCTATATTCCCTAAATTTACTCTTTAGAGAGTGTATTTTATTATTAAAATAGAATTCATAATTTTTTTTATATTACATATTTTAAATATTTCAGCCTATTTTATTAAATGGCCTAAAACGTTAAATGGTGCTGATGCAAACAAAATAAGTCTTTAATTTTGTAACAAAAACAAAAGCAGTATAATAGAAGAGTTGTTAAAATCTTCAAAACTTTTCAAAAATTTTGTGTAACAAGTGAGGTGCTTTTATAGTTAACATTAAAAATTAACGCATAACTCATAACCTTCTTAAAATATGATAAATAATAAAATCATATATAAATTCTTTAAAAGTTTTAAGTTGAATTGATAAGGGGAATATCATTTGCTAATAATCTTAAATCGTTATATGTAAGTTAGTGATAAGTTAGTTATTGTAACTAATCAGGTTGTATTTCGTTCAATATGCGTGTTGTGTGAAAGAAGGTCACTGGATCCTAATATTCGTCCTCTTTAATGCATTTTGACAGAAGGATGATTACAGATGAAGGGCTGTACAGGAAGGATGTCTACGCTGTAGAATAATTTCATCTGCATGGATTATTATATAAAAGTCATACAAATGCAATTTATGATACAAGAGACTGGACGCAAGAGTCTCTACGCGCATCTATGTAACGATGGGCCCAAACCTTCACCAAACCGAGGTATGAAAAGGCGTCCATGTGTCGGACACCGCTTCCGCTCCCTGTAAGAAAATAAGTGTTCTTTTGTAGGATTCCCAAGGCTCTCGCAAGTAGGAGGAGAGCAGCACAACTCCAGCAGTAGTACCTCCCTTCATTTTTGTAAATGGTTTGTGTTCCGTTTGTTTATTGTTGGATGAACCCGTAATTGACAAAGTCCAGTTCACAGGAGGTTTCTGCTGCAGTGAAGTCTATGCCCGTCTCTGAGTCACCAGTTGGGGGTGTCGTTGCCCTTGGAAGAAGGCCGATTGAGCAATCATATTGTCATAATATATTTTTCTCTTCTTTTGTAGTGATAATCGTTGTTTCTCGCACACACGCTATTTAGTATTAGTATTTATTAGTATTATGTATTTATTTATCGACCTAAGAAGGGGGTAGTTGTTGCTGCGGAAATGGCGAAGAGTGTTCCGGCCCGGGCTCCTAAGCACACTTTCTAAACGATACGAACAACACAGTTCGAGATGTTCGGATTTATATATAGATATATATTCCTCTGTATGTACAAGTCGTCCACGGACTATGTACAGCGAGAAGCTGTCCGTCCGTCTGCTCGTTCCACAGATTTGTTTGCTGCTCCGTGCAACCACTAAACTCTTTTATTTATTCATTTCGTTCTCTTGTTGCTGACAGAAGGCTGGAGGGCTCGAGACGCTGGACTGCTCCACATGGGCCCTGGAACAGGAATCAACAATCAGCTCGACATGAATAAGTTCTGTGTAAGCGAACAAGAACCAGAGAATAGGCAATGTTTACCGAAGAGAAAGTATAGAAAAATAAGTTAACAGAAATACGCAGATAGATAAAATTTCATTTTAAATTTTTCTAATAGGTATTTTGACTTAATTTAATGGAATGTTTTACAGTTTTGACTGTGGATGGTGGATTTGAGATTTTATCAACTTTCATTCGAAAGACTCTCTTTATCAGCATCGCTAATCTTGAATTATATGTATCCTGTTGGGTCAACACAACAGGGTAGAAGTCTTTCCATAGAATAGTGTTCTATGAAAAAGAAATGAAACTTCATTTCAGGGTTTTGAGGATACATAATACTGAAATAATAAAGTTCAGCTAATATGCAGATCTGAATTCAACAGTTCTGCTGACTAGAGAACAACAGGCAAGAAATGCTGCCACCTTCGCGGTCATCATAGAATTTGTACATAAACAAGACAGGTACAGCATCAAGGACTTCCTCAAGAGTATTGCCAGGGGAAATCCGGATAGGGCAGTTCTCTTTTAAATGAAGGGATATTCTGGTCATGATCATAAATAAACTTTTGATCAAAGCCAGAAGTATAAAGCATGCAAATCCATAAGTTAATATGAATAAATATATTTAAAAACGTGCATTTATTTATTAATGTCAAACTAAATTTCTTTATCATACCACGAGGACGGGAGTGCTTAAAATGAGGTTTTACTTAAATAAGTTGATGCTTAAAAAGTTAGGGAAACTTTGACCCAAACAAACATAGAAAGGGTGGATGAATGTTGTTGCCCACCCTCCTTACCATGAATCCTGGACGTGCTCACATGGAATTCCTTACCAGGTAAATTACAACTATATTTGGATTCTTAAGATAGATCAACGAGATAATCCTGGGTAGCATTCTAAAGAATTTGGAATGGACGGATTCAGGTGCTAAATGAGGTACCTGAGGGGCTTAAAGTGCACGCTATCTTAGGATAGGAGGGCAAGTTGTCCCCGGTGGATTTTGAAACATTATTTTCCATTAGAAAGAAATGGATTTCCTTAAGAAAATTAGGAAGGAAATACTCCAGTGGCCCACCTTAAATCCGTCCAGGACGATATTAAATACTAGATGGTCATAAAAACTTAAGGCTCATTTCCATTGACAAATCGACACTAATTCGACGTCAGCTTTGGCAAATCAGATCAGCGATCCAGAATGATATTCAGTAGTGATTGATAGTGGGAGTTTTTGTACCCCGCCTCCTAAACACCAATGACTGTGTGCTAGCTCTGATGTAGCGTGCAATGGAAAGGAGCCTTCATTCGTGTCTATACTGACCGTAAGGCTTGAAGGGTCTGTGCTGTGAGTGCGACAGACGGACGGTCGGCTCGGTCTGTTGGTTCGATGTCTGGAATGCTACCTGGTCCTGGTCCACCAGGCGGCCAGTAGCGCCGCCAGCGGGGGCGTGACTCTGCCGGCCCCGGAGCGGGAGGCGTTCCGCCGCAGTTGGGCGGGGCTCAGCAGTCGACACTCCTCCTCATCCTCCTCCCCTTCGGAACCCAGGTGCTGCGGGCAGTAGCAGCGATGCGGAGGGCCGTACGACGACACGCCCTTCGCGATCTCAAGGTCCGGAATATCCGGGTCTGAAAATAACAACCAATCAGTTTACACATCAATGGATAAAATACTGATTCATTAATTTCTAGCAATAACATAGACTCTTGCATAATGCGATTTATTTGAATGGTGTTATGGCTCACATATATTTTCCCATTACAAGCTACATTACATTTACATTAATTAACTTGTTAATGATACATTTTGATTTGCAAATTTTGCACATTTAAACGCAAAACTACTTTTTTTAAAATGTTAAAAAACCACGGTAATAATTAAACAGTGTTTAACTGAGAAATTTCTGTACAGAGTTTAAGTTTATAGATTTACACTATAATACCTAATTTTTCGTTTCTGTTACTTCTTTTATCTCTATCTTATATATTTGATTAATCAGTTGACTAATAAGGAACCGTTAGAGATAAAAAAAACATTATACAATATACACCTTAGCTATATTTTCTAGACATTTACAGAGTCAAATGCATATATTTTGTTTTCATTACTGTAACTGTTTCAACCACTTCAAAAACACTAATAATAATTATCCCAAGAAATTATTCGTAGGGAATAAGAGACGTAAGAAAATAAGGGATTCTTCGTTGGAAAATAAGACATAGAAGTGTCCAACTATTCTGGTGACCTTACCTGAGCTCTAAATATAGTCACAAAAATGTTAGTTGTAATTAATGAATGTGGGACCTTCGTTTTAAATTTCTCTCCTTTAAATTTCCTCTATCTCTTTTAAATAAGCATACAAATAATTTAATATCTCATCCTTATGCAGGACAAGGGTTTACCTATGCACTTGAATACCCGTTCACCCGCGTACTGGTCCTTGACGCTGGGGTGGAAGTAAGGACATCTTTGCTCCACCAGGCGGCAGATGTATCGGCAGGGTTTCACCCCTTCGCCGTCCATCTGGATTTGCGGCAGGTACATGGCGCACACCCACTGCTTATAGGCCTTCTGCAACACAAAGAAACAAACTTAGACACTGCATATCACACACAGTTATTACTTTTAACTCTTATCATAATAGAAATTCGTGAAAATCAGAAAGAACACTTAGTTTAAAGTGAAATCACTAATCACTCCATTAAAAGAAAATTTTTACTGCGCATTTTAAAATACAAACCTTAAATTCTCATGTACACAAAATATTCAATAACAAAAAGTGGCTTCTTGAAGATCTAACATATTATATTATTTAAAGGAATACTTTTTGCACACCATATGCATTGAAATATTTTTTTTACATCAAATGGTTAATTTATTCAAAAAATCAGCATTTTTTCTTTTTTTAGTTCCCCACTCTGTGGAAATATTCACGATTTTATCAGCGTCCCTTTTTTAAAAATTTAAGTACCTAATTTTTGGGTTTGAAACTTCTCGTACAAATTCAGTATGTTGTTGCTTCTTTCCAGATTCCTTCTTTTACCCAATCCAACTTGTAAAAATCGAACGTCTTTAATTCGAACGTGGGTAATTCGAATATTTCTCCAGATCCCTTTGAACTACCAATTACTGAATGAGCTTAATTTTTATTTGGTGATCCCTACAGTTTCATATTACCCAAGTTGTAGTACTGTATCAATTATTCAAACTAATGAACTGTATGAAGAATGTTCGAGAGGCTTAAATGGCAAAGGGTGTCGCAGTCATAGCGAGTTATGGTCATTTGATTACCCTACACTTCTGGATAGTTAAGATCTCATGAGGTGGAATAGTGGGATGATAGGGCAAAGATCACTTTCGGCAGCAAGTAATCTGTTGAGTAGGACATCATGGCCAACGGTTCTTAAATGTCTCTTTCTACATTTACTACCACCTTTATTTCTCCGGATATCCTTATGTGACATCTACAACACCATGTGTATATGGGAAACAATAAAACACTAGAATGCTTTTGTAATGTTCGTCATATGGATTGATAGAGTTAAAAGAACTTTTTCGCTCTAAAAATCCCTAAATAACAACCAATTTCTGGGTTATAGTATTTCACAAATGGATTGGTGGAGTTCGATGAAGTTGTTTATGATTTTATATTTTATCAATTAAATTTTATAGTTAATTACAATCTGATTTCTTTTTTAAAAGTTTGACTTATTGAGCACTTAAAATTATATGAAAAGCACAAAAAACAATATTTGAAAAGCTAATATGTATTTCGTATGGAATATGAATCCAGTAATAAGGCAAGGTAGGTTAAACGCACGTCTTTTACATTTTTACAAAAAGAGTTCCTGAAAACATGTGAATAACACTAAACAAACTTAAAGGATATGAAAAAATATATATGGCATGCGCGATTAATGATCGACTATGGGGTATTATTTCTAAATAAGTCTAATAAACTTCGCAGTTTTGTTCATAATTTTGATAAAAGTTTTTAACTTTGACTAGAGGTGCGAAGTGAAGACTCGAAGTAAGGTAATGAAACTACTTTTAACCTCACATTAATACAAACTGATAGAAAATATTGGATAATTTTGAAGTCTGTGTCGGAGGAGTGATAATCTACAACTACATCCTATCATGTAAAAGATGCGACACAGCACATAAGGATCATGTGGCTTTTTTTCCTATCCTATCCTATACAAAATCTTCCCTCAAGATCTATGTAGTTTATTATTCTATGGATTCTGTCAAGAAAGTTTAAAACACATTGTCTAGAAAGTTTTTAACCTCCAGGAATCTATTTATTGCAAATTTTCATCATAGCACTCGTATTGTCGCTTAAGGCGCAATAAAATATAATTTAATATTCTCAACTTTTCAGGAGAGGAAAAAACTAACAACGTGCATTTCTATGGACAGAGTGATAACACAAACTAGCAATAGAAGCTAACCGATTTTTTTTTTCTAAAAACCGTTTATTTTAGGAGATCCGGCGGATTTTAGAATAGGCTTATGCGCATACAATTCAAAATGGCATAAAATTAAATTATGTTATGTTGCGCTTTAAATGGAATAACGAAATGCAGTGTTAGTAATATTTGTATAGGTGTTAATTAGAATTACTATAATAGTATGCATTCACATCGTCAACACAAATTTTACAAAATGGAAGAACATTTGTCTTCAATGTTCAGAAAAATAAAATTTAGGTCTGAAAAATGACCAAAGATGTTAAGGAAGTAAATATAAACATTAAAATAGTGAAACATTTAAAAAAAATTCTGCAATTTTTAGTGTTTAAAGCATCATCATTCATTAAGCATGTTTAATTTAACAATGAATCAATGTAATGTTTCTAAAACTATTAGGATAACTGATAAATCATAAAAATCTTACACTATTTAAGTGAATACAGTGCGCGTTCTCAAAAGAATACGACGATCTTTTTAAACAAATTTATTTTTTTAAGCGTAGCCAGAAAAAAATTTCGGAGGGGATATTGATATTTCGGGGTGGGATATGGGGAATTTTTAGTGGGTTTCTATGGTCAAAAATGGGGAGGTCATGATCATGGTTTCAGGGGGATATATTCACAAATCCCCCCCCTCTAGCCACGCCCCTGATGGCTTAAGGTGCATACTGTGACTAACATAATATATTTCATTTTCCCCCACTCACCATATTTTAACGAAACAAAAGTTTTCTCAAACGCACACTTCTATGCACCCAGCTGTACCAATAATAGGGATAGTACAGTTTTTTAATGGGAAAACTGTTTAATTTTAGTGATCTTCCATCTATAGTAATCAAACTTTATGTTGCGCCTTAAGCGACAATATATCCCCTGGGGTTCCCCTTGATTCTGCACAGAATATTTCGCAAAGCATCCGTCCCTTTTTGAGAAAACGGAACGGAGGAAAGGCTTCGAGAGAAACTGCCTTCCCCATTTTAACAAAACCCAAACTCGGCTCTCTAATTTCAAGGATTTATGCGAGCATCTCTCCCCTTCAGAAGTAAGAGTCTTTATGCGCGTCACATTACCTACACACAAGTAATAAACGGCAGTTTATGAGCCTCAGGTATTCGACGTCGTATAGATTACCTTCGGTTCCTCGCAGTCGTCTTCGGTGTCCTTAATCTGGCCATTTGTCGGGGACAAGATTTAGTTTTGTCGTTTGAGTCACGAATCAATTTCGCGCGAGAGCCCGGGTAATGGGGGTAAAACAACCGATCCATCATGGCGCCCGCTGTAAGCTCCTCAATTAGTTTCAATACTAGTTCTCTGACAAATTATTAGAGACGGGGTTCCGAAGGGGGGACAGTCGCGGTTGGAGGATTCGGAGGGGATATCTGTAGTATATAGTTAGAAAACGCAGTAGATGTGTTCGGGAAAAGATGATGAAGAAATGGAGCGAAACTTATTTCCAAAGAAAGACGAAACACTATTTAAAGAGTCAAATTTGATAAATATTTACGGATGGGGCCCCAGAACCTTTTTTTCGGTACATAGAACTGTGTCACCTCAAATTGTAAAGTTGCATGAAACAAGGTTCAAAAAATACCTGACATACCACCAGGAGAAAAACTTTTGATGTCTTACAATATTGTTACGACTGTTATGGAAACGGATTTTCCCACTCAATTTTAAGGGGTTATAGTAATTCATAAGCGATGAAGAAAGGTTTTGTCCAAAATCTGCGTGGCTATCATTTGGCTTTGTACTTCTTTTCAGAGTTTGATTTTTCTGTCAAAGTTTTTCTCCTGGCGGTATGAATATAATACGTACTACTTTATTGAAAAAAATCAGAGAAAATTAGACAGAAAAATTACTATTCAACTTTTACTTTTTCCATTCAAATAATAGCGATGCAATTCAGTATGAAACAGGGTTTAAGCTAGAGAAATATTCTTCAAGCAAATATGCTAAAATGGATTGAAAAGCTTTACCAAAGTACTAAAATAACAATTTGTTTAGATACGTCGGTATTTTTAGCCGGAAAAATTCAATTGATTCAAAACAATACAAAGAACAAACTCAAAGCTTAATATTTCTTTAAAATCTTTATATGTGTTACAATTAAATAAATTCACGTATTTATATTATTTTATTTATAACATTTCGATTTTACATTCGAATTTTCGTGAAAAGGGTCTAAAATATTTTAGCATTCCGAGGGGATTTCTTTCAAATTTTGCGAAAAAAATCCTAATAGCGGAATCCCTCGTATGAAATAAGCAGGTACCGAACATATGTGTTCGGTACGAACACACAGAGTTCTGGTTTTACTAATCAATTAAAATTATTATGATTAAACTGAAAATCGTACATACTTTGTATTTTAAACTCCCGTTCCCCCTATTGGTTATCTCTTCTCAAAATTGCTCAAAAATGCGTGTGAATAACTTTTTTTTCTTTGAAACACTTTCTGCACAATCTCAAAGAAAAATAAGTTTCACAGAAATAAATGGAAAAGCCACTGTAATAACTTTCTACGAGCATCTAAAATGTTATAAAAGTAAGCAGTAGTTAATTAAACAATAGAGAAACAGATTCCTGACGCTTTTGTTTAAAGGAACAATGGCCTATAAACTTCTATCACAAAGATTTATGATCGACTCTTCAGATCAGTGTTAAAACTATTGTTGCTTTTTTTTTTATCAATATATAATAATTATTGCATTATTAGTTCTAAGGTGTCACAACCAGTTGGTAAACATGGTGATAACAGTGATCTGGTAATTGATTTTTAATAATGACTTGACTGCATGTTTGAAACTGAGAAAAAAAGAGTTAAATTACGTTAACGGTCCCGCCAAATACCGCCAAGCTCTTTTAGACATCAGAAATTGGAAATATTGCTTAATAATTTCAAACTATTATAGATTAAAATATTCAGTTATATCAATAAAAACCATAAAAATTTGTCGGGGAATACGGAATACCGAAGTTTCAGCCCTCTCTCGCACTGCCATCACGTGGGAATACCATGAAATACTTCAGAAAGACTCCCATGATACAATGCATGAAGAATTAACTTCTTGTTGTCAGCGTAACTGTCGCTGCTAAACAAAGTGTGTTTTGGGATTTTCGAAAGTTTTTGCCGGGAAGTGTTCAAACATTTTAACTTACTAGTAATTATGAGACTTGTTAAGCATAATGTACACTAAAGGAATAATAGTTTTTTATACTGTAGTCGTTTTTTAGCTATCAACGTTTTATCCGTCAGTAAAATGGTTTATAATCCAAGATGGTGTTTCGGGTATTATGGAGTACTAGGTATTCCATAATAATCCACTTCATGCCATCAACTAAAGAACCGGTAAACAAAGATGCTGAATGTATCTTTTGTATAGGAAAATTTTTCGAAGATAAATGAGGAAACATTTAGATTCAATGCATTAGCTGTTCTCTATGAGCTCATCTTAACTGTACTATAAAGAAGATTATGCTTGTGACTCGTAAATAGATTCAAAATCAAAATTGTTTGAATGTAATTTTTTAAATATTGTTTTTATAGTTAAAAGGAACTATGTTCTCTGAAGTCTAATAAGTTTTTAATAGTTTTAAACAACTATTCTATATTACCCGAATATTCCATATTAACATCCAATTGTAACTTTTTTAAAAGTACTTTTTTTCTTAACAACAAAATAAATAATGTTTTATTTCACCAATGACACTTCATTACCATTAGTTATATTATGTACTTAAAATGATATTGTGGATTTTTATTTAAAACCAGAAGAGTTATTCTTAAAAATATAAACGGTATTCCATAATACCCTTCTCTACTTTTACCAAAAATAATTTTCAAAATTGCATGAAAATAATACTGATTTAAAATAGGTAAATACTAATTAAAACCTTTATTGGGATACAACATAAGTATGTATTTGATAAAAGAAAATTCAATAATTCCCACTTGCATAGAAAAATGTAGGATGTAATACAATCTTCATTTAAGAGGTAGAAAAACTAAAAGTGTTATAAGTAGTAATAAACAAGCCTTATAATTATATTTAGAGCGGTCGCTTTTCTGCGATAAGTAAAACTGTGCAGCTCAACAACTTTTACAGATGATATTGCTTTTCTTTGCTTTCCAGCAACAAGTAAATATGCGCCGCAAAACAACTTTTACAGATAATATTACTGTTCTTTGCTTTCCTGCCTATATTAATGTAACAAACAGCATTTACACAGAAAAAATTGATGTCACATAAAAAATCCTTTTGAAGAGTTAGAACAACCATGAATGTATTAAATTTAAAAGATAATGAAAGAAATAATTATAAATAGTTCAACATAAGTATGTATTTGATAAAAGAAAATTCAATAATTCCCACTTGCATAGAAAAATATAGGATGTAATACAATCTTCATTTAAGAGGTAGAAAAACTAAAGTGTTTAAAAAGTATTTAGATTTTTACTAAATTGTGTACAATTGTGTAGTAATTAACAAGCCTTATAATTATATTTAGAGCGGTTGCTTTTCTGTTCTTTTTCTGTTCTTTTGTTCTTTGTTCTGTTCTTTTCTTTCAACAACTTTTACACATGATGTTGCTTTTCTTTGCTTTCCAGCAACAAGTAAATATGCGCCGCAAAACAACTTTTACAGATAACCTTACCGTTCTTTGCTTTCCTGCCTATATTAATGTTAACATAACCACGAATGTATTAAATTTAAAAGATATTGACAGAAATAATTATAAATAGTGTAAAACTTAACAAATTTCATATAATTTAGTGATCCCAGATTTAGACTGAAGTAATCTTCTCACTTGAAAACTCAACGAAATTAGTCGAAGACAGCTTCTTCGGAGGTTATGAATAATTTATATCCAATTCAGTTAAAATACCGCTTTTCAAGTATCTACCTTATGAAAAAAGTTATATATGATCTTTATCTTAAGATAAATGTAATGAACTATCACATTTCCTCTGTATTTCTGTAGATCTCTGTATTTCCTGTGTATTTCAGAGTAGAATGTGCAATTAATTTGAAAGGGGCATGTGATCTATTGGTCTTTTATTTCGAAATACGTATTATGTTTTAATTTTGAAATAAAATTTTATAATATTGTGTGATTTTTTGTAAATAAGGAGTACCTAATTAATACATTGAAAGTCATATTAAATTTAATGTTTTAAAACGAATAATATAAAACTCGGTTCGGTTACATTATTTAACCTGGATTTCATTTATAGGAAACAATGGCACATAATATATTAAACACACATCTATAAAAAGTATGAGCTGAGAAAATTGAGGTACATAAAAGTTCCTGACTTATGAGAAGTCATTCAGAATAAGAGGTAACATAGAAACGCAACTAAAAATCAATAGAAAAGAAAAATACGCATAAGAGGGAAAATAATTGTAAGTTACACCATTTGACAATTAGAATAATTATTAATAAAAATATTATATCAGAACAGCAACACATTTCGAAAAGTTAGATTGAAAATAATAAAAATTCGGAAACAAGTTAAATGAAAAGTTATTACGTTTCAAAGGTGCTCCTTATCCCTTATAAATACTATTTATGTTAAGGGGTAAAAGTACACCAACACACCAATGAATTCAATATGTTAATAAAGTTTTATTCGGTAGAGAAGGACAACTTTGTTTTTTATTTATGTGTTTAGATACTAATTTGTAAGTTTCAAATAATGTATATCTTATAGTTCCAGTCTATCAGCTGGAACACAAATGTTTGACACCTGTTAAACTTCAAACGAGTAAATTGATAGGTTGAGGAGGAGTTGTTTCATTATTTTGGGATTAAAACCTTTTTGGCCTCTTACTTTGTAGTATACATATATCTGCTTTGCTTTCTGGTTACTATATGTCACTCCTCCGGAAAAATAACGAGGTAATGGTGGGTGGGGGAGTTTTTCTCTATGGGTCGGTGTTAAGTTTTACAACACTCTATTTTATTGCTCAAAAGCACGTATGAGAGAAAAAGGGTTGATAAAAGGTGTAGCTATTAAATAACGAGAATGTTGGTACTACAGAAGAACTAAGAATGTGCCAAATTTGAACAATGGATAGTTTTTTTTAGTATGGAACCTTGTTTTAACTGCAGCAACTCCTGTGTTTGCAAACAAGTTAGTCTAGCCGTAGTCTTTGTTTACATAAGAGCTTATAGGTCCATTGAGTCGGAAAAAATTAGAAGAGCAAAGTAATAGGGCAACGAATTGTCGTAAAATTTCATAAAACCCACCATGAAAACTAGTTTTTCCATTGAAATACTTGTATAGAGATAAATATTTGTCCTGCGTTACGTTTAAGTGTTTTTAAGATGGCCGAGAAGACGTAGAAAGTGATTTACACACAAGATGCCCTTTCTCGTCAAAAATGGATGAAACTATTAAAAACGTTGGTAAATTGATTTGATATAACAGTTGTTTCATATATTTGTGCAATTTCTGAAACTTTAGAAGTTGACAAATAATGCGCAAGACAAATTTTACACAGCAATTTTAACGAATCTCTGTCAAAAGACATCGTGCTGGCTCATTCTATAGCGTCTGTCAAGACGTTTCTAGCCAAATAACCCATCCCAAAGTTAAACCGTCCACCTTATTCACCTGACCCGACCCCATGGGACATTAGTCTAATTTCTAAGGTCAAATCTGAATTAGAAAGAACGTTATTTCAGTGCGCTGAAGCTGTGAAAATAAATCCGGCAAAAGTAATACAGGACCTCACAGACTTCGGGTTCCAGATTTTTTTAAAACTAGAGATCATACACAAAAAGTGGTTTAAGGATAGAGGAGAGATGTATAGTAAAGGTATTTATGTAGTTAAATATGAATAAAATAAAAATAACACGATTTACCGGAGCATATTTAATAGCCACTCCTTTTAAGACAAAAAGGGATGGGGAGCTCTTTGTGTAGTTTGGGGGTTTCCCCAAACACTCTAGTGTGAGGATGGACATCGACCTTATTTTTATTCACTGCCATTCAAAAAAAGTAGTGTATAAATAAGCATTTTACTTTTATGTTACTTTTAATCCATTGAATTCTTACGATTCCCTCACTGCAAGCAAATGTTTTAGCATATAAAAGCGGATACACATAGATAATTACCTGGGGGTAGTTTTACTGCACATGCACTTACAGTAGATAGTAGAGAAACAAGGATATGGTTTTATCCTGTAAACAAAAAAATTAAAACACAGCAAAGATGTGTGTTGTAATATCCGATTTATGGTAATTAAATTTCGAATTGTCATAAACGATAATTTAAACTGATTGTTTGTAAATACAGGATTAAAAACAGGCCGTATACAAGTAAAAGAACATAAAGGAAAATACTCGTGACAGTTATTCTTCTGCGCAAACTTCCAGAAAACAATGAAAGAGAAATAATATCCTCCCTGACGGAAATGTAAACAATAGTTCAAGCCACATTGATACCTTGATAACCCAAGGATCCAGGGGATTGCTAGACGTTACAAAATCTTCATGATTATACGTTATTTTGCGGTACCTTAGAAGGAATTAATGTTCTAACGCCCTATTACCTGTGCTATGATGAGATATTCCATTGAACGTCTCGGTAATCTCAACGTAAGATATTTTTGGTTAAATCACAAAAATAGTTTCAACAAAATATGAAATCCTTTCAGAAGTTCTTATTAGTAAAACCCATTTTGAAGATTATATTTAAGCAGCGTTAGAAATTGGATAAAAGCCCCACTAGTCCTGTGGACCAGTGCTTTCCCAATCTTACTGGTCCGCAACAAAAATCACTTGTCCGACAAATTAAAAAAGACCGGTTTAAATATTATTATAAAGTAACTATTGGACTGAATGTGAGTACCAAATAGTAGTGTTAAAAATTAATACATATTCAATAATATTTTTCTTTTTCGCCAGGGACACCCCTATCCCATATAGCCACATTTCGGATTCTGTCAAAAATATGCACTTGCTTCAACACCAAATGCAATCTTCCAACTCTTAGCGAAAAAAAAGCTGCTAGAACTGGAGGGTGGGATATTTTTTCACCACACACACTGGTCCGGTGGACCAGTGATTTTCTGATTCCACTGGTCCGAACCGTTTTTCAGTTGTCCCGGACCAGCAAACCGCCCCAATTTCGAACGCTGTATTTAAGCACAAAAAACTCAATGGTCGCCATTTGTCAATTGTTTCATAAAACAAAGTTTTGATTCCCATTTACAAACAGGATAAGGAACGGTAAAACCGTAGTAAAACTAATATTTACAGTCGTTTATCTAACCATAATACGTACGCATAAGGGAGTAAAAGAGATGAGTTGTTTACATTTACGTTAGAAAAGTTCAATAAATAAGAACATTTAAAAATCTTTATTGAATAATGGTGTTCTTAGCATGATGAGTTGTTAATTTTTTAAAATATTATAGTTTTTAAAGTTAGAAGCTGGAGCAAGTTTGAGTGTTTTTCCCGAAATGATAGTTTTTCCATACATGGTATAAAAGCCTGAAAAAAAATATGCGTTCTTTCAAACAAAAAAGTTTTTGTGTGAAATTTTGAGACTGTGTAAAAATAAAAATAAATAATATGGTAATATTTTGTGAAAATTCATTTCAAAACCTTAAAAATTCCAAATTTTTGAGAAAAATTTCTCTAATATTAATTGGATAGAAATTAATTAGTTGTAACTAAAGAAAGAACGCATCTACGCATGTTTTCGACCAACGGCAGTGCCCAGCCCACGTGCCGATCGTTTTTAACAAATCTGTTTTCCAAAACCTACCGCTTCCCAGAATTTTGAAGGAGTTTCCTGAAATCTGCGTCAAGGTTAATCAAAATCTCAAAGGTTTGCAAAAACCATTTTGTACTAAAAAAGAAAGAAAAAGAAAATTCTCAGAAAACAAACAACACAGTCGAAAAGACCAATGCCCTGGTAAAGCCTTGATTCAATATAATTTTTATTAATAAAAGGTCAGAATTTATTCCCTAAATGTTACATAGTTATTTTTTTCCTAATAATAAATATTAGGATATCATGATACCATTTCCAACGTTGTAATTGCATGAAATTTTTTCGCCGTTGCTTTAAAAGAAATATCAAGTAAAAATCAACACTTAGAAAGTAACAAAGATTAGAAAGATGGTTAAAATACAGAGTGTTTCAGCAAGTCTGCCCAAACTTTGCACACAGAATTACACATCTACGACCCATAGTTTTCGAGAAAAGGTATGACGTCATAACTGGTTTACGGTAAAAAAAGGTTTTTGGAAAAACGTTTGGGAAAAAAAATCTTTATTTGGATATGCTTGAAGCCTGAGACGTAAGGAACATACACTGCGCATGCATTCGTGCTCTGTGGAATAAAATAAATAAGTTTATACCTGATATGACATCGCAATTTTCGAAAAAAAAAAAAAAGAGTTGTAGAGGTATAGTTTTCTGGGCACTTTTTATGTGCTCCAAGCAAGGAATTTTACTGTGCAGAGTTTGAGGGATTTTGTTGAAACATCTTATACATTAAAAGTGAATAGGGGCCAATTTCAATCCTTTCATTGATTTGTCCATTTCTTCATAATTTGATGTTAATGATGGAATAAAATAGGCCTAAATGATGAGAACTCGTGAACTAAGTTTATTTTTATTACAAACATTAGCTGTGTAGGGTTAGATATTTTTTGTATGCCTTTATTTTTTTTTAATAAAAACACCACTACTCAAAATATTCCTAAAATACGAGACAAATTTGAACTTCTGAAATAAAAGATCTGCTAACAAACAAGATAAAAATAATCAATATATTCTTTAATGAATAGAATAACAATAAATGCTGTCGGAGTTGACTCTGCTTAATGTGATCACTTTTGTCCAAGAATAGGATGATAACATTATCCGATTGATAATAATAAGCGATTTGATAATAGAAAGTTTCAAACAGCGTACCTAACTCGAATGTTTGCTATATAGTCCTAACTGAAGTATTTAAAATGATAACCAAGTTTGCATTTTGCAATGGGAGGCGAATGTTTAATAGGAAAGCGAGTGCCAGAGACAGTAAAAATTACATTTTACCATTTGAAAACAGTCAAATCAAACTTATATTTCAACACTGGAACATTTACTTAAACTATTAAGATTTACTCTAACGCATTTTACTTAAGAAATATCTTTCTTACATTTAAAATGGAATGCAAAAATATTGACTGGGTCTCATTAACATACTTTTTATTTATTCAAGGGGATTTATTTTGTGCCACAATTTAAACACTATTGTACTCGATGTTCGTAATTATAGAATTAAAACTTAAAACAAATTATTTTTCTTGTTTTTTATTTCCAAATCGAAGATTTGTTGTTAAAAGAAAAATTAGTCTTTTAGTAAAGAGAAAACCGTTCTTACTAGAAAATAGGCGTTTAAACAATGTTTTAAAAATGAAAGAGCAAGAGAAGTGTTTAAAGGTTTTAGTGATTTACAGGTAAAAGTGTCATTTCTAAATTAGTTCATATCAAAAGAAGATGTTGGATTTTTTTCTCAAGAATTTATAGGAGTTTTAAAATATCAATATCAAAATTGAGTTCTAAATACATAGACACAACACAACTGCAACCCTGTAATAAAATTTCTGAAATTACACTTGTAGATTTGTTAATTACAAATCATAGCTTCTACTGATTTGATTATTCCTTTACTATTGCCCCAACTGTATCTTCTATTGATGCACTTTTAATAACTTTTTTGAACTTTTAGTCAAGTCAAAAACAGTTCAAAAGGGGGTTCAGGGGTTCTCCCCTGAAAATTTTTGGAAATTTTGACGATTGAAAACGGGTTTTTAACATATTTCTGAAATAAAACTGAAAAGCTTTAAGAGATTACATTTTGTGGCTGAGTGCCATGAAAATATCTTCGAGGACCGCATGCGGCCCGCGGGTTGGGCCACACGGTTCTATTTAATACCTGGAATATTTCAAGAGTTCAAAACTGTTAAAAAATGCTTAATACTACAAAAAGGCAAACATATTTAAAATACATTGAAATAAAATAATTACTTTAATTTTTAGACAAAAATACATAAATAAAGATTACAGAATAAAAAGTAATTAAGCATGCCACATTTTTAAATAATCGTTTATATATTTTGTCATTAAGGAAATATTCGGTGGCAGAGAAGCCAAGTCAACTTTCACGTACGAAGGAAAATTGAAATGAAAATTATAGTTTTTTCTCGGATTTGAGATAAAAATAATTTCATTCACATCTATAAATTCCAAGAATGTTTTTTTTAAGTTGCTGTTATTGAACTTATAGATCAGTGTTTCCCAACCTTTTTCGGTCCATGCCCCACCAAAGCCTTTCTAAATTTTTCATGCCCCCCGCGCCCTTTATTTGATCGAATATCTTTCTTAACAAGTAAATAAAACCTGGTGGTCCATGCCCCACCTGGGGGGCAATTTGGTTGAAAATTTTCAAATTGCCCCCTAGAAATTCATATTGCCTCCAGGTGGGGCGTGCGCCCCACGTTGGGAAGCACTGCTATAGATAGAAATTCCAACTACGTAAATTAAAACAACTGGGGAAAGGTTTTGAAGTATCTGGAATTAAAGAAAACATTTATTTGCCCAAATAATTTACTTACATGCTTCTAAATATTAATAACACAAAAAGAAAAACACTCCTGTATTACCAACTTTATCTTTCAGTATTTAGCTAGACCGTATCTCAGCAGTATTTATTTAACCAGGGTGTCATACTTTTATTCATAAAAAAACTATTTTCTACGCAAATGTTTTCCATCTGAAAAAAAATTTACTTCTAGAAAAAAGGAACCGTAATTACTTCTATAATTAAAGTTATTGGTAATAAACAGTGATCAAATTTATATACTTTTAAACAAAACAAAAATCGGTTTGAAATATGATGCTGATAAAAATTGATTCAGTTTTTTAAGAGTTTTTGTGTATCTATCTCTAAGCCTCAAAAAACTAATGAGTTGGTAATATCATCAGTAAAGGCATCCTGCCAGAAATGCGATTTAATGCTACGTGGCCAAATGATAAATCAATGCTAATTTGTGTTCAACCAGAAGTTGGCATGAATTCTAGGTTAGCTTGAATTGTCTCAAAAGTGGAATATTTTATCTCAAAAAGCACTGATAAGCAATTTTACTGAATAGTGACCCTTAATGGCTTGAAACTCTATTAAGTACATAAATCTACGTTAAAGTTATAGTTTAAGGTGCTTAACTACCTTTGTCCACCTTTTTTGTTTGTGAAATGTATCGAAAGGCTAAATTTTAATTTTTCTACTATGGTTTGAATCTCCCCCATAAGAAGTAGAATTCATTCCCTTTGGAGAATAATAATACGAATTTTATTCAAAAAAGGTGTTTTAAAAATAATTAGACGAGAACATAACCCACGCAGTAAATGAATCATGGTATTTATTTACACTTACAGCATAGTTAACTAGAAAAAAATATCAGAAAAGAAAATTAAAATAATAAACCCAAAATTATGGTTAAGCAACTTTTTATTTTGTAAAAAGCCGGAAGTATGAGCTCGAAGAAACATTAAACTGAGTATTAACGAAAAATTTAAAACTGATATTACATTTATTTCTAAAATTTGAGAAATCATTGTATAGATCCTTTAACTCATCTGGTACTTTTTTAAGCCAACAGTTGGCCTGTAAGGGCAGCCTCAAAATGCCTTCTTCATACGAGCAACAACAAAGAAGCATGCAGAGATATGACTTAAAATGGAGCTTGTACAATAAAATAGCTTATATCAATAAAAAGAGTTGTAGAGCATTAATTTCTTTTTATCAGAAATAAGAATTTTTTTATTATATTTATTTTTTACGATAGTCAAAATGTAGGTTACCCCCATGTTATACTTAGAGGAGCATGGGGAGATTTTAAATTTGTTTCAATAAAAAAAAAATGTAGGTTAGTTTGGACTTGTTTTTTTGACTAATCCCGTAATAGTTGTCCCGTTGTAATCAGTTTTGCTTTTTTAAATCGTAGTTACCCCCACGAAGAAAGATTCAAAATTTCAGAGATTATAAAATACACAAAAATGAACTATATTAAAAAAGGATTTAGTAATAACTTTTAGAACAGATTTTTTTTTTAAAATTCACCCAGTTTACACACATATTATATATAACAAACTTCCATTCTAGTGTTTTTGAGGATTTATTAATATGATAGTATATATGACAAAGTAATCAGTTTTCTAGGAAAAAACACAGTGTGAATTAGTTTATAAATCAAGAACAACGGTCTTCTCTACCTTTATTATATTAGATTATAACATTTGGTATTGTAATCAGTTTTCAATTTTAATAAAAATATGAGATATTTAAAGAATATTTAATGAATAGTTCTAAAACACGAATTTAAATAAAAACGGAATTTTAAACTACAGTTTGGGCAATTGCCTTACAAAAATTAAATAAGTTTTTGAAAACACAATTTTTTTCCAGTAAAATCCAGAACTTCTTTTAAAAACCTTTTTAAAAAATCCCAGTTTTTTACCAATTGAGGAAAAAACTCTCTGGATTTTCTAAACCCTGGACGGTAAGCAGCATTATAAAATTTTTTGTAGTACCTATCGATATTGCTGTGTATTTGATCTTATTTTTAGCTCTGGTAGTTGTTTTCTTTAGATTGCATTAAGATTTTTCATAGTAAGGGAGCTAAGGTTCATCATTAAAAAGAGAAAAAAAAACAAAGAAAAATAAAATAAAAATGCAAAGACTTGGGTCTCTAAGCTAAGCAAAAACCAGTATAGTTTTACTCCTTCACCAACCAACCAAGAAAAACGAACCCCAATCCAATAAATTGAGACATCAAAATTGCATACGAGAGGCCATTTTCTTACTAACCTCCTTACTTCAACCAAAATGTGAAGTGTACTCTTTTTGAAGAGATGCGGAGCCACAAATTTTCGTTGTGATTCATACTGGAAATGAAAAATAGGGTAATGAAACCAGTGTTCGATAACTTAAGCACTATAGTTAATAGTATCTTACCCTTTAAACGTAAGAAACAAGAATTGGTGGAGTATGTCTCTTAGTAGACTATTCGCATTTCAAATTAAAAAAAAATATGCTTGTTTAAAATACAGGGTGGGCAAAACGAAACTTCAAGGATATTAGAGCACCTAGAGACCTAACCGCTCAACATGTCGAAATACAATTTCAGGTGACAAGCCACAAACAATGTTGGAACAGGATATTTAAAAGACAGAAACTTTCCTAAATCATTTGCAAAGAACATCTTTATAGGACAACAAAAGATAGAAGAGGAAACACTTTTGAATAAAATACAGGTAGGTTTTTAATATGCTCACAATTTTCTGCACCCCTTTAAGTATCATAGGGATCGTTAAAACTTTGAAAGTTTTCCCTGTCCTATCTTTTTTATTTTTGGTCCGTAAAGATACTTTATGATCAGTTTAAGAAGGGGAAAATGGGTGTTACCACTCAAAAATATCAAACAATTTTAACTTCAATCGTAACAGCAAGATCTCTATTGTTTTAAAATAATCACAATCTCGAGCGCATACCTCAAAAGAGCAATTCCCAAAATTTTAATTCGATATGTTGAATGGTTAGGCCTCTAGGTGCTCCGATACCCTTGAAGTTGTTTTTGACCACCCAGGTACACTGTAAAAAAACCCTGTTGGTTTTTAACAGAATTCCTATTAGTTTGCTGCCAGAAAGTCCCTGTAATTTTCGCAGGGAAATCCTGTTATAGGTAATCGTGTTATTGCATACAAACCTTCTCTGTATTAAATAACAGAATACAATAATTAACGAAAGAGAATCTCTCGGATAAATTAATTTAATAGAATTAAATGTAGCTTAATCTGTTAGATATAAGCCGCTGGCAACAATTAATTCATAAAAAGTAATTTATGAGATTGTAAACAAAAGCTTTTATGATATCAAACGACAATTTCAGAAGTTATTGTAAAGCAATACGCAAATTTTGGGCGTGATTTTCTTGTGCTAGGGAGTTCTTGGCGTTTTTCTTGCGTTTTTACTGTACAACCAAGGTAAGAAGGAGGATATGATAATAAAAAACAAATAAAATCAATAATGTGTGGTTTTAGCGATCATATAAAATAAAAAAACATGGCGCCCGAAGATCGTAAACCTAAAGTACAGAAGATATTTGTATTTTAAATAAAATACAGATTTTCTGTTTACCGTCTGATTCGCTATTTCAGGACTGTTGTTTTTCTCAAAGAATGTCTGTAAAAAATAACGGAATTTTTTTTATATTACAGTGAAAATTTGTATTTAACTTGAAATTGAGATATTCTGTTAAAAGTACTTCAGAATATCCATTAAAACAACAGTTTTTTTTACAGTGTACGCAATCCAATATCTTATAATCAGTCAGAAATTTTATTCTAGTATCTAAAAATTTAAAACTTAGCTCATTTAATAAACTGAAGTTCACTCTACAGCAAAGCCACATAAATATTATTTGTTTTGTGATATAATCCGACGCTATCGTGTATTTTTATTTTATAGTTCGATAGTTTCCCCTTTTACATAAAATCAAATTTGTAATTGCAATCAAACAACAACTAAGATTTTTGAGCTTTCAAAGTTAGCATACCCGCTTTGGGCTGTACTCCCCCCTATTTTCATTGTTTGTTTTCAGGGTGTGATGCACATAATTTCTTTATTTCTCTTCACAGCCACTTTTACTGCCCCGTTTCATTGATTCAGTTGGTTTAGGTTATCACAATAGATAAACATTTAACAAATACCATAAGCATTTAACCTGCTTTGTTGACTGGCAGATTACGGGACTGACTTTATCAAACAGAAGGGAGTACAATAGAGCACCTTAAGTGTCACACCTTTTGTATCGCTTTCTTTATAGAACCACATCAGTTTTCATCACCCAATTTGACAATGTAAATGTTTGACATTGTGTATTCAGTGCGAGTCATAAAATGTTTCCGCTGAAGAGGAAATATCTTTCGCAATCGATTTTTTCTCAAGAGGTTCACTCACAGCTCTTTTTCATCTGGTTCTGTTGAATTTTCATGATTGTTGTTGATGTTTATGATGATTTTATGATGTTTTAAACTAGTTATAGAATTTTTATTCTTATTAGGTGCTTATTTTGATGGTAAATATTTAAAAATATCTAAACAGGTTTTCAAACTATTCTAAACTGGCTACAGTGCTATGAATCATTGATAAGTACATTCGAAAATGTTTGAAAGCAAACAGCCAAATATGATGAGGCTGAATCATTTCGGAGAGCATTCCAATTAGCCTTAACACGATTAAATCTCATCAGGGAATTCTAAGTTTCTTAAAAGAAGGCTTAGATTCATTAAATAAGAAATAAACTAACATTTTTGCCATAGGTGCAAGGTACTTACACTACTCTTGAAAATAAAATACCGGTGTTTTACCTTGGATCTATTTTCAGTTTTATCTTTCATTAATTATGTACTGAAATACGTAATTAAAATTTCGAAAAAAAAAAATATGTTGTATATGAAGGCTAGAGTATCGAGGAAAAGTTTTTTCATCAGTTTATTTTCAATAAATAAAAAATACAGGGTAAAGTGAAAATATATCCGAGGTACAATATCTTCCCCTACTATCCTGAGCTCCTTGCGGCACCCCATGATATCTCTTCAAGGCATCCACTTTAGGAGCCACTATTATCCAAATACTAGTACGGATCTCATTAGTCACTCCACTCTATTGCTTTCATATCTGAACTGTGCTAAAACAATCTAAAATTATATGGGATGACCTCAATATCCATACAACGCAACAGATATAAGAGAAAAGGGTTTTTTACACTGGATATACTGTCAAGGGGGATTGTGTTGGGTCTCTGAACTAATTAAGGGCGCATTAAAATGTGACAGAACAGAAGCACCAGGGAAAGTGAAAATAGAGGAAATTTAGATAAGAGGAGGGCGGTAAACTCGAACGAACCGATGAATATTTTACGGTCCCTTTTAAAGCTCTTAAGTAAAAATTCTTCAGCGTAAAGCACTTTGGATTTAAAAATAACCTAGGCATTTTGGTGTCTGGGAAGGAACATTAAAGTAGTGGTGGTGGTATGGATGATTTAATGGATAGCTTCTATTTCTTGTGAAGCGCAATTTCTATCTATTGGTAGGGTATTGGAAAGAATAGAGTTAAACCTAACAGTGTGGCCAGAGTGATTTTTCCTCTTCAAAATAGCCAGTAGCCACTGCGACATCAGTAGCCAGTGTTATTCTTAGGATTTATTTGGAGGAGTAAAAATACTCCTTCACTTTTTTAGGAGGAGTGAAATTCAATTATGAGGAGTGAAATACGGAAATAGCACTAACTACGTATACAGAGACACGAAAACCATAATCAAACTCCCTAAGTATCAGCACAATACGTGAAAAAAATATAATCTATTCCTCTCCTAAAACGACCAAAAGTAGATCCATTCTTTCCAAATTGTTTTTCCCGTTAACGCCATTATGGCTACAAACCATTTATAGTATGAAGTTAAATTTCATAGGTATTTGCAAAGTCTAATTGATTGGAAAAAATTGCAAAAAAATTTCGGTGGGGCACTGTGCATTTTTTAAACTAAACCTTTGTGAAAAATTCAAAGAGTGAAAATACTCCTGTCTAGTTTTTTAAAGAGTATTTCCGATTTTCAAGGAGTGAAATACTCCCTCAGAGGAGTTAAAAATAACTCTGTCAGTAGCAGAAAAAAATTGGCATGAACCTGTCCGTCCATTTATGGGGAATACCTTTTCGGCGCTTACTTTTTTCATGCAGTTTAAATACCGCGAAAGAGTCCTTTACAATACAAGTCTACGAAATATTTACAATATTAACAATACACTTTCTTATACAGAGAGATCCTTAATTTTCCTCGCAATTTAGTTATATAATGCATTCCTCGTGTTCTCTCTATCCTCACTATGTCTTTTATCTAGTCCTCATTAATTGAAATACCTAATAATTACGTAATTTATGTCTCATATCTTCTAATACACGTTGAATGACTTCTTAAATTTTGTTGAAATGAAAATAAAACAGAGAAGAAGTCAGAAAACAGAGAGTATGTTTTTACTGAAGTAATTTTTAATTTCTTTTTATAAATGGGGGGATAGAAAAATGAAAACAAAGAATTTCAGTATTTACTTTTAAAGGGTAGATAACTAATGGTCGCCCCAATTTGGGCATTGTTATGAGTATTTGAGACCAATGAGTACATTTGAGATTCGTTTTGTTTGAACAACAGATAGGGTATAAAATAGCATCCTCTTGACTTTCGCCAAAGTTAACGCTTTCAAAAGCTGACACAGCTGGTTTTTATAAGAGCTTCTATCGTATTTTGGTTGGCTATATAAAATTTATTAATAGGTTTCATTTAAGAATAAATTATAGAAGAATTATCGAGCGAGTCTTATAGATAATGATATTCCTTCAACATCATACTAATATTTACCACACAATTACTCTTCCTTTCCTATGAATATCTGGTAATCCCACTTTGGCGACTGATACAGATAATTTTTGTGGTTAAAGCCTAATATAAATGTATTTAAGAAAAAGTTTATGTATAATAATTATAAACCCCATACTTAGTTATTTTTATTGGCGTCGCGAAAGAAACCAATATTAATGTAAAAACTGTTAAAAAAAAAAACAAAAAAAATTAGAGCTTTACCCATGTAATAAATTTGGTTTTTATTGACTGATTTATTTCGTATAACCTTTTCATTACGTTCATTTTAAATTTTCCGAACTATGGTTGCATGGTATTATGTCTTAAGTATTTTATGCCTTATGATGGGAAAAATACTATTTGATATTAAACATTGGGATTTTTATATAAAATACTTATGCATACTTATTATACAATACTTATACATCCATTTACTTATATATAGAACATACTTTTGGGTACTAAAAATATTCGAAACATGTTTTAGAAACCTATATCACATTTCTTATTATTTACTAGTGCAAACTCCATTAGTATTCATTACATAGAAAATATAGTCAGAAAGGACTAAGAGAGAAATATTGGAAGAAAAAAGCCTCTTAAGAAAGTTGGATTCGACAAGAAATAGCTTTCAATATCAAATTAAGAATGAAGATAAAGGATAAATATTATAAAAACTTTTTAAAATTTTTAAAAAAATTCTTTATAAAACAAGAGTTATAGAACAGGTATACACAAAAACCCATAACATTAGTTATGGATCCACAACCTCCAAATTTTAAAGTGGACCGAACAACCCCTGTAATTCAGTGACAAATTTTTGAATAATTGTAGTCATTGATAGTAAAAAAGAATTAAGATGGCTGTGATTAATTTTGACACATTTAATATGACCCCCGGGTCAAATCTAGATGGATTTAAGGTAAGTAACTTAGTGGGTGGATTTTATGATGGTTTAAGGGGTGAGGTCCTTCAATGGGTTTTACCTGAGGATAAATGTTTTATTTTTTTTTCTCAAAATGGATAAGATCCTGCTGTCCTTAAACTTTTTCCTCGGGATTTTTGAAGCGTTTTGAAGTTCTATAATTTAAAGGAATAAAAATAACTAAACTGTATCAAAAATCGTCTTCAGATTCAAACTGTTTATTCAATATAAATATACTAATCAAGGGCGGTTCCAGACCAGATTCTCGGGGGGGGGCCATGTCAAAGTCGGAGGGTATTACATTCGAAATTTTCAGTGCCTCAAAAAATTTTTTGAAAAGTGCTTGATTTCAAGCTGCTTTTTAGGGGTTTATAGTAACTTAGAGGATATCCAGGGCCCGTGCCATTGTTTTAGAAAGTGGGGGGGGGTGAAACATTTTTGTAAGGCCATAATAATACTTGTGTTCGCGAGGTGTTTGGCTCCCAAATTTCCTAGTATAACATAAACAAAATGCGAAACTTTGTTAAAGTTATAAAGGTTTCTTCAGATAATGCTAGCTCGAAAGCAAATGTGGGGGGGTCTGGGGGTCCTCCCCCAGAAAATTTTGTGAAATTTGGCTTCAAATAGAAGTTTTTCTACTCATTTTTGTACATTTGGTATCCATTGGATAACACCTAAAGAGGGTAACTTCTTGAACTCCTAAAAGGAGAGGAGAGAAACAAGTTCAAGGAGAAAACAGTAAATAAGTAACCATGAGAAATTAATAGGGGGTCTGGGGGTGCCCGCTAGAAAATTTTTGAAAATTTGCCTCTAAAAATAAAGTTTCAGCTCATTTTAAAAGCATGTAAACCACAGAATTTTCAAGGATGAAGTTATAAATAAATGCCCAATTTTGAAAAGGGCCGGGGGTCCTCTTCTGAAAATTTTTGCAAATACGCCCATTTAAACTATAGTATTACCGGTTTGAGAGGGCTTGAGCCCCATCTAATGTTAGCTGAAGGGGGGCTAAGCCCCCCCCACAATATTTTGTGATGTTTGGATATTTTCTGGTTTGCAATCCCCTTCAAGAGCTGTTATTTGGGGAGAGGGTAACCCACAAAAGGTCTCAGAATGTGTTAAAAATTTCTTTTAAGGGTCAAATTTTAAAAATTTCTTGGGGAGAGTCCCCAAACTTTGGAATTAAGCTGAGATGTTTTTTAAGTTGAAATGAGAAGTTTTAACAGAGAAATTTCTAAAATATTTCTGGGAGTGATCGCCCAGACCCCCATCTTATTTCGAGCTCGCATTATTACACAAAACTTTTACATTTCATGCACCTCAAAATATTTCACCTTGGCGATATTTAAAGGGACATGTAACGAAATTTAATCTATACATCTGATACAAAATTAGGTAATTAGGCACGTAAACTTAATGGTTGTTTCTTTTAATTTTATGTTTTTTAATGTCTTGTACTGGCCCTCCCCCCCAAAATTTTATAAAAGTTGGCGCCTATGGATATCAAAATATTAAAGGGGGGTTTGGGGGTTCTCCCCCAGAAAATTTTTTGAATTTTAACATTAAGAAAGTGTTTTTTAAGCTATTTGTTAGGGTTTCTCGGGGGGGGGCCATGGCCCCCAGGGCCCCCCCCTGGACCCGCCCCTGATACTAATGTAAATTAATACTTAAAAACTTATTCAAAAATTCGTTTTGTGGATAAACTTTTACCAAGCACTGTATTTATAAATATGTAAAGCAAATGGTTTTTAAAATAAAGTTTCTTTCCGAGTTCAGCATCAGAGATTTATAAAACGGTCTTATAGAAGCAGCGTGAAGTCTTTTTGGGAAGTAACGATCATGAAGTAACTTCGGTGATGAGTCAGAATTAATACATTTTTGCATTTTAGTAAGACTTTTGGCCGTTTGTTAATACCGATAACAAGATTAAATCCTTAAAACACACGCAAACAAATATGGCTTAAACTCTAAAAGATAACAGATAATGGATCGCATTTTTTCCCATTTTAACTTTAAAAAAAATGATCTTTGAAATAATCAGTAATGTATGAAGATTAAAGGAAAAGTTTCAGTATAATGAACCTTTCTTTATTCGAGGAAAATATCTTAACCAAGTTTCACATCAATAGGTGCATTCCCCCCCCCAATTTTTATTAACTGCTCATATATCACAATATTTTCTTTTATAGATCAGAGAGAGCCCTGCTCACACACAAATCATCCAGCGAATTCATAAAACGCGATCAAAATCATTGACAGTTAAAAGTCCCTTGAATGTTGTGGACATACAGAAATCTACTTGCAGCTATACTCGACAGCAATGCTTCCTGACCCTATGACTTCACTTCGCGGAAGCAGAAACTGCGTAAACAGAAAGGCTGGTGGGTTGCTAGGAGGAGTTTTGATACGCAAATTGTGATAAACAACGCTACACATATATGGGTTTAACAAAATGATCATATTTTTTAAATTGACGATCTTCATTTCCCTCAAAATTCAGACACCGCGTTGGGAACTACTTTGTTTGTAAATGACGTCATAGGGTCATGAAACGTTGCAGTCTAGTGTAGAAAAAAGTTTACATTTAATTTTATTAAAACAGTGATTTTTCTTTTTGACCAATTAAAATCTAAAAAACAGCATATTATTAACTTTTACATGATAAAAAAAACCCAAAAAAATTTAAAAAAACAAACAAACATAGCATGATTCAAGTATAGTTAACAAAATTTATGTTATTCATTAATGCTAATATTTTCCGTTTCATTGTTTTATCAAATTTACACTTTTCCCTAAACAACTGTGTTAAACACTCACAAGTGTGTGTGGATAGATATTGAATTATTTTTATCTGCTTTTATTACCATTAATTTATAATTCGAACTCCATATAAGCTAGATTTTAAGCTAGGTCATGACTTTTTGCACAAGAACAATAAGAAATGATACAATATTAATCCTACGAGCAATTTATTCAAATATTATTCAAGCTGTAGAAATTTTTATGAAAAGTTAAAATATAGATTCAAATTAATAGTAAGTAAAAGCGAAAGAAACATAAAAAGTGTAATGATTTTGAATTGAAACTTTTTTAGTGAAATTCGTAAATTTTAAACGTTTCATGTTTCAAATTTCCCCTATTGTTGTCAATTTATGATTCACCCACCTTTAATATATTGAAAACTTTAAAATTATGTAGTGAAACATCTTATAATAATAGTAGTCATATAATTTCACTCAAACACGTGGTAAACAATATTATTTATCGTTTTTGATTTTGATAACTTTTTATGGCACATTATCCATAATATTCCTCTTCTTTCAGGTAAGTATGTTTAGGAAGTATTTTTTACATTTTCACTACTAATTTCGTATTTCGAGAAAAACTTAGAAACAAAAAATATATAAATTATAGTGTGCCAATAAATTTAAAACAGTAATATACTAAAAGTAAAAGGGATCAAGAAATAACAGGGGAATATGCACTCAAATTAATATTGTAATCAATTTATCCTATAGGAACTATGTAGAGACCAAAACTTTCAATGGCATATGGAAATGCATGCGCCAGATATTGAAAAATGATTTAAGGTAAACTGAAAATAACGTAAAACCTAAAATTTCCACGTATAGTATAGGGAGATCAAGATGTGCATTTAGAATATTTTCAACAAAACAAAGTGTCCCTTTAAGGAATTAATAATAGACTGGAAAATTAATGAATCGATGAGTGGAAAAACATTAAAAGAAGTTCAATGTTAGTTATAAAACACAACTAGCGTTTAAACACAAGAAAAGCAAACTACAATACACGCATATTCTCTGAACCAATACATTGATAGACTCAATTTATAAATTTCAAACTTTTGAACAACAGGGCTCCTTCAGCTCTTTCAAGAAAGCATATGACAAACCAATCGGAATAAATGCAAAAAAGATTGAGGATGTAATACTAATGAAATATAACGGGAAAGTGATAAATACTCATTGTTAAATATCATTGAACTTATCACATTGCCCCCTCACTTCGGGCATTATCAATAACGTTATCACTTATCCCATATAACATCCCTTTGCTCATAAAATGTAATAGGGGAAGGTATTATACCTGGGATCTATTTTTATCTTTTACCCTGTAATTTTTTATTTATTGAAAATAAACTGATGAAACATCCTTTCCACGATACTTTAGCCTTTCATTGAAGTATTTCAGAACGTAGGTAATTAATGAAAGAAAAAAAAACTGAAAATACGTCCAAGGTACAACACCGTTATTTTACCTGGGTTTCAAGGGTATAGTGTACCTCGGACCTATGTCAAAATTCTTAGTTTATTTTTATTTAATGGATATAAGCCTTCTTTTAAGAAACTTAGAATTCCCAGATGATATTTAATCGTGTGAAAGCTAATTGGAATGCTCCACGAACTGATTCAGCCTCATCATATTTAAATGCTTGCTTTCAAAAAATTTTTAATGGATTTATCAATGATTCATAGCACTGTAACCAATTTACAATGATTTGAAAACCTCTTTGTCGAGGAGCTGCTTTTTTCAAGTGACTGTGGGGATGAAATATAACTAGTGTCACCATTTTCTCTAGCAAAAGGAATTTTTTTCACAGAGATATGACTTTCATGGTCAACCATGGGTAGTATTGTTGGAGCATCTTTAGTTGCACCTCTAAACTCAATAAAATGTTTGGGGGAAAACTCATGGAACAAGTGTTCATTGAATTACCGAGATGTATAAGCTTATATATTTAATTGGAGAATTTTTCAGCATAAACTTTTTAAAGCACTGTGTTTTTCATCACAAAATTGTATTAAAAATTAGTTTTAGTCATGAAATTAAATCCTATCCTGCTTTTAAAATCAAAATACCAATGTAATAAAAGTTAGAATAATAGTGATTTTTTTAGTAAAGAATGAAGAATGAATTGACGAATAAATGAATCTTTTCTATTTCCAAGTGTAACTTTCACCTCTGATAATAATTAAACCCATATTTAAAACGCTTTTATATAAAAATCCATGTTCTGTTTTAGATGTCAGGTCAGATGTTTTGATGTCAGAAACCAGTAAGAGCACAGCAATTTACTTTTTAATTTTATATACACTTAAAGTTCTTTTTGAACTCACAAAAAAGCAGCTGGTAATGCTGATGGAACCCGCAAGTACGATATCCGACAGTTGATCAAATGATTAATCGTTAAAATACATTGATAGATATTTAGGTAATAACCAAATATTTAGATGCAATTATCTTGAAAAGCTGATTTTTGACATTTACCGTTTTACCACTCATCGGTTAAATTGTATACATATTTTTGAAAGGCCATCTTTTCAACTTGATTTATAGTCCAAAGAAGTGTTAATACAATATGATGATAACTTAAAACCAAACTTGATGAACTTTAAATTTTAATTTTAAAAACAAAACTTTAAAAAACATTAATAAATTTTTATACTAAATTGGAAGGGAATTTTTTTTCAATATAAATGTATTAATATTTCAGAATCAATTCACTTCATAAAAAGAGCGTATGTGAACGAAAACCATTGTTGAGTTGAGAGGAATGAGACAACTAGCCAGACTATCGATTGCAACTAGTGTAGTTACACCAAAGTCGTTCGAAACGAAATTATCTGTGGGAGGAATTATCCGGGTTACGGAATTTTCCAAGAACTATAGGATTAGAACTAAACTTTCGCAAACGGTTTATTTGTTTACTTTAGAATATTATGGCTTCGTTCCCTATTGATTGGGTTTTAAACCATACATATTCTCAAGTCCATTTATACATAAAGTAATATCAAAGTTTTTTTTAAACTTTGCATCGTTATGCAAGAGTTAAGTGTTAAGAGGTTTTCCCACTTATTTTTGATTGTACATTTTGATTGTTTTCCCACCCATTTTTGATTGTTTTCCCAGTCATTGTACTTCATTTATCCCTTAGCTTACATGCAATAGGCTCCATCTCAACCGGCCTTACTTGAGATAGGATAAAAGCAGGTTAAGCAAAATTCTTGTAAAAAAAAGAGATTTCACATGTATTTAATTACTAGAAAGGCAATTTTCTTTTTAATGTTAGACAAGTTATTTTACATTACATAAAAAATCTTTTAGTATGAATGTCTAAAGAATTTATTGTTTTTTCTTGTAAAAGATTGAATTTCAGCGACTTTTGGCATAGTTTTGCCTTACTTAGATTAATTATTGCCGGATATCCGATTAAACTGGGTTATAAAGGAGTCTATTGTATTTCTTGTAGATTATTCTTATTTTGTTTTATGTTTTATCCTGCGCTTAAAGTTTATACATTATAAGAGATTCGTTAACATATTTTTATATCCTTAGTAAATTTGAGAAATTTAAAAAAACTGCTTTATTTACGTTTAGTATATTTGTATGACAAGTTTTTGACCAGTTTGTACTAGTCAAAAAAATGCTTTAAAACTTCAATAAGTACACAATTTTATTCGAATACCTCAAAACTTATAAAACTACTAAAAACCTATATTTCATCGATTGATATACCCTATATGCTATCTAACTGGTCAATTCTTTTTTTCAGAGGACATGAAGAGGTGATTAGCGCTAATTTGGCATGTTTTGTTGTCAAACAAAATCTTTAAATTATAAAGATTTGTTTGTTTCGCTTTTATAATGATTTTGTTTGGAATAAAACATGCCTTCAAATGAGCGCTAATTATTCCTTGAGGTCTTCTTGAGGTAACAGGAATTGATCAGTAAGCGTTAAGTTAAAACAGCACATGTGTCATCTCAAGCTACGATTTTTTAAATTTTGACATATTAAGGTATTTTAATTTGAAACATGAAATCTTATAAAATTCTTTGATAAATTCTAGTTAGTTCTAAGAAATATTTATCATTTTCAGTAGAAGCTTTTTTAAAAACCAGCCTTTTGAAAGAGTTAGCTTTGGTGAAAGTCCTTAACAGTAGGCAGGTTGACACTATTTTAAAGCCAATAGTATGTTTTTAAAACAAAATACATACATGTCAAATATTCACTTGTTACAAAACAGGGCCAACTTGGCGACAATTAGGTATTTTCGCCAAAGTGAACTCGTTTGAAAGGTGAGGCGGCTGGTTTTTATATTGTATAACAATATTTTATTAATTGTTATTTTATTATCATTGCTGATTCATTACAGACAACTGATATGAAATAAATGTATGATATTTAAAATAAAACTCAAAAACACTTAACTAACAAGATCTACTTGAACTGTTCGTCTATTGTCTATATCCACTCAGAGGTAACAATTAACAACAAAATATTTTATATTTAAAAGTTCGTCCAACATGCAAGCAAGAACTTAAAATTGAACACAAATCTGGCTAATATTAGAATAAAATTTGGCATCGCGCAAAATAAATTAGAATAACTCAAATTACAGAAGAAATATTTTTGTCGGGAGGTAGTACAAATGGCTTTTTTAAAATTATGGTAGCATTAACCGAGTAGTGAATGTCAAATGAAAAGAAGCCGCTAAAGTGAGATGAAGCAAGAAGACGAGTGGGAAGTTGATTGGACGAGCCGTTTGACGTATGCCTTTGTCCACGCGAAAGTCTATTTTCGTCTCGTGTTGGGAATGGTATCGTCCCCCTTTCCATTTTAACTCTTCTCTTAACATAATACGAGTTCCACTTCTGAGAAAGTACACTTAAAACCACTATTACGCCCCTGTTTACACCAGACGTTTCCGCGAAATTTACACCTTTTTGTTTTTTTACTTCAGATCTTTTATAGTATTCAATATATTGTGATATAGAAGATATGTTACATATATATGGATATTTTAAGATATATTTTTAAGGTATAAAGAATTTTTTTGTTTTAATTGAACAAAAAAAATTTGAGGCGAATAGTTGAATATTGGTGAAAAAACAGCGAAAAAATTGATCAATGATTTCAACTGAAGCAAAATATTGAAATGTTTGGAAACTTATAGCTATATTAATTACAGTTAAGTTAAATCACTTGGGTTGAATATGGAATTTTTCTGAAGGTTGTGAAATGTTATAATGGTAAACTAAACTGGTTCTTTTTAAGATTATTCCCGTAAAGTATAATTGCATAATAGAAATATTAATGTAAAGTTACATATTAATAACAGACGTTATTGAAACTTCTCTCTAGAAATTATATGAATTTGGTTCTAGGAAAATTAGCTTAACGCTCTAAGATAAAAATTAGAAGATAAAAGAAAACGAACAAGTAGAAAACCTTATATATTATTAATTGTATGTTGTTATAGCTATAGTTGAATATACCAATACCTATTCAGTTTTTATTAACTATCAGTTTCTCTTGCAGAAGCCAATATTTTAAGGCGAAACACATGTATAACAAAAGCAGTAAATTTGTTTTACTTTAAAAAGGTAAGTTTTTTGGAAATTACCTTACTTTTGCAGTGGTGTTAATTGTTATTGCTGTGTGACAACCAGATATAGGAAAATATTCTTGTATAAAATAGGTCTAATAAAGGATATATTTGTAATATGCAATATAAAGCATTGTTTCGTTTTGCTGCGGCTTTTGGAGACCTATACCCCGTTTATTACAATGAGGTATTCTCAAATTTTACACTTTTTTGATACGTTATAGTTTAAAACTCTCAAATATCAGATTTTTAAGTACAAAAATATGTTTTAAATAACTTAAAATTCAGTGGACTCTAACCGCCTATCTGATTCGAGACTATAAAAAGTCACGTGACGGTGGTACACAAACTCTCACTATCAAATCATATCTCACTATCATCATATCTCACTACAAACTCTACTAGTGTAGTATCTGTGGTAACCAATTGCAAGCTCAGTAGGTCACGTGTTGGTTCTGTGTGACGTCAGACGTCCGGTCAGTGAAATAAATAATTTTACTTTGGTTTTATTAATATTCCCGATGGATTTTAATTAATGTGATAAATTTATACAACTTTTTAAGTTATTTATAATTATTTTCATCGGTCAAGAGTAGGGGAAGGTTGTGTACCTCTGAAGAGATAAACCTCTGTTATTTATAAAGTACACCCCAGTTGCTTTGAGAACCCGTTTATTTCTCTCTCTCTCTCTCTCTCTCTCTCTCTCTCTCTCTCTCTCTCTCTCTCTCTCTCTCTCTCTCTCTCTCTCTCTCTCTCTCTCTCTCTCTCTCTCCCCTTTAAATTTAGGGCCACTATTTACACCATGTAAAGGTGCCCGCATTTGCACCAACTGCAGCACCTACGGAAGACCCTATCACATGTAAAATAAAGCCGTGTGGAGCTAAAGATGTGTTTATAAAATTTGCTTAGGATCTCCGTTTTCCATACATCAATGTAAAATTATTTTAAATAAACCATAACATGAAGAAGAGAAAACGATTTCAGGTACCTGTGAAAAGGCAGTCGAGATCTAACACGAATTTGCACAAAAACTCGCGCTGCTTCAACACTGCTTGAAAGGATAATTCCAACTGCTTCATGCTAGTTTATATCAACAAGTTGCACAATGCACATCTACAGCCTTGACCCTAAACCTCTTGGCCCACTTGGGGAGGGGTGCCCGTATTTACACCAGTGCCACAATTTACACCTTTTCCTCTATAAAATAATAGCATAAATTAACAACTTTTTCGCTGCTTATTGTAATTTTTATCAATTGTACACACACTAGGTACTATTTCATTTCCCAAAAGCAAATTATTTTTAATACACTTAAAAATATTTTCAGGCCATGAGGAAATTGTGTTTTACGAACAACATGTGGATCAATTTATTACAACCCTAAGCTGCGTACTCTAATAGGACTGCGCAATCTTATCCGCTTTTCCCTACCTTTATGCAGTAATAAGTATGATGTCAAGATATTTTACGTGTAATTGGAAAATAAAATTTATGAAGTTTTCAAGGTTCCAGAAATTATAATTAAGTAATAGATTTGAAAAAACTTAAAAAACATGGAAATTTTAAAGGTTTTACTTTAAACTAAAATTATTAGTAAAAATTAGCATATAACGCATGTTTTTTCCACTCTAATAAACTATACTCTAGAAAAAATAATTTATTAACACAGCTTATAGATACACAATATTACGTTAGAGTTGAAAAGTTAATCAATTATGCTTAAATTTCCCCATGTCCCCTACCTCATTTATCACATTAACCAAACTTCCTCGTTAAGTAATCATAATAATATTAATATAATGAAAAATTTTCATAAATTAATTAGTTTAACCGGCTAACTTATTATTGATAACAATATATTTTTTACTTTGAGCGTAACAAATACATAAAATCAATGCCCTACCTTTAATGAAGTTTTAATGTCTTAAAATGGTAAGAGCTTTTCAAAAATGTTTAATGTGTTATTTCGTGTAATATTTGTTTGTATATCGATGAAGCTTTTACTATCATGATAAATAAATCGTAAAACCATCTATTTAACCCTTTCAAACATACACTTCCCGAGATTACCATTGGTTAACACTGCAGTGTTAAATAAGTTTATACGTTTTCCCCTGTAAAATAAATTCGCTATACGGTATTGAACTTATTTCATTTTTTTTAATCTCCCACCCAAATTAATTAACTTTAAAGTTGATTTTATAATTATTTTTCTATAAATATTTCATATTCCAAAGCAATAATGTATAGATATAGTATATTTAAAATGGTAACTTTGATTACATCAAAACGAAACGTGTATTATAAGTCAAATGTGCCAAATATTATAAATGAAGTCATTAACTTTTAATCAATTTTAAATTAAAAGCTCGTTGAATAAAAATATTCAGTGTGACTCTTTCCGTGGAATAAGTTTGCTATCATCATTTAATTTAAATTTAACGATTTTTCGACATTGAAACTGACCTGTTCATGGGAATTCAAATACCTCTCCCTCAAGAACTAGAGATAATTTTTAGTAGGTGCAGGTGCAGTGCCACGAAATACAGGTACAAAGGATGTCAGGAAAGGTGTGAAATGTTGAAAAGTATGTGCGGTTGTAAAATATAGTAGTAGTACAGTGGAAGCTCTTATAGCGACCTGCTCTTATAAAAATCCTCTCTTATAAAGACCCAAAAATTAGTCTCTATAAGAGCACTTTTGTGCTCTTATAAAGACTAATCTTCGAATCGATTCAGCTTATCGAATACTTTTCTGGATCGGTTTGTTTGCGTCACACATGAATTAGCCAATAAACGAATATCAGAGTATGACAAACAGCACCAAGTAACCATCGCATCTTCTTCTCGCTTGCTTTCGCCCGGGGTAACCGGCTACAATCCCAAAACGAAACCTTGCGCTACCCAATGCCTTTGTTGATTTGAGACTTTAAATTTATTAGCGTTTTAGTTTTATGTAAGCATCCGAACAATCTAAGGAAGCTAAACTACGCAAAAGATTAATATCAAAATAAAAATTTAATAGCAAACACAAATATTTATACTTTGTAAAGTATTAATCTTAAATTTCATAGCAAAAAATAAGGTAATATAACATTAAATTGAAAGTATCAAGAATTCATAAAATAATAAATAATTGCTTAAAATGAGGAAAAATCAATTGGGTGATTCGAACTGTGTTCTAAATCCCAACGATCTAGTATCCTACTGTTTGGATATAGTTGTAAAATATACAACCAAGGGTTTCAGTTAGTTGATTAAAGGATGCCTGCCTTTGCCCTCTTATGCCTCAGCCTAATGCCCTGCCTTGCCATCCCTTTGCCTTTGACGATTGAGGGTTGGTGATCGTTTTCAGGTTTAGATTTCCTCCAAACTTTATAAACTAATCTACTAAAAATATATCTTTGAGGGAATCGAGTCCACCTTCCCGAAAAGCATCAAAATTGATAGTTTAGTTTAACGAGTTTATTACTTTTAAACGAGTGATATTCTATACTCGAGTGTATCACTCGAAGTTTGCTCTTATAACGACAAAAAACTCGGTACGGATTAATTACGTTATAAGAGCTTCCACTGTACTCGTACTTAGGAATCATCAAGTAAAGCTAAGAACGACAATGGTTTGGTTTGGTTTTGGTTTTTTGGTTACATATATTTTCCGGTATGTGTGCTTGATCTCAAGGATCCGCTTATACACCTTCGTCAAGTAAGACAGACACAACAGAATTTTTACTGGCACAAAGAAGGAAAATACACCCAGGGGCGAGGTGAGAATCGAACTCACAACGGGGCAGTGCGCAGACTGCTGGCGTGAAAGGCAGAGGAGCAAACCGAACAGGCCATCCCGTCCCCCAAGAACGACAATGTTGAAACTAAACGAAAAGTTATCTCCACATATAAAATTGGGTTATGAGTAATAAGACCTATTCTCGTGATAGAAAGGTTTCTTGATTATACTCGTTACGTGTTGAAGATAAACACTGAATGACTTACTCTGAAAGAAAACTGAATTTCCTCAAGAGATACGCACTATACAAATGGATTCTCATTCTTCATATTTGACTTGGACTCAAATCATTTTTAGACGGGCTTAAAGCCAATAAAAGGATATCAAGTGCATAGAAGCACAAGATAACTTAGCCTTTTTATTGCCAGAGTTAAGGACTAAACGCAACTTAGACACCCCTAAAATATTTCTTCTATTTGAAACGAAGCTACTCTACTAGACTGCAACTTAACTTGACCCTACGCCTTCACTAATAAACAAAGTATAGTTCCCATCACGGTGTCTGAATTTTGAGTGAAATAAAGAACATCAATTTAAAAATATGATTATTTTGTTAAACCCATGCATATATAGTGCTTTTCAATCACGATTTGCGTACCAAACCTCCTCCTATCAACCCAACAGGCTTCGTGTTTACCGATTTCTCCTTCCGCATTTGTGACGTACTGGGTTCAAGAAACGTTGCAACCAAGTATATAAATAGGTATACCACTAAATAAACATCAGGTACCCTCCGCTGCTATATACTATACCTATAGAGACCGATACCTTCTCTTTTTCTAGTTTGGTTCATATTTGGCTCGGACTATATAAGACAGTGGATATTCCTTCAACCTATTTTGCGGTGACTGTGATCACACACCGCAACCACATCAATATAGCTGACCATGCCTTTTCATCTCTCCGTTCGAAGCCCATACTTTCATCCTCCAATCGGATCGAAATCAGAATCACTCGAAGGGGGAGGGGTGAGATGAAGGTGAAGTCCAGTCCACCCCCCGCGGGAGTGGTGTGGTTAAAATTGTCAAGCATTCACTATCCGAAATCGATGACTCGAGACTCAACATGTGGTTCTCTACTGCTCATTTGAGCCCTTCTCAAGCCTAATGAGAGACGGCCGTCCCGAGTGTTCGATCAGAGGACGGATGTAGGTCGTCGCTATGGCAACCCTCCGTCTCAATGGACTGGGGGATCTTTTTTGCAATCGATACTCGCGCTCCCCCCCCTCAGTCCAGATTCCTCAAGACTCTCTCTCAGCGAGGGAAGTTATGGAAATAGTTTGGCTCGGGATTGATGAACTTGCCACCGTAAGCCGGCTGGATACGTTTTTTTGAGGGGGCTTGGTCCATTCGGTGGAAGGGGCGGGGAGCTGAGTTGATATTACGGGGGAGAGTCTAAAGCTTCCTTTTTGCCGTTGTGGAGGATTACTAACGGTTTTGGACTATCCACAAACAAGGAACATAATTAATCTGAAATATCAGAAATGTTTTGGTGATGAAAAAGCTTCCAATAAAGTACAATCCTGATTTTGAATTCCCTTTGCTCCCTATGATAATATCGTATTCCTTAAAAAGAAAGATTTGTTAATACTCCATTGCAATTTTATAGTAGAATCAAAGTAGTATTAAAATGTAGTGTAAAACTCTTTTAATATCAAACCAATTATATACAGTGTTTTATTAAGAACTCATTTCAGGGATAGAGTGAAAGAAATTGGGTAAATAAAAGCGAAATCCTAAGGTCATGCAAATTTTACATTATAAAAACGAAGCATTTATTAGATAGCTAAAACAGCGAACAAGTTTCGTTTTTTTACTCTTTAGATACCATGAACGGGCAGTGGGTTAGAAGACAAGGGCACAAGCGACAATGCGGACTTCTGTAGAAGGGCTGACAAACTAGTCGACATTTTTTTTACCCACGTGTGTTCTAAAAACGTTATACCTCCTCTGTTAACTTGATTAATTTATAAATTATATAGGTAATAGAATATCAAAACCCAGAAATTAGTTACAGAATTTTTAGTTTTTACATATTTATCCACCACGAATTGCAAATCTATCCAATATCGTCATCATCGCTGCCCCTTGGGTTCTCACACATTCATTTATTTTTCTCTGTAGTTTTCCAAGCAGCACACATTTTCAAGATTTGTCCAAAATTTTGTCATGTTTGGGCAAATTTCGTTTACTCTTAGAAGCAATTACGAAAACTTGACATATTTGGTATGAGCTGCGCTACTAGGGTTTGTTTTCTTTGTCGTTTTCTCTTTTCTTTACTAGTGTTTTTGTTTTTCTTGATATATTTAATGTAGGTGCAAGTAAAAGTTCAACAATGTTCTTAAATGCTTTATTAAAAAAAGAACCCATGTTTCATATAAACAATTCCACTGATCTTAGTGCCTATTGGCGTGAATTCCAAATTCCTCCAACAGAACAACTATATGGTCCCAAAAGACTATTGCTTTAATTTGAGGCAGTAACCACCTGGCTGTCTTTGGACTGGAGGTAGGAGACTGGCGGAATTTCCAACATCGAAATTTTAAACTTCAAAGACAGATATACAAAAATGATTATAAGAATACAAGCTGATATGACCTGACAGAGCGGGTGTCATCAGCTAGTTTAACACGCCTTTGGCGCTTATGCTAGCTTCCTTCGTTACTGATTTACGCCTTTGACATAAAATAACTTTTACACCTTGAATTTTACCTTTATATATGCAAAACTACTATAAAGCTAGACCTTCATTGCTAAAATGCTAAGTAATATTTAGCTAATAATCAGTTTTAAAACCCCTAATCCATGCAGTTTTTCAACATCTGAATTGAAATATTTAAGGTATTTTAATAGTTTAATCAATAGAGGAAAGAGTCCTTTTAAGAAACGAGAGAGAAACCTCTCTCTTTCTGAAAGGCCTTTGTCTCTATTGATAAACAAATTAAGAACAAAGAGGTACACGTTTGTCCAAATTGTCCCAGTAGCTTGGGATGAAAGAAAAGGACATAAGAATAATTTTAATACAATACATATTAGTTATATATGTTGAGGAAGGTTTAAAGTTAGTAAAATAATAGGATTTTAGTAAGCATTTTAAGTTTTATTTTTTATAACTAAAGGAGGCTTACTTTCGACCCGACTCTCGTATTACCGTAAAGAGTAGTAAAACAGTTCGGACTAAAATGTTTTGATATTTAGAAAAAAAAACATTCTACTTAAATCTTACTACTTACTACTTCTTAATCTACTTAAAAATATCTAATTTTAAATAACCCAATGTACACTGATAATAGAAATTTCCTTTTATCTTTAGACCAGGGATTTCCTGACATTTGAATATCAAGACCCCTTTTTTATCAATAGAATCTAAAGCGCATCATCTTCACTAAAGGTACTATTTAGTTTTTTCAGACACTAATTTGAGTAGCAAAGAACATTTAAATAATTAAAAAAAAATCTTTATACATTATTTAAGTGACCGATACAAGAAGTGATGATGGACAAAAGAAGTGTGAGGGGAGACTTGCTACCTATCTGTGGCATGTCTGGGCACCTAACATATTTTGAACTATTATACGTATTACTCAAATATAACAAGACTGCTGATATAGTATGCCCAAAAGAAAAGAAAATATTTTAACTTTGGAAACAAGTAATGATGATTAAATAAAATACTGAAATACATCTAAAAAGATTGACAATTTCCCTTGCACTTAATTATAAAATATATAGTTACTAAACTCAAACATTATAGAAAAAATGAACTCAATGTAAAGGTGGTTGCGTTATAATTATAAGGTGAAAGAAAAAATATTATTCAGGCATGATTTTATGCTATAAAAAAATCTAATAACTGTGGATGATGGTAATGAAGTCTTTAGGTTATTTTAAGTACAAATAAGTCCAAACAGTCCAGAACAATATTGAAAAAAAAATATTGGACTAAAATGTGTAGATGTCGTGGCATTTGAATTTCTAAAAACATCCCTTCACCATTTTTTCTTGTCTTTGCCTGTATTTCCGTATTTTTCTTCTAAAGGAGATGATCTGCTTAACTCGCATTGATACAGAGAAAACAATAGAACAATTCTACGAAAAGTACAATTTAAGGATAAAAATGGAATTAAATTGTTATAAAAAGTCTGGAGTACCTGAAATTATCTCTCTAGCTTAGAAAAAACAGTTCGAAAACATGCTAATTAAATAATTAGTTTATTGAAGTTGTTTATCTAAACGGAAATCATTATAGAAAGTAATTAATCCTTATATATATAATAGAGGTGTGGCTGCCTGCCTGGGTTCCTGGGTTCCTGGGTGCCTGGGTTCCTGGGTGTGTACGGATCAGCTTTGGCGCAATTTCTCCTAGACTACCAGTCCGAATCAAACCAAACTTGGTACACATACGTATCCGGACGGGGGAAAAGCAATGGAACCAGTTTCAAATTTCTAAAACCTCCCCTTCACCCCCTTTTTAGGCCTTTTTGTAAAAATCTCCTTACTTCTCCACTAAAGAAGATCTGTTTAACTCGCATTGTTGCAAATAATACAACAAAAACAATTTTACACGTAAAACAAAGTATTTAAAGATAAAACCGGACTAAAATTGTTTTAAAAAGGTTATAAATAATTTAAAAAATTAAAAATGGTCCTTATAAAAAACTTTATGACAGTATTTTCTTATTTAAGACTTAATTTTCCATGAAACTTTAAGTTGAAACAGAAAGTTTTAAGAATTAGACTGGTTAAAGTAATAATGAAAGTAAAGTTTGCAGGTTTTTTTTAGAAAGTTGATGATAGCAACACTAGATCAATGGACTCTAACCGTCTGACGTCACACGGAACCAACACGTGACCTACTGAGCTTGCGATTGGTTACCACAGATACTACACTAGTAGATCTACGTAGGTCACGTGTTGGTTCCGTGAAGTCTCGAACCAGATAGGCGGTTAGAGTCCATTGTTATTTAACCTTATAATTTGTTTCTCTAGGGTAGTTTAGCGGGATTTTTTTTCAATTTAAACAGGCGGTATTTAAAAATTTAGGGATTTCAAATGTCTGTAATAGTTTTACTTGATTTTTTTCACTTAGATTGATAATTTGGTAACTGTCGTAATAAAATGTGCAACACCGGAACTGGATGGATTAGGTTAGATTTACACAGTTGGAACCGGGAGGGAAAAGGCACCGGGAACACCGGGATATGAAAAAATATCAGGAACACCGGGATATGGAAAAATACCGGGAACACCGGGATATGAGAAAATACCTGGAACACCGGGATATGAAAAAATACCGGGAATACCGGGATTATTGGGAATTACGGTTACAGAAAATTAGACATGTAACTTGAGAAAACTTTAAAAAAATAAATTGATACACTCCACCCGTGCAAGGCCGGGCATATCAGCTAGTAATACTTATAAAAATAAATTGAAATTTTTAGATTTAATATTTTTAAAAATGTTTTTCCAAATATGCACGTAAAACCTTAAGACCTTAGTTTACTTAAAACTTAAAAGTTAAACTTATTAAAAACTAATGAAATAGTCTAATTATAGGATTTTAACTTAAATTTAAATTTTAACTAAATTATCTGACTGTTTTTGAGAAAACTGGCAACCAAAACAAGATCAATTGTTTTATTTTACCATCCTTAATTATACTTTTATGGTGGCTTAACGGGACACCTACCTTTTCAATATTAATTAGGAAATTTTAATATATTGTACTTATGTATACAGGGTGTCCCAAAACGACCGCATAAACTATGCATTGCTAGATTCCTCGTTGGGAGTACATAAAAAATACCCAAAGAAGTGCCCCTCTACGATCCATAGTTTTCGAGTTATAGGAAAAACAAAGTATGGCTGTTACCCCACTTGGCGGCCATAGAACCGGACCCCATCATGCTGAAACCAAAGTCCCTGTACTGCCGCTAAAGTTATGTCATCGAGGAACTCGGTTAAGACCTCATTGAGAAACACCAAGTATGACTGTCCCGAGAGCCGTTCAGGCAACAGATATGGTCCAAGCAGTCGATCCCCGAGTATGCCGGCCCATACGTTAAGAGACCAACGTTCCTGATGTTTCTGCTGCCGGATTGCATGCGGATTGACCTGGGACCACAGGGGTAACAGCCATACTTTATTTTTCCTATAACTCGAAAACTATGGATCGTAGAGGGGCTCTTCTTTGGGCATTTTTTATGTACTCCAAACGAGGAATCTAGCTATGCATAGTTTATGCGGTCGTTTTGGGACACCTTGTATATATACAGTAGGGTGGTTACAAAAAATCAACTTTCGAAATTCTTAGGTCTCACCCCCCTAAAATGTGCCAATAGACTAAAAAATGAGATTGGCCAAGTTTTAGCTCAATCCGATCATATTAACACCCGCCTCATTGAGGTCAAAGTTCAGAAAAATAGCGATTTTCAGCAAAAAATCGTAGTTTTTCCTCTATAAAATCAAAACTATTCGTCTCACAAACCTGGTGTAATTGAACACAATAAAAAAGGGGGGATAGTTAGGGGTGCCGTAGCGGAAACCAAAAAGGGGTCTACAAATGGAGACAGAACAGATAATTAACCACAAATGTTGGCCACTTACCTCAATCTAGGGACATCCAATAACTGCTCACTGTAAATTCACTCAAGATGAATACTGACACTTTTCATTAATAATATAAGTGGTTTATTCTTGGCTAGATGTTATTTACATTATCTTTCACAACACAATTTCCATTACTATTCAATTACCAATCACCAAACCAAAGCCACTAAAATACAAGCCACAAAAACACACCTCTCTCTGCAAACTCCAAAGCCACACTTCCCGTCTACATTCCCAAGCTAGACTCGACCGGTCCAAACCTGCTCCCCCAGACCCCCTGTGTTTGGATAAGAGGAGCGCCATCTAGTGAATGGGAGCGCCATCTAGTGGTCGTCTCCGAAACCTAACATCCTCCCACCTTTAATTTAAGGACCAAGGGACAAATTAAACCCTAATCTACACACTATCATAAAAATGACAAAAACACATTATAGCACAAAGTCATGGAAAAGCTACAATTACAAATTTGCCCTTCCCCAAAATGACACAATTAAAACTACTCATATTCCAAAATGGCACAATACAAATTCCAAAATGGCAAAATACGGACATTCCAAAAATGGCAAAATACACATTCCAAATTGGCAAAATACAAACATTTCAAAATGGCATAATCCAAACATTCCAACATGAAAACTGGCAAAAAATACAAAATTGCTATACCCAAATAACCTGGCAAAAACCCCTCTGTAATACCGTACGACCTTTCTCTAATAACACAAAATACACTAATGACTTTACATTTTCAATAACATAAATGGAAAAAACACTAATTTCACTCAATACAATTACAATACTAATTTCATACAAAGAAACACAAAATTAACTATGTGCTCCCACCACTCGCACGAACCCCTTCTCGTAACGTTCTAATTTCAAAATTAGTACAGTTCTGTACGTGTCTTGGCCCGTATCCCAGTACACCGCTCCATCTTCCAGCTCCATGGTCTCTCCGTTCAGTTTCTTTCGAGGCGTCCCTTCCTCCCACCACAGAAAGCAGTGGAAGTGGCCAGCATCATTTTCCAGGTCCATGGCCTCTTCGCTCCGTTCCTTCCGAGGCTTTCCCTCCTCCCACCACCGAAAGCAGTGGAGGTGGCCAACATCCTTCAGGGCCATTTGCAGGAAGGCCCGTTTAATATCCGTTACGACTGCTCTGTGGTCGTCTCGGAGCCCCCGTCGCACCGCCGGTGCTTTCTCGATGATGTCAGGCCCATCTCTCGAGCAGCCGTTCAGGGAAGGGGACTCTTGAGGTCCGCCCCACACGTTGACCACTGGCCCGACTCTCTTGGTCAAAATGTCCGGCTCCATCACGGGGTGGTGCGGCAGAAATGCCTCTCTCACCAATAGGGCCTGAGGAGAAACCCCTTCTGTCACTCCGTCCGTCAGGCCGTCCTCGCATGCCTCACTTATTTCCATCGTCTGAGTGGCGTCGGCCCCTGTGTCCTGAAGGCCTATCGTCCCGAGCCCGCACAGATCCGTCTCTGTCACGGATCCCTCCCTAATGTGAAGACTCGTGGCCAACATCGCAGACGCAGGAGTGATGTTCCTAACGCCATCCCCCTCAAACAACCCCGCGGCCGTAGGCAAATTCTCTTTCCTAACCCTAATGTCCGCGCTATCTGTCCACGTCCACGCGACTTTCGTCTCGTTAAGTTGGTAAGTCGTGTTACCACTACCGCACACCGTTTCCCCTTCTACAATATCCTTCACCATAAACTTAATATAACAAAATTTAGCTCTAAATTCGTGACTTTCATCACATTCTCTGTCTAAATCCTCATCCGTCACCTTCTCCTCTAACATAAGATCCAATATCTTGTCGTCAGCCTCCCTAATCCGTCCCATACGATCTTTCAAATTTTCTATACCTGTACTTAAACTACTTCTATCAGGATTATCTTTCACTAATTCCTTTACTAGATTATCAAAAGCATCTTTAAAACTTCTTCGTTCACTCCTGCGCCTAAGCTGCTCCGTCTCCATCGCCACGACACGTGTTACGTTAACCCTAACTATCGAAAAGAATTCCAGGGATCGAAATCCTGGCTGGCTCGCCAATTATGTAATTGAACACAATAAAAAAGGGGGGATAGTTAGGGGTGCCGTAGCGGAAACCAAAAAGGGGTCTACAAATGGAGACAGAACAGATAATTAACCACAAATGTTGGCCACTTACCTCAATCTAGGGACATCCAATAACTGCTCACTGTAAATTCACTCAAGATGAATACTGACACTTTTCATTAATAATATAAGTGGTTTATTCTTGGCTAGATGTTATTTACATTATCTTTCACAACACAATTTCCATTACTATTCAATTACCAATCACCAAACCAAAGCCACTAAAATACAAGCCACAAAAACACACCTCTCTCTGCAAACTCCAAAGCCACACTTCCCGTCTACATTCCCAAGCTAGACTCGACCGGTCCAAACCTGCTCCCCCAGACCCCCTGTGTTTGGATAAGAGGAGCGCCATCTAGTGAATGGGAGCGCCATCTAGTGGTCGTCTCCGAAACCTAACACCTGGTTTTGGTCTCATTTTATAGGAAATTTCATTATCTAAAGTTCGATACCATACACTTATTGATAGAACTGAAAAAAAAAAGTGGTATTTGATTGTTTTCAGGTAAGGTTATTGTAGATATCTAAAAAAGTGAAATTTCGGGATAAGTCTAAAAACGTCACCAATTAACTTATAACAATCCCACCCCAGATTTTCTTTTTGTATTTCTTATTTTTTACATTGATACCTTTTATTTAAAGGTAAAATAAATTCCTAAAAATACTCAAAAAATAGTGGTTATAAGAAGAGAAATTGAAGTTACAAAAATAGCGATCAAATGTAATTTAATAACTATACTATTTACAAACATCTCTTAAAAATTACAATTTACAATCACAAAACTAAGGTGGTAACGGCTTAGAAAGAGTTGCTTTATAAGAGTCGGGGAAATATGCCTACACTCAGCTACACATTGCAGTAGAAATTGCCACATCTTTTTTCAGACAGAAATTAAAGTCTTGAATTAATTCCACTCACCTCTCTGCTGTGTCATTTACAACTCTTAAAAAGTCGACTACTTCCTTACCTTTCAAATAAATAATCTTGGTTTTTATACTATTCTTCATTATCAGTGTTTAAAAATCTGTATTTATACCAAATCGCTTGAAAAAATTAATAGTTTTAGGAGGAAAACAAAATAATAAACTTTAATTTCCATTAAATCAACTTCCTGTAGATTCAGTTTTGCTCTAATACCTCTTACTTCAAAATCTTCATTATTGTTTTCCGTAGTTTCTCCTAGAAACCATGTTTATTTTCTCATTTGTATTCACTTCATCATTGAAGAAAGAAAACGCCACTTTCTCCGAATTTAAATACCGTAAATGGTTTATTAATTTCGTCATAACCTTATTATTCATTAACTTAAAGTGATAACACTTAACTTTAACTTTCATTACCTTAAAGTGATGTCTTTTGGATGAAGGTCCAAAAGACATCACTTTCAGAGTACCTGGCGCAATTCATCACGCCAGATATGGATGTCCAAAGCCTTATATTCTCTAAAAATATACCACTTCATGGATCAATTTAAGTTAACTGATTTAGAGAAAAAAGGAATTGAAGAAATTTGTTTATTTTTTAATCAATATTTATGTTAAAGCATGGCTCAATGCCCCAAACCTACTATATGGCTCCTAACCAAGATTTACAACTGTTGAAATCTTTGGTTCAGTATAGGAAAATTGATAAAGAAGTTACGATAAGGTTATGACGAAATTAATAAACCATTTATGGTATTTAAATTCGAAGCAAGTGGCATTTTCTTTCTTTGACGACACCGTGAAGAAAAATTTTAAAATAAATATGGTTTCCAGACTTCAGTCCGAGGAAATTATATAAAATGACGATGATGATGATGATTTTGAAGAAAGACATATTAAGACAAAACTCAATCCACTACAAGTTAATTTGTTGGATATAGACATTGATCCTTTTGTTTCTCCTAAAACTCTTAATTTTTTAAGCGATTTAATATTAATCCAGATTTTTTAAACACTGATCCTGAAGAATGGTGTGAAAACCAAGATTACTTAAGAGGTAATAAAAGTAGTCAGCTGTTTAAGAGTTGTAAATGACACACCAGAGAGGGGAGTAAAAATAATTCAAGACTTTAATTCCTGTCTGACAAAATATAAGGATCAACGGCAGTTTCTACTGCAATGTGTAATTGAGTGTATGTAGGAATATTTTCCCAGACTCTTCTAAAAGCAACCATATTTAAAAGCTGTTACCACCTTAATTTTGTGATTGTAAACTAGAATTATTTTATAATATTTGTATCAATTATGTAGAAAAATTACTAAAATACCTTTGAACACTGTTTTTGTAACTTTAATTCCTCTTATTTTCTCTCTTCTTTACTACAGTTTTTTTATTTTAAATTTCATGAATATTGTTATAAATTCTTTACCCTTAAATTAAAAGTTGATAAAGTTAAATAAAATAGTGTAACGTATTTAAGACTTGACTTAACTACCTAAAGATGTCATACACTTTCTTTCAGTTTACAGTTCAGACAAAGTTTAATTTAAACGAGAATTCACTATAGAGGGGTTCATGGGAGGATTTAAGGGGTGGGAGCACACTGAAACCTTGGGGGAAGATGTCCCTGATGGCTTTTGAATCATGGTTATTTGGTTAACCCTTATGAAATGGAATTTTCTCAAAAAGTTGGAGAGGGGCATTGCCCCCCTATGACCCCCATAAATCCACCTAAAGGTTCATCTGTACTATTTATACTATGTATTCATACATTTAAACTATCTTCAATAAAATTGATGCACATATTACATATTTTAAAGATTTCGGTGTTTAAGCAGTTTTGTAAGCATCGACCACAACCTTGTCTGAAAAATGTCAAATACCACTTTATTACAGTTCTATCACTTAGTGCATGGTATCAAACTTTATATAATAAAATTCCCTATAAAATGAGACCAAAACCAGGTTTGTGAGACGAATAGTTTTGATTTTATAGAGGAAAAACTACGATTTTTTGCTGAAAATGGCTATTTTTCTGAACTTTGACCTCAATGAGGCGGGTGTTAATATTATCGGATTGAGCTAAAACTTGGCCAATCTCATTTTTTAGTCTATTGGCACATTTTAGGGGGGTGAGACCTAAAAAAAGTCGAAAAATTTTTTTCCCCATGTTACTTGTGACCACCCTAATATACAGGGTGTTTCAAAAGTCCGTTTCACGGCTTTTATTTGGAACCAACACCTCCTAGGGTCCTGGAAGTAAGGTCTACCCCTAGGTAAGTGACCCTGGAGAATCCATTGAAAGTACTTACAGCGCCCCTAGCGGCGAAATAAAAAAGTTAAAAAAATTTATTAAAAAACTAAAGGAGATAGAGCAAACTTCTTATTGAGAGTGTTGTTGCCACTGGTATAAGTAACTCACTGAAAAAAAAAATATGAAAATAACGTGAATATTCGAGGTGATATTAGCATGTGAAAATAGCACTTTTTCAGGCATCAAAAAAGGAAAAGTACGCAAATTTGCAAGTTTTTTTTATTTTTTATTGAAATTTTACTTTATTTAACTAAAAAGACACAAAACTACATAATAATTCTGAAAAACTTGCAAATTTGCGAACTTTTCCTTTTTTGATGCCTGAAAAAGTGCTATTTTCACATGCTAATATCTCCGCGAATATTCACGTTATTTTCGTGAAATTTTTATCAGTGAGTTACTTATAACAGTGGCAACAATACTCTCACTAAGAAGTTTGCTCTATCTCCTTTAGTTTTTTAATTAATTTTTTTTAACTCTTTTATTTCGCCACTAGGGGCGCTGTAAGTACTTTCAATGGATTCTCCAGGGTCACTTACCAAGGAGTAGACCTTACTTCCAGGACCCTAGGAGGCGTTGGTTCCAAATAAAAGCCGTGAAACGGACTTTTGAAACACCCTGTATATATAACCAACTTTGTTTTCTCCAAAAATAGCAGGAATAATTGGTAAAAATCTTGTAAAAGGTAATGAACTGAGGAATCCAAATAAAACAAAGCCGTCTTTAATTCCTTTCATGGAAAATTATTGATAACTGTAGTTAATAATATATAACAACTAAAATGGGAGAAACCGGCAATGTTTTAGGAAATCTTATTTTAACTGAACTTGTTAAAAATATTGTTATAAACTCAAACCATGCAAGGACGTGCATGTTAACTATGTATAAGCCCTATGTTTAATTAGAATAAGCAAATTACTTTTTTATATATTTAATTTCTAATAAGATACTAGTGGTGATAAAAATAAACTAAATTCCCTTCCAATTTCACACTATTTCTAGTTTCTGTGAAAGCTATAGTACCCAATCATGGAATATTACTGAAACTGTGTAAAAATAATGCATTTTATATGTATCTTACTTTGTCTTTTGCATTCGACATCGAGTAGGGTATTTTTTCTTATTTCTCTATTTATTCTCTTTACTCTAAGGTATGTAATTTAATAAATTTCAAAAGCCAACAACACGTTCGTAAAAATTATATAGAAAATTCTTTATATTCAGACAAATTAATTCAAAATCTTGTCGATAGTTAAATTTTTTTAATTTTAAACTTTTTTACAACAAAAAGAAATATTGTGTTAGAAAGTGTGATATTTTTCTCTGAAATTAACTGATTATTATTTTAATAGGAGACCATTTTTCTATGCTTAATAACTATTTTGCATTTTCTTTTGCACTGTAAATCAAGTATCCCCTTGGGGGGGATACATCCCCCATGATAAAAGGATGTTTGATCCAACTTTAAATACACCTACCAAATAAAATTTCTAAACCTTCTTTAAAGCTAACTTTAAAAAAATAACAAATTGATACTGAAACAACAAATTAAATTTAAAATACTGCATCAATTTAATTTTTATCCAATGCTATGGCTCAAGTACCCTCCCCCTGCACCATTTTTGTTTATGAGAATTTTTCTAAAGAAAGCTTCTAAAGAAAGCATGAATCTTTTCAAATGAACTTAGACACAATTAATAAACTTGAAATTACAGTAATATAATAATTAAATCAATCCAATTGTTGCAGCTTAAATAAAACAAAGTGATTAAAACAATAACAAAACACTCTTCCCAATACTAATTTTAAGGTAAAAAAACTATTGGTAATTAGTTATTAAACATAGAAATATACAAAGTAACAGTACAAATGCGATTTTTATCACATGTGTAAAATTGTAAATATATTCACTTGTCGCCAGTTTTTGAACGAAGAATTATCATACAGTAGAGAAAAAAGGGGTATAAGGTACACGTAAGTACCGTGAGTAACTAAAAATATCCCAATGCTGACTTTTATTATATACTAGTATTTTGATTTTAAAAGCAGGGTAGGATTTAGTTTCAAGACTAAAATTAATTTTAAGTAAAATTTACTATTTTGTGATACAAACAATGCTTTAAAGCGTTTATGCTGTATAGTGCTCCACATCAATCTATAAGTTTATACATACATCTGGGTGATCCAATGAAAACGATCTATGAGTTTAGAGGTGCACCTAAAGATGCTCCAGCAATACTATTAATGGATAACCATGAAGGATAATACATGGTAGTAATACCTCTGTGATAACAATTCAATGTGATAATGAAAATGGTGTTAAACTGGTAATATTCCATCCCCACACACACCACAAAAAGTCTACTCCTCTGTAAAGAAGTTTTAAAACCATTCAAAACAGGCTACTACAATAGTAATTTGAATGATTAAATGAGTACATTTGAAAATGTTTGAAAATAAGCAACCGAATATGATCAGGCTTAATCAATTGGGAGAGCATTTCAATTACGTTTTACACCATAAAATCTCATCAGTGGATCTTACGTTTCTTCAAAAAACTTATATCTATTTTCAGCAAATACAAAATTACAGGGTAAAAAGTAAAAATGTCCGTGGTATACAGCCTCACCAATGTAAAATTTATAAATTGTAAAAATATAAAATTAACTAAATTATTTTGAGAGAAGCATTATTCTTAAAGAGGATAGTAGTTTAGAATGTTTTGTGGAGAATTTTATTAATTATAAGTTCAACCATAAATCGCATTTGAATATGGAAAGATTATTATAAAAGTAGTAAGTTTCAACCTTTGGACTGAAATTTATTGTACTATATAGAATCAATATAAACTTGCATGTAGTAAACTTGAGTGTGTGCATAATTATACATAATTTTTTTAACCGTTGGGGGTCCAAACTTTATTATAGTAAAGTGAGGGCCAGATACAGTAAAAAGAGAAAGTTACATTTTACTGTTTTAATACAGATAACTCAAGCTTATTTCAACAGTGGAATATTATTTCGACTATGATGAGAGGGATGAAATGGATTTCACTAAAGAATTAAAATTACAATTAAAATGCAATGCAGAAATATTGGATGGGACTACATAAACTCAAATTAATATATTTTGTACCACATTTTAAACACTATTTTGTATGTTGTTAATGTTTATTACAATAAAATTTAAAATAAATTATTGAAAATGTGTTATTAAAAGGAAAATTAGTACATAGCAAATTCACAGTGCTTTAAAAATAAAAAGAGCAATTGCATAAGATTTTAGTGTTGTCGGCTAAATTAGTTCAGATCCAAAAAGAAGGCTGGGGGATTCTTTTCCCAGGAGATTAGGAAATTTCAATTTTCTAAATTGATTTCTAAATACATAGACAGTAGACAGTTAATTGAAGCCCTGAAATAAATAGTTCCATATTACACTTTAAAATGTTATTTGCAATGTATCAATTAAATTTAATTAGCATCAATTTCTTTTATAGCTCCTTTATTTTTGATGTATCTATCTGTCTCTCTATTCTGAAAAAAGTTTTTGCTGAAATAAGTGAAATATTCATTGAATTCAAAAAAAATGTGTACTAATATGGATAAGAAAATAATTCTTAGCACAAAAGTATTCAAATTATAAGTTAATAAACCTTAAAGACTGTGTGGTGTAGATGGTATAATTATTGTGAAATCGATGGAGTTCAAAGAAATAATTTTTTTTTGTTTTAAAAGTAGATTTTTCTCCACAATTTAGACAATCAGTTATCAAAATATATACCAAGGATGTTAAAATAGTGTTTATCTATATCTTTTCTTAAAAAATTTCCTTTGGTACCTCTCAAATAAAATCAGTTTTGTATAAGAAAACATTTTTATTGATTGATTTCATTACAAATTAAGCTTGAAGTGTCTGTCATTGATAGATAATTTAGGAACACGTGTAAATTGTATAGCATTGGATAAATCTAACTCAAAGCCCAAATTTTTTTATTTTTGAAGTCTGGGCCAAAATTGCCCAATCAAAGGTAACTTTAGAGCAAAATTTTGAAATTTTTTAAAAATTATTTAAAATTAAATCCACATTTTGAAAACGGTTTATATGGCAGTTAAACTTGCTAAAAATAATATAACTTATACATTGTATAATTAACTTGTATAATGATGAACCAATGTAAAATGAACTTATACATTGGTTCGTTGTTATTATATTATTATTAAAGTTATACGTTGGTTCCAAATAAAAGCCGTGAAACGGACTTTTGAAACACCCTGTATAGGGTGTTATTAAGAGAAGTCTATTGTAATTAACATTGCTCAATTTAAATTATCTTTTATAAAGCATTATTATCGGAAGAAAGCTTTTGAATTGAGAAGACTAAGAGATCATTATATATGTTACGGACAATGTGATAAATCCGTGCATTATTAATAATGCTCGCGTATTTCGGGAAAAGTGATACATACTCGTTGATACATACCTCTGAATTTATCACATTGCCCGCCTCACTTCGGGCATTATTAATAATGTCTGGTTTATCCCTTTGCGCCGTAACATATGGTAGGGGATAGTGGGGCACTTTGAGACACTTTTTGTTACACTATTTTCTTATTTTTTATACGATTATATGTATTAAAACACAGCTAATACATTAAATATACTCCTTTTCGCCTATAATAAAAATTTTTCCAATTATCTCTTTTGGGGAATTTATAATAACAAATTTAAAAAACAGCTTTTAATGTTCCAAGGTGCCCCACTAGTGGCCCACCTTGGGACACTTTTAATAATAGCCTAAAAATTATAAATGTTACTTGAAAATACAAAAATAACACAAATTAATGAAAAAGAAATTGTTTTATAATCTTAAATTGGACATCAGTCCTATTTTGCATTCAAAATTATTCACTGATTTCCTCATTTTTGCCATGACATAAATCACAATGTTTTAGGTTTGGGGCATCTTTGGACATGTCTTAAGGTGGCCCACTTAACGCTTTGGATTTGGATATTAAAATTAATTACTCTTTAAGGTTTAGCAAAAAAAATATATTTATCTTTTCTTAAATATTAATGAATACACGTATTTAATCCAAACATAATTATATTAACATAAATTCACTTCTTTTATTAAAAAATACTTATTAAACTACACGTGATTGTAACTTTACACCTCTCAACACAAGAAAACTGGTGTAAATAATTATCCAGACGCACCAAAGATTCCAAAACACGTTGAAGAGTAGATTTTATTGTCATTCATTAGTACCTATAAAGCACGATATCATAACTATAAAATTACTTTTCAAAAGGGGATCGTCCCAAGGTGGGCCATGTCCCGTAGGTGCTCCACTCTCCCCTACGATGTGTTTTTTTTACAATTAAGTGCAAATTTCCATTTTTAGGTATATTTTTATAAAGGTATTTTATTTACAAGCCCGAGTTGCATTTTTAAATGCCCAGGTCAAATTTTTCAGTTCTTGGTCCTTCCCAAGTCCCCCCCCCTCAACACTGCATTCTCTTTAATTCATCCTTCATCGAATGAACGACACATGATGAATACCCGAAACCAACTGCTCAGAAATATATCCATCACCGCAACGATCAACCGCAAAAAAAGAAAAACACACAAGGAAGCGATGAAACTAGTTGGCCTCGAGTTCGTGAATAAAAAAAAAAGTTGAACAGGTTCAATTTTGAAGAAGGGCGATTGTGTCTCCTCCTATCTCCCTCTCCTCCAGATCGCGCCGACTCCGCAGAGCGACCGCCGCGACAATAGAATTGCTGCGGCAGCACCGCCCAGACAATGGGCCTCGTTTCGGTCACTTGTGCGATTTTTGAGCCAGAGTTGAAAGGCTTAAATATCCACTCCACCATCTTTTCTCCACCGCTGCGTTATCGGGGGCGAGCAGCATCGATTACGGCGTCTTCGAGGAGAGGCATTTAAATTTTGGAGATGGTTGGTTGGGCAGGGTTTTTCGTGTTTGTATCGATGTTGACCCCCTGATTTATATCTGGGGGAGTTTTATCTGGGGGGCGTTCGCATCCGCTGCGGATAAACATCCGCATTTCTGGAATGTTTTATTTTTTTGATTGATAATCAAAGAATCACCATAAAAGAATAAAATACCGCTATTTAGGTATTAATTTTCCTTATAATTTTTTAATAACTAGGGAGCTACCGTCCCCTGCTCGCTATCGCTCACCAACCCCCATAAACTGCTTACGCTTGACCTTATGGATTGCTTCCTCACGAAACCCAGCTCACTGAACTTAACCCACTTTATAAAATAATAAAAACAATTAGCAGAAGAAACGACAACCATCTTTCCAAACATACGTCACAGGTCATCTTCATGAATAGAGCATTTTCAATCACATGACTCGGACCTAACAACGGCCTTAGCAACAGAAGATGTTACAGTTTTTTGCCCTACAGAGGTTAACAGTTACAGAAAATGACTATCCGTGGAATTCTTCTATTGGAGCATTTGCAATCACGTGATCCCATACTTAAAAACCGCCTTAGAAACAGATAAACAACGGCCGTAGCAACAGTTAAAAGCCCTACAGAAGGTACACAGTTAAAAGAAAATAACCGGTTGTGACGTCACCTGAAAACACTCTATAACACTCGCTTAAAAGTTTGATATTTATTAACTCTAACTTATATCAATATCTTATTATCAATAATTTAATAAAAATGGTTTCCTTATATAAAAAATATACAGCACGTCTACTATTAATAACTTTGGTTAATCAAGATTCAGGGAAAAGAACGTACAGAAACGAATCTTTTAAATTCAATATTGTACCGCCTAGTAACTCGTTGTATACCTAGAGTTTTATCATTTATATTTTTGTTGCAACTCAGACTTGTTAAATAATACCTCCTAAACCTAAGTCATTGAAAATAAAAAGAGACAAAACCTACATGACACTCAATGTTTACAATTAATTTCGATTATCAGACTAAAAGTTATAAATTTCAGACAAAATGGGTGAAATTTTAGTATGAAATAGTTTATCTGCAAGTTTTTATAATACAATTAACAGTCTTTGAATAATATTTAATTTGGAAAGAAATTTATAGTTCATTTTTAAAACATGAAAAAAAAAAAACTTTTTTCATCATAAAATATGGCGTCAATTGGTTGTTGTGGTCGTTGTGATTGGATGTATATTATGTATAATAAGTTGTTTTACAGTACTTGTTTGTAACTGCAGTCTTATCCGTTTTCCAAAAAAATAGAAACATTTTAAAATTAAGATTTTTTTTTTTAAATTGAACAGTTTACTGACAATCCTCGAAAGAATCTGCACATTTTGAAACCAGAAATATGTGAAGTATTCTTTCTAAATACGAGGGTCATCCAAAAAGTAATACACTTTTTGCTATAAAAAGTGAGATTATTTAACATTATTTGTATCATTTTTCAAGCTTTAGAATTCGAATGTTGTACTCTTCTGCTGCCAGTTATAAGAGCCAGATGACCAATTTATTCAAACTAAATCCTTTTTTGGGACGGCAAAGAATGCTTTCTGAGGGAATCGTGCTTCTTTCTTAACAATACCCGTTCTCACACCACAACAGCAACTAGAAAAGTTTCATGATTATTCAGATAGAAAACTTTTGTTTATTTACTTTAGAGTTGGGCTCGGAGCTTTCCAGAAGTTAAAATATTTGGAAATGATAAAGAGAGCTGGAGAAGGGCCTGACCACTAGGCTCTATGGACTGACAGAAGACGAATACGACAAGGGATTTGTAAAGCTCATTGAAAAGATACTATAACATATTTTTTAATAAAAGTGGTAATAACATATAGAAGTGAAAGAAGCTTCAATGTAAGTAACATAATATTGCTTTTAAAACAAAAAGAGTATTACTTTCTGAATGACCCTTCATGGAGCATTAGTAACTAACGTATATTTTATTGGATTGTTTCAATTTTTCTATGTATTTTTATAATGATAATTACCAGAATGGAATGGAGTCATGTCATATAGTTAAATAATACAATTAAAAGCAATACATTATTGTTTTAACAAACTTTTAAAGCTGGGAAATTAAAAAAAATAGCAACAAACTACTGAATTAAAATAGGTATTGAAGGATAAAATTATAAGAGGAAAAGAATGCAAACTTTTTAATACAACTCACAAAGATAATCATCGATCCCTATTAAACGAGGAAGCTAGCTACATTCAAAAAACCAAAAGAGTGTTAATGAAAACCATTTTTCTGATTTAAATTAAAAATCAAAATTGCAATGAAACAGTGATGTAGAATTGTACTTTTGGCATCAAATATTTCTTTAAAAAATTGTAACAATTAGGTCAGAAAATGTTTCCATCCAGTACACATAGGTTTTGAATAAAAAGTCTAAAATTGGGAAGACCAGGAAAGGATATAGTTGAGATTTGGAGAAAAGGTATGACAATACCAAAAGAAACCCAAGTAGGTAAATTCATATACTATTTGTATCAGTGTTCTTTAGTACTAAGGTTTATCGAAGCACACGTCAACGGTGTCGCGCAAAAACCGTTCAATGCAAAAATCGTTCAGACGAAAACCGTTCAGCAATACAAAAAACTCATAGCTTTACACATAATATAAATTTGTTTACATCAATTAAAACCGAAATTAAGAAACATAAAAAGAGAGTTTTCTTTTTTTTTCTGTTATAAAGACGGAGAAGAACAGAAATCTGACTCGTATCCTTCACCTGCACTGCACTGACCATTGGGAAAAAGAGGATGATTTTTTTTTTTAAATCTTCACACCAACAGTGGATTCAATAGAGAAGGAATTCCAAGGAAGTCTCCCCTTTCTACAGTGAAGGGGACTTGATATGGAATGTCACTAAATTTCCCCTAATAATTATTTGAAGTTTGATTTTAATTCTTGAACGCTTCATTTATACTATTCAGTATTTTTAAGTAAGTATAAAGTTATTATAAAGTTATTTCGAATTCCTTAGGTAGCATTTATACCCATACCATTGGGTATGCTCTTCCACTAGTTAGGTCTGCGGATTTGAAGGGATATTCCGTATAGCTCGCCGTGGATCAAGGTTTCGAATATGGATCGATATCGATCCTTCTGGGGAGCCTCTGAGGGGGTCGATGAAACTTTGGGGTTGGTTAAGTAAGGGGCTCCTATAAGTTCCACTTCTTCTCACATCTTAGTACTTGTGAGATTTTGAATTTTAAGTGACATTTAAGCCAATCAGTAGAATAAGAGATTGCTTAATTTATTTTATTGTTTAATTTTTAAGAAAATTAAGCAATAAAAATACTTTTTTATACAAAACTGATTTTATTTTAAAGATTCCAAATGAAATTTTTAAAGAAAAGACATAGATGAACAGTAAACAGTATTTTAACGTCCTTAATATATATTTTGATGAATGGAGGACTGTCCAAATTGTGGAAAAAAATCTACTTTTGGTACAAAAAACAGATATTTCTTTGAACACCATTGATTTCACAATAATGATTCCATCTACACCGTACAGTCTTTAAGTTTTTTTTACTTATAATTTAAATATTTTATGTGTTAAGAATTAATTTCTCATCCACATTAGTCTACTTTTTCTTTAAACTCAATGGTTATTTTAATTTTTTCCCCAGATACCATTGGGCCAAAATTACCCCCCAAACACACACAACGTAATAAAAATTCATTAATTAAAACCACAAAGTGAAACAAAATAATGACATTGAAAATAGTTAGAAGACGTTATAGTTGATATAGTAGAATAGTTATAATTGATTCAAAAATATGAATTAGCAGTTTTGAATAATTTTATTTTAAATAAACGTTTTGAGGTTAAGAAAAATCGTCATTTTAGTACTACCGTAAAACGAAGTGAATCGGATCACTTTTGAACTTTGGGCTGCTGCCAAAAATTTTCTGACAAAAATTTTGAAATACTTTAAAAAGAATATTTCGAGTCCCAATCCATACTTTTAAAACCCGTTGAAAGAATTACTGTACTATGAACGGTTGATTTTATACTTATTTTTAAATGCCGTGATCCGATTTACCCGCAATGCGGGTTGAATCGGATCACTGTCAGTTTTTGTCAAAAAAATGCAATTTTAACATTTTTAAGCGACATAGGATCATAAAATGAGGCTTTTAATAGTTTAATAAGGTGAAATGGATAACTTTTATTCATATTAATGAATAATTTTTTCATAAAATACATACATCATATGAATGATGGTTCTCCAATACAAATTGCGAAATGAATTAAAAAAAGATATTATCTTCTATCAAAAAGATCGTGTTAGTTTTTGTCAGTTGCTTTTGAATATTTTTTTAATTCCATAAGCCTTGAAAAACCCTTGGAGATATCTTTAGTTAGTATAGTTTCAAGTCTACTAATAACTATTAACCATCTTAGAGAAAAAAATATGCCTTTAAGGAACTTTTAAATTTTAAATAATAGAGTGTTTTCAGGTGACGTCACGACCAGTTATTGTAGGTCAAAGCATCTTTTGCTAGGGCGGTTGCTATGTGTGGCGGTATCTGTTGCTATGGCGGTTGTTAGGTAAAGTCATGTGATTGAAAATGCTCTATTGTTTTCTAGTGATATTTTTGATACTAGTAATCCTGGTCGCTGTGACTTTAGTCACTCGTGCGCGCCCAGCCTTAGGCAAAGCGTCTGTTGCTAAGGCCGTTATTAGGTCCGAGCCATGTGATTGAAAATGCTCTATATGAACGGGTGTATCCAGTGAATCGTTGAAAACAAAACATATCAGACGCATAAAACTCGCCTGTGTTAACCAAGAGAACAGTCAGAAAGAGAAAAAAAAATTGATAGTGAGTAGTGATAGGAGATATCCCCGAAACTTGTTCGGGTGTTCGGACATATTCTGCACCACTTAGCTATAGTAGGTACTCTAATAGGCAACTCTTTGCTGCTATCCAAATCGAAGTTCGTACCTTTGCCCTTTTTTTCGCTCCATCATATCATAATGTACAAAACACTCACCTGGCCTATCGCATTGTTTGCTAAAGATAAAGAGTTATCAAAGCGCTTGCTCGGAAACCTTCGAACCCGTTTTTATCGGCATTTGGGCAGTTTGTTTCTCACCTGCTGTGAAGAGCGAATTGCTGTTAGAAATGGAGGAACCTACGACGGACGATTTCATTGGAGTTGTCATGATTTGGACAATTGACAACTTCAGCTGCTGGAACGGTGACATCCACGACCCAGCGATGACGACGGAGGATTCCGACCTTTTTGCACTGATTGTTCCCAGATTCGAACTGTACCCCGGGGGTCTCAGTGGCCGAGAGGAGCAACTGGTAGTGCGGGTGTGTGGTGTCAAAACCCCCTCAAAACTGAAAGGTGACGTGTCTTTCATCGGTTCCGACGGATCCCTCCTCTGCACGCTAGAAATGAATGGGAACGAGGCCAGAGGAGGAGTTCTAGAACTTTCACCTGGACCAAAGTTCAGAGACGTTGTCGAACACATCAGAAAGAACGAGACACTTCACAAGGACCGAGTGACTCTGCGGTTCCGCTTTAGAGCAGTAAAAGGATGGTCAGAGGTAAGGAGTGAAACCCTCTGTATAAACTCTATGGTATGTGCTTTTGAAACCTCCGTGAAAATACACTTGGAGCATGTAGAAAGAATTTTCAAAGCAGTTTATTCCATTGAATTTCCTTTGAATGACCGCGAAACGGGATCGATGGGGTTACGTATTACAGATTCGAAGGATTCCATAGTTATAAGACTTGGTGTAAAAGAGGAAACTTCTTCCAAGAATAAATTCGCCGTCCGCACTCTGATGTCTTTTCTGAAGAGCGACGGTTCCGTGCTGAGAAGGGAAAAGAACGAGCACGTGGTTCGAGATGGTGAATCATCGTGGATTATATCGAATTCGTTAATGAAGGAAGAGGTCTCCCAAAAAGGTTATTCTGTGGTTATAGATTTTAAATTCATTCCCAGCAACGGTCACAGATTTCTTCCTGGTCGAGTATGGGGACCAGCGGAAACATTTGAAAGGATATAGACACAAATCTCACGACCTCCAGAAGTGGAGGCTCTAAAAGAACCACCTTCCATAAATCAAGTGACTTCCATCAAACAGCCAGATGATTCCACAGATGTTATTAAAACAGATCGTATGTGCCTCTAACAGGACCAGGACTTTTCCGACTTCCAGTGACATGAGAGAGGCAGCGTCCGGCTGCATGGACATAGGGGACCTAAACCCCTCTACGCTCTCCCTCTTCCTGGCCTACCTGTACACCGTGGCTGTGGAGGACCTGCAGTGTGACAGAGCCCTCAAGCTCTACTACGCGGCAGAAAAGTACCAGGTCCCCTCCCGCAAGAGGGAATGCAGTGATTTCTTGTGTTCCAACGTGTCCATTTCGAACGTGTGCGACGTTCTGTCCTTTGGAGACAAACACCAGGACGACAAACTCACTGCTGTGTGCCATAATTTTATCCTAAAACACTACACCGAGGTCTTGGGATCCGAAGGATGGAAAAATTTCATGAAGCGTGAACCCCTATTGGCTGTAGAAACTCACTCAATTTGCCGAGAAAATGAAATTGAGAGATTCATAAGCTTCTGCTCCTTTTCTGCGTTTTTATGATGATATTCCAGGTTTAATTCTGAAATAGTAGATTTAATATACAAAATGGCCTTTACTTGGAGTTGCTTTAATGTCCCTTATTGCTCTAAAAAAATCTTTTGTCATTAAAAAGCTTCAAAAAATCGACTTTTTCTTAATAACAGTTAGGGGCAATTTTCTTCCCTCATGACCCCTATTATATCGGTCCATGACTGTAGGTGTTGATAATAACTGATAAATCCAGAAAAAGTGACTTAAGGAAGAAAACAAAGCATTTTTATGACTGATCCGATTCACCCTGCATTGTAGTCGGAATGGACTTCTTTCACTAAAAAATTCATTAAAAATCGTAATTAGCACTTATGAAAAATTCAATTGAAAAGAAGTCTTTGCAAGAATTGGGAGCACACGAGAGGTACCAAAAATTGTGATAAAGAAGTTATTTTTCAGGTGAAATTAGCAAAGTTTTGACAGTCAAGTTTTTGTGACATTTTTTGTATTCAACTTCAAAGCCGTGGATGACACAAGATATGGTCGTAAAATATTTTTCAATGGCTGAAATAACTTTTAAAGAAATTGTAGAAGTAGTCAGTTTTTATCCTGATTCTATAACTCTAACACAACCGGAGTTATGATGGTTTAAAAAACTTTTTCCAACAGTGTTCCTATTCACCCCACTGATCCGATTCGCCCCGTTTTACGGTACCTAAGTTGGAAGCCCTCTAGTGATTGTATTTTAGGAATTTCAAGAAACCACTTTAAGGATGTCATGACAACAATTCTATCTATTTGCCCTAGCATTGAATAAGTGATTATCCCACTCTTTTATATTGGTAAAGCACGTAGAATCTCTTTCCGATGGTTGGGTCAAAGTTTCCCTTAAGGTCCAAAGCTAATTTTACGGTTGCCAGAAAAAAAAATTCGAGGCGGAAATTGGAATTTTGGGGGATAAGGGAGTATTTTAAACATTTTCTATGGTGAAAAAAAATTAAAATTTTGGACATTTGGGGGGCTACTGTCAAATGCCTAATCCCCCTGATTCTAACAGATCTCGAAATGACCAAACTACGGGCTTTGGCTGAAACATGTTCAAAAAGTCATCAAATGAAATTATTATGTAGTAATGTTTGGGAATGAGGAAATTTTTGAAACCGTTGACTAAAACCAACTGTACCGAGATGCTTGAAAACATGGGCTGATTTAGGTGGGACATTCTGGTAGGCACAGTAGAAATCTTAAAGGAAAACTGTTCCTGATGGCTCTGTAAACCAATGTATCATTTACCAATAAGAAAATAGAATTTCCTGAAAAAAGTGGAGAAGCATTGCCCCTATGATACCGAAAAATCCACCCATATTATAAAGTAGAATTTAAATGTCATTCTCTATATAAGGCAAAAACAATGAACTTGAATTTGACATTATTCTAAAAAATTCGAAATGGATTAATAAAACGAAGGTTATTTTAAAAAGAAATATTTCAATGTTTTCTATTTTATTTGAAAGAATTTAAAGTTACATGTTTTATTTATTTACTTATAAAGACTTGTAATGATTTCTTCAGTTCGTAATCCACGAAAGTTTACATATGTCTCACTCATGCTAGCCTTTAATAAAAATTCACTTTAATTTATTTCTTTGCCATTATTTACATTTTATGAGTATAACTAAAATTTTCTTTTTGCAAATTATATAAAAATATTTTAGACATATTCTTAAAAAACATCTTACTCTTTCTTACAAATAGATGAAAAATCCTAACTTAAGATAATGATGACGGATAAACACAAAATTTTTCTAAACTTGCAGACAAAAACTTCCACATGATACTTACAACATGGTAGTTTTATACAAGGTGGCATGGGGTATAATTTACAATCTCGAACCAATGCTTTTAAGAACTTATTTTTTTAAAAATTCACAGCAGCTTACATAATAGATGAACATTTAGTGTCAGATATTATAAATACAAGGAGAGATTCTATCTGAAGCTCTTTGGTAATTTTGAGAATCCGAACAAAAGACAGAGAACTATAAATAGTAAAACCAAGTTTGAAGCTAAGTTAAGAGTTAAGGAGAACAACTTCATTTCCAGACTAACTTTCAAGAATTAGAAATATAGGAAACATAGTAAACTCGCCTAGAAAAATAACATGAAAACTTCTTCCTCGTAACCTCGACAAAACTTCTTTTTTTACTTGATTATCCATTTTCCTATCTTTTAAACCTCTTAGTCCTACTCACCCCGAATTTTCCATAGGATTCAATGACAATTTAGGGTGATCTAGGATTGAAAGGCCTAATATTCTTCGTAAAAAAAAAAGTAAAGTGAAAATTTTTATCTTATGTTCAGAAGCATGCCAGTTTTAGGACACTTTCACAACACACATTCATTTTATTGTTTCCCCCAGAAAAAAGTTTCCTTAAAAAAACAAAACCCTATGATTATGGAATATAGGGTCTAGAATTCTTGAGGTTTATGATGTTAAAGAAATAAAAGATGGCAAGTTGTTAAATGCGACAATTTTTTTGTAAAATCGACTAGTAATGGACAACATGGTCAACTGAATCATATCCTACTACAGCTCACAAAATACCTTAAAAATATTCAAAACTCCATAGCTTCAAAAATAATCCAGAAAGAATAAGTAACAGTGAAAAAAAACTTTGAGTGCCTTTTGAATGCCTTGCGTGCCTTGAGTGAATTTGGTATCGGCATAAATTGTGTCATGTCTTGCCCCTTCAATTGTAAGAGGAAATTACCAGTCATACAAAAGAAGAAAGGGAACTGATATTATTTAAAGAAAGAAAAGATGTAATTACACTTTAAAGAAACATAGTTCGGATGAAGAAGCATAACCATTTCCTTTGGCTGTTAGGTATCTTACCTGAAATAAAAGATAAGCATTTTGAATGCAAATCTCAAAAATTTTGCATGCTATGTTAGTCTTTAAAGTACATGGCCGAATGAAAATTTTACATGACCCAGCACCTTATTTACTACATAGGAATAAAAATTCAATAACAGGAATCTACTGTTGATATAGTAATGTTTATGTTTTGTAGGTATTTTAATTATGCATTTATCTTTAAAAAAAATTTTTTTTGTTTGTAAAACATTTTATGTGTAAATTTTTTGGTCATCTAAATCGCTAGTGCGCGCCCGGCCTAAGGCTGGGCGCGCACGAGTGACTAAAGTCACGGCGACCAGGATTACTAGTATCAAAAATATCATTAGAAAACAATAGAGCATTTTCAATCACATGACTTTACGTAACAACGGCCTTAGCAACGTTGTTTTTATCCTCCAGTGATGTCATGTGCGAATGCTGCTATTGGATACTTCTATGTCCCGCCCCTAACAACAGCCTTAGCAACGTTGTTTTTGTCTTTGTCACCGTGACAAAAGTCGCCCATGCGCGCTCGCCCTAATAGTATGTGCTTAACATGGGGCTGGGGATAAACTGATATTTCTGACTATCAGACATTTTTTCAGTAAATTAATCAAGTATATTGTACCTTGGACCTAAGGAATTGCATTGTATCTTGGTCCTGTCCTGTCTAAGATACACTTGAGTTAGTACCTAGCTACCTTGAGTTACTAAAAAATCACTGTACTGACTCTTTTTACATTGGTATTTTGATTTTAAAAGTAAGGTAGGATTTAGTTTCATGAGTAAAACTAACTTCAAGTGAAACCTATAATTTTGTGATTAAAAACAGCAATGCTTTAAACGTTTATGCTGAAAAGTGCTCCAACTAAATCTATAAGCTTATACATCTAGGTGGTTCAATGAGCACAAACATTTTATTAAGTTTAAAGTTTCAGCTAAAGATTCTACTGCAATAATACTCTTTGTTATAGCCATATCTCTGTAGAAAATGATACTTTGCCAATATTTCATCCCCACACTGACTTCAAAAAACGACCCCTCGACAAAAAAAATTTCTAACAATAGTTCTATGAATCATTTTATAAATACATTCGAAAATGTTTGAAAGCAAAGAACCAAATATCATGAGGCTGAATCAGTTCAGGGACCATAAAAATTAGCCTTCCCATATTTAAACCTCATCAGGGAGTTCAAATTTCTTAAAAAGGAAGCTTATATCCATTAAATAAGAAATAAACTAAGGTTTTTTGAGATAGGTTCAAGGTGCACTATCCTTGAAACTAAGGTACAATACCAATGTTGTACCTTGGACCTATTTTCAGTTTTTTCTTTCATTAATATAGTACTAAAATACTTCAATTAAAATTCCGAAAAAAATACATGTTATGTAGGAAAGGCTAAAGTTTCGAAGGAAAGTTAGTATCATCAGTTTATTTTCAATAAATAAAAAATTACAGAGTAAAAATAAAAATAGGTCCGAGGTACAATACCTTTCCCTATTATACTATATAGACTAAATTTATAGAAATAAGAAGAAAGAATACGCATAATTTTAAGAGTTGAGAAGAGAGTATAAGTCTAATGTCTAATTTGGTACTCACGTGTGTTTTTAATTTTTACAATTAAGTACGAAATATTTACTTTTTAAAAGATATTGTGTCTGTGGAATATCGGACATGAGATTTGTCGGTCCCCGATTTTGAACCACGCGAGTTGAAGTATATGAACAAAAGGAATTGAGAATTTAATAACTTGTTATACAGTAAAATAAATAGTACTAGCTTATTAAAACGAGAAATAAAAAGAGAATATTTTTGTTCTGAGAAAAATAGTTCACAAGCTCATTACAACGAAAACTAAAAATAGGAAAAGAAAACATACTTAATTTCGGAAAATTCTTTGATCGTAAAACAGAAATAAATTATAGCTAATTGAATAAGAAAGCGGAGAAAAAAAGAAAGGAAAAAGAAATTTATTTGCTTCAGGACGAGCATTTCTAACACTAAGTACAGAAAAAACATAAAATTTAAACAAAAATTAGAAGCGGATAAAGGTTACATTAAGTAAAATACATTCAGTATTCTGAAAATTGCGCTTTAACGAAAGACATTTATACAGAAATGTAACAAATGAAAAACCATAGAAGCTTTTTTTTTTGGAATTTAATAAAAATTTTCTCCTATCTCTTTCAGCCACTTACCCCTTCAACCCCCTTACCCCTTTTACTACAAATGTTGCTGTCTGAGAAAAATAAATGAAGTAATTTTACGATACATCAACTACAAAACAAATATAGGTTGTTTGACAAAAAAAATATTATTATCATATACTATTCTGTTCAAAAAGTATATTTTGTCATTATACCCGGTGTTTCAAAAGTTCGTTTCACGACTTTTATTTGGAACCAACGTCCAATGGGATGACTTACAGCGCCCTTAATGGTGAAATAAGACAGTTACAAAACGAATTAAAAAAACAAAGGTGATAGAACAAAATCTCAAGGGAAAAATTGTTGGCGATATCATATAAAAAGCAGAAAAAAAATCATAAAAATATCTTCAATATTCGAAGAGATATAGCAAGAATGTATCTCATGCTATGTCATATATGTCATATATGTGGGTATAGCTATGTCATAGCTACATGATATTAACACTGAAACACTTGCAAATTTTTATTTTGGGGGCCCGAAAAAAATGCTATTTTTACTTGCAAATATCTCCTCGAGTATTGAAGATATTTTCATGAAATTTTTTCTGCGCGTTTATTATGATATTGCCAACAATTTTTACATTCAATTTTTGTTCTATTTCCTTTGACTTTTTAACTAATATTTTAAATTTTTTATTAAAAGTCAAAATTTCATAAAAAAAAAGCGCTGTAAGTCATCACAATGGATTCTCCATGTTCACTTACTTAGGGATACACCTTACTTCCATGAAAGACGTTGGTTCCAAATAAATAAGCCGTATGATAGGGACTTTTGAAGCACTTATTTGTATTTTTTTTATAAAAGTCACAAAATATTTTTTAATTATTCATATGTAAAAGTTTTTACTCTTATCACCTTAGAAGTATCTTTCTTTGTATCTTTGGTGTATGTACTCACTCATCCCAGCGGTTCCAGCATTATTTGTAACACCTCTAAAACGCAACTTTTGGAATGGTGTTTAGCCCGGTTGTCATACCGTTTTTAGCCACGCTGCTAACATGAGGAATGCGACGGACACACGTTACACTTCCTCATATAAAGGTTGATTGAAAAAAATAGCCCTTTTGGCGAGTTGTAGAAAATTCACTTTTACCCATGAATGTCTCCTTTACCTTTCAATCGAAGGTGTTCTCCTGAACTTCAAATTAGTTTTCAAACAAAAAATAAGGTTCGATACCTTTTGAACAGAGTATGTCACTAGGAAAAGGGAAAGATAAATATCAGTACAACATGCAGTATGCCAGATGGAAAGACGAAGAGAGGCTGTCCAAAGTTTAACTTGGAGGCAAATGGCCCTACGAGAGAGAGAGAGAGACCAACAACAGGACAACAGAATGGCGCTATTGACAGGAAGGGGTGGGAAGGTGAGAATTGCTACCTCATGCGCCTACCATTTCCTATTATATGTCCTAGCAAATTTAATTTATTAAAAAGAGTCTGTAAGCTTTTGAGTCACAGTACTTTCTTTTATTTGGCCCCCGATTAACTAAATCGGGGCCTTATCCGGGCATAAACAAAATTAAGTTGGAAGTGAAAAAAAAATAGCAGAAATATGCAGATAGTGGTCAAATTTAATTTCTTCATAAAAAAGAGAATTTTTAGAAACATTTCTCCCAATTTGAGAATGTTGAAGAAGAGTATAAAAGTGGGAAGGGAATTTGAGAGATAAAGAAGATGGAAAGAATAGAGAGCATTGAAAATATGAAAAAGAAATGAGAGGGATTAGAGTAATGGAGAGAGGGAGAGAGAAATAATGTACAACGAATAAAATTAAACGGTCTTTTTGTTAATTTTATTGTGGTACGAACAAATATTAGTTTCCAATTTAAAACTATGGATAACAAACTATTAAGTAATTATTAAAAGCTACATGATTTTTGAAATTTGTCTTCTTACGTAAAAATATTTCTAATTAATAGGGAGCAAGAAAATGTGAATAATCAAACAATTTATAAATTAATAAAAACGAGGTATTTTCTACAGAAACTAAATACAAAGTGATAAAAAATTATTATTAAAATATACTTTGTTGTAATAAGTGTTTAGTTAGACCGACAGCCCGCGATAGAAATTCGGGCATGGTTTTATTCATTCTATAGATTAAATAATTATAGTATGGAAAAGTCAAGTCTTACACCTGGCATACCTGGACATGGGTGCACAAAATTATGCCGAACATGTAAAATTTCACGAGGGGGTGAACAATTTTATTCAACATAAAACTTATACGTGAGGTAGTTTGAACTATAAATAATCAGAAAAAACAAGTCTTACACCTGAGGAGCAGAACAAACGCAGTTTTACACCTAGTCGAACATGTAAAGTTTCACAAAGGGGGGGGGGAGAATTTAATTCAACCTAAAATTTATTTGAGGGGTAGTTTGAGGTATAAATAATCAGAAAAAAGAAGTCCTAGGAGCGGGACAATACTGCGCCGATGATAATAACAGATACCGCGCTGGTTTTCGGCAAGACTTCTCAACTTTTAAATCTCCATATTTAGCATCCAGGGACCTTGCACTGAATACCCCAAATTTGGAGTCAAGTTATCTCAATGGATTATAAAAGCAATATTCGCTTCCCAGTAGAAATGAACTAACTGTTTGGTGGTTTTCCCTTAGCGAGCGAAACATCGGGTGAGAAACTGTTCCGATTAGGTTCCACAAACTCGTTTTCTAAAGATGAGATGTTTCTTATTAAAAAACCCTTGACTATATGAATAAGTCACCGTAAATATGGCGTAGATACTGGTTGGAAAGATGAGGAAGATTTCGCTTAGTAAACGTTCTTGCAGAAATCTAGCGAAAGTTTTTTTTTGACAAGTTATGGTTTGTACAAGCCTTGTACGGCTGCAAATAGTAACTATTATCAGTTTGAGAGTGCTGCGCATCCATAACATCAATTTTAGTGTAAAAAGAGCCAGTGATATAGAAAAATGGAGATTCCAATGGCTGTTAATTCTGAAACACTATTTATGTGTGACCCCTTTTTAACAGTCGTCGTTTACGTTCTGCTAAAGACCATCTGCCAGTGACTCAGAAAGTAACAAAAAGGCCCCATCTGCTCTTTTCTTATCTAAAGTGGAGATTGGGAAGTGTGAATCTAGTGCTTGAGAGGAACCATCTGTTACTGTTGCTGGAACATTGCAAAGAGAAACTCTTCATAACACACTAGGGATCCTCTAAAAATGATACAATAATAACTTTATATGGAACAACAAGGTTTCGAAATGTTTTTACCAAATATTTAAGAAGCCATCACTAAACCAGGAAATGTGATCAAAATTTTGTGTTTGGTGAAAAATTAGAGATTTCCCCATCTTACATATATATGCGATTTTACAAAGAAAAAGAATTTTGGGGAGAAATAGGTATTTTACATTACCGTTGACTTTGCGTTGAATAAATTACATTACGGGCATTTCATTGAATGCTTACCATATTCTTGAGTTTGAAGCTAAAATGATGTATTAAAATGTTAATGATAACATTATAGTATTAAGATAATTAAAACATAACATCAGCATAGAAAGAGTTTAATGGAAAATAACAATAAGATTTATTGTATTACAACATGTGTGGTCAAGGGAAGATTAGAGGATATATCTTCCAAAACTAAGAAGTTATCTTTTTTTAACAGTGGAAAACAAATTAGAAAGTATCCTGTATCCCCCCCAAACCCTAATAATCCCCCATCCGAATTTTTCGGCAATGTCACTGTATTACTTGTTACATACTCTACACGTGTCAAACACTGTGAAATTAGATTACCAATATGCGTAAAATTATGTGTAAAACAATACTTGATACCAATTTTTTTTAAAACTTCTCTTCATCGTGAAGTATTAGGTGGAAATATGTTCAATGTAATTAGTAATATACACTATTTTTCGGTGGCTCTTAAAAAAAATTGATCACGTTTGAAAACGGATATAACTTTGATTTTTGTATATTAGAAAAGATCTTCTCTGTTTAGAAAATACTTCAGTAAATCCTAAACAACTTCAGAATGTTCTTAGAAATGTTGGACGACTTCCAAAATAAATTTCCTACGTATACTCATGCAACGGAAACCGTAAACATATCCTTCACTATGTTTTAACACAAGGGTGCCCAACATGCGTTCAAAAACACATACCAGATTCAAACTAAAAAGTTCTGGTTAATTATATAATTCCCATTCATACAGAGTCTTAATTTTATTTCAATCATATATTGATTATTTAGATGATTTTTGAAATACCTACAATACATACTTGATAACTAATGCGTGGGTACCGTGGATAAAAAAAGGCATGCAGAAGTGAAAAACCCCAATAATTTAGCTCAAAATCAAAACATCATGAAACATTGTTGTTATATTGTTCATTACAATAGCTTGTATAGTGTATATTTACATATATTTCGTTTCTTTCATTTGAGAACACTACTGAAATGTAAGTAGAAGGAGATTTACAATCTAAGATTTTTATTCATGAACTTTCAAAATTTTTTCAAGTTCATCAAGAGTTGGTTCAATTTATAAATTTAAGTGAAAATAGTCACTCAAAGATTCTAATGCTTCGTGAAAAGATCACGATTTCAGGCACCAGTCAAAAATTTTCAGCCCAGAACCAAACACAAATTTCCACGAAAACTCCCGCTATATCTGTAATAAGAATGGTCCCGAACTGTTCTCTGCTATCTTTTATCAACAAGTGGCACATCTGCAGTCATGACTACCAGTCTTCATCACCACCCATAGCCACTTCAGGAGGGGTGCCCATATTTATGAATAAGGGAAAGCTGGGCTATTTGATACAGCAAAATTCAAACCCCTTTTTTGAGTACAAAAAATGGCTTATTCAAACATTTCTTTCTAAAAAATATCTAAGAATGACTCAATTTTATGAAACAAATTAGAAAAATAGAAGTTCAATGAAAATTAAAGAAATATCTTTTGTAAAAAATCAATTTTGTATCAATGTGTCCCACCGGTGGGGAAGTTGGGTACATTGCTTGGATGCAGTGATTAATTTGCTCAAAAATAGTATAAGTAATAACAAAAATTTGGGAAAATAATAAATGTTCTTTTATTGAGAGAAATACTAACCCCCTTTACATTTACAGTTTTTTGTATGTAAATCACAAATTTTCCATTCAACATTCAAGGATAAAAAAAAAGTCAAAGAATTTAACAAATTACCATTTTTAACAAATATCTAATTAAGGAAGTAGGATGCAAATTTTCATTGTTATAATTGCTCCTTAATTAGTTTGATAAAATTCAAAAGTATCTTTGTTGAAAATCACCCAAAAACTTAAAAATACAATACTAATTAACTGGTTAGTCTTTAGCCATTTATAGTACTATTTTGTCACTGTTTTTAATACAGTTTTTTGTTACCTGTAAAAGTGCTAAGAACTTTTCAGATGTTTCATAGTCCCTGATTCTATCGTTTGGTCATGTATTTATTAACTTACATAAGTAGCCTTCACTGTATATCTAACTTACACTTAACTGTTGTTTTTTTTAAATTGTTGAGAGATATTATTCTCCTAACGAAAATGGGGGAAGTTTATGCATGTAGTTTTATTATGTATAAAAATTTTTTAGTTTATTTATGTAGTTTTTTTATGTATCAATATGCCCCCTAAAGCCCCCCACATCAAAGTGTATCAATGTTCCCCAATAGGTTAATTTTAAAACAAAAATCTTTATTTAAAAAATAGGCCAAGGTTATTTAAAATTTAAATATATCCCCTATCGGTAATAAGAATGAACTTGCTTTTGGAATTTACAGATATCTGTATTCAAAGTAGAATAGCGTCAGGAAGATTTTACATAGAAATTTACTCTTGGACATTTTTGGCGAAAAAAAAATTAGTTTCTTTTATTAAAATTTATTGATTTACCTTCTGCAGAGTTTAACGGTTTCAGATATAATGTTTATGCATGTAAAGAAAACTTTTAGAAAAAAATTGACCTAAATAACCTAAATAAAAGTGTATCAATGTGCCTCTTGTATCACATCTTGTATCACAACTTTGTTCTCCATCGGATAATTCTTTCATCACACAAAAAAACAACAATCTATCTGTAAACTGCCTTGTTCTGAAAACATTTTCCGCTAACCAAATATCTAAACATGAGTGGACTTCACAAACACCAAAGGTTTCCACAAAGTTTCCAAATATTTCTTTAAAAAAGGACCTTTCAAACAAAAGGGGTGAACCCAAAGAAAATTTCCGCTTCTAAACCGGACCTCGCACACAATGATCCGTTCCCTAATCAATTAAATCCCAGACACTCGGGGTGTTTTTTTTTTTAATTTCTCGGGGAAGCATCCGGTGTAAATTCGGGGAAGAGGGCTGTAAATTCGAAGGCGATCGCTCCCGAAAGTAATAAAGGTAATGGCCCTCTTCCCTTCTGGGAGAGGTTAGCTCGGTTTCAATGGCCTGTGAGATCTGATGAGTCGCACGGTCCGTGGATTTCGGATGATGCACTGCCAGGGATACCCTTCGATCGGGTTGAATGAAAAGACACGGAAGGGGTTACACTAGTGAGTTTGATTGAATCGATATCGATGGTATCGATACTTGGATGTATTTAAGTATCGAATGTACAAGGTGATTTTTTTTTGTTAAACATACCACTTTACGAAATCCTACCTCTGTGGTGCTGGTGACACAAATATACATATTCTAGAGTGATGAGGATATTAATATAATATATGATATCAACAATTAATGCAATATTTATAGTTACTTATTTTATAGAGATGGAATGAGATTTTTTAAGAGATTTTATTGTTAGAAACAAAATTTTAACGAATGTTCTTCATTATTTGTAATCAAACATTTATATGGAAAATTTTCTTCGTCTTTCTTGCCACTTTCACATAAAAACAATGTTGCAAAAGAGGAAATATATTTAAGAATAAATTGTAAGTTAAATGGTACATTTTCTTCACTTTTAGATAAATATATTCTCACCTAATTAAGTATGATGGAATAGTAATAAATAGTGATAAAAACATATATCTTCTAATTGATCTCAGAGCGTTAGAGTATTAGAAGGAATATTGATGATCTGACAAAATGTGCTCTGCTCACAAGAAACAATTGGATTAGGTATTCATAGCTGTTTATATTAATGAAAATTTCACTAATAGTTAACGATTAATAACGAGTAACTACGTAACTATACTCTTTTTAATAATTAACATAACTGTACTGCACTATTCTTACTCTAATGTTATTTTTCTGAAAATGGGAGTAATATAATTTCTCGAATCTTAGATGTTTAAAAAGTTATAGCCAAATTCTTTTTAAAGTCATATTTAATGCTTAAATAATTGTAAAATTTTCTCATCCCCATTAATACTTGATATTTGTTAGCATCAATCAAGTAAAATCTTTATTTTAAAACCTATATTTTCAAATAGTGATTTAGGTTTTTTGGGAGAAAATAAAAACCGGAAAAAAACTTTATAAACTGTATAAAAGTTTTTACTATACCAAGGGAACCAAATTGTAAACATTAATTGTATTTTAAGAAAAAATACTTAGTTTTCACAATAAATACTTTTGTATTAGTTTATAGAGTAAAACCAAACCTATTATTTGTTTTACCCTTTTTTAACGAACTTTGGATAAATCTTAGAATTAGGTATTAATGTAAAGCCTTAATTTTCCTTATTTTGACATACATTACAAGGTGTTTCAACAACTTCAGCTAAACTGTGGAAAAATTCCTTTCATGGATTACATAAAAGATGCCTAAAGATTTATACATCTACCACGACTTTTATTTTTTAAGAAAATGTGATGTCATATTAGTTAAAAATTTAATAATTTCATAACACGGTTCTCGCATGCAAGCACAATGGATATTTAAACATCTGTGTGCAAAAATATCCAAATAACCATGTTCACTTTCCCTAAAACTTTTTTGAAGTAAACCGGATGTGGCATCATACCTTATCCGTCTCGATTTTCTCGAAAACAATGGGTTGTAGAGGTTTGTAGGTCTTTGGGAGCTTTTATGTAGGGATTTGCATCAAATAGTACAAAATCTAATAATTTATATTCTTCTACTTAGAAAAATAAAAATAACATTTGATGATATGTATGTTTTTAAATATAAAATTCAATCGAACTTATAATTTTTTTCTTCAAATTTCTTTTACCTCCTCATTTGCATTAGTAAACATAACTTTAAGAATCTTTTTTTAAGTTTTCAATATATGCTTCCGTTTTCAAAAGAAAATGTACAATTTAATGATATTTATAGTGTAAAATGCTCAACTGCAGTGATTATCAAACATTTTAACTAAATTTACACTTAAATAAATATTTATAAATATACCCATCTTTAAAATTTCAAATTAAAGTAGTTTATCTAAAATTTAAAAAAAAATCATTGATGATATTAGTATATAATCACTTAAAAAGTATTTTAACTATATACAATGTAAACAAATGTTTTAAAACGGGTACACAGATACAAACGGTTACCCAATAGGGTTCTTTATATAGGGTTGCAGCAAAAGGGTTTAGGGTTGTTTGATACAGTTATGAATGTAGGGGAGTTTGAGTACATTAATGAACGAATAATTTATTTTGAAGAAGGTTTGGGGGGGGATTTAAAAGAATGAAATAAAATTAATTAACATAAAAAGTTAAAAACTTTGAAAATTTAGATTGATTTTAGAAATGAAAACTAACTTTCCAAAGTAGTTAAGAAAATGTTTAGAAGTGGAAAGTTTTGTATTAAAATGTTCCTATATTCATTTTTTGAAAAAAAAAAAATGAGGAAACTTTTTACAACCCAACATGAGTATTTTGAAATACGGCAACCAGAAATATCTATTTATGAAATAAAGTTAATGTTAAAAATGATGTAAGATTTGATTATTTCATACTATTTAAAATTAATTAACTTTTGAAATTTTTTATCCATTTCCGGCAGAAAAATTTTAAAATGAAAATGATATTTAATTGATTAAAACACAGTGAGTTCAGTATAATAATATTTATATAAAAACAAGTAAAAATCTAATTAAGAGAAAGGAAAGTTGTTTATAAGAGTTCCTTTTAGAGGTTCTTCCATAATTCTGGCGGATACGGAACATGGCTTGAGGTGTTTGATAAGGTTAGATTCGCAGGGTTCATTTACTTTGATAATTTGGAAAATAAGATACTTTAAGAGTGAAAGAAAATTTTGTACTTTTGGCACTTCAGAGAAAGAGTAGTATTTATAGTATAGTATAGTAAGAGTAGCACGTTAGTAGTATTTATTCAGAATAGTATTTAAAAAGTAGAACATTATAAAAATTGGGGGCGCAATTTTTACATTAGCAGTATGAATTAGTTAGCCAAGCATTTTAATAGCAATATAAGTGAGCCAGTAAAATATTTGGTTCAAAAGAGTAAATTTATTTAGTACAAAAATCATTAGGTATAAAAGTTTGTTTATAGCTATGTTTTTCAATCCTTACGATAAAAAAGTTACAGAAACTATTTAAAACAACTTAAGAAATAGTTATTATCGGTCATATTCATCACTAACCTAACCTAAGGTTAACCTGGAATAAAAACTTGGTAGTTGAAAAAGAGAAACAAATTTTAAGCCAAATCTGAGATGTCGAAAAAGCTTCACTCCAGGTTAACTTTAGGCCAAGTTAGTGCTGAATACAGCAGTTAGAGAGAAGAAAAATTTAAGGAATGGACGATTTTGTTATTTCCCTCCTTTGTTTTGAACTGTAGAAAAGTTATATGACCCCCATTAATTTCCTCACATTATGAAATTTAAAGTAGGTAGCAACTCTATTAAACATATTCTCTGTAGTATTTTTTTCTCAGTTTAAGTTTATGTAAAATATTATTTTACTTATATGCATGGATGATTTAAATAATATTCAGTATTAAAATTAAGATAAAAAAAATTCGTGTGGAATGATTTTTAGAGGTCATTGGTGTTGTAAACATGGTATTGGTATAGTTTTTTGATCGAAGAAGGAAAAGTAAATAAAATACTTATTTGAGGTGTTTCTCTGAGGATTATACAGAGAGGTGGTTGATTTTTCAATTCTATCCCCGGAAAACAGTTTTTGCGTACCAAAACAGTGGGAATTAGAAAGAGAGATTACCTGTGGTGTGTATTGTTTTGTAGATTTCGATAGGTAAATAATTAGAATCGATTATTAGGATGTTTTAGGTGCTTAGAGATGTAACTAACTGTTTATAGATAGTGAAGAATGTTGTATAGTATATTTTATTTTAAGTGAAAAGGCTCTCATTCCACAGAAAGAAGAAGAAGAAGAAACTACAGAAGAATAAGATTGAGATAAATGACGGTGGTGGCCATGATTAAGTTCTCATCGAGCATAGCATCTCAAGGAGGAAGCTGGAAACGGGATGGGGTGAATTATTTTCTTATTTGTCCCCCAAAACCGATTGTAGGGGATGTCGCAGAGAGAAGGAGAGGAGCCGGCCGGTTGCGCGCGCAATCATACAGGGGCGCTGGCATCGAAATCTCCATCTGATCCCCCCTCCGCTCCACATTTTTGATCTCGTTCTTCCCTTTATGGGAGAACTGGAAGAGAGAGAGAAGGAGAGGAGAGAGAGAGAGAGAGAAAGAGCGAGGGATAGACCTGCCTACTTGCCTTAATTCGGCCGAGGAAAGTCCGAGGAGAGGGGGGATGACGAGAGAGGGGAGGGGAGGGGAGGAGGATGGAGAGGAGGAGGGAGCCGCGTCCTTCAAACGACCCGTGCGAGGGAGAGCGCGCGGCCCCCTCACGGCCGTCGTGGGATCTTCCGGTCAATCCGGGACGACCGCTTTCAGAGAACGGGATAGTTAGGCTTCACTTTAAATTCAAGTTACGACAATACTTCCTGGGGTCACTACAATACGAAGCAGTTGAGAGCTGCTCTCCGGGGTTTTTTTTTATCGGGAATTTCATCCCTTTTTTTTTGACGGGAGAGAGAAAGAGGACAGTTTGGAGGACTACGAAAAGGAAAGGGAGGCGTTGATTTAGATGGAGTAATCGGTCAAAGCGATGCAGTCAAGAAGGTCGTTTCTGTGAGAGCAGCTCTTAAGAGCTCGTTTATAGATTCTAGGGTGGGATAATAGATGGATAGACCACTTTATAGATAGTTAATGTATCGATAGAGTGATGATGGTGAGTAATTTTTAGTGGATTGATAGTTTATGGGTTAAAACACTCTGGGAGTTGTTCACGCACTATATAGGTGGACGGTCTATGGGTAGTTAGTTTACGGGCTCTCACCCATTCTGTAGAGAGATGATGAGAGGGATGATAAGAGGAAATACACTTCATTCAGTGGTTCACACCTTGTTTTGAAGGATGGTACACTTTATAAATGGTTCCTACGTTATTTCGAGCTATGCTGCACTTCGTAAGTGGTTCATACCTTGTATAGAGGAATGAAACACCACTTGAGAGGGGTTCCTAGAGAAGTGGTTTAGAGGGTTACTGGTGGTTTATACGTTATTTAGAGGGACGTTTAAAGGTATGAGTGGTGTCTCCTTTAGAAGGATGGCACTCGGGACTTACAGGTGGTTTGATTGAGAGGGGAGAGGGTACTCACTTGGCAGTCCTCGCAGGTCCAGGAGACGGAGTTTGCGTTTTGGCAGTCGTAGCGCTGCAGCAGGCTGGCGAAGCGGCAGGCGGCGTCGCGCGCCTGCTCGTCGCGCTGCCGGAGGCGGCGCAGGGCGGGCGCGTCGCAGGCGGCGGCCAGCAGGCCTGCGGGCGCGTAGCCGTCGCAGAAGCGCAGGCGCACGTCGCGGTCCCCGCACGCGTCCCGCGGCCCCAGCCGCTCGTCCAGGAGAAGGCACTGGCGGGGATGGCCGAAGGGGGGCGGGGCGGCGCTCGCGGCGAGCAGCAGCAGCAGCACGACGCTCAGGGGAGCAGCGAGACACTCGGGCCGATGACTCCCATGCTCAAATCTCATAGTTCATTGGAATAGGAACTAGGGGCAGGGGAGCGGGGAGCGTAGTCCGGGTCGGGGCACCCGACCACATAGCAGGCGGGGGCCCCGGCTAGCGGCGGCCGCCGGGGGGGCCCCCAGCCCGCGCGACCGCCTCCTGGGGTCTGGAGCAGAGCGGGGAGGCGATCATCGGCGGCCCGGCTGGCGCATCCTCAGGGGCCCCCGCGTCGCTCCTGGCCTCGCGGATCCATGGTGCAAGATGGCGGTCTGTTCCCTCTCTCTCCTCCGGCGGCCGGACGACACTGCCTAGCGAGCCGCGCATGCGCACGCAGCGCAGTGCAGAGGATGCGGATCGACTCCCCTGCCGACGCCGACCTTTTGACCCAAACACCCGTCACGTGGACGATCCCCCAACAAACCCCTCTCTTCTCGGTCTTCTCCACCTCCCCTCCGAATCGGACAACTTTTTTTCTCAAATTAAAAACCCCGTTTACGATCGATTTAGAGTCCTCCTCCTCCGAGATCCTTTTCCGGGTTCCTTCGGAAACATTCCCTTATAGTTCAATCGATATAAAAAAAAGTTCATTGTAGTAATATAAATAATCAATCTCAATTTTTCTAGTAACTTTTACCATTTACTATACGAATCGTTTATATCACAGAACTCTGTTTAGAGGTGGACGGAATTAAGCTTTCGTGTAAATAAATGTATTGATAATCTTCTTAAAACTTCATCTCAAACAAAGTTTCTTCGATAGTTATTAACCTGAAAAATAGTTTTATAGGAGAGCTTTCTATACTGGAAAAAAACTTGACAGTTTGTTTTTAAGTTTTATCGCCTTACCCATTAAATGTTTCAATAACAGTTTATTGTAAAAGAAATATACTCTTAGTTTAAATAAATTAGAACATAGCACACATTTTAAGAACTCCTTAAATTTTAAGACTTCATCTTGGTGAAAAATGCTTGATGAATGATTATGATAAAACATTTCAAATTTGAAAAATTTGGATAAAACTCTTATTTGGTACTACCAAAGTATGTATTTACCGCCGTTTTTGATGAATCTGGAGCAGCTTTGACAAAACTTTTAAACTTAATTTAATTACAACGTATCACCTACTCTTTCACATACAACACTTTTCAAATAAGCTTCAAATCAAGTTCATGATAAAATATTCTACCTTGAAATTCCAGAAAGAATGTTACAAAAAGTTGTGACTTTCCTTGAATTTGAGAACTACATAAGTACTCTCTAAACATGCTCACTCTTTTCCTTAAACAATTTCATCTTTCAATAACTTCATTAAAATTATGATTATTATCTGTGTACGTATATTATTATTACGTATAGTAAGTATAGTATTAATTCTTTTTCTTATGGTAATACTTATAAATTTTCCCCATGCATTAGTAAATTACTTTATTAAAACACTTTTCTTGGATTACTTATCTTTATCTACATCTACTATAGAATATATCTATTTGAGAGGATATTGAAGTGAAACAAATTATTTTACTAAAGAAATGTGTTACAAAACTTTGGATTAACTTTTGAAATATTTTATTCTTATAGAAAAGTTTCCAGTATCCCTTCAAAATAATAATTGAGAACTTTTACTGAAACTTTAATTATTAATTATAGGTTTTAAAAACTATTTTCCAATATTTTTATTATTATAAAACAAAAAAAGCAGAATATTCCTAAAAACAATATGGTTTTACTGCATTTCAATTCCATGTGCCAAATTCATGCAAATTGCATAAAATTTACATAAATTAATAATTTTCTATTACTTGATTTAATTTAAATTTTATAATAAGTTTGCGGGCAAAGTATATGTTAACCGGGTAAGATTAAAACATAACTAGTTTAATCTTATTTCAAACATAATAAATATAAATTAACCCAAAGGGGGAAGGAATGAATACACTATTAATATACTTTGTTCTTTTAGTTATCAAACTATTAATTAGTGTTCGGCACTAGTTAACTAGAACTAGTTACAACTAGTAGTTAACTACCGATCAACTAGTAGTTAACTAGTAGGAAAGTTTTTAATATCTACTTGTAAAGTTGTTTTTTTATTATCTCCCGTTTTACAAGTGAACAACTCAGAAATAACATCTTAAGAAAAGAAAATACATACCCATTTGGCAATTAAATGAATTTAAGAGTGACGGCTAGCCTCCTGTCATGATTTCAATGTTTTAAAATCCTTCCTAATTTCTCATTAAAGACCCAAACTGGGTTTTAACCCCTTTTTGTATCGTCAAATTTTTATAATTAAAAGTGGAAGGGCCCCAACTTAATTTATATAGGTTATTTTGTACTACCCATTTGGTAAAAAAAATTGTTGATCCCTATTAAGTTTTTATGCCCTATTTACTTTCATGGCTTTTAAAAAGTAAATCAGAGATACATTTTATTTTTATTTATTACATAGAAACTTCATATCAGAGATGTTTCTCAATTTTTTTGTTTTCTTCGAAATACATAACTACAAGGTTTGTTTGACTTTTGGAAAGTAATCAAGCATGACATTGTATGGCTTGCTTGAGCGTTTTTAAAAGCAGACTAGGGGATGTGTAAATATTTTATACCAATACTACTAGGTGATATAAATTAACCAAATTAATTCAAATTAATTTGGGGCTATTCCACTTTAAATTATAAAAAATATGACTTTCCAAAAACACAGGACTTACCCGGTTTGGATCTGAGAAAATAGAGGAAAAATCTCAAAACAGGGGTCAGATAGGGGTCAGTGTCACTCTACGACCATGATCAACCTTAAATTAATATAATTTGTCAAATGGGCTTAATAGCAGGGAGAAATTTAACAAATTTCATCTTCTTCAGGAATGATTTTCTTGTGATAAGCAGCAAAAAAAAAACTTTACAGGCGTTAAAAATTACCGTATTTTTTAAAACTTATTAAGAAAGAAGAAACAAGTGTTGAAAACTTATTTGGTCCTTTAGCCATATATAAACAACATTCAAAGTCATAAATATTTGCATCCTAAGTAAGGTTTAAAAAATTCTAGCTAAAAATGTTAGTTTTTCAATTTTTTTGGAAAACTTCAAGCTTGATGCATGAACTGAAGATATTAAGCGATTTATAAAGTTCTTGGGTTGTTTTTCTTTTCATTACATAATGCAACTTTTACCGTGGGTATTTTTGTAAACTTCGAAAATGTGTGTTTTTTGTTTTATCATCCAGCATATTGGATTGTCTGTGACTCTCTTCATTTTACTTTTGATTATTAATCTCTTAGTTTTAACTCAGTGTTTCTTGTAACTTTGTTCAACTATTCAATTTGAGTACCTTCAAAACGCTTTTCTTTATTAAATTACTAGCTGATATGCCCGGCCTTGCACGGGTGTAGTGTATCAATTTATTTTTTTAAAGTTTTCTCAAGTTATACATGTCTAATTTTTCTGTAACCTCAATTACCAATCATCCCGATGTTCCCGGTAGATTCTCATACCCCGGTGTTCCCGGTAATTTTTCATATCCCGGTGTTCCCGGTAATTTTTAATATCCCGGTGTCCCGGTAATTTATAATATCCCGGCGTTCCCGGTGTCTTTTTTCATGTTGGTGTTTCCGGCGCCTTTTTCATCCCGGTTCCAACTGTTTATATTTACCCAAACCCATCCAGTTCCTATGTTGCACATTTATAGTTTCCCCTAGTAAAACATTTAATTTTAAGGTTTTCATCTCTTTAACAATAGTGAGTTAAGCAGATCTACTCTAGTAGAAAAATAAGCATTTTTAGCCATAAAAATGTTAATTACAGGTTAATATTCGATTTTCGAACTTGGAAAACTTTGAATTTATAATCCACGACCCTAGATACGTCTATATACCGAGTTTTGTCCATGCCTGCGGCTTAGTTTGAGAGGAGATGTAATTTTGAGGTTTTAATCTCATTTACTACAATAGTGAGTCAAGCGGATCTACTCTGGTAGAGAAATGGAGAACTAAGCGTTTTTGACCATAAAATCGTTAATTACTCGTAAATATTCGATTTTCGAACTTGGAAAAGTTGATGGTCGTCTGACCCGCCTCGAGATACGTCTATATACCGAGTTTTGTGTACGCCTGCGGCGTTTTTTGGGAGGAGATGTTACATCCACCCACCCACATACCCAGCCACAAAAGGTTTTAGTTATATACTAGCTGATATGCCCGGCCTTGCACGGGTGTAGTGTATCAATTTATTTTTATAAAGTTTTCTCAAATTATGCATGTCTAATTTTTCTGTAACCTCAATTACCAATCATCCCGATGTTCTCGGTAGTTTTTCAAATCCTGGTGTTCCCGGTAGTTTTTCGTATCCCGGTGTTCCTGGTAATTTTTCATGTTCCGGTATTCCCGGTAATTTTTAATATCCCGGCGTTCCCGGTGTCTTTTTTCATGTTGGTGTTCCCGGCGCCTTTTTATCCTGGTTCCAACTGTTTATATTTACCCAAACCCATCCAGTTCCTATGTTGCACATTTATAGCTTTCCCTAGTAAAATATATAATTTTAAGGTTTTCATCTCATAACAATAGTGAGTCAAGCAGATCTACTCTAGTAGAAAAATAAGCATTAACAATAGTGAGTCAAGCAGATCTACTCTTGTAGAAAAATAAGCATTTTTAACCATAAAAATGTTAAATTACTGGTTAATATTCGATTTTCGAACTTGGAAAACTTTGCATTTATAATCCACGTCTCTAGATAACGTCTATATACCGAGTTTTGTCCACGCCTGCGGCGTAGTTTGAGAGGAAATGTAATTTTCATGTTTTAATCTCATTTGTTACAATAGTGAGTCAAGCAGGTCTACTCTAGTAGAGAAATGGAGAAATAAGCGTTTTTGACCATAAAATCGTTAATTACTCGTAAATATTCGATTTTCGAACTTGGAAAAGTTCGTGTTGATAATCCTCGCCTCAGAATACGTCTATATACCAAATTTTGTGTACGCCTGCGGCGTATTTTGGGAGGAGATGTAACACATACCCACATACACAGCCACATACGGTTTTAGTTATATACTAGCTGATATGCCCGGCCTTGCACGGGTGTAGTGTATCAATTTATTTTTTTTAAATTTTTCTCAACTTCCATGTCTAATATTTATGTAACCTCAATTACCAATCATCCCGATGTTCCAGGTAGTTTTTCATATCCCGGTGTTCCCGGTAATTTTTCATGTTCCGGTATTCCCGGTAATTTTTAATATCCCGGCATTCCCGGTGTCTTTTTTCATGTTGGTGTTCCCGGTGTCTTTTTTTTATCCCGGTTCCAACTGTTTATATTTACCCAAACCCATCCAGTTCCTATGTTGCACATTTATAGTTTCCCCTAGTAAATTATTTAATTTTAAGGTTTTCATCTCATTAACAATAGTGAGTCAAGCAGATCTACTCTAGTAGAAAAATAAGCATTTGCAATAGTGAGTCAACAGATCTACTCCAGTAGAGAAATTAGCATTTTTAGCCATAAAAAACGTTATTACAGGTTAATATTCGATTTTCGAACTTGGAAAACTTTGTATTTATAATCTTAGTCTCCAGATACGTCTGTATACCGAGTTTTGTCAACGCCTGCGGCGTAGTTTGAGAGGAGATGTAATTTTGAGGTTTTAATTTCATTTGTTACAATAGTGAGTCAAGCGGATCTACTCTGGTAGAGAAATGGAGAAATAAGCGTTTTTGACCATAAAATCGTTAATTACTCGTAAATATTCGATTTTCGAACTTGGAAAAGTTCGTGTTGATAATCCTCGCCTCAGAATACGTCTATATACCGAGTTTTGTGTACGCCTGCGGCGTATTTTGGGAGGAGATGTAACACATACCCACACAGCCACAAACGGTTTTAGTAATATACTAGCTGATATGCCCGGCCTTGCACGGGTGTAGTATATCAATTTATTTTTTTAAAACTTTTCTCAAGTTACATGTCTAATTTTTCTGTAACCTCAATTACCAATCATACCGATGTTCCCGGTAGTTTTTCATATCCCGATGTTCCCGGTAGTTTTTCTTATCCCGGTGTTCCCGGTAATTTTTTATGTTCCGGTATTCCCGGTAATTTTTAATATCCCGGCGTTCCCGGTGTCTTTTTTTATCCCAGTTCCAACTGTTTATATTTACTCAAACCCATCCAGTTCCTATGTTGCACATTTATAGTTTCCTCTAGTAAAATAGGTATTTAATTTTAAGGTTTTCATCTCATTAACAATAGTGAGTCAAGCAGATATACTCTAGTAGAAAACTAAGCATTAACAATAGTGAGTCAAGCAGATCTACTCTAGTAGAAAAATAAGCATTTTTAGCCATAAAAATGTTAATTACAGGTTAATATTCGATTTTCGAACTTGGAAAACTCTGTATTGATAATCCTCATCTTCAGATACGTCTATATACCGAGTTTTGTCCACGCCTAGAGCGTATTTTGAGAGGAGATGCAGTTTTGAAGCTTTAATTTCATTTATTACAATAGTGAGTCAAGCGGATCTACTCTGGCAGAGAAATGGAGAAATAAGCGTTTTTGACCATAAAATATTCGATAACTCGTAAATATTCGATTTTCGAACTTGGAAAAGTTCGTGTTGATAATCCTCGCCTCAGAATACGTCTATATACCGAGTTTTGTGTACGCCTGCGGCGTATTTTGGGAGGAGATGTAACACATACCCACATACTCACATAGCCACAAAAGGTTTTAGTTATATAGATAGATAGATATTAATTTAAAAAGTAATCAAATCTTGTCACAATTTTAACTATAAAATTGGTAATACTTGTTATCTAAGCTATTTAAAATTTGAAATCAAAGTTCAATTTTATGTTTTTTTATAATATGAATGAATATTCCTCAATATTTAATTCTCATTTATTCTTATATAATTTCTATACCATTTGAAAACTTCAGAACAAATTTTAAATTTCATTTTACAAATTTTATATTCTAATTGAAAAAGTTACTTATCTTGTTATTTAAATCATAAATAACCATGCACTTATGCTGTATTTTGGTGATGATAAAATCTTTTTGGTTACTTCACAATATACTATTAATCTTAATATGAAATTTTTTTTCTACCAATTACATTTTATTAAAAATGTATTAAATTTTTGTTATTTATGGTTTTATTGTAATAATAAATTTTATATTTATACTGATACATTTATGTATTAAATTTATTTACGAGATATTTTTTATTGGAATACTTATGTGTTTTATATTATACATCATCACATCTCCAATTGAAATTTCATGATTAAATTTTTCTTAATAGTAATAAACTTTAAAAGGAAACTTTAAAAATATTTTTATTACATAGTTTTAAATTTAAAACTATTAATACTTAATATTAATATCATTATCAATATTTAATATCGTATTTTGGTGATGATAAAATATTTATGGTTTGATAACTCCATATTATATATTATTAATCCTAATAAGCTAATAAAACCTTTTAACAAATAATATTACTTCTTTAAAAATAAGATACTTATTTAAATGAAAATTTATATTACCTTACATTTTAGAAAAATATGTATGTATTTATATTTTTATAGATATATTTATATTAATGTTAATTATATTTCATATTGATATATTTATATTAATGTAAATTATATTTCATATTGATATATTTATATTAATGTTATTTATATTTCATATTGATGTATTTATATTAATGTTATTTATATTTCATATTGATACATTTATACGTATTAATGTTATTTATATTTCATATTGATAAATTTATACGTATTAATGTTATTTATATTTCATATTGATAAATTTATACGTATTAATGTTATTTATATTTCATATTGATATATTTATATTAATGTTATTTATATTCCATATTGATATATTTATATTAATTTTATTTGTATTTCATGTTGAAATATTTATCTGCTTCATATTTAATATCCCGAATTAAAATTTTATAATCAAATTTTTCTCAATATTGGGTAACTTAAAGAGAAATTTGAAAATAGTATTTTGATTAGTACAAATAGTTTTACATTGAAAACTATCAAAATTTAATGTTAATCTCTATGTTACATGTAGTATGGCAAATTTTTGCCACATGTATAAGAAACAATGGTAAAAATAGCCAAAAAATATTTTGACTTATCAATGATTAAGGTAATTATTTTACTTTTATTAAGGTTAATATTTGACTTTTTTATTTATAAAAAGTCACAATAAGGTGACAATATTATTTATGGGCGAGATAAGCTGTTTGAAATTTTTTACGTACATATTAACACAATTTTACACATAAAATTCTTTTCTGATGACCAAACGCATTCGTAACAAAATGCTCAGAAACTATCGTATTTTTCCAGGAAAACTTCATAAAAATTAATGAAAAATAATTACATATTTTTAAACGTAATTTAAGTCTTTACTTTTCTTGGAAAGTGTAAAAAAATTAAGGCAATTCTGTTGAAATTGTTAAGCATGAAATAATTCCACGAATAAACTTCTGGTGCATTTTTAAAAAAATAGTATCGAATTCTCACACGATTTCTCAGTAATAGACTGGAAGCAGGGGTTCAGGTTGTCTGAATGGGATTGTTATTTTCCATTTTCTTAGAACACTTAGAAAAAAGCCTTGCGTGAAAAAGGATTCCTATAACACTTCAGTACTAAACTTAGAACTGAGTGTTATTTAATTAAATGAGTAATTTTAAATAGTGTAATTTTTCCTTCACCAAAAGGAGAGAACTTTTGTATGCTTTCTAATAAAAGGATAAAACTGCTTTCGTACAATAATGATGAGTTTGGTAATATTTTTATCTATATTTCCCTTTGTGAATTTCTAAAGGTTTTTGTGGGTACTTCTTCCGAATAGACCTATGTAGTTTATCAAAACCGTGGAAACATCAAGTTTTATTCAGTAGGGGATAGGGAGGGCACATTAGAAAAACGCTCATTTCCCTACATGTAAATTTAAGAATCTGAAAAAAATTAGAAATTGGTAGTAGTATTAGAACCATCTTTTGCCTGAATTTTCACAGCAGTAGGTTCATTGGAGCCCTTCGTGTTTAAAACTTGCCTGACTATTTTATGATGAAAAAAAAAAAATTATGTTTTAAAAATGTACTTAAGTACTTTTCAAATTAAATACCATTCTAAGACTGATAAAACAATGTCACATATATGCTATATATGCATATATTACATATATGCTATCTCATACTAAAATTTCACACATTTTGTCTGAAACTTATAATTTTTAGTCTGATGATCAAAATTAATTGTAAACACTGAACGTCATTTTAGTTTTGTCTCTTACTATTTTCATTAAGCTTTTTAAAAGGTTTTGTTTAAAAAGTCAGGGTAAATAAATATTCAAAATTTTAAACGAGTGTTATTCATGGAGATGATCTGTGGCGTATTTTTGAAAAGTTTGTTGACATTTCTTCTGCTAATTCAGTAATAAGTTCAGTGAGCTGGGTTTTGGGAGGATTGCGAAGGTCCTGCGTAAGCAGTTTTCGGGGGTTGGTGGGAGATAGCGAGCAGGGGGCGGTAGTTCCCTAATGGTTATAAAACTTAGGCTAAATGCTAAATATAGTTATTCTGCGAATGCAATGAAAATTAATTTAAATTAGAATTATTAGATTCATCCTAATTTTGAATTAATAGGATTATATAAATTGGTGCGTTATGCACCTTATTTTAATGTATTCATAATTTCTTTCGATTTTTGAAATTTGAATCAAATGGAGTATTTATTCAAACTAAGTTTAATTAATTTTAAAATTTATTAATTTTTATGGATGGAATTTATTATATATTATTATTTATATATTATTATTTTAGTGTGATAAAAGTTGTTTTAAGCTATTCCTTGGGGATTCTCGAGGATACATTGCCCCTCTGGACCCGCCATTAGAACAGAATATTGTAACTTTTTCTATGTGCACTCCCAATTGGCGTAAAAGGAATTGTTCGGGATGGACCCAGTATAGATTTAATAATTCATATAGCAATACTCATACCTAGTTTTTTTTTCTGGAAAGGATGAAATTATTCCGAAGCCCTTAAAAATATAGCTTTTTAGAAATCGTAAGGCAGGATTTGCATCTTTCTTTATAAACTTAATAGTATATAAAAAGTATCGGCGATACAGAGTTCCAAGTAAAAAAGGGGAATCTGGGGGTCCCCTACAAAAATTTTGGAAATTTGTCCCTTAAAAACCGAATTTTAACTCGTTTCACTTAGTCCAAATTGCGGAAGGGGCCCGAGAGTAGTTCGAGAGGGGGGAGGAGTTTGAGGAATGCTGTATTAAATATAAATCATAATGACTTTATAGGTTTATATTCTAATCTAGACAACAGATTATTTTCATAAAATCTCAGTATTATATGTGCGGAAAAATAACTACCCCCCTGCAGATTCGGACCAAACTTAGTATAAATATGCATTGGGACGATAATGCCATCAGTTTCAAATTCCTAGAGCCACCTCTTCATCCCTCTTCAGGACTTTTTCTTCTAAAATCTCCTTACATCTTGACTAAAGAAGATCTATTAACTCGCATCATTGAGAAAAAATACATAAACATAGGCGCCGACTCCATAGGGTTTGAGGGGGCTTGAGCCCCCCCCCCCAATGTTGGCAGAAGGGGGCTAAGCCCTCTCCAATATTTTGTGATGTTTGGATATTTTTTGGTTTGAATTACAGTTTAATAAATTATGGTTATATTGATTGAGGCATATAGTTTTTTTTTCTTTTCGGGAAAACCGAATAATGTCCATTAAATCAGAGCGTGGGGAGTCTGGATTTTCTTTAACTACGGGTTAAAACACATGAAATTTTGAAATTATCAAGTGTTTAATGTCTTATTTTCCACTCCGGTAGTAACGCGGACATTTCATGTTGAACTTTTCCTTTTGCGGAAGTTGTTGATAGAATTCAACTCCGGGATTATTTCGAGATGAAGTAATATTACGTCGACAGTCACTGAGATGAATATGAAAATCAAATCACTAATAAAAAAAACTTAAACGACAGGCTTTCGATAAATTTTTATTTAATACGTTGAAATAAAATGATTTTTTAAAAACCGATGCGGAAAATCAAAGCGACCGACACCGGGAATAACTGCAGATTTTGGGGTTTCAAATTATTGTAATAATTTTAATTGATTTTTTTTTTCACTTAGAACGGATAATTTGGTAAATGCCATTGCCAAAACCTCGTTAGGGGGCAAATGTAGACAAATGTATTTGAATTTCGTACTTTTAAAGATCTTTATAATAAAGTTTTATATTCTGGAAAAGGGTAAAAATATCTACATCCATAGGCAGATATATAGCCACTTGAATTTTTGCGAAATCGATGTCCATTTATTGTATTTTTTTTATTTAATTTGAAATTTAATTTGTATTTCTTTTATTTTTTGTGCTTTAATCTAAACCAAAACAGACGGTTTTTTTTTTAACCAGTGAATGTTGGACTCAACTGACACTTAATTGATATTCATTAAACTGCCTTAATTACTCAGTTTCAAAATAGTACTTTTGTCGTCTTCTATTTTCGTCTTTCTATTTCTTGCTTTTGGGCTGTGACCTAAGCAAAAACATAATTTAATTGGTTTTTAAGACTTTTTCAGTTAAAATTTCATAAGTTTGAAAAAGGGAATAAGTAGTCCATCTATTTTTTAAATTGTACAATGTTTTGAAAATATAGTACTGTATTCTAAATAAGGTCCTGAAATTCCAGTAAACATTTGGTGGCTTTACAATTAAAGTTTTTTTTTTCTCGATTTTATCAGAACATGGTATCTGGACTAATTCCCTTTTTGAAACTGACGATTCAATTATGCATGGCAATCTAATTTTTATGTTTAAGATACCACGGTTCGGAAAGGTATGGAAACCCAAACCCTTGCTGTATGAAATACTATGCTGAAATTTGTCACTCCACCTTTTCGTTTGACAAAATTCAATATTCTTGGACTTGCATAGATAGAACCCTGTCAAACCAAAAGAGCGATATTTACATAATAACAATGATATTAATAATAATATGACGGGTGGGCAGTATGTAAATTATTTCTTTAAGATATCAAGAATGGGAGAAATTTGGGAACCCTGCCGTACCTCAAGATCTCAGTAGAATCCACATCGCAAAAGCCTCCACCCATACATTCTGTTTATTTTAGATCCATTGTTTGAGGCATTAACCTTCCTTCATTAAAGTCGCGCGGACAGCCAGCGACCATACGGACGGAACTGAAATACCCCGCTCCCCCCACGCCACGTCACCCGCTTTATGACTCGCGCCCCAAATATGACGGCATTGCCAAAAGAGATAAGGAAAGCCCTGGCTATTTTGGTGTTAAAAGGAGTTTGCGGAAGAACAGATGGTTTGCTGCTGCTGCAATAACTGGCCGTTTACAGTTATGCTGAGAAGGGGTTGCCAGACCAATTGGCATTTGGTACTACCAATTTTAAAGGTTGTTATGTAATACTGCCGTCCTAAGCTAGAACGTCCTAAGTCCATTTTTTCACTTTTTTAGATAAGGACGTGGTCTTGTAAATCTCGGTCACGCGCATCTTTTGAGCTAGTGTAGAAAGTCCTATATCCATGAGGAAGTTGTTGTAGTGCTCCTAGCGCACTACCAACATTTTTCATTAGCTGAGATCGTATAGAATTTAGTTGCGTTGTGATTTCTACAAATTCCATATGAACCGAAACATCAACAACCCAGGACAATAGAACTCAAGAAATGATTAGAAGGCTTGGATTTAACACAAAACACATTTATTTACACTTAACATTAGAGTATATACAAATTTAGGACAATGGGAAAATGCATATGGAACATGCTTATTTGATACCAATTTCATTACCTTAATAAATCTTTCATTCAAAATTTAATATAATATGTAAGTTATCTGACTTTAATACTAACAACAATAACCTAATTCAAAAGCATATATATACAGAGAGAGAGAGACTGTGAATTTGTGGTAACTGTATCCACTTACCCCATTTATGACTACCATCATCATCGTGGTTGACGTGGCGGAATCGCCGATCCTTGGTCACAAAACGGCAAGTCATCACAGTGGTTATCAGCCCGCGCACACACAACTAGCTCTCCCTCAATTTTAGCATTAAACTTTTAAGGACGCCGGTTAGCAGCTAATTCCTAGACGGTTCCATCGAATGCTCCTTGGACTTGCACTTCACGTAAAAACTCGAGACTAACTCCTGAGGAATTTCTTGTAGCAGTATTTATGAGCTCCTCTCTTCTGGTTTCTCCGCCCACCTAGAATTTCTTGGCTAATAATATGGGTTCTGGTCCGGAGTACGGACGTCCCTCAGCAATCTAGGGTTCCCAGTGGTTGGATATTTGGAGTTTACATTAAGAGATTAAGCCTTCTGGTTGGTTGCCCATCTTATTAGAATTCACTCTTTTCCCGGGGCTTCTTCCTACCCCTCTCGATATTTTTTGGAACACCTATTCTTAGTTACTGACAATTTAATGGAGGGTTCATTGTGTGCACCTGGACTCTCTGGTTATTGTTAAAATATAACCTTGTGTGGCAATCCTTAGACCCCACACGTTGCCCCAATTGAGGAATGTGCACCTGGTTATGCCGATGAACTTGTAAAATAAAATTGGTGATGGGTACCTGTTGTACCCACTCAACAAAGTCATAAAAATTTACTTTGTCCTATGTCCATTTCACTAAATTTGCGGGTCATCCTAAGCTAGAACGTCCTATGTCCACGAAATTCAGGACATAGGACTTTCTAGCTTAGTAGAAGTGACAAGTTTCGTGGGTAGCACTAGGATATTCATGTGGTGTTCACTCGATGACGTCAGGTAACAGTATAACGGAGAAATACTGGGAGCTCAACTATCTGACCACTTCTGCGTACAAAAAAGGGGTGCCTAAACCTCAAAACAGAGTTGGGCTCCGCGGCGTTGCGGCGCAAAGAAAAGAAAATTTAATCACCCGATTGAGACCGATAATCCCCAAAAACCGCCAGTAAGCACTGAAGACGTTTCATTGGATGACGAGTGAGTGTACCTGAGTGTGTGTTACCTATATTTATATAATTCGTTCTCAACCTTAGGCCGTGAATATTCGGGTTACCAGTCGTTTAGTTACATTACCTTATAGACTTACAAACTGGGCAGGTACCTACCTACCTCCAAATTTAATTAGCGACAAATCGCTAACCTTTTGGCTACTTAGGCCACAAATAAATCAGCCAAGTCTAAATTTAAATTATAATATTATAGTAACTTAAATTGCATAAATGACTTATTCGTTCATTGTTATATTTTCCCGATAAAGTTGTGAATTTAAAATATTTGAAAACACCCATCAGGCTAACTAAGGATCTCAAGTGACCTATTTGCTAATTTACTTGTTTGTGATACCTACAATTTTTAGCGACTGAAATGCTGTTGTAAGGCTTGAAGGAAGAAATATTACAATTACAAATAATATTTAGTGTTAATCTAACAATCATGCAATCCTAATGTTTGATAACACTTTTTTTCCTAAACTTGTGATAGTTCATTGTATTGGGAGTAACAAAAAGATTCAAAATGACTGGAATTATTTTATGCTAAACAATGCAATCTTCATGTTTAATAAAGAATATTGTTACTAAACTTGTGACATTTCGTTGTATTCACAGCTAACCCCCTGAAGCTGACTCACTGAGAAGTGCTATATGGACATAGGACATTTTAGCCTAGCTTCAAATAGAATCACGCTGTCCTATCTGCATGTTACTAAGCTAGAACGTCCTATGTCCATCCATTAGGCAATAACAACTAAATATCACCCACACATGAGGTTTTAAACGATTGGTGATGCAATGGCAAGGTGTGGTGATAGATTCGGAAGAAGATGGTGAAAGAAGCATTCCGCTACCTTCAGCGAGATGGACGGCAGAGTACTTGGTATAAAAACTCGATTATCTCAAAACTTGAAAAATGGACTTAGGACGTTCTAGCTTAGGACGGCAGAATAGTAGTGGTGGGAAAAACTCTACCGTTCCGGTTTTTTACCACTATACCAACTCGGTGATGTGTTAGTATACGCAAGAATATTAACTTTTTGATGGGAAATGTAACTGAAAATCACGGAGTGGACTTTCGAATATAAAGGCTCCTTCTCACTTCACACTGCTTCACTTTCACTGTTCATCCTGAGTGATTTCTTCCTGTGAATCACTAGTTTCCAGAAGTGAAGGAGTTTCCACTAGTGAAGGAGTAAAGGGTAAAACGCCATTTCATACTTTTCACTTTGGATGATTCTTCGGAAATGAACACAAAAAGTGATGTCTGAAGGAATCTTTACACATTTTGGGTGATTTTAACTCCCTCTCCACTTGTCATTAAAAGTAAGCAAACCGGTAATGAACTCTTTATATACCGTTAGTAACTACCCAACCTCCCCCCATCAGTTTTTCGTACAAAACTATCAGTAATGATGTAATTTTAAAACTTTAGAACTTTTGATTTTAATAAAAAAAAATCAACCCTGCTTGAAACAAAATTTTTTTTCCATAATTTCTTTATTAATAATTAGTTCTAAAACACTCATATTCCTCTCTCTTCTCTCCGCTTGGGTGCTTGCGTAATATTTGAACACAACCCCTGCATTTTTTCAAAACTAATTATTTTAATATTAATTTTGTGAATTTGAATCGATACTTTATACGAATTTTGAACACAAAATTACGGTGTCAATTTTCATGATTTAACACATTTTAAAAGCATTTCCCCATATGGTTCCTATTTAATTTGAAGACAATTTATAATACTACGAGAGCAAATTTTGTTGCTTTATTAATCGTAGCAATTATATTCTCTGGATGAATACTTAGTGACTATCCTTCAAATAATTGAATCCAAAAAGGCAGCAGAGTTTTATATTTGGGTAGTTTTAGCCCGTTTTCTATGGTTAGAATGGAAAATATCTGTTATTCGAAAGTGGGTATATCCACGAATTCCTCCCCCTTAGCTACGACCCTGCTCTTTAGGATCGTTTTTTTTTAGATCCGAAAAGGGAGCATTTCATCCGTGGGGTTACCTTGCTCTTCTGCATCCTTTTTAAGGTCCGAAGGGAGCGTTTCATTTGGAGAGTCCTTTCTTGTTCTTCTGTATCTTTACTTAAAGATTGTAAGGAGCGCTTTATCCGGGGGCTTCTCTTGCTCTTCTGAATTTTTTCTCAAGACCGTGGGAACGCTTCTAGCTTCTTTTGCATCCTCTACAACAGAGATTTCCAACTGGCGGCCCGCGAAGCCTTTTGAACCTCCGAAAATCCCCCACAAGTAGCTTCAGAACACTTTTTAGCATTCTAAAATTCAAACATTTTCCCAGGGAAGGACCCCCATTTTGGGTTATGGAGTAGTTTTAGCTGTTTTTTATGATGAAAAACGATAAGTTCCTATTTTGGAGGGGATTTGTTCCGTAATTCCGTAGCAAGGGGTAGGGGGCTAAATGTTACACAAGAAACTAGAGTATCTAATAATAAGTTTATAAGTTTTTTTAGTAAAATTTCTAAACACTTTCAGGAGGAGGACCTCCAAGAGTTTTATCATCTGAAATTTTCTTAGTGGTAGCTGCATACAATCTAAATAACCTTCATTCCTCCCTCACCAGAAAAATTCAGTATTAAAAACTCTACACCAGAGAAATCCTGTACGGATGAAATTGCCCGATTACTTTGGGGCCCGCCCCTAGACTTCTGCTTTCCATTGCAGCCCTCAACTGCTCGTAATTTGGAAACCCCTGCTCTATACTATAGAACCGTAACTAGGGCGTAGTAGGGGTATCTGGTGACGTCTCTTGCTGTTCTGCTTCCTTTCTTATAGATTGGAGAGATGGTTTCATTTGAAGGTTTCTCTTGCTCTTCAGAATCCTTAGTAACGTTTCATCCTGGGTCTTTTCTTCCTCTTTAAATCCTCTCTAATCTATCAGTAGTAATAATCTATCAGTAGGGAATGTTTCATCTGAGATCCTCCATTGCTCTTCTGCATCATATCTCGCCGGCAACAGAGGCGTAGCTAGGCTAACTATGCGAAAATTTTGAAAAGAACAAATGAACTTGATGCTAAGCTTTATAAAAATTTAGTTCACAGTTCAAATTTAGGCTACTTAAAAATGTTTAAATTTTGATTAAGACCTGATACTATATGCCTCTTGGAATAACTTTTCGGTTTATTTAAAATATGCCATTTTTATATCTTGATTTACGCAAAGCCTTCTTATACTATAAAAAAGAGGCAATAACATAATGTCAATACAAGTTTATCCAACTTTATGAGGCTTTTATTAGATTATGAGATTTAAAGGGGATATTTCGCAAAATAAAGCCTTTATTTCAGATTTATTCGGAACAAGAATTCCTAGAACCCTCTTCCTGTCTTGAAAAACCTTAATTGACAAAGAAATTCAACCTTATATGTTTATTTTGCAACATCCATTGTTTTTAATTAGGTTCTTTAAAACAAATAATTAGGCTTATATCTCTAAATAGCTCCTAGAAAAACTTGCACTTTAAAATTAATTGCTATCTAACTTATTACAAAAGTATAATTTAAAACTATGTTCAAATGGAAGTCCAAATATTGGCTACATATTTGTAATTCTGTACATAACAGGTTAAATTTTCTAAGATTTTTTGGTGAAAGAACCCTTTTACTGTCCTTTTTATAGACATACACTATTTTTATAAGTAGAGAATTTCTAATTTAATTCTAAAAAAACATTTCATGTGATGACTTTGGTATTAGAGATAAAGTTTTTCAACATAATTTCTGTTGGTACTAAAAAGAAAATACTAGAGGATCATAGGCATTACTGAAGACTAGAAATTCTATGTTGAATGTCTTTAAAATGATTATTTTGTTCTGAATGAGTATGAAATATTACCAATTATATATAAGCACCTTATTACTTTTTAAAATTCTTGTTACCATTAATTTAATTGCATTTCCACTTATTGAGGATAGTATAGTATGGTTTGAATACTTCTCTCTATGATGCTATATTACAATAAATTTCACCCTTAATTTTGGTTTGCCAGTGTGTACCAGTATTTCCAACACTTATGACTAGCTCCCATGGCAATAACCCCTCTTCAACCAACACTTTCAATTCAAAGAACAACAAAATTAAAATTGGATAACATTTTATTTATTTACAGAAATATTAAATGAACACCTTAAAAAGGATCAACACATTTGATGTGAAACAATTAAAAAGAAATATGCAATGAAAGTTACTAACATTTTCCAACCCACCACAAACGGAGTGAATTGTCATAGTTTTTTACTTCACGACTAAACATTATGTCTTCATCATCTTGTAGAAGTTCAGGGAAATGTCTCTGGCCTGATGTAGAGCACAGCAATGGTGAAGTTGGATGAAGACTGAAAATAAACAGAATATTTAATCAGGTCTACTTTTTGAAGATGATTTACTTATTAACTTGATGAAAAATAATTTAAAATTAAACATTGCTCTCTTATAAAATAATTAATTTTTGAAAATTTTTGTGTACTTATATACAAGGTTTTTCATAAGTCTGTTTCACTTCTTTTATTAGGAACCAATGTCTCCTAGGGTCATGGAAGTTATGTATAACCCTAGGTAAAACACTATGGGGAATTCATTGAGATGACTTACAGAGCCCTTAGCAGGGAAATAAGAAAGTTTAAAAAATATATTAAAAACTAAAGGTGATAGAGCAAAAACATCAGTACGAATATTGTTGTCAATGTTATAAAAAACTCACTGGAATAAATTTCATGATAATATTGTGAATATTCAAGGAGATATTAATATTAGCAAGTAAAAATAGTACTTTTTCAGGCCTCAAAAAAGAAAAAGTTTCAAACAATGCATGTTTCTTTCATTTTTAGCTAAAATTTGTTTTTATTTAGCTACAAACGCAAAAACTACATTATAACACTAAAAAACTTGCAAATTTGTGAACGTTTTCTTTTTTGAGGCTTGAAAAAGTGCTATTTTCACATGCTAATATTGAAAATATTTCCACGAAATTCCACTTCATGCATGTTTTTTATTATAATACCAACAGTTTTCTATTTAAAGTTTTTGTTCCACCTCCTTTAGCTTTTTATTTATTTTTTCTTTAACTTTCTTATTTCATTGCTAGGGGTACTGTAGTCATCTCAATGGATTAATCATGGTAACTTACCAAGTTAAATTACTTCCATCACCCTAGGACACATTGGTTATTGGCTCCAAATAAAAGTCACGAAACAGACTTTTGAAACAACAACTCATACTCAAATATTTGATTATTTTTTTAATGAAGTGAAATGAAAAAAATCATAAAAACTAATTTTGAAAACTGTGCTTATGAGTTGTTTTTAGAAATTGTGACTATAAAAAGTTCTGAAGAAATCTATTAGGATATAATCATTAGTTTTCATTATTTACTTACACTAAAATAGGTAAATTTAATTTTTGATTTCAGTAAACAGGGATATGGTTATTCTAGTTAGAACAAACTTTTACTTACCTCTTGCCTTAACAGATAACACAATTTGTTGTTAAAAAAACAGCTTAAGATATTTCTATTAGATTTTTAGTGGTTAACAATTTCAAAGCTTGACAGTATTGTTTTAAAGCACAATTCTTTTCTTTATAAACTAGTCCTCTTCAATAATAATCCATGTAAATCAAGTTATTGATTTCATCTTAAAATAAGAAATTTGTTTACCTTATACCATTTACACAATCATTGTGAGCTAAGAATATCTGTGTTGGTTCCAGAACCAAGTAGTCATCTGGACTTATTTCTTTTGGACTTTGGAATGTATCCCAAATAGAAATGACACCATTATGGTTTCCAGATATAACATATTGTCCACAACTGTAATTAGATAGTAAGAATAAAAAAAAACCATATTAATAACTTAAATACATTGCATTTGTATAGAAATATAGGTTTAGTAATCAGACTGCTTTATAATGTATTACTGTTAAAAAAATAATTAATAGCTCATACTTTATTTCATAAATAGAACTGAAGTAGTAACAATATCATTTCTTTAATAAGTATATAAATTATTAATAATATTTTATTACAATCCTTTTAGCCTAACACATATTGAAAAATTGAATTGAAATTTAAAATAATAATAGTACATCAGATTGTAATAATGTTTTATTATAACATGATTTAAGCTATGGGGAAAAACCTCTGCATCTGATTTAGTTTATAAAATAATCTTAATTTTTTTCTGAATCCTAGTAAGACAGAATTCTCTGAAATAACAGAATTATTTAAAGACAAGAAAAACACATTGAAAATACCAGCTGATATCAAACTGCATACGTTGATTGGTCTTACATGACCTTCTCAAACTATAAAGAACAGTACCAAGGTTTCTCATATCCCAACATAATATTTCTGGATCCTGAAAGAAATTTGCTTTGTTAAAAACAGTTCTACACCTTTTAGAATTATATATATATATTTTTTTCAAAACTAAAAACTTATATGAAGCCATAAGTACTAAGGTAGGTCTTTTACAGCAAATAAAAGTTTTGTACTATTTACAAAATTTTCCATGAACCAAACCAGCATTTAAAAATTGCAGAGCATACTTAGCTAATAACATTAACTGCAATCACATTAATCTGAGTCAACTGTAACTGCTGGTATTTATTTATATGAAATAAATAAAACATCAAGAAAACGAAAATTAAAATACATTAACATTTTTATGTGGTGTCTATTTTTGAAAATCTACTGTAGATTTTATTGTGTCACACCCCTTTTAAAAGACAAACTTTGAAAATAAATAAAATATAATGAAGTATCAAGTATCAAAATTTTTTTCAAAAAAAATTGTGTGCATATTCCTCTCAAGTATCTCTACCAAATAAAAAATATAAAAAATGAGGGAATTGTCCATTCTTATAGTCATAGAGAAGTTATAAATGATTTGTATAGCACTATTAAATTAAATTCTAATAAATAATGCACATAATATAATCGGGAGTGATAATAAGTAACATAGAACTGTTAACTCCTTTTAATAAAAAATCCCATTTAAATAAAAAAATATTTTTTTTTATACAGCAACTCTATTTATAGTAAAAACTAGTTACAGATTAGCTGGAAGTCTTATGTTGTAAAAGGGCTTTAGCAAATTTATTGCAATATCTTTTCAAAATATATTGAAAAAAAATAATCAATCTTGAAAGAGAATCAATAAAGTTATGCTTATTGAAGATAAGTTTACTTAAAATCTATTCTCACAATAATAGATCCTATGTGTTCATTAAAATTTCTGAATAATAATTGAACCGATTGAAATTGAATAATCGAATTGAATAATTGTTTTGAATATTATTTTTAAAGAACAAATTTATATTTTCAAAAATAGTAAAAAGAGTGGTTTTTTTTATCAGTCATATAAAAAAAGAGAGCTTATGACAAACCCCATTAATTGATCAATCTGCAAGGCCTGAATTCTCCATGAAGCTACAAAGAACTTGTTTATAATACTTTTAAAACAATAAATATTGATATTGCAACCACAACTAGTGGTTATTTAAGTATGCAAAACATGTGCCATAGCACATATTTCCTCTTCTTTTTTAATATAAATTCTAACAGTTACTTGCCTATAAAAAAATAGAATTCATACAAATAGTTTTAATGAAGATACAATAAGTTTAAAATCATATCCTACTTTTCTACCTCCGCTGTACAACAAAGTACCATCTGGTGAAAACTGTATTTGTGTTACACCTCCTTGTTGTCCTGCCACCAAGGCTTGTAGGTCACCATCAGGCTCAGAGTAAATTCCAACTGTAGAAATTTCACCATTATGGTTATCAGTATGAAAACTGTGAATTTAACTCAATGTGTGAGCAGTATTTTATCAACCATATTAAACCTTTTAAAATAAACAAATAAGTTTTGTGATCATATTAAAAAAGTAGCTTTAAGACATGACAATTAATTAATTTTTCATATAACCTGGATAAACTAGTAAATAATATCTATAAAAATTGCAAAGTTATACATTTTGAAAATGCTATAATTATCATTTAATTTTAAAATAAATATTAAATTACAAACTTCTCACTTGTTTTTTGAAATGAACCAGCAGCAGAAATATTTCTGTTGGCTGAAGTAAAAGCAAAACAGGAAATAATTCCAGATTGCCCACTCTTCTTAGCTGGAAAAGCAATTTAAAATATAATACCACACAATGAAAAACAATACATAAAAATTACATAATAAGAGAATGATTAGAAAATGTAGTTTATAATGAGACCACATGATGGTGGAGTATCCACAACAGGATGAAAATTTGTAAGATTAAAATACACCTAAATACTAATAGATTCCAAATATAAGAATGCAATACCTCCTACCCCAAGAAAATCACACCCAATGTTTTGGTCCTTATTAAATATATTCCCCAATAGGTATTGCAACAATGGCCGAGTAATTAAAAACCTACTCGGCAACCATGTAGTAGATGCAATTTTAAATCTGTTCCTGATTAAGGATGTTTTAATTTTAATTACTTCTTTATTACTCATAAATATGCACTATACTAGGTTTTGTAGACAAATACACTGAATTAATGAAATCACATCAAATTCAAGTAGTACCAGAGTGGTATTGTAATTTTTTTTCTCAATTTCCAAATTTATACTAGCAGAAAAATAAGGATTTTAAAATTAAATGAGGGTATTTTAATGTTATCTTAATAAATTTTAAAAGAGCTATTTGATGATAAAATGTTACACAATGTATTAAAAAAGGTATGTAGCTACAATATGTTTATCTTGAAGCCATAAAAATATGGTCTGATGAAATCATGCATGATATTGTGTTTATGGTTATGATTAGTAGCAAAACTAAACTTTCAATTAAAGTAAATTTCGATTTACCACTTACCAGTTAGGTTAACACACCATCTGGTCTCATTAGAGAAAAGTATTTTTTTACGTGAACAATTTTAGTATTAGAACCCATTGAGTGAATTATAATTGGAAAAAATACATTAATTTGATTATGTTATATAATAGTTATTTCAATTCAATATATTCACCAAATGTAGGTCTTGCTTGAAATTCTCTTCCAGGTAAGTTTACATTGAAAATACGAACTACTTTTTCAAACCCACAATAAAGACGTTGACCATCAGCATCAAAACTTATGCTATGAGGGGCTGTTACTTCATCCTAAAATAATGACATAATATAAAGTACATTGAAAATAAATACCAAATGAATGGGAAAAAGGAAGTTTTACAAGCAGAGCTTTGAATAAAAATTAATATAGAATGTATACAAAACTATTTCACTTTTTAAATGAATGACAATTTACTTATACAACTTGGTAAATCTTCCGAAATACAACGGGTTTGGCTTTTTGACAAGCATAGAGAACTACTTAGTTAATTTTTTCATGTTTACTTGTTTTGGTTTTGACACCTATTATGTTTTTTATAAGATAAACATAAATTTCAAAAATAAGATAAATATATTTGTTGATATATAGTTAAATTTTAGATAAATATATAGTAACACTAACATTTTAGTTAAATGTATTGAAACAATATATTTTAAAGGAATAATTAATATCAGATCATAACCATGGGGAAATTTCTATACTTTCATACAGTTTATCTGTCATGGGACCAACTAAGTAGTTCCCTTACTAGAGGTTCACTTTATTTTTTGAGGAACATTTTAACCTATGTTGCACAGTTAAAAAATTCATTATATTTACAGAAAAATGCAATACATTTCTACAAATAAATTTTAACAATAAAACTGCACAATTCATACCATTTGATCATAGGCTCTGTAACTACATCTCAATTCTCCAGTGAATCCATCCCAAAGATGAACAGAATTTATTTTAGAACATGAAGCTAAGCTGAAATAAGAACGTAAATTACAGAATACATAATTAATAGAAACCCAAAGACTGGATTAAAAAAAATACATCAATTAGGAAAAAAATTGAGTTTGTGAAGAATGTGTTATCATGACAATTAACCAAAAAGTTTGGAATCTCCAACTCTCAAGCGTCACCTCCAGCCATGGACCAGTTTCGTGCTTGTTAGAACTCATCAGCACGGCATAGGAAGGTAACGCAAGAGAATGGAGGAAGGCTTTTAGTCAAGCCGACTATAATGGAAAAACATGGTGACCATTGAGTAGTCTACCACCATCCGCTGGAATGAACTGCGCATTCCCAGGACAGATTAAATCTGTTCAGGGAATGCGCAGTTCATTCCTCAGATCATTCCATTATAGTTGGCTTGACTAGAAGCCTTCCTCCACTCTCTTGCGTTACCTTCCTATGCCATGCTGATGAGTCCTAACAAGGACGAAACTGGTCCATGGCTGGAGGTGACGCTTGAGAGTTGGAGTTTCCAAACCTTTCCCGAACCAGTGGTTATGGTGAAAAATACTCCCTTTCTAACCAAAAAGTGTTTTAAATAAGATAATGCAGCAGGCTAGAATGTTAACAACAGTGAATCCATCTAGTGTAGCTATTTTTCTATTCAATAAATAAATATATTTTACTCTAAGGACTTTTAAAAGTTTCTATAAAAACTTTTACAAGCCTTTTGTTTTCGAAAATTGTAATTTTTTGTATAGTACTGAATACAGGGTGTCTCAAAAGGTTGTATCCAAACTTTAAAGATGTGTGGAAAGAGGTGTCACAAACACACTCCTCCTGAGCCATTAGACAAGAGTGTAGACAAAAGTTGCTAGAAGCAATAAGGTTGTTGTGGACAAAAAGTTGTCAATTATTTTCTACCTTATGTTTATCGAATTTTATTCCTTATATATAATAATAATATACCCAATAAATGCATTAAAAAAGTAACCTGTAAAAAGAACAAGGAAAATTTCAGTTATAGTTTATAAAAATATTTTAAAATATGAATATCAAATTAAAAGACATTCATAAAATTTAATCTGAAATTTTACAACACTAGTTATCATACATACCAACAACTTGATGGATCTGTTGAATTCATCAAAGGATACCAGCAAAAATCATACACAAGACCACCTTCCTTAATCTTGACAACCGATTCCTAAAAATTCCAATAGTAAACAAATAATAACATTACCTACTTTTATCTGGTACTTTAAGATTAGCTGGGTGGGCACAAGTGGCAAATGTTCTTATGAATTGCTAAAATTAAGCAAATATAAAAATCTGCCCCAGAAATATGGTGGGTTTTGGTCAAATAATGTAAAAAGGAAGATAGTGGGTCTTCTTAAATATTTTGCTTCAACTATTGTATTGAGCAATCATTTGCAATGCAACCATTCTTTTCTCAAATCATTAGATGTTCCCCAAATCAGACATCAACATGGGGAGGATAGCTGAAATTACTTGTCAGCATCTGCATGCCCATTTACCAGACTTGAAGATAGATCCTCAACTCAAGTCCTATTCAAAAGTTAATATGTGACACCACTTATGCACCAAATCCATCTATTAAAATCAGCGTTAGAAATTGGGGAAAAAACCCAGTGGTCCTGCCGACCAGTGCTTTGCCAATCTTACTGGTCCACAACAAAAATCACTGGTCCGACAAATTAAAAAGGACCGGTTGAAATGAAATACATGAAGTAACTATTGTACTGAATGTGAGTACCAAATAGTAATGTTAAAAATCAATACATATTAATAACATTTTTTCTTTTTCGCCGGGGGCTCCTCTATCCCATATCACCACATTTCGGGTTCTGTCAAAAATATGTACTTGCCTCACCAAATACAATCATCAAACGAATACCTCTACCATTGAACAAATCGTCTAAATGATTTTACACGTGCTCAAGAAATCACTGGTCCGCCGGACCAGTGATTTTCTGATTCCACTGGTCCGAGCCGTTTTTTAGTTGTCCCGGACCAGCAAAGCACCCCAATTTCGAACGCTGATTAAAATATCTCAACTAGCCCTGTTGTTTAATATTTTTAATGCTCTTATAGTGTTCTTTAGTATCATAAGTATTTAAAATGTTGCCAATAAAGCCAAATTGGGAATATTTGCACCCAGCTAATCCCAAAGTACCCTATTATATATAAGTATTTCTAAAAAAAAAGAGAGAGAGAAGAAAAAGATCAAATACCATTTCTGGAATATCCTCCCACTGTGAAGTGTCCCACAACTCAGAAGGCAAGTTAAAAAGTCTGAGAATATTATCATTGCTACAGGTTACAAGACATGAACCGTCAGGAGCCCTAAAAGAGGATATAGTAGGAACGAGTCTCATAGTCAGTTTTTAGATAGATTGTAAAAAAAATTGCCTTTTGAACAAAAGTTTTCTGCATTTTGGAAGTCAAGCACAGGAAATCATAAATCTGAGATTGACAACCTAACTGTAAAAATAGAAAAATAAATCCTACCACTTGCACCCTCGAGTATAGTTGTCACCTGCTTTATTCTTGAATTCATTCCAACATCCAGTGATTTGCAAAGGAGTATTCTCAAAATCAAAAATGCTTTCTTTTGACTCAGATCCATTCCCATTCAAACACTCATGTACAATTTGCACATCATTTCCAACACCAGTATTTTCTTCAGAGGCAGCTGTTGCATCAGAAGTATTATTTTTCACAACATCAGCACTAATTTCTTCAGATTCCTGTTTTTCCCCAATGTTTGTATTTGAAAGTGAATTAAGAATGTCGTCTAAAACATCAGCTATTTCTGGATGTATTGCGTCCAGGTTGTGGTTTGAAGTATCAACAGGGGAAGAACAAGATCTTTTGATGCCTCTATGTTCGGTATCATTTGATTCCGAATCATTATTTATAGGATCGCGTAAGTGCGACAGTAAACCAGCACATGAAAACGGCATTGTCTGTCACAGTTTACGAAAATTTATTCGACAATTTAATACTAAAGTTGCACAAAATCTAGCTCTTTAAAATTAAATAAAAAATACCAGGTATTCTTGTTGATTTTTACTCAGATCTATATAATAGAAAACCAATTCATTAAAATTGAGAGGATGCCCACAGTTTATTTACGTTTTAGAAGTTGAGTTGAAGAGTTTAGGAGACATTTGCTTGCTCTAGAATGAGCCGCTTCGGGTTTTTTTTTTCGGATTCTTGATTTTTTCCATTTTTTCTTCACAGAGTTTTTGAAATAAAAAATCTTTGAACTCGCTGCTATTCCTTTGCACCTTTGTTCATAAATTATCTATGTAAGTGGAAATCATTTATTAAAGTATGTCTGTCGTACTTCTTTATTCTATCGCAGGGGTTCTCAAACTAGTAGCACAGCTCATACCAAATATGTCAAGTTTACGTAACTGCAACTAGAAATAAATGAACTTTGGCCAAACATGAAAATAATTGGACAAATCTTGAACATTTGTGCTGCTTAGGTAGGGGCGTACGCGATAACTCATGCCAAGGTCTGGACCCTTTCCAAATTTTGGACTAAGTGGACAAAAACGAGCTAAAACCCCTTTTATTTAAGGGTCGAATTTCCTAATTTTTTCTGGAGGGACCCCCAGACCCCCTTTCGGAGTCCATACTGGTTTGGTTCCATCCAGAAAAACAATATAGTATTTATGCGCCATTGAGAATGTTGAAAAAGTTACAATAAAGCAAGGGCGGGTCCAGACCAGATTTTCGGGGGGGGCCATGTCAAAGTCGGAGGGTATTACATTCGAAATTTTCAGTGCCTCAGAAAAATTTTTGAAGAGTGCTTGCTTTCAAGCAGCTTTTTAGGGGTTTATAGTAACTTAGAGGATATCCAGGGCCCGTGCCATAGTTTTAGAAAGTGGGGGGGGGGGTGAAATATTTTTGTAAGGCCATAATAATACTTGTGTTCGCGAGGTGTTTGGCTCCCAACTTTCCGAGTATAACATAAATAAAATGCGAAACTTTGTTAAAGTTATAAAGGTTTCTTCAGATAATGCTAGCTCGAAAGCAAATGTGGGGGGGTCTGGGGGTCCTCCCCCAGAATTTTTTTTGAAATTTGGCTTCAAATAGAAGTTTTTCTACTCATTTTTGTACTTTTGGTATCCATTGGATAACACCTAAAGAGGGTAACTTCTTACACTCCTAAAAGGAGAGGAGAGAAACAAGTTCAAGGAGAAAACAGTAAATAAGTAACCATGAGAAATTAATAGGGGGTCTGGGGGGTCCCCCAAGAAAATGTTTGAAAATTTGCCTCTAAAAATAAAGTTTCAGCTCATTTTAAAAGCATGTAAACCACAGAATTTTCAAGGATGAAATTATAAATAGATACCCAATTTTGAAAAGGGCCGGGGGTCCTCTCCTGAAAATTTTTGCAAATACGCGTATTTAAACTATAGTATTACCGGTTTGAGCCCCATCCAATGTTAGCTGAAGGGGGGCTAAGCCCCCCCCCAATATTTTGTGATGTTTGGATATTTTCTGGTTTGGAATCCCCTTCAAGAGCGGTTATTTGGGGAGAGGGTAACCCACAAAAGGTCTCAGAATGTGTTAAAAATTTCTTTTACAGGGTTCCCACTCTTTGAAAAGATTGAAAATCAAGGACTTTTCAAGGACCTCAACAAAAGTTTTCATGGACCTTTTTTAAGAGACCCATATAAAAATCCTAATTCTTCTGAAGCAATCGCGATGTTTCCAGAAACAAGCTTACTCTTTAACTTTTTTTAAATTGATCAAGTGCCTCAATTTCTGACTATGCACACAGAATACAAGTTTTATAATAAGATTTTAAATAATATAAAAAGTAATCAAAGATGAATTTAAATATTTCATGCAAAAACCGGGAACTGCGAAAAGGAATCGTAGATGAATTTGAGATTGAGATTCAAGGACCTTTAAGGACCTGGACCATTTTTCAAGGACTTTCAAGGACCTAAATTTAGCGAATTAAGGACTTTCAAGGACCGTGGGAACCCTGTTTTAAGGATCAAATTTTAAAAATTTTCTTGGGGAGAGACCCCAAACTTTGGAATTAAGCTGAAATGCTACTTTTAACAGAGAAATTTCTAAAAATTTTCTGGGAGAGATCCCCCAGACCCCCATCTTATTTCGAGCTCGCAATAATTACACAAAACTTTTACATTAAATGCACCTCAAAATATTACACCTTGGCGATATTTAAAGGGACATGTAACGAAATTTAATCTATACATCTGATACAAAATTAGGTAATTAGGCACGTAAACTTAATGGTTGTTTCTTTTAATTTTATGTGTTTTTAATGTCTTGTACTGGCCCTCCCCCCCCCCAATATTTTATAAAAGTTGGCGCCTATGAATGTCAAAATATTAAAGGGGGGTTTGGGGGTTCTCCCCCAGAAAATTTTTTGAATTTTAACATTAAGAAAGTGTTTTTTAAGCTATTTGTTAGGGTTTCTCGGGGGGGGCCATGGCCCCCAGGGCCCCCCCCTGGACCCGCCCCTGCAATAAAGATCAGATCAGGTATCCCAGAGAATTCCCAAATTCCCAAGAACATACAAGAAATAGCTGAAAAATGCTTTTATCACACTAAAATTTAAAAAAAAATTCGGGTGAAGACACCAAGACCCCCCCCCCCCCCCGTTCCCATTTGGGCAGTGCAGTGGTTCCTCCTAACCGGTTTTCTTCAGGTATTGTAGTTTTAGCGTAAAAAAAAATATTATTATTGCTCTGAATGCGCCTTTTACCATCACCCGTGTTGGGTGATTTCAGTGATGCGAATGGTTCTTCGACCTTGATTTTGATTATTTGAGTTATTTTAGTTTCTAAATCCTTATAAAACATTTTTGAATTTTCGTACTCTTCAATTTGATTGGGTGTCTGTCTAGTCAAGTCAATTGCATTGTGGCAATATTGGACAGATTTTCAACAAACTATATTCCAGCCAGGCTTTCTATTCTAGTGTGAAAACTGTCTTGATCTTTGGTTCTACTTCGGCATATGAAGTATTTCCTTTGATCATAGCACAACTATATCATTTTTATATCAATTTATATCAACTGATGATTTAAGTCATGGGTTGATATCGTAGGGTTATATGATATAGCGTGCTACCTGGGTATCAGTGTTTTTTATGTATCAAACACGTTCATTTTTCAAAGTCATGGATATTTCGAAGCTTTCTCTTGGTCCTTTAAACTTTCTATTAAATCAACGTTAAAAAATGTTGGATAATTTGAAGTTCTTCTCACAAAAATTATCACCCGAAGAACTGTGTAAGCAACGAATTCAGACTAGAATTCAATAATGATTCCTGAAAAGAAAAGGTTGCTGATAGGTCGCAAAATAGAAAGTATAATCATTTCAATCATTCAGTTTTAATCCGGTCTTGATTAATTGTATTATATTGAAAGTTTTTCAGTGGTCCCTACAGCTTCAAATCATCCAAGTTGCTCAGTATAAAATCTCATATTTGTTTTTTATTAGATTGTTATATAATGTTTCTTCTAATTTCTCTTTATACTAAAGAATTTATTTTACCTTTTGTTTATTAAAAATTTAACATTGTTCTTAAATTAGTAAATATAAATACTTAAAGAATACTCCTTTTATCAAAATATTATGAAATGATTGATAATGAATATTATATTCATTTCATAATATAAATATATCTCTTAAATACATGATTTTCAGCATTTCCCTCATTATTATTACTGAACGAAACACATCCTACGCTGACCAGTCAATGAAATATGCGAGCATTTGTAAAGTTTTAAATTTAATGGTACTATCTTTTGTTAATGCCAAATTTTCCCCTTTTACACAAAAAAATCACCAATTTATGCCTTCTGCCAGAATTCTAAAAATGAGGTAATAAGATTTTTCCAATATTTTTATTTTACTTAAACAATTAAAATAGGATGTGTTTTCACCTAGTTTAAAAGTAGGAAATATAATTTACAAATTTGGGTATTTTTTTAACATAAGGTAAATTATCAGAAATTGTAAAGCTATCTTTAATATTTTTTCCTCTCTTAAAACCAGGTGTGTAGCCAAGGAAGATGATTTGGGGTACAAAATACAGAAATTAAACTTTTTGACCATAATAGGACACCTTCCCTGGATTCCTGGATATCCCTGCTTATTGATAAATATAGGGCGCACCATATTTTAGATATGTTCTTACCAGAACAAGAGTTACGCCATCCAAGAGTTATGGTTTCAAATAACAAATTAAATACTACAAAATTAATTATTATTAATTAATATAGTTTCTTCTTAGGAAATATAGGGCTTCCAGAAAAAAAATAAACAATTAAAATTGTGTGTTTTAATATTCTTAATTTTGTTTTGTCGTTTGCATGCGGAAGCATCAGGCACACAAAGTCAGAGATAAGCACGAAGACATCTCTCTTCCGAAGTAATGAATGGAGAGGAAAGATAATAGTGACTATAGTGACGCAAGAGTTGGGATGGAGTAAATGCATATTCGTTTCAAAAGATTAAAAAACGGAAATGGAAGTTTATGAAGGTCGTAACCTAATTCCAGATAAAAAGGAAAAGACGACTAATATAAACAGTGACTTAGCTAGAAAAACATTTCTAAGGGGGATATTGGACTTTATAGGAGGGATATATAGGATATAGAATATTGGGTAAATTTAGTCCTTTTCTCTATGCTCAAAAAGGAAACATTTCTGGAATTCGGAATTCACTCTCTCCACCTGGACACTCTACTGAATAGGAATATTACCCTTCGCCAAACAGGTTCACAATAGCATTAATATTTCAGTTTTTCTAGTAGATGAATTGTTTGTACGTTATCAAACTAGATGTCGCCACCACAATTAGACCGCTCAAGAGGAGGACCCTGGTCTGCGATTGCACTACCTTATACCCCCATCTGACTTACTTATATGAAAAATCATAAGTGATAGTTCATTTACCCAAGTTTGGTATTTATGAAATTTAAGTTTTAGAATAATTATTTTAAGTTCTTGTACTTTTATTATTTTGCTGTCACTATACACAAATTTTGCTAATTTCTCGACAGTGGTTTGGCAGTTCGATTCAGTAGGTTCTTAGCAAAGCGGTTCTTAGAAATAATTGTCCTTTATCGAGATAGAAGGGGTAATAAGAGCTAGGGCAGGAGTTTGCCAACCCGCGGGGCGTATTGAAAAGAATTTTGCGGCCCGCGAGAATTTTCGTAAGTTAAATTTGCCTGAATTAAAAAATTATGAGTGGTTATTGGATTTATATTTTTAGTAGATTGACGATATCATCGTCAAAAATCTCAATAAATTGAATTTAGCGTTGCAGAGAAAATATAATTTAATAACCGATTCATTCAATCATATCAAAGCATTTTAGAAGGAATTATTGTTTTTTGAATATCACAATAAATAAAAAATTAATAGCGTTCAACACTTTCTTTGTTGAAAGAATTTAAAAAATCGAAACAATACTAACATCAAATATACAAGAAAAATCAGATAACTGGCAGCTGCATTTGAGAGTCGTTTTACTAATTTCAAAAAGTACTATTACAAAATGTTTGATATACTATATTCATCTCTTTTTCATGTTGATGTCGAGTAAGCCCCAGCGAACCTCCAGATGGAATTGATAGACCTAAAGTGCAATAGTAAATTGAAACAAATTTCCGAAGGCTCACACTTAAATACTATCGATTTTTATAATACACATATTACAAAAGAAAATTTTTCGGGTTTGAGGAACTTGGTTCGAAAGGTCGTGAACGCTTTTGGATCTACGTTACACAGGTGCGAAGTAAGTTTTTTTTCACCAAAATGAAATTATTTACAAATAATAAATCGCGTTCAAATTTAACCGATGAAAACCTACAGAGTCAATTTAGATGTGCAAATACAAGCATTAATATAGACATCCAAAAGCTTAGTGAAAGATTTGAAAATATTTTTCCAAATCCTTTGAAACTTTATAATCTCTAAAACGAATAACAGTAACAGAAATGCATTGAATTTCATAAAATCTATTTTTTTTTAGTCAATATAACATCAGTTTGTGGATATGGGAATTTCTGTAGTTTTCTATGGGCAAAAAAGTATAATTTCCACTTTCGGGGGATATATCCTTTGGCTACGCTCTTATATTCCTCCGAATATCTATTTATACTTAATTTGAAAGCTATATGAAAAAATCCTTTTTGGTAGTATTAGGTATAATTGGTTTAGTCTGTTAGATAATAACACAAAAATGAGTCAATCATAGATTTTAATACAGTTTTAATATCCTCCTAGTATTTTTAAGTGGATATGCAATGGAAATAACAGCTTTACAAATATGCAGATCGTAAAAGTTTTAAAAATTCACATATGAAGAAATTCCAGATTCAGAATATCCATGATCCAATCATTATACTTCATAACTAATCGAAAAATTATAAAAATCGACTGCATAATATTATTTAATCCTTGAAAAAAAAAACGGTTTTAAAAATTGTTGGAAAAGATAAGTTGTGTGATTGCCTCGGATAGTTTCGATCCTTTATAATAGTAGTAGTTTTACATTGTTTATCAGTTGCACAAATTGCACGAACATTAAAAAGTAGGAAACATTTTCAGGAAACATTGGTTTAACCCAGCCTCTCTCCTTAATAATTTACACAAGTCGGCGCCTTTGATTTATTTTGCATTGAATTTCCTAGTTTATAATTCAAGGTTTCTCACCTCAATTGAAAATTTTGTTAAATTTGAATGGCATTAAGGCAACTACAGTTGGCGAAAACAACTGGAGTTTATAATTTAAAGCCTAATTTGCGCATTAGGAATCATTAGGTAAGAATCATTTTTGTTGAAATGGCCTCATTCTGGATCTGATATGGGTGATAATATCCATCAAGGTTGCATCAACCACGACGGATCAAAAACTGCCGCTTTCTCTTTTACCGGTTCGAATTTTTCCAAAAAACCAGATCACTACAGGTTGTCATTTGTGATTGATGGTTGTGCATCTTTCCCAGTATATTGTTTTGCAACTTCTTGTATATGACAATTACATAAACGCATTTTATTGGAGGAAATTAGACAATTCGAAATAGTAGTACTGTTTGTGCCCCTTGGCGCCTAATTAAAAGTCGAACACCATTTCCGTGAATTCAGAGTGAATGGCGTATTCAACTTAGGACTAGTAAAATCAGACTTATCGCACCTTTGAAATCAAGGATGAGAAAAGCCGATTCTTCTAACATTAAAGTTAGTGGTTTCCAAAGTTGGCGGAAGTAGAAGTTGAAAGTTCTAGAAAAACGGGAAGGGGGGGCGTTAGTGACTTTTTATACGTAATAATTTATGTTTAATACTGATACGGAAAACACTGATTTTTTAGTAATTTTAGAAAGAATATGGAATATAAATTTTGAAATAATTTTCATTTCTCTCGAGTTTTACATATATTGCAAATTATATATTTTGAATCGTTTCCAACTTCAATTTTTAAAATTTTTTCTCAGTGTTACAGAATGTTAATATGTCTAAAAATGACAATAATCAGTTGTTACCAGATGTTACAAAATCAAATATTTTTGGAGCATGTATTTATCATAGGAATTAAAGAAGTCCAGTCACACAAAGTCCTAGGCCATAATTTGGGGATCTTTACTTAAAAATAGTGCACCCTCTAATGTTGTGTTCTACATATTTCGATGTTTCATATCCACTCTGCAATCACAAACATAACATCAACACCAAATCCCTACAGACACAGTTTCCCCAACAAAAACCCACCGTGATTAATCAGATGAGCAACCAAAACTCAATCAGCGCCTTAAAGAGTCGTTCTCAAATGACTATTTCGCTTCTTAATCTAAATACATCCCTTGTGCAATATTGGTATGACGTTCTCTCAACAAGTGCGTCACATCTTCCTTTCCATGGATGGACACACAAACGAGACATTATCACTCGGCCTTGATCTCAGCAAATCCAGAAACACAAACGGGAAAAAATAAAAAAGATTAACCAACCGCTGTGACTCATCTCAATTTAACTGGAATGAAAGAACAACGGGGGAAATAATTCGCTACCTCAGGCCTCGTCGACCCATTGACCCTCAGTAAATACATGCAATGGGCTTAACCTTGATGGTATACCTTATCCCTCAAATTTGTGTGAATGGAGGCTTTTTTTTATGTTGGTTTCAAAGTATTTATGGCTCAACGTGATATCTCAATGCTTGCATGGTTCGCTAAGTTGTAGCGTGAGGGAGTATTGAATTTATTTCCCCCCTTTTTTCAAGTATACTTACACCACCTTGTTATTAAAGAAGTTCCAAAATGAAGTGTCGCTTTCTCCTAGTTTCGGGTGGCTGAATCTCTCATTAAACTAGCACATTAGCACGAAAAGTAACCGAATACACAACAATGAATATTTATAGAGAAGTAATTTATTTATACTGAATATCAGAGAAGCCAGAAAAGTTTACTCTATATTTTATCCACAGTTTCCCTAAAACTGTATCGTTCAAAACGTCCCCAGCTCACATTTACTCAAAAAATGCAATACTGTATTTCATCTTTAGGTTCATTCAGAAATTGCGTTAATCAATTTTCTGGGGTTTATAGTCTACTTTTTCTTCCCCCATGTGTTGTCCAGTCTCCGTGACCCCTCAGTCTGTGATCTTCTCAGGGGTGAGTCTTCTCACCCTTCCTCCCCTAAGTGTGACATAATTTGTGAATGGACCCCCTTTTCCCAAAACTATCTTCCCAAAAATAAATTTTGGTTCGATGAAGAGATGAAAGCTGAGAGTTAATCTGGCGGACTGCAACGAATCAACCGCAATGATGGACGGGTGTCCACTTCGTTCTGCATCGGAGACATTCTCTCTTCACAGCAATAACACTTCGACACCAACTACGCACTGGATTCATATACGTCTCTTTAAATTTTTAGTAGAACACACGGCGTTCAGATTACGATTATTAACGTCGCATGACTCCGTTTTAAACTTATTCATTGTTAGCAATAAAAACTATGGATAATTAGACATTTTAAGTGAGCGAACAAAAAATAAAATTATTGAGCACTGGAACCGTGGAACCCAACTTGAAGAAGTCAGTGGTTCACTTTTAGCCCATCCTTCAAGAAGCACCCCTTACCTTGTTTCACATTTACTACACTTAAATATTACACAGACAACTTATGTGTGGTTGTAATATAATTAATTTAAGAAAAAAAATATACTAATTGTATATGTTAATTATGTTACCTCTCAATAAAAAGCGTGATAACTCTCTCTCTCTCTTTGGGTAATAATCTATTTTTTTTTCATAAAAAAAAAATGGAACTTGCAATTATAATCACTGAAAAAGTGTATACGGGTAAAAATTTAAAAATGACTGTTATCACTCCTTATTCAAAAATGATGTCAACTTAACGGATTGCATTCATCATTCATTCCATTTCGTTCAACGCACTCAACTTTAAAATCTCTATTGACAGTTTTTTATGTGACTTGCCGCGCTCTTCCACCGATTGTTGCATTCTTCCACCGAACTATTGTTATGTTGCAATAGAGTCGTAAAACATATGTGTAGAAACGGATTTTTTATAAAATCATGTTGAACTCCATACAGAAACGGATTTGTGTTGCAGTAACTACAGTAACCAGTACAGCAGTAACAGTTGCTCTGCTTTAATAGCTTAAAAATCATTCAGTGATCATCAAAGCGTTCTTAATTTACTCGTAACTCAAAAGATTCTAAAAGTAATGTTCGTTTGTTTCATCTTTCTATCAATAAAAAATTGATTGAGGGTTGTATGATGAGTGAGTGTAAAGCCCCTTCATGAACTAAATCAATTCATTTTTTAAATAATTTTAAGCGAGAGCGTTTGATTTGCTACTTATAAAATCACACGGCTTTATAGAGAATTCATTATAACAAATGGAAACACTGCCGAAACCTTTCTCGCCGACACAAAATTTTTAAGGCCTCAGATCAAGACCAAAGAGCTGAATGTTAATAATTTAGTATTTTTCTCAAATTTTACTTGACATACTTGACATTTTACTTGTCAGTTTTCGAATTCTCAGATGTTTCGTAATGTCATTATCATCATTGAATTGTTAATGTTTTAATTAGTTCTTTTCAACCATTATCACTCAAGTTGGAAAGAAAACTGAAACTGATGTGCTTCTTTCTTAATATTGATATTCTTGATAATTGATATAATTGATATTCTTTCTTAAGTTAATTTGTTTAGAAAATGTGAGTAAACAACCTTTTCTCCCCACAACATGAATACTAGCTACGCCCTTGCAAGTATTGAAGTATCCCCCGTTTCACCAACTACACTAAAAACACAAAAAAAATCTACAAAGTGTCATAATGAATGGTAAATGCACCTTTCATGTTCCTATCTAAAGACATGCAAAAGGCAACGATCTTCTGTCCCGTAGGCTGCATTTGGAAGCTGCAAAACTGTAATTTTTGAGATCATCGCTCACCACCTGAGGGCGACCATTATTTGCACTTACCCCCATCATTAGCGTACACTCAACCCTGTCTTTCGCAATGGACTTAAGTAAATATCGTATACGCGGTGATGAGAAATGATATTCGGTGCGGAACTAATGCATTTTAATGCACCCGTAATGAGTAACTAACACCTGTTATCTTTTGTTTGTCGGCGGTAATAATTACGTACAGGTAAGGCCAATTGGGCGTTTTACCCTAAACGCCCTCTTTTTTATATACTAGAGGAAAAACACTCTCCGTTAAGCCCTTTCACCCTACTGAAAGTGAAGGTGGAAAAAATCTCGAGATTTTACCTGCAAAAAAGAGGACTACACCCAAACGGAATCCGTTTTATTTAAAAAAAAAATGCTGACGTAAAAAACTACTGAAAAAAGATGAGAAACTCAAACAAAAACATTAATTCGTCACGAGCGGTTCACTGAGATATCCGTCCATTGCTTCTTTAACAAAAACAGTTAAATGCTTATTATAGGGACCGTTCCCTAGTTGCTCTTTTTAAGGATTTTATATGCAGTATACATCTCACTAACTCTCCGTTTAAGTATTTCAATGTAGCTCACATAATACCCTTCACAGTATTTTCCCCTTTGTGATTGGAACAATTGTATGTCAGAAATAATTTGATTTTATTAATAGAAAATTAACAATTTAGCTAAAGAGAGTGCGATAAATTCTTTTGTAATTTGTCATAATGATTTTCTTGGGAAAATGCTAATAAATTTATAAAGAACGGAATAATATGAAATCGCCCAGATATAAAGTAAAAACTTTTAGTACTTTTTTTTGTGCAACAATCATTGTTGCACTTGTAGAATTATTATTATGTTTGTAAAATTGTTGTTGTACATCCATTATACTTCCGAAAACACCCTGGATTCACCATAACATTCAAGGGTTCCAGATTGGCATTCTTTCAATTTTCAACTGCCCACCTGAAGTGCTTGAATTTTGAAGGTGGCTAAAGAATATTCCTATTGTGCACTAAATGCAACGTCAGCACATTCTGCAATGTCTAGGGTTTTCCTGTGAGGAGGTTGGGGCTGATCCCCTAATTTTCTTGGATTTTGTAGAAATACAGGCCTCATGGATCTAATCTACGTTGGTCTAATTTCACTAAACGGATGGAGTTCCAGTAAGTGCATTATATGGAATTAGCATGGGGAGAAGTTTAAAATGTTTTATCATGCCCATTTAATGTCACATATGACATGAGCTGAGCAAAGGTGGTAGTCTGTACTATGCTATGATTCTTTAAATTCATTTTATCCTCTATCTGTATGTTTTAAAATAGACTGCAAAAAGTTTTCTATTGTTTTATGAAGTGATTATGTCGTGCTTAATTAATGTCATATTATTAAATACGCATAGAGGGTAAAGTTTATCACATAATGAATGAAAGTTATGTAAATAGAGAGAGAAACCTAGGAATTCAAAAGAGGAATTTCGAAATTGTGTTATTCCAATAAAAAGAAAGAACATTGAAATGGTCTAGCTTTTCTCATTAGAGAAAGAAAAGAGGATGAATCCCGTGAAATTTGTGAATGACCCCTTTTGTAGTGTGCGCTCAGGCTATCCTATCCTCCATTGATGTCTCTCTTAACAGGAGATGTATCTTAATCGAGATGTTTCGGCGATACATTTACAGGGGATAGATACATTTCGCACTCATTCATTGTTTCTATCTGATCTGGCACCATATACACAGGCATGGTCCCATTTCTAGATCGTGTGCTTGTGTAAAATCCATTAGGATAAACGCAGCAGGGGATTCAGGGGAGAGATGGATATCAGAAAATGATGACAAATCGTTCTTGAAACTGAGAAATGGCCATGATTGCTGAAAGAAATTTCTTGAAGTCTTCTGTAAAACTCACAGATGGAGAATAAAATGATTTTCAAGAATCATATAAGAATTATAAAAGTGTTTCCTAACCTTTTTTTTGTTACTCCGGGGCACTCCGGAAAGTCCTTGGGCTGAAAAAGAAAGGGAAAGAAGGAAAAAAAAGGAGAGAAAAGACGTAAATAAAAAAGAGAAGGAAGAAAGTAGATTCTGGAAGACCAAAATGTTTGTCATTTAAAAGATGTACTTTTTCTTCTTTTTACCCTTTTCTCTTCTTTTTCCCTTCTTGCCCCCCTCTTTTAAGCCCAAGGGGTCACTTTCCCCAGATTGTTCAAGTTTTTTCGTTAATTAAATGCTTGTGCTGATCAAAAATGAATTATTTAGGGTCAAAATCTATTCATAAATAGATGGATTTCTGATGAAAACACAGGATTGTCAAATAGAGTTTTTGTGGTGTTTATTCAAAATTTAATATTTTTCATCTAAATTTCACTTTTTTTTAAGTCCTTTTCCCCCCTATTTTTAAGAAGCAGTAATGGATTTTCAGATGTGGGTGTAGATTTTTTTTACTATCATATTAGCCAGCATGACTTAACCTGTGTCACTATTGAAGTTGTGTATGCTTAATCTAGGGAGTAAAGTTTAAAGCGGGTACTTGCCAGGGTCGACGGATTTCAAAAATTGTCAGTTTAGATAGAAAATATAGATGGCCGAATAAAACTTTTAAATGGAATATCGGTCAAATAAAGAGAAAAACATTCTGTTACATTAGCATTAATCTTTAAAAATTAAGTAAATATTTTATTGATTTTATACATATCGAAGCATTACGATAGCCATACACACAGCAAAATAATTAATCTCCTCTTTTTAACTCACTTCTATCAAAATCTTAATATTCTTCCCATCCGATAACTGTTTTTTCTTCAAAATTGCAATATACTTTTTCTCTCATAATTTCTCTGCTGAAATCAGAAATATAAACTGCAATTATACGTTCTACTAACACTTATGTAATTCCTTAAGCCCGAAAAGAAATTTTTAGAAAACCTTTTGCCTACTTAATACCAAAATTATTCAATAGCTTGCCTAATCATATCAAAACAGAAAAATCTCCTTTAAAATTTAAGAAACTTTTAAAATTATTCATATACTCAATAGATGACATTGAACAATATTTAAATAAATGCCCACAAAAATAATAATGTAATCTGAAGCTCACCATACAGCATCATCTAACCATCACAATAATAATTTGTACCTACGTATAAGGGTTTATAGCTTTTGATTTACCTATTAACATTATCTATTATTAATTTATTTATCATAATTAATTTTTTTTCAGTTAATTTATCTTTATTTTTTTTTGAGAACTCATATTGTATTTTAGGTAGCCTTCTGTAAGTCATATGACTCTTTGATGTCTAATATGTATAAATGTATATCTTGTCGGGTTTTTTCCCTCTTTTGATTTATTTGACCTCATTATTGTATATTTTTTCAAACCCAACAGCCGTTCTGCCACCAAACTTCATCTCAGAGACAACCTTCACATCATCAGCACAAAAATAATAAGAAAAAACCTCTCCCCACTAACAAACTTCTCCGCCCCCAATCAGTCAAAAATCCCGCCCCCAAATCTGTTCCCGTTGAATAATGGAAGAGGGAATTCCTTAAGTGCGAAACCAGCACGAAAACATATCCGTTCCCTGGCACAAAAGTAACTCCCAACCTAGAAAACATTCTCACCAGTCACAGGGGTTAAGTCCCTCTCATTTAAACCCCTGACATTAATCCGACAGCTGCTCTCCACCACCATTTAAAAATCCCTTAATGTCTGTCTGCAGCCGACACCCCCGTGCAACACCTTGACTGAGAAAAGGGGGGTCCACCCCCTCTCTTGACTGACGTGCACTGGCGATAGGAGTTCTTTTTCAATTACGGAGGACAACACGCAATATAATAAGGAACAATTTTTTTTTTCCCGTTACCTCTCAACTCGACTCTATGCGTCAGAGAGGATGGTTACGACTTTATTGGTTGGAGAGAGCGCTGTTTCCATTATGTTTTGGGAGGCTCTAAAAGTGGTGGAACATGAGAGGAATATGCTGGGGCAGTGTATGCAAGGCTTAGTTTTATGGGGTTCCCAAGTATATCGGGTTTCTGAGGTTTTTAAATAAATTTACTGTCACTTATGATATTGTAGGTCAGTGGGAAGCCCACACTAGGCTGTGATGAGTAATCGTTTAGGAATTTTGATCCATTTTATCTATCTCATCATCTACTCTACTCTATTCCCTCTAACACCGGAATTATTATTCTCCCCGCTTTTTCATGTTTATGATTTCTAAGTAAAAAAAAGTCTTCTTTCATTTGAAAAGTTACATATGTATGGCTTGCTAAATGCCTGATAAATATGCATTGGAAAAGTACAGAACCTCAATATTAACCCCCCCCCCCAAAAAAAAGTGATAATTTTTCTCTTTGTGAAGTTTACCACTTTTCATGAGAGTGAAAAGAGTGAGAGGAATTAAATATCAAAATGTATAACTAAATCGTTTCTCAAACATTAGGTTAGTATAGACATTAAAATTTGTTACGAAATCATACTTTGTTTTAGCGCCACAAAAAAGAATGTCCTTTGTAGTCAATACCGATGATGATCCAAATGAAACCCTTATTATTTAAACATTCTAAACTAAAGGATTCTAATAGATATGTAATTTCAATCATGTATTCACAGACACATGCCACCTTTAGATTAATCTACAGCATCCTTGTACTCAAGTATAAAATTGGGTTCATGTTATTGGGTTAAACTTACTTCCCTAATCCAAGGATTAAAAGGGATATCTTGGTTTCTCATCTAAGACCTTGTAACTAGATTTAAGGTATGGATGAATGTTGAATCTTTATGCATGAATCCCCCCTCCAACATAAATACGAATAATAGGAAATACATCCGAATTTCCAATAAACTAGAGCACAAAATATTTCCCATTACGTGTCTGATCTCACAAAAAGGGGATTTACAATACATGGATTTGACACTATAAATTCAACATTACACCCCAAGCATTTTTACCCGAAGCGAACCATTTCCCTTACTTTCTTTAAGCGTGATCTAAAACGTGCTCAAAACGGATCAAAAATGAATCATGTCGTCTCTCTGCAATCACACATTTCCTCTTAAAACTCGCTATCATGACTCAGATCCATCTGTCCCGTTCCAGCTATCAAGTTTCGCACCCCTTCTCTTGAGTTAAGAGAGAGGGAAATAATAATAACTTATATCAGATGATGAATCAGATAGACCGTTACCTTCTCTGTCCCAAAGACCCCGAAAAGGTGTTATCTTAAGCTCCAGAGTAAGTAGTCGTAAATTTGGCTCGAGACCCTGGAGTAGCCCCCTCTGAGTTTCACCGACTGAAAAAGGTTGCATTGTATCACGCTATCTGAGAGAGGGAGAAGTGAGAAATACTATCATCCCGACCACTTTTATAGCCATCTCAAATGTTTATCTATCCCGATGATCCTCCTTTAAGTTGGGAAAAATTGCCCATTCTGGAGTCTTTTGGGTTGATGACCCAGAGTTCCAGCACATGGCCTCAATATAGGTTTTTCAAACTCTTGAGGCATGTCTCGATTTTCACGATTTCTTTGGGATTTATTTCTATTGAAGTATTTTAAGTCGTATTTTTTGTGTAAGCAAAGTCTTATAATAAGGTTGTGTGGCAGTTTTACTTATTTCAATCAATGTTATTTATGAAAACTTTAAAATTGCCAAATTTCTGGAAGAAGTTCTAAAAAATTTTATTCCTACAAACCCCAAACAAATTTTTTTACTGCTTTTAAAATTAAATATATGTAGTGTGGAAGCCAGTGATTGCAAAGGGATTGGGATTAAGTTAATTTAATTATTGGTTTAGACTAGAATTACATAAGACATTACATTAGACAAAACAGAAAGGGGGGACGATCACAAACAAAGAAGTTAAGTTTCACAAAGAAATGCGAGCGCTCTCGCTCGTCTCCTCTCTCTCTCTTCTCTGGAAGCTCTGCCAGCTCATGGGCAAGGGCGTGGTTATTGCCGTTCTCAACCAAGGTCCAAGGACATCCTTTGTTAGAGCTCGGCACGTGTGGTGAGAGGAGTTGAGTGGTAGGGATCCTGCTCCCCACAACTCTCGGCGCATCCTGATATGGCTGAGACCTCGCAGCCAGTGAAACAGTTAAGTTCTAAGCAGCTAAAATGAGATCAAAAACAAAAACACAGCAAAAGACAGGGGAATGATATCCTCAAAATTTAAATCAAAAGTTTAAAATACTTCATAATGAAAAGAGGTAAAAAAAAGAAAGAACATTCAAATAAAGATGTAGTAAACAGAAAAACATTAAAAAAATTAAAAAAAATTTACAGACGTAAAGTTGACTGCATATAAGCCGGAAACTAAAAAAAAAACTGATTAATACAAAGATGAAAATATAAGGTAACTTCGAAGGTGAAAAACACTGGAAGTAGTCACTGTTCAAATGGAAGAGTCTGAAAAGAAAATAAAAAGAAAAGAGTCAAAGTTATGCGAGAAAAGATATAATGTTCAAAAAGTGTCAATCCGGTCTTCGCCAGGGTTTCATGTGATCGGCAGCAGTGGAAGTTACGTTTGGTCCTTCATGAGTTCCGATCTTTTCCACGTCATAACGGTCGTGATACTTTACTTTCGTGACACGGTAAGGTCCAAAAAATTTCGGGCGGAGTTTAAGCCCTGTGCCGAACTGGGTTCTCTTTATGGCGACCAAGTCGTTGACTCTGTAAAGTGTAGCAGGTTTTCTCCGGGTGTTATACTGGCGTCTATTCTCCTCTTGTATTTTCAGAATGTTCTTTTTGGCTTCATCTCTCAGGTTTTGTCTTTCTTTCATCATGTTGGCGTTAAACTCTTCTCTCAGGATTGAAGCAATTTGTAGATCTTCGACGTTTCTCATTTTCTTGCCAGTCATTAATTCAAAAGGAGTGAAATTGGTGCTACGGCTGGTTGTGCTGTTAAGTATTCTTTGAACATCAGGCACATATTTAAACCATTTGGTTGGGTCGTTTATGGAAATTTTGGCCAAGACAGGGATTAGGGTTTCGTGCAGGCGCTCAACTTGACCATTTGCTCTGGGAATACCTGTGGTGGTGAGAATATGGTTTATTCCTTGGGAGGCGCAATATTCTGCAAAGTCTTTAGAGGTAAAGGCACTTCCTCTATCGGTGATAAAGCGTTCAGGGTTGCCAAAAACAGTTTGCTGGAGAGTTAACTTTTCTATTGCACAGTGGGTTGTAGTGGACTTTACTGGATAAAGCCAAACGAATTTAGAAAATGCATCAATTACGCTAAGTATATGATTGTAATTCTTGTTCGTAGAAGGTAATGGACCGATGAAATCGAGATGGTATGTTGTTAAAGGGGAATCGTCTTTTGGGATGGGATTCAATGTACCTTCTGCTTTACCGCGTTTTCTATTGCACAAAATGCATTCGATGCAGTTGGATATAACTTGCCGGACTTTGTCTTTTAATTTGGGGATAAAATAGTCACGCTTGATTAGTTCTTCTGTCTTAGCGAGGGCGAAATGACCTTTTCTGTGGACTTGTTGGATAATGTCTGTTTGCATGGCTTCAGGAACTACTAGCAGATCGCGCTCTGGGGTGCTCTTGTAAAGAATGTCATTTGTAAGGCGATACTCTGAGGCATTGTTTTGTGTACATAAAATTTTCATTGCCTTGACAAATTCGTCTGTGTCTTGGGCGGTTGCTATTTGCTTAGTTATCTCGCAATGGGTTGTGATAGAAAGGACCGTATAACGGCTTAAGGCATCGACATGAGGTAGTTGTCGACCGGGTCGATGAACAACTTCAAAGTCAAATTCAGCAAGGAGGAGGGACCATCTGGTTACTTTGGGACTAAGATCTTTTTTGTGGAGGGTTTTCGTGAATGCATCACAGTCGGTAACTAATTTAAATCGGGTACCAAGAAGGTAGATGCGGAATTTCTTAACAGCTTCTATAATAGCTAAAATTTCAAGCTCGTAGCTAGAATACTTTTCCTGTTGGGGTGTGGTCTTCTTACTCATATAGTGTAAGGGGTAGAATTTTCCATCTTCACTCTGTTGGAGGAGGACAGCTCCAAATCCAAAACTACTTGCATCTGTGTGCAACTCTAAGGGATAGTTTTGCTGGAAAATATGTAAAACAGGATTAGACATAAGCAGGTTCTTCAGGGTCTGGAATGCAGTAATTTGGGCGGTTCCAAAGTCGAATGTGGAATTGGTACGGAGAAGGTCACTTAAAGGTTTGGCTATTTCAGCATACTTGGGAATAAATTTTCGGAAATATCCCGTGAGGCCAAGGAAAGATTGGATATGTTTGGTTGATTTAGGGACAGGAAAATTCTGTACGACTGCTGTTTTAAGAGGGGAAGGCTTTATTGTACCGTTTTCGATGACATAACCCAAAAATTCGATCTGGCGCATTAGAAAGTGGCACTTCTTAAGGTTTATCTCCAAACCATACTCCGAAGCTCTCTGCAAAACACGTTTGAGCTTTTGGAGGCCCTCTACGTCGTTGGTGGAAAGGATGATCAAGTCATCGAGGTACAATATCAGGGTGTTGTTGGCTAACAAATCTTTGAAAATGCTGTTGATGTAGCGCATGAATATGGTAGGACTGGTGGAGAGACCAAACGGGGCCTTCAGGAACTCGAACTGTCCGTCGGATGTTACAAAAGATGTAAATTTCGTACTTGATGGATCCACTGGCACGTGAAAAAATCCATTTTTCAAGTCGAGGGATGAAAATACTTTAGCGTTCTCAAGTTTGTCAATGACATCATCAATGAGGGGAAGAGGATACCTATCTCTGATTATTTTCTTGTTAAGTTGTCGAAAGTCTACACATAAACGTGGTTGGCCATTTTTCTTTCGGCAAAGTACTACTGGGGCAGAATATTCTGAAGAACTAGGTTGGATTATACCTTGTTGAAGCCATTCATTAACTTGGGACTGGACAACTTTTTGCTCAACAAGGGGAAGTCGTCTGGGACGCTGACACACTGGGATATCATCACTAAGTATAATTTTTAAAGATACTTCAGGGGATTTTGTAGCGTTAGGGGAGTAATTGTGAAGAAGTTCAGACAACTCATATTTAACAGTAGGATTCATAACATGAGACAAATCAACTAGCTCTGGTACACTGAAATTTGCAATATTACACAAAAAACAATCATCTTCAGGAGTACTACTCTTAATATGTTTAATGTCAACCGGTTTATCAGAGCAATTATTGGAAGACACCTTTTCATGGCAAATACGTACTGTACTGACCTGGATTGTTGGTTCTGAACATTTCTCTATCTTAATAGTACCATCACAAAATGAAAAAACTACTTTTTGCAACACATCCATTCCTAACACAAAATTATTACTGACACTTTCAAGCACATAAATACTAGCGGGAATATTAAAACCATCAATAGAAATAACACTGTTAAAGTAGCCTAATGGAGTAATCTTATCTCCACTAATACCAACAAAATTAATATCATCTTTACTTAATACAGGAGAACCAAGTTTGAAGTATAAATTCTTGTCAAGCATAGTAGCTTCACTACCTGTGTCTATTTGGGCCTGTTCAGTGATATTTAAAATTTGAACATCTTTCATAATTTTTCTCTGACAAGGTTGTACAAAACTTTGGTGAACAGCAAGAGATTCAGGACAATTTTTGGCTAGATGATTCGCAAATTTATTGCATTTAAAACACTTGATCCCTTTTTGTTTTTCAGGACAATTATATCCTTTATGACCGCTTGATCCACAGTTGAAACAAATCTCAGGGGTGGGGTGGAATTTCTGGGGTGTTGGTGGGTAATGTCTCTCTGGCTTCCGAAACGGGCGGAAATTATCTGGACTGGGTCTGGAGGATCTCAACTGGGGAGGTTGGGAATTAGTGTTTCTCCTCATGGTGGAGCAAATTTTATCAAAAACTTTCAACTTATCCTTAAATTCCTGTATAGTTTTAGAACCATAAAGAACGATTTTCTGGTTGAAAGGATCATATATACCATTGATGACATAATCGAACAAGGATTGCATGTCGATTTGTCCCCTACTTGCGATTTCACGCATATGAATAAAGTAGGTCGAAACTGTTTCATCCTTTCTCATCTTTCTCTGGCGCAAAAGATGGTGTAATTCGGCACCATTAATTTTACAGCCGAATTCCTCAATCAAATTCTCTTTAAGCTGATCCCAAGAGGATAATCCTCGAAGACTTTGCGCGAAAATCTTTGCGTCCTGCTGTAATGTCTGTTTGGCAAACAGAAGACATTGCAGTTCGTCAAGGCCGTAAAGCGCAAAAATTTCCTCCAGATTCTGAATGAATCTCTCAACTGGGTAGTTATCAGTGCCGCAAAACGGGCGTACTGTTCTCTTCAAATCGTCTATGGAAAACGATAAACGCGCATGCGGGGGAGAATTTGGCCTATGTGGCTGCCCTGGCACTGTGCCAAAATTTTCGGATAAGTGCAAATCGCTGAGCTCTGATTGACACCTCAGGTCAAGGTCTTCCTCTGTAGCCTTTGGTTTCGGTTCTGATTTGGTAGGAGAAAGTACATCATCTTCACTCTCAGACTCTGCGGAACTAGATTTGTTATCGAAAAGGGAAAGATCTTGAAGGGAATTGAGAATGGATTGAATCATAATTTCGTTTTCACCGTCAGGCTCTAGATGTAGTAGATTTATTACAGAAATAATATCAGGAGTAGTTAACTTTGTGAGGAGAGATTTCTTTAGGGCATCAATATCGAAAGTGGGGGGAAAGCCGGAAAATTTTCTAAGTCTCTTGCGACTGTCTCGATCATAGGGAATATCTTCAAAACAAATGGCGTGCAGTAATTTCAGGTGGGCAGTTTTACCGGTTTTGAGGCTATTTCTAAGGTACGGTACATCATCAAGAGTAATTTTTGACATGATGAAAATGGACTCACCCCTATTGTAGAATCAGATAGACGAAAAGGACGATGCTCACGGCAGCAGTAATCCAAGGGGGAATATATAGACGATCACTGGAGTGTCACGGAATGCTGTGACGATGGCGATGAACTCGAAGGTGGTGTTGGTTGTTTGCGATGCGATTCACTCGGACTGGACGGGGCTCTCTCTGAAGGGGACTCACAACTCTGGACTCAGGCACTCGGAAGGGATCTCTAGGACATCTGGACGAGGAAGTTGACGCGTTGCGGGGACTCTTTACTCTCGGCACTCTCGGTTGTGTCTCCGAAGGATTTCGGGCTCCTCACGGCCAGGACTCAGATGACTCGTGGTGATGGGGTCAGACGCGGCGCGGACATCGTGTCAGATTCGCGGACGGAAGCGGGTTGGCAGGTCGCGTGTGAGAGCCAGGTTTCTCACAGGAATAGTTCGATGAAGTCAGTTGCAAGACAAGGCGGGGTGGGCTGTAGGCATTGAGAGTTCGTGTGTTCTGACACCACTTTGTAGTGTGGAAGCCAGTGATTGCAAAGGGATTGGGATTAAGTTAATTTAATTATTGGTTTAGACTAGAATTACATAAGACATTACATTAGACAAAACAGAAAGGGGGGACGATCACAAACAAAGAAGTTAAGTTTCACAAAGAAATGCGAGCGCTCTCGCTCGTCTCCTCTCTCTCTCTTCTCTGGAAGCTCTGCCAGCTCATGGGCAAGGGCGTGGTTATTGCCGTTCTCAACCAAGGTCCAAGGACATCCTTTGTTAGAGCTCGGCACGTGTGGTGAGAGGAGTTGAGTGGTAGGGATCCTGCTCCCCACATATATTAAACGAATTTATTAAATGAAAAAATTTTAAAGAGATAAGAGTGGATGAGAAGACAAGAGGTAAGAGTGACGATAAGAGAAAACTCAAACTATACTAAATCATAAATTCTGAAAATTTACTTCAAGAAACTTCTGGAGGGATGATATTCTATACTCTAAATTATCTTAAAAATTAGAATATATTCTTAATGATGAAGGCCAAAAACACGTGGATTCAAAAAAAACCCCTCAATTGCGGTGTCGCTATCTACCCTAAATCCAGCTAACTAAGCTGGTAGATCGCATACTGCAAGAATACCAAACGGTCAAAATATTATTTTTTTTTAACAGGGTTGAGGAAAGATGAAATGGTTTGCCAGAAATGATAGTTAGTTTCACTGGAGTAAAGGAGTTTAAGGAACAAAAAATAATTTATTTACCACTGGTTATTTTGATTAAATAAATTGCTGCCCTGGAAGAGAAATTATTTGGGTACGAGTTGATTAAAGATAATGGAGCTTTGAATTAAACTAGTTAATTGATGTGGGCGGATCTTCATATTTCATTGCATCTCATGAGTTAGTGATTTGATTAATTTCATGGCGGAAATTAGTTTGACACTCATATCGCCTTTATATTCTCAGTTCTAAGTACTAAAGTAAGTTCTATGGTATCCTCCATTGAATTGCAAACTTTTACATTTGTACAGATAATGTAAACTCTATAATAGCAAGGGAGACTTTACTTTACACGTTTAGAAACTATGTTAACTCACATATTTTTATCTGCATTATAGAATATCATTATTTTTGTGTGTAGTATGTACTGTAGTATAGAACAGGGATTATCAAACTTTTGAGCATCGTGACCCACTTTTTATAAACAAAATCTAACGTGACCCACCTCATCTTCAGTTAATTTTCCTACAAGTCTTTTGCTTTATTCGTGTAGGGTTTGGTCCCCAACTAGTATTTTGTTACATACAGTAATAAATTACATGCATGTTTTACAAGTTAAATTAACTTTTTAGACAATTATAAGGAAGGATTTGAACCTGAACGTATCAAATTGTTTAATTTAGGGAGCAATAATGAGCTCCAGAACAAAATAGGTGGTCTGGGGATCATCCCCCAGAAAGATTTTTTAAATTTGACTCTGAAAAATAGGGTTTCAACTCGTATTTTAGTAATCTGGGATAAGTTGCATCAATTACATCATTTAATAGGAAAATTCTTAAATTCGTAATGCTCCTCCCCTGTGGGGAGCCGAAGTTTTAGAAACACTGATTTATTATCAAATCCTAACCAAAACTGTAATGGCCGATGATAGTGGTTGACGTCAGTGTTCCTAATATTGACGTGTTCAGCTCATGTAAAATATTTTGTTAAAGCAATTCAAAGGTTGATATTATTGCATACTTATAGATTAAGTTCAGGTGTTTTTTGAAGCAATTCGCAGTCACCACTTTAAAAATTAGTAAAATAATATTGAGTGCAGCATCTTTTCCTCTCGCTTAACGGTGACGCCTCTTGGTATATCAGAAATGAGGATCTTCTACTTGATCTCAAAACATATGACTTAACAAAAATTCATCTAACGACTGTTCAAAGCGTTTCTTGCATTATGTTGAAATTGCAACCCACCCCAATACCCTCATCAGCATTTAAACGATCCAAATCCAGCAAACTTTCCTTTTGATAAAGAGAGTATTTCAGCATTACCCTTGGTTAGCGTATACAATAAGTGTAAACTCCGACTCTCAAGCGTCGCCTCCAGCCTCCAGCCATGGACCGATTTCGTTCTTTTTAGAAATCATCAGCACAGCATAGGAAGGCAACGCAAGAGAGCGGAGGCCAAGAACTTGTCTAGCCGACTGTAATAGAAAAAGTGGTGACAATAGATTAGTCCTCCACTATCTGCTGGAATGAACTGTGCATTCCCAGGAGAGAACAGAACAATTTTCCTTTTTCAACCACCACGCTAACCTAACGACTGCATCCTCCCTGATGCCCTTCACCATTATCTTGAACTAGGTCCTACGAACTAGCCATCTCAACCAACTCTCTTTTGGGTTTTTCAACACTGGTTCCATGTGACCAAATCTCTTACTTTTTTCTCCTATACATGTAGTACTAATAATTTATGAAGTATTTTTCAGTTGGAGTAAAAGAGCCTTCGGCGCTTTATACTCCTATTATTGATGATGATATCGCCTAGCGGTATCTAGGGCCTCAAATCTTTAACCGAAACTGTATCTGACGTTACTTTTTCTATTGGCGGGAAGATTTTCTGATTTCGGTTTGTTTTGGAGCACCTCACTGTCATCTTTTTCAAATTTGGGAAAATATTATGCATTCATTATCTTTCTTATCTCTATTATCAGTGGCGCGCCAGCCCAGGATCGGTCAAGGCCTTCCGCAGAAGTGTTTTCCAGGTTGCCCTTTTCTTGTATAGACTCTTCCAGTTTTTAAATCTCAGAATCTTAAAATCTGTGTCGAGACAGTCAATCTACCGGATCCTTAGTCTTCCCCTTTTTCGGCTTAACAACGGTTTGGCTTCGAAGATCCTCTTGGTGGCTCGTTCGTCGTTCATCCTAATCAATTGCCCATTCAATCTTGGAATGGGCCGAATTAAAGTTTTGTAAAGCAATAGTTTTGTTCTCTTGCTAATGAGACCAGATTTCAAGTACTTGTGGATTAAAAAAAAAAGCATTCGGTTTCTAGCAGTAACTTTATTACGTATTCCTGGTGTAGCGCTAGCGTCATTATTGGCACACAATTCAGAGCCCAAGTAAAAGTTATCTTATGGGTATATATTTGAAGCATTTTAGTCACCGTTTTTAAAATAAGGAAAAATGTTACAAGCTAACCATTCTTTTCTACAGAGCCAAACGGCTTCTGGGCAGGCAACTATTATGAAACCGTAATGGCTCTACCGGATCGATAGTAATATCGACAAGGTAATTACATGCCCATGGATTTATTTTAATATTTACATAGTCACGACTAATTGTAGAAGAACAGAAACCGTTTTCTCTCATAGCTAACGGTACCCGCGCTGTCATCTAATCTGAAACTTTTCTTCTCATTGGTTGCGGTCGACTATAAAGTTATTATAAAATTGATATAGTCTTCAGGATGCCCAAGGGATTTTTTTTTGAAAAATATTTCATAGTCACCACTTATAAAATTATGAAAAAATTCTCTAAGTAAATGAAACGCCTGGGTTGGTGGTAGGGGTTTGTGGATGGACTACCCTGGTATTGTTCTCTTCATTCCTATGACTCTTCAACTGTTCAGTTTCCGTCGTAGGCAAAAGAGGTAGTCTTGAAATATTTCAAGAAGAGTATGAAAGTCTTTAAAAATAGTGGTATTTTTAATTTTCCATTGCAGGCAAAAGAGATAATCTTGAAATATTTAAAAAAAAACACAAAAATCTAAGAAAAATAGTAATATTTTCAAAGAATTTTACTGATACGGTTACAGTTAAGGGTCGAAGAAAAAACGATAAGACCCCCCTTGAATGAGCAGGAACTAAATTTATAAATGCCCAACTGCATTTATTTCCGAGTGCTATACCCGCTGAGAAGGCTCAGATTCGATCTGAGGGCCTTTTGGATGGGATACTGGCGGGCAAACCCACCAAGCCATCCGTTCCTGCAACTAGACAGTTCTTCTAATTAATTTGAAGTTGATACATTACCATTTAAAAAAAAAGGAAATGTTACAGAATCCTGGAACCGAACCGTGAACCTGTAGAACGGCATACTAGTGCATTAACCAACCATGCCATCTGTCCCGACACTTCGCTAGGTTCTTTAATAAATTTAAAGTTGATAATAATAAGTTCAAAAATTACTTTAAAAAATGCCACACAGCAGTAGGTAGCGTTTGAACCGAGAACCTTCTGATTCCTAGCAAGACGCTCATGCACGTTAGGCCATTCGGTCACATTCAACCGAAAACTTTAAGACTACTGAAGACTTTTATTTTTAACATTGTAATAAAGAATCTTAATCGAATATCATTGATCTCGAGTACCCAGCCACCGACTTTATTTTGTATTCTAAACCTCACCACTTATTTAAATATTGTAGCTTTGACATGGTTCCCAGAGTCGTCTCCAAAGCTATAGAAGCACCTCTCCATCTGTATTAAACAGTATCATGCTGCTCGATTCCTTATTAGGTTATGATCCTACTTATAGCAGTCCATAAAAGATTCAGTAGAACTATGCATGGGAAAACTGATTTGGTGATGTAGCTAACTTCTCCGAAATGTTAGCTCATAAGACAAGAGGTTAGTGCCAAGGGGGAACTTTAAACAGAGTCTGCTCTGATTGGTAGGTTGAAATTTCTCTAGGAAAATATAAGTGTGTTTGATAAATTAATAACCAGGGATAGAGCCCAGAAACCACCGCTTGTTAAGCAAGCATCCTACCACTGCTTCAGTGGAGATTCAGTAACCTAAAAACTTATTAATAACATTTTCCTTATTGGGTTATATTTTGACGCAGGCGCAGTGTTGTGGAATGCAAAATTGCACTATGATGATAAATGTCTGACTTTTATGATATTTTTATTGGTGACTAAAGAACTGAATGTGTATGATTTTTCAAAAACAAACCCCGAGAAACATTTTTTATTCGTAGTTCAACGGTCAAAAGTATCTTTATTATGCAGCATCAATATCATGAAGAGTCTGGATTCCTTTCTGGAAATACTGCCACTATAGGACTGTGTCTTCACGAAATGACCTGGTGTCGTTCCCTGATCTCTCAGAAGGTTCCATCATGGCAATTTCTGTTGGAAAAATATATACAAATAATTTTACAAACCACTCAGCTTATCAACCTTATATTTCACCATTTTTTCAAAACACCCATATATTAATTCCCACTTTTCTCTTAAAAGTTAATATTAAGCTCGTAATAATTTATTTTGATGATAAAAATAGGAGAGTGAGAAAATTTTTTTTTTTTGAATCTTCTAGCTTATAGAATATAGTATGTTTTGAATGTTGATGGTAAAGACAAAAAATACGTTGGGAGATTTTTAAGGCAACTTTTATGTTTTGGATTTATATTTTTATCGCTTTTTTAAAAATACTTAAGTATAGAATTTTTTTTTAATATCATGGAATCTCTTAGAATCTTATTTATTAATATCAGGTTTAAAACGTTTTAGAAGGCTGTTGATAAATGTTCATACAAAAACTTCTATTTCAAGGGTGAATATAAAGAATAACAAAATAACCTAGTTTAAACGGAAATCATTTAACAGCATTAGCTACACTAATAATTTACTAATCATTTTGCAATCATGCTTAACTACGTATTATTTAAGCTTCGTGAACTAGATTTTTTCAGTGTCGTAAAAAACACCTAGGCTAATATTCATTATTCATCTTAACGACATGATGAACTAAACGAAAGATTGTTTGAGAAAGGGATAATTACCCACTTATAGTTTGAATGAACTGGTTTTAAGAAGTAGAAAAACCATCAGATCATTTGTTTTGGTATATTTCCTTTCAGTCTCACCTTTGCATTTGCGAAAGAAGTTTTTAGAAGCAATTATCACTATTAATTCCACCAATCATCACCATACACATTTTAATGTAATAACATTGAATGATATCAATCAAAATTTCATCCTTTAGTACTTGTATTTTTTGTTTCTTCAACTTATAATTATTTCAAAAATTGCATAGAAAAAGCATAGGGTGAAGTGTGGAATGCATAACCAAGTTTTAGCATAGTTACACTTCGACCTTAAATTACCGACTTGTTATTAAAGGTATAATTTTGAATTTTTTTATGTATTAAAACTTCTATGTATTGGCTTTTGAATCATGACCAATTTTATTTTGAAATAAATATATATATTTTTTTTAATGGCAGGTATTTTGAACCGTTACGGCTGTAACTTAAGTCCATTAAGGGCGAGCGTGCACGGGCGACTTTTGTCACGGTGACAAAGACAAAAACAACGTTGCTAAGGCTGTTGTTAGGGGCGGGAAATATAAGCATCCAATAGAAGCATTCGCACATGACATCACTGGAGGATAAAAACAACGTTGCTAAGGCCGTTGTTAGGTAAAGTCATGTGATTGAAAATGCTCTATTGTTTTCTAGTGATATTTTTGATACTAGTGATACTGGTCGCCGTGACTTTAGTCACTCGTGCGCGCCCAGCCTAACCCATGTCATGCCGAAGCAGTACTTACTTTGCTTACCCAGTGGGCACCTGTGGACCGAAGCCACTGAGGTGAAGCACTGTTGCATACGCCCCACACACATTCACACAGGCACAGCCCCTTTTTACAGGGGGGCCACATTCATTCCTCACACACATAAGAACAGAAACTAACATCCATGCCAAACGGGGATTCGAATCCCAGACGTACCGCTTCGCAGTCAGATGCTCTAACCCCTAGGCCAGAACGTTGGCTTGAAATAAATATAATTCACATTGAAATTTTTTTCAAAATTTCATGTTTTGATGTTACATTTGTTACATTAACATTACCTATTAAAATTGCGTACAAATATTTTAACAGACTCTCTATATAGGGCAAGAAAGTATTAGGTAAACAAATAACAAACGCCCACATTCTAGAAAAATTCTGGCAGTCAAGTTTCAGATGTTGAAAAGTTACTTCAAATAACTGAAACCATGTAATATGCCGCTAAAACAGCATGGAGCCTCAGACTCATAGTAAGGTTATCGGGTCGTAAATCTCTCAGAGATGTCACTACAAGGAGCATCGATCTGACCATAAAGTTCGTGTCTTGGGTAACCACTGATGGAGGGATAGGCTTTGATGAAGAATATCTTTTATGCCCCTTTTTCTGGCGTTGTTATTCCGTTATTCATGAGAGAATCCGGAGTCCAGTCACGAACATGGTCCTGCTAGGAGCATCTAAGGTCTGCACGTTGATAATCCTTTTAGGCTCGTGTGGAGTAAACAGATATGCCATACGATTTGGAAGGCTTTCCCTAATGTGGCAAGTTGATCTGTGAAAGCACTTCTCGCCCACACATGATCGGAAAAAAAATTTGTTAAGTTTTATGAGCTCTATGCATTTTCACTACCTACTATGCTTTTTTGGAAAGTGCATTTCTAGCCCTTGCTTACTAATTTTATTTTCATTGCTACACGTAATATCAATGTGTGAAATATATTCCACCCTATCCAGTTGGGATACTCATATTTACCACACCCATTAACCAAATCTTCAACCGATGACCAACAAAGAAAATGATAGGAAAATTTGCAAAAAAAGCTGAGAAATTTGTTCTTTGATGTCATCTAAAAACAAAGTAATAGCTAAAGGGATGTATTTAAAATTAATGAAGCAAGAAATTTGCTTAAAAATATCAGTGTAAAGAATTAAAATTTTTTAAATTAGTCTCGGTTTTAGATAAATGATTGTTGTAAATAATAGGTTTTTAATTGGAGAATACTACTAAAGAAGAATTTAGTTCGAATGAAAGCTTTTCAAAGATATTGAAAACGTTTTAAACTTAAGGAAATATGTAACTCAAAGCGTAACTTTCAAAAAAAAATATAGGTCTTCAGAATGGTCCATAATAAATAAAAACTTGGTTACAGTTCCATTTAACAGTTCTTTTTAAATCGTGATGCTCCCTGTAATAACGCTTGTTAATGCTGTTTTATCGCAACATTTCAAATTACAGAAAGTCAGAATTTTAATAATAAATGCTTAAATTAATTTTTTTCCTCATTATATATTTTCAAATCAGAGTAACACTTAAAAACATATTTAAACAATTCTATGCTAATTTTTAAAAAAAACGTACTTTTCTAGTCAAATATAACAACATTTATAAATTTAAATAACCCCAAAATTTTTAAACTAGGATGACAAATTGATCACCGTAAAATAAGTCCACATTAATCTCTCACTTATCACCATCCCAAAATATCCACCCCACCCCGAATCTCAAACGGTCTTCATCAGCGACGATCTCAATTTCTCTACCCCGCGGGTCCTTTAATGTCTCTGCGATGATCACGAAGTGCGTGTCACCTAACTGTTCACAACACCTCATTTCCCCTTCTGAAAACACACGGCCGGATATTTTAAAAACTAAGAGGGCCTCCTTTGTACTTAAACCACCGCTTAATATTAAATTAAATAGGTTAGGGCTGAAGGAAGACGCGATTCCATATTCATCCGCTTGCATTGAGTCACTCTGTTGACAACAGCAGGGCCGTGGAGAGCACTGTGCCCACCTTGCGTTCTCCACCTAATAAATCTCGTCGGTAATCCCTCTTTGAGAGGTCTCCAGAGTTATTTTCGTTTGAGCGCGTCTTCGAGACCGTATTTCAAGCTTCTACTCAATGGGAGAGGGGGAGTAGAGTCGCAATTTTTACACGCGCGGTGTCCGTAACCTCCTTCTATCTTCCGTGTGTTTTGGTGACACCGCTTTTTTTTTTATTATTGGATCGCGTTTTGCTGTGTGTCTGAGCGACCTTAGCCCGTCAATCTTGAGGTAATTTAGGGAGGATTAGTCATCGAGTGTTATTGAAGAGGTCTCGTTTCCTCCAGGCCTAACCATTTTGAAGCAGTAGTCAGTGGATCAGATGTCTTTAATTGAGCTATAAGTAACATTTAGACCAGAATAGCTATGAAAAAAGTTCTATTACAGTAAATTATGGTGTTAAGGTAAGGAATCATTTTGAAAAAAGAAACAAAGTACTTGTACCTAAAAGAGATTGACTTTGTTGCGCTTCCCATTTTTATTTACCCTTTCCAAGAAAATGTTTGAAGACTCTTTAATTTAAAAATTGTAAATTTACCCCCCTCTTCTTTTTATTTGTTTGTTTCGGGGAATGGAGTTACGGTTCACACCCTGAAACGAGCCCTGGACGAGCCTTGCGCCCTTTTGGCATCGCAAAATTATTTCCTGTGGGTTTTTGTTTTATTTTTGTATGGTGTATGTGTTATTTTAAAAGTTGTTGGTAGCTTCTGTTAAAAGGTATGTTCATTTTACGTCTATTGTATGCTGTATGTCGAATAAATTATATTTTATTCTATTCTAAAATACTCTTAACTCTATTAAAATACTCCAACTTTTTCTAAGGAGATATTTAGTAAGCACTTCTTTTACCTCGCACATAAATTTTACAATAGTTTACCTACCAATTTTATTCAAACAAATATTTACTCAGTTTTCAAAAGAAATCTTTTTGAATTTATAATTAACATCGACGACCTGGATCTGCTGGAAAAATTTGCTTCAAAGTGAATTTTTTGTGTTAAAAATTACTCAGCCTTTTGCTAGTTTATATTTTTGTATGATTTTGTTGTAGTTTTTTTTGTTCATTTTTTCTTTTATTTTCATTGCTTAGTTAATGTATTAATTTTTATTACACCTGGACGGGATTTTTTGTTTCCCCTTGGTGTAAAACATATTCTTCCTATGTTCATCTTATGTTTTCTTTAAAATCTGTTTAATAAAGATTATTATTATTATTATATTATTTTAAAATACTCTAAAATCACCTTAACTGACCATTTAATCCTCTTTAATAATTCTTAATTTATAATTTTTGTTTTAACCTCGCCTTCTCTTTTAGAAATCATTTCGTGTTTAAGGGCGAGCGCGCACGGGCGACTTTTGTCACGGTGACAAAGACAAAAACAACGTTGCTAAGGCTGTTGTTAGGGGCGGGAACTAGAAGCATCCAATAGAAGCATTCGCACATGACATCACTGGAGGATAAAAACAACGTTGCTAAGGCCGTTGTTAGGTAAAGTCATGTGATTGAAAATGCTCTATTGTTTTCTAGTGATATTTTTGATACTAGTAATCCTGGTCGCCGTAACTTTAGTCACTCGTGCGCGCCCTGCCTAAGAGTTTTTATAAGATAAAACTTTTAAATGATAGCTCTTCCTTGGATTTTTTAATATGTTCCTTTTTATTAATTATCTCAGTGTATTAAATTTTGAAATTTGGAGGTAGTATATCAGTCTAAGGGATAAGAGATTAGTTAAGAGTAGTGTTCGGCAACTAGTGGTCAAAAAGTAGTTAACTACCAACTACTAACTAGTTTGGGAAAATCTAGTTGCAACTAGTAGTTAACTATTTTTTCCTGTGACTAGTTGCAACTAGTAGTTAACTATTTCCCAAAGTAGTTAACTACTAGTTAACTAGTCTATTTGATTTCATAACCTATTTTTTGCCCAAATTCCAACACATCTTTCTTATCTATATCACAAAAAACTTTATGCTTCGCTCAAAACGGCGCTTTATTTCTGGTTATGGTATTTGAGTACTCTACCATGACATTGAAGTTATAAATAGCAGTGTAATTTTTTGTATATTTTGATAAAAATTTTAAATATTTTTGAAATTTTAAACAAAATTTTTTTTAAAGTAGTTGAAAATTTGAAAGTAGTTTCAACTAGTAGTTATTAAAAAAAGTAGTTCAACTACTAGTTAAACTAGTTTGAACCAAAAGTAGTTGAACTACTAGTTAACTACTAGTTGCAACTAGTTCTATTTAACTAGTGCCGAACACTAGTTAAGAGATACAGTTAAGGGATGATAGACTTCGTATTCTTCAGCAAATTAAAGTGAACTCTGATAAAATATCTTTTTAAAATTAAAGCTCTCTTGCGTCTATTAATAAAAGGTTCCTAGCTGTAATCAGGATCCACGTTTAGTTCTGGTTTCCAAAAAACTTCGTGTAAAATCTGTAGGTTCCATTACATAATAGTCCGTTTCTTAAATGTTATATATATTCTCACGTGCGTGGGGTCTCTTTTCATTCTTTAGGAAATGGCAACACCCTATTATTTGTGAAAAGACCCGTCTTTCATTCAAGAGCGAAAGTCGTGTGCAGTGTTTTTTTCTTCGTTCGAATCTCGAACGAGGGCAAGCGGGGTTCTCTTGGCCAGTATCCAGCGCATCAAACTCTATTGGATCGAGGGCAAGGGTGGAATAAGAGAAAGCGAGTGTCGGATTAGTTCATACAATAAAAATGCTCTCGTTATGGCTCCATGGGGAAGGTCAAGGGCTGGAGGGAGAAAGGATGCAGAGATAGTGATTAGGGAAATGGGGGGATTCAAACACGTAATAACTGTTCTACTCAGAGAAGTAATTTGTTAACAAATAATGTGAAGACACTACTTTAACAAATCTGAAACTTACTTTTAAATAATGAAAGAAAAACTAAAAAAACGTCTTCTCTGCTGATCTTTTGATGGGATTTTCAACACTTTCATTCCCCTCCAACACCAAAATTACTAAAGAGTTGCCATTGCCACCCAAATTAATTAAGTAGAGTTACTAACACAGTTATTCTGTCTTTAAAGAATAGAGATCTCACATGACGTCATGACCATTTATTTTCTTTTAACTGTTGTTTTAACTGGACATTGACAAGAAACCCTGTGATTTAAGTTGAAGTGAGAAGAAGTAATGTTGTGGTTTAGTGGAAAAAACCTGAGGAATGTTTTAGAATGATATGCTCTTGGGAGTATAGAATATCCAATTTTAATATTTTATGGAACCACCAACGCCCCACCGATCGGGTGTAAATATCCTTACGTTTTATATTAAAGTGTCTAATTATTTTTTTCAAAATAAAATGCACAATGATAAAGGAGGAAAAAGGAAATTAGTACAAATTAGTATTGATGAAAATACTAGAGTTAACACAAGCTATCTAAAACCTTTTTTGCATAATATCAATATAATCTTCGCTTCATGAATAAACGAGGATTTTTCTCAGAAAAATCGTTTTTCAAACTAAATCAGTGGTTTGTTCACATTCAAATTAGAAAAAAGTTACGCTGCATCATAACATCCAAAACCCGCAGATGTCAGAGCCAACATCTCTAGAAAAAAAAATCCAAAGTGACACTTTTCAAAAACCGAAATAGAAGCCCCTGATCGACATCGCGTCAAGATAGGCGCCTGACCCTCAAGATACCCCGGCAGCACCCTCCATGGGAGGCTGATATCCCGGGCCCTAACTAGCTTTTGAGTACGTCTGGAGATAGGGCCCCCACACATACACTTAGATGGGGGTCTAATGGAGAAAAATGGTTATTTTCAGCTGAGTGCGGAGGATGGGAGATCGTTGAGATATCGCTTTTCAGATCTAAATTGATTTCCCGAGAAAAATAATGTGGACGTTGGAAGAGGAAATGGGGATATTAGTGAAATTTCATCAATGGGGGGAATTTCGTTCGGCTAGGTTGGAGATTTAATTAAGGATTGTGCGGTGATTTATTTCCGTGATAGTGCTGTTCACGATATTTTGTTAACAATGAGATTTCTTCCATTAAGATGATGTGGTATTTTAATAGAATAATTAAATTGGATTAAGAATTAATTATTTTTTTCGCAACTCAGCTTGTGTGTTAGCCTTGATTTCTTTTCAAGGAAATATGCTTTTCATTTTGCATTATAAAGCTGTTGTTCGTCCCAAATTGGCGGCCCAAACTATAAATTTAGACTATTTAAGTTCTACTAAGAATTAACTGTAAAAGTAATAAATACTTTTTATACTCTATAGAATTTAGTGCTATAATCTTAAGAAAATTATGACCAAGAAGTGAAGTTTGAAACTATACAAGAACTGAAATAATAAAATTATTCTTAAAGAATTAGGCGATGTTAAGTATTAGACATTATTCATAAGTAATTAATACATAAAAAATTATGAATTGAGGAAATTGATAGAGCATCTGAATGTCAAGCCAGTAGGCTGAGGGTAATATAATCATTTTGCAAACATTTTTGCAACTCACAATTGTAACGAATTTTTTAGAATTGAATTCAATGTGTCTTTAAGTCCCTTTCTGTTCCCCTTATTTATGTTTAAATTTATTCTTTCATCTGTATTTTGGTATTTATTTAATGGTTCAAAAAATTATTTATAAGATCTTCGCAGTATCTTATTACTAATTGAAATATAGCTAACGTGTATTTTTCCTTAAGGATTTAAATACTAAAATATTCAGAACCTTTCCCCAGCTTGAGAAACCTGGCATAAAGGTAAAAACCAGCGGTTATTCTAGTATCCTCATTGATGTTATTAACATCGTAATTATGGATTATCATAATAATAATTTCTATTTTTCTATTTCCTTATATATAGTTGTAAGATGCAGACAACTCCCATTCCAATTCAAAATGAATGTTGCAATCCTCGGGGTCAGATGGCTTCATTATAGGATGATAGTGTAAACGGAATTTTTTTGGGAAAAAAACTGATATCTACAGAAACACTACTCGTTGAAGAACTAACGGGGATCAGGTGTCTCAGCACCCCAAGTTGTGAACCTATTTTTTTGGTGCAAAAGGTGATGGATGACTTTCTCGTTTCCTGACGCCTGAGAGCGATGTGAACAACTCTCGGCATGATACCACTTTTCCACAGGAGATAAAAATTAATGTGCGAGGATTACTTTTTCTTAAAATACTAGGACAGATGATTAGAATGATACCTAAAAATGCTCTGTCTTCATGAAGTGAGGTTAAGACCCTTATTTTGCTTGAGATAAATGTTTTTCTTCAACGAGCTCCCTTATACGATAGTTTTCTTTTGGTGGTAGTATGATTAATTTACTTTTTACTTCACGTCCCTCTCTTTAGGCCATACATATTGATAATTTTCTACAGGGGGATTTCGAAGTTATAATTTTAACTCCTAGACAGCACCAATTTAAGTTACATAGGGAAGTGGGATCACGTACGCAATTATAGTACATTAAGGTGTAGGTATAGACAGACATGACCTGGATGAATGAGATGCTACTGAGGTAAAATGGAAATGAATAGAAAATAACTAGTTGTAAAATTAAATAATTAGATGTATTCTCAAATACACGGAAAACATTGATTTGAAGGATGGGCTTTTTTTCTTCTTAAATCCACTTTTCGAAAAAGTACCAGGACAACGACCATTTGTTGCTGTGTTTTTACATTTATTACCCAATTAGGAAGCAACCCGATAACACAAACTGTTTATTATACTCTCCTCTCCCCACAAAAAAAGCCTCTGAATTCACTACAGGGTTACAATCTTCCAAAAGGGGCGACCTTAATTTTTGGAACCCTGGATTAAATGCAATAATTAAAGATATGGATGGGGGGGGACAAGAACATCTTCATAAATGGTAATTTTAGTGAGGAATGACAAAAGAGGAATAGGTACTATATTCTTTGAATATACCAACACTGTCTTAAAAATATTTAACTTAATTACGAAATTAAGATGTTTTTCTTTAACATAGTCTTAAGACATCATCAGAATATCATATATTTCACATATGAAATAAATGCAGAAGTCATAACCCAAAATAAAATTTCAAAGAGAGCATCGAATTTTTACAAAATAAGTATATTGCTAAATTTTTTACATTACAAATAACACCAAGAACATTCTTTGCAACAAAAGTTGTTTCTTACTTACTTAAGAAATACTTATGAAATGTCTCAAAATTACTCTTCATCCATCTCCATTAATAGATGTACAAAGAGCACACGCGATGACAAAATCTACTAAATTACGCAACGTAAATCATAAGCTGAAATTAATCCCCACCGTAAGTTCTCAGATTCAATTGACTACAACACAATTGACTTTCTCAACTATCAACTAATTGAGGCACTCCGACCTATTGACACAACCTCCTGCTCTGTTCAGCTTTTGATTAATTCGAGAGACCCTCTTTCGAGACCCTCATCTTTTTCTTTTTCGGATACGCCCAATCGATCAATGTTACATTTTACAACAAAAGGAAGAATGGGAAAATGGTCTGTCTTCATGAGGGGAGGGTCATATATTACGTGTTGGAATCTAGTCGTGAGAGTTTATTATTGAATTATATGCTTTCGTTCATAGAGTTTTTTTGGTTTTAAAAAATCACACTATTTGTATTAAATTAGGAAATCAATATATGTAGTTTTATCAAGAAGGGCAGGAAACGAGGATAATTCCTATTTCAAGTTTTTTTAAAAAAATTTTAATCAAAATTTGTCTTTATTTAAGTAAAAGTGCAAAATTACACGATAACACTAAAAAAACTTTGGAAATTTGCGAATTTTTTTAAGGGCGTATTTTCTCTGACTAATATCTCCTCGAGAATTTCAAGATATTTTCATGAAACTTTTTCCTGTGCGTTTGTTATGATATTGCAAGCAAGCTTTTGTTCTAGTTCCTTTGGTTTTTTAATCAATTATAATAACTTTCTCATTTCGTCATTAGGGGCGCTGTAAGCTGTCTCAATGGATTCAGAATGATCACTTTTCGATGGGAACATCTTACTTCTATGAACTTAAGAGACGTTATTTTCAAATAAAAGCCGTGAAACAGACTTTTGAAACACCCTGTATTCATTTCATTTTAATTTAAATGCTATTTTAATTCATGTTGAGATATTGATTAATCATAATCCTGTCAATTCCTGTTATAAAGAAATACAAATAAATTATTTGAACATGACGGAGGAATTGAACGAAAAAATGCTGGAAGAAAGCCCGTTTAAAATATCAACGTAATTTGTAGAGAAACCCTGAGAGGTTAAGACGGTGACAAGCCCAAGAGGCTAATGACACCCAAAATTAATTACTAAAGAAAGCCCCCTTTATACGAGCCTCAAGTGCACTTCCTTCAAGAAAGGAGGATGGAGCTTTGCGTTTCACACATAGCCGATGTACCAGGTGAACTAACTGATATTCAAACGTCCGAATCTGCTTTTGCTTACAGAATTCACTTGGAGTAATTTAATTATACTTCATGTTATTAACTTATCTGATCATTGATGAGTTTGTTACCTATTAATGAAGACAACTATTTTCAAGAACTGCGATCCAGACTCAAGTAAATAACCGTTTTCGTGTGTTTCCTACGCTATTACAAACATCAAAATAACCTAGAGAAATCAGGGGACACTTTCATTGCCCCCCTTTTTACACAAATTAAAAGGATTTGTTGATTAAATACTTTTTAATTTAATTAAAAATTCAAGAATTACTGTCAATATTTTCATTATAAATTATCTTTTTGAGTAAACTAATGATTTTCATTTTATTTATATTTATAAACACTATTTTTTCTATCCAAAAAATAAATATGAAAACATTCTTAACTCTTCAAGAATAATTTTACAAGGATGAGAGATTCAGGAAGAAGACGCTGATGAGAATGTTGTCCCTGATTGCTCAGGAACAATAATTTACTATTGAAGAAAAAATGGAATGTACTAAGAAAGTTGTAGGGCCCATGTTCATAAGTGGTCCACCCTCCATTAAGCTCTTAACACTTTTACAACAGACAAAAAAAACGATGATAGGATATTTTCCAAACGAGGGTAATGACATTATACTAAACGATTCTTGCCTAGTATATTGACATCCTCTCTTAAATAAATACTAGTTTCCATGAGTGTCTTGGTTGTCTCCTCCCTCATCCATTTTATCTCTTAAGTAAAGAGAATGGTGACAAAAAGGGCTTCGAAAATTGCTTTTGGGAGTGCTTTGACAAATGAGGAGAAGAGAAGATTCCTCACTGTTTGTTTAACTTTTTTCATTTCCCTTTTTTTTAAGCTTTGGGGTCGGCCGTTCGCCATCAGAGTCTTAAGCACTTTAGCAACTATCCTTAATTGTATTTTAGAAACAAAAAAAAATTGTGAAATCATAGACTCATATTCCTTGGGTGTTGGGTGCATTACATTGGTATTTTCTTTGAAAACCTTGCCCCTCCGAAATTAAGACATGTTTTGGCTGTATTACACTTGCAAATTATATTTTGTTTAATTAACTAAAATACCGGTTTATTTTATGAACACTGTAATTAATAATATAGTAATTCGTTACCAAAATTTTAAAGGTGTGGTATAAACAGTGTCCATGCTGGAAAAACGAACAGTACAAATTTGTTAGCTAGTTAACCAAAACAAAACCGTTTAAAAATGGGAAAGACATCTTTTTCATAGTACTTTTATTGAAAACGAAGAAATAACTATTTCTTACATCGACATAACATTAAATGTACAAAATCTCAGTAGACATTTATTACTATTAGGATAAGAATGAAAGAATGAAGAATCAGTCATTTATGTGGCAGTGAACAATAAGATATGTAATATACCACGTTTACAATGTAGTAATAACACTATATTGATCGCATGATACTGTAAAATATATTCAGAGTATAAAACCTCTCTCGTCTGTGTTGGTGTGTTTAAAGTTAAATGGTAATTTAATTTTAAAACTAAGTATTTAAAATCAAACTATTTTAAATTATCATAATGTTCTATTTCTGATAAAAGTGGGATTGTAGGTCTAAGAAGCTAATAAATGTAAAATAAAATATTAAGAAATATGAAAAAAAAGAGTGAAATGAAAGTTATCCCTAAAGTTGGCATGATTATCAACTGAAGTTTGTTGGGAACTAAAAAAATTAATATAATGAATATTCTTCATTGTATTTAAAAAATAACTTCACACCAATTGGAAACTAAGTCAAATGATTTGAGAATTTAAGTAACACTTAGAAATTTATGCACAAATCCGAATCATCCGTGATATTTTAGAAAGTATTAGTTATAAATGCTTCACATTTTATGGGAAAAACTCAGGTTTATAACACATTCTTTGGAACACTGTTTGATGGTTCTGACTCGAGAAACACAACAGTCTTAGTAGCATCCGTGGAACAAATCAACAAAATTTTGGGAAAACTTCTTTGAAATCTTCGTAGAAAAGAAATAAATAGAAATGCAAGCGGTAATCCTCTATCATCAGACAAAACAAGAACAGTGTAAACTAACGAACACAAACAAAATGCTTCGACCACAAACTGGTACTTTGAGATATGTACAAGAGATTTTGTTGACTTCCAACGTATTGGCAGCTCGTATAAAAAAGCTCTTTCGTAGATGGCAACAGGAAGGTAATGAAGGCTTCGTTCATCAGAGTCAAAAACCTCTACGAAACGCTGTGCATTTAAGCCCTCATCGTGCTCTATAGTTTTATTTCCTGATTTTAGCACTTTTGAGGGTGGCTGGCTGAAGGGATCAGTTAGTCTCTTTCGAAGTATGTCCATCTGTGGTTGGGGTTCCGGTGGTTTGGGTGGGGTCGTCCACCTTTGAAGGCGTCGTGGTCAGGCCTTCTCGAACACCGACCCTTTTCGGGGTCGAAGCCCCCGTAGTCACAATCAGGTATGTTGCACTGGCCGGACTGAACACATCTAAAGAGATAAAATATTAGTTTGTATGTGTAAAAGTGATGGGGAAATCTATGGGTTTAAATATCGTTCGTTATACAATCAAATACCTGGGTATGGTTGAACGATTGGTTTCTATGCTAAACCTAGGTATAAATTACCAAGTTTATTTCGAAGGTATTAATATTTTTGATTGTTTTAAAGTGGCTACAAGAGCCAGATTCTCCAAATCAATGGTCAATTGTACTATAGTACAATACAGGTGTAATATAAATGCCTTTAGTCATCCCCCTGCTTTAATTTGAATAGTTCGGCACCACAAATTATGATACACATTAGGATATCTAAAAAGTATTGATTTTGTCCATTACTATTCTATATTTATGATGGGCAAAATAAATTATTTTAGGGTGTATGCATTATTAGTAGAGTTTTAAAATTAATTGGACAGATATTCAACACAATTTGAGCGATAAGTTTCTATACTATAAGATTGCTAAACGTATTCACTTCCACATTTGCAAAGTTTAATATAGAATTATTCCATACCGATTTAAGGGGGCACGTGTCTCGGAGAATACCCCCATAGAATTACCCTACTTTGGAATACCCCCCCCACTTATCCAACATAAAATTATCATTCCAGCACACATATGCATTTCTAGAAATCATCAACAATAGATCAGCAAATCATCAACAAATAGAATATGATCAACACCATTTTATACTATTTTAACACTTCTTTTGAGTTAGTGACGATTCTTTCAAGTATGGATGCATAAAAAGAGTCTTAGATGAAAAGACAGTCTCACCTTCTCTCTGCGTCTCCCAGCGCCTCCCGCCCTCTCTTCACCCGAATGCAGGGCTTGTGCTTGTCGAAGCAGTCGCAGCTGCACCGGCCCATCTCCAGCTCACGCACGCAGAAGGGACTGGGGCAGGGGCGGCACCTGGAAAACACCCCATTCGGATATAACAACACAATTCAAACTTATAAACACTTATTTGATATCATTCTAACAAAAAATTTCTTTTGTTTAACTTTAAGGATGGGTTTACATGCAGCGATTTGGGTGATGCGATTGGGGTGTCAAGTGAAATTTGAAATTATCTGATCACTCTCCTCATCAAAGAATCTGATCCTCACATTGGTTTTTAGCGCTATGAAGTAGAGCTACGTCAGCACCAACAAGAAAGTTTAGACAGTCGCGTCGTTCAAGTCGGTGCGGTAAATCCACCATAATGGGTAATGAAACAGACATTGCCCAAAAATTAAGCATGAGAATCTTCGGTTTGGAATGGGCCTACTGATATTTAAGGAATAGTACCTTAAATTTAAGAAAAGGATGAAAATAATTCACTCAACCTATCAGAATACTAGCGGTACCTTGACTAAGCATTCTACTATTGTCAAGGAGGGTCATCAACCATTTGGTAGTTTCAGGCTAACCATACTGACCATATTGACTCAAGCGCATCTTGGCAATTGTTTTTCTTTTTAATGGGGAACAAAAAAAAAATCCCCAACACAATGTAACAATTACCTAAGGTTGTGATCAGTTACCACTAAATAATTGGAAATACAAATGTAGCTGCAATAAGCTAACTTGTGAGGTTTGGTTTGGTAGGTTCATTTGTTAGATAATGTGATTTCCTTCCTCACAGGCAGATGTATTTTCACAGGGTTCTTGCGTTACGCCAAACAAAATCAAGTTCCTTGGATTTATTATATGGTAATGTAAGGGGGAGAACTACGTACTTCGGTGATTTTTGGTCTCTTTGGGGGAAGTGGTCAACGTCGTTCTCGTAAACAGACTCCGTTGTTGTAGTAGAAGATGATGAAGTGGTTGAGATGGAACTAGTGGCAGTGGTAGTTGCTATGGATACAGGAGTCTCTTCAACATGTTTTAGCTGACATTCGCATTCTGTGTGATTCACGAAGAGAAGTTTTTCGACGTTAGAAGACTTGTGATCCCCTCCAAGCACCTATAAATTAAAATATTATAAGAACTGAATGTTAATACAAATACTAGTTATTGAATTTGTGAAAAGAACTTTTCGTTGATACCACTGGTAAGAAGATAAAAACATCCCAGAATGGATGCATGATATTGATATACTTAGTTTACAATTGATGGCAGAAAAATGTGAACAAATAAAGAGGTTCAATAAGCAATAGTTTCGAGTCGGAGGTATTTCTCTGTTTCTACTCGCGGATTTTTTTACAGTGTTTACATAGATAATTGAATTCTCCAGTATCAGCAGCACAGGACAATCTTTCAAGCATATTTAAATAATAAAAAAATAATAAGTTTGATTAAAAGAAGTCACGAATCAATCTACCGTTAAGGGTTTATTGATATTAAAAGAAAAAAAAAGGGTATATTTGTTTCATCAGAGTTGAGAACCTGTACATATTTATTACAACAATGATTATATTTATTTCAAAATAAAATCATAACATCAGTTTCGAAAAAAACCCATAAATTGACTGAAAAATTGAGGAACTAGAAAATTTTTTTGAGGTTTAATTCTTTTCAAAAGAGAAAATGTTTTGAAATTCGATTTTGAACGGAGAATAGGTAATTTTTTTATTTAAAAGAGAAAACTAGCTTTCTTTTTAAAATATAACAAAATTTGTATAATGATAGGATCTACGCTAGGGATGGACAGTAAAAAAATATCCATTTCATGAAACGAATACTAAGGTTGTGTAACTAATATTTTACTAAAAAGTGTTAATTTAAAGACGCCATAAAACAAATACATAATTATTTCATTAGTTAAGAGATAAATTTTTTTCAAAAAATGACGAAAAACCCTTTTCTAAGCCCTTAGACAACGTTCAAAGATCCTGCATGCCGATATCTATTATATAATGCACATTTTTTTGTACAGCAAATTGAATACCGAGAATAACCTAGCTTTATATATATATAATACACCGCATACCATTTGAAGGTTAGAAATTTCACAACAACCGTCCTCTCAGGTATTTGTCAACAAATCCTTCCACAAAGAGGAAACACAAATAGAACGAATATCAGTCGAGCAATCTGTTTGCATTCCCATAGAGGACAACAATCCCCCTCCCCAAGTACATATTTATCGTTCCCATGAGGGGGGTCTTTCAGGCCCTTTTAAAAAGCATTTAGCGGGCGAATAGGGAAAGAGGGATATACTTTCATAATCCGATTAGGCAGGTAATAGAGGTTGGGTGATTCACCAGTGGCTGGGAATGCCCCACCACTGACTGAGATTGATACAAATGGTGGTTGGAGAGGAACAAGGAAATCTGGCAATTGATGCGGTGCATTTGTTATCTGACAGCCGATTCGGGCTGATTTTGATAGTGAATTAGATGACAAATCTTCGGGTAGTCTGTGATTAATTTCTCCAGCATCCTCTAATGTTGACGTCATCCTGATGGTCTTGAGAGCCATCGAGTTGTGATTAGAATATCCTGTGTTGTTATTCAACTTTCGGGAAACGTTTTTAGTTGTTTGACCTATCTTCCTGCGACGGTATAGCAGTAGCTGTCTTTAAAAATCTTATGATTTAATATTTTCAAAGAAAGAATTTTAAGGTATTAAATTCCAGTTCTATCTATTTATTCTATTATTTTTGCACAAACTGTAAAATGTTTTACAACTTTTTGACCTCACAAAAAAAGGTTTATTTAATAATATCTTTGTTTGAATATTACAAGGAGATAAATGATAAACAAAAGCAAAAAAAAAAAAATCAAATGCTTCACTGTAACTTAAAAGAATGGAGAACCTAATTTCATTCTGAGTGAGACTCAACAAGATTTAGATTGCACATGCACGATTTTCCTTTTAAGCGTGTTGAAATGGCATTTTTCTGTTGGAACAAAGGGTAAAGATTGCCAATGGCTCTTATACGTTTTTCCTTCTTGAAAATTTTTCATCAGTGTTGAATTGAAATGAAATGAAACACCAAATATCAAATGTGCTAAGGTTATGAGAACGTTAATTTACAAATGTAAAAGACGTCAGTTGAACTTGGGGCAAAAAGGAATTCAAATTCTTGACGTCAGTAAGACGGTCTGGGATGAGAAAAGCCATTGTAATGGAAGTACGAATAAGAGTATCCCTCCATTTAAAAAGTTGTCTCAATAGATCAGTTAAAAATCCTTAATAAAGGGATTCATTCAAAGGTTTCATTGAAGTTTTAAACAAACGTATGTATTTGATCTGTAAAGATCTAACTGTAGTTTCAAAAGACGATCGTCTTTAATTTTACTTTTGTATCAGTTTGTTTAACATCGAGTTTATAATTATATATTTTACTTGTAATTTTAAATATATATTTTCAACGAAGAGATAATACTGCAAATCTTTTCCAGTCTTCTCAGAATGATAGCTTCCAGAAGTAGCTATTTCTAAATTCTATTTTCGACATTTATGTTTATGATTTTGAAGTTTGTCGACATATTTTTGTAACGTGTCCTTATAATTCAACAGCCAGTATTTCTCTCAAGAAGTTTATAGTAAAATTATAGTAATTAAAGATACAATACTTATTTGGAAAAACTTTCTCATCAATCAAGCTTGGTGATACGTATTTGTGTTAATAACTACACATTCTCTTTTCAGTTGGATTTTATACTAAATTCTACGAATTCAATACACAATCAATAAATAAATTATTCATAAAAAGGTTTAGAAAACCAGGAAAAAATTATACATTAGGCTTGTCTTTCCCCATTCATTTAAAATCTAATTTGGGTCAGGGTTTCTAAAAGCGAGAAGTTCTATCATGGTTCATTAAAAATGGATTTAACGGAATGTTGATGCGACCATTTGGGTTATAGCAATTTTACCATAAATGACAAAGGAAACTTTTTTAATTTATCGTAGTTTAAATCATGTTCTTTAGACGAGAACTGATTTCGAGCAAGTCAAGAGGGGAATTATTATAGTTAGCTTCGCATCCTCTGCAGGAATTCCAAGGACCCAGGTAAGACTCCCGTAATCACGTTAGGACAACTCCTATAATCAAACTGCAAAAATACCGCATACTTAGCACTGAATCTTTTATTATACCCAGACCGGGTCTAATCGCTCAACTTTGGAAAAAGATGTTTAAATTCTCAGGTTTGCAAATAATACGTTCTGCAGCAGGCATTAAGGCGTACCCAATGAGTATTAGTTGGTTGGCTGTTCTTAAAGGTGTATAAAAGTAGTAATTTTTTTCGTATAATAATAAGGTCTTCTAAATCAAACAGTTTTTCATACACAATAATTCTATAAACCTACGGCAAGGGCAAATTCCTTCCAAACAAGAAATAACATTTTAAAAGCACAAACGTTGTCGCCAAAAATATACCTCAATTACAAAAGTGGTTGGAATGTTAGAACTTCCTCTAAAGATAAACTTCTCATTTGAATACCTGACACTTTATAACACTGAAACACGACTGTGATAAAAACTCAATAGACTCCTACTTAACATTCAACACTTGATCAGCAATAGATGTGAGATCTTTCTGTTCAAGAATGTTTTGAGGAAAGGGAATTCATCAAACGCTAAGTAATTTCTAATCTTAAACCTACAAAACCTAGCAATAGAACTTATCACATCTCCATTAAAGTCTATTTACAGAAGACTGATGGCCATTGCATGCAAGATGGTCAGCTTCCACATCTGGAATCGACTGTATTAACATTGCTGAACTAAAGATAGGTAACAGGTTTTTTCAAGCAAGAAAAATTCACCAGCTAGTTACCTATCTAATACACACTGATTGATATATCCTTTTGTATCATGAACATATCGGAATTATGGAAAGAAAGATATTATTTTAATTTCAACAATTGGACTAAACACTAAACCATAATTTTGAGGACACAAATTGTACGAATAACCAAGCTTAAGGATCAACCGAGGATCTGATAATTTAAATTTTCAACAGAAATAAAAATATTTATTTTTGCGGCGATAAATTGTGGTATGAAATTGACTTTTTAATCCTACAATAATACACCAAATTTAAAAAAAAAAACACTCAATTTTTATCAAATGTTGAAAATTCTACACTTTTATTGCATAGGTTCTTGAATTTTACACACAGCAATTTTTTTTTGTATAAAAATAATTTTTCCAAAAGGATACTTAAGAGCTCTAGTTTTTTACCAATCGCAAAAAATACTAACACTGAATGTAAAAATACATACAACAAAGTAAAAATTGTGTGTATTTTACTCAAAACAATAAGCCTTAACGACGAATGCATTTGTAATTCCCTGGTTGAGATGGTTCAGATTATAGTACTCTGTCCAGGGTATCCTGCAGATAATCTGAAGTTAAATTTTAAATGTATCTCACTTATCACTCTTCGCTACTGACTCCTCGGTAAGTTCCTCTTCTCTGTGCATCATTTGTGGTTTCAAGAGCTTGAAGAATGGCTTAACCTGGTCCATCCACACACTAGAACTTACTTACTGAATCCAGAGGGATATATCGGTAAGATGTCCCATCTGTCCACGGTGGTGGTCCCCGTCTTTAATACGTCGTCGAAAGAAAACACGACGGGCGTTTTTTTTTTCTGTCGCATCGCAGCTGCGGGGTCAAGGGACGAAGGCAGCGTGAATGAAGCTGTTATCGCACATTAAGATTTCTACGTAACGGGTCTTGAATGAAAAGTTTTAGATCTCTACTTCTGAAAATTTCAAAAAAACTCGGTCGGTTTAGGAGGGAAAGTGTTTATTAATCGGAGTTCTTGGATCTGGAGGAGATTCGGTTAGGTTAGAAGGGATATCATGTTGAGGGTGGGTTTAATGATTAGATTATGCATTAAGATTATAGCAATCTGTAACGTTTAAAACATTCAAAACCAATTCTTGGTAAAAAGGGTTGCGTACTGTTTTGATTAGATTTTATCAGAATATTAAAACCTTTTAAACGTCAATAAATAGAATTAAATTTCGGGATGGGGAGTTCCACCAACAATATTTTTATATTTTTCTTTACAATTTCTTACAACAACCAATAAAGGGACAGGCGTGGATCCAAAACGGCTCCAAGGGGGGCATTTTTCCAGACCATCACCTTTACCTTTTGAGAAAAATGTCAAAATGTTGGAGATTTTCTAAAAAAGTATCACTCAAGATCCCCTTTTTGTACCGCTGAGGGGTATAGGGGTCCTCCTAAAAGTAGGGTTTTAACTCATTTTGAGTACTTTTTTTGGGTTCAAGGGGGTGCATTGTCCAGAGTGCCCCCCTTGGATCTGCGCCTGTAAGGGGATAAATAATTTTTTCAGGTATTAAAATGTAGTATTTTTAATTTGGGTATTGATGTAGTGTGGGGCCTTCCTCTTTAGTTAATTTTAGTTTATAAAATTGGTTGAATTTTTTGATTAAGTACACTCTTTTTGGTCAGTTTAAGAGTCACCATCTAACCGAAATCCAACAACAAAGGAGTGGTAGGCCACACATTACATTGATGCTGAACCTTGTCGTATTTGGTGTTTAAATTTTGTCTATATCACTATAACGCAGATTGGGGGTCCTCCCACAGATTTTTTTTTAAAATTTGACTTTCCTTAACAGGGACATCGATTTTTGATCATTTAGAACACCTGGGGCCCCTTGTTACATTCAACTCATTTAAGGGAAAACCTGTACTTATACTGGATATGGTCATGGCCATCTATTAGACACATAAGACCAGAGAAGCTCGAAATCTTGAGTGACGTTCTGCCTACTATTTCGCTTCATCATCGCATTTTGGACAACAGCGCAACTCCAGTCTGAAATTTTGCATACTCCCTTCAGACTGGAGTTGCACTGTTGTCCAAAAAGCGATGATGACGCGAAATAGTAGGCAGAACGTCACTCAAGATTTCGAGCTTCTCTGCTGGCCTTATGTGTCTAGATGGCCATGATTTGGCTCTCTGTCTAGTAAGTGTTAAGAAGGGTTGTCATCGACTTACGTAGAAGTGCAGCACGACCTCCTGCATGGCTTTGGGTCCGCACTGCAAGGTGTCGTTCTCGCAGCATCCCGCCGTCTCGGAGCAGCGGTGCAGGAGGGTGCATCTGGGTAGGAACTCCTTTTCGGGGTACACGTCCCTCACGCACACCACCTCCGCGCGGGGGAGCTGGCAGCGGGCGCCGGAGCGCATGCGCACGAAGTGTTCGTTGGCCTCTCGCACCTCCACGAGCTCTGAAACGATAAAGTCAATGGTTAGAGAGAGAATGGTTGAGAAACCTAATGGTTTTCTTAATACAAAATTTTTATTTTACTCAATGGGGAATGACGTATTCATAGCCTTCAGTAGGACTGTCTACCCCCCGAAGGTCTTTATTTAGTCCCCCTGAGAATAACATCTACTTCTTGCACAGAAGAGCTTCCTGGAACTAATTATTTCATGATATTTTTTGTATGGATTTGTGTCCTTATTAATAAATCTTTGCGCCACATAGGCCATTGATGAATTGCGATTTTGAAAAACACAAGAATCCGACCATGTTACTATAGTAACATGGTCGGATTCTTGTATAGCTCTTTTATAGCTCTTTCGGATTGAACTCTTCAATGACTATTATGCTAAAATTTTTGTTAAAGCTATGGCGATGTCATTTCAGGTCCGGTCAGATATTGTTTCTGGCCATAACTTTTTACGGCGTATATTAGGCCGTCAAGTTATATGCGTTAAACTTTCTCTTATGTAGAGAAAGAACTGACCTTTCCCTTCGATAAACTCAGCACATTCTCGAAAATAAATACTAGTGTACCCACCCCCACGGTTCTTTCTAACCCTTCCTCTCTCATGGTTAATTTAGTCCTGGTATGTTCTTGTGATTTGCCTCCTCTTCTGCAGAAAGAGTAGTACCCGTTGTAGCTGCTTTAGTGTAGCTTTCCACACCTCTCAACCAAATTATATTTTATGCACCCTTTTAAACTTTCCTCAAATGAAATTTCAAAATGGAAAATGTATAATACTCTATGTCTATATGTTAGAAAATTAAATTTACGGAAAAATTAAAAGTTAAAGCAGTCATTTGAGTTTTCTTTGTAGTATTATTTTGAAGTAGCATTGCAAATCAGATATCAGGTAAAGATAGAGATCAGCACATAAAAAAACCTAAAGTTTTCCTTTATTTTTCCTCAGAAAATCTTCAAAAGCGTTCATACTCCCCTAACCCTTTTTGGCCACACTACTACTCCACTGACATTTAAAAGGTTACACTTTACTGAACCATAAAAAGCGGATAATCCCACACAAGTCATAAGGTGGTACTCTTACAAGAATTTCTTCAGGTGAATGAAAGTGAATGACCCAGAGAGAGAGCCCTCTAACAACAATCAATGTCAGTCACTCTTTGCCTCAGACCTGAAACTCAAATGTGGAACGAAAGAAACGCTCCGGAAAAAATAAGTCTACTTTCCATGGCACTTAGCAGAGGGAAGCGACAAGAAACAAGTTTAAGGACAGATAATGAAGAGAGTGTGGAGTAATTGAAGCCGTAACTCTTTCGGTTTTTTTTTTTTTTTGCAGAAGAGGTTAAGAGGGGGTCACACGAATTAGAGAAGCTAAACATTTGGTTCCTCATTAGAGCCGCTTCCCACTTGACCCTCCTTTATAGAGCGACAACTCATATTTTACGAGCTTCTCTCCTTTCCTTCCGCCCAAAAAAGGGTTGAGGAGGGTTGAAAAAGTTGGTGGCATTCCCCCAATGTACCCTCAAATTCGTCCATAAGCGTTTTGCCTATAGAGCGAATGTACCATCAGGCCTGTTCCTGGTAAATATGATCTTCGATTAGGGAAACGGTGGAAGCCATAATGGGAAGTTGATGCACTGGATGTTAAAAAATTTCTAACCTTTTATAATTGATAAAGCACTTTGATGGAATTTCCTCTGGTTGCTCCAAGTCTATTACATTTTAAATATATTGACGCAAGAACTAGTCTTTCGGGGTCTTTCGGTATTATTTTTTACGTTACAATATGAATAAATGCAGCCAAACCCTCTGATAACAAGAACTACGAGACCACTTCTGTCTTTTTGTAATCCGACTCCTTGATATAAGCGTCTTGGAAACTATACAAAGGTTTTTAGCTTACTTCAGTTACCACCATCTTAAACCCTTGATAATAAAATAAAAAACAATAATAAACTTAAAAATTGTAAGTTGTTTATTTAATCTGGTGCAGAAAAGGATATTTTACTTGGTAACACTTAAAGCAGCAAAAGAGAAATTCAGACATAAAAAGGCAAATCAGTCCTGAAAGTTTAACTTTGTACCAAACATTTTATTTCTATCTACTCTTTAAAATTGGACTCTAGAAACATTTGAACTCACTCCAAGGGGGTTTGGCTTTATTTCTCATTTAACAAAAAACTAAAAACAGGTTTGTTAAAAGATACCTTTTTTCCATTTAGAGATAAAATTTTTTGGAATACTGAATAAAAAGATTTAGGAATTATTCTATGTGGTATTTAATGTGATAAATCCTGAAGAAGTCGATAGCAAAGAAACTTTTACAAAAGGTCGGTTCTAAGAAAAGTTTCGGAACGCCTGGTGTGTATAAGCAAACATGAATGACCCATGTACAAAAGACGTCAAAAAAAGGTTGCTGAACAGAAATGTTGTGTGATCGAATACAATGAACGACATGGTTGTGTGCTGTTAGAATCACAATAAGCCATGGGAGGGAACATTGAATATGTCAACCAGAATTATGAGAATGAAAAATGATCCAAGGATAAGAAAAATCCCCCAGTTCCTATTTATTTCTAGATGCTTTGAGAGATAATGGGCGTTCTTGGGAGTTTTCAATGTGTATCGAGGATTGTATTTAATACTGTTAGACATGTTTATAAATCATTTCTGGAATTTTTTAGTTCATATTAGTATTGAGATATCCGAGAGAGGATTTTTACATTGAAGGTTAAGTGAGGAAGTATTTCCTAAGATGAAAAGCTGCTAAAAAAGAGGGATTCAGAACAATACTGCTGAGACATTGATACCACTCTGGAGGAATTTTTCAAAATTTTTGTCTGGGGAAAGTCGCTGAGAAATGTGTGGGAAACATATATTCATTTTTCTTAAAGGTAGGTCAACTTCTGGTGGGAAGGGTGACAAAATTCCAAAAAGTTTTATGCAATTTTTTGTTGGATGTGCTATTGTATCGCATTCACATTTGAAAGGAGAGTCAATTGATTGCAGAGGAAGATAATTATGTTTGTATCAAGAATTCTTTTGATTAGTTTACATGCTCAACTTTATCCCATTTTCTGCATTAAAAATAAGGGGGGCCGTAAACGACATGGCACCAAAGTCGACCTAATTCAAAGCGGCCGTTTGGAAGCGAGAAGTAATTACATCTCACCCTGGCAAGTGTGTCACGGATCAAAACGCTCTTAAGTTAATCTGACACAAGCAATGCATACCAAAGAAGAACCACCCACTTCTTATCTCGAATCCATCACTTCTCAATTGAGATATTTTAAGGCAATGATTTTTCAGAGCATAGGTTCCTATGGATGGAACAACCATCTGAACACCAAAAAGCATTTCAAGGACTTGAGACTTATAGATTTCTCGGTTATAAATGCATTCATTAAAAAATAATAAGCACCGTTTCATTAAAGTTGTAGTTACGTAGCCGATGCATATCAGGATGTATCCCCCAAACACTGAAAGTGTTATCATTAAACCTACTAATATAATTCTGACAAAGCCACAAAAAGGTTTGAGGACATTCGATTCTAAGCTTTCCAAAACGACCTTGGTTTGCATGCCTTTGAAAAAAATTCCATGAATATAAACTTGTAGTTCATCCAAGAATAGTTACAATCGTCTTTTAGAGAAGGGTGTTTCAAGGCTTTTCAACACCTGAGATCCAGCCCAACATTGTTTAACATTAGAAGAGTAATAGTTCCAATCGAGGAAATACACGTTTTAAATTCCGCACATTCTAAATTTTTTTACTTTAAAAAGTTTAAATGATCATGTAAAAAAAATAATTGCCCCTCTCTTATTCTTGAGAAGGAAATATATATATTTTTGTTAATCACACAAGTATTAGACTAGCTAATGAACTTAAACAGAACTTAATGCACAATTATTAAATAATAAGAAACAAAAATATGCTTATTAATTTTTAATTTTATAAGATCATTTTCAAGAACCTGAAAGGGAAAACACGAGGAGAAGGAGTAACTTATTAGTTAAATAGTAAACACTCTATAAAAGCATATCAATTTCAAAAAATTTTTATGGTAACGAAACGAAACCATTAAATACCTTAAATAGCATTAATTTACAAATAATTTAGTAATAAGGACAAGTACCTACTATTATTATACTAGATGCATGTAAAAACACGATAGTTATTTCTAAATAAAACATGCAAGGATGCTTTCTAGAGAAAGGCACCATAATTTTATTTAAAACTTAATTTTAAGGGAAATATATCCTGTTTGTACAACATTCCCTTCTCTCGAAAAAAAAGTACAATTGAATTTCCGTTTAACTCGCATTCCTAAATGAATTATTTTAAATAAGTATACATTTTTCTTTTAATATGGGATTAAAGGAATGAATGAAAAACTATTCCTAAATAAAAGGGATAAACCAGAAAATTGTAAAACAATAAAAAACTTAAACCTAAAGTAAATGTTTTACCGAATTTTTTTATCTACTAAAAATATTAACCTTTAATTTTCCAAATCATCAAGACAAAAAGTAAAAATAATCCTATATAAACAATTATAATACAACTAATCACATTCTGAAATTCAGATACTAGAAACTCATTAATTCCAATCTAGCAACTGGAACTACACGTAGTAGTTAATTATAACCATCATAACAGTTTAAAACCAGTTTTATTGCGTTATAACAAGACAATAGTGAAAGATTATAACGATCTATAACTATCAACAAAAAGAAAGATTTTAACATATTGAATGTATTTATAAAACACACTCGAATCATTATTTATCGAACTTGATTGAAAAGTCGTGATACAAATTTTCATCACAAGAAATTAATGATGGTTCAATGGATATTAAATTATTAAAAGTAATTTATATTTAAATACTTAGGTTCCAAAGAAGCTGATGAAATCTATTCAATCTTTTAATGATAGTAGAGATTTCGCTTTTTAAAATTTATTAAATGCCATTAAACCTCATATTGTTTCAATTTTGGGCATAATTTCATGTTACCCTTGACAAATGAGATATGGAAGCAATTAATTGCAGTCTTACCTTCAATAATATAATAATCGTACATCTTGTTTCTAATTAAACAAAAAAAATATATCATTCGATATTTGTTCTTGAAACAGTTAGCAGATTCGCAAAGAGAATCCAGGGGGATAGGTTGTGGAGATTAAGTTTCCGGGAGACTTGAATGATACAGAAGCACACGCGCACGGCCAAGCGCAGCAGAAAGTTTTAGAAATTTGCAGAAAATCCTTTTTAATAATTTTAATTTTTCATAAATAAATCTTTTTTTGTTACTTTTGAAGCATTATTACAGAATGGGACTGTCATTAGGTTTTAAATCAAAATTAAAACAACTGGGGGAATTAATTAGTTGGCAGAAAATGTTAACGAAATTTTTGTGCACACAAAGTTTTTTACTTTATCCTACTATGGTTTCCAGATTTTAACGAAACATCCATTAACATAAAGGCAAAATTTATCTCCTTATTCGCAAGCAAAAAGTAACAGTAACAATAAAGGTTTTTAGAATGATGATTTAGGCACTTACACCAATACTGTTGAGAGTTAGCTCGCTATTGGTACAAACTCCTCAATTGTAGAAAAAACAACTTCGTCCACCCTTTTAAAGACATTGAAACTATTATAACTCGAAAATTGACAACTATGCTAACTTCTCTGGGACATCATCCCCCTCCTACAAAAGAAAACCCCCAACAACATTCGTTACAGTAGCTCCGTTAGGTTACACTTTTAAGAAAAACGACCGCTTCTTGAAATAGAGAGGAACAGCTACAAAAAAAGGCTGCAACTGAGATTTTTTTTCAGTTCCTCGGAAGCAGCCGTTTTCTCGCCAACCCCCGTGGGGCGAGCACCGCAAGTGGGACGGCGGAATAACAATTCCGGCCCATGTAATTCGCAGGAAGATCAACCCGCCACACACGACGAAAGGAAAAGTTGAAGACAAGTTGAGAAACGGACCAACTAAAAGGGGTCATCACTTTACCTCAGTTAAAAAGGTTTTAAAATGCGTGAATTACGGCGGGAAATCAATTGAATGGTCAGTTTAAAAAAGGGAATAAATCCAAAAACCAAGTTTTGAGAAAAAAAAACAACACGTTTATCTAATGGAATTTTTGTTGTGTAACGTTCAAATTTTTACTGCAAATTCAGGACCCCATTTACAGTACGGAATAACCATAGAAAAAAAATAATATATTGAAAAATGTTTTACAGTTGAAAAAAATTGATGGACTTATTCCCTTTTTCAACCTTATGAAATTTCAGAAGAAAAAAATTCTTCAAAACCTCTTTAATTGCCAATTAAATTATATTTCTGCTTAGTCCACAGCACAAGAGCAAAAAATAAAAAGAATAAGACGAAACTCGAAAAGATATCTCGAACTCGAAATGACTCAGTTTTTGAATGACCCCCTAACTTGCGGTTCTATCGGGCTTACTCCACAATTACCTGAGCAATTAATCGCACGTGCGTTACGTTCGGATTCTCCATTTTCTTTTCTTGTATTCCTAAAGGGAAAGATGAATCCCTTTGGGCCGCGCTGTCTGGGGTTTTTTACACAAGGACTTCTCCTTTCTTTTAGAGATGGAGCGTTGAGATAGAAAGTGCACCAGATATTTTTCTGGTGTTCGGGGCGATGCTCTATTTTGATTCTGTTGCTGTCTCGTTTTTTGCTGTTGTGACTGCCGCGTTTTTCAGGTTTCAGTTGCAGGATTTGCGCCTCGTTAAAAGAGGATTACGAATCAGATATTTGGAATTTTTCGCTTCCTAATGATGGTGGGGTTTTTTTTCATGATTCGTTTTTGTAGTGGTTGTATTGCAAAGGAGAATTTTTAGGGGAGTGCTAGGATGTTTCAGCCTCCGCTGAGTAAAACTCTTTTCTCTCGCTCATTCGTTTTATTTTCAAATCCGTGCACTTTAGTACTAAAACTCAAAACATTATCAGATGATGAACTTTGAAATTTTCTTCTTTTTATGAGTGTCTAATAGTGTTTGGCACTAGTTAACTAGAACTAGTTGCAACTAGTAATTAACTATCAATCAACTAGTAGTTAACTAGTAGTTTAACTACTTTTGGTTTAAACTAGTTTAACTAGTAGTTGAACTACTTTTTTTATTAACTACTAGTTGAAACTACTTTCAAATTTTCAACTACTTTTTAAAAAAATTTTGTTTAAAATTTCAAAATTATTAAAAAATGTTATCAAAATATACAAAAAATTTGCTATTTATAACTACAGTGTCATGGTAGAGTTCTCAAATACCATAACCAGAAATAAAGCACCGTTTTGAGCGAAGCATGAAGTTTTTTGTGATATAGGTAAGAAAGATGTTTGGAATTTGGGCAAAAAATAGGTTATTAAATTAAATAGACTAGTTAACTAGTAGTTAACTACTTTGGGAAATAGTTAACTACTAGTTGCAACTAGTCCCAGGAAAAAATAGTTAACTACTAGTTGCAACTAGTCCCAGGAAAAAATAGTTAACTACTAGTTGCAACTAGATTTTCCCAAACTAGTTAGTAGTTGGTAGTTAACTACTTTTTGACCACTAGTTGCCGAACACTAGTGTCTAACATATAAAGGTTGTAGGGCTGAAACGGTCAAAACTACTTTTTTTGGAGCTAGCTATTAATGGGTAATTAACCCAAAGTGTTCAAGAGTTCATATAGTTATTGCGTAAATAACCAAAAAAACCATCCAAGACGATTGTAATAAAAAATGAAGTATATCCCCTATTTGACACTCTATTTCAAAAAAGTTCTAAAATTTCCCCGTTTGTGATTGGTACGTATTTAACCTAAGGACTCAAATATAACTCACCTTTCTCAAAAAAATTCACACTCCTGATTTAGAAAATCTATTAAGGGGACATCCATAAATTACGTGAGGTCAAAAGGGGGGAGGGGGGGTCCAGGAAAATCTCACCAAATCTCACCAGGGGGGAGGGGGGAGTCAATTAAAATCTCACGTCAACTTTTAGTTTAGAAAATATACGTTTTTTCTTTAATATTTTTTAGCACAAGTTCAGAAAAAATGCTCAGATTAGTCAAAACAGCAAATCATTAGCCAGTCAGTCGTGAAAATTACAAGTTAGAACCATGTTTGTGATTTCAATGTGTTTTTGTATCAAAATTTTGCAATCTGGATTGTAATTTTTATGCCGATAAAACAAAACTAGTGGTTGAGAAAATCTTACGTGGGGGGGAGGGGGGGGTCCAGCAAAATCTCACTAAATCTCACCAAAGGGGGAGGGGGGGTCAACATTTTGGAAAAAACACCTCACGTAATTTATGGATGTCCCCTAAGTAGAAAAAATACGTTTTATAATGATTTTTAGACCACTTTAAAAGTCACTTGAGTAATTATTGACTAAAAATGTAGAATATATGGAATCCACGAAAGTTATAGTAATCATTATTTTTTTCTTTTTAAAACCAATTGGTTTTATAACCATTAATGGTTAAAGAGGGAATAAAAGATTATACTGATTAGGGAGACAACAAAATAACTATCATTCATAAATGAATCATTCGTTAAATTTTTTTAACGTGCATTAACTTCTCCACTGAATAATTTCCCTCTTGATGAATGCTTTAGTAACTTTAAGGCTACTTAAATTGCGCGAATTAATTCACTGACACTCTTGAAAGATCTCCTTCCTTCACAATTTCATAAGAATAATTTAAACCGGTGTATCAAAAAAGGAAATGGCTCTTTCGTCAAGTGGAGGCACGTGAGAAGAAACATCAAGAGGAGCATTTTATCCTCATCTTTTCCATCAAGTTGGTTTCAAGGGATGATTGAAAGGATGCTCGGGTTTGAGAGACAGCAGTTCCGGACTTTCGAAATGGTATCGCTTAAAAATCGCATTTATCTCATTCTCTGAATTACTACTAGAAGTTTCTAGCTTATTTTTACCTACAAAGAGTTGCACCATACAGCATGATATAACCAGGCATTTGAAAAGATGAATAGGTCCTTACTCTCCTTAAGCTTCGTAAAAGATCATACCTTAAAATTCTGAGGAAAATTTAACTTACAAACTCTTCATAAACCGTTCAGGTCTTTTCTTTTCCAGAAAGATCTTTATGAAAGATCCTATGGTTTAGGTTAGGTGAAATATTCAAAAAAATAATATGCGTACTGGAAACAAATTAGTCACGATTCAGCTGTACACAATCTTTGAAATTAAAAATGTTACATCCAATTTGTGCAATAAAATAGTAGCAATATTAATCGTGAATCAACATTATATTTTATAAGAAAACTGGATGTGAGTGATTCAGAAAATATGCTTATTATAAATTCAAAACGACAAGTCCTTGAACATTTTAAAAGAGCTAACATACCTTACCCTCAGCATGAAATGAATAACGGTTTGATATGATGAAAATTGTAATTTAGAAGATTCATTTTCTTTCGAAAGTAAAACATATCCTTTTGTCGTTAAATGGCAGCTTTGTATCATAAATACAGAGAATAGACACCATTCAACCTTTTGACTTTTCATGGCCACAATCATTTTACATTTCTCGATCACTTTGTCAGAGGTCAAGGTATCAAGAAACTGTCTTTTCTCAACGAAAACACAACCCTCAACACACGGAAAAAAAATTCCTGTCTACAATTGTTTAGAATCCCATCAACTAAAATTGACTCAGGTAAAAACTGAAATATCCCCAACCCACGCATCCTCGAACGACTGCATGTCCTTCAACCGAAATAACACTCCACATCAGAGAGGTTTCCCAATTTCCAAAACAACAACTTAATCAGAAGCACAAGTTGCATTACATAAATTAAAACGCCGCTGAAGTTGTCGGAAACAATTAAAGAGTCATTGGGTACAGCAGCATCAGGCAATAAAGAAAGCGGCCAAATGGCTTCCTTCTCTCTCACTCGATGGCAAAGGTATGATAATTGGCGTGTACGAACTGATGCGAAAGGATCTGACACTCTTCTTTTGGGCGTCGATCCAGATGAATAATACATAAGGAAAGGACCTTACAGACAGCCATGCGTTGTGGTGGATCTGTCAGGCTCGTTTACGGTATTCGATTCGCTGAAACGACGTTCGATGTGTCTTGGAGGGGTTGATTCCGATTCGAGCGGTATAATCGAACGTTCCGACGGGGAGTATCGGCTGCGTTGACGCGTGAAATGGACCCCGTTTCGAATTCTTCTGGGTTTTTTTTCCTGATGGAGAGCTGGTTAGCTCGTTTGTATTCTTGTCAAAATAGGAGTGGAGATATTTATATTCTATGGCAGCCTCTTTCAGATAGGCTGTTTTGCGAGTAGATAAAAAATGACCTTAGACTTCGCAAAAAAATTTGATTCAGTAAGTATGATGGTCGAAACTTTGTCGGGGGCTGGTGTTATAAAAATAATGCATGGTGAGGAATTGTCAGAATTTTACGGTAGAGATAAAGATTTTTTTTTAAAAGTGTAATTAAAAACGTTTCTGCCAAAATTCCTAAAACGTATATTACGTACGAAAAAAAAAATTAGAAACTACTGCTATTAGAGCTTCAGAGGATTGGAATGAATTTGGTAATTTCGTGAAGGAAAAAACCAGCACACTATACTCAACAGCAAAACTCCCTGACCCTATGACGTCACTAACAAACAAAGTAGTTTCCAGCGCGATGTCTGAATTTTGAGGGAAATGAAGAACGTCAGTTTAAAAATGTGATTATTTTGTTAAACAAATGTATATATAGCGTCTCTTTATCACGAATAGCGTACCGAAACTCCTTCTAGCAACCCAACAGGCTTTCTGTTTACGCAGTACCAACGTCATAGGGTCAGGAAGTGTTTCTGTCGAGTATAGACTCTGCCAAGCTCTCCAACTGGTCTCTCTATTCTCATCAAAAGTTGAAACCACACATCATCCCCAAACCCTTTCCACCCACCAGAACTTGCCCATCAAATAAAAACATTCCTATCGTCCTATAACCCAAACACCTCTCTACTCATAAACAAGCGTCAAGTGTTTGTATGCACTCACCTTGAGGCATGGGAGGCTCCACGATGGCCCTCATGGACGCCGAAGGGCCCTTGAGGTGGCTCATCTTGTAGTAGTCCTTGGTGATGGGGCCCACTCGGTTCCAGGGGGCCGCCCCGTCCGTTGAAGTGGGCGGCGAGGAGTGGTGAGGGGGCACGTACGACGTCCGCGCGTGGTCGAAAGACTTGCGGGAAGGGAATGGCGTCGGGAACTAAAGGGGTGGAGAAGAAATCATAATTAAGGCATGCTCTTGTTCTTTCCATATCCATGTTATAATATTGCAAAGTCTCTATTAGTTTTTTCTGAAACAAATCTATTTGAAAATCATGCCATACGCAATTTTAAAGCTCCAGTATTGTATTAAGTAGTTAAAGGCGAGTAATATGAGTGGATTTACTGGACACATTGCCCCTTCATAGTATTCCAATATATTCAATTGTTCATAACGGTATATAAAAGATGTTTCCATAGCCATCAGTACCTTGGCCCCAGAGTCTCCAGCATTTCTCCCCTAAGTTGTCCATAGGGTGAAATTTTACTTTAGAAATAGTATTACTACTAAATATTTGAAGAACTTTGGGAGAAAAAGTAATAATTGTAGTTTAAATATAAACAGATTTGGACGTAGTATTTTCATAAAATATTTTTAGTATTACACATTTCAAATTGGAAAACTTATTATTAAACATTAATTGTACATAGTACCCTTTTCCTACTTGAGCAAAATGAAATCTTATTTAGTGGATATAATTATTTGCAGTTAAAAACTGAAATTTTGAAAAAATTTTAACCTTTAGGTCTTTTCTCATTTATCCTTACCTAAAAGTAAGTGATACTCAAGTATCATATTGATTTCTCCTCTTTTACTGCGAAAATTACAGCTCTTCTAAATTTATTCGACTTGCCAGAGGATACCCATCGTGAGGTTACGTTATTGTTCGCCCCTTGCAAGAGGTAAGTGTCATCAGGCTTCTGCTGAAGATATTCGGGCCTCTTAGAAAGAGATATACGTATATACAAACCCCCTTCTTCTGAGTGAGCTTGAAACTTTATAAGAGTCAACCATACTTCATAATTTATATATGTCCTTAAGAATTCTTCCTCTAAGAAATTTATATATATATCGCGTTCTACGAATTTTTTTTTCAAAGAGGAGGTCATTTACAGGGTAATTTAAATGTTTTTTCAGAAAGATTAAGAAATTTGAATCGTGTATCTATTCCCTTTCCTAGAATCGAGGCTTACAAGCGTTTTTTTACATTTTCGGCTCCAAAATTGTTCAATTTTTTACCCCTTTCTGTATCCTCCTCGGTAACGTTTTCTTCTTTTGTTCGTAACCTGAAGACATGGCTTTTATTAAACAATGATGTGGAGACATTTTTTGGTTGACAATGTTTTCTTCATTTGGACATTTTACCATAGCATTTGATTGATAGTTGTCTTTCTTTCTCTAATATTTTTGTAAATTTCACTCTGTACATTATGGAAAATAAATTATTATTATTATTATTATTATTATTAATTTGTTTGACTCCCAGAGAGAGTAAAAAAAACCCTCAAAATTTATGGGTCTGGTCTGGTTCACAAAATCCCGACAATCAGTACAGATACGACAGGTACGTTTACCCGACATCATCATCATCGTCGCCATCGCCAATGCGATACAAGGGGAACGAAGGAAGTCGAATTGTCAGGCAATTGAGTGTCGGGCAAATGAATTTATCCCGAAATTTATAATGACACCAATGGTACTATAAAACTTTATTAATGTTGCACCCATATCATCATAAGAGAATGAAAATAAGTCTTTTGAGATTTTAATTATCGGTTGAGTTTCTGTCAATAAATTACCCAGCGTGTTAAAACAGCAGCGAAATTATCCTTCCATTTTATGAACAGAATAATAATTTTCACTGAATAAAGTTATCCTGCTTGATTTTTGGGTGAGGGCAAGAATAAAAAAGCTTTTACCTCTCGAAGCGATTTCAAAAGAACAAAAAGATAACTGTTCGAAAACTGACAAAAATAGAAACATACCGTCGAATCCAACATTGCATTCCTGGTGAGCTTGACTGCTACGATACCCTTTCAAAAACCTTGTTAAACTGAAACCGTGCTGAAAAGTTAATGACCTATCACTATACAGCAACACCAATTTCATTTCAGACCTGTTAATCATACATCATGAAAACGTCCTCAACGACCTATAAATTGTCCGTTAAACCACCTGTGGATTGAGAATTCCAGTCTCGTTATGTTCTCAGAGTAGGTGGAATGAAGTAACCCCTCTGCAGTCGCAACATCCATTCTAAAGTAATGGATAAAATTCTCACGATTCGTGAAATATGAGCAAAACGACGCAAGAGCAATTTTTGACCCCAAAAAGTAATTAGTCTCATAGTAATTGCTCTGTTTGATGGGCCTCTGACATTTTATAGCTGTAATTATTTCTTAAGAACCAAGGGGATCCAGTGACAATGTTTTTCCTTCATACAGACTGTAATTAAATGTATCAATTTATCTATTTTTAGAAAAATCTAAGTGAAAGACGAGGAAATAGGTAAGAACTTGAAAAATAGTAATTTGTATAACGTCAAATTTATTATTTTATGATTTTATCAGCTCATATACGCTGTGAAACAGCCTTTTAAAATGAAAAGCCGTGTTAAACATTAAAATTGGTTAGAAATGAACCAAATAATTGCTGTTACTGCAAAAGTGTCAATTTTATTTACTTTGTTTTATCAACAGCAAAATAGTTATTAAATTTCTAAGTCACAAAAATGGCAAAATAAAACTGTCTGTAAATCTTTCAAATTTGTGATTTGTTTAAATTTAAAGCCTCACAATGGGATCATTGAAAAGTGACATCTTTTAACATGGGATTTAGAGTATAAAACCCGCAGAAAATACTGTGTGGTTAATTGTGAAAGGCCCCTTACACGCATAGTATTATTCGTCAATAGCTACCTCCCACAATCTAACCCTTCCAATCGAAGTATTACTATAGACGACATTAGTGTGACGTCACTTGCTTGTTTGGAAACGTAGATTCTATCCGTGATTGGAAGTAAATCCGCACGGAACCAATCACGGATGGAATCAACGTTTCCAAACAAGCAAGTGACGTAATGACTAATGTCGTCTATTACAATGAAACTCGGGCGCATCCATGCAGAAAATAATAATAATAATGGGAACAAAATCAACTCCATCCCCTATCTGAAAAAAGAAGAGACAAAAACCCTTTCCCTCTCTCAAAAACATGCCGATTACAGCACAGCAAAGAAGTAAATAATACTCCTTGTCCCCGCAAAGTTTTTTTATTCCTCGGAATTCAACTTGATGTTTCCCATGTGTTTGGCCGGCATCGAATGCATGGAAACGGGCCAAAGGGTTTGACAGAGCAACGGATGAGCGAATAGACTTCTCAATACAGTTCGGGTGAGGGGGCATGCATTCGTTACGTCAGGGGGCCAGATGTCTTGTTGTTTGAATTATTTACAGATACTTTTCTATGGTCTACAAAAACTATCATGATACAAAAATGTAGAGTACGAATATATGGTTGTTTGCTTGGTTTGAAAAAGTGGTAAGCACTTAGGGGACATCCATAAATTACGTGAGGTCAAAAAGGGGGGGGGGAGGGGGGTTTGGAAAAATCTCACCAAATCTCACCAGGGGTGAGGGGGGAGTCAACTAAAATCTCACGTCAACTTTTAGTTTAGAAAATATACGTTTTTTCTTTAATATTTTTTAGCAAAAGTTCAGAAAAAATGCTCAGATTAGTCAAAACAGCAAATCCTTAGCCAGTCAGTCGTGTAGTTAGAACCAGGTTTTGGATTTCAACGTGTTTTTGTATCAAAATTTTGCAATCTGGATGGTAATTTGTATGCCGATAAAACAAAACTAGGGGTTGAGAAAATCTCACGTTGGGGGGAGGGGGGATCCAGCAAAATCTCACTAAATCTCACCAAGGGGGGAGGGGGGGGGGTCCAGATTTTGGAAAAAACACCTCACGTAATTTATGGATGTCCCCTTATCCGATTGTAGGTAGAAGGACACTGAAAACTAATATAGTTCACTAAATTTTTAAGGGAGTTAAAGTAAAATAAACTTTAAAATCTAGTTTAGTTTTGAGACAAATAAAGTATGTCCAAATAAAATGTAATATTTTTTGTGTAAAATCTTTGTAATTCAGAATGGATTGTTCAAGAATATTTACCAAGAAAAACATATTACATTGACACAAGGAAAACTCTGTATTCATACCATGGCATAATAAGGGAAACAAAAAAATAATCATTTATAGATCGGATGTTTTGTTAAAATATTTTAAGACTTAGAAATCTCTCAACAAAAGGTTTCTCTTGTAACAGTAATATTTAAGTAGGGAAAATAGACATAGAGCTAAAAACCTCTGAAATTAATTTTTTCCCAAATTTTTATATAAATAACTTCATTAATTACAATTTAATCCATTTGTTCCAAGAAAAGGATGCTAAAAACAAAACAAAATATTTTGAATTTTGAAAAGTCACGACACTTAAACGTTATAGCACTTTCTGCCTCTCAGACAAATTCCTACATTCTCAACAGTCTGAAAAGGAAAGCAAAGGTTTTCACTTATTAGTAATTATGAGGTATATTGATAAGTATAGATATTGGTGTAATTTATAATGAGACAGTATTACTTTCACTGTACTTAATGAAAAAAGCTTGTGATGGTACATAGTGGCCGCAGAATATCATCCCCTTTTTTTCAGATACTCTGATCCCTTTCCCTAAATTGGGCATTTTATACAAAACCCCCTTGAACTCAATGTCCCATCTCCAGAATTTTTTCGGACATTGCGTCAACAGAATGTTTTTTTTTCTCGGAATGTCCAACAACGAAAATGTTTTCATTTCGATGCACGTGAGAGAGATAATAACATGTTCCTTTTCCACGGCTTTGAAATAAGAAAAATAAAATCTTGTTCTGTGAGTAAAAAAAGGGCACAATTTACTGTGCCACTTCACGTGAGACGTATTTATGAAAGTGATAACATGGGAAAACACGTCCTCAGCAAAAGTTGACAGGAGAAACCGGGAAACACAGTTTTACGAGTAAACATTTTTTCATCGCTTTGGAGTTCTTGTTTTATTCATTACTTTCTACATTATCTTTCAAATAAAGCCAATTACTTCCATAAATTGACAAGTTTAGTGAAAAAAGAAGGAACGAGAACATAGGAGAAAAATGGCGTGACAATTTTGGGACATTAAAGTGCTCAGATTTTAATACAGTTTTTAAGATAGAAACTTTGTAGTGATGTTGGATTTGAAAAAAAAATTGATTACACCATTTTCCTAGACTATTTCATTGGTTTTTATCAATCAAAGGAAGGAAATTGATTTATAGAAATCGAAATTTTTTAAGAACATAGCAAGAAACTAAAATTTTGATCTTTGGACCCATAAAAATAACCATAAAAATTTCTCAGGACTAAATCATCTCAAAACTTAACTGGAATTATTTAAATGATTTTCTTCACCATCAATAACAATTCCTTCATTTACGTAGAAAGTTATGATATAAAATAAAAATGATTTACAAAAATTATCAATCTTTCTTAGTTGTGCAAGGACCTGGAGTCGAAAAATATTTGTGGTTGGGTTTAAAATAACTCAAATATTGTAAGGAATTCTTAAAAAAAATGAAACAAAACAAAATATACTAAAATACACAAACAATTGCAGCTAAATTATATCAAAATTTAACAAATTCTAAAAATAAAGAATCCGAATTGGCCTCCTTTCAACAGAAATTACATCACATTGCTCCAATGGTTTTCAAAGGATCCCAAATCGTTTTCTGTGACACCAGTCTTGCAAAAGCACATACAACCCCCAATGAGCGACCTTTTTAGATCAGTAACTCAAAGCTTTTGTCACCCAGGAAAAGAAAATCTCTCAGCCACTTTCTGTGTCTGAGCTGTTTTTGTTGTGCTCCCATCATGATTCTAACAGCACTTATGGCTTTAGTCCAAGGGAAAGAGAACAAGTCATAATAGAGATCACACAGCCAAACAGTCTGCTCCAGTGACTTTTAGTCTTCTAACGACGCATTTCTCGACTAATTTGTAAGCGTCTTCTTGCTTTTCAAATACAGGAGCGTTTAAAATTGACAAACAGTCTGCTGTCTGCTCCAATGACATTTAGGATGAAACGACATTTCTTGAATAATTTGTAAGCTTCTTCACTTTGAATACAAGATAGTTTGAAATTGAAATCAGGCAAAAAAAATAACCAAACCCTAAGTTCTTTCCAACTCAATTTCTAACAATCTTTGAATTCATCAATTAAATATTTACTTTGTTGAGCACTAAAAGCATAAGTTAAAAGTTAAATTTTCACAGAACATATTTGAAAGTAATAAAAAATACCATCCAAATATGAACTTTAATGCGCCTATTTTCTCAAGACATACAAGACGGACATAAAATACTTTGAGTAACAACCGAGAGGTGACAATGGACACAATAGAAAGAGTATTGTCGCGCATAACTTCTGTTTTTCTCACGAAAAAGAATGGAATAAAAGGAACAAATGGAATCGTTAGAAACACAATCATTCCAGACAAACGGGAGCAATTCATAACCTCATTGTTCTGCTAAAATTTTATTACAAATTGAATGCGAAACTGAGAAAAGGGCCATCCCCATAAAAATAACCTTCCAAATGTAATGCATTCTTACATCTTCTTACTTCTCATTAAATGGAAGTCAATTATAGAACAGGTCTGCAAGCAAAGTTTATGCCTTAATTATGTGTATGTTGTTGTTGTTGTGTCCATGATGTACAAAATTGGAAAAGGAGGGTTGCCACTGCCAGAGCCTCGAAAGTTTGGACTTCTACCTGTTGGTCCAAGGCACAGAGAAATATCCTAACAGAGGGTCCACGAGGCTATTTTCAAATGCGTTACTGATGTGAGGGCGCCACACTAGAGTCTGGAACGTATGCCGGCCGCTTAAATCTCTCGCCAAATTAGAACTCAGCGCATGCGCAAAAAGGTGTTTTTGATCTCCCATAGGCAGCCGGCGAACGATTCAGACTGGATCCAGACGCTAGTGAGTTTAATGCGATCCCAGCGCCACAATTCTCCCAACCTGTAACAAGATGTCATGATTTTCGATTTCCATTATGGCCTATGGCCGTGGACTCTCTGTTCTAGTACTCTGTGGTCCAAGGAAGGTGTGTGTATGAAAAGGTAGAATGAATGGAGCCTTATAGCATGTAATACCAATACTTTCTTAGGAGTTAAGGATTTAGCAAAGGCACAAAGTCAAAACTGACCGAAATTTACTATACCAGGTTACGCCACGTTTGACAATTTTTTGGCCATGCTTTTAAATATCGACTCTAATTTTACGTAACCTCTAGAGTTAATTTAGGCGAGTTGAGTGAGACTAAATGTCTTTCTCCTGTACACTAAGGGTAAATAACGTCAAGTTTGGAAGAGTTTTAAAGCGACCTATTTTAGGCTTTAATTCCATCTTATCGCACGCACATTATCTCCACCTCTGCCGACGGATAAAAATAATTTAAAAAAAAAATTCTCCCGCGGCTCTTTTAGGTTTTCTATAACCATCCATCCTCTTTTAAGAGGCTTCCTGACAGACACTCAAAGAAATCACATCCGCCCAAAAGTGAACGAACTGCGTGTAAACATCCCGGTTTATCCGCGAACTCACCTAGTGAACAATAAATCTCCTCACTCGCGCTGGGCATAAGGGCGATCCTCAACGGAGATAACCGAGATGAAATTTTTCATCAGTTTATGCGACACCTCCAGCAGATTTGTAGCCAAACATTGGTTTGACAAGTCCCATGACCGCGATAAGTGTAATCTACATAGATATCGCTGGTTTGGCGAATTTCATCAAAGCGGACTGTCAAGAGCCCGGCTTCTGCCATTCAACCCTTTTTTGGAAGGGTCACTGGGTTGACAGCTGAATTAATGAATCCGCTGGAGAATAATCTTTGTATCTTTTGCCTTTGGGAGAGATACATAGATGAGATATTTGGTTGTAAACAAAGTATAATGTTTAGGGAAGTACGATTTCTCCATCGTGGTTATAATTATTTTAAAGTTGGTATGGGAGGAAAGATTTTGGAATTTATGATATTCTCTTCTCAGAATAGTTTTGCTCAAAGGAAATATTTCAGGATATATACCTGCATTAAGTCAGAAAATGTTCTATTTTAATCATATAGTAGTAACCGATTTTACACTTCTTCCCGATATTTCAAAACCTTCCTTCGACTTTCTTTCTGGATAGGTCTATGATAAAATAAACCTTTAAGTTTAGGATATCAAAAATTTAGCTGTCTTTTGATCGTATGCACATTAAAGTGTGGTGAATGATTGATGTTTTATGGCTCAACGATCAGCAGCCATACATCGTAAGAAAACGGAACATCATTGGTAATTATATTTAAAGATGTGCAGTACAATTTTTCAATGTTTCATTACGTATTAATTACTCATTATTCATAATGGTTATCAGAGTCACATTTTCACTTAAAGATGCTCCATCAAGACACTTCACCTGTATATAAAGTTGTTTCTAACATAAGATTATTTTAGGGGATTTTGGAAGTTTCTCAGTGACACAGAAACAAGTCCTAAATCAGATCACCAAATTCTCAAGTAGTCTAAGCATAAAAAGAGCTTAGTTTAAATGTTGAAACGAAACAAATTGTGGCAGGATTTTACAATAAGAACTTCCAAGGCTGATATCTCAATTATTGCATCACAAAAACAATCCTCATCCAAATATTCACGCTAAAACTTATGTCTTTTTATATAGCGACCGGCAAAGAACAGAAGAACGGAGCCAAGGTCGATATCATTTTCAAGACCATTTCGTATATGATCAATGGTTATGCCATAATCGACTTCCGCGTCTTCCTTTCCTTTTCTTTCCCAGTTAGTTTTCAGGTGTCGCTAATTACGGAATCTTCTCCCTGCGAGAAAGATCCTCAAACCACAAGCTATATCATTAGGCAATCAATCTTCCACTGATGCAGGTAATGAGCTGACGATTCCTGCCTTTTCATCCCATCAGTCTCTTTTCATTAGGTACCTTAATTGACTTCCGAAGAGTTTGTGTAAAATCCAGTGTCTGAAAACTGCTATTTAGCATCAAGCATGTAAATCAGTGTAAGGTGAAGCTATTCTCCAATGGTCGAGGTCGTTGATGAACCTGCAAAACGTATTATTAAATTCGAATGTAATAAAAGATACTAAATACGGCTGGCAAACTATGCTAAAGATGAGGCCTGAGGGTGACTTCAGTAGTATTCCTGTATTTGTGCGAACTTAGATTTACTTGCACTGCATAATGGTAAAACTTGTATGATTTTACTTCTGCTGTCAAAATGTTTGAAAGCTAAAAAACGTTTTGATAACTAAATGCGAGACATTAGTAAATAAAAAAAAAACAATGGCTGAGAACTGAACAGCTAAGTCAATTCCAACAACTAAGGAAGATTTTAGCTACTTATAGCTTGTGTCCCCTAAATTAAAATCCGCGACCTTGATTTGGCATTATAAACCAAGGAACTAATGAAGAACCCTCGAATTATCCAAGTTCCATTGTATGTTGAAGCCCCATGAGTATTTAGAGAAAAATAATTTCATTGTGGTAAAATACTATTGCCAAAAAGCAAAATAGCGTACTTAACTCATTCTATTCGTAAACCATTCAAGAAAGGTGAGTAGGCTGGTTTTAACACATAAAGCAGAGAAATTAAGCACGCTGTGTGTAGCATATCAAATTAAATAGTCTCCAGAGGTTTTTTATTGGAGTTCGTAGGTGGAAATACCAGCTTGAAGTCTCTCGTAAATTCATTTACGCGGATTAGGAACGCAAGGAAAGGGTTTTGCTCGCCGTATGAGAAATTCTCATTTCCTTGTTTTACGCGAATGGGAAATTGGAATCCCTGTTTATTTTTATTCGTCTCGGAAATAAAAGGACAGTTCGTTAAGGAATGGATGCGGTTACGTCACTGGGACGAAACCGAAGCGAGATATGACATCAACTACCATCTAATGATCTTGGAGCACCCCTGGAACTTACATAAACCACAAAAACTAATTAAGAAAATAATGAAAAAAATCTCAAAGAGACTAACTAAAAATTGGCATGCATAACATCTTCTGCCAGTAATGTCGATCCCAGAAAGGGTAGACAAGGTGGTGTATCTTGCAAAAAAAAAACATTTCAAATAATTATAACACACCATTTGGGAATTTACAACCAGTTTTTTTCCTCAGCTGTCGGCATTTTGAAAGTATCTAGATTCTGATGTCATTCAGCAAATTATGCTACCAGAATGTGTTACTAATGTGCGGTTAAGCTCCGAAACCGCATCGTTGTATTTCAGTTTCTTAATTATTATTACACTAAATGAGAGAAACCTTAGACAAGAAATATTTTTTATTTAGTTCCCTATCATTTTAAATCTAAGAGTTATTTTCAGCACAAAAGGGACTCAACCACACAAAAGAGTGACTGACTACCTAATGCCATCCTCCTTATAATTAGAACTAAAGCATCGAAAGAAATGTATCATAACCAAAAATAAAAAAATATTACTGCAAAATAGAATTTACTTTGGTTTGAAAGCGGATGATGATTACCAATGCTTTTAATGTTCCATTTGTAGTTACCACAACTTTTGGAATAAACTAATAAACAATGCGTTTTTAGCAAATAGAATTATCATACTCCAAACTGTTAATATCTAACTTCAAATCTCTATGTCTATTGTCTATACAGCGGTTTCTTCCAAAATAGTTACATTTTTTACAAAAAATAAATAACATCATAGCTTAACAAACAAATCCTATCTGCACTACTTCAAAAACTACTCCATAAGAATTTCTTGGATCATCTCTATACTGCCGTCCTTAGCAAGAAGGGCGCATCTCCGAAAATCAAGATTTTCAGTACACGCACTTTTCGCCTAAGGATTTCAAGAAATTTCAGAGATATGCGCTTTTTCACTAGCGTTTTTGTGTACCTTTTCGTACCCATAGGTACATGAATGAGGTATCATAAGGTGCAGAAGACTCCAAAGATTCTAGATATGCAAAAACCTGAAAATCGCCAAAATCCGAGATACGCCCTTCTTGCTAAGGACGGCAGTATACTACTAATATCTTGAAACGTTCCCTTTTTTAATACAGTTTCTTAACATGCATCGTACTATCGTAAATTGTTTGCCTTTCCCATACCAACTTTTGGAAACTGCAACACTAAAATTAGAAATGATCAGTTTTGAAAGGGAAAGAGTACTTAAAAAAGTTTTTATTGATTACCTACAGTCCAACTCTTCCTCATATCCTTGATGATTCAAGCAACATTCTCCTAGAAAAATCCTTTCCCCTCGTAAAACGTCTATCCTAATGACTACACGAGTCGTTACTTACAGCATTATCTTTGCAGAAAGGATAATAAGCATTCTCACTTCTGCCTACGCATCGCCGGAATGGAATTTGACGGAAAATGACAAACGGCAGGAAGAGCAAGCAAACGTTTCATAACGGGACTAAATGCTTTACGACGGCGGCCATCTAATGTGGAAGGCAACAAATAATTGTGCTAATACGGCGCTAACAGCCTTGAGGGAAGCAGAAACAAAAGGAAGCTGGTGCTCTTTTGAGGAGTTTTAATGGGTCTGCTAACTGTTATTATGATCTTGGAACACTGTTGTGGTTCCATTGAGCAATGTCAATGTTGCTGCTTCTGGAATCGGGCATGGGTTGTTAAGTTTCATAAAAGAAGATGGTTTATTGCTTTATAGAGATCAGTCTATCTTTTTCATTTGTACAAGATGTACAAAAAAATATGGAAGGTAAAATTTTGTGAAGGAGATGGAACGCTGGAAGAACTAAGTACAAATGTCCTTCGCCTATAAGCTCTAGAAATATTACAATGGTTCTCTAAAAACCTCACTAGGAGGATATTCTTTCCTGAATTTAGTGAAATTCTCATGGTACGATCTAGGAAGATTTTACTGACAGAGATTCAATGTGCATTATGTATTGTGAGACTAAAATACACTAGTTATTATGGATGAAGCACATCAGACAGATTTTGGTAAACGCACCAATTATTTAAATCCTTACGTACTAATACACATTTTTACTGACCAACATACACGGGAATCATCAAAAACTTCTGGTTAAAAGGCATAGTTGGACTTCAGGGGGGAGTGGTAATGATTGGTGGATAATGTTTCTATAGAACCATCAAGGACATCATACCCCCAAGGTCTCCAACATGCCCTCCCCCTGCGTGTCCTTCCTAAATCCACCCACGTTAAAGGTCTACTATAGAAGTTACGTAAGCTGGTCTATTAGCTTTTATGTAATGTCTTTTTTACTTTTAAAATATAGTCAAATAGTGTCTCTTTTTACAGTACTAGAAAGGCGGATTTTTTTGCAAATACTCATTAATATAAATCATAATTGGTTTTTTTTGAACACTCAAAATAATACATGAAATTTGTAGCTCTGGGATTAAGGAATATCAAGTTTGTTTGGCTATGAATGTTTCATTTTTCTATTTCGTACTCAGAGATTAAACTGAGGCGTTTACTATAATGAAAACCCTTTTTAGGTTGTTCTGAATGATTTAAGTGCCTTTTAAACGAATTTAAGAGAAAGGATGTTACACACAGAAAACACAATTCTCACATTAGTTCAAAATATGTACTCTCCTTTTCCAGTTTTTATCAAAGGGCTCTTTATCTGAGATGTTACAAAACGAAGTCTTGCACACAGCAGGAATCACATACGTGAAAAGAATACACAGACGAAGCCCTGTGTTTTTTTAATGCAAGGTAATTTTCACCTTGTCAAGGTCATTTTAAAAAAATGCACGAGACTGCTCTGGACAAGTCAGGCAGGTATGTGGGATATCTGCTATTAATTTCACAGAACCTATCATGTGATCTCTACGTGTTTCTCCATCAGTACAAAGAATTTTAAGAGTAGATTAAATAGGATTCAAATGTAGCGGTAGTGGCTGTTTCATGTACCAAGAAACAGGACTCTTACAATTTTTAGATCGGATAGCCGCACGTTGCATGATAACGCGAAAGCAATTTCTTGACATAGAAAAATAAATTTTTTCTATAGCAAGTTGTTCATGTTAATGCTTTCTTGTGTTTCAACCTACCCTTAAATTTCCTAAAATTTTAACTCAATAATGATTAAATGAACATAAATGATACTTACTCCATTTCATACCTAATCGTACTAGCAACAAAAAGACAGTATCCCCCCCAGAAAGTCTTTAGATTGGTCCTAGAATATGTGGATGATTTTTTTTAAATTCAGAAAATCCAATGTAATTTTAAAAACTTGAAAAATGAATGAATGAAATTCAGGGTTGAAAGAAATAATAAGTAAACAGATTCAATTCCTTCAAAAGTGATATTGCTTACAATGAAAAATTTTCATAAAAATGCAGTTTCTGAATTATACCGAAATAATCACAATATTTTTAAAATTTACCATCATAAACTAATGCCATTTTCATAAAAAAGGAAAATTCTTTTACATAAATTCAGTAATTTTTAAAAATAAATTAGAAACCTAGTTTAAGAGTTTCAGTCAAATATAGCACTCTCATCCTTGACCACTGAACCATTAAAACTCGATCCATATTGTTTTATATTGAGACATTTCTTTTTACTTTAAATCAGAGATGATATGAATGATATTTACCAACACTGGCATGAATGTTCGTGTCAAAAACTAATTTTAAAATAAATTCACCATTTCCTGTCATAGATGTACTTTATGTTGATCTGCAATCATAAAGCTCAAATGTATTTTTGCTGCCTTCGTAAACAAACGTAAGAATTCCCGAGTGCCAACTTCATGAAAAACTAAAAACGTCACTGGCATGTTTATAAGCTCACACAAAAATGCGTGTGTTACTTAAAAAGCAGCTGTGGTAGCAAAAAACGGAAAGAGAAAAGTGACTGGAAACATTGCTAGTGACAGTTCAAAAAGTCGCAACTGAATTCTCACGTTCTTATGTGCATCCTCGTGACTACGGTTATCCGACAGAAAAATATTTCTTGTTTGAAAAACATCACATCAACAAACGTTTATACATCACATAAAAGAGTTAAAGTAGAAGTAAATAAAAAGGAATTAGAATAACTTTGAAAATACATGGGAAACATATAAACTAAAACAGCCTTTTACTGAAGATAAACCCAAGATAATAATTTAATTTAATGGGAATCTTCTCCTTAAGACAAACTACAAACTTCCACGTTAGTGCAGTGGCTCCCTACTCAAAGAATTTAGCGGACAACTTACACTTAAGTATCACCATTCACGGAGCACCTTTACCCTGCATCAATTTGGTTCCTAGCATACCTTTGTTCTTCCACATCTTTCTGTTCTTGAGCTTTTATTAGCCTCTTAGCATTCAGCATCTTATCTTTCCTCGAACATATATTTTTTATTGAACATCACTTTGCTCTTGAGCTTCTCTCTTCTCCACAGCATCTCTTCGTCAGACATGGATAATGTAAAAGCACACGCGCACGCCGAGCGCAGAGTTTTAAATTTTTGCAGAAAATATTTTTAAATAATTTAAATTTTTGATAAATAAATTGATTTTTTCAAACTATTGTTGCTTATGAAGCATTATGTCAATATTTAGGTGAACAATGGTACTGTCATTATGTTTTAAGTTGATATCCAAACTACTGGGGGCACTTAATTAGTTTGCAGACAATATTTGAAGAAATTTTTGTGTGCAGATAGTTTTTTTGTTTTATCCAACTATGCTCTTCGATCTTCGTTCTTAAGCCCTTTGTTCTGCTCTCCATCTAGACTTTATAGCATCTTTTTGCTCTTGAGCTTCTCTTCGCTCCTTAGCATCATTCATTCGCTCTCCAGCATCTCCGTAACCTTGAAAAGTTCTTCTTCATTGATAATAATTTTGTTTTTCAGCTTTTTTCTGCTCTTTAAGGGGGGTCCGGTTTAAGTTTAAAATTTCAGAAATTTTTTTGAAGATTAAGAGTAAAATGATTTGAAAAAATTACTACTCAAAACTTTTCTCAAATGTTTTGAAAAATTTTAAATTCAATTTTTGTTGAAAAAAGAGGGGTAGTTTAAAATTGATATAACTCAAAATATTAATAATCAATTTTTAAATTTTTTTTACCAAATCAAACAGAAACATATTATCTTTAATTGTGATTCAGCATTTTAAGAAATATTAATGTTCTTAAAAATTATGAGCAATTAAGTAAAAAATTCTTAAAATTTTCATTATAATTATTTTTAAAAATTCATATTTTAAAAAGTAAACAATATTTTCAAATTTGCTGAATCACAATTAAAGTAAAGTGTTCAAAATATGTGTTTCAAATTTCAAGTCTTTATCTTGAACGGTTCTTGACTTATATCAATTTGAAGTTGAGAAACCGTGTAAAAATGCATCATTGAGAAAAACGCATTTGAATGCAGAACGTAGAATGCTAGATTAACTAAAGCAGCCGACAATAAAGGATTGTATCTCTGGTTCTACTTAGGATAGAAACATAATTCAGACATCATTTTAAGCAGAAGAAAATGGGTTAACTTTTAAGAGCAAAAAAATATTCTTGAAAATCTGACGATTTTTGTGTCCCGGACCCCCTTAACATCTTTTTGTTCTTGATCCTTCTGTTTTGCTCTCCATCATTACTTCAAAGCATTTCTTTGCTCTTGAGCCTCTCTTTTTTATTCAGCATCTCTTTCCACTTAAGCTTTTTTACCTCCCACATTTTGATTAACTTTTAAGTTTTATCTATGCGTAGCTGTTTCGCACGAAAACCTTAACTTTTCCCAGTGACATGTAACTTTTTAAACTGTCGTAGCACCTCTCTTCTTCTCGGACCACTTACAACTATCCCACAAACCTCTAATAGTCCGTGGTCCACCGGTTGGAAACCACTACACTATTGAAAAAGATCTTCTATCGTCTTATTAACAAAAAACGTGTCCTTACAAAACCCCTGAAATTTCTGTGACGTAGTTTTTAAATGGCACCTATGACGAAGCTACAAATTTTCCTTCCCAAACAACACGCGAACAAATTTCCATCATTAACGACAGACAAAACAAAAAAGTCCAAATACAATATACTGTAGACAGTCATTACAACGACATTAATAAGGGATTTTCACGCATGTCTCGGTGCAGAACAATAAAATCTCGATCGCTCCTTCAAAAGAAAGGAAATGTCGCGAAGGTCGCTGTCAATTGGGGTTCATAATCCGAACGCCCACCTCGACCCAACGAACGATGCATATTTCTCACTTTCCCAATTGCTACTGTCGGCACCTACACAAAACGACGCCGCTGTTTATAGGCGCTAATGACCACCATGGTCGAAGACTCCTACACGTCCATCGATGAATGGGAAGTCATTTTTTTTTAAAGAGGGGTGAAGGATGGATACTGACTTCGAATCCGAGTTCACTAAAGAGATATCAAATATATCATTGTGAAAGCTGACAGGTTTAATAAGTTTTAATAGTCAATTTATCAATCGGTCAAAAATGTAGTTCGTTTTTACAAGGATTGCAGAAAACGAAACTTACGAGTTTCCGATATAAGGTATACAAAATATAAAAATTTACCAAGTTCTATAGAGATAATAATGTTTACAATTTAGGTAGTCTCAAAAGAATAAATAGAATAGTATCAGTAATATCCAGAGTGTTTTAACATGTCCGCCTAAATTCTGCACAACTAGATTCCTTGAGGAGATTGCATAAAAATCACCAAAGTACTATACCTCTAAAAGATCGTCCCAAAAAGGTATGACGGCACATCCGATGGAAAACGTGAACATGTTTTTTTTTTCATATGATGTTTGCACATTGAGATGCTGCGTCCATGAAATGAGATAATTAATGCTCAATCATGAAATAATTCTACAATCCTAAAAGATTAATAAAAATAAATACATCTTTCTATTTAAATTCCCTCACATACATATTTATATTTTAGAATCAGTCAAGACTTATGAGTCCACAAAAAGAGGGTTGGCGGGTTATGATGTGTAGGCTTAATGTATGAGTAAAAAAATCACGGAATCAAGTGGAGTTTAAAAAAAAAAACATTTAGTGTTATAGGCCCCCGAAACGCGCATGTTCAAGTTCCTCTTTCGAAATCTCTAAAATAACCCTTAAAAATATATCCGTTCCTCTATTTATGTTAAGGACAGACTTACAAGGTAGGAATTATAATAACAGTAACTCTAAAATTAAACCCATCACAAAATCCCAAAATAATTAATTCATTTAGTACTTTACATAAATATAAAACTAGTTAAACATTGATTTTGGAGGGGCACCGGTTAGATTTTTATAATGAGCAGAAATCATAAAAAAATTATTACGTTTAACAATAAACGCTTCAAAAATTTAGAATTTTGATAGCATCTTGTCTAAAATCACAAGCGCTTATCTTGGAACACAGAGAAACGCATTCAAACGGTCAATTGGCTTAACTTCAACCTCAGATCAAAGTCCTAGCGGTCATTGGTTCCACAAATTGAAAGAGAAGACAACCACCTCTAATAAAAACTAACTCGAGAATTATCTTAGCACCAAATAAGTCACAATTGAGACTTCTTTAAAAAAAAAACTATGAGAGCAAGATAGATACGAAAGCAGCAATTCGAAGGAATATTTTTTGCGCGTAAATAAAGCACTTTTTCAGTAAAAATTATTTTTTTTTTTAGGATTCATTGTCTGCATAACGTATACTATATAACTATAGCGTTTTCGCCAATTTCATTGCACCTTACTTGGGTTATTATTATTATTATTATTATTATTATTGTTATTAAAAAAAATAAGAAGATTGGACTGAAAGAGATAATTAGTAGAAAAGAGTGAGAGTAAGGTAAAGATTGAAAAAAGAGAAAACGGGGAGGAGATGAGAGACAGTGAAAAGGAGAAAGAGAGAGAGAGAAAGGAAAATGAAAGTATAAGATATTGAGGTGAAATCGATAAAGAGAGAGAGAAGAACGGAGATATTTAGATAGAAACCAAATATATGTTTATTTGCGCCGTTTGTTAACACTCCTTTTCCCTACAGAAGAATGAAAAAATTCTGCTCATTGACAGATGGACTGCACCTTCCCTTCCTGATGGATGAAGTGACGGACCACGCGCTGACCTCTGATCCTGCTCTTGGGTTTCATTTCCTCGTTTCGCTTCATGGCCACCAGGGGGAGCGCCCTAGGCCGGCACTTAGCGCGGCCCTGACGTAACAAGACGAATGGGAGGGCAGGAAGAGGGGGACCTTTCACCCCTTTCCCGTTCGGAGAGGTATCAAAGGATGCCCACCTAGCGGGATGATGGATTCAACTCGATTTTGAAGAGAAAAACTATTGAGGCTATTGAAAGATTTGAGCTTGTTGTGTGAGGTAGGAGAAAAACACGAGGAGTAGGTAGGTGGTACAGGTAAATGGCTGAAAGTAATGTTAGATGGGAAAGTAAATTATATACGATTTTACGACAGAAGAGGAGAACCATTATTAATATCTGTATAATCACCATCAGTATTTCTCAATAGATAAAATATATTGCTTTTATTAACCGCTTTAAAAACATTATTTTCCCTACAATAGTAGGAAGACAAAATGCACAAGAACATAATTTCAGATTTCAATGCTTAAACAAATTGAAAGTTTGTGGATATGAAGTTTGTATAGCTAAAAAGTCTAGTCTTCATTTTCAAAAGTTACACAAGTGAAAACCTTTTTGAATAACCTTAATAAACGTTTGTGAATAGTATATTTAAAACAGTAAGGTAATAAGAGACACTGTAGCAAAAAATTCGTACTTTGAAATTAAAATTTCCAGATAGATTAAATTTTTCGTCCCTTGACAAATCAATAGTCACACTATAGCCCCATGTAGGGATTGGTGTTATTTATTCAGGCCTGCTTTAGAAGGAAGAAAATGATTTTTACGAAAATCCTATCAACTGTAGGGATCCCCGGGGGAAAATATTCAAAATATCCACACTAAAAAGTAGTGATAGTCCGCTACATCCAATTGACTGAAATCATCCCAAAAATTCCTATATTTCGTTTCATTAAAAACAACCAACTTAAGTCCTCCTCAGCTTTATAACATCAGGCCACGCTATTCATTCTCAAACCGGTATCTATAAAACCGCAAACCACTTACCCTCATATCGTCTGATCTTCAAATTGTTTAAGAGATAATAAACATAAAACATAAATACCCCGATTTCAATAGTTTACAATCGTCTGAAATAAAAACCTCTTATGGGCGAATTTTAGGGTATTGTCTCGAATACCCCCTAAGGTACATCTAACACTTTAAGGAAAGGTCACACAGGGAAGGTAACTTTAAAATCGCTTCAGAGGTCAACGCACAATTGCCCAATAAAACATACGATTTCTCACCTCCCTTCCCATAAAAAAGGGAACACAATTCGAAAATTGTCAGAGGGGGTCCTCACACCTCCACTTCCTCATAGCACGTTCATTCCAATTTATTATTATTTCTCGTTCTGAAAAGCATGGAGAAAACAGCAGGACCCGATCGCGCAATTTGCAATCTCGCCTTTCACTCCATGTTTCACTCAGATATTGCGCAATAGATAAGGGATCCAGAAAGAGCCCCATTCTTCATGCTCCTCAAAGATCGCTTCTCTTGCTCCTCAAAGAGTCCATTCGGGAGCACATTCTCATCATCCGTCATCGCGCTTTTCGCCGCTTCCCCCGATGTTTATCTCCGCCGTTGTCTTCTCCACGCCCTTCCTGTATATCGCCATCATCGACACATTAGAAGCAATTAGATACGGAACCTTTTTGCTCCCGAGGATCATCTGTGTGCTGAGAGGACCACACACTTTCGTGCCCTTGGGCGACATTTTTTTTCGGTTGGTTTCGAAACTGACGGTTACTTTCCGCAATATTTATGCGTTATTTGAGAACAGAGGGTTTTCGTCAATTTTTTTTTTTCGTAGAGAAGGACAAACAAGATACTTTATACATGTTTTTTTGGAAACAAAATCGAGCGTAAATAACGAATTGAATGTCCTGTGCAGAGTGAATACTGTAAGTTTGAACTCGAAATAAATAAATTCATAAGTATCTGAAAATTGTGTTTTAAAAAATATAAACTACATATAATACTCATAACACACTGAAATTGCCGATTAAATTGTTGAAGAAAGATGAAATACATAGATAGTAATTTAATCGTCAGTTTGGAAGAGGGAATAAGTCTAAAAACCAAGTTTTCAGAAAATCGAGAAAGAAAAAAAAGGGTGTAAGTAATAGAATTTTCTTTGTAAAACCACCAAATTTTTATTGGAAATTCAGGACCCTATTCAGAATACAGAACAATCATCGAAAAATATAAACATATTAAAAAATATTGTAGAGTTGAAAAAAGTTGGACATTCTCTTTTTCAAACTTTAAATTTGTGAATGAAAAAATCTTAAAGACCCCCCATCAATTGGCAATTAAATTTTAATTCTGCTTTGTTCACAACACAAAAGGGAAAAATAGGAAGACCAAGACAAAGACAAAGATAAATCAAATTAAAAAGTATTATGAAAGTGAGTCGTTAAAAGGCAGTATCAATGGAGTAAATGAATATCAATGGAGTACTTGATAAAAGAAGGTAAAAGCACTTTAAAATTACAAATTAAAATTTAAATTAAGCACTTAAAACAAATTTTATTGTGGCTCAGTTTGCAGCACAAACAATAAGAAAATAAAGACAAATTAAATAAAAAATGCACTGAATGGACAGTGATAAGTTCAAGGGGATATTTGCCAATAGAGGGTAATTGTTTTTTCCTATTTACATTAATGTGCAGATCGAAGCTTGGTGATTTTTTTTAGCACAAAAAGTCATAATTTGACATTTTTTACAAGATACAATTTGTTAATAAATTTTAGTAAAACTAAAATTCTACCCTAAACAGTGATAAAAAAGTTAAAAGATTTATCAATTTAAGATAATAAAATACTAAAGATAATAATGATAATAATTAAGATAATAAACACTTAAGATAAAAAATGCAACTATCAAGTATTTTATTCTAAAGTTGTATATTGTTTGACTTTTAACACACATAGGTTATACGTACGATCATTCGCGATCTATAAATTAATATTGATTGATTATTATTTGATTATATTATGTATATTTTGTATTAATATGAGTTGATAATTTTTGAAATATCCATGTAGCTTAGGATATTGAAATTAATTGCTAGGGAAGACCTCGAGAATATAAAGGCTGCCGACCCCTACTTACGTATACCGAGAAGGGAATTTTGATAAGTTTCTACACAAGGCAAAACAAGAACATTATCATAAACCAGTTTCAAACCACATTTCAAAGTCTTTGAGAAAGGAATTCTAACTGTTGGGAAAACAAAGCATTAAAGTCTTTTTTTCTTTGACTAGGGGGCCTGCCCCCTGCTCGCTATCGCTCACCAACCCCCGGAACTGCTTCGCAGTTCTTTTTAGATCGCTTCGCGATCTCAGCGAGCAAAGCTCGCTTGTTCCATCTTACCAATCACCCCGCTGGTCGGCTTAATTAATGCTCCTTTACAACCGAAACTACTCTTGCTAATAAATAATTTAATCCAAATCATCCCGAAAAAAACTATTGCTGAAATATTACTTTCCTAACTTAAATTGAAAATAAAAGAAATCACACATAGTGAGCTATCGCTCACCAACCCTCTTAACTGCTTCGCAGTTCTTCTCAGATCGCTTCGCGCTCTTAGCGAGCAGAGCTCGCTTGTTCATCTCAACAATCCAGCAGAAGCCTTTTCTCGGCTTAATTAAGCCTCTTGTAATACCGAAAATACATCTCTCTTGCTTATCAATAATTTAATTGAAATAGTCTACTAATAACCATCAACCACTTTGTAGAAAAAAGCATTGTTGAAAATAAAAGAAATCAGACTCATCATAAAACACGCATAAAACTCGTCTGTTTCTCGTGTTTCTCTAGTGAACGGCGAGAAAGAGAAGAAAAAATTGAAACTTTGAATCTTAATAATTCTAAAACTAATTAGAATTTTTGAAAAAACAAAAAGCCAATATTTTTATAAAAATTATTTCTATGTGCCTTTAAAATATCATAGTTCTACTGTGATTAGTTTTGCTTTTATAACGAAAAAACAGAAAAATCGCCAAAATTTTCGAAACTTTAAAACTTAATTACTCCAAAACTAATTCGAAATTCGAAAAAAGGGCGACGTGGTGCAAAACTGCACATCTAAGGGTATGTGTCTGCAAAAAATCATATTTCTGCTGCTAATAGATTTTGCTGGGGGCGAACTCGCAGCAGAAAAAAATAATTTTCGACTTTGACATTAAATAACTCTAGAACTAATTAACTCATCTATAAGCTTTTAGAACGAAAACGATCCTCATACATTTGTCAAGCAATGCTTAAAATTTCACAAATTTCCGTGGAATAGTTTTTGCGTAGTGAGAGTTCAAAGTGTTCTAAAATAAAATTTTCAAAAGCAGCGGCGGCCGCGGCGGCGGCGGCGGCGGCCGCGGCGGTCACTGTTACTTTTTTTTAATATAGAGAGATAAAAAGTTTAAGACCGGGTGATTGGAGATGGCAGCAAGCTCACAGTTATTGAAGTAAAGTTAAGACAAATACTTTTTATATGGTGTTTTAAGTTATAGGAGTAATAGAGAAGAGTTAATTACGATAACATTATACAATTGATAACATTAACCTTGATTACATTAAGCGGAATCAACTGTAACTGAGTTTAAAATTTTCTGAACATATTTATTAGTAAAAAATGAACTTTTATCTTTGAACAATAACATGTTTAAGTTTTCAATAATAATATTTTCAGTGGCAAAGAGGAAAACAGTGGTCCGCGACTTCTTTAAGAGTTGGGGACCTCAGCGATAAAGATTTAGGAATTTTTAAAACAAAGTTGTGCGCACTGTGTTTCGTTAGGAATTTTTTTACCGGGAGAAACCTTTGTTATGCCAGATTCGGCAGCAGTTCAGAAACCCTTCCTTGTTTTAATGCTTGGATTCTCACCTCCTCCAGCGATATAGGATTTCACTTCGAAATGGAACGCGGTGATTTCTAGACCATCACATTCGAAGGCACTTCGCGCAATCATTCACTGCTTTAACAAGATGGATCACAGTAACAGGATAGCCGTAAGACAATGAGAGCAACTATTTCATTGTTCCTTTCCGGCTGGCTACAAATACATCTCGAGAAGAAAACTGTTTGAAAAAAACTAAACTACTTTCGCCTTAACTTTTGGCGAAACCTTAGTTTTATCAGATCCCCACTTACTAGATTTAATTTAGTTCCCAATCCAAACTGGATCGCATATGGAGCAGCAACAATCTGTGCTTCCAAGGAAGTGAAGGTACATTAATTTTCCTGGGCAATGAATGTAGTTAAACTATTTCTAAAAAAAAACTCGTTTTAATTTGAAAGAATTGCGTTGTAGGGATTTTTCGTTTAAACCCTTCAGACTTAGCCGCTCTAAATTTCTCATAGGATTCAATGTCAATTTCGGGAGGGTGGTCTATGTTTGAAAGGATTAAAGAGTTTTACTGTAAAACCTGTGCCCGAAAATTCTGATGGAGGAAGTGGTTACTTGAAATCTATGCTATTACTTATAATTTGTAAAATATAAATCACAATGAATTCGTCATTTAAAATTATAATTTTGGACAGTTATCCTATAAAATGATTTTTTTCGTTGAGTTCTTATGTTTGCACGGCTCACAGAATAAATAACATTCTTATTCTTCTCTTAACATTAATTAATTAACATTCAAATTAATGTTGAAAAAATTTCATGATTTTAACGAAAAAAATTTATGCCTAACTTTTTTTACCAGTTTTCATTCCAGGTTGAAAAAAAAATGATAAAAAATACAAAGAAATATTTTCTTGAAAAGAAGTGTCCATAGTAAAATAAGAATTTTAGTAATATTAGTTAAACTTATTAATTAAAAGTATTTTATACTAACAGTAAACAGTTAGTAAATAAAATTATTTTACATAACAAAATCTGCTTAAATTTCCTAAACCTTCTTTCTTGAACCTTTATACGATTCAAGTATTTCAGTTTTATTTAGAAAAAGATACTTCAATCAAAATAAGGAAAAAAAATATCTTAACCTCTACCAAACTCTAAGGTAACAGCACATCCTGAATATAAGATTTAAAGCGTGAAAAGAATTTCATAACTTGATCTTCAAAAAGCCCAACCCAGAGTTGGTAGTTACAGAGTTCAGTAATGACCCAAATAATTAATGAACAGCGAAAACCATTAGTTAAGGATACGCAAATTGGAGAAACTTCGCTCTCAGATTCGTTCACCTCCTACTCGCATCAGCAAGAAAAGTGAAACCTGGAACTGAACCCAGAGACAGTTCAAATAAAAAAAATGTCTTCCTAATTAACTATCCCAAACAGATCACTTCCAATGTCTATCATATTTCTCCGTGGGATTCATTATTATCTTGTCTTATCTTTCTTTGCTCAATGTTTTCTCTGGCGATCTGTGAAGTCAGAAATACCCTAATTATACGGTCCTACAAGGATATTTCAAGTGGCCCATGGGCTTTCATTTTGTTACATTATTTTGCAGAAAACTAATGCAGAGGTCAAAAAGAGTAAAAGAACAATATACTTAAGAAATTTAACACATTATTTTACACGTATAGTACACGTTTACAAATCTAACATGATAAAATTTTAACTATTTGAAATTTTACCTAAATATGTTACATTAGATTTGTAAACAGTTTTCTAAAGGTAAATCATTGTGGAATAAATTATATCCCAAACTTATTTTTGGGAAATAAAAAATAAAGAATTAAAGTATCAGATATTTTTTAAACAATCATTGAGAAATATATATTCAGATTTTTTTTTTTACTTTCATATAATTTCAAGACCACATCTATGCTATCATTTTTCTACACCACACTAGGACTGAGTATGAATAAATTAAATACACATCGAGAGTATAACCAACTACATAATTTATTATTGCTTCCACAGACCCCACATCTGAACCACTACCTTTCAGATACCTGCAGATCATCGATTAGGAACCACTTATGTAAAGAAATCCACATAAATATACCATATTTTTAAAACAAGGCCTCAAAAAGAGCATTTTAGTTTAAAAGACTTAATTTTTTTTATTCCTGCGATTAATATAACTACCAACTGCCTTGGTTCTCAAGGCAGATCCTAACAGCCACTCCATCTTAGCAGGAGCCGCTACCGCAAATACTCCCGAAGCATCAATCCTTTGTTTTGCGGCGTGATTTGCATGATGTGTCGGAACGTCCTTGGCATCCTTCGCATCCCGCGGAGCGTGAGAGAACGGGATGGATAGTGGGACCGCGACACTTCCAAGACGCGTGTCACTCCACGCCTCTTTTGTACACAGCAAAAATAGGAGTGCAATTCACTGCCACGTTGTTTGAGAGGCAGATGTTGTCTAAACTGTTTTAAGGGTTCATTGGCGCTGCCGTGGGTTCATTTCAGTTCATGTGGAACGGCAACAATTGAATATTGGGGTGTAACCAATAATACGAATTGGGTACAATTTACGGTATTTAAATCATTTTAATGTTAGGGAAATGTTCGTCTCAATGACATTGAAATGATTAAATATTGGATTGACTTATCTCTATTGAATTTAAAGTCACATACATAACAAGCATAAAGGATATAATAATAGGGATAATAATTTCCAAAAGTTTGTAACACATAGTTTTAGAGAAGAAAACATTCATCATTTTAAACATCCCATTTAACCCATAGCTCATTACGCACTCACTTTTTTACTACTTTAGATGTTTACCCACTAGTGATGCTAAAACTCGTGGCTTCAGCTTAGTCAATTTCGAATATAAACTTTTTATAAAATTAAAACATTGAGTGAATTCAGGGGTTGATCCATGTTTTCTTTTTGGAGCCCAGTTGGTGAAAAAGAAATTATTTTTGTGATAAACTGAAGCTATAAAAATATTTGTAAAAAACAAATTTAGAAAATGTTTAATTGATAACGTAAGACATATTAAGGTACAATAGTAAAAATTTATTTAAAGATTAAGGCTCAAAAAGTATAAGATTATCCATAAATGTAACGTAGAAAAGTTAAAACTTCCATTAAAAGTAAATTCATAAGTAAGTTTCTCATTTGTATAGATCCAAGTCTGTTTTGCCGCAATAAAAACAATAACGGGAAGCCGACTTTACGACTTACGGCTTGAAGCCTTACGGCCTGTGAAGCAGCTTCTCCTCCCCTTAAGGTTGCATTGTGGGAAAGAAAGGACCATTTTCCAATAACATTACTTTTCCGCAATACAACCAACAGACAAAAAGCCGATTTTACAGGACAAGTTGCGGCGATAGCAGATCGCGGCGAAAAAAGTTTAAATCGGCACACAAACCGAGAAAATCGTGAAAAAGGTCAAAAGGTTTTGAGATTTTTTTCTTTCAAATAATAATTAAAGATAGTAATTTGATTTTTGTGAACTTGAATTATTGTGAAAGGATAGTTTTAGGAGGTCAAATTTCGTGAAGGAGTCGAAAAAATGCCCCAATTTTCGGCTGGATTGACCGCTCTCTGGATTTTCAACATATTATAAGTTAGTTCTACCCTTCTAGTTAAAGTTCCCTACAATTGAATGCACTCCCCTGAAGATTTAAGAGAGAGTTCCTCCCCTCGAGTATACCTCGAGTTTGTCCTTCCAATCTTTAAATATTTTCAATGGATATTTTTATAACACCTACACCTTCCTTTTCAGCAACTTTTTAACAGCCCATGCGCAATCTATTTCTTCCTTTAGCGAACCCATCGGTATCAAAAGTAATTCGGACCCTTTTGCAGAAGGGTGACAAGAGTTGATCTTTTCTAGACATCTCTCTACACAAACCCGACAAATCCGTCGCTGTCTCTCCAGACGAAGTGCATTCCGTCTTTTCCAGAGCAAAAAGAGGAGACAAAAGGGAGGTTGGCTTATCGTGCGATACGGAAGCACCCAAACGACTCCTGACGAGCAGATTACGGAATCGACAAAGAATGCCAACAATGACATCTTGGGTGGTGGAGCGGTATTTAGGGGAGAGGGCTATCTCAAAAATCTGAAACATTCCCATGCCGATTGCGGTTTACCGAAATTGGTGTACCTGAGGTATCACAGGTATCTGAGATACCCGAAAGCTCTCCGGAATGAAGACAACTTACTTATCCATGAAGACAATGCTTTCATGACCTGATCGTAAATTTGAGCTGGTTGTATGTATGCAAAAGTGAGGTGGAGATAAATTAATGTGTTTCTAGATTGTGTTAAGATAATATCCCTTAACATTGTACCAAGCGTTTCATAAGTGGGGGAAAGATATGCCATACATATTTCCACGTAGAAGTGTTATTATTTAGATAGAGAACGCATTGATGAACATCTTTTTTTTATAGAGAACTTCTTATGTGGAATGGAATGTAGGATTGTTATTATGTTCTTGGAATGCAGGATTGACATGCTTTGCACTCATATTTAATTCCTCTCTGGAATGTGAAACACTGTATATTAATTAAAAATATCTGCAGCATTTATTTCTAGATACAAATTTACTATTGGAAGAATACATGAAAATAATTTAAATATCTTATAAAACCTCTACTGTGAGATTTTTAATGAAGGATAGAAATAGTTAAATAATACAGAATATCATTAATTTTTTTTTTACTTTTTTCTTCATTCCCCCATTATTTCCTTTTCTCTTTCCTTTTCCTACTCTCCCCTTCTCCATTTCTCTATCCCTAATTCTCTTTTCATTCTTTCTCCATAGTTAACTCGTCTTTCTCTATCGCTTTAATTCTCCGATACTGGATTCTTTTCAAACTGCATGTTATTTTTAAAGCCATATGATGTCTTCTGTCAATTCAAATTTACTAATGTACAGTACACCCCTTTAAGGACATTTTTAAAGCTGCACACAAAAAACTTCACTAAATTGGTTTGCATAAAAAACCGCTCAAACTATTTTAATGACAAGATGTCAAAACTGAGGTTGCCACCGTTTAAATACTTCATCCACAAATATAAAAATGACCTTCAAATTTTTTGAGACTCGTTCGGACGTTTTCCACCCTACATCTACCTCCCCGACTGGAAAACACTAGTTCAACACCTTCCCATTCCAACCACGCACTTTGCCTACTAATCCAAACAAAAAGATTTTCCCAGAAAACCTCGAACTTTTGCGTGAGGCATTCTTCCCTTTCTCCACGGTCCTCTATCTCGAATCTACCCCAAGTTCAAAAAATGTTAACCCCAAGGTCGGTTGAGATAAAAGCCGATAACTGGAGCCCTAAATACGTTTTCACGGGTCCTCTGAGGCGAGAAAAAGAAGGCAAAGGGTTTTCTTTCTGGAGCGGGGACCACCGCGCCGAAGCATTCTTTTGCGAACAAAGGCCCTGACATTCCGTCTCTCCTTAACCCCTTTAAATCCTCTTCCGAGAGTAAGATGTCGAAGGGGTGCGGAGTGTTTACTCTTCACTTTGGATGGCTAAAGCGATCGCTTCTATGCAAACGGGGATGAATCAATCGCTATTATACCGGTTCCTGTAAAGCCAGCGGGCCATGGTAAAGGATGTGTCTGTCTCTATTAAGAAAAGGTAGTTGTAGTAGGAGGGGGGAGAATTACAGGTGGCGACCAGAAAAGATTTGCATCTATGAAAAGAATCATCACTCATTTGTAGACACGGAACGCTAGAGAGAACCGAGGAATTTCGAGATTTTGTGATAGATACCACACGAATCGCCAAGTCTTTCCTTGAAACCTTTCTTATTAACCTGACCACTGTTACTGATCTAAAGAAAACGATGGAAGCTGGAAAATACTGTCTTAAAAAGCGTATGTGAACGCATTAAAAAAACTCCATGCTTTCGAAGTTATTTAATTATCTTTCAGACACTCACATTTGAGTATTATTCAGAATAAGGATGCGTGAGTCCCTGAACTTAAAGTAATTAAGTCAAATGGAGACGGGATGTAGTTTTTGGGAAGCTATTAAAAGGGAATTATAAATCATTTCACTTGGACAGCTCTACCAGACTAAAGAGATCAAATTTTAATTTTATAACTTTGAGCTTACGACACTAATTATAAACTTCTCTTTGCGAGTTTAAGGAGTTATAGAGGGAGGAAAACATAACTGGATGATTAAAGTCCTGAAGATCTATCTTACCTTAACAAAGAAACATAAAAAAATTGTAACAAACTGAATAGTAAAATCCTATTTTAAAATTTGTCTGAACAATATTCTACAGATCATTGCTTAAATGAAGTCAAATGATCTGCACAAATTGCAAATATCCACCTTTTTATCGTGAAACAAATGTGCAACTTTAAAAAAAACACAAAGCCATGCCTTGAAACAAAATATTGCAACAAAGGTGGATGAACCACAAACGGGCATTATCCGAAAAACACGCAATCCCCAATCCACTTTAAAACCACCAGAAACGACCTTAAGAGATTCCAATAACGAACTGTGACGAATTAAAACCAGAAATAACAATAGATCGGATGTTCGTCGTCGGCTAACAAAAAACCGTCGCAAGGTCAAGGGTCCGGAAATTTCCGCCGGGTTTTACGTCCGACCTTAGAGAGCTCCATAAATCCCTCAAACCTTGATAAGGCACTCAATGCTCCTTTGATGAGGAAACTGGAGACTTCTCCAATCGGTGACAAGCGGTCTGAGAGATCCGAGAGGCACGTGGTCCATCATTTACCCTTTGAGTCCAGTCTGGCTCAATTGGAATGAAGGACTGGGATTGGGATTATTGTCACGTGTGTGGAAGAAGAGTTGGAATGGACAGCACCGTCTGATGATAAGAAAGTTGGACTCGTCCTCCAAATTCTTGTGAAGTGAGTTGGGATTCTTGCGGCGGATGTTTGGTGAAATATCTCACGTTTTGGTCAAGGTTAACTGAGGAAATGTGAGGCAACCGAGAAAAGTATCCGCTTAGTCCCTTGCATGTATCAAAATGAGCTGCTTTATGGTAGGGGCCGTACAAATATCACGTCAGTATGTTTTGGATCATTTTTCACACCCTCTGTCAGCAAAGAAAAGCAAATAGCAACCACCCACCTCATATTACGTAATTATGCTGCCCTCCTCATATTGCGTAACCCCCTTCCAAAAAAAGTCCTTTCCTCAAGGTCTATGTCTTTCCTAGTTCAATTTTTTTAAATTTATTTTCGGTTGAAGGAACAAGATATTTTCTACAATGTAGTGTTTGTAACATCTCAAGTAAGCATCACTCATAACCCCTCCCCATTGTCAGGAAAAATAAACAAAGAGCAAACCCCCTCCCACTTAAGTGGTTACGTAATATTTAAAAGGCCCCGTACCAACAGTGAAACTATTTTTTACAGGACGAAAACAAGTTTTTTGATGGGCTTCAGTTTAAAACTCAGAGAATTAGAGGATAGTTAAAACATGGATATCTATTTTCCATTTCCAATTTTATCACCTTACACTATTTTACATTCAGTAATTCTCTTTCAACCATCCAAAATGGGATCAGGGTTAACGCAAAGAACGATAAAAAAACAAGCAAATTCATTAAAGAACATGTTACATGCGTCAATTATCAAAAGTTTTACATTACAAAAGAGTTTTGAAAAGTTTTTGTCTGTGGAATTCTTAAGAAGCAAAGCTTATTGCGCCAATATATTTATGTTTACATTGTTTATTCGTATTGCTTTAATTGTCCCACAATCTGACTTGCTGTCTGTATAACATTTTTGGAACACAAACATTTGCTGAATGTAGTTCACTATTAAAAAAAGTATCATTCTTCTATTAACTCTTAAAAAAGAAATTTCACTTCAGATTTAAAGTATTTAACGTTTTAAATTTTTAGATAAAAATAAAACGAAAAAAAAAAACGTTAATATTTAGTATTTTAAAACAAGACAATCTAATCATTTCGTTCAATAACTTGTTTCGTCGAATGTTTTCGAAAATGAACGAAATTTATTCAGTCTCGTGGATCTAAGAAACATCGTATCATGTTCAGATGAATCAGGATTCTGCGGTGGACCACGACTTCAAAGAACAAATTCTCGGAAGCAAAAATACACGCGCTATTACACTCGGGAATAGAGAGGCCCTTTCAAGCAACAAAGCCCTATTCTGCATCAAACAATTTCGATGCCGGATTTTGGCAGATGGGAAAGTTGCATATCAAAAAGCAGCCACATCCGTCTGCTTAGAAAAACACGAATCCTGTTCTTGAAATCACACGTGATGCCATTTCAGATGCCTAAACTATTACAAAAGAGATTGTCTAGATTTTCCTGGACCATATTTGGTCACTAATTACAGTGAAGTCTGAATTCTTCTAGACATGCATAACATTAAAGTTTTCATTGAACCTAGGCATTGAACGACATGGTATCATTATTTTAATAACAATAATTATCATTAAAATCTTAGTTAAATATTTATTTTAGTTGTTATACAGGTTGAATTATTTGATAGAGCAAGACTTTATTAGTGTGATAATCCATCTTATTTAGTAGTAATTTTATTGAAAGGCGTGTACAATCAGTATGTTGTAAAGTGTACTTCTAAATAGGTATACTAATAGACCTACGATAATAAGAGATTAGGTATACGTGTACGTAAACGTCAAATTTTAGTCGAAGACGAGAAAAAAAACATTAGTTTTTCTGAAACAAGAAAGTTTAAAATTTTTACCCAACCCTTTTGAAGGCTTTTCTGCCACAAGAGTACCCCAGCAGTGAAACCACATTTAAAGATCTAACTTTGACTGCAGTAAAGCGGAATTACGGATGAAAGTCTCGAATGTATTTTTCTTCATTTGACATTTGGAGTTTAACAAGTTTGGAAAGTAACATAATTTGAATTTTTACCTTGCACCACGCATAAGGTCATAAAGGTTAGTTAAATTTCTAGGACTTGGGCAATATGCAAACGCTGAGTTTTGAAAGAATTTGCTCAATATTAATGTCACAGCCAGCATTTCACGGAAAACAATACTTTCCAATAGACGCTACTAACAAAAGACAATCTATTCCAAAAATAAAATAATGTGAAACTATTTTGCAATTCTAAGTACAGTTTTAAAATTTCCAAGGATCTGAACTCGCGTAGAGCAACTCAACCAGAAAGTTAAAAATTCAACGAATGTTTTAAAAATAGTGTTTTTTTCTAAACACGTGTCTTTGAACTGTTTTTGAGAACTTAGAATCCTACATATGACAATTGAATACTTAAGAACAAATTCTAAAGGAAATTCATTTTAGTTGGTTGATGTTTTGTGATCCATATTAGAATATTAAGCGCCAGAAGAATATTCAGGAAAAAAACGGGAAAACTATGTGTTTCATTCTTTTCAAATTAAAAAAAAATGAAGTTACTTAGCTATCTTTAAAACCCGGAACGCAAGGGAGAAAAGGAACGTGCTGAAAATTTATGAGGAATTTTTATAGATCACGTTTAAAAAAGACCAACTTCTAAGAAAAAAACCCCTGCCCCACACATTAAGAGCAAACAAACACAAGAGCAGTCTCTCTGCTAACATGTTTATGTCCATTCTAGAAAAAATAGACAAATGGCAAACAACGGGCCCATTAGCACAAGAGTTGGAAAAAAAGTTTTAAAAGCTACCGACAACCTTGGAGGCGAAAAAAGTTAAAAGGGGTGTATGACGGAAAAATTGGCCCGCAAAAAAACTGCTCCGTAAATCTCGAGGAGTGTTGTTTTGACGAAACGTTTTATTGTTTGCTTCTGTGGCGTAACCCATAAATAAAAGCGTACAAAAATTGAGGTGCACACCGCTTATCCGGGAGAAAAAGCCGAAAGAATGCCGAATAGTCAACAATTTTGGGTGAAATTGGATTTCTTAATAACATTCAATTAGGTTGAGTTATAATTTTCAACTTAAATATGCCGATTGGTAGTAAACCTGGTTCTTACAGCCCACTAGTGGATGTTCCAGCAGTATTTACGTATGCTTTAAATTATATTTATATATAAAAGTTCCTTGTAAATCGAGATCTAGTTTCTTGTGTGTTTCTTCTCCTTTAATGTTACTACAAGGTAACAATTTTTTTTTATCATTCAATTCACCGAATTAAAACTAATGGTTCCGGTTGTTTTTCAAGAAAAATTCTTAACTCGAGTACAATGATTTCATTAATAGAATTCATTTTAGACCTCAACACCCAACAAATTTCTTTAGAAAAGTGTGTTTTTTTATCTTGAAGAATAACAATGTATTTACTGGATAACATATTTTAAAGGCGTTTACGTTGCAGAATGGTTAAAATACCATGCTTAAAAGTAAAAAGCGGTTAATTTTGAATGGGTTGGAGATCATTTATCTTTTTATCCATTTTTTGGAATAACCATGACTAAGCAAGCATCTTTGAACGGAATTCAGCAAGAAAATTAACTATCAAAATCATTTCGGAAACACGACTCACGACACGAGAACCGACGACATTCAATTTCATCTGCCAAGAATGTGAAACACGAACTAAGGAATGTCGGGGAGAAGGCCCCCTAACACGACAGAAACAGCCCAGTGCGTAAATCATCATTATTAAACGGAACGTTTCCAGCATGCTTTGACAAGAACTAACTGCTGAGAATGAGAGATGGGCTGATCAAAAGTACTGTAGTATATCAAACAGAAACTAGTCCATAATAATGAAGGTTCCATAAAAGTAACATATACCAGATGAGTTCATTTTAAAAGACTATGTGAGTATGTCCGTTTCATTCTTTCGTTCGATTAAAGATAGTATGATTACAATTCATGCTAAAAATTAAAATATAAGTGTTGAAAAATGCATCAAGCTCAGGTATAGTTGATTTAGGACAAATAGTAGGGAGAGTGGCTTGAACGACTAACCTTTGGGAAAATATTTTTCTATTGGGGGGATTGTTATGACTATAAGATTTATCTGTACTAGTGATTACCGCAAAGTTTGATGAAGCTCGAGAGGATTAAAGACATTTTAGGCTAATTATGTTTGGTAATTATTCTTTTGAAATCGATTGACTATTAGTATGGTTAAATATTTGTTTTATCATTTTAATTGTAGGAAATGTATACGTATCTATGAAGATTTTCTCTTTTGGAACTCTTTTTATTAAAAGAGAAAAATATAAATCGAAAAAAAAATTATGAACTTAAAAAATATCTGTCCCACATAAAGATAAAAAAAACATCAGAGTTCAACAAAAAAAAAATTCTGAAAGTCTTGTAAAATGAACAATTAAGGGGGTTATTTTCTTACAAGGTGTTGAGTTTTTTTTTCTTACCCTTACTGATAAAATTAAAACTCAAATTTTATAATTAAATGAAATTTTTAGCAAGAAGAGAAAAATCAAAAGATTCGTAGAAAGTCCTGTATCAAATTTAAAGTTTTTAAAACCCAGTTATAACTAGGCTCAGAGTTTTTACTTCATTTTGTGCATTTTTAGCAAATAATATGTCTTGGTCCCATCGTATACGCACTGGTTCGACTGGAATATTAATCAATATCAGTTTAATATACCAGTGAGCTAGTGTTATGAAGAAAAACGGCCAGAGATAACACTGAAGGAAAAGACAGAAGTAGCAAACATGTTTTGGGACACAATAATAATTCGAAGAAAACACTCAAGGCTCATATCTTTATCAATTCTCTTCCACCCCAACGCAATCAAGTCACGTATTATTACCAATTACCTGGAGGAACACTCACATAAAAAACGCATTTCCTAATTGATTCCATTCAAAGACTTGATTTGACATAATTTACAACCATGTTTAAATACCCGAAGGGGGATGGATCCAAGTTCATCAAGGCTGCGGAATTGAAACATCCATTTGAATAATAATCACTTACATACAGATTATCTTGCCAGCGCACCTTCCCGTCATAAAGGTAATCATCGGCCTGTGGAGATAAATCAAGTTCCACAACCTCACGCCGAGAAAAAAAGAACAAACACGTAATAAGAATTTCTCCCCAGAACAAACAAGTTTAAGGGCTTACCACCTTATTAAATACAAGAACAACCGCATGAACATGCTACCGCCACTTGCTTAATTTCGGCGCATATTCGCGCCTTAGGCGTCGTCGGTGATAATTGATGAATTTCGCTCGGTTAGGGGAATGATAATCGTGCCGGTTATCTATCAAACTCCGTGAGAACCTTTGTATCATTGTGCTTCTTGGTACGTCTTTCTGGGAAGAACGGGAGCAGAGTATCGCTTGTTTTCTCAACGACCTTGATCTTCTTATAAAAAATTATTTTTAGTTGATTTATTTGTTTTAATGATGCCATTGGTAAAATTGGAGATGGTCAGTTATTTCAACTGCTTAACCGCCAGTTTAATAAGGGATCCACCATGAAAAAACAATTCCCGCTTACATGCTTCTGACTGGCGTGAAAATGTTCTGAGGAATATTTAAAAAATTGGTGAACTATTTTTCCAGACAATTTATGTTTTAGGAATCTCGGTACTTAAAAATCTCACTCACTCTTATGATATACAGTGTCCTTGGAACACACCTATACAATTCCACCCCCGTTTCGAAATCAGCTTCCCATCTAAGCTTCATAATTAACGTTCATGGGTTATGAAGGAGAGAAAAAAACTGTAAAAGGCGTGACTAGATCTCGCGTTTCTCGCATCCTTCAAATTAGGCACACTTTTACCAAGGAGTTGCCCAAAAAAATGTGACCTGGCCTTGGCTTAATAATTAAGAATATGTTGTTATGTGATAGTAGTTAGTAACACCGTGTGGGAAGAATTTTCATTAGGTGTTTATAGAAAAACAATTACCTCACGTATTTAATATAATCCCTTTTCTTATATTTTGAGTTTTTACGCCCAAGGGTACAGTAGATGGAATTCATTCCTTGAACTTGAACAGTCAGATATCATGGTAAATATTTGGTTTTAAAGAAATGGAATTTATATCTTTTGATTATTCAGAAGTTCTCCAGCTTTACAATACTCTCAATACTTTTGCTGGAAAACAGTCAAAAAATTTCCGAGATAGGAAAAGTGATTACGTTAATGTAAAATGTCAATAGGGAAAATAATTTTCTGAATTACAATTTAATCCAGATTATCTTTGGAATTGATAGCACAGGTACCGTGGATAATAAAAATAACCTGCAAAACGGCTGAAAATGACAGGAACATGAAATGGATGTTATAACTTAAAACTTTATTGCATAGTTGTAAAAGTACAGTGAAGATGTAAACAAAAAATTACAAAAACAGTACAGTACAAAATAATTTGCATTTTAAGTATCAAAAAACAAAAAAAGAATAAAGAAAAATGTAGCTAAAATGGGCTTTTGGTGCACTTTGCACAATTAGAGTATAAAAGTAATTGTTTAAGTTGTCTTTATCTGGTTGACAGTATGTTGTTGTCTTGGGCCAATTGGAGACCCAAGCTCAATAAGGATTTAAGGGAAAGGGGGTGCGGCTCATGAGAATTAGAGAGGCCCATAAATCCGACTTCTGAGCTCGTAAAGTAGTTATATCTAGTTTGTCTTGGGAGTCGCCCATGTATTATTGGGAGTTTACCGTAAGGATTTTGAGACAAGGGAGTTATATACACATAGAGTTATATACACATACCTTAAATGAAAATATTCCTAAGGTTGTTATCTAAAATTTGGAATAAATGTAAATAGTCTTAAAAAAGGACTAGATTTCAAGTTTTTCTAATAGGAGAATTAATAACATTTAAAGGAAAAACACATGTGTTAAAAAGAAACAGTCGGTTGACGGTAGATATTACCCACCTAACTTTGCGCCTAAATAAATCGACATCAAGATGCTACACATTGCAACAAGACTTCCTCGGGAGCTCTCCAGATTTAGCAGACGCGGAATTTGTTAAAGCTTTTAATGGTCCTGGGACTTTTTCTTGATGAGGATGAAAAAAACTCACCAGAATGAAAGCATTGCCCACGTTCTTTAATCTTCTGGAACAGATGTGCGCCCATGATCCTTCGAACATTTTTTCCTTACAACGATTTTATCCAAGCGGCTCCTTTGTGGCTCCATCAAAGTGTTCCATTGAGAGGTGTACGGGGAAGATTCGAAGGGTTGACCCAGAAGCATTTTTCGTGGGTAAAAGGTACCCTGTGAGGTACTTAAAATAATTGTTGCTGATAAAATCGTCGGTAAAGAGGTTTCACGGATAAATTTTTTAAATAACCGTAATTGATTCGGTATGGTCTCAAAAAAGGGAGCTGAGACCAAAAATGGCAAAATTGCTTTTTAAGATCAAGTTTCTCACAAGTGAGTGGCAAGGCTGTTTTTATTAATTTCTTTAGAAAAATCAGTTTTTTACATTAAGTATGTTTTTCCCTGTTTTTCTATTTACATTTTATAGTTTATTTTAAAGATATATTTTTAATATGGAGGGGTATCCCAACTATTTTACAAATTCCATTTTCTTCAGTAAAGGGCATTTCTACAAGCAGCCCTCTACAAAAAGCAAGCATCTTATGCGTCTCCCTCCGAAATCCCTCCCCTCATGCTTTTAATTCCTATGGGGGATTTTTTTTTCAGTTTGATAAACTTCTATAAAAACTTCTCTATAAAACAATTGGAAAATCTTCTATGATCGGGAAGATATTAACAATTGAGAATAAAAATTAGCTTAATAAGATTACAAACTTAAGCTTCATTTCTTTTGCTCTATTCCAGAATTTTCTAAAAAGAGGTTGTTCCCCTCCCACCTTGTCAGGAAAAATAAGCAAATAGCAAACCCCCTCCCCTTAGGTACTTACGTAATATTTGAACGGCCTTGAAGGAACTTTATTGCTTTAAATTTATTTATAAGGTAAATTCAATAGAAAGGGATAAAAAAAATTAAATACTCTACTAAGGAATATAAGACTCTTTAAGGTACCAAAATACACTCAAAACTTTTTAAGGAAAATTGAATACTACCGGGCTTTTTAAACCTCAATCCGATCTAATTAGGTACTCCAGCTCTTATCAAAGTTGCGAAAACCATGAACTGCGTTTGACTGAATCTGCAACAACCATCATGACACAAATCAAGTCGTAACCCTTCCCCGACCGTATTTCACAAACCTGAGTCCACATCAACATCAGCAAGTCGGAACCCTCTGACAGTCCTTCCACTGTTGACTCGAGATTTACAACCATATTCACAGCCATCAGAGTCAGTGTTAACCAACATTTAAAGAAAGGAAAATGAGCTTTTGGCTGACTCTGATTGGTGGAATCCTTCTTTGATCTAGGATTTAACACTGACGCTGATGGCTATGAATATGACCGTTAATCTCTCAACCTATATTTAATTTGTATATTTTTAAAACTCTAATTGGAAAGTTTCAAGGCAAAAAACTGCAACTCTCCCCGCCACTTTAATTGGTGAGAGAGACATGGGGTATCAAGTACGGTTCGGTTCCGAAAAAAAAAGAGGACCGCGGTGTTGATAGTGAACACAGATCGACTTCTCGCCAGAAACTCAGCCGCGCTCGGTTTCCAAAAGACTATCTGTCAGTTTTCATTTATTTTTCGAGAAACGATCGCATTTGGAAAGAAACCAAAGTTGAAGAGTTATTATGACTCTTCGTTCGTATGACTAAAATGTTCCCGGGAGCTAACGGGAAACATATAGCTGTCCTTGATGGGGTTTTTCTTGAAGGGGTTGGTGATGTACAACAATAACACCAGTTTGCTTAGACTGCGCGCCATACGCGTTAATATTGGCTGCAGTTCAAACTCGGTGTTCATTCACTGAAAATAGTTGCATGTAGTAAGTTGGTGGGGATCGTTTTGAAGGGTATCAGGAATAATCCAACTGCCTAACAGAGCAGCTAAATTTGTTAAAAGGTCGTTTTTCAAAGAGAAAGGTTATAAAAAAATTGCGGAAGTTCTATAATTGCAGTTAAATATAATTGGTTTTAATGTAATTACAGCAATACATAAGAAAGGAAAAGAAAATTATTTTTAAACCAATGCCTATCTCTCCGTCCCCACACCGCTAACCAATGCAAAAAAAGTCGGCCTCTTAAGGAGTTTGTAAGAAAGGATTCAAAATTTTAAGGTTACCGGCGGAGGTTTTAATGTAGGGGCCCCAGGGCCTGATTTACCATTAGGCCCTAGCCTAAGATTTATCATTAGGCCACGGGCCTAGGGGCCCCACAATTTGAGGGCCCCCTAATTTTAAAAATTTAACAAAAATTTATTGTAGAAATAACTTTTTATACATCCTAGAATGTTTTTTCATTACTTTTTTTAAATCGAAAATAAAAATCCAAACCTTTTAGCAATTAAAAAACGTAAAAGATAACGGAGAACATCTCTGGACCCTGTGACGATAGTGAATTTTCAATTTTTCACACTAATCAAGCAATAATTTTCACGCATAGCACCAAATATGGCAACTTGGGGGCCCTTTCCTACATGTTGGGCCTATTGTTCCAAATTTTCTAAATCGGGCCCTGAGGGGCCCCGCATACTTTGAGGCCTGGCCTGAAGTAAAAAGCTGTGGTTTAATAACGACTCTATTTCCATCTTAAAAGTTTGATAACCATAAATTAAACATGTATATTAAAGTTTTTTATTGAAAAAGACCACTGTATTCAATGTGTTACTAATTAATAAAATATTTGCGAGATGCCTTTGGTCTCCCCCTCATATACGTCCCTTCAATATAGCCAAAAAATTATATAGAATTTTTTTTTAAAGAAAAGCTACTTCGTTTGTATCACAACGTGCTTTTTATGTATCGATCGAATGCAATTTAAAACTATGTAGAAATAAACGTAAAAAAATGTTTACTTCGAAGTTCCCTATAGATCTCAGGACAGGACATAATGTTCTCGAAGATGGACGAACATTATGTATTTTATGCTACGCGATTCACTCGTTCTGGTCCTGATATAGGTTCTTGCCGCTATTGCACTTAACGAGCATGAATCACTACGTCGCGTGAAAACGTACATGCCCATCCACCCACAGGCGTAACCGAAGAGAATAAGGTTATGAACCAACAAATAAAAAAAAGGAAGTAGAACCGTTCGTAAACAACAGCATATTAATATACAGTCTCTTCTGACCGTATAATAACGCTTCTGACACTAAACGGGTTAAACATCCTTGAACTTACAGCCGAGAACAAAGAATAAAGGCAAAGTTCAAAACTTTTAACACGAATCCCCATTAATGAAAACACATCCAAAATACGTAGGCGACGCGATCAAGATAAGCAAAGTAATGGGCCAAAGCCCGACCCATTCCACCAAGAATCATCTTAGACGGCGCCTTCGATAATTAAAAGGGAAGGGTCCCGAAAACAAATTGTCTTCATTCGCTGTCTCCTGGGCGTCAACTCAACGCCTCGATGACAAGGTACTTAGCCACCGCATGCTCATTACTGACACCAGGAACTTAATAAAGGCGGCACGAGTGACAAAAGTCAAGTCGCTTTCACTTTTGCCGACTTGCTGCTGCATGCTGCCGTCAATAGAAAATCGCGTGAAGTGGTCCACTGGCCTTAATAGGGCGTAATCGCTTGTGAAAGACCGTTCAGAGGGCTTTGGAAATGTTCGACAGTCGTAAATTTTGTTTGAGTGTTGCGGAGTGAGACAGGTGTCGAGAGCTTTTTAGGTTCGGAATGAATTGAGATTGTATGTACATTGTACAATTACAGTGCAAGGTTTAGGACTGAGTTGAACATGCTTGAGAAAAAGACTCTGAATGAGCCAGGTCGCTTATTTTGTTGATGTTGCATATATACGGTGTTTAGTAACGCTAAATCAGGTCCATGAAACCAGTCACTCTCAGAAAATCCAATACTAAATTAGGTCTGAAAAAGATCCAGTCTGGAAAGCCCCAGACATTCCGGTATATGATCAGGAGTGGCCTGATGGTCCCCCCCCCCCCCCGGCACACTTCACACAGGCTGGAAAAACCATTTTTTCCATTGGAATAAGACAACGATTTTAAGTGTCTAGATAAGCCTGGTGATGGTCGTCTGATCTCGCCTACCACACTTGAGGGATAATGCACCTTTTGGACACTTTCCCTGGTAGAAATTATTAGGTCGTTTATTTTTATAATACAGGGATTCCAAACTATGCTCCGCAGAGCATCCTAAAGTGACGTGGAAAGCCATTTGCATCTCTATTATCACTAAACATGTGACAAATTAGAAATTTTTCTCCCGAAATGGGCTTTAAAACGAATCTTTTGTTACAAAAGTCCTGCGTTGGTACCTCAAAATATGTGTGAGAAGCTCTGGTTCAAAGGTACAAGAAACCATATTTTTAGAAGAGTTTAAAGGTACAAGAAGGCCATAGAGTTGAAAAGGCCGTGGTAAAGGAGTTCTAGAGTAGAACCGTCCAAAGAGGTAAAATGTGTAAAAGATCATGAGAGAAGGGTTATAAAAGGTAGATGAAAATGATAGGCCAAAATTCTCTCACATATATACCAAACTTCATTCAAAAATGACCCATAAAAGTCTCGACTCCTTCATAAAAACAACATCACGAGACCAATTATCCGAAACAGTCTCTTAAAGAGGCTGTTAGAAACCCGAGGGGTGATTATTTCGTTCCAAAACGGCTAACTGTCAACCTCGAGCTGATGAGACGAAAATAAATGCTAATTTGACCCGCGTTCAGAGAAGACCGTCTTCTGCAGGGCTGTCACTAACCCAGACTGAACACTTAATTCAACGCCTTCGCTTCGGCCCGATTTCAAGTGGTTCAGAGACTTGGAATCTTCAACAGCGACACAGTACACCCGAAAGTTAAAATTTTTTAGTCAGTAAAAAAAATTTTTTTGAATGCTTGTATTTAAATCTGGGAGATAATTTATTTAAATAAAACCAAAGAACTAAAGAAGTTTCCTTGGATATATTTTTAATTAAACATAATTATGCTTTTCTTCCAACCATTTTGATACAGTTAATTTGCTGACTAAAAAATTTTTACAATGCAGCACAACCCGATACCTCGAAATCGAAAAGACCCGAAAATAAATTCGAGATTTCGAGCTTTTGAGATAAAATGGTTATTCCAAATATAAAATTAATTTGCACTTCATTTCAAGGGGAAAACAAATGTTTTCGAGGTATCAAAGTTCGAGGTAAAGATGTCGTATTGTACTTGAAAACTGTTCCCTTGTATGTAAAACGTGTATTCCCTTGAGATACACGGGGATAAACGAAATTACCTTTCGAGTGATGTTTTTACCTAAACTACCGACCTGTAAAATGACAACTATAAATGTATTTACCCATAAGAATTTAAAGCATTTCAAATCTTCTCATTGTAAAATGTTCTTTATGTTTCACGACCGCCTGAATCTGATCTAAGCCTTAACAACTCCTTCTGCCTATCGAAGATAATGGTTTTTTCTCCTTCCAGTGAAACTGGATAACTTTCCGTAAAGGTGCTAAGCAAAACCATTAAATAAGCTCTTAATAGTCATCGTCGCGACCTTCGCCTGATTGAGTACAACATTACGAGCCCTCATCGCGTGTCCAACAACGACGCATCGAATTCGCTATCGAATTCGTCACGCTAATAACTCGCAATTCCGCATCGGAAGGATTTCGTCACTACTCTCATCAGAAAGTGAATGATCGTTTCTCGTAAAGCCTTCTCGCTCCCCACACGTGCGCTAATGATATTGTTTACGATGGGCCTTGGATCCCGCAGAAGGAGAGAGAGAGAGTCACCGTCGTGCCACTTGGCAAGGGCCGAACACGAGACTGAATCAGTCCCGACTCTACTCCGATGCCTTTCCCTCTCTTTTCAAGGTGGGAAGATGTAGCTCAGTGTCGTTCTTCTCCATCCCTTTTGTTGGTAACGGGAGAGGGCGTGAAGGGGAGAGCACGAAAGGGTGAATTATTTTAGCTATCTATTCTTTTTTAGAACTGCGTACGAGCGACGTTACGGTATAAGCACTGTTAAAGTTAGTGGGGGGGGGGGATTGGAATCGTAGACATAGTCTCAAAGTCTTAATCAATCATTTAAAAAAGCATTAAAGTGATGAAACGAATAAACGGAAGCAATTGAAAAGTTGAATTTTAAAGGATTTAGTCACACGTCTTACGAGCGGATGCATTCAATTGATAATTTCTAAAAAATGTATAAAAACAAAAGACATTCGCTAAAAACGAGCACGACGAGGCCACATCTTTTGCTGAATAGGAGTCCTAGTCAAAACCAAGTTATGAAAACTAACTATTAGATATAGGTATTAGTGCATTTAAAACTAATATGTATATTTGCGAAACACACATTCATTTTCTTCTCTGTGATATGAGTAACTCAAAAATATAAAACAGTAAAAGAAAAGCTTCGGGTTTTAGATATTTGTATTTGGTTGAATGGGTTTTTGTAGCACAGGGCCAAATTCAGCCATTTTTTATAGATATTTATTTGCGAAGTTAACACTAAGTAAATAAAGAAAAAATAATACTACAAGAAAGTCTAAAAAAACTAAAAACAAATCTCTTATTAACATTCTTCAAAGTTTAATTTAAAATACTATAAACCAAAAAAACTACTATATCAATGGAGATCAATTTCACGCATGCTATTACAAGGCTGATGCTCACCGTTAAAGCATTCCCACCCGCTACATTTTATCACCTTAAAAATCACCACTTTCATCACCTACCCCGTTACATTTCATCACCTTTCTTCCCTCTAGTTTCCAAGTGTTCCAAAGCAATGAACAAAGAATGAATTCTTCAAAAAGATTCGCCTTTAATTTAAATTCTCTGAAGTGAAAATTTCACCATGACCCAGATAGAATTACCAATCATCGCCGAAAAGGCTCATCCCCGGTTTCAAAGAAACTCCGAAATAAATCTTCCGTAATTAAGATTCCCCCATTTATCCATTGTTTTCTCCAAACAATAAACACGAATCATTTTTATGGAGAGCCATTTTCACTTCCGCCATAAACAGAGGTTGAGCAAAAATGAGGGTCTACCAGATATTAAAAGACTCTGTTTTTCAGCTTAGTTTTCAATTTTACTCTATAAATTGTAGTAGTATTTTAACACTAGAAAGACGGCACTATGCTGTATACCTAGAAAGACTGAGTGGGCCTTTTTGGCCCATCGCTGATTTTTTGCATACGGAGCTAATTATGTATCTAAAATGTAATAATATCATATAAATAACTGTTAGAGTATAAGATAGGGACTCAATCTTCATATTTCTATAGGATTTTATAATTTTTAATTATTAAAATAAATTGTAATTATGGGCATGAAAAGTGCTTTGGCTATATTTTTATCCATAGATCTGATAAATGAGTTGCTACTCTAGATAAATGACACTGGTAGGAATAATTAATAAAACCCATTCAATAAATAAAGCAAAGTTTTTAAAACTGACCTGTTTATTCGTATTTTGCACATTTGGAGCAATGGATACAAAGCATTTCTCTAAATGCGCATTTTCCACAAACCAATTTTTTACTGTCAAAACATGTCTTTAATGTATGGTTTCCTTTAGAGGATACTATAATTCTACAAATAACCCTTTTTCTCACTGCTGTCTTCTCTTTTTATGCTTTTTTCCCCCTTTTTATGGTAGAAATGGTTGTTTCTTTGGCAGACACATAAGGGGCACGGAGCTCTTCACATAATCTCAAGATGAAATTTCTACGACTTAATTTCTTTTTTCCGGCTACTACCTGCTATGCATTTACAGCAGAGATATCTAATATGTTATAGAAAACATGCATAGGCCAACCTTCCAACAGCTAGAGCCTGATTTGGTGCTATACAGTCATATCACTTGATCCACAATGATGTCAATTCCATACTTAGTTTCGTTGTAGTAAGCTATATTATCCGGCTTTTTCTTTTCCTTCTAGTTGTCTATAATACGGTGTTGTGCAGTTAAGATTATGTCTTTATTTTTTTAAATAAACAATTGTTGAATAAAGATTTTCTTTTCCTAATTTTGCAGTTGGCGGAACCTCTCTACGGTTTCTTCTAAGTGTTCCAACCCGGCTAGTTTTGCTTGGGATTTTAGTTTTTCACACAGTTTTTATATCGTAAAATAGCTGTCAGTTGTTAAGTTCCTTTTTTTTTCCCAGTATGGCTGGGTACACTTCACAACGCATCATTTTCAATGCCTCAACAGGGAATGAAGGTTAGCAGTTTCCCCATTCCATGAAAACAGCTGGTACAGTTCAAGTTGTAAAATGTATTTCTTTTATGAGAAACAAACCCTATTAGTCACGTTGTAGGCCTAAATTCAATGGTGAGAACCTTTATCTTTATGGTGGGCACCATAAATTCATCCTTTGAAATGTCCTCCCCTCGACCACAACCCCAACTGAGAAAGGGGTGTTCTAAACCGAATCGAATTGAATGGAATTTGAAAGAGATAACACTTGTAAGAGATAACCAACAAAGAAGATCCCCTCCCCTTTCTATAGGAAAATTTCATGGAAATACGAGCGGAACGAAGCAAGGAAAACACAGCAGAGGTGGTACGGTCCAAAAAAGCCCGCTCCGTCTTTCTAGGTATACGGTTCGCTATCTTTGCTCCTATGAGACTAAAATGAAAACGGTTTGGTATGCACTTTAATTGAACCAAATAAGGAAAAGTCAGAAAATTTCAAGCCATCCGGTTGATTAGAGCTGAAATGATTAAGCCGCAAACAGCGCGATGGGCCAAAAAAACCCATCCCGTCGTTCTAGTGTTAAAACTGAAATAATTTGTATTAATTATTCATTTTATACATTTATAAAAGAAGTTTCAATACAATTTGGATAATTTAAAACTGAAGGGACCACTTAAAAAATCGCAAATGGGAAACAATTTTAGCTTTATGGTACAGTTCTGTAAAAAAATTTAAAAACTGCTATGTACACTTTTTCTTTAAAATATTGCCAAATTTTTACTGTTATCATCAATAGTACTGGTATAATTTGTTCGGTTGTTTTGCAAATTTTAGGCAATATTTTTAATCTTTTAAACTGCTTGGCGATTTCGGCACAGACATATTTTGGAAATGTATCAGTTTTACTTAGGATAATTAAAATTAATTCATTTAAAAAATGTAAACAAAAAGAAAGGTTTACATAGTTTGTAAGCTACAATTATATTACATTCAATGCAGGAAATAGGTTATTTAAAAAATGTGCCATGTCTGCTTGTTTTGTTGAAATAGTCATTTTAGGTTTGCAAAATTACCAAACGTGTTTAGTAAATGGGAAACGGCTTGAAATTTAAATAATTACTAATAGATTGAACACACACATAATTTTTGCCACACTTATCTCAGTTAAGTCATATTCTTATGAATGAATGGCATAAAGAAGATCAAATAGGGTAAGTAGAAAAGTTAGGATCTATCAATTTATCAATTAAATACACATACACAATAGGGAAGAGTGAAAAATACGAAAACACGAATTTCGATGGGCTTTATAACGAGTTACATTTTCTTTTCTTTGGATAGGTCCTCAAATTGTCCTTTTGTCACACTGAATATTGGGTTAAATGTCTTTTCTTTTGAATTAATTAATTTTTAAATATCTGTATGGTAAATATACAATTTCACAGACAAGAACCTAATGTGGAAGCACTCAAAATATAAAGGTCCTCGTAAATCTATGAGGGAGTTATTCAAATAATAAAAAATTGAAATTCTGCACGTTTTTTTTTTTGGTATTAATCATAAGTTTAATACATTAAAATACATTTTTTTTGCTGTTATCCAAAATCAAAATCGTAATTTTACGTTTTTTATTCCGCTCTAACACAAAGCGATTAATTGTTAAGTTATTTTTTCTGCATACTGTCTACTATGAAGGAAAAACTAGTTTTACAGAAATAGATATGGTTTTCTTCCAGAAACACGTTGATAGTCTTAAAATATGAGGGATGCTTACGTAAGATGTTACAAACACTGCATTTTCGAAAATGTCTTATTTCTTGCATAAATAATTTCAAAATTCAATCAAAAATAAATTTCACAAAAAAAAACTGAAGTAGGAAAAATTATTAAGCATTTTTCACAAGTAAAGTTTTAACGAGGTTAATAAGGTTAAGTGTGCATGGATAACAATACATTTCACAGATCTAAGCATTACTAAACATTTTGTACAAAAAATAACAAAGGGGGGGTCGGGCAGTTTTCTTAAGTAATTATGAGAGGGGGGGTTTGCGGTTTGCTTATTTTTGCTGACAAGGGGGAGGGGGGTCAAAAATGACCAAAAACTTGCTTACGTAATAGTTGAACAGCCCCTTAAATAATATTTTGTAATAATAGGTTTATTTGTCCCCAATTTCTAAAGATATAATTACCTCGACATTCCGTGGCATTTTTTAATCTGCCAAACGATAGAAAAAGCCACATTACGGAAAAAGCAGTTAACTCTTAAGAATCAACACGACCTCACCTTTTTAGACGATAAATTAAAGCTTTAAGGTTCTTTTAAAAAACATCTAATATCTCTTACTGGATAAGTGATGTTAAAGACTCAAATAACGCTACAAAACTAACAAAATAAAATAATAGATGTAACATTTTGTGCAGTTATCAACGGATTAATGACTGAACAGATTGGGAAAGCACATAAATTAAAAAAAAAAAAAGTATAAATGCGAAAAGGTTTTAGAGCAGTTTTTTTTTGTGAAGAGCTATAGATGGTGAAAAAGAATGAAGGTTTGTTTTTCAAGTTTATATATTGACTTTTTTCTAAATAACAAATAGGTTATTTTTTTAGGATGTTCTTTTTAGTTGAGATTTTTATCCCCTTCGCTACGCTTTAAACTAAGTTTTTTAGTTAATACGCTATTTGTTAACTAAGAAGAAACGTAGAGAAGGCATTCCTAAGAGGATAATCCGAAGTTTATTGAGCACGTAATTACTCTGTTTTAACATATCAAGATTTCAGTAATTGTTATCACTAGTCCCTGATAAGTTCTCATTTCTTGTTACCACGTTAAGAATGATGGAAATAATATTTTAACTGTAGATGGACTATAGAAGAAAACGTTATTTTAGATGCTAGTTTAAAATGCGAAAGAGTCGAACATTTAATTCAATTAAATTCATTAAAGGCTGTAAAATTGCCAACATATCTTGAAAAAATTGATAGATATTAATTTTCAATTTATAAATATACTTAAGATTCTCAATATTTTAGAAATCTGGATGGGGAAAGTATTTTTCCCGAATCCATCTAAAAAGATTAATAACTTTCCTCATTTACAATAAATAATAATTTCTTAAGCCGTTTATTTATCGAAAATCTGTATCCTATTATCTTGGGTAACACGTAAATATCGTATATAAATTATGTAAAATAAAAATTTTATTCATTAAATGGTACTTACGTATTATCCCGTCAACCGTTCAGCGGCCGTCTAATTCAGCGGCACAGTAATAGTAAAGTCAATGGGATTTGATAACGTTTTTGGATTAAGCGTCACGGTCGACGGAATAATACGTAAGTACCCATTAAATTATTTAAGGGTTTTGAACAAAAAAACTAGACTACACAGACTTGATGTAAGTTAGCAAAATAAAAACGGTTTGTAGGGTTAACTTTTTAATACGAAATTTTTTGTAGATTCTAATTAATCTTCTCCCTTTATGAGAGCTCTTGTTACATAATTATGAACGTTCCCACTTCTCAAAATACACATAATTTGCCGACAGCCCCCTCTTACTAAGTAGTACTTAAAACTAAGCTCGTGTAGGCGGGGCTTTAGTAAGCTATAAGGAGTAGCACTGAACCGGCATGGAAAGATACACGAGAAGAATATGTGATACAAAGTACCCGTGACGAGGTATACAAAAAGTCTCCCTGAGACCTTCTCTCGTCGCCCTCTTTATTAACTTCTCTGCTGATGCGCGAGCGTTTTTCTGGGATTAACGCAAAACCAACACCGGTGTTGGCGAACGTCGCAAGAGCCATTCATTTACCTCGCGCACTAACAATGAAGCGAACAGACTTCTGACAACTGTGGAAAAAGTTATTTAAAGCAGAGATTCTCACTCAGGGTGTTGGGGGAGAAATTTTCCACTGATTCAAGAAGAGTTGTGTGTTTGGAAACATTTTGAAAGAAGAGCATGGCCTTGGATCGAGGTGTAAGGAAAAGCAGTACTTAGTTCACTGTCATAAAAATATCCTGATCTGTGGGCTATCATACGCAAAGAGTGGTTCCAAGGGATTGAAATCGACCATAAGATCCTTTTTTTCCAACGCTTTTTTCTTACCAACTGACTTTTGCTAAGATTTCCCATCTTTGTATGGAAATAATGGAAAGAGCGTATTTCTAAGGATTTAAGATATTAGTAGTACACTAGAATATTTGTATCTAAAAAAAACTTAAAGCTTGAATATTAAATATTTATTTTGGTGCCAAACCAGTTTTAGAAATCTAAGAGGAAAATTTTAGACACTATTTTTTTTGTGCGTAATTATCGGAAAACTGTATCTGTCTGTTTGGTATACAAATTTGACCTATTAAGTATTACCTTAAATTAAATTAACTGACATTTAACTCATCACTTCTATCGTAGTTTTGCGTAAAGTAATGTATATTTCAAACAAGATACCTTGTTTTACTAAACAAGTCTTTTCAGAGGCCTTCGCAAAAAAGGAGAAAGATCGGTAACACACATTAACTTTTCAATACCCAAACCGCCTGAAATTTTCTTTAGGGGGTCCGGGACGCGCACTTCAGAAAAAAATTTTATTTTTAAGTTTAAAATTTCGGAAATTTTTTTGAAGATTAAGCATCAAATTCTTTGAAAAAAATACTACTCAAAACTTTTCTCAAAAGTTTTGAAAAATTTTAAATTCAATTTTTATTGAAAAAAGAGGGGTAGTTTAAAATTGCTATAACTCAAAATATTAATAATCAATTTTCAAAATTTTTTCACCAAATCAAACAGAAACATATTATCTTTAAGATTCAGCATTTTAAGAAATATTAATATTCTCAAAAAATATGAGCAATTAAGTAAAAATTTCTTAAAATTTTTATGTTAATTATTTTTAAAAATTCATATTTTAAAAAGTAAACAAAATTTTCAAATTTGCTGAATCACGATTAAAGTAAAGTGTTCAAAATATATGTGTTTTAAATTTCAAGTCTATCTTGAACGGTTCTTGACTTATATCAATTTTAAGTTGAGAAACAGTGTAAATTTGCATCATAGAGAAAAACGCATTTGAATGTAGAACGTAGAATGTTAGATTAACCAAAGCAGCCGGCAATAAAGGATTGTATCTCTGTTTCTATTTAGGATAGAAACATAATTCAAACATCATTTTAAGCAGAAGAAAATGGGTTAACTTTTAAGAGCAAAAAGATATTTTTGAAAATCTGACGATTTTTGTGTCCCGGACCCCCTTAATCATGTAAACAAAATTTGGGGCGGTCAAGATTGAAAGTTCAATGAGCTCGGCCCCAAAATTATCCTTTCCCACTGTAGCTGCGGCTTTCACTTATTCAGCAAGACATTATTTTCTTTGATTGATTATAAATTTATTAATATAATAGTTTACAATCATGCCAGAGAATCAAAGAATAGTGCATGATAAGAGGTCCAGACATATCAAAATGACGGGTTTTTAAAACATCTATTGTATTTATGTGAGAACAAAGATCATGATCGTCTTGTTACTGATGGGAAAATTCATTCCGCGGTTTGGGAATCTTTAAAATTGAGATTAATAAATAATTCATGTCCCCAAAAGTGTATATTGATTGCATTCAAAATTTTAGTCGCCTCAACAGGCGCCCCGATGCACAGATTTAGGATTTTTCAACAAATGTGATCACGGGTTATAAAATGCCAAGATCAATGCTACGTTTATCCTTTGAATGAACAGTGGTAGTTTCATTCACTTTGATCATTAATTACGAATAGTACTCAAAGAAAAATCCACTTGCGTAAGCCACAGAATCAATCTATCTGCGACGACCCAATTCATGGGAATATAAGCACAAAGTAGTTGAAGGAACACTACAAAGGGAGTATTTATCTTTTTAAGACTTTCAATGATCAGAATCGGATAACCTAAAACATACCTTCCAAGCGCCAGTTTTAAGTTTATGCTTGTATAGGGTTAAATTTATTAATAACATATACCTATAATTTCACCCGATTTTTTAAAAATTTTGAAAGGTTAGAATACATTACATCCATACACAGTACAATATTGCATTCCCATCAATACTGTTTACTTCTGATTATTTGGAAATATGTTTTCTTAACCTAAATTTTCTTTGAAAACTGATTAAAAACTTATTGAAATGCATATTTAAATATTTGTAAAACTAAAAGCAATTTATTATAGCACCTAAAAACCTTTATATCAGTCAGATGCAGGAAGTCAAAGAAGATCGTATGGTTTCTGGTTATCAATGTTTTGTACACAGCACACTTTTTTTTGTCAAATTTAAAACATGAAAGGTTTAGATAAAATTATAATAATATCGTGATTTTTTTTTTGCATGCCAACAATATAATCATCAAATTTTATAAATTCAGGAAAGAAAGAAAATCGAACACATACTGAAACTCTAAAGTGTACTACATATAAAATATCAAACCAATGCATGGAATTAAAGACACGAAAATGCATAAAATTACTCAAAAGATTTCACTTACCTGTAGATGATTCTGTAAAGCGTGCTGGTGCCCCTCAGCATAGTGTGGGTGCCGAAGAAGCATGTGCAAGTTCTGAGAACTCGTGCATAAAATTCCTTTGCACCCAAGCACCCCCCAAAGGGTGACAAGACTCAAAATATATCCGCTACGCATCACGATCATTCAGTTGACACATAATCCCAAAGCAACACTAGTAACGTAAATAATACACAGGTGAAATCACTTTCTTTTCACTAGAATGAAGAAAATCGTGCGATCACATTGTGCAGTGAGTGAAAAAGGTAAACAGTTTATTTTTGTATTGAACTGCGGAATAATGTGATTTTCAGATTAATATCAGAGTTCAGATTCACTTTACTTCACAGATAAAATGTTGGTGTGTGGTTTTAATCCTTTCGTACCGGTTCGCAGCCGCAGAGTTCATTCCGAAACCGCGAGAGGAATATCTTCCCGGGCGGTTAGGAGAGAGGAGATGCGCTCAGGAGCGATTTCGCCAAAACTGGTTTAGATCGCCACTTGGCGTGTTTTTTGAGTTAGCAATAGAGTTTTAAGTTCACGAGACAAAATTTTGCCCTTTAGCGTGCCTGATATGACTGGTCTGACTTATAATATAAAAATACCAATGAATCCTGATGTTTGAAAAAAGTTATTCTGTTTAAAAACTTTAAGGTTATTTAAATTATAAGTTCTTATTGAAAATGTATTTATTCTACACATAATTTATTTTTTTTACCTAGAAATTAAAAGGTACTGGGAAAAAATACTGTGTTGTGTGTGTGTTGTGACTGATCCCCAGTCTATCCAATCATCGCTAGATCAACTCCATAAGTCCAAATACTACAATAAAGTCTAAAAACAACAGAGGTTTAAGGAATACCTCGTCAAGTTTAAAACTTAAGCAGCTTAGAATGTGCTCAGGCGAGGCCTCAGCACATTTGTACAGGTTCAGGTTCAGGCACATTTGTACAGGTACAGGTACACTTTGTACAGGTCTTAAAAGTTTTTTGTCCCCCCTCATAGGTGAGACCTCTCAAGTGACCACTGGAAAAAATACTTATTCTTTTTACTTCCTTATGCAATTTTACTTTGCATTAGATATGGGCTATCCACTATTCTTTTGGTTTTTAAGTTGATATTCATATCTGTAACTCCTTAGACAAAATTTCATATGCATTTCTCTATGTTCAGTTTATTTTATAATTGTTTTTTATATTTCTATTTTATTCTATAAATTTTTATAATTTCTATATTTTTAAGTACATTCATTCACCGTATTATTTCTTTATACCTTAACAATTACAGTAATTAATTCTTGTACCAAATAGAATTTCCTTTTGCAAACCATAAAATATTCTTTGCATCAAGACATCAAGTAATCCAATAGATAAGGGTGAAATCTGGAATCAAAAATTTGGAAACAACTTCAAATGGAACCTAGCAAAAAACTTGAACCCAACGTTGAAATTCAGGAGTTTTCATACTATATGGTTGATTATGTCTTTTGTGAGAATAAAATTTTCGCATGCAAAGAATGCAAAGCACTATAATACAATTATTTAAATAACGAATTGAATCATTTTTTGTGAACTAAATTATTTGAAAGGCATTTTATTTTGTGATTTATAATTTTTAACTGAGGTTAGATACAATTTTCAGAGTACCTTAAAGTTTATTTTCTTTCAATCTAAGTAACTAAGAAAGCTAAAAGGCTGTGGTTAGCTTTCGTTAAATAAGTAATAAAAAAAGAAATGCGTGTAATAAAAAATACCCTATTTTAATTATTTATTTTCCATATGAAACTCGTTTAATACAAAACCAGTATTTAGTGCTTCCAACAGATAAAAATATAAAGAGCTATTTACAGCCTTAAAACGATCCATTTTGTCTTAAGTATGTCGTTGACCAAGACTATCATTTCTCTTACAGATGCCAATTATGAGCAAACAAACCCTATCGGCGATTTATCTTTATGAGCTTGATAAAAAGCATAAATTGAGACAGTTGTTGCTTTGAGATTTTTATTGATAATAAAGTGATTTCCCATCGAAGCAACTAAGAACCATTATCCAACCTTAATCGGCTGATGAACTCTTTACAATTCTCGTTTCCTTTTAAGCGGGAATTTTCCTACAGAATCATTAAAAAGTGATGAATTTGAGGAGATTTAAAACAGGGGTAGTCCAGTCCGCTGTATGTCTCCACTGTAAGACTGTAACATCTTTGTGGGATTTTCACGGTTTAGCAGAAAATCTTGGCCTCGTGTGGTGCCTGGTCTCTGAAAGTTGTCTGTAATAGCGACTAAGTCGCCAAATGAGAAACCCGGATTTTTACCGAGCAGTAGGAGTTGTGGCAGACTGATCGGCGGCTTCAAACACGTGTTGTTGAGACCGGTATCCAACAATGATGCAAGTTATTTTGTTTAATTTTTAGGATTATTAAAACAGTCTTTGTTCTGCATTTAGGCTTACAAAACAATCGCCCGGTTATTTGTCGGGAATCTCAATCGATATTATATTCTCACGTGCTCATTTTAAAGGACTTTTCAAAAAATAGTTCAGAGATGTATGTACCTCTGAGTAAAGAGTAGTAAAGCATTTCCGATCCTACATTTCTGTGTGATTTTGAATCGTCTAGAGGTGTACCCTACCCCTCTTAGTTCTGAAACATTTATCTGAAACAGTCTGTATATCTGTACTGAAATATCTCCCCCGAGGTTTGGAATACCATTGATAAAATTCCTCTCGAGAAAGGGGTACGGGAGATAGTTTGAGGTAGAACCGTATTTGACGTACAATTATCTTATTCTAGGGTGATGTCTGGTCCAAATTATGCCAACAACTCGCCGCGTGCCAAATATTTTATCTGGACAAATTTCAGGAACAGAAGATAAATGTAAATTCCTTGTTAGTTTGCTCACGACATTGGGAAAAATTAAAAATAATTGTTTCTTAGAGAAATATGACCCTGTATTTTTATGATTAACGGATACTGCTATGTGTAAAGTATAATTTCAAGGAAATTCCTTAATTTTCTATCGATACAGGTTTTTATAAAACTTTTTAAAGCTGCTTCCTTTTAAATTGTTAAAAAATTTTCCTCATGCGAATTATCCTGTAAATTCTTATAAGCTTTAAAAAATCACTCTTTTAACTAAAATTTCTCAATTATTTTTTCTGTTTTGAACATAGACATTAGAAGAAGAAAGACAAGAAGAAAGATCTCCCTTCCAAGGTCTATGGTTTTGAAACATCATTTTTTACTTTTTGGGGCCACCAAATGAAATGCAATCTTTCCAATTGAAATGCATAGACATAAAGTGGGGAGGGCTGTAAACCTGACATAACCTTCATAAAACATTTTATTTATCTAAATTATCTGTGATTATAACTTTACATTTGTTTCTTATCGTCGTTTCAAAACCGGCTATCTCCCCAATTTTTTTTTAAAAAATCTGAAATTTAAAGTAAATTTTTAAATTAATCAGAAATTAGAAACAAATCGAAAAAATCGCGGTCTTCAAGCATTTAAAATTACAATGTGTTGCAAAACTGATAAAAATAACCTTCACCGGTGAGTTTCAATGCCTACTATCTCTATCTATATAATTAACTTAATAAGTTCATTGACAATTACATCAATCTGGAAAATCACAGTAAAACACTTTATAAAAATGTTCCTGTTTTACCACATTTCTATGGAAATTTTCCCTTTACAAGTTTGTGATCCTTTTTTTAATTCAGATACATGTTCAAATTCATGTTATTGCTTAGTTGGGAATATCTTTTTTAAATTTGTATTTAAACTGAAGAAATATCTATTATGAGGCAAAGATCTAAAAAATATTCTTAAAATTTCAATTTCAAAAGTTATTAGCAAAATAAACTTTTAAATTAATTTTAATACGTGTTAATATTTTTTGTTTTCAAAGAGGGTTATGTTTAAGGTGTGTTAAACAAACATTTTCCATAGGATTTTTTTCATTTTTCATTAATTGCCAAAATTAGAACGGGATCTCGATACTTTTTTATCCAGGCTTATTTCATGATATTTGTTGAAAATGAACAAGCTGCTCAGAAAAAAACGTCTTAAACATGAAAATGGAGATTAAAAAAGTTTTTCTTACAGTTTCTGAAAAAAAAATTGCATTAAAAGCTTTTAATTCATTCAAGATTATAAGAGGAAAGGTTAAGTCCTCCTCGAGTGAGTGCATAGCAACGTAAGTAGATGTCCGCTTAGCTACAAAAAATAGCTGCAATAGTTATTTGTTTCTTTAATGAAGTTGTTCTTCCAACCAAAACCTGTTGGCTGTTAAGTTTATCCACCCTAAGCAGCCACCTTCTCATTCCTAGAACGGTCAGCGAGGAGAAATTGGAATGGACGGGTATAATCTGCAAAGCACACACATCAAGAGTAAGTTAAGTATAGAAGATCATGACATTTTAACTATGGCTTTGGTCTGTGTATTTAGGTGAAGTTGGGTTTAATTCCCCAATCTCCATCCCTAAATTCTAGTGAATCGAATAGACCGGAGTAATGGACCGGACAGCGAGATATTTTGGTTTAAAGTAAATAATGCATCTTTTAATAAGGGAAAGAGCCCCACGTGCTGCAATTACACTAGCAACCCTTCTCCCTTTCTACAAGATTTTGGTACACAGTCAGAAATATTTTTGTCCATTCCTCCTACAAGAATGTCACTAGCTCAGTTAAGGATTTCGGACGGAGCTCCCTATTCCTTAATCGTAGCTCCAATTCCTCCCATAAATGTTCTATGGGGTTTAGGTCAGGGCTCTGAGCAGGTCAGGTAAGTCGTCTAACTTTCATGTCTTGATACCACTGCTTATGACGGGTTGCAACATGGCATGTAGCGTAATCATCTTGAAAGAAATATTTGCCCGTTAAATAAATTTGCCAAAGGTTAGGCAGGAATTGATTGTCCAAAATGTCTCTGTAGGCATCGGAATTTAATTTACCAGTCACAACATGCAGAGGTCCCCGGACATACCACAAAAAACAGCCCCAAACCATTACTCCATTTCATGCAAATTTGCAGCTGTCCGGTCCATTATTGTAGGGTAGTGTATATTATTGGGATCGACTGAACCAATAATATTAAGTGTTAAGTCGTACTTTTCTCTGAGGGTTTTCCCAAGCTTTCAACTATTGCAACCCATTTTTTAGAAACTAAATCTACTGCAACCAACCTCATCCAAGGAGCATTGAATAATCACAAATACTACAGCAAACCCAGAGAGGTTTTAATGTTAAAAGACGAATGCAGAATATAATAAAGCGTACAAATATAGAAGTGCGTTCAAAAAACATGTTATGTAATGAAAAAAATAATTTTTTTATTAAAATTTTAATGACTTAAAACTAGGGTTCTCAACCTTTAAGGGACTGTGACCCCTTTTACAAGTTGAGTATACCCCCACTGAATGAAAATTTAAAACATTTTAAAAATCTACAACAGTTATAATTTTTACTCGTAAAAATTCACATGTGACCTATTAATAAACATTATTACACATTCCAGAATTAGTTTAATTCCAAACAGGTTCAGGTTCCGCATTAAATTAACTGTGAAAAGTTGTAAAAGTATTCTACAATTTTGTTGTCTCTTATAATTATTAAAACAATATTTATTTCATGTTTGTTTTCCCCACATTTCGCGACCCCCTCAGAGACGTTCTGTGACCGGGGGGTCGTGATCCACCAGTTGGGAACCGCTGGAGATTTCTGAAAGATTTGCTGAAAGATTTCTTTTGCGTTCCTTTCAGCTAAAGAGTTAGACTGCTGTTTTTTGAATATTTGTTCTAACATTGAATCAAACTTAACTTTTCTATATTTAAAGATAAAAAAGAAAGTTTAAATTGTTTCTGTTGCAGAAGAGATTTCTTTGAGGCAGAGAGCATAGCTTCTTCAGCAAAATTAATTTTTATATTCTTTATAAAATATATTTACTACGAAATTGGCCTCATACTTAACAACAACACTAATAGCCCTATTCACATCCTTCAGCGTCGGTTTTAACCGCTAGCTAAAGAGAGAAAAATAAACTTTCCGCTGACTCTTATTGGTGGAATCCTTCTTTAACCAAGGATTTAACACCGACGCTGATGGCTCTGAATATGGCTGTAAAAGTTAGTTACACAAACGTAACATCACAAGCTTTTGCAAAATTATTATTTTAATGTAATGTTTTGAATTTTTAGAATTTAGTTATTATTTATAAATGTGAAGGGGGGGTCACTTGATAGCATTACAAAAAAAAAAAAAAAAAAAAAAAAAATTTGGGAGTAGAAAAAAAACCAAACAAGTAAAAAAACCATGTTTAATCCAAACATGTTAACCTATCATACGTCCGAAGACCACTGGTTTAGAACCCCACTACTTAAGGGGAAGCCAGGGGGTTCTCACACGGAATACTTTTGAATTTATAGGCACGAAAAAGTTATTGTAATTTATTTTTTCGGGGATTCTAAGAAAGGACATAGCCCTACTATGGACCCACCACTTTTCCTGGTCCAGAAAAAGCATAAATTTTTACGCCTTTTCTACAGAAATTCCCCATTCAATTTTTTCACAGTAGATGTTTTAAGCCATCTTCTAACGCCTGAAAAAATTACGTCGATTTTTATGAGTTTAGCGGAGAACGTTTCCTCAAGGACATAAAGTTTTTCGCGTAAAACACACAAACGCGTCCCGAAACACGAAACTGATTGATGTAATACTTATGTAACGTGATTTGGTGAACAGGCAGCAAACTGATATACTCTATATCGTCCTATTGCGGAATCTGAGATGGATATAAAATTTAAAAAAATGAAGGCATATATACTACAACTAAAACAAGTGTGGAGATGTAAGATTTGAAAAAATGACAGGGCTCGGCTGTATAAAAATGTGAGGAATAAGATTTTGATAAGTTGAAACATGCTTTCGCAAGTAGTGACTTTTGGGCTGTAGAACTGTTTGGTTTTGAGGAGATCACACGTTTTTAATATGCCTTTTCGAGGGGAAATATCTATTTTTAGAAAGTGAACCTGGAACCTCTGTCCCAAACCGTAATTAAAAAAAATTTGGCCCAGTCCGCAAAGGGCTTTCACCAGCTGATGTGCTTTGCATAAGTAAAAAAATGTTGGGAAAATTTCAGACTAGCACACAGGGTGATTCAAAAATCATGGGCTACCAGGCATATGAATTTGGATTTACCATGTAATACTATTATACTTAAAATCAATAAATAAAAAATAAAAGAAAATTGTTCCTCTGGCTTAAATCCCGTAGACAGAGAAGTACAATTAAGAGAACAAATTTTAGTTTCTCCTTTTAATCACTAGATAGCAGCACCACAAATATCCAGCGGTGCCTATATGAAGTAAAATTTGTTGTCGAACTTAACACGGAATACGAATTTGTCTTTCTAGTTTCTACAATAGTAGTGAATCTGCAGATATAAAATTGTTAAAGGTTTACCCAACTAAAAAATTATTCAAGTTGAAAACAAAGTGCATAGTTAAATTTCTGGTTTATTTTTTTATGCCCTGAACGACCACTTTATTGTGATGACCACCTTCTCATAAGATGGAATTTGTGTGCAAAAATATTAAGTGGTCCTAAAATAAGATCTGCGGCATCTTGCTCCTCAGTAACTGTTTTTTTCTGAGAACAGTGCAGGATATTTTCTATTTCGTTTGAACATTCACTGCTTGAAGACAAGCACAATTTGTTTACTTCAGCGTTTGCCGCTAGATAGCAGCACTTCGAAATTCCAGCGGTACAATCTAACTAAAACTTTGTAGTTAGTCATCATAACCTCCCTGTCCAGTGGCGAATCCAGGGAGGTGGCACTTTGGAAAGTGCCTCTGCCCCCCCCTTGGAACCCAAAAATAACTCATAAGTACGAAAAAAAATCCCAAAAAGTACTCAAAATGAGTTAAAACCCTACACTATCAGGTCAAATTGCCAAACATTTTCTGGGGGAGGAACCCCATACCCCCCTTCCTTCCTTCCTCCTCGGCTCTACAGTCCATGTAGGACTTTGGCCTCCCTCACAAGGCAGCTCCACCCTCTCCGATCCCTGGCCCTTGTCTTCCAATTTCTCACCCTTAATTTCCTCAAATCTCCTTCAACCTCGTCCAGCCATCTCTTTCTAGGACGTCCGATTTTCCTCTTACCCTCTATTTTTCCTCTGTAGATTTTCTTTGTAGCTCTCTCGTCACTCAGGTGTCCAAGCCATTGTATTCTTTTAGATTTTATTATATTGACAATATCTTTTTCTTTATATAGTCCACTTACCTCTAAATTGCTCCTAATTCTCCAAACCTCTCCATCTTTGACGGGTCCATACATTTTCCTCATACCCCATACCCCCCAGCGGTACCAAAAGGGGATCTTGAGTGATACTTTTTAGAAAATTCCCAAAATTTTGACATTTTTCTCAAAATATAAAGGTGATGGTCTGAAAAAGTGTCCCCCCTTGGAGCCGTGCTGGATCCGCACCTGCCCCTGTCCGAGTTTAAAGGATTTTCTGAAACAAAGACTTAGCAGACTTCTATTCTTACGAGAAAGAGAATCAAATTGAGTCTGAAAAAATTCAACTCAGTTGTTTCAAGTTGTCCCTACTATTGAAATAACTTATTTTTTATGCATCAATAAGGAGGTTATCGAGAATTAAATCGAGACTATCTAGCTAAAATTAGATAAAACTGAGCTAAGATTTTCTGAATAATGTATTGATGAAAAAAAAATACGAAAAAAATGAACGAAATTTATTTTATGAACTGTTGTTTACAATGAAATAAAAAGCAAGAGCTGTATAACTACACTAAATGTAGATAAATGCAAAAAAAGAATGAATGTTAATGCTTGGTAAAAAGTGAAAGAAATGACTATATACAATATATATAAATTAATTGCGTTGAACACAATGGTATATAGTACAGATTAGTTTCCAACAAAATGAAGCTACATATTGAACAATCAGCTGTTAATTTATCACTTAAAATTAACTTAATTCAGTATAGAAAGGATAAAATTTTATGATAATAGAAGTAATATTCGCTGCAAATATGTCCATGCGGCCAACTTACCTTCCACATTAACACATTAAAAATGGAAGCTCTACTAACGAACTTATTTCGTTTCAGAACTTAGTTCACAATGAGAGCACATTCCGATCAACCACGAAATTGAATTGCATGACGGGTACAGCTAATACCCAACAACCAAAAAACATAAAAACTAACCCAGTTTAAATATTATATAGCATAATATAGTACCTGATTCATAAAATGGGATATAAACAGTGAAAATATTGTGCAGTACACTCAAAACTATTTGAAATTAAACAACTTCGATATGCCTACAAATCGTGTTCAGTTGTCTTAGTAGTAGTATAGTGGGTAGAAGGAGTAGTGTCGCTACCGCTATCAAAATAATGCTCCAAAAAGGGAGGAAAAAAGTTGATGGCATCGCGACGGCAAGAACGCTAGCGCCATCTATTTTCTGCAAAAAATGAACTCTTTCAAATGCTCTAAAAGAATAAAAAACCCTTAAATTCTTAAAACAGAAATTTGTTCGACGTTCTATGGTGATAAAGACACTATACCTTTCTAGCCACTGTAGTAGTAGTTACCAACCTTTTCGTTGAATTTAAGGGATCTAAAGACATAATTGGACTCTAGCAGCATGATTTTTAGTAAAACGAAAAGGCTCTTCACCGCATACTTTAGAGGGATATAACATACTCTATCAAATGGATTTACGTGATGACGAATTGTTATTTTGCCTCTTGAAGTCATCATACTCTGTCCATATTCTGACGGAGGTTGCAATAACAGCAGGTCGTGGTAAAACCTACTGCATTTTTTTTTATCCAAGAACACAAGAATCTCTCAAAAATCCAATGAGCTGCTACTGTCCTGTGCTACAGTAAAAGCAGTTTCCATCACATGATCGATCAACCACGAAATTGAATTGCATGACGGGTACAGCTAATACCCAACAACAAAACAACATAAAAATTAACCCAGTTTAAATATTACATGTAGCATATAGTACCTGATTCATAAAATGGGATATAAACAGTGAAAATATTGTGCAGTACACTCAAAGCTATTTGAAATTAAACAACTTCGATATGCCTACAAATCGTGTTCAAGTTAGTTGTCTTAGTAGTAGTTAGTAGCGTACCAACCTTTTAGTTGAATTTAAGTTATCTAAAGTCATAATTGGGCTCTAGCAGCGTCATTTTTAGTAATCTGACCATTTAAGTACAGGTGGTCGTATAAATGGCCTACGTCACTGAAATGGCAAGCCTTCTCGTCTACATCAACTGCACAGCATGTAACATAAATCAAACGAAAAGGCTTTTGACTTCGATGAATAATGGATTTATGTGATGACGAATTGTTATTTTTCCTCAAGGAAGACATCATGCTCTGTCCGTATTCTGACGGAGGTTCCAATAACAGCAGGTCGTTGTAAAACCTACTACATTTTTTTCAAAAAAACAGTGACCAGGCAGGAGCTGCTACTGTACTGTGCTACAGTAAAAGCCGTTTCCATCACATGATCTCCCAAAATATCACTTATTTCAATTCTGGTATATGTGGTCGGCTGCGGCCCTATTTGCGTTGCCCGTCAAGTAGCGGGTATTCTGGGCAGTCGTCTTGAATTCGTATTGCTCTGGGTCCTTCGCACATTCCTCCCAGATCTGTTTGATGTCGGTTTCTATCTCTCGAAACAGAGGTCTCTGCGCCGAATTATAATGCCAGCACCGGAGCATCAGGTCGTCTCTAAAGCATGATGAAGAATGCAAGTCAGAATTGTAGAAAGAATGTAATGATAATTCATAGTAATCCAGTATCTTTTTCAAACAAAAGGTTCAAATAAGACTGACATTACAGTTGAGATTTTTTAAAGACATTCCTTGAAGTTTTAATTACGGATACTCTTTTTTATTATTTGTTATGATACAAGTAAGAAAGAGTTCAAAAAGAGTATTAACATATCTTAACATACATATCTTATAAGCGCTACGTGCAAAATATGTAAATAATCAATCAGAAAGAAAGAATGGTAATGAACTTACAGTTCCTTACTACAACATGCTGGTCGCGCAAGTCTTTTCCCCTCTTTGAGAAAGTAGGGTAGCCTATGATGATCAACACTGCCATAAGGTTTGACAGCCCGAGTCATCAACTCCCACACTACGACACCATAGGCCCACTGCAAAATACACATTCGATTAATCTACTCCTATTCAATTAATCGATTACTAATAAACTCCTCCTTTTTGAATCGGTAAAATTTACAAACTTTTTGTATTGTAAGTCTAATATAGTATAAAAGTTTAAACCGTTCGTTTCAGATGTATGCTTTCTCCAGCAAAAAAAAAAAAAAACTACAATAAAAATAAACTACTTGAATAGTAAAAAAAGCAATTAAAATTTTTATTCGGTTTCCTAATTGTAACATATTTGAATTTTAACATTAAACAAAAAGTCCCGTATTTCCACGACTGTATTAAGTTCTATTGGAAGAGTAAAGTTTTAAAGGATCATAATAATGATCAAAGTTATACAATAACTGATACAACTTGAGAGCAAAGAATTACAATTTGAAGTCGTTCCCTCACACTAATAAGAAATTTAAATTGAGAAAGAAACTTTAAAACCATTAAATTAAAAGTGGTATTCTCTGCCAGTTTCTGATCTAGAAATATGAAACCTTTTGTGTTTAAACTTGATACCAAGTGGTGATGATAATTCACCAATTGGCATCCAACCTTAAATTATCACTTTAACTAGCAGAGTTTGTGTCTACTGGAAATGGAAATTGAAGACAGAAGTTTAAGAGATAAACATATTTATTACGTAAAAGAACAAAGATTAATAAAACATTAAAAGAATACCAAACCAATATGTCTGCACATCAGACCACCAAAAACACAAACGGTGAGGGATGGGGAGAAGGGCTTAAAGTGATTCTGAAGATTCTACCATTTATACGTGCAGTAGGTGTGACATCACCAAGCCCGAACCAATCGGGAATGGTGATGCCACAACCACCCACTTCAGATCAGTTCTTTCAAACTGTGCATGAAAGTAGTTTAATTTGAAGTAGCCGAAGTCGATCTGATAAAGCTCTTCACTCTCAAACGTCACTCAGCAGAGACGACCTTAAATTGCGACTTCCCCTGAACAAGCGTGGTGAGTCCGATTCCAACAAATTGAATTGTAATTCCTAACAAAACTGTAGTAAGCTTATACAGTTTAATTTGTAAGACAATTATTATTTACTTAATTTAAAAATATTTGAACAAGTTTCCCAATGAGCAATTTGATAAAATGATCGGTTAATGAAGAGATCAATATCATATAAAGATAGCAAAAAAGTTCGAAAATATTGTTCAAAGCTGCCATATTATTCCTTTCTATTTTAATTCTACGAATAATTCAACAAGTCATTTCAAGTCAAGTAGAGCACCACAAAATAATTTTTTTGCCGAAAAGTCGTCATTACCAGAAAGAAATTTTGAAAATTGAACCTAGCTACTCACTACGTCTGTCTTCTCGGAATAAGTTCCCTCCTTTTTTATACACTCCGGGGCCATCCACTTGTACGGAAGGGGCTTTTTCTCCTGGTCCACGCAGGTGTAGTATTTTGAGTCCTGGACGCTCCGCGACAATCCAAAGTCAGCCACCTTCACAATCCATTCAGCACGATTTTTTCCAGTAAGCCTGTCCGAAAGAAAGGGGACAAATTCAAAGACAGGCTAACAGGAGGGGTTTTTTTTCTTCAAATGCTCCAATGATGTTCAGAAGTTGAACTGGTTTTTTTTTTTCAGATTTCTAATTTTTCAGTACTTTGTATAGGGTCACTTGGGGTAAGTGGGTCCCTGGGGTAAGTGGGTCACCCCCCTCAAACTAAGTTATGTACAGGACATTTCACATTTACTCACATTGATCATGTTACATTTTGTCACACTGAAGGGTTTTGGATATATTAGAGTTTTGTTACATTTCTTTTTAAGATTATAGAACTAACGTAAAAAATATTTCCAGAATGATTTGTTTGTAGAGTTAAAGCTACATTTTTCCAAGAAGTTTTACCAGCTAAGTTTTCATCATATTTTAATGTTTATTGAACTGTTGTGCAAAGTTTGACTTAAAATACATACTGCAATTTGAATTTTTACAAAATCTCAAATTTAAAAATGTATAAGAGGGGGGGTCCCACTTACCCCGTAATTTTAGCTTAGTAGGGGTAAGTGGGACACCCTAAGACTCACCACTTTAATGTTTATTGAAAAATTAATTTATTGAAATTTTATATCAATTTTGCGTTTTAATTTAAGTTGTGGTAAATAAAGTAAAACATTAAGTTGGGTTTTTTTTTTATTCACGTTGCCGATAAATTAATTAAAACACAGTGGGGTGGGGGGAATAGTTTCGAGGTTTTTTTATATGTCTCCTGAACCATTTGAACCTGAAGAAAACAATCTGTAAACCTTCTGTAATTGTAATGTTCGAAAAGGGGTCCCACTTATTCCAACCAACCCTATTAATTTAAATGTGAGTAGATATCTCGTACATGGATAAAGTTAAAATAAAATATTTTGTACCGAAAACTTCTGTACTTTATCGAGTAAGACGCACTTACTCCCTCTTAAGTTTTTCTTGCTTTCAATCTAAATAAAGAGGGGGGACCCACTTACCCCTTCTTATGGGGTAAGTGGGACACCCATCTCATTTTTTAAAAAAAGATCAGTTTAGAAATATGTAACACGTTATTTTAGAACCTAAGAATGAATTTTTGTTTATTAATGTAGTCTTAATTAAAATATGTCAATAAGTTCAAATTTAAGCACTTCAAGAATTTTTTATTAAGCTTCAAAAATGGACTGTTCCAAAAAGGGGCCCCACTTACCCCAAGTGACCCTAAACAAAGTTTCATTAATTGTCCTCCAGAATGTGAGGTCATGTAGGGTAAGACCACCCAATATAAGTCGAGCACACTTAAAAAAGTAAAATGTCATAAAACCTTTACTTACATGCAATTTCTGGCAGCTAAATCTCTGTGAACGTAGTCCTTGGATGAAATATAAGCCATCCCTGAAGCTACGTGATAAGAAAATTTCAACAAGTCGCCGATTGTAAGGACCTAAAATTTTTAATGCAATAAGTGTACAATATATAAGTTCTTATAAAAAAAAAAGATTTTCCGATTTGTCCGACTTTAACCACTAACAATGTCCTTCACGGCTGAGGACGAAAGGTCCCATCACACACACTCACAATCCGCCCTCTCTGTGGGTTAACGTTCTTCTGTTAAAAGCTTCTGTTGAAATCGCTTCGACAATTTGTCAGAATTAATTAAATGTTACCGTCAGTCGGTTTTGATTTATCTATACTCACGTGATTCTCGTCTTTGACGTAGCTGTGTAGGTCTCCGTGGTCCATGAAAGGTACTACGATCAAAGGCTTCCCCTGGTGGAAACTCACCCCAATGAGGTGCACCACGTTAATGTGGAGGAAATTCTTCATAAGGAGGGCTTCGGACACAAGCTCTCCCCATCTTTCCGAGTGCAGGGCACTATCTGGGAAGGAATGGACAACATCTTTTAAAATCGATGCTTGGTTATGGATTACTGTTAGGTACCGAATGGAAGATTAAACGATCAATGAATGCACTAAATAGAAGAACACAGAATGATAACTGAGTGTATACTAAAGTTAAAGCTCCCCCCAATCGGAGATCGCGTTCCGAAAGGGTACCCTTTGATAGGTGAAAATGATAAGGTGCCAAATGTTTATAGTCTTGTGAAAAAACAAGCTTTATAAAGACAAAGGAGGTATACTGCCGTCCTAGCAAGAAGGGCGCATCTCCGAAAATCAAGATTTTCAGTACAAGCACTTTTCGTTTTTTAAGTTTCGCGTCCAGTTAATTATACTTTTACCCCATTTTCGGGACATCATACGGTAGGTCCAATCATTCTCCAACTTACTACGGCCTTTTTTTCATGGGAATTCACGTCATAACCAATTTAGAGGAGATACGCCCTTTCCGCTTAGTAAATGAGGGTGATATTCGAGATATACGCCTTTTTTGTTAAGCATATTCCAAGCACTTCAAGCGGTTTCCTGGCAGATTTTAGCCGGGGTTTTTAACATGATTCGTTAGTTGTTTCTACACTACTTCTTTTTTTACGCAGATTATTAAATTTAATCATATGGAAAAGTTCGGTGACGAGCCTCCAGCCCAGTTTGTTTGGTGACTTATCATTAATAAATCACCGAGCAAGACTTTTAACAGCAACCAAGCAAACTTAGACCAGAAATAACATATTTCGAATTTTTGCTAAGCAAAAAAGCCGTATCTCAGGAGATGCGGCTTTCTTGCTTAGTAGAGAAAGGTATTCGGCATGATATCCGCCTTTTAGGTTTAGGAAAAACGACATACGCCTAATCGCCTTAGGATTTCAAGAAATTTCAGAGATACGCCCTTTTTCACTAGCGTTTTTGTGTACCTTTTCGTACCCATAGGTACTGTGGTGATAAAAAATAAGGGAGGGTTGGTCACGTTGCACCATCTGTTGTGATAATCAAAAGAATTTGGTTATAAGGGGAACACAAAATAATAACTGCAGGTTCCAACCCTCAAAAGGAAAGCACAAGATAACGTTGCTAATAACCACAGGTTCTAACCCTCAAAATGGGCAACACACGCACCAAAAAGGCAAACTAAGATTAAGGTTGACACAGTAGATTCACTTAATGATGAAATGTCTACATTACCAAGTCTTGACTGGTTGTTAGAAGAGGCCGTTGAATGGACAGTTCTGTGATTTTTGATGTACTCTTGAAATTGGTTCTGTCCGAAGGGAATTATTGGGAAAAGGCGGAATCGTTCAACTATCACTGGCCGACTTGAAACGGTAATGGAGAATCCAGAAGGAGGGGAGAATCTTCTCCGCAGGGAACGATGGTGTGGTCGCCCGGATGGGTCCGACCGCTGGTGGATACCATGGCGAGGGAACAACAGGTCAGCGGGCGCCGTCGGATCGCTCCAGCCTGGTTAGGCGAGGGCTCTTCAGGGCACAGGGAAACACTACGTGCAGTTGGCTTCGGATCGCACCGTTTGACCGGAAAAGGATGAACTTCGATGGAGACTCCATACCTGGGCACTTTCGGTTCGAAGAATGGGCTGCTGTGGGGCTTTTTGGAAAGGAAATCGTAACACGTTGAAATGTGGTGGAATCTCTTGGTTTATTTATCATCTCTATAAATCAGCATTACAAATGAAGGTATTCGCTATAACAAGCTATACATGGGTCTTTGGACCAAGGGAATCATCCCTGAACTACAAAAATGCGAAGCGGTCCCGAAAGACACGCTTGCATGGAGAGGATATGGAGCGATGTGCTCTTGGCGAAGTTTTGGTATGAAGTGTCTCGATGTGAAGTGTGAAGTGAAGTGAGGGTTACCGCCACAGAACGAAGAGAAAACTGTTCGTCGCCAGGTTGCATGATTTGGCTGAACGCGCGCTATTGGGGAAGCGCGAACAGAAAAAAACCCGATTGAACCAGTTCTCAGTAGAAGAACATACACTAACGGAACGAGCCAAGTTGGCTGAAACAACAAAAACAAAGGAATGCAGTGGGGAATCCAATCACAAGGCAGAACAAACAAAATCACCAAATAAGGTAACGAAAAAAGGGGTTTCAGTTAGATTCCGTTTTGATAAGTAAAGAATAACTAGCGAGTGCATTAGAACTCAAGCGTGGGGTGTACAAAAACACAAACGAAACTATGTGGAAAGTTAAACTTTACCACATAATCTCCCGGAAAACAGGGAAAAATTTTGAAAATAAAAATCCAAACAGGAAAAATTTTGAAAATAAACCATCCAAACATTAGGTAAGTGTGTGTGGCAACCGACAGATCACAGCATTACAAAAGAGACCAAAATATATAATGTCAAATACCATAATTATGAAAAAGACAAAAAAACTGTGCCAAAATATAATTCAAAACAAAAGCATTGATGGCATGAAATTATCTGACTATTAATAGTACACATGTTTACAAATTCAAAGAAACTCACACCAAGTCAGTGTTAAAACGACCAAAAAAAATTTTGAAAAGGGAAACAATGACCTAAGTCATTCAGGTACATTAACTTGTTTGGTCACCTGACATAAGACCAGCTCATGATACAGGCAAAAGTGCACACAGTCCAAACAAAAAAAGGGGAAAACAAAAAATTATCAAAGGTGGCTGCAATAGTTTGACCGTTAACACAGACAAGACAAGAATTTCACAAAAGGGTACATGTCAATCAGATTCAGATCACAACAATGACTTGAAAATACAATTTAGTTTCATTTCAAAAAAAATATATATATATTTCATACATTTAAGAACAAGAGAAGTGTTTCATAAGTTTCAGAATAAAGAGTGTATCTCATACATTTAGAAATTAAGAGTGTTTCATGCTACGTGAAGTGACAGAAAAAAACATCAGTGATTAAAAATAACAACATTTGAGACAGTTAGGGACTAAATACAACTTCAATTCTATAAAAAAACAAAAACCGTGGGTATTCTCCTTCCACGTGACAAAAAACAGTGGGTATTCTCCTTCCACTTAATTAAAAAAACAGTGGGTATTCTCCTTCCACTTGACACAAATAGTGGGTATCCTCCTTCCACTAGACAAAACAGTGGGTATCTTCCTTCCACTAGACAAAAACAGTGGGTATCTTCCTTCCACTTGACAAAAAGCAGTGCACTACACATTGTGGGTATAACTCCATCCACATACACAACAACAAAAAAACTCAGTTTGGCTATAGTACTGGGTTAATTTTAACACATTTTTTTTTACTCATTGTAGGGCAAACAACCAGAACCAGGATTAGACTACCTGGGCCTCCCTATGATTACCAGGGCGTGTTGAACTGCACTATTCTGGCAAAAATGAATGACCTAGCAATAAGTGTTTTTTGAACACAGTAGCCAAACAGAAAAATTCCAACTCAAACTTTCATTTCACAAAAAAACACATTAGTCACCTAACTCAAAAAATCACTAAAAAAACAAATCTCATTACAAAATATTAAGTCACTCCGATGTAAAAAGAAAATACAGTCATGTAATAGACCAAGATCCTAGGTATAGGGATCATAACATAAAAATAATTGAACAAAATTCAATTTGGTAGAAAGATTGTAGCATGAAACAGAAAAACATTAATATGGCACAGCAAAAACTAAATTATAACCTTATAAAAGGTAGACATGAAACAGAAAAGGAATATTAAGGATTCCAACCACAACAAAAAAAATTTTTTTTTTTTTATGAAATTACCAAAAAAATAATATGTGCTTTAAAAAATTGTCCACCAGAACCAACAAAAAAAAATAGATATTACTTAAAATATCAAGATAAGAACCAAAACAAAACTACAGATGTTAAAAAAATTAAATTAGCCAATAAGAATGGAAAACAATAATTAAATATGCCAATCACTAACAATTAAGTTTTGTGTGTGTCAGCCAACAAATCAAATCCTAAACAAGTTACTCCAGATGACAAACGATCAAAACCAAAACAAAAAAAATCAACAAACAACTTTAGTTACTTAGACCTATACTCAAGGTTGTGTTACATTTGTTGACTCCAACTATCTCAACAGAAAACTACTCCTACACTATCCCTGTTTTTACCACGTACAGCTACCACAAAAAACAAAGACGTGTGTTTACAAAAAGAATCAGCAAGAAAAATTAAGTATAACCTGACTCAAGGTTGAAAAAAAAAATGCCAACTCAAATCATTCGCACAAGTGTTTGAAAACAAAAGTAGCCACAATAACAAAAAAACAGAAAACCCAAAAAAAGACCACACCTCTTAGGTTTTGCGAAAGCAAAACAAGAACAAAAAACACAGAAATATCTACAATATGTACATCACAGAAAAAAAACACTATATAGAAGAGGTTTGGCACAAAAAACAAGAAAAAGGTTTTCTCAAAAACAACGAAACAATAGCTAGTGTGTGGAGCAGGGCAAAAAAACAAACAGTATTGGGTAGTCATAACCCATACGACACCAAAAAGGAGCATGGAAACTTTTTCATTGGGAAAGTATAACCCTTACTTATGCTCATCTCCTACAAGTTTGATCAAGAAAAGATTACCAAGTTTCAGGGAAAACAAAAAATTTGGCCTAATTACACACAAAAAGATTATACACCTCAAAAATTGACTTTGAGTTGAAACAGAATAAATTCCAGGAGGAAAAATTAGATTTTCCTTAAAACAAAAACATGAAAGGCAAAAACGAAAATAGGTGGCATTAAAAAAACAGTGGTTCAAAAACAAAAAAATTGGTGGAAAAGCACGTATACAAAAATAAGAAAACACACCCTTCGAACAATTAAATGAACAAAACAAAAGTTAAGTGTCTGTGTCAATAAAGTTATGCAAAAGTGTGTGAGAACAGAATCTGACTAAGGGACTTCACTCAAAACCAACCATCAAGGTAAAAAATTAAAATTTTGAATACGTCCAAAATAAAACAAAGGTTAAGTTTACATTGGGGGGTTACAATAGAAAGATCCTGCGCTCCGACACTTGACATCAAAAAAACAAATAGTACGAAAAAACGAAAGCATTAAGTAGACATATGAAAAGTAAGGGTACGTGTGTGCTCATAGAGAGAAAGGTCACGGCTCCAAATGTGGTGATAAAAAATAAATGGTGATACAAATTAGGTAAAGGCTTGATAGAAAGGGTTCAAACCCTCAAAATGGGCAACACACGCACCAAAAAGGCAAACTAAGATTAAGGTTGACACAGTAGATTCACTTAATGATGAAATGTCTACATTACCAAGTCTTGACTGGTTGTTAGAAGAGGCCGTTGAATGGACAGTTCTGTGATTTTTGATGTACTCTTGAAATTGGTTCTGTCCGAAGGGAATTATTGGGAAAAGGCGGAATCGTTCAACTATCACTGGCCGACTTGAAACGGTAATGGAGAATCCAGAAGGAGGGGAGAATCTTCTCCGCAGGGAACGATGGTGTGGTCGCCCGGATGGGTCCGACCGCTGGTGGATACCATGGCGAGGGAACAACAGGTCAGCGGGCGCCGTCGGATCGCTCCAGCCTGGTTAGGCGAGGGCTCTTCAGGGCACAGGGAAACACTACGTGCAGTTGGCTTCGGATCGCACCGTTTGACCGGAAAAGGATGAACTTCGATGGAGACTCCATACCTGGGCACTTTCGGTTCGAAGAATGGGCTGCTGTGGGGCTTTTTGGAAAGGAAATCGTAACACGTTGAAATGTGGTGGAATCTCTTGGTTTATTTATCATCTCTATAAATCAGCATTACAAATGAAGGTATTCGCTATAACAAGCTATACATGGGTCTTTGGACCAAGGGAATCATCCCTGAACTACAAAAATGCGAAGCGGTCCCGAAAGACACGCTTGCATGGAGAGGATATGGAGCGATGTGCTCTTGGCGAAGTTTTGGTATGAAGTGTCTCGATGTGAAGTGTGAAGTGAAGTGAGGGTTACCGCCACAGAACGAAGAGAAAACTGTTCGTCGCCAGGTTGCATGATTTGGCTGAACGCGCGCTATTGGGGAAGCGCGAACAGAAAAAAACCCGATTGAACCAGTTCTCAGTAGAAGAACATACACTAACGGAACGAGCCAAGTTGGCTGAAACAACAAAAACAAAGGAATGCAGTGGGGAATCCAATCACAAGGCAGAACAAACAAAATCACCAAATAAGGTAACGAAAAAAGGGGTTTCAGTTAGATTCCGTTTTGATAAGTAAAGAATAACTAGCGAGTGCATTAGAACTCAAGCGTGGGGTGTACAAAAACACAAACGAAACTATGTGGAAAGTTAAACTTTACCACAGGTACATGAATGAGGTATCATAAGGTGCAGAAGACTCCACAGATATGCAAAAACCTGAAAATCGCCAAAATCCGAGATACGCCCTTCTTGCTAAGGACGGCAGTATAGCTCCTAAGAGAAAGATCAGGAGTTCATCTTCCGCCTCAGATGATAGATAGCGGCATCATCCATCATCCCTCCACAATTTCGCCATGTGTCTGAAGGGGAGGAAAATTTTCCAGACTACCTGGCTAGACCTATGGTAAATTGCGTCATGACTGACAGCATGAAGGTGCGAGAGAGAGAGTTCATCTCACAGAGTAGTTTTAAATTACTTCAATAACAAAACCCCACAGAAGGCTGTAACAATACATAGCTTTAATTTACGATCGTTACCCTTTCTCAAGTAACGGAAATTGGAAAATAAAATTTTAAATATTAAATAAGGGTTTAATTTTTTATATGGGTGACATATTATAAGGCGGCGGATTGGGTCTCTTTAATGCTAAAACTTAAAACAGGGGGAAATTGTAGAACACCTAAAATATTGTGACAAAAGTTGTAAATGGCTCCACACCCTTTAAAATTCTACAAATATCAAAAACTTTCCTTGGTTTTAGGAAAATATTAAACTTTCGGGACTTTTAGGGTAAAATGATCTGGCCAGATACAATTTCATTCCATCAGTTCCAATGGTACTTACTATACTTGGTAGTTTTAAGTGCAACCTTCAGCAAATTTTCATCTCCAGGCTTACCGAAAACTCCTTCATAGACACGGCCAAATTGCCCTGGAACGTACAAAACAGAAAATAAAACATATTTCTCTAAGTATTAAAACAAATTTAAACCTACATTATCATTACTACCTCCAGGATTACTAATACATATAATTTTAATAAAAGGAAAACTAATAGGAAAAATATAGTTTTTTTCACAATGGTAAGGGTAAGTGGATACGACACAGTAGTTGACATTTGGTGGGATGTAATGTAAATAAAATGTAAAAGTAAAATAAAAGGCATGGAAAAAAATCTTTGTTGGATATTTTTTAATTAAAATTTTTTCAGAGTTGTGTTTGAAAAAATATAATTGTACAAAAATTTGAAAAATAATTTAATGAAAAGTTTCCCAACGTGCCCGACTCTCCCCTCCTATACGAAGAACCCTATACAAAGCTGTTATTTAAAAAATAAGAAAATATATTTCCATCTCTAACATCTAACCCTGAAGTATTCAATAAGCAGAATCGATTCGAAGATTTTTCGGGTCTTTATAAAAGAGGATTTTTATAAGAGCAGGTCTCTATAAGAGCTTCCACTGTATTCCCTTTTTTTTATTCTGAGGATTCAATTACTTCTTGTACTTTTGGAAAAACAAATTTTGCAAAATTTTATTTATTCTTTTTACTTTTAGACAAGTTCTCCAGGAACAGGACGCTATCTATCCGATCACATCCTGTAGTGATCACGTGAGCAACTTTGAACGGAGGTTCCGAATAGTATAAACATCGATCGTGGGAAATGATATTGAATGGAAGGAAGTTTTTAAAGGAAAGGAGAATAACAGCAAAGCAAGTGACTGTAGTAATCAACCTAGAAAAATCACACCGAAAATTCGAATTTTGAAATGAAAGCCACCTTAACAGTGAAATCCCTGCTACCCACCTTATAATACTTTTTAATTCTCTTGTTCAAAAGAACTAGAAATTATTCCAAGACATTCAAACCCGGGCTGATTTCTCCTAGTGTTCACCAAGAGTGAAAAAGGTATAAACCCATAGACATTGTATAAACCCCTAGCCCAGAGCGTAACATATTAAAATATCTTTCCTCGAATATTGAAGAAATGAAATTTTATGAGTCCTGTATACCTCCAGTATATCTAACTACTGTATTGACTAAGTTTACACTTACCTTGACCAACGACTTTTCCTATTTGGAGACGATCTCTTTTAACTAGAAGTCCTTGAATTGCCAACTTATTCAGCATCTGTTGGTCCAGCACAGCCCAGTCCGTCGCGTCATCAAGCTCTGTCTGAGCCACGAGCGGAGTTGATTCGACCTCTAAAAAAGAGAGGGCATCTTAACTTCTTAACTCATAAATCGGTAAACGCGATGCGACAATAAATAGCGTCGTAAGGTTTAACTATAGTAACATTATGTATTTTACCTTTTATTTTGTAACTTTTCCTACTCCATGCAGGGAGTAACCAAAACATATTTCGAGATAGTCAAACATTCTTTCCCCTCTATAATTCCAATATTTCTATGTAATATTTTTTCCACACACGCGCACTGCATGCATGTGAACACCTTTCCTAAGAACTACTAGTACCTATAATAATATAAGCATACGAAGCACAATCTTAAGTACCACTTCTTTAACTGACGTTTCCATTATTTTGAGACTATCTGTACTAACGGAAAAAAATCGATCACTGATTTTTGTATTGCTGTGGTTGTTTTGATGAAGGAAAAGGAAAATAACTCACCGGCCTTTTTTTGTTCTTGGAGATCATTTTTAAGATCGTTTTGATGCTTGAGGCGTCTCTCTCTGAAGCGTATAAAAATCCACACAACCATCACCACGATTACCACAGCACCCAGAGATGACACTAGTATCGTCAATTGGCCATCAATCTGACGAGCATTCACCGCAGTGAGCACCAGATATCCCACGGTGTGACTAGAGGAGTCGGTAAATACCTGTTAAAAAGAAAGACTAGTAAAGAATTAATAGTGTAATTATACATATCCCTTAGGGCAGGGCATGAAATTTCAGCTCTAAAGATACTAGCCAGACTAAAAATTTTACTCGCCACTACTTTGGATAACTGTAACTGTGTTGTAACTGTATGTGCTGTGATGTATATAAATGTGTTGTTTGACAATAAAGCGAATCTTTGATCACAATGACGTCGCTCTGTATTTGACACATATTTTATTTTATTTTAAAAAATAGTGTTTGCAGAAACATTATGGAAAGTAAAACTTTAAAAGAATGTAAAATTAAAATACATTGCAAAAAGTAATAAAACTAACTATATTTGATATCAGGTCTTAGAATTTGTTACATACCCCCTTAGCCATCTATGAAAAGTTTCTGTTAGTTTTATCCCCTTATGTTTGTGTATCGGTGCCTTCCAGCACTAAAATACCACTGGTCGATATCAGCTGTTGGGTCAAAATCTTTTAGAGAGGGTCTATTAATGGAAATTCTGAGCAAATCCTCCAGTGTCTCAGTCTGCGCTTTTCTGCCTTTACAATAGCAAAATTTTCACACTGGATTTTGCTTTGATTATGGCAAGAAAACGTTTCCTTTTTAAAAGGGTCCGGAAGAACCATTAATCCACTTTATGTCCACATTACTGGATGGCACTTCCTGACAAACTTTACACAATGCAAGACTATCATTATACAACAAGAGCCGCTCGATTGAGGTTGTTTGGACATTTTTTATTTTAAACTCAACCTTTTTTTTCGGGGAAAAGAACTTTCTCGCCAGCCTTAAATTTTTGGTCACCAATGGCGAGTTGGCGAGCAGAAATTTCGCGCCCTGCCGGGTATAGGTAAGTAGTGACTTGACGACACGATGCTGACGTAGTAGTTACGTCAGCATCTAGTGGACATTGCATTCGAGTTTAGAATGCAATATAAGGTTGTACAAAGACTTACTTGAATCGGAAACTTTTTTCCAAATAAAGATGTGTCCGAAAGGAAACCATGACCCATTTTACAGGTTAACTTTTTCTCACTCAATGAAACTACTTTGCAAGTTATGTCCTTTCCTATCATAACTTTCGTCGTGTCTACATCATACACCATGTTTAGAAATCGACCCTGTAAACACACCAGAAAAAAGTTAAAATTATTAAATATCGAAAAATTTTTTAGGATGTATCGCTATAACAATCGCTATTAGGTCAATTTCAATTGTAGTGACCTATTTAATTAAATTTCTTAAATCCAGTGTTTCTTAAGAAAAGTTAGAATGGAATGGAAAAAAAATAGAAACGAAGAGGGAGAAAAAAGAGAGAAGAAGGTGATTTAAGAATTTCAAATTTTTTTCTTTGAATATGATATTTTCTACTTATAACATAACTTTTGTTCTTGACGAGAGTGTTTCTTCAAAATCTTTAGAAATTCTTGTAGGTGGTTCTTTAAAAGCTGAGTATGAGTTGACTCTTAATGTAACCATAAATAAGGTTAAAAGATACTCCTGGTTTGCTGTGGAAATATTTTTTTTTACCTTTAAAGCTTAAAATCAAATTCAAAAGTCGGGGAAAATTCACTATGAATATACTCTTAGGCATTTGTTCAAGTTTATTTCCTATGATTGTTATTTTTCAATCGATGAGTTAATAATATACGTATTAATGTTTATCCTATAGGAACAATATACAAGGTGCTTCAAGAGGTTCGCCCCCAAATTCTAGACAGAAAGATTCCTTGCATAGAGTAGATTAAAAAAAAAACCGAAAAACTATACCTCTACAAGGACGTACATTTTTAGAAAAATGTGATATATATCCAATTAAAACTTAATTGTTTCATTACACAGAACGCACATACACATGCACAGTGAAAAAAAAACCTCTCCAAATAACTATATGTTCCCGTTTATTTCTATAAACCTTTTTAAACGCCCACCGGATATTTTTTGTCGCAATTTTCTCGAAAACGAGGTTTAGATATTTAGTTTAGAGAGAATTTTTATCTACTCCATGCAGTGAATCGGCAGACTTGTAGAAACACCTTGTAGAATCTACGTGTACATTCTACGAGTTCAAAATTGAGTTTCTTTTTTGTTGTCGAGTTGGGGCGAGTTTGAATTCAACAACCAACAATTTTAACAACCTCAGCACGAGAACTACCATCAAATTTTTCAACTCACTTTCAACACCACTTCATCTATTCCTATCCCCACAAACAAGGGATGGTCGTAGAGGTCGTACTCAGGCTCGGGAAAGTATACGAATCGCGACAGTTTCTCCTTCGTCCTTGGAAGGTCCCTCAAAGCCATCACTCCATCCATGATGAACGCCAGGTGGCAGACTAGTGGCTGAGAGGAGGTAAAATTCTCACTTCTTTCGAGGAGGTTTGGAGTAGAACAAGTCATGGTCTTGCCGTCGGAAGAAGCAGTACATGGCTGTCGGAAGAAACGCAAGCCATGGCCCATCAGATGAATAAAGCCTAAAAAGCTCATTTAAATTTTAAAAAATATGAATAATTTTAAGAAGTTTAAAACCACTGAAAGAAGTTAAAGCATAATAATAATAACATTACATCTTAACAGTATAACATTACCTCTTCAATCTCGACTAATTTTCCCGATAGAGATGGGGCCAAAACCAACATGCGAGGGCTGAGAACAGCATTCAAGTTTGAACCAGAGATCGTCACAGAAGTACATCCTCTAAAGAAGATTGAGAGTCATCGAAAAACATATAAAGGTTTAAATCAGGGGTCTCCGAAAAAGGAGCCTGAGACCTAATCCTAAATTATAACCCGTGGTAGCTAGACTTGCTTTCGTACATGACCCTCCATTTTTTTTTTTACTGAATTCACAGTCACCCTCCTGTGTAGGGGATAATAGTACTGCTCATACATAAAAAAACAGAGTTATAAAATTCTAAATAGCAGTTAAATCCAGTTTAAGTGTCCAAATTTTAAAAATCTTTCTGAGGGAAGACCCCCAGACCTGGAGAATTGTTGAATTTTGTGAGAAACAAAATTCAACAATTTCATACGCTAAAAAATTCTACCATGTTCAAATCCTACCTATTACTTTTCCTAAGAGCAACAATTACCTCTAATGCGTGCATGAAATTTTTGTTAAAGAAAAAGCTGGGGACCAAACCCTCCTCTTACCCATTCAGTAGGGGAGCATGGGTAAAAAAAGATGAAATTAATGGGTGCGGGTTGAATGCAAAAAAATTAAGTTTCGTTTATAAAAAGTGGGTCAAGATGTCCAAAAGTTTGGGAATCCCTGCTCTAAAGGGTCCATAGCTCCCAACCGGGGCTGTCCGGACGCTAGACCATGTGGCCTGGCCTGTGAGATCGTTAAAAGTGGTCCACTTCCAAGATGTAGGGAGCTGCACTTTTAAAAAAAAAATAAGGGTCACCTAGAGAAATTAACATAAACGACCCGGCATGGGTGGTTGGATATAGATAAAAGATAATCTAAAGGCATTAAAAAAGCTAAAGAGCATAAGGTTGCTTAAGAGCAAAAACACTCTGAAGAGTAGAGCCATTCGTATTTGGAAGGTCTCAATTTATTTCCCTGGGAGTTATAATGTAGTTCAAAACGGATCTTTAAACTTAAAATAAGGCTTAACTTACCTCATTGTCTTTTTATTGGGATGTATGGAGTGTATTTCGGGATCAGAAATGAACTTAAACAAGTCTGATACTATAACACCGAGTTCATCAGGATTGTAATTAACGAATGGCACGGAATATTCTTCCATGGTAAGGCTGACGATACCTTGATTGTGGTACCTGTCCGACTTAGATGCCGTGGTACATGACAAGGTATTTTCTGTAACTCTAAAAAATATATTTTTATTAAAATCACATTCGAACCAAAAAATTTGGAATTTCCTCTAAAGAAGTGTTGGTCTTACTGAGTAAGAGTGCAGTGCATCCCACCAACGACCAAATCAGTGATACTTGCAAGATTCAAGTTTTCGCCAAAAATGGTGACATTCGTACCCCCGGAAGATGGGCCTTTTACAGGATACACTCCGTAAATTACGGGTCTCTGCAAAGGTGGAAAATTTTCAAAAAAGATATTCAAGTTCACCTTCTACCAAAATTTATTTTAGAGAAACATCATATCGTCGGCTTACAGGACAAAGGCACTAAATCACTTTTGGCGAATCTTTTGAAAACGGTAAAACGACGCCAACGAACGAGCGTATTCCCAAGATCTCGCCAAGCTGAAAAGTGGTCAGATTATATCCTAGTCCTATAATGAATTACAGTTACAAACTTCAGAACCATATTCCATGACTTTTAACGTGGGCATTCGCCTATGTGCATATTTAGGAAGAAGATACTAGAAGAGAGCAAAAGATTTGAGAAATGCTGTCTTCCATTGCTCTAAAAACATTATTTAACTTTAAAGAAGGAAACATTTTTAAAATTTTGGAAACTTTGACCAAATAATAGCTTTATCTTCCCATACTGTAGTGAAATGGCCAGAGTTTTGAAAGCACAAGTGTATCAAAGTTCAAAGACCTAATTTTCTATTCTACCATCTACTATTGCTATCATATTGAAATAAATTACTAAGTTTTTACTGAAGACACTTGGACGAAGTTCTTAAAATTGGGTCGTAAGCATAATAACATCTGCTTATACAAAACTCATTTTTTGTAGCACTATATTTTTGTTGTCCTTTTCAACTAAACTATAGTCATTTTCGAAAAAATGTTGCATTGAGACACTTTGTGAACATAATGTCCAAAATAATTACATAAAAAGACAGAACAAATCTACGCATAAAAAACAATGGATTGGATCTTACCAAAAAAGAAACCACTTGTTTGGAAAGAGCCAAATTACCGTCGTGAGTTTTTAACTCTATTGGTCCCGAATCTTTAGCATCAGCCACAGGGAATGAGCATTCAACACTAAAGAGAAAAGGAATAATGAGAAGCAATAAGGTAAGCATTACATTAAGTTTAACAAACTGTTGCATTTTTAACTTTAAAATTAATCAAAAAGGAACTCTGTTTTGTAGAGTTGGCAATTAACGTACGCCCTCGCATACAGTGGGGTTAATTGTAATTCGTTAAATGGTTAAATAAAAAGCCAATTTGAATACATGTACTTGTACACTACTACAGATATAATTATACTTTACTTACAAATCGTCTTCCCATCGGTTTACAAAACAATCGATTGAGGAAATCGTAATGGCTCCCTTTCTGCTGCCCCTGAAATTGCTTCCTTCGATGGAAATACGCTGGGACCCGAACAGTGACAACGTCTCTGGTGTTACCTATTGAGAAAAATTTTCTGGTTCAGTAATTGACTGAGGATGTCTATCTACAAGAGTTTAACAAATTTAAACATGTTGATGTATCATATGATCATTAAATATCTTGTGTGTTAATTTTATGTCTGACGTCATGCAGCGGTCTCTATACGCTCCCTATAGTAAAAGCAGAAAAGCATGAGACGCCCCTGAATTTTTTATATATTCTTCATAGACCTCTATGGTCCTTAAGTAGGACGCAAAAGAGCAATAGCTTTCTGTGGTCTTTAGAGAGGATGCAGAGGAGCAAGAGAAGTTCACTAATTCTTTCTCCATCCTTTAGAGGACAGTTTATATGGTTCTTAGAAAAAGTTAAAAAAGATCCATAGAAGCCACAACATGTAACGCTCCCTACGGTCTTTAGGGGCCGTTCAAATATTACGTAAGCATGAGTTTGGTGATTTTTGACTTGTTCCCTTGTCAGCAAAAATAAGAAAATCGTAAACCCCCTCTTATAATTACTTAAGCCACTGTCCAATCCCTTCCTACAAAACTTTCAAAAATTATACCATATTTTAAAAATTGAAAAACTAAGTTTAAAGACAAATTATCTCGGGTTGAAATTAAAAATGTTTATTTTCCTAATTTATATTTTTTAAATTGAACTTTTAAATGAAGTTATTGATGCAAGTTACAAGAAATTTTCGAAAATACAATGTTTTTAAGTCTAAAGTAAGTAAAATAACCAAAGTAAACCCCCGCTCCCACTTACACTTAGGTGCCTATATGTAATATTTTAATGGCCCCTAGGAAAGATATAGAAAAGCAAGGGAATCATCAAGGTAACACATTCCCTAAAGTCTTTATTGATATAGAGGATGCAGAACAACGAGAGAATTCTTTCTATATCCTTTCTAGGGATATTTATAACCCTTATAAAGGATAAAAAAGGGGGAAAGAAACCCTTGGAGGAATTCTCTCTGAATTGAATCTCAAATATTTAATTGAACGAATCTCTTTTAAAAACAAATGAAGATGTTAAGACTTTGATTAGGCATTGGTACGCGGGAGCCAAAACTTCTGAATGTAGTATTAAGAAAATGTACGTTTTATAATGATTATAGGCTTTGTTTCAAAGCCTTTTTATAAAACTTCATTGAGTTTACATGGTAAATATATGAGAGGCTTTGCAAACTTACTCGCAAAACTGCAATGAAGTTTGAATCATACCTTGGTAATATTTGGTGTACACGGGTCAGGGTTGAATGTACACCAGTTCTCAGGTTTGCAACTATCCTGACACCAGCTACAAAGAGGGTCAGCTGTACAATTGTCACATTCCAAGTAAAACCCACATTCACCAATCGTAAAACGAGAGACTACCTACAAAATGCATAAGAAAAGGCGATGATTTTCAAAACTAAAGCCAAAGTTTGCTTTTTAAAATATACGGAGTAAGAGAAGCAGAAAATAACTTACACATCCTGAGAGAGAAAAACATAAATTTCGGCAGATAAGTGCACGGGTTTAATCGGAACACTCGAAATTTTTTAGGACTTGATCCTGGTGTTCCGATTTAAAAGTTGTCCCCGAACGTTTCGACTACAAAATATTTCCTTTTCCCCCTGTTTAATCTTCGCTTTAGGGTCGCTAAGTTTAACGTCCACGAGTGGGGGTAGGAAATTTCCGCGTCGGCGAAACGTCGGTAGCACCGATTTAAATTCCAAATGTTTTAAAATTGTTACTCAAACCAATTGTTTGTTGATGAAAACGGAAATTTTTTCATTATTAATCCTTAATGTATTAAAAAGTGGTTTTCCTAGAACTGGAAGGAAAATTTAGATGGATGTTCTTTATCTTCAGATATTTTTCCGAGTTGCTTATTGTCGAAAGATAATTTCGGGTGCTGAAAGTATTTTATTTGTTTAAAGTTCGTTTTTGTAAAATTCACATAAAAGTTTTCGTAAGAAGTCCTGTCTCCATTTTTTAGTAATCCTCTACTAAAAACCGAAAGTCCATTTTGAAATACCCTATTTGCTTCAATTAGTTTTCAATGTTATTATGTAAAATTATTTGGCAAGTGATCCGTTCAGACTCTCACCTTATGATCACTGAAATACACAATTTTCTTGCCATTATTAACGGCTGTAAAAGGCATGCTGTGGTTCTTCTTTTCAAGAAGATGATTGTACTTATCCTTTACAGATGCCTAGAAAAAAAGGAAGAAAACGCATCACAAAATCTAACTAGGTGTAACAAAATGTTTTATTCTTTCTACACTAAAAATGTTAACTTTTGGTATGCATTTGTATTTCACCTCGGTTTCCCTTGTCTGGAAAGTACTGAAAATTGTAGTTATTCCGTTCCAAGTTTGGTCTTGTGGCTAGGATATTGATCCCATGTGTGTAATTAGCATAGTTTCACGTTATGTGTGGGGGATATGTTGTAATATACTCTTGCGTGATGTGACATACTTTTACTTCACAAATAAATATTGAGTCAAAAAGCTACAAGCATCCAATCAACTCAATCTGTTCTGCATAAGATAACTTCTAGAATGCTAATATGTAATAGGTAGAATGCTAGCAAAAATGTAGTACTAAGGACAAGTTTTATTGCTATAGCAAGTTGCTAAGGGGCTGTCTCTGCATTGCTCTTGCCCAAGATTTGCCCAAATGGCTCTATCCAGATTGAAGACAGGTCATACAAAAAACTAAAATTCAAGGAGAAAGAAAATACTTAGTATGCCCTTTGTCATTGTAACACCATCGCGTCTCCCTCTCACATCCTAGAGACTGCATCGATGCCTCATTGGGGCAGCTGACGAGAGAGGAAGAGTTCAAAAGATCGTGTCGCATCAATGCGACAATCTTTTGGACTTGGTTTAGGGATACCTAAATCAAGGGGATGAGCAACAAAACAAATCTTATGTCTGAAGTTTACAAAGAATGAGAATGCATAAGGTTTACAAAGCATATATGTTTTGGAATACCGGTTGGAGATCATGATAAAAAAATGGTTATTTATCATTACCTGAATAATATCCAAGCTGGTTTTATCTAGTTCTTTAATTACCTTCAACTTAGGGACAGTAAGTACTCTAATTCACCCAACCATAAGTGGGACTGGTGATGACGTTTTGTAGAAGTACATAGTTGTTTTGAGAACTGTACGTGTCATCAATTGTCTTCATCATAGGTAAAGAAGGTGTATATTGCACTGTATGTGACCAGAAAGAAGATAGTAGTGTTTTTAATGACCCTAGAAAGTGTTTCCCAGTCGTTGTTTTGCGTAAATATGCCCTGGTTTCCCAATAACTTAAAGAGTCCAGCAATCCAATACTAATAAAAAAAGAGTTGCTAATAAAGAAGTTTTCTATCTGTCAAATATGCGCAAATATTCCCCGCCAAATATCCGTATTATCCGAAAAATTTTATAAAATTGCAGTATTTAAAAACAGTTAGGGGATTGACAAATCTAAAAGATTAACAACTTACCCGATACACTCCTTTTCCTTCCAAATCATATAAAATCCATCTTGGGGGTATATCGTTTTCAAATTTATGCCGATAATATACGTGGAAATTAGATATTTCGGACCATTCCCTCTCAGTAGTTGCTTTGAAATCTAAAAAACTCTCAAGGCGAAACTCCAACGGCCAATCATTGTATTTACAGTACTTGATCGTATCCTGAAAAAAGTGTAACTGGAATGATCTGCCATTGAAATAAAAAATATATTTAGTTAGTTAATCTTTATTTCATTTTTTATGAAATTTGCAAAAATTTGGTTCAGGAAAAATGTTTCAACATCAGTTCACCGATTAAAAACACAATTATAATTCATAAAGGAAGCGTACTAAAATTTTCCGAGAACTGTAATCATTTGTGAACTGTGAACTTTAAGAACTGTGAATTTTTTTTGCAGCAACTCAACTGCAGTTTGTTTTGAAATTCTTTTTTATGTGCGATGGGCAGAGATATTTCTAACTCCTCTGAGAGAGTATTTCACTCCTTGAAAATCGGAAACACTCTTTAAAAAACTAGCCAGGAGTATTTTCACTCTTTGAATTTTTCACAAAGGTTTACCTTAAAAAATGCACCGAGTGGGCCCCACCGAAATCAACAAATAACACTTCAAAGCGAAAGGGACAGCCGAAACAGTAAGTCTGAACAATTTAAATCAAATATTTTCACACAGAATGAACCTTCTTTAATTTATAATCGCTAAAAGAAATTTGAAACATACTGTTATGTTCCCATAGGATAATCCTCCGGTAAAGTTAACAGATGGGTCAGGAAGATATCCTCTATTTGCGCACGTATACACTCCCTGGAGAAAAAAAAGGAAAGTCATTCAATTGAGCAGATCAATAATGGAGGTGGATCTAACTAAAAATGGTATTGAATGAAATTATCGAAAAATAGTAAAGTACTTATCGTTGGCGTCATCGGATAACCTCGTATCTTTGATTTGTGGAATCTGTAGTATGAGATATTTGTGTGAGTTCATGCCAAAGAACGGGGCCAATGTGAGATTTTAACCCTTGGCATACCATGGCGAGTAGAAATGAAATGAAACCCGATCAATTGACGCCAAAAAAGAGATTGTTGTGGTTTCACCACTGGGAACATCAGGGATGCTGCGAAGAGTAATCCTTTTACTTTAAGGTTATCAAAAGAAAAATTAATTTTATTACTGAATTAAAATAGTCTGCTACTACACACCTGCTGAAATGACTGCGAGGTGGGAGTAAACCGAGTGTGGGGGGGGCACTTCTCAAATTTCTCTTAATGGTGATAGCATTAGAGTTAAAATAATAAAAAATACATATATGTCTTCTTGTGAGCCTTTGAAACCTTAGCCTTAGGTTTTATCTCAGCTGAAAATCTGTTTCGCGAGGAAACGAATTTCATAGTCTTGTGGTGTGTATTAGGGTGGCCCTTATTTTTCAAAGTCGGAATTTTTTTGGGCACCCCCCTTAATTTTTTTCCTTTTACCATGAAATGAAAGTGTGCAAAAGGATTTTCCGATATTTTAATATTAACCCGTGCCGCACGGCGGTTGAAGTTTGAATCCCATAGAGCGCCATAGTAACTATGACTTAGTGTGCGAATAGCTTCTCCGCTCGCTTCCTCTAGATCAGAATGACGAAAAGATGAAATAGGAGACACAAAATGAGCATGTGTGATGAAGATAGTTCATTAAAATACATGGAAACTTGGTAAAATTTGATAATTTTAGCATCATTTAAAGTTAGGAAAATTCTCTGTTCAGACACCACACCAGTTCTTACACTGGATGGGTTAATGGTGCTGTTAATCTTTTAGAACACTATGCGGACCGAGAGCTTACACATTTTACATGTTGCCACCACATATACTAATTGATATTAAGAAGAATGTTTGAGCAAGAACTGAACAAATTCAAATAAGTCCAGATGTGATCTTCTTTAAAAAATTAGGGAAAGATATGGAATGATATCAATAAGGAAGACGGTGAAAAATATTTGATGGAAATATCAATCAAAGATGAAAGTTTGAGCACTACTTAATATATATTATTTTGTTAATGTCATAAAAGAACTGAAAACACGATTATAAGGAGATAATTGAATTGTGATTAATTTTTATGGGGAAATTCAGAAGCATCATTTAAAATTAGACCACTAGGAGCTCTGCATCATGCCAGATGGATGGCTAAATAAGCCACTTATTCCATGAAAATATTCAAATTTAGATTGGTTGGTTCACTTTATTTTATGGGGAAAGGTCATGGAGGTCCATAGCAGGACATATTGCGCCAGACACAAGACTGAAAAAATACTTTTAAGTGGGCAATATCCTTAGTCATTCATGTTTAGAAATCGTTTGGCTTCAAAAGAACAGGAATTTAAAAGTTTAAAAAAACAATTTTTTATTTCTTGTGAAGATCTATGTGATAGAATGGATAGAAAGTCCCCATCGGCCGGTGTTAAAAGATTTAAATTTCTCTTACAGGCTTTAAAGAAATATAAGACCATTTACAAATATATTTCTTTGGTTGATGTAACGAAATTTGTGAATCATTTGTGGTACCTTAATGAAGAATATGCATTCTATCCATTTTTACTGAAAACGTTGATGCGAAATCAAAAAAAGAGCATAATCGAGAATTTCAAACGTGATACTCTTAATACTGCAAGAAAATGCATCTTTTATTTTATCTTAATGAAGTTGCCCGCTTCAGTTTATTTAAAATATCTTATTAGAATTTACCTCATTTTATAACAAATAATTTTTAACTTCAGTATAAATATGATTTTTGATTATCTTAGGAATATTTATTCACATATAAAATTTTTACTATACCTAATTTCGGATTGATTCCTTATTTTTCAGGGAAAAGTTGAGGACTTTATTTCCCAAAAAAGCTTGAATTTTATTGAGAGATTGAACGTTGATTATTAGTTTCTTTAACACCAATCCAGAATTATGACTTTTCATACCTAAATACCAGAGACATTTCAAAATTTGATTGCTGTCAATGACACAGCTGAAAGAGGTGTAAAACTAATTCGAGATTTTAATGGACTTCTCACAACAGATGAGTAGCAGAGAAAGTGCCTTCTGCAATGTGTCGAAGATCATAAAAAACAATACCCCGATTGCAAAATTTATAATGTTTAGTGTAAATTTGAATAATTGGTCCTAAAAGTGAATAAGCTATTCATTTCTTTTTTAAATTATGTTACATAGATTTTAATAAATGTTATAGATAGTACAAGAATGTGTTATATTGAAAATGTGTATAAAATATTAAACTGAATTTTTTAAATTATTGTATGCTATGTGAAATAATTTTATTGAGCGTTTTTACAATTTATTTTCAAGAAATACTTTTTTGTTAAATTTACTGCTTTTATCTACTAATAATATTCTTAGGTAGCATTTTCATCTTTCTTAACCTTAATAATGCTGAAATTATTAAAATCAATTGTCATTCTGAGGTTCAGGAAGCTAGCGGAGAAGCTATTCCCACAGAAAGCCACAATTACTATGGCGCGCTATGGGATTCAAACTTCAACCGCCGTGCGGCACGGGTTAATATTAAAATATCGGAAAATCCTTTTGCACACTTTCATTTCATGGTAAAAGGAAAAAAATTGAGGGGGGTGCCCAAAAAAATATTGAAAAAAAAAATTTTCTCCATTATAATATAAGGGCCACCCTAGTGTGTATATGTTACGGGCAAAGTGATTAATCGGGCATTATTAATAATGCCCGAAGTGGAGGCATTTCATTGATAAATTCCATTGAATTTATCACACTGCCCGTAACATATATTCCCTGAATCAAATATACGAGGTTTCAATGATGCCAGTGTTGGGCGGCTGCCGACATAGGAATTCTTCAGACACCTGAAGACTTTTTCCGCCCAACAACAATCGCACCAGGTGCACCGGGGAAAATCGAAGATACAAGGAGAGTAAGCTGGGCATTATGGAATGAAGGAAATATGGGACAGGTTGACACCACGAGCACAAAGGAGACCGGGAATTGGATAAAAAGAAACAGAACGCAGGCGCCAAAAATCGGATAGCTGGGCAATGGGGGAAATTATGAGTTCCACACCTGGGATTGCTAGGGGGGATGAGACCCCGAAATCCATAAAGAAGGACCCAGGGGTGGAGCTATCGATACGATTGGGTAAGAAGGGGTAAATGGAGGCACCCCAAGATTGGTTATAAGGAGCCATAGGACAGACCTGGGGCGTGGATGATCCCACACGAATGGTCAACCTGAGCACCACCCAGAAGGGGGATAGGGAGATATAAAAACTAAGGAAAGCGGAAAACGGGGAGTCTGATTTTGAAAAATTTGTGAAAATGGAAGTTGGGGGTTCGGGCTTCCTCCGGCGGAGAGGGCCCCTCGAGGATATTAGCCGGCGTTAATGGCAGAAACGAATATTGCGGAAAAGAAAGACTGTTTGTGCTCCTATAATAAGTGCCCCAGATAAATGGATGTTCCGGGATTCCCCGATCTACAAACGGTATGTGCACTCGCTAATCTCCCACTTGGTCCCAATTTTGATATCTATTGAATATGATGCATGAGTCGATTTTATATGAATAATTTCTTGTATTGCATGTATATGATTAGTAGTTACACGCCATTTTGAGTTAAAATGTTGATATCATGCCTTTGGAATAACACTGCTGATAATTAACTAATATGTGTGCTTAAGGCAATTTGCCATTGGGCAATGGAGTTCAAGTTAATTAATGCAATAAGGATGGAAGTCTAAACCTAGCCAATAATTATAATCATAATCAGATAATAGTAATTGATGATAATCGGAGTATAATAATGATAAATAACTAATCTGAATTGTATATATATTGTATTGTACATATTTCTATAATTAATCTAATAAACATGTTGTATATAAGTAAAACTCAGGTGTGTTTATTCCTCATGCTGTCTTCCTAAAGCTACCACTAGATCAGGCCAACAAAAAAATAGGGAAACTGAGATTGAGAAAATTAATTAGAATTATTCTAAGTTAGTGGAGTATTCCCTCTCCAACAAGTGGTACCGTGACCACTCGCGAACATAACTGAAAAAAATAAGGATGACAGCTTGGAAAACACACAAGAGTGAAAGCAGTTCCAATGGCATAGAATATTAAATGAATATAGTAAATAATATGTGAAACATTGTGTCACTCGAGTGTATTTGATATAATATAATAACATGATACGGGTTATGAGTTGTAATGACATGTGTAATTAAGGGATATCGACAAGATACCACGTTAGTTTAGCCATAGGTAACCATAGGGAAAGGTAAACATAGAGATAACACAAACTGTAAAATTGTAAACACAATGGAAAATTTGGCCATAATCCAAAATTGGATACCCGTCTACGACGGAAAATCGGCAGTCACGCTGGATTATTTTCTCGACGCGTTTGACAATCTGATTGAAGGACTAAACATCCCGGATTCTCATAAAATATCAATATTGAAATACAGAATTAAAGGTGAAGCTCTCACTAGCCTAATAAATAATTTAGAGTTGGCACATGAAACCAATTTAAAAGTATTTAAGTCAAAATTGACACAATTCTATCAAAAAAATCAAAGTTTAGCCCTTAGGCAACAAAATCTCTCCTTTTGCCGGCAACGGCCACAGGAAGACATAAAAAATTTCGCTGCTAGACTCACAAAGGTAACCAGAGAATTTTTTGGCCAAATTAACTTTGAATCCTCTGAAATAAAGATAATATATGACCAAATTCGATTAGCACGTCTTTTTGAGAGTGTCCTGCCTCAATACAGGTCACAGCTGTTAAACAAGGACGTATCCTCATTTGAAGAGGGCATCCAATTTATTCAACTACTACAGGATAATGAAAAATATTTCGCGCAGACTGTGAGTGCTCCAAGCGCCGACACCGTAAACTTGCCCCAAAATAACGCGCAACTTACCAGCGAAGTTTCAAAATACCAAACAAAGGAGATCGCAAACCTCTATATAGAGTCCAAGGGAATAGAGCGTACTTGGGATGGAATAGAAAAGCCGAGGGAACGATATTCCAATTACTCGAGAAGGAGAAAATACGCATGTAGCTACGAATATAACTTCCCACAATATACCCCACTCCAATCGTACCAAGACAGGGGACATAGTCGTTGGTATCCCCGGGAGCGCGAAATACCCCCTTACCGATACAAATACACGGATCGTAGCCCGCAGCTAATCTGGGACATAAGAAGGGGATATAAAAGAGAATGCAGGTGGCCCACCGAAAGGGGAATTTACGAGAGGTGGGAAGACTGGCCTCAACAGAACACTGCATATGATAATCCCGCGAGGGGTGAGAGAGGTCGAAATGAATTCAGGGGACCATGGGTAGGAAACACGCGCGCGCACGGGGACAAATTAAACAGAAAAGTAAACACGCACATAAAACAGACAACGAGAAGCACAGGCACTAACAAAAAACACACATTCGTCAACACAACACAAAATGGCACGGGATTCTCCACGGAAAATCTTTTGCCAGTGATCACCCTGAGTATTGGGGAAACTGATATCCTGTCCTTATTAGATAGTGGAGCATCATGTTCACTGCTCACCAGGGAAAAATTCGAAGAAATAAAAAATGAAGTAGAAATAAAAAAAGTACCTTCATGGGTAACGATAAAATCGGTAAATAACGAACCGCTAAAACTACATGGGTGTTACGAGATAGCCATACAGATAGCAGACATGCGAATAAAACACCCATTTTACATAGTCAACCAGCAGTTCTCCCACTACTCGATGATATTGGGCTACGACTTTTTGAGGAGAAACAACGTCACACTGGACTTTGGCCGTAATATACTAATCAACAATAAGCAAAAAGTACGAATAGCGGGAAAAGATAGCGGGGAAATAAATAACCTACGCATAGATACATATGCGAAGTTGGCAGATAAACACAACCTAAACCCCTATGAAACCGCAATAATAAATCTACAAATAGGCCCAAGCTTTGATGCCAATCAAGACTTAATCTTAAACCCCTCCTTAAAGAATAAAAATATAGCTATAGCCCCTGCAGTAGTATCTATCGGGAAAAACAGAACGACACAGATGCTAATAACTAACCTGACTGCCAACAACATAGTCCTAAACAAAAATACCCGAATAGCGACTGTCGAGTCGGACATGGACGACACAATAGAGGGAATAAAAGAAATGCGTAGAAAGGAACTAAATGAATCGGACTTCAACTTAGAGCATTTGGACCCATACACAAGGCAAAAATTACTGAAGTTAGTAATGGCATATTCAGACGTATTTAGCAAAAGGTTAAGAACCCTGGGAAGAACTAACACAGTACAGCCGGAATTTGAAGTAAAGAGTGAGGAGCTAAAAACGTCCAAATATTTTCCCGTACCCCATGCACTAAAAGAGATATTGAGACAAAACCTAGATGAGATGCTTGAGGCGGACATAATTGAACCATCCAATAGTTTTGTAACATTTCCTCTAGTAATGGTGAAAAAAAAAAGTGCCCCGGGAACAACCCCTAATTATAGAATGTGCGTCGATTTTCGAGCTCTCAATAAATTGGTAACCTACACAAATCACCCCTTACCCCTAATGAATGCAGAGATAGACAAGCTAGCAGGATCACAATATTTTACCACTATAGATCTGAATCAGTCATTCTTCCAAATTTTCCTCAAAAATGAACAAAAAAAGTACACAGCCTTCCAATCCCCCTTTGGGGCATTTCAGTTCAAAACTATGCCCATGGGATCGAGCTTTAGCAGTGCTACGCTCCAGAAATTATCAGACAAAATACTAGCACCCCTGAGGCATTTAAATATTGCCAATTTCATTGACGACTTCGCTATTGGAGCGAGTAGTTTAAATGAAATGCTATTCAAATTGGAGCAATTTTTCATTCAATTAAGAAGGCATAATTTAACAATAAATCCAAAGAAATGTGAATTCTTAACTAAACAAATAACATTTTTAGGCCATAAAATAAATGAGCAAGGGTCTACACCATCAAATGAAAACTTGATAAAAATCTCAAACTTTAAATCTCCTAAAAACCTCAAACAAGTAAGAGGATTTCTGGGTCTAACGGGCTACTACAGAAGATATATAAAAGACTATTCTAAAATTTCAACCCCTCTAACGGATATACTCAAAAACAAGGGAAGATTCAAATGGAATGCAGAGGCACAACATGCTTTTGAAATTTTAAAAGAAGCATTAGATAAAGCCCCAGTCTTAATACATCCCAATTTCAACAAACAATTTATCCTCTCGACGGACTCCAGTACGAGAGCAATCGGGGGCTGTTTAAGTCAATTGGATGAGAACACAGGAATAAAAAGACCCATAGCTTATTACTCAAAAAAATTGACCGACGCACAGACCAAATATCCCATCTATGAATTAGAGCTGTACGCACTAACGGAAAACTTGAGAGCTTTCAAATACTACGTATACGGAAGAAAATTAATTGTAGAATGCGACAACAAAGCCCTATCCCAAATAAAAACACTCGAAAATCCGGCCACACGAGTGACGAGACAGATACTAAAATTACAGGAATACGATATAGACTTTCGATTAATCCGCTCAAAGGAAAATATTGTACCGGATATTCTTAGTAGGTATCCCCTCCAGGAGGAACAAACAAACCCCATAAATTCCCTCACGATAGAAATTCCATCATTGGTAGATATACGGAATGAACAAAAAAAGGACAAAGACTTAAGTATGATCATAGATAAAATCAAATTCCGTCCCGGAACCCTAAAGGTATCAGAACGCGACTATTTCCTGAACGATGACCTTCTATTACGAACGGCATACAGACCCCACACCAATGAAAGATATGCTCAAATTGTAATCCCCCTGACATTGAGAGCAAACATTCTGCATCTTACCCACGCAAATCACGTCGGACACGAGAAAACTTACCAAAATATGGTAAGATATTTTTTTTGGAGAGGAATGTACAGGGATGCAGAGGAGTTCGTGCAGTCGTGTACAGACTGTTCGAATTACAAGTCTCCCAGGAGATATCCTCCTGCACCCTTACAAACTAATATTTTGGCTAAGAAGCCCCTAGAATTTGTTAGTATAGATATAATCGGACCAGTAAGCGAAAGTCCCTGCGGGCACAAGTACATACTGTGCGTAAATGATTACTTCACGCGATATATGGCAATCTACCCCCTGAAAACTCAAAAAGCAACAGAAGTTGCAGATAAACTACTTAACTATATTTCTATATTTGGCCTTTTCGACAACCTATTATCGGACTGTGCACAAAACTTTGTGGGTACTATCCTCACCTCCTTAGCTCAAAGACTAGGAGTAAATAAACTAAAAACCACGAGTTACAGACCCTCAACAAACGGTATGAATGAGGCGTCTCATAAACAATTAAAGATTTCCTTGGCCATATACGCGAGAGACAACTATAACTGGGCAAAGGGCGTTGAATTCTACCAATTAATGTACAATGCCCAAAGGCATAGTACCACTAAATATAGCCCATACTATTTAATGTTCGGGTTTGAACCCAAGGTCCCGTACACGATCGAACATAAATTATCTGAGGAGGAACATAACTCTATCCCCGAATACGTCGAAAATCGACTAAGAATATACGCACAAGCACAAAAGGCTGTTGAGGAAAATTTGAAACAGGCTGCGGAAAAACAACAAGAATATAGGCTGAGTATAGGCGCGAAACACAGACCTTTTGAAATTGGGCAAAAGGTCTATTTGCACACCCCCAACCTGGAGAGAAACAAAAACTCTATAAAGAAACCCCATTTCGATGGTCCATACACGATAGAGAAAAAGCATACGGACGTGAATTACACAATCAAAGACACGCGGAAAGTACAAGCTAAACCCCAACGCGTACATGTTGAACGACTTTTGCCGTACTACGAAAGGAACCCCGCATTTGAATTGCCACAACACATACCCAACACCATTCCCAAATACATAGACACAGAGGTGACAGCGAACGTAGAACCCACCTTTCCCCTCGAGGACGAATGGGACGAAGACATCCCACTAGCATATTACGCGTTTACGAGGAATATAAATCCTCAACAGGCGGCAACACACCACACGGTAAGACGGACGGAGTCGGATATGCATAACAGAGAGGGAGCAAACGACACGGAGGCACACGCACACCCCGCAATAATCACCCCACATACTAGCCCGGGAGACCAACCAAGGGGAAGCGAGAGATCGGAAAATGCAACAATGCAGCGTCAGCAACAAAGGACTGAAGTGGACGCGACGGATAATGCGGGAATAGACATAGGTACGACATCTACAACTGGGGCGGCCGACACGGAGGACAACAATGAACAAACGGGTAATAAAAAGAGCAAGATCCCGCGGAAAAATTGGGCAGACCAGCCACGTCGGGACTTTTCACTTAGGCCACGACCCAATACATCAGTCTCGCAGGTTAGCACGGACAACTTAGGCATGCGACTCTGGAACTGGGCGGAGCAAATTACCCGTCCAGCGGAGGAAGAGAATTACGGACCGCCGTCCAAACTTGTAACCCTTCTGGATAATTTGAAGGAAAAGTTAAAAGATGACTAGGCACTGCTAAATATATCAGAAGTAAGGGGCATCACAGAGAAAACGAAACACGTATAGCGGAAATAAGGGAAAAATTCATACCGAATTCAGACGGTCATAAGTAAAATTAACAGGGCGTAAATCGGGAAAAGTAAAAAAAAAACCGTGAACATAAAGATACGAAAAAATGGGACAATAGACGAAAAAAAAGTGAATGATAATAATAAGAACAAAAGAGAAAAAATGACGCAAAGTACTAAAAACAATGAACTAAAAGAACACATGAAATAAAATTAATCCTAGACAGGGTGTAAACAACAGCAAATGATCAAAACGGACTAACCTTCCAAAACCAAAAAATTAGTAGGCGAACATTAAATAATAATATACTGCAAAATAGAACAAAAAAACCTCTCTTCACTACACAAAACCCCCCGATAAATCAATCAATAAATAAATTAAATAGTACAACAAAAAGAAAAATTGAATGCAAAAATATAGGATAAAATGTATCTAATGTATGAAATCTTAATGGTGTATAGAGAATCTAAACGGGGGAAAATTGTAAAAGAATTGTACCGAAGGGTAGAACACAAGATATAAAGGTGTAAAGACAATGTGTACACAAAAATGGCAATAAAGGTGTATTTGTGGGAATAAAATACCACGTAATATGGGGTAAAAATAAATACAAAGTTACTTACATACAGTCAGCTGAAGTATCAATATTAGCTTGAAATTAATCGTATTTTTCTCATAATGTGCAGTTAATATAATCTCTAAAAAAAATGGAAATAATTGTCAGCAAAATATATCAATACGCGTTAGATGGAACTGAGAGAAAGAGGGATTCCAATTCGAAAAATTTGCATGCAAATAACAATAATTTCACTCAGGAATGAGAACAAAATGATAAAAATTCTGGAGGAAAAATGGTAATGCTGAAAATGCAAGTAAGGAACATTTAAAATAAGCCCTAAAAATTCAAAATAACCAATAATATATGAATTAACGTATGGAATGGAAAAAACCGTATAACGTATAATAAAAGAATAATAATAAAATAAAAATATATAAAATAATGAAGTAAATAATAAAATCACGTATGGAATGAAATAATCAGATGGAGAAAATTGATGCTGGAAAAGAAAAATGAATAAAAGAATCACAACAGGAATTGGAACGATACGGCAAAAATTTACCAGGCGGGAGGATTCGCGACCTGCACTAGTCCTGCACTAGGTCGATATGGGAAATGCCTAATCACGAATAAAAGTGAAAATCTTGATAGCAAAAAAAGCCAATAGCAGAGCAGGACAGAAAATGATCACATAAAATGCAGCGATTACAACCGGAGGATGGCGGTAAATAGGGGAAGAACAACCAGGGCTCTCTCACACTTCCAACAACGGGCCCAGGGTAATAAGCCCGAGGCTACAGGTTAGGAGGGGTAGCGCACAAATGGCCCCGTCCGAGCGTCAAAACCGGGAGGGTAAAAACGCTTTTAAAGGTACAAATCGACTAAGAACCATAAGAAATGAGTGGAAGGAACGAAGACGTGGATGGCTCAAAGGGGACACAATGAGTATACCCTACGGCGTCGGAATCGCATACGAATTCGCGTCACACTAAGTATAGCTAAACAACCACATGAAGGCTTCACAGGGAAATTGATGCAAATAAGCGAGCAGGAATCGCGGGAGAAATATAGAGACCAGAGCCCCAAGTAGTATTGACAGGGAACTCGAGGCATAGACAGGGTCAGGGAAAAGAAAAAAAAAACAAAGAGAATCCGACGAAATATTGACAGTCCTAATACCAGACGACTAGAGGGAAAAGTCCAATGAAGGGGAGCGTAACTGGTAAACACGGGTAATACGGACAGAAATCTAAAATGGAAATAAGTAGAAATCACAAAAAAAGAGACCCGAAAATAAATGTAGCTATAAGGTAGAGGATAAATGAGAGTTAACTTTATATTGATGGAGGGGTGATATATAGAGATACGAAGTTGGAATGTGATATGTGAAAATGAGTAGGGAAGTTATAAGTGCGAACGGGAGCTAATGCTAAATGAAGAAGGGTTAAAGGAATTGAATGGTTTTATTTGTCGACAAATTATCAGCTCTACGAATAGACAATCACCAGGGCCTCGAGATAAATACATTCTCGATGGTATGATTGCATATTATTTAGAAGTAATATGGTTGATACCTTAATTTGAAGCGAGGGGGAAAAATGAGTAAAACAATGACAAATATTATACACACCGCGACTGGGAGCACTTGCGGTGAAGCGGATTTAATGACTATTTCATGGTGAAATGGAACGCGATATGAGTTGAATATAATGATATGGAGGATTGAAGGCAATGTGATAAAAGAGGGAAAATAATCGTGTAAATATTAGCGCGCGGATATATATATATAGTATAAAATTGGATAATGTGCCAATTCCCAAACAGAATAAAAAAAGAGTATGGGAAGGGGCATACTACAGGAAAATGTATCGGACACTTGATGAAATACTAAAGTACTCTATTCTAGAAGGCTAAAAAGAGTAGAATTCCGGAAGGACACCGGAAAGAAATGGTTAAAGACATAATTTAACGAAATGAGTGACATGATGTGTTACATGACTTAAGGTATAACGTATAAACGTGTAGCGTGTTTAAGTATATATAGTATTAGCATAAGGCGATTTTAAAATCGCAGTATTAACCTGATAATGTAGAGCAATTAAATATAAATTTTTAGGTTAATTAATTAATGTTATGGACCAAGTGTGAGTTGATAAAAATGAGTGCACTAACCACAGTTGAAACCGGAATACACCATGGGACCAGAGCTAAACAGCAGGACTAAAAAAATATGCGGGAACCTGCCCCCTGCCCCATGCTACTCGCACTAGTGGACTTGATTGCAGTGCCCTATAAAACGTACATAACAATATTAACACTCACAAACTTTTACCACGAGCCGTTACAAATTGAGCACATATGCACACTATAGTGTCTCTAGCTGATGACAAGTGAAACACCACCGCACCGGTGTTTGCAATTCTTACATAAAACATGTCCTGCGGCCTCAGACTCTATGACTGCTGCAGGGTGTCCAACCCGACTTACGTGCACAATTTGGGACGCTGGAAACACCCAACTAACGGAGTCAAATTCCCCAAGAGATCCATCACATGACGCCCTGAACTACCGGGACTACCTAGTCCCCAACGTCAGGTCCCGTCGACCCATCAGGAGCCGCTCAATCATCACCGGATCAGTTCGTCCCACAATCCAGGGGACAACTGCAACTTAACAGGAGTCCCGCACTAGGGATCTTGTTCAAACTCACACCGACTGCCACGTCCTCCAGCCGGGCGGGCATGGTACCCGTCACCTTTAAGGGCCCTGGTATATCCCACTGGCGTTGTGACGTCTGAATATCATGAGCTAATTCAACTCCTGGACAAGGATACTGCTGCGAATGGAAGGGTGGTCTCTTGCCTGGGGACAACGAACATGCAAACCAGCGGCAGCTTGGTTTGAATAACTCTCCGTAGAACTGCTTCAACAGGCACGTGCACACGTAGAACCGCTACACAGGCATTAAACATAATGACTAACTTTATATTTATTAGGTGCATTGCTCAGATGGACTCAACTTCTCTTATTTTATTTTCATATTTATTTATGCTTTTCTCACTTAGCTGCACCGGCACTTTTTACCTGGTACGATTGCTTATATTGTTTCGGGAATTACAATTTCTTGACAGCCGAGATACATTTACTTGCATGAGTTTTATTCACTTATATATTTTTTTTTCTTGCTATTATTTGTCTTATCGTATCTTTCAGAATATGCTTTGTTATTACATATGGATGGTGCAAAAGGTGGCTCAGAATAAAATTAAATATGCCCATATCTCAATTAGTTCTAAATTTTCCTGGACATGGATGGACTCACATCGCCAAGGACGCTTGGGGATGGGCGGCCATCACATGATGATCATTTTCACACCCCTAACTTGCCTTGCCAATGGAGGCCATCGCCTGGGACGCCAGGGGATGGGCAGCCACGGCAGGATATAAATTATTTCCACTAAGTTATATTAGGTTATTCTCAGCTACCATCGTATTGACGTCATGTTTTATTTCAATGCACCATTTTTTGTCTTAATGTTGAATGTATTGTGATTATTCTTAATGTATTATTTGCACACTTATTTCGGGACCAGGTGGGGAACAAACATAGGCACTTTTTCGAAATCTTCTGAAATAAAATAGAAAAAAAAGTTTCTGACTTTGTCAGAACCTTTTTTTGGTAGAAGGGGGGAATCCTTGTTGGGCGGCTGCCGACATAGGAATTCTTCAGACACCTGAAGACTTTTTCCGCCCAACAACAATCGCACCAGGTGCACCGGGGAAAATCGAAGATACAAGGAGAGTAAGCTGGGCATTATGGAATGAAGGAAATATGGGACAGGTTGACACCACGAGCACAAAGGAGACCGGGAATTGGATAAAAAGAAACAGAACGCAGGCGCCAAAAATCGGATAGCTGGGCAATGGGGGAAATTATGAGTTCCACACCTGGGATTGCTAGGGGGGATGAGACCCCGAAATCCATAAAGAAGGACCCAGGGGTGGAGCTATCGATACGATTGGGTAAGAAGGGGTAAATGGAGGCACCCCAAGATTGGTTATAAGGAGCCATAGGACAGACCTGGGGCGTGGATGATCCCACACGAATGGTCAACCTGAGCACCACCCAGAAGGGGGATAGGGAGATATAAAAACTAAGGAAAGCGGAAAACGGGGAGTCTGATTTTGAAAAATTTGTGAAAATGGAAGTTGGGGGTTCGGGCTTCCTCCGGCGGAGAGGGCCCCTCGAGGATATTAGCCGGCGTTAATGGCAGAAACGAATATTGCGGAAAAGAAAGACTGTTTGTGCTCCTATAATAAGTGCCCCAGATAAATGGATGTTCCGGGATTCCCCGATCTACAAACGGTATGTGCACTCGCTAATCTCCCACTTGGTCCCAATTTTGATATCTATTGAATATGATGCATGAGTCGATTTTATATGAATAATTTCTTGTATTGCATGTATATGATTAGTAGTTACACGCCATTTTGAGTTAAAATGTTGATATCATGCCTTTGGAATAACACTGCTGATAATTAACTAATATGTGTGCTTAAGGCAATTTGCCATTGGGCAATGGAGTTCAAGTTAATTAATGCAATAAGGATGGAAGTCTAAACCTAGCCAATAATTATAATCATAATCAGATAATAGTAATTGATGATAATCGGAGTATAATAATGATAAATAACTAATCTGAATTGTATATATATTGTATTGTACATATTTCTATAATTAATCTAATAAACATGTTGTATATAAGTAAAACTCAGGTGTGTTTATTCCTCATGCTGTCTTCCTAAAGCTACCACTAGATCAGGCCAACAAAAAAATAGGGAAACTGAGATTGAGAAAATTAATTAGAATTATTCTAAGTTAGTGGAGTATTCCCTCTCCAACACCAGCGTTATGTTAATTTGCATCCCTTTCAAAATAACATCTACTTAATACATAGTGTTTTAACAAGTTTAAACTGATTCCTTGCATGGAGTTGATAAAAATTGCTAAAAGAACTATACCTCTACGACTCATAGGCAAAGATAGGCATAGATTTAAGGCAAAGGAGGTGCAGCTCCTGAGGAAGTGAAGCCCATGAATGCAAGGAGTCCGACTCTTAAGTAGTTCTTACTTAAGTTATGGAAGTTCTTTGGGTAAATTAATCTACTCCACGCCTCTGTGGATACTTTGGGCGCACTTTCTGTAATGTATCACGTGTCCTTCTATTACTTTACCTTTTGAAATTCGTCATTGAGAATGGCAACCCAACTGCTGCAAATATCTGAAGGGTGACCATCTGATTCCTTGAAGATCATGAAGAACTCGTAGAGTACGTCCTGGATCACCCAGGCAAGGGTCGCACTAGTGGCCAGGTGACTAACAACGCCCGCGCGACGACAGGTCACTACCATCTCAGATACCGATCCGATAGAGAGGGGGGTGAGGGTCAACCGTAGCAGGACTGTCCGGACGTTGTCTTCCGTAAACAGTACGAAGAGAAACCAGCCCTTGGATTTATGGTGGTTTAAGTGGACAGCTTGAGCATAAATCACTGTGCGCTGTGGAAAAATTGGAAGTAAATCTTAACCACAGGTATTTTTTAACGCCGACGATGCAACGTTTTGAAAGCAGTGACTATACCACCGAAAGTAACAACTCAAAGTAGCTCAGACTTGCGCTCTATACTTGCGTTCGTTACATTATTACAACATTGCGTTACTTCCATGGTAGTATAGTCCGACTGCCATGAGAAAAACTTATGACGTCGTACAATATTCTGGCAACTGTTATGGAAACGGGTTATTCCACTCAATTTTTGGGGGTGAAATTCAACTTTTTTCCCTTGGGGACTCTAAAAAGAAATTATAGTTTTTAACAAGAACACATTTTTCTTGATTGACTTTCTTATAAATTAACCTTGAAATGAACTTTCGATGGATTATCATTATTGATGATAGAATGTAAATAATGCATTGTCTAAAGCTTAATCAACGCGAACGCCTTACCTTTTTGGTTTTTTAGGTCTGGGCCAAGATTATATACTATAATTCTAGAAAACTAATTAAAGAAAATATATTTAAAACTGAAATCCACACATTGACAACGGTTTACATTACAGTTGAACATGCTAAAAATAACATAAACCACTGACCTTGTGAAATTTATTTTGGTTAACTATTTTTATTTGCTTTTAATGTGAAAACAACCCACTCCATTTGGACCAAAGTTACCCCACTGTACTCTTTTTCCCAAGTGGGCACCTCATTAGAGCTTCTCGAGAACGTTGAGAACCCTGCTTTGCAGGTAGAAGTGAAAAGTTAAACTTCAGAAGTGCATTTCAAATACTTGCTAGTATTTTGGCAATTTAGATAATAAAGGTTAAGCGTAGTAATACCTGCTTTTCATCTGTATAATACATAGCAGACATTCCCACAGGATTCTGAAAAGAGAACTTCTTTTCTGGTCTTGCATCATAAAGACGCTTGATAGCGGCAAAAGCAGGCTTTGGACCGGGGCCAGGAGTATAACTGGACACAGCGAGGTATCCCATTCCATGACGATATTGTAGCAATCTAGAAGGGCCCGAAACAGTGAGAGCATAAGAAGAATTAAAGGGTCCAATCCAGTATCGAGTGGATAAGTCATCCTTGAAGCGCACTTGACAAAGGCCACTGCAGGGAATGAAATTCATACATAAGGAAAATAAAGAAATTACAAATTAAAAAGGTACTCTTCAATTTTAAGTAGGTATCGCAAAATATAGCCTAACGGCTTTTACGTTGTTAATAATAATAGAAACCCACCAACTCAATACAGCCCAGCGTGAACCCGGGCTTGGTTATTATATCACCATCCTGGAAAACAACAACGTAGCTTAAGACATGGCTAAGCTTTAGTATTCCCGAAAGTTTCAGCAAAGGAGTAAATTTCAGGGATTCATATAAATTTATAGAAGATAATTAGTGGTAGAATGAATGTCCATCGGTAACCTTAAAGTAATCTCAGCATACCTTACACAGGACTTAAAAGTAGTACAAGAAATTTCCACTGGTGAACTAACTTATCATTTTAGTGCCATATCGTGTGTTGAGAAAGAAATTTTTTTTTTGTCCAAAAGGATATTTTACTGTTGTGCACCATGGTTTTAAGGAAACTTTTCCTTTTGTCAAAGGAGAATTTTTTACCCGTAATAAATTGTATTTTTTTTTATTTTCTAATTGCATCTACGATAATTTGTATAATTACCTGATAATTTTCAAATCGTCAAGGACCCAATAACGCGCAAAATACATCACCTAAGATAGAAACTTCCATTCTTTTATGAGAGAAAAATGTCTCCCAAGGAGCCATTTACAAATTACCATACGAAACTTACTCAAATACTCTTACTCAAATCTTTTTTAAACTTTTATTTCAATAAAGAAGACTAAATTAAATATTTGCCTTTACTTAAGATTCGTACCAAGTAAGATTTTTTGTGATTAGGGATCCACTTTTTTGGAGTAGTAAAATTAATGAAAAAGTGCATTACACCACTATATCTTCACTATGGCGCCACGACTTGTTCAAACAATTGTTGAGAAACTTACTTGTAGATGGTTCCACAAAGCATCACGCCTCTCTTCGTGTTCAAAGCACTGATAGCAAGAGGAACGAAGTTCGTGGGTACCCTCTCGAACTCGCACGGTTCATACGGATGCTGGCAGTCGGGGTGGTACAGCTCAGGCCCAGTAGCCACTTTTTCCAAGACGGTCAAGTTGGAACTCATCCTGGTGATCCAGTTTTCGGTGGCCCAGTAAACTTCGTCCGTTTCTTCGTGTTCGTCCACTGCCAACAAGTTCCCATGGCAACAGAGGATAGGGAGAAGAAACAGCAACAGCAGAGTTGTTTGCATGCCGCGAAAATCTGCAAAGACGCAGAGATGTTAGAGGATACACACAGAAGGATTCCTAATTCCTAGTAAGGATGTTAAAAACCCAAGTTGATTAAGATTCACATACATGTGAATGTGAATACTATTCAACTTCAGCCTCACTCTCCCATTATAGCAGAGTGAAGCTGAAAAGTTTAATGAAAGAGTTGAAAAACAAATCTTACTAATACATAATCAATATCTTAATTAATATCACTATATCATCTATACTTGTATGAATAAATGTAGTAATTTGCACAAAGAGATGTAGTATCAGTTCATTTTCTTTTTCACTTAATATTTTTGTAAATCACTTTGTGAGCTTCTCAAAATGACAGTAGTGTCCCATGGGTGTATATAAAGAGGGGGCCCGGGCTCCCCCCCCCGCGAAATTCGGACTAAGTGTACCAAATCGAGTTAAAAATCCGTTTTTTAGAGTTGGATTTCCAAAAATTTTCGGGGGGACTCAGATATCTTTTTCTCACAACTTTTTTCATATATTCGTACACGTGCGAAGCTTTTCTTTTCAAACTGAAATGTACAAAAATAAATTGCGCACAAATTTAACCGAAGAAAACGTATAGAATTAATATTACGATGTGCAAATACAAGCTTCAATATTGACATCCAAAAGCTTATTGAAAGAGTTAAAAAACAAAATATCTCATTGATACATAATCAATATTTTCATTAATATCACTGTACTAAATCATCTATACTTGTATCAATAAATGTAGTAATTTGCACAAAGAAATGTAGTATCAGTTCATTTTCTTTTTCACTTTCACTTAATATTTTTGTATGTGACTTTGGGAGCTTCTCAACATGACCGTAGTGTGAGGGAGGGGCGAAAATGAAGAGGGGGCCCGGGCACTCCCCCCCCCCCACGAAATTTGGACTAAGCGTACCTAAACGATTAAAAAATCTGTTTTTTAGAGTTGAATTTCCAAACATTTTCAGTGGGGGCCCCACACCCCCTCTTTCGTACTCGGAATTCTATTTCTCACAACTTTTTCCATAAATAAAGTTCATCCAGATCCAGATGCGAATGCTACCTAAAAATGTACAGAAAAAACTTTATTGGACCTACTGAATATGCATGGGGCGCTCTTGGGGCTGCTCTTAAAGCTGAATTTAAATGAATATTTTATTTAGGAAACTGTCACACTAAGTAAAGGATTTAAAAGAAAACTCTCTTATCTATACCTATTTTATTCAACTTGCTTATTTGTCATTCTGAGTAGCTCATATCCTAAAATGTTTATATCCGGCCCGCGGAAGTATTGTGGTTTTCCCAAGTGGTCCAATTTGGGTTGGCCAATCCCTGCTTTAGCTCATCACTGCGTCAACAACCCTACTTTTTTTTTTTATCCCAAATCGTTTTTATTGTTCCACACCCGTTACTAGGAATTCGGAATTTACCTCTATATCTAAAGCTGCTACCATATTAACATTTGACTTTGGAAGTCAAACGTCCCCCAACGTTACAGATCAATCCCTGTCAAAACGGACCTTGAGTACCTGTATACAGACTGGGGCTACAGGCAGCGTGGTTTCAAAAGTGCCTGATTATTTTGGTTGAGACCCCTTTATTCTTACCTACTACATAATGTAAAAACTCGGGAATGTCGGGATTCTGCAGTATAGTGTAATAGCAGCTTTTTACTATAGAATAGGGTTATTCATAAAGAGGCCTATAAGATACTAAATATCTATATAAATTAAACAAACGCACAATAGCTTTTTAAAATGTTACAAAATTTAAGATAGAAACTTCCATTCTTTTATAAGAGAAAAATGTCTCCCAAGGAGCCATTTACAAATTACTATACAAAACTTACTCAAATACTCTTACTCAAATCTTTTTTAAATTTTTATTTCAATAAAGAAGACTAAATTAAATATTTACCTTTACTTAAGATTCGTACCAATTTACTAAGAAAGATCTTAAAATATATTAATCTAACCAAATAGTTTGTCCCTAACAAGTTTAAAAAAAAAATTAAAAGTAGGGGTTTTTTTTTTTGTAATTTAATTTACTTTTTGCATGGAACTAGAAGACTGAGGAAGAGCCGTATCGGGAAACGAGTGAAGCATTCCCTGTAACCGCGCCGCCATCTTGGTCCATCTTAGTCCCATAAAAACATTGCGTTTTCCCATGTAAAGCAATGGGGGATTCCGTATTTTGTCGTTGTTTTTTATAGTAATATTCGTGGATATGTTTGTTAAATGATTGCATTCAGTCAAAGAACAGTGTTCTGCCTCATGTTCAGCGGAATAAATAGTGAAGACGATTCTTAGAAAACGTTTTTAGGTAAGTTAAACTATTCATGTTCTAGTTACTTGTCTCATTCTGTTCAAATGTGTTTATGCAATAATATTTCCTTATTTTATGTAAATAATGAAATAATTGAATTAAAGATTTATGTAATACTGTTTGAAATGTTAAATAATTGATGAAATAATATGTTTAAGTTGTGTTGCTTGGATCTGTTTAATTTATATGTTCTTGGATGTTACGACGACATGTAAACATTCTTATTTTAAAATATTATTATTAATAATACTAATATTCTTTTTCTTCAGTCTTATATTTATATGTGAAGGCTGATTGTAAATTTCTAGCAGAAAATCCACGGGTTACATTTTAACCACTGGGGAAGTTTCTTATTACATACTTAAAAATAAAGTTTATTTAATATTATAAAATTGTCTATAAAATGTTAATGGCATTTTTAAAATTTCAGATCAACAGTGAATCAGAATATGAATTATGCATATAGAATATGAATTTCGAGAATAAGAACTTGACTGTATTTTTAAAATTGTAATTATCTCGACTGCTTAATTTTCTAACTATGATATAGCCCATGGAAAATTTGTATTTTCTTTCTGCTTGGAACCCTGGAAGATATGATGAAAGATTTTTACTATGAAAATCTTTTAATAAAAGATATATTTGCAAAATTGAAGCTCAATCAAAATCTTTGCATTAAAATTTACTTCTGACGAAGTTCTTAAAAATAAAAACAGTAAGAAAAATATCTCCAAGAATTTTTACAAGTTACAAAAAAATATTTTGTTATAAATATTATTAATTTTTTGAATAACTTATTTTGCCTCAAATTATCCTGGGTTTTGATACCTATTTAAAAAAGAAAAATTATACAAAATCCTTTTTTTTACTGCTTTTACCAAGTAAGTAGCATGTTTTTTTGCTTTAAAAAAATATCAAACTTTACTGTTTTAAACTTTCTTTTGATAAAAAGTTTTTAAAATCATTTACTTATTTGTTTATTATTCTTATATTTTCAATAAAAATTTCTAAAAAGTATTTTTATCTTGTTTTATTTCTAAGTTCATTGAAATATGTTTAGTGTTTTAAAGTTTTAATTGTGTCAAGAAGTTAAATTTTCGAAGGTAAGTAAAAAATGGTAACTATTTTATGGGAAATAATAGGGCAATAATATGCCTTTAATTTTTTTTTGAAGTGGGAACTGCCTAAATTTGTAAAGCAGAAAGATCGCGTTCTTCACTTTCATCGCTCAAAACGAAAAGCGCGTTAGAAACGGCAAACATCGTGAATCTGCTCGGCCGCCATGTTACTGCATTAATTTCTAGTCTCTTCATCGGCTTCAGTTAAACCGGTAGCGCGGAGCGGTTATGGCACTTCCTTATTGTACTAGTTCCATGACTTTTTGAAATAAAAAGCGATTGATACAAAAAATATGAACAAAGAACATATTGTGAAAATTTTTATTTCTAAAGATTTATATTTTTACATATAAATTAAATTTTTTGTACTCCTCTTTATGTCAAGTCCTGTTACCGTCACATTTTTGTATAGATATGAATTTTTTCCCTCGGAAATGGTTTGTTTGCTGAAATTGCATCATGAATAAGAAAACTCTAAAATAACACAGATAACAGATTAAACAGGATACTGAAGATCAACCTCCTTTCTGCTGACCAAATGTTTCCCCATAATTAGAAAGCTCTCAACGAGAGCAGTTGTCTCTGGGCCATTTCACGGTAGTCGACTCTGTTTAATGTGATTATGGTTTTCAATTGGGTAAAGTTATCAGTTAAATCCTAACCAAAAGCGATCACATTCAGCCAAGGCGTCAGTATTTGTAACATTTTGTAAAGTCCATAAAATGCATTTTTTGTCTATTAATGTGAATAAATGGGAAATTTTTTATAGAATCAAAAAAGAAATTTTGAAAATAATTTCAAATTTTTACAAATTTAAAAGACAAAAATGAAATGTTACGGACTTTACAATGATCGTGAACTCAGCATCAAACTCAGGACGTATGAAAAGGTCGACAAGGTATGTCTATGGTGTAAAATTGATTGCAATTTTTTTTATTAATTTTAACTTTGTTTCTTTTCATAACCATGCTTTGAAAGGAGAGAAAAATTATAAAATGAAAGGGAGCTGAACCCCCTCAACACTTTTTATTTCTGATACTTTATTATAGAATCACACTAACAAGGAAACGTTCCCAAGCTAAACTCAAAGAAATGGATGAAAATTTTACAGGGGCTAGTTTTTTATTCAAAACTGGTGAAAAAATTAGCTGCTGAATAACAGTAGAAAAACTGTAAACAATTCTTAAAAATAATTATTTTTAACGCCAAATGCAACCCCAATAGGCGAGAAATGCAGAAATAGCGCCAAATGCTTAAATGAACACTGGCCGCGTTTTTTCTGCAGCAGTTTTATCGGCCAATCAGAAAAGGTACATCTTTTTTATGCCCGTTAAAATTTTGGTCCATTTCTGTAAGTTTAGCCTGAGAACGTTTCCTTGTAAGAAGAAAAGTCCAAAAAGGTATTTTAATTTAGTTTCAGCAGGTGTCGCGAAAATACAAGTCAATGTAAAAATCGCTTAGTAAAATCTGGTAAAAAAAAATTTACAGCGTTACCCTTGTAATAAATTGTTCTTTATTGACCGGTATTTACTGACCGGTTATTCAGTGTTGTACAGTACAACCCTAAATAATTCATAACAACATGTTTTTTTACAGCTAAATAAAATAATTGGAACTTACTGACTCCTTTAGATCTAAACTCCTTTAATTTTTTACCCACAAAAGTTCATTACACTTAAACTAAGTCTTATAGTACTTATTCATTCATACTCGGTCAAAATCGAAACCTGGGAAAAACACGTACTCCGACTTTCGCAATGGCTTTCTGTCACATGTTCCTCGACCAGTAAAAAACTCGTCTGACGCTTAGACTCCGCCTACTATCTTAATTCCCAAACGCCCAAGCTGCTCAAAAAATGGATAAACGAGTGAAGATCTAGGAGAGATCGCTGTTCAAATAGGAAAAATTATGTATAGTTTCGTTCTAACTAAGCAAGAAACTCTCTAAAATACATACCTGTGGTGGAAAGAAGACACTTTTTAACACTCTTTTGGAAGTAAGACTTATCTTTATTAATTTAATTATTTCAATTACAGTTTTAAAGATCAGCTCTGCCTGCGAAGGTCGCTTTGGATCAACTGAAAATGTTGTCCATAACAATGTTTTGTATGACGTCACAATTGTCGCCTCTAGTTATACGCCGTAAAATGACCGTTAAAACTTTCTTCGTTAATATTTTTTGAATATTTTAAAATTTTTTCGGTTAGTACGAATTATCCTGAAGATGTTAAAATTAATACTTAATACATTTTTTAATATTTTGTTGGAATCTGGGAATCCGGAATCTGGGGACTAACGTCTCCTATAAAATCTTGGTGAATTGGTTGGTTTAGAGATTCTTTCAACTTTTTCTATGAATATATTATTTTTTATAAATATGTTTGTAGTGTCTGGCAGTGGGCCACAGGGGTCGCTACCTCTGCCCAGGATCCGTATTCCTGATAACCCCTCTGACCCAACCGGTATAGGGGGAGGAACGGAACTGAGCAGAGGAGCAACAAGTTTATAAAAAGGGGACGCCCCTGATAAGGGGAGAACCGGTTCAGACACACTGGGGAACGCGTGTGGTTTAGGAGTGATTTTTCGAAGTGTAGCGTGTGTCGCGTGATTTTGGGTAGTGTTTTTTTCGGAAGTGGATATTGTAGTATTATAATCTAGAGTGTGTAAAGAAAGAAGTCTCCCAATAAAATTTATTTATTTGGGACTTGTGTAGTAATTCTTCTGTGGTGTTGTGGTGCATTCAAGTCTCTACACGCTCTCAAGAGAACCAGAGCATCGACAGGAATATCGATCTCGGTACATCGACGATTGAGGTGAGTTTTCCTTGGATTTTGGTATCTTTTCGGTGACTGGGGTCAGGAGTCGTTTAATTCTATAGGTTAGTTTTATTGTATTTGTATTGTGTATTTTGTAGGTTGAAATGGCATTTTTGGGGTCAGGCAGAAAGGCCGATCTCTTGGAATTGGCGGGGGAGCTAGAGATTGGGGTCGCTAAGGAGAGCACAATAGGTGCGATAAAAACATTAATAAAAGCTCACCCAAGTTATGACGCGGAGGAGGTTGAGAGGATGCTTAACAGGATAATAGAAGATAGGAAAGAGAAAGAGTGTAGAGAACATGAGAATGAGTTAAAAGCGATAAGATTAGGAGAGGGGAGAACAAGAGAGGTAGAGGTGATGGTTCGCAGGATCGTTGCGGATAGGGAAGAAGAAGAAAGTTATGGTAGGGAATATGATATACGTAGGATAAAAGAGATTCGGGCGTGGGCAGATACTACAACGAATGCTAAGGAAAGTGGTTCTGTACACGACCCACAGATCTTGGAAGGAGAGAATTCTCGGGTCGTGTTTGAGGTGAAGGCGGTTAAAGATGAGGAAATAAGAGGGGATTTAGATGATAAAAATCAGTGTATTGAAAAGGATGAATCGGAAATAGAAAAGGGGAATGAAGAACAGCAAGATGAGGAAATAAGAGGGGAGTTAGATGATACAAATCAGTGTATTGAAAAGGATGAATCGGAAATAGGAAAGGAGAATGAACAGAAAGATGAGGAAATAATAGGGGATTTAGATGATAAAAATCTGTCTACTGGAAAGGTTGAATCGGAAATGGAGAAGAGGAATGGAGAACAGAAAGAGGAGGAAATAAGAGGGGAAAAAGAGGATGAAAATAAGGGTACTGAAGGGGACGAATCAGGGTTGGATAAGGGAAGAGCCGAGCAGAGGAGTGATGGGGAACAGAAGGGATACTCAGAGTACCTTAATGGGGGTACAGTGATGAAGTTTAAGGAAGGGGACAAGACTGAAGTGTATGAGGGGTCACCTAATAAGATATTGGGGAATACTGACTACCTAGGGAGAGGAAAAGGGGGGGAGTCCCGGCAATTACTTTCACAGCATACCATAGTATCCTCGGGTCAGGTAGAGGGGGGTACTCGAGTATGCGTAGGTGATGGACTCCTGAACGCAGTCACCAGGAGGGATGATTTTCCATGGGAGAACGCATTTGACCCCCCGGAAGTGGCGGTTAGGCGATTGAAATCGGCTCTGTACGATGCTCCCAGGCTGTATACTCCACAGCCAGGGCAGCCCTTCACGATCCAGACCGACGCAAGGGCAACGGGTATTGTTGCTGGTCCCAGCGGGACAAAGAGGGGAAGCGGCATTCCATCAGCTGCGTCAGCCAGAAGCTGACGAAGGCTCAACCGGCCATGGAGCGGGAGGTTTACGCCATGGTTTGGGCCCTCAAGAAGGCAGACAGCCTATCTAGACTGTCCGGATTATATGGATCATCAGATATGAGGAGTGCACCGCGCCGGAGGCGCTTTTGCGAGAGCAGCTGTACGTTTTTTTTTGTGTTATTTGTGATTGTTCCAGTATTATAACCAGGCGGCTTTACTTCTGTTCTTGATTAGTAATGTGATTAATTTTGATGTATGTATGTGTATGTTTTAGCCTGTAATTTGAATGTGATTTTTTTTTTGGGAAGTGAGAGTTTCTTGAACTGCCAGACTAATTGTCAGATCGATAATTATAGAAGGATAATTATAATCTTGCCTGGGGGGTGTAGTGTCTGGCAGTGGGCCACAGGGGTCGCTACCTCTGCCCAGGATCCGTATTCCTGATAACCCCTCTGACCCAACCGGTATAGGGGGAGGAACGGAACTGAGCAGAGGAGCAACAAGTTTATAAAAAGGGGACGCCCCTGATAAGGGGAGAACCGGTTCAGACACACTGGGGAACGCGTGTGGTTTAGGAGTGATTTTTCGAAGTGTAGCGTGTGTCGCGTGATTTTGGGTAGTGTTTTTTTCGGAAGTGGATATTGTAGTATTATAATCTAGAGTGTGTAAAGAAAGAAGTCTCCCAATAAAATTTATTTATTTGGGACTTGTGTAGTAATTCTTCTGTGGTGTTGTGGTGCATTCAAGTCTCTACAATATTTTTATTTATTATTCTCTTTTGTAGAGTTTTTACATGATCAAGCTTAAAAACAAAATGTAATGTATCAAATGTAGCAATTTGGATTTACTTTGATGGCGTGAATATAACCATTAGATGTTGGTTTTGTGAGGATATCAGACATCAAATAAATTTTCCGGTGCTATAAAGAACTGTGTTACGAAAGGGGATTTTTTTTCGGGGGGGGGGGTATGCGAAGACAAGTTATATTACGGCAAAAATTACTGTTTATCTGGATGTGATGAAACTTAAATTATCTTAAGTTATAAGTTAATTATTAATTCAACTATTATCTAAAAAATCATCTAAATAAAGAGCATTGAACCGTCCTGTTTTACTGCACCATCCTCTATTTCATTTTTATTTTTGTGGGGGGGGGGTTAAACTCAACGTCATTTTTAAGATACCCGGTGTCCCCGAACGAGTACATTTATACCTTAAGTTTTACAATACTTAAAAGTAGTATTTGAATGATTTTACACAAAATGTTTAAATTTTACAACGTGGGGGGTCTTGGGGCCACCCCAGAAAAATCTGAAAATTTTCCTCTTAAAATAGTATTTTAACTCATTTTGAGACACTTTGGGTTTCATCCGAAGAGAACAGTTCCTTGTAAACCACAGAATTTTCTAGGGTTATAAGTAAACTTCCAAGTTTTTTCAAGGGGGCTGAAGGTCCTCTCCCAGATTTTTTTTTTTTTTTAATTCCCTTTAAACTAGTGTTTTGGGGAACACCCAAAGGGAAAAGATTCTTGTAAGCGGCAGAATTTTCAAGGGGAAAACACTGTATTACAGACATAATAAGTTTAGAGAGGGGATTAGGGATTCTCCTCCAGAATTTTTTTTTGAAATTTGCCTCTTAAATTAGTTTAATTTGAGGCCCTTTGGGATCCAAAGCATCCAAAGAGAACAGTTCCTTGAAATCCACAGAATTTTTAAGGGAAAAAATAATAAATAAACGTAAAAAGTTTCGAGGGGGGCTGGGGGTCCTCCCCCAGAAAGTTTTTGAAAATTGCCCCGTTAAACCAGTGTTTTATCTTCTTTTCAAACTTTTTGGGGAACACCCAAAAGGGACCGCTTCTGGTAAGCCGCAGAATTTTCAAGGGAAAAATATTGTATAAGATACGTGAAACTTTTAGAGGAGGTTTAGAGGTTCTTCCACCGAAAATGTTTTGAAATTTGTCCCTCAAAAATAGTGATTTAACTCCTTTTGAGACTTTCTGGGTTACACCCGACGCTCCGTGTGGAATTTTCAAGGGGCTTGCAGCTATAATTCACATAACAGGGAAACCTTGGGGGGGGGCACTTCCCATGAAAGCAAAGGTTCGAAAGTTTTGATGAATATCGGTTCAGCGGTGCCCTTTTACAATGTATAGGGCTGCTCCCTAGCGGATGACAGATGAAGCTTCCAATAAAGGATAACATCCACGAATTAATTTCTGATTATTTCTTCATATACAATTCCGAATCTACAAAAAGTTCTAGCACCTATCTCTCTAATCCCCAATTTAATAGGGATAAGCTACCAGTTTATCAAAAAAAAATCCAATACGTTGCAAAATATGAATGAATTTAAAATACAACGATTTTTATTTGCAACTTAAAACATTAAAATAGAGAATTGTTTCGGGGATGGATAATACTTTTTGACTCTCTGTACCCGAACATGTAACTTGATGAATTGTTGTGTCTCTTGTGTGCTCACTGTAACTGTAATGTATATTTTTTCTATTTATATTCTCCGTCAGACTGTTGGAACTTATACTGACGAAGGGGATCTCAAGATTACATCCCCGAAACAATTGTCTATTTTAATGTTTTAAGTTGCAAATAAAAATCGTTGTATTTTAAATTCATTCAAGCTACCAGTTTATTTGGAAGAACATTGACTTAAACTTTGATATCGTAATTTATTTAGTCAGTAATTTAAACAAAGATTTTTTTTATCTCTCTATATTAAAAAAAGTAACAGTCGCCGCCGCCGCCGCTGTTTTAGAAAATCTTCACTTTGACAATTTTGAACTGTCACTATGCAAAAACTATGGAACAGAAATTATTGAAATTTTGACCATTTGTAGACAAATGAATGAGGGTCCTTTTCGTTCCAATAGCTAATTAATGAGATAATTAGTTCTGGAATTATTTAATGTCAAAGTCGAAAATTATTTTTTTCTGCTGCGAGTTCGCCCCCAGCAAAATCTATTCGCAGCAGAAATATGATTTTTTGCCGCCGCATTCTCTTAGATGTGAAGTTTTGCACCTCGTCGCCCTTTTTTCGAATTAGTTTTGGAGCAATTAAGTTTTAAAGTTTCGAAATTTTTGACGGGTTTTCGGTTTTTTCGGTATAAAAGAAAAACTAATCACAGTAGAACTATGATATTTTAAACACACATACAATTATTTTTTATAAAAATATTGGCGTTTTGTTTTTCAAAAAATTCTAATTAGTTTTGGAGTTATTAAGATTCAAAGTTTTAATTTTTTCTTCTCTTTCTGTGGCAGTTCACTAGAGAAACAGGCGAGTTTTGTGATGAGTCTAATTCATAGATATATATACTAACGTAACGTTAGTATTTATATCTATGGTCTAATTTCTTTTATTTTCAACAATGTTTTTTCTACAAAACGGTTGATGATTGTTAGTAGACTTGCTGGATATTTTTTAACATTTCGATTAAATTATTGATAAGCTAAAAAAGGAATGTATTTCAGCAACATTTTTGTTGTTAATTTAGGGGAATCATACGAATTAAATTAATTATAAGCAAGAGAGAGGTATTTTCGGTAATACAAGAGGCTTAATTAAGTCGAGAAGAGTGTTAGGCTGGATTGTTGAGATGTACAAGCGAGCTCTGCTCGCTAAGATCGCAAAGCGATCTGAAAAGAACTGCGAAGCAGTTACGGGGGTTGGTGAGCGATAGCGAGCAGGGGGCAGGCCCCCTAGTTGACTAAAAACAAACTTAGCATGTTTGTAATACATACTGAAGGACATAGGATCGTCCGTCACCGTAGTATAATCTCGAATCTACAGGGTGTTTCAAAAGTCCGTTTCACGGCTTTTATTTGAAACCAAGGTATCCTAGGGTCCTGGAAGTAAGGTCTACCCCTAGGTAAGTGACCTTGGAGAATCCATTGAAAGGACATACAGCGCCCCAAGCGGCAAAATAAAAAAGTTAAAAAAATTAATTAAAAAACTAAAGGAGATAGAGCAAATACCTCAGTGAGTGTATTGTTGCCACTGTTATAAGTAACTCACTGAAAAAAATATCATGAAAATATCGTGAATATTCGCGGAGATATTAGCATGTGAAAATAGCACTTTTTCAGTCATCAAAAAGGAAAAAGTTCAAAAATTTGCAAGTTTTTTTGATTTTTTGATTAAAATTTTACTTCATTTAACTAAAGAGATACAAAACTACATAATAACTCTGAAAAACATGCAAATTTCCGAACTTTTCCTTTTTTGAAGCCCAAAAAACGGCTATTTTCACATGTTAATATCTCCGCGAATATTCACGATATTTTCATGAAATTTTTTTCAGTGAGTTACTTATAACAGTGGCAACAATACACTCACTGAGGTATTTGCTATATCTCCTTTAGTTTTTTAATTAATTTTTTTAACTTTTGTATTTCGCCGCCAGGGGCACTGTATGTCCTTTCAATGGATTCTCCAGTGTCACTTACCTAGGGGTAGACCTTACTTCCAGAACCCTAGGAGACGTTGGTTCCAAATAAAAGCCGTGAAACGGACTTTTGAAACACCCTGTATATAAATCTCGAAGAAAACAGAATTTTCCCGATCCGATAAAAAACTAAAAGAAATTATCACGATATAAAAACAATTTATGCATGTAATTTAATTCATTTGTTGGATTATTAGTTATGTATGTAATAAAATAAATTTCAATGCAGTCGACTCCTTTTGTGGTAATCATATATGGCCTACTTTTAAATTTTTAACCCATAATTTCAAGACGATTTCCTTTTTACATCGATAGAAAGAGGAAGCGCCCTTGAGAATTAACTCCGTTTCCAACCAGAGGACGCATTTAGGAAGGGTGATTCACATCCATTAGGTCACCCTTGAACTGTTAGATATCAGATCAGGCAAACCTCGTGACATTTTGCTAGAAAAAAAGGGCAGCGCAGCTTTGGTCTTCCGTCCAGACTGTGGGAGGATATTGCCAAATATCCAGTATGTGATAGTATTTAGAAAGTAATATAGTATAATTAAAATTTTAGGGGTAACTAACAAGGAGAGGATCCCAACGTGTCATCACCGATTTGGTTCATTTTTGGTGTGCAAGTAGTGCATGACTAGGACATCAATTTGTGAAAATATTAAGAAGCAACTCTCAGAAATTTTGGAGAAAATCGCGATTAAAAATTTTAATTTGTAGTTATATATTTAATAAGATTCGCATCTTGCAAGCGGATTGTGGTGTAGCGGTAAGATCTGCGATTCCCAACCCAAAGGTCCCGGGATCGAGTCTCGCTGCATACCATAATATTTATTTTTATTTTCCACACAGTTAAGAGCACAGATATGAAATAAACTTATAATAATATTTAATTATTAATTTTAAAGTATTTTGTCTTGTGATAAAATTTTTTTTGGTAAATATATAATATTTACAATAGGATAATAAAAAATTGGATTTAATCATTTTTTTTTTGGGAAACAAGGAATGAAAAGATTTTTTTCAAACAAAAAAAAATATTTTTATAGATGAAGTTTTACCTTAATTTATCCCTAACTATCCAAAAGAAAGTACGCAATTTCGTTATGCTAAAAGGGTTTGTTATGTGTCTGATTTGATAGTTAAAATAAACATTATTTTGGTAAGTAGTATAATATTTACAATAGGATCATAAAAAATTGGATTTAAAAGGGTTTGTTATGTGTCTGATTTGATAGTTAAAATAAACATTTTTTGGTAAGTATCATATTTAAAATAGGATCATAAAAAATTGGATATAAAAATTATTTTTTGGGGAAACAAGGAATGAAAAGATTTTTCAATAAAATTATTTTAAAAATATGAACATGTAGATTTTTCTGGTGTTTACCCTTTTCATTCCATACCTTCCTTATAAATATAATAATAATATATTTATAAATATGATTACATATTATCAAGTTATAAAAATTGTATTATTATCAGATAATCTGATTTTTCCCACAAAAAAAAATATTTAAAAAATGTTTTAAAATTGATATTTATAAATATGTATGTACTACTTTATTTCATATCTGTACTCTTAATTGCGTGGAAATATAAAATAAAAGTTATGGTAAGCAGCGAGACTCGATCCCGGGACGTTTGGGTTGGGAATCGCTGCTCTTACCGCTACACCACAATCCGCTTGCAAGATGTAAATCTTTTTAAATATATAAGTACATGATAAAATTTTTAATCGCGATTTTCTCCAAAATTTCTGAGAGTTGCTTCTTAATATTTTCACAAATTGATGTCCTAGTCATGCACTACTTCCACACCAAAAATTAACCAAATCGGTGATGACACGTTGGGATCCTCTCCTTGTAAGTTTGATACAAATAAGCCTAGCGGTAGGGGAGAGTGGGGCAACTTGAGACGCTTTTTATTAAATTATTTTTCTAATTTATTTATACCCTTAAATTTATTCAAACGCAGCTATAATATATTAAATATAGTCCTTTGCGCATCTAATAAAAAAATTTCCGACCAATTATCTCTTTTAGGGAATTCATAATAACAAATTTAAAAAATCTCTTTTAATGTCCCAAGGTGCCCCACTATAGTGGCCCACCTTGGGATACTTCCAATAATAACATAAAAACTTATGTTATTTTGAAAAATAAAAAAATAACACATTAAATTATGATTAAGTTATGCTTAAGAATCTTAAATTGGCCATAAATAATATTTTACATTCAAAATATTTCACTGATTTCTTCATTTTTGTCACTGAGTTTTTTGTTTCCTTCCAGAAACTTTTTTGCACCAATTTCTAAATTATAATCATATAAATTCTTAAATTATTTAATTTTTTTAATAAAGAAAAATTATGCTTTACTATTGAAAATTTTGGGTATCTTTTAACATGTCCCAAGATGCCCCACACCTGAGTGTCCACATTGACGCTTTGGATATTAAACTTAATTACTCTTTTGGGTTTAGCAATAAATTTTCTTTTTCTTTTGTAAAATATAAATGGATACACGTATTTTAATCTGCATATAAGTGTTGCTTAATTGTTGCATGCATAAGTGTTGCTTAATTACCTATCAATTATAATACATTACAAAAGTTCATTTTAAGCATAATTTATAAAAATGATGGTACACGGTGACGTTACCCGAAGATCGAAAGTTAAAAAGTCTAAATGAGCCTTAGGGTAGCGTCATCCTGTATTTCAGGTTGGTATCAGTTGAAAAATCTGAGGTATCTTGGAATCGGACAAAGGATCGAACAATCCCATTCACTGGCCCCCTTTAACTAAAGGGAGGAGGAGAAGTCACTTGGTGGTCTGTTAATTAGGTGACTTCTTTCTCCTACCTTTTGTTGAAGGGGACCATTGAATGGGGTTGTTTGTTGTTTCTCCTTTGTCCGATACCAAGAAACAGCAGATTTTTTCAACTGATACCACTACCCTACTACCAAATGGGATAGATTATTTTGCGTATTTAATTCTAACCTACTATATTTTCCCATTATTTTTTCTAGATATGTGATTTTGTTATGGCTCTTCCGATCGTTCTTCTTTTAAGTGTCTTCTCAACCGTATTTTCGGACACTTTAATAGATGTCAATGATCATGCTTCCCATTGGAATAAATTTGAAGACTCAGAAGGAAAGCCGTTAATATTTGTCGAGGTTCTTCATCCCGTTGAGGAAGTATTTGTGGCCGGTATGAACGTGTTATACCATCTGACCAAAGACCTCCAAGTCATTAAAAGAGTCACACTAGGTCCCAAGCTTGTCTGTGAGGTGCCAGGAGGGCTTTGTGAGAATCCAGTGAACAAAGTAAGATCACCATTGCTTGATTCAGTGTATCCCAGTTTAACGAGCTTTATTTGTTCAAAGACTTGCATCTTGCATGCAAAACAATTCGTTTCATAGGAAGATGTACAGTGGAAGCTCTTATAACGACCTGCTCTTATAAAAATTCTCTCTTATAAAGACCCAAAAATTAGTCTCTATAAGAGCACAAAAGTGCTCTTATAAAGACTAATCTTCGAATCGATTCAGCTTATCGAATACTTTTGTGGATCGGTTTGTTTGCGTCACACATGAATTAGCCAATAAACGAATATCAGAGTCTGACAAACAGCACCAAGTAACCATCGCATCTTCTTCTCGCTTGCTTTCGCCCGGGGTAACCGGCTACAATCCCAAACGAAACCTTTCGCTACCTAATGTCCTTGTTGATTTTAGACTTTAAATTTATTAGCGTATTCATTTATCTTTCTTTATTTCCAATTTCTTGACTTATATTTAATATATAAATTTTTCAAATTGCATGCAAATGCAGGTGAAATTGATGTAATAAATTTTGTTAAGCATCAGACCTTTCTAAAGAAGCTAAGCTATGCAATAAATTAATATCAAAATCAAAATTTAAAAAGCAAATATTTATACTCTGTAAAATATTGATCTTAAACTTTATATAAATTAAAATAAAAGCAAAAAATAAGGTAATATAACATGAAATTGGAAGTATCAAGACTTCATAAAATAAGAAATAACTGAAGTGAGGAAAGATCAATTGGATGATTCGAACTGTGTTCTAAATCCCAATGATATCGTTTTCAGGTTGAGATTTCCTCCAGACTTTATAAAATTAGTCCTCTAAAAATATATCATTGAGGGAATCGAGTCCACCTTCCCGAAAAGCATCAAAATTGATAGTTTAGCTTAACGAGTTTATTGCTTTTAAACGAGTGATATTCTACACTCGAGTGTATCACTCGATGTTTGCTCTTATAGCGACAAAAAACTCGGTACGGATTAATTACGCTATAAGAGCTTCCACTGTATAAGCTTTCCAAACAAAAAACCTTTCATGTTTTGGCTAGTGATATACAATATAGTCCACAAGCACAGGGAATCTGTGACTAAACCTGTTTTTTCAACGGTTTTCACTTGGAAATGACCGCAATAACATACTAAAAATCGGACTAAATTGGTCCGCAGAAAATTTAATTTTTTAAGTTTTAAAAAGGTCGATTTCTGAAGTCAAAAAATTGAAAATAATAACTTCCTATTGTCCGCTTTTCATTTGATTTTATAATGATATTATTTAGGTCATTTCTAAGCGAACACCGTTCGAATTACTTCTTTTGAAGTTATTAAGTGGTTTTGAGCGATGTTTTAATTTTTTCTATTATCTAATTTTTGAAACTGCACAACCAGAGGTTTTTTTCTTATATATTTCTTATATATTCTTATATATATTTTTCGAAAAAAAAGAGCCTTCGAGGAACAGTTATACTCACTTCTTACAAAATAATACTTCAATTTTTTTATGTAGATATGCTCTTAAGTTTCCTAGTTTGAATACAGCTTGTGTTGTATACCTCTCTTGACGTACGTCATTGAAATTCGACGTCTTTTGAATGAATGATTGATTGAAGTATCGTTTTTTACAGCACTATATTCCATACTCCATGCATATCGTGCACCATCTCGCCATGCTTTTCATCTGCTCCAGTTTGTACAACGGAACGTGTGAACTTCGACCCATAAATGACCTTGAGACCAGCTTTTGGATCGGTCCACACGGCGAAGAAGTGTCCAGGTGCAACTCTCACATGTTTGACCCAGCTTTTCACGTCCCTGTGCCGGGAAGGTACGTTCACGCTGCCTCGAGCTCATCCAATGGTTGACAGACACAAAATATAAGGCAAATCTCATTGGTGTTCAACCAACCGATCTCCAAGGTCTGGCCAATAAGATGTTTAGTTTGGTCAGATGATATAAGTTCATTACTCTATTTAACTATTTTTAGTTTCAAAATTTTAGTGATTGATACCATTAAGCAACTTTTTGCTCTAACCGAATAAACGAGTAACCGCTCAACGAAACATTCAAGGTTGAGAACCCCTGACCTAAAGGCTTCTTTTTTATTCACAGAAGCAAATATGTGTTCTTCTGCGGAGCGGACACGAGTGGAACGGAAAACAGAACTACCATCAGGCCTTTTCTGTCCAAAAAGGAATTGGTGAGAGAAAACGGAAGATTTCAGTTCAAATACGCCCTCGACAATGCCACCCACATCAGTGCCGCGTACATCGAAGGTTTTACGGTAAGTTACCGACCGTATTCAGAAACTTAAAATACGTCGATGGAACGACGGGGGTCTAGAGATGCCTTTTTTCCTCCCGTGTGCTGCTGGCGCCTCCTGTTTCACAACCTTACAAATATAATTACTCAGTGATAATACAAAATCAAACTAACCCTAGACATTAATATATTACTCTCGTAATATGTTAATGTCCGAGGACTTGTTTTTGATAATTAGTAGCTGTTCTATATTTTTTGAAACTATTTAACCGACCACAAAAAGTGTAAAAGCAATCCGCATACGATTCGAATCTCGGAGCAATATGGCGGACGAGAGCTCCGGAGTTCTCGTTTGAAATCTCTCGTGAACTTTTTCATCGTTTCCGTACCGTTCTCGTTTCTTCTACGTGTTTGTCTTTCAGAATACGGCCCTATATATCGTGCCCTTACAAGAGAAATACCCTAAGTCACTTGTGGCTCATCTACTCTGCACGAGATAACGCAAAGTTTGACCGTTCTTTTTACAGTGATGTCATTTCAGTTTAGCCTGGAGAGATTTCAAGACTGACCTAACAAGGAAACGTTCCCTGGCTAAACTCACAGAAATGGACGAAAATTTTACAGGGGCTACGAGATTACTCAAAACACTTATTACTGTAAAAATATTAGCTGCGGAATTACAGTAGAAAAGCTGTAATTCAAATGGTGCTAACTATATGGGTTTGGCAACTCAGAACCCAAATTGCAACATTAACTTACTCCTCTCCTAATGAAATTCCACAGCTAATTTTTTCACAATAAATGTTTTGAGTCGTCTTTATGCCTGTAAAATTTTCGTCCATTTCTGTGAGTTTAGTTTGGGAACGTTTCCTTATAAGGCCTTATTCGTTTGTTGTCGACTGTCTACAGCGACGGATTAATGCAGTTTTGCGGGTGTGGGCAAGTAGATGGAATATTCAATATACAGTAGGTCCTCTCTGGGAGATGATTTTTTTTTTAATAATATCTTCAACACTAGCAATGGTAAGCTGTTTTGAGACTTAAAACTGTTATAAGATAAGTTTAAAAATAGGGGAGAGGGGTGGCACATTAATTTTTTAAAAATTTGGACGTAAAAAATTTGTTGCCAGTATAGAAATCCAAGTGTCTGGGGGTACCTCCCCAAGAAAATTTTTAGAAATTTGACCCTAAAAAACATCATTTTAGCTCGTTTTTATCCACTTAGTCCGACTTTTGGAGGGGAGGCCGGGCCCCTTTAACCCCTTTATATACGCCTCTGGCCCATAGTACTGGGGATTTCCCCCTAAAATTGTTTAAGTTTAACAAGCAAAAAAGTGTTTCCAAACACTTTAAGGGACGTTCTCTGTTGAGTGGCTAATCATAATTATAACACCTAAAATAGGGTCTAAAAAGTTTTAGTTCATGACCGATGGGGGGGGGTCTGGCACCGTGGACCCGCCCCCCGTAGCTACGCTCCTGAATAGGAACTTATATCTTATAATCATAGAAAACGACTAAACTACTCTAAAGCCAAAGAACCCCGGGAATGTTTTTAATGTGACACTAATTTTAGGGGATTTGTCTCGGGGTGGGGCGGTCGCACCCTCCGTCCCTCCCCCCTTTAATCCGTACCTGACTGTCTACAGCTTTTAAAAGATTTGCCAAAAGTGACTTAGTGCTTTCTTCAGTAAACTGATTATATCTATACCGGAACTTTAGAGGTATGGTTTTTATTAAAAGGTGTTCCAATTCACCCTGTTTATAGGATAGGGGTGAATCGGGACACAGCTTAAAATCTTCGTTTTTCTTATTCATATTTTGAAATACATATCAATACCGTACACTTAAAAAAGATCATACATTGATGACAAAGTCGAAGGGACGGGAAAAAATTTCGGGATAAAAAGCTTTCGGCACAACAAGGAAGCCTCAAAAACATTCTTACTGTGGAAAAGTTAAATTTTTTAAATTTTGTTAAAACAAGGGTTTCGTCATAACGAAGTTCTTCATATCGAGTTATCGAGAGTATACTGTATGGGGCCGTTCACTATTACGTAAGCTTGTTTTTGGTCATTTTTGACCCCCTCACTAGCAAAGAGAAGCAAACCGCAAACCCCCTCATTATTAGGTAAAAAAACTGCCCGGCCCCCTTTGATTTTTTAAAAATTTTGTTGAATTTTATCTTTGGTTGAATTTTAAAATTATGCAAGAAACATGAGATTTTTCGAAAATGCATTGTTTGTAACATCTTACGTAAGCATCACTCAAACCCCCCCCTTGTCAGGAAAATAAGCAAAGAGTAAACTCCTCTCCCTCCTTAGGTGCTTACTTAATATTTGAACGGCCCCTATATGCTGATGTTCATATGATGTCTTTTTATTTTGTCGTGTTCTGGGGCTGAGATCTAAAAACTTAGTGTCACCTTTAACTTTTAAAAAACTAATTAATTTTCATCAATTAACATCAGAAATTATTGTCACATCAGACATCAGATTATTGTCACCACTTTTCACAATAAAAGGACCTTCTCCGTAGACTCGTCTATATGTATATTCTCCGATAGGGGAGCTGAGAGCACTTGGGGACGACCAGTGACAGTTCTCTCTTATATTCTATGATCGAAATAATCCTTTTTCTTTATTTTCAGCAATCCCTCCTGGCCAGTTTCGCCAAAAGAAACTATAGCTACTTCTTTTTCATGCGGATAAATCCTGATAAGTCCCAGGCGTTGTTCGTTGTGAGTCGCATATCGAACGAAGACTCCTCATTTTCATACAGAGAAATCCCCATCGCGTGCGAAGACGGCCCTCACGAGTATATTATTGGATCTGACGCCTCTTTGGGACCTGACAACAAGTTGTACGTCTTGTTTACAAACTCTACTCATACAGCTATATGCATGTATGACATGGATTTCGTGGATAAACATCTATCGGATGATGCATATACCTCTAAAGAAGATCATGGAGCATGTGAAGGGGTAAGAGTCTTATACGGTGGAGGATCCATGGGTCAACTTGACGAATAAGGCCATAGACAATTTGAGATTGGCCAATGTTTGCAGAACGAAATTGGCCAATGCTGTCTTGACGACATTGTCTGATATCGATAAAAACGAATATCGGAGATGCGAGATTAATCAGTGTTGTCCGATATTAACTGATTTCGAGAATCGGTATTGGCCGATAGGTCAAGGGGGGTCATTTTGGTAGTGGCCAATATTGAGCATACGATATCGATCGGGATTCGTGTGCTACCTGGGTTGTTTGACATGGTCAATGAAGGAAAAATTCTGAGTTTCGGGGTTCCGTAAAACTTGAACTTGAATAGGCCCCGCCTACTGACCGCTCTGATATTATTGTCTGTGAAATTCGTAAAGGGGAAAATCTAAATGAGTATTTTTGAGTTCTTGCTAAATAAGAAATAAAAAGTCTAAATGAACCTTAATCTCTCTACTTAAATTTTTCAGAATAGAATAGGTACTCTTGGTCACAGAGTACTAGAACAGAGAGTCCACGGCCATAGGCCATAATGGAAATCGAAAATCATGACATCTTGTTACAGGTTGGGAGAATTGTGGCGCTGGGATCGCACTAAACTCACTAGCGTCTGGATCAAGTCTGAATCTTTCGCCGGCTGCCTATGGGAGATCGAAAACACCTTTTTGCGCATGCGCTGAGTTCTAATTTGGTGAGAGATTTAAGCGGCCGGCATACGTTCCAGACTCTAGTGTGGCGCCCTCACATCAGTAACGCATTTGAAAATAGCCTCGTGGACCCTCTGTTAGGATATTTCTCTGTGCTCTTGGTAAGTTAAATGAAAAATTTGGAAGATTTCCTTCTTCAAAGATTTACATGTTAGTATTTTTCGTTCTTAATTAGTTTTCTGGTGTCTTCAAACAATTTCCCAGCAGTGTTTCAAAACGTGTTACCTAAAAGAGAAAAAGATGAGCTCAAAATTTCGGGGGAATACACCTATAATTCTCCATTTTGATAGACATGTGACCTAATATTTTTAATAAAAAATTATCTTTCAACACACAAATAATTGTCGGCTGATGTATAGTGCCCCTGTCTCTTATAGTGCCCCTGTGACTGATTATTTGAAATTTAAAAAGGGGGGTCCCCACGAATTCAAAATTCCCCTCCATCTCCGACAGGTAGGTCCTGCTTCCCCTCCAAATCGGAGCCTACCCAAGCAGCACAAATGTATTCAAGATTTGTCCAATTTTTGTCATGTATGGCCGAATTTCGTTTGCTTTTAATTGCGCTTACGTGCACTTGACATATTTGGTATGAGCTGTGCTACTATTACTAGACTGCAACGTTACTTGACCCTGGAGAAACAAAACAAAGTAGTTCTCAGCGTGGTGTCTGAATTTTGAGTGAAATTAAGAATGTCAATTTAAAAATATGATTAGTTTGGTAAACCCAATATATAAAGCGTCTTTTTTATGACGATTTACGTACCAAAGCTTTTCGTAGCAACTCAACAGACTTTCTGTTCACGCAGTTTTTCTTCCACTTAGTGACGTCATATGGTCAGGAAACGTAGCAGTCTAGTATATAGGGCCGACTACGCCTATGTTATGATATTTTTCGAGTTAGATGGTATTTCATTTTCTCTTTTTTATTTGTATCATCAGAATCCAGATTACTGCAGATCAAGCCGTAATCCTGTTTATGGCCGGAAAAATATATTGATTTCATTGCCTAAATGGAAGTTGGGAGGAATCCGTTTTCATTCGAGAGTAATAAGAGTTTTGAAACAAAATGGTCAAGTCGTTGCCTTCATTGATGCAATTGCTCCTTCAGCTCATTTAGTCCTTAAGGTAAGAACTTTTTGTTTGCTTTGAAAAGTTGATTTGTTTCGTGGTCGTGGAAGTTAGGGATGTAAGCTGTGGGCCTAATTAAAGCAAAATTTAAAAATTCGAAATCATAGGGAAAGTTTCTGAGAATGGGCTGGATACTTTTTCATTGGATTAGTGACTAAGCTGAACTCACTGAGACAATTTTTCAAAACACATCACTATTCTAGAAAAAAAAATAAGGAAATAAAAATTTATTAAAAAAATATGTAGTTAAAACAAAAATATCCAGTCAAGGGTTCCGTTATCTAATACAGGGTAGACAAAAAGTCGGTACATTTTTGAAAATTCCATAAAAACCGGAATAAAACATGGCCATCTAGACCAGAGATGGGCCAACCCAAATGATCTTGAGGGCCACTTTGGAAAACCACAATACTTACGCGGGCCGCATATAAAAATTTTAGGATATGAGCTACTACTAAGAATGACAAATAAGCAAGTTTAATAAAATAGCTTAGTGTGACAGTTTCCAAAATAAAATATTCATTTAAATGTATCTTTAAAAGCAGCCCCAAGAACGACGCCCCATGCATATTCAACAAGGTTCAATATGGTTTTTTCTGTATATTTTTAGGTAGGATTCGCATCTGAAACTGGATGAACTTTATTTATGGAAAAAGTTGTGAGAAATAGAATTCCGAGTACGAAAGAGGGGGTGTGGGGCCCCCACTGAAAATGTTTGGAAATTCAACCCTAAAATACAGATTTTTAACAAAATTAACACATAATATTTTTTCTCATATAACTCGTTTTAGTACGCTTAGTCCAAATTTCGGGGGGGGGGGGGAGAGCCCGGGCCCCCTCTTCATATTCGCCCCTCCCTCACACTACGGTCATGTTGAGAAGCTCCCAAAGTCACATACAAAAATATTAAGTGAAAGTGAAAAAGAAAATGAACTGATACTACATTTCTTTGTGCAAATTACTACATTTATTCATACAAGTATAGATGATTTAGTACAGTAATATTAATGAAAATATTGATTATGTATTAGTGAGATATTTTTTTTCAACTCTTTCAATAAGCTTTTGGATGTCAATATTGAAGCTTGTATTTTGCACATCGTAATATTAATTCTATACGTTTTCTTCGGTTAAATTTGTGCGCAATTTATTTTTGTACATTTTAGTTTGAAAAGAAAAGCTTCGCACGTGTACGTAGATCCAAAAGCACTCACGACGTTTTGAAAAAGTTTCCTCAAAAATTGAATCTTTTTGTCTTTTAGCACCCTGGCCCCCGAAAACTTGCCTCCCCCGCCCTGTGGAATCCAATGGACTCGGACACCCTCTGGCGTACTATAATAATCGCAAAATATAAAGTTGTGAGATTTTTTTGTAACAAAACATTGTTCTTAAAAGAAAATTATTGCTCGAAGTAAATTTTTTTTAGCTTACAAAAATTCTCGCAGGCCGCAAAATTATTTCAAGCGGGCTGCGGGTTGATGGCCATCCCTGATCAGACACATAAGGCCAGAGAAGCTCGAAATGTTGAGTGACGTTCTGCCTACTATTTCGCGTCATCATCGCTTTTTGGACAATAGCGCAACTCCAGTCTGAAGGGAGCGTGCAAGATTGCATATCAGAATAATCAGAATCGGATTTTATTGCATTGTTTATGAAAAAAGTAAACGAATGGAAAACTGCTAAGCAAAGTTTTATGCAGTACTATATACTACTGTCATACTTCATACATTGAGATCATTTGTGATATGTATGTATTCTTTTCCTTGCAGATAAATATTTTAAAAAATTCCATTGATTATTTGGCGGCAATAGACAGAAGTTCTATATCATTATCAACCAGTTTCGACTTAAATAAAGAAAATCTTTACTTCCTTCAAAATAAAACAGTAAGTTTTTTCCAGTTAGTATTTCTCCTTCAGAAATTATTTCATTCCTTAGGCTTAGATGCATCTGTTATATGTGCAACAATTTCAACCCTACAGCTTCGAATTATTTGAGTTGCACTGTATTATTAGGATCCCCCTTTTTATTGGTGAACCACGTGCCACGATTGCTGTATTTGAAAGAGCAACACATGAATAATTTTTAAGGAACAGTATTATAAAGTAAATGTACCCCGTCCCCTTATGGCTTGGGAAGAGCTGATGGAATTTTATTGGAGTTTGAGATAATTTTAGAGAGTACATAATATTTTTTCTGCTTTTTCTACCTTTTGTTACTTTTGTTTTATGATGTATTTCTTCAGCCTAAAAGATCAGTATATATAACTCATCTAATATATAGTACATTTTCAAACAGCTTCATCAGTTTCCCATTGGCTCGTGTTCACTCTTCCAGACTTGTATGAAATGCTTGCACCTTGGAGGAAACGATCCCCTTAACTGTGGTTGGTGTGAAAATAGATGTGACCTTCAAAAGAATTGTCCACCCGGAACCTACAGCAAAAGGACATGTCCTCCTAACTTATTTACCGTAAGTACCGTACCTGAATGCATTTGTCTATTAACTATTTCCAGTTTGATGACTTCTGAGAAGGTACTCGGATTTTTAAAACATTTAGGTAAAAATTTCATGGTAAGCTCTCTGATCCTGGTCAGTTATTCTTAACTTACCCTTCCCTAGATCATTGATCACTTCCCCCTTTTTTATTTAAGGCTAAAATGGTATATTTTGTCCCTCTCTATGGCAAACTAAAAAGTTTCTTCTAAGTAGTAATAAATGAAATTTATTTGCTATAAAACAAATAAAAAAATTAATGCTTATAAAAATTACTTATGCTATAAACATTCAAGCCTTAAAAAGGCTATGTATATGTATTGATTGAGCATCAGCAACTTTTCAAATCCTAAGGTTTTACAAATTAACAATTTGCAAACATTTTTATTTTGGTCCTATAAATTGTACAACCCACGCAGTCTAACTTTAAATCTCTATAGTATTTTCAAACATTTCGTTTCTAAAGAAATTTATTGGACTTATTAATGAACCAAAGACCTGGATCTATATTTTCATTGAAGCATATTTATTTTACAAATTTTATCCAGTTTTCATAATATAAAATTTTTAAAAGAGTTTTTTTTATGTACTGTATTAACATTTTAACTTTACTGTTAATTTTATGTGTACCTGTTCTCTTTCGCCTAAATGGGACATTCTAATGTTCCTTTGACGAATCATATATCACTGGTGTCATCGGATACAACATAAGAATAGAGCATTCGCACATGACGTCACGCGACCAGTTATTTTCTTTTAACTGTTAATTTCTGCAGGACACACACCTATTGGTTGCTAGGTGCGTGATGCCTAAATACCAGAATTCCCCCTTTTTTATTTAAGGCTAAAATGGTATATTTTGTCCCTCTCTATGGCAAACTAAAAAGTTTCTTCTAGTTAGTAATAAATGAAATTTATTTGCTATAAAACAAATAAAAAAATTAATGCTTATAAAAATTACTTATGCTATAAACATTCAAGCCTTAAAAAGGCTATGTATATGTATTGATTGAGCATCAGCAACTTTTCAAATCCTAAGGTTTTACAAATTAACAATTTGCAAACATTTTTATTTTGGTCCTATAAATTGTACAACCCACGCAGTCTAACTTTAAATCTCTATAGTATTTTCAAACATTTCGTTTCTAAAGAAATTTATTGGACTTATTAATGAACCAAAGACCTGGATCTATATTTTCATTGAAGCATATTTATTTTACAAATTTTATCCAGTTTTCATAATATAAAATTTTTAAAAGAGTTTTTTTGTGTACTGTATTAACATTTTAACTTTACTGTTAATTTTATGTGTACCTGTTCTCTTTCGCCTAAATGGGACATTCTAATGTTCCTTTGACGAATCATATCACTGGTGTCATCGGATACAACATAAGAATAGAGCATTCGCACATGACGTCACGCGACCAGTTATTTTCTTTTAACTGTTAATTTCTGCAGGACACACACCTATTGGTTGCTAGGTGCGTGATGCCTAAATACCAGAATTCCCACTCTCTCTGAGCCAATGAATGAGGAGTCTCAATTTCAGATCTCTTTTAAAATGCAACCATCTCATTGGGTATGAGAGATTGAGAATTCGGATAAATAAGGACGTGTGATACGGGGGCACCTAGCTGTTGCTAAAGGCGGTATGCGTAATTCACAAGTGCACCTGGGATTCTCAACTGGGGGCGGTACTTAGAATTTGAACCAATCAGAACACTATTTCCAGATCATTTTGGCTTCCCTCGTTGAGAGAATGTAAACAATGTTGTTTTTTTTTATTTTATTTTTATAGATTCTGTTTCTTTTTTTAGATTTAATCAAAACAAAAAATAATAAACACTTTCCTCTTTGTACCAAAATGAGTTGCAACTACTATAGTTAAATATTCACCAAAAGTAAACTAGATAATTTAATTCATTTAAAATATTAATTAATTTTATTTATTTGTAGTATATATACTGTGTTAATTAATAATTATAATAAATACAATTTATAATCTATCCAATTAGTACTTAGCGCTAAGGAACGCTAAATGTGTAAATTCAATGGAAAATAATAATATATTTAGTGGTATTTTAAGGTTTTAAATTACTTTAAAAATAAATTTTTGTAAAAATAAAATTGAAATTTTTAAAGTAGTTTAACTAGTTAACTACTGCCGAATATTAGAAAAACTACAAATAAATTTTATCCCCCAACATTAAACCTTTAGCTCATTATAAATAATATCCCTTTTAGCCTTTTGCTACCTTTATTGCTTAATTAAATTTTATTTTACCTTTACAAAATAAGTTCTAAGATTGAATAGCAGAACTAATAGGTAATTTTATTAGTATTGTATAATATCCCTACTTCCTTCTTTTTGTAAATTATTTTTCATAAAATGAAATTTCAATTAACTTATCTATTTTATCCTTTAATATTTCTAACTAATTTTTTTTTATTAAAGTGGGATCAGTATATTTTAAATCATTAGACATTAAAATGGATATGGTTAGAAAACATTATGAACATAAGTAATAGATAATAAAGGAAAAGTACACATGCATTTCTCATTGTAAGCAACAATGATCACTTAATTTATTTTAAAAAAGGGTCAAAGATATTTATATTTTTTATTCAAAGGTGGCTTTGAATTTTTGCGTTCAGTTATTTTACACAACCTAAAATTTAAAAGATACATTAGAGTTGAAAATTAGCAATGATCCATTAATTTATTAGTTTTCATAATTATATTTATCGTATTAGAAGAAGGTATTTCCTTGTTTTAAATATATTACTGAGGTTGACTTTTTGAAATAATATTAAGAACATTAGTTGAACCTCCATTCAGAATAAAACTTAAGAACTTGACTTCTAATGATTAACTTGGTTTAATGATCCACATTATGATATTTGAATTCATATATACTTTTAAAATCACTTTCAATAACTTCATAATTAAAATTTGCTGGGAGAACATCAACAAGAGCCATGACTAAACCGATGGACTAAACAATCGGAACAAACTAACACAATAAGCTACTTGCGCGTGTTGCTAAGTATTGCGTCATGAAGATCAGAGAGAGCGAGAGCTATTTCAGTGTTCTGATAGGTCAAAATTCTTAGTACCTCCCCCGGTTGCGAATCGCAGGTGCACTTGTGAATTACGCAGGCGGTATAGAGCATTCGCACATGACGTCACTTGGAGGACAAAATCAACGTTGCTAAGGCTGTTGTTAGGGGCGGGACATAGAAGTATCCAATAGCAGCATTCGCACATGACGTCACTTGGCGAATAAACAACGTTGCTAAGGCCGTTGTTAGGCAGAGTCATGTGATTGAAAATGCTCTATATAGAGAATTTTCAATCACATGACTCGGACCCATAGAGATCTAATAGTATATTAGAGTGGACGTCACGTGACCCAGTAATGCTATTGCATAGGAGACTCGGTAACCAACAAGGCGCCATGTTTCCATCGGCCAGCCGTAATGTTAAGTCAATGGAAGGGGTCTCAAAAATGCATTTAAAAAGTTTCCCAGCTGAAGTATCCCTTAAAGACCGATCGAAATGCAAATAGGACCAAAAAATACATATTTTAACACCAAAATTAAATACCTTTCGTGCAGTTTTCTTGGTTTTTCATTTCGATTTTTCTACCGTAAGCCTAAAATAACTGTTTTCTCGTCAAAAACCATTGTTATGCAGATTTTGCCTCTTGTTAATTTGGAGGGCTTTGGAAATATTTTAAAACACTAGTAGAAATAAAAATATAATAATATCTTAAGAATAAGAATTTTAGAATATTATACTGGCAAACTTAACATTTAATTAAATTAAATTCCTTAGGTGTATAAAACAGAGACAAAACTTACATAAAGGGCCCGTTTACATAGGCCAAAATGCAGGATAAATGCCGGAACTTTCGCTCTCCAATATCCTGCAATCCCCAAGTGGGGTGGGAGAAATGGAGGAAGTTAAAGTTCCACCTCGATTGGGGGATAAATGCAGGATTTCAATTTATCCTCCTTTCCCATGATACATTGCGCTTCCAGAAATCCGCCATCTTTGTTGATTTCGCTAACTTGTTGAGAAATTTTATTATTTTTCGCTTTAAATATTGTTAAATTAACTTTAAGAAACTACAAATCCAGTTTTTATCGACTATACGATTTTCCGCCACAATAATAAAGTAAGTTTTTCCTTGTCATTTTTAATTTTGAATCGGAGACTTTTATGATTGTTTACCGAACGAACATAAACACTATTAATTCTAATTTTCCTTATTTTATATAAAATTTATGTGTGCATATTTAAGTTTTCTTAGTAAATTGGAAGGATATTGTTTCCACTATAATAAATCTTTCGAAAATATGATTCTAAACAGTGTATTACTTGTATCTAATCTCAACCATGTTGGAGAAAGATGTTTTTACTTAAACAAAACTATAAATCCAATACTAGGTTTTTGGTGTTTTTAAGTTTTGAAAAATCTAAAGCACACACATTAGTATACTTTATATAGGTAATAAATGCTTGAAGTGGGTCTCTTCATGTGCCATGATTAATACAAAATTGAGCTTCACTCAGCTCTATAATAGCTTGGTAATGGTTATCATAATTTATAGTACACAGTTTCACTTTATATAATGCCATCTTAACCTCATAACAGGGAATAAAGGACTCGTTAAAATTTACCATATCATTTTAAAACTAATGTAGTTCATTGATAATAACTAAAGTTATCTCATCCATGTAACTTCATCTGACCTCTCTCTTGATGAACAACATAACTATACTTAACATGGTTTGCCCTCTCACTTCAGTATTTCAATGTCAGTACTCACTGACTTCTTTACTCTTCTTACTTACTGACAACTTCAGTACTCACTTCAGATTGTCGACAATTTTCATTTTTCTTAAAGTTATCAAGTGTACAAATGTGAAATGCAGATAAAATCATACTTAAGTGTCAGGAAATTTGGGTTCAAATCCATCAAATGTCTCGTGCAATCTAAACCTTTATGTTTTTTTATATAGTGTTAATGTAACCAGAAAAAAATAAAGAAGTTTTTAATAAGATAGAAAGAAGAAGAATAAACATTTGAAAGTTTTTTCAAAACAGTTTCTGTTAGCAAATGGGTCAACAGCTTAGTACACAATTATAGTACCCAAATTGTTATGGATACTTATATATTTTAACTTAATTTAAAGTTGCAAGAATTTTTAGAGAAAGTGTGATAAGACATGTTGAAAACTAAACAAATTATACCTGGTTTAGAGGGGTAATAGTCCTGATATGTTTTACTCATAGTAAAATTTCGGTTTGAATATAAGGTTTTTAAACAATTTTGTAAAAACTATCTTGTTAATTTTTGTGAATTCTTATGTTTGATTTCAGAAGAAGGTTTCACATAAAACTGAGTGAGGTTTGTATTTGTATGTTTGTTTGGAACATCAATTACAAACTTTTCTCGGTTACCCGATTCATCAGAAGAGTGTCCTACTGAAAGATTGTGTTATGTATACAGATTTATTTGGATATTTCTAATATTTGGGTTTCTAAACAGCTTGGCGATATTAAGCGGGACGAATGCCGGAATATTGAACCAAACTTTTGCTATAATTTGTTCGAGTTCAATCTAAAATATTTTGTTTTTGATCTGGTGTTAGGATAAAACTATTGCCAAAAAAATTAAAATCAGTGTATTGTTGATGTTTGTTCAATGTTGGGAAATTGGTTACACCTTAATACACAAGTAACGCCCAAATTGTTATGCACTTGTATTTTAACTTTATTTTGTATTGTGAGAACTTTTAGAAGAAGTGTGATATGACATGTTCAAAACTGAAAAATTAAAGTTACTTATCCATTAGCTGGGCGCAAGCAAAAAAATCACCAAATATTGTAGAATGAATTAAAGAATTCTCTGTTCCAACGGTCACCTCCTGCACAAGAACATATGCCTCTGGCGCATTTGTTTTGTTTTTCGTTGACTGTTTTGTCATTTGCTTCGCTTGGCGAGCATTTGGTTCACATTTGGCGACATTTGTGCCCAGCTAACGGATAAGTACTAAAATAAAATAGTTTCTAGTGGAGGTCCTAGTTCCTAGTCCTGATATTTTTTAAGTCTTTTGTTATTTTTTTATTAATTATGTGTTGATTTTAGGAGAAGGAAACTGGATACCCCTGGATAACTGAATTGAATTTACTAACTTTAAAAAAAGTTGTTGGTCGACAACTTAAACAAACTGGGTGAGGTTTGTTTTTGAATGTTTATTTGAAACATCAATTACAAATTTTTCCCGGTTAACAGTCACATCATGGGAAAAAATTTACCAACCTATGTCTTTACCCCTTTTTATTTGTAATATTCATTCACCTTTTATTTGTTCATTACATTATTATTTTTTTAAAGATATTCATTTGTAATAAAATTTAGAACTGTATTGTGATTTCTTTGGTAATTAAATTTGTTACAGTACATACTTTTAATGTACAAAATAAATATGATTAATATAATATGTGATTAATATGACTATCATCGTTATGCCAAAAACCTATATTTCTAGAAAAATCTCTGTTTTCTTGGACATTAAGAATTAGTCTAATGTTAATTTCTATTCTTATGTTAAATAGTTCTTTAAAACCTTTGGTAAGACAAAAAAAAAAAACTTTTAAAATCAAAAATTAATTTTTCCATATCATATAGGTATCACTACTTGGCAGGTGATGATTCTGTTGTTTTTTAAGAATTGGCACATGACCTTCAAAAAGTGTAAGGCACTCAAAGTTACGGTGTGTTAACAAAAAAGTCCCCTCCTTACTCAAACTTTAATTTCCTCGTTCCCAACCACCATACCTAGCAAAGAATTTAGAGAACACACTATAAAATGCCTTCTTATATTGGGCTGTCACTATATAACCATAAATCATAATTTTCTGTTTTTGGAGGTTTTTCTTGATGTGTTACGTGCTTGATGTGAACGAAAACCTTTTATCTGAACATTTTTCACCCATCCAAAGTCGTAGTCATCAATTCAAATAAAACAATACAGTTTATAAAATAAAATTATCTCTTTAAATTCCTTTTACCCATCCTTGAATTATTTAAAATATATAGAAATTGAAATACACATGCCAAATTGCATTGTTTGAAAAGAACAGGTATGTACAAAGAGTAAAAATTTTTTCAGTACATATTACCCACTTTAATGTATGTAATCAGATTTAAAATATTATGGCAACTTATTACGTGCTGTGATTTTACGTATCATGTAAATATTAAAACAAAGAAGAGTAATATTCATTAACATTTCTGATATGTAGTACTATTTACTGTAAGATTTATTTTTCTTGTTTCTGTTCACATAACAAAAAAGGAAATGCGGGTTAGGCGAGTTGTAACTTGATGCATAAATTTTTTTGTCTTCAGGTTTTTACTGTGCACCAATTCTTTTTGAACCCATGTGATCTACCACCAAATATACCAAACACAATTTTGAGTTCTCTAAAATCTGAATTTGAGATTTATAAGGAGACACAGTTGATTTATTTTATTGAAGCTAGTTGGATAATTCTTTCTTTCTAGTTAGATTTCATTCTTGCTGACAAAGGGGATCAAAGTATCCTCGAAACATTGTACAATTTTTAATATTTTACGTGTAAAATAAAATCGTTGCTTTTTAAATCTTCTTTGGTTTGATAATTATCCTATCATAAACTTTAAAATAGATTTAAAAATTGTCTTTTTTTTAAATAAATTCATTATCAAGGTTTGTAAATGCTAAAACATAATCAAACTCAAGATTTTTAAATGGTGTAACAAGAATTTCTTTTTTTTTTAATCTATAAAATCAGTCAGTTCTACACATTATAACAAACCAAAATTTTACAAATTACACTTTAACACTAATGACTTCCTCTGAGGAAAGAGATGCAAGAGGTTTTAAAAACTATTGAAATAAAATCCATCTTATGTGTTCTGTTTATATGCAGGTTCCTAACTATCCATGGAATCTTGGAAAGTATTGCTTGTTAGAGCAATCGAAATTTTTGCTCTTGTTATCAGTGTAAAGCTTTTTATTAACTTAACATTAATTATTTTGTTGGTTATAAAAGTAATTTCTACCCTCTAAAATGTATTGATCTAATTCAGCATCTTACGAACTTAATATTTTGAGAATTGTGAAGAAAACCCGAATTAAAACAATGAATCGGGATACTTTATTAATCATCAATTCAAGTTTTGGTTTAAAAAAACAGCATATCTTTTTGTCTTTCATATTTTTCAAAATATAAATAAACAAAACTCTAGGCATGATGGGATCGATTTTACGTAACAACTTCGACTAGTCACGTGATCAGTGACGTCAAATCCCTGGATTTCAAGAGTGGCTATGTAAACGGGTTTTTAAGCACATTTTCAGATTCCCCTCCAAATCCCAAAATCCTGCATTTTACCCGGCATTTTCGGTGGGCTATGTAAACGGGGCCTTATTCTTACATATTTTCGTTATACTAGTGTTTTTAAAAAACATTTTTGCAGCCCTCCAAATTAACAAGAGGCAAAATCTGCATAACAATGGTTTTTAACGAGAAAACAATTATATTAGGCTTACTGTAGAAAAATCGAGATGAAAAACCAAGAAAACTGCACGAAAGGTATTTAATTTTGGTGTTAAAAGATGTATTTGTTGGTCCTATTTGCATTTCGATCGGTCTTTAAGGGATATTTCAGCTGGAAAACTTTTTAAATGCATTTTTGAGACCCCTTCCATTGACTTAACATTACGGCTGGCCGATGGAAACATGGCGCCTTGTCAATTCAGTGAAAGTCACGTGACGTCCACTCTAATAGAGCATTCGCACATGACGTCACTTGGAGGACAAAAACAACGTTGCTAAGGCTGTTGTTAGGGGCGGGGAATAGAAACATCCAATAGAAGCATTCACACATGATGTCATTGGAAGACAAAAACAACGTTGCTAAGGCCGTTGTTAGGTCCGGTCATGTGATTGAAAATGCTCTATATACTATTAGATCTCTATGCTCGGACCTAACAACGGCCTTAGCAACGGGTTTCCGTCCTCCTGCAGTTAACAGTTAAAACTCCGCCCCTAACAACCGCTATAGCAACGGATGCCCCCGCATCTAACAACGGCCTTAGCAACGGGTTCTTTTCCTCCAACTAACTGGTCGTGACGTCATGGCGAGTCACGTGATTGCTAATGCTCTATTGACAAGATTAGATATTCATATTTGTTTCACTTTTCCGTTTTACTTTCATATAGAGCATTCGCACATGACGTCACTTGGACGAATAAACAACGTTGCTATGGCTGTTGTTAGGGGCGGGAAATAGAAGCATCCAATAGAAGCATTCGCACATGACGTCACTTGGACGAATATAAACGTTGCTAAGGCCGTTGTTAGGTCCGAGTCATGTGATTGAAAATGCTCTATTATCAGAATAAAAATTCATATTACCGAGTGCGCCCTTCTCTGTGAAAATGTTTCTACACATAATTTAGTGTTATTGTTTTGGCAACTACAAAAATACAAAAAAAATACTTCAACTTTCTTAGGTGATTTGTTTGTAAATAAAATATTAGGATCCTTTTGTGAGTTGGGTCTTGGGTGGATGTTGTTGGCGCTTAAACTTTGATTTTACTTTACCCTCGATAAGCAAATCCTTGTGTCAAGCACACAAACCAGAAAATATATATGTAATAATGAAAACATTTTTATCTGAACGTGCATATTTTTCTGTTGAATCTTATTTTAAGTTCTTCATTTTTTATTTGTTTCCAAGTTAAGAGTTAATTCTTAAAGCAGGGCTTAAATTGCACCGGAGCGCACCGGAGCGGAGCTCCGGTACTTCTTGTTTTTCAGTAAATTTTTACATTTTAACCGGAACGCACCGGAGCGCATAAAATCGCGTTCCGAACCCTTTTCGGAAAGACCAAAATGTACCCCTCGATGTTTTTTGATTACCGAAAATTACAAACGCCTCTCACCTCACAACCCCCGGTCAACAACGACGAACGACCTTGTTTTCCTCACCCTCAAAGGGAAGGACACCCCCTTCCCTTCGGTGACTAATTACAGGACAAGAGATAAGAAGCCCTCCTGAATGGAGAAGTCTCGCTTCTTTCGCTTGTTAACCAGATGTGTTCAGGAGTCCATTCTTCTGTAAACATTGAAAGTAGTCTTTAAGATAACAGTTCGGTCACAATAATAGGTTGAAAGGGGATGGGGCAGGTAGGGGGGATTTAAATTTGGTCAGTGAGGCATGCCTTGAAAGATTTACGAGTTTTGGTTGTGTTTGTGTCCACCTGGGTCTGGGTGTGTACTTCCTGTTCTCAAAGGGAGCGTTGCTGTAATAACAAACATTTCATCTTGAAACTGTAGATTCTGTGAGGGTTCTTGACCAGAGAATTCCAGACATTTTTGTGTGCTTTGGGGGGGGGAGGGAGCCTGTCCGAAGGAGTGATTCGTAACGCATCTTCTTGAGCTCTTCATTTCATCAGCTATTGGTTCATATCATAGTGCACGGTGAATCTCCATAACAGCTCTGTTTTGCCTGAAATTTTCTTCGACAGATACGATACGACATTGAATTAAAGTTAAAGAGAATTTACTCTTTCTGGTAAGTTCCAATTTGCTTTACGTATTTTATTGTAATCAATGAATTTTAAGAAACTAATTTGATTTTTCTAAGTGAAATTTTTCTGTTCTGTAATACCTTTTAGAGGTTAATTGTGAGTTGAACTTAAGCTAATATTGGGACCTTTTCCTCCAGAAATACTTTGTTTTTCTTTCGCTTCTTATTTTCTTATATCATTCCCCATTCCCTCTTATTTAAGTGAAAGAAGGTTATAAAAAAGGAGTAAATTATACATGAAAACACTGTTTATCAGATCTATGCTTTAATCATGAATTTTTGAAAATTTTCCGAATGAACTAAATGCTTATTATCGGTACTATTTAAATACGTTTCGACGTTTTAAAAATATTTAGAAAAATGCACTAGACCCTCGATTAACCCGGATTAGATTATCCAGGGTTATCCCTCATCGCAAAAAAAGGACTGAAATTCTGGAGTGAGAACATGGGAAGACAATTCATATGTAATTGTCCCAAAAAGTTGTGTAGCAATTATTTCAATATTTTTTACGAAATTATTTTCAATTTCTTTTTCAAATTTTCATGAAGTTGATTATTTGAATTACATTATTTGCTACTAAAGGAAGGGGTATTTCTGTCCATCTGGGTTACTTGAGAATTTACTGTGCATTTATAAGGTAATACATAAAAGCAGGGCCGTGTTAAGGGAGGGGCGAAGGGGGCGTCCGCCCCGGGCTCAGTATTCAGGTATTCAAGAGAGACGCTGAATTTGTGCCCGAATTTTTTTTTTGCAAATTAGTATTTTGCAATTTAAAATTATTTTAGCATTGGTCTTCGTAGATTCTTCAATACTTTCCAACCGGAACCACGATGAACGTGTTCAGGGGGCGCCAAATTTTTGCCCAAACATTTTTTTGCGAATCTATCTAAGAATAATGTAAAGAAATTATATTTGGGAGGGGGCGCAAAAAAGCCAGGGGGGCGCAAAAGAGCCATCCGCCCCGGGCGCGATTTTTCCACAACACGGCCCTGCATAAAAGGAATTTTTTTTTAAAAGCGCACTCTCAATCACTTCTTTGGGAAAATAATAAATGTACGCGCAATACCATATATTCCCTAAATGCCTATATCATGAACTTCGTTATTCCTATAACCTTCACATCTCAAAATAAGTATTATTCCCTGGATATATTATTCTTCTTAAAGAAATTTCTATTTTTGTGTCGAAGATTTTTGGTTAAAAGCCCGAGTAAATCGAAATATTTTTAAAACAAATTCGAATTTTTTCAGATATTTTTTTTGGTCGTTGTATTAAAAATGAAAAAAAAAAGATTAATAGGAATTCTTTTAAAAATTTTCTTTAGAACTTTAAAAAGGAGTTAAACACTACTTTTGAGGGTCAAATTTCAAAATTTTCTGGGGGAGAACCCCAAAACTCCCTCCAGACCTTTGATATAATGTTTCTCCCTTGAAAATTCTACCACTTACAAGAAGCGGTTCCCTTTGGGAACCAAAGAGTTTGAAGAGGAGGTAAAACACTGGTTTAAAACGGAATTTTCAAAAATTTTTACTGGAGGATCTCCGCCCCCCTTTGAAAATTTGATGTTTATTTATAACTTTTTTTTACCTAGAAAATTCTATGCTTTACGAGTAACTGTTATTTTTTGATGTAATCCAAATGGTCTCAAAACGAGCTGAAACATTACTTTAAGAGGCAAATTTCAAAAAATTTTCTGGGGGAGAACCCCCAGACCCCCCTTTAAAATTTTTACATATAATGTTATACAGAGAATACCTTCTCTTTGGATGTACAGCTGAGGAAAAAAAAACGTTACAGTTATTTTTTAGGCTTGGCGATTTATCGATGATTTGGCGCTTCTTGCGGTTTTGCTTTTATTTACGCGTTTTCAAACAACACGAAAATTAGCTCTGTGCGATTTTTGACTTTGAAATTACTAATAAACTAATATAAATAAACACAATTAAAATAATTTAATCATAATATTTATATGCTTATTAAAGCTTAAATTTTTTTAAAATAACCTTATCTTATGTTTCGACAATTTAAAACTGAAATATTAATGCAAATCGGTTCACTAGTACTGGTAGGTTGTCAGAAATCCGTGTTTGGCAGTCGGGTGTTGGCGACTAATTTCAGGCTTTTAATATGAATTTTTCAGATTTTGACGGTCTGCCATGGGTTTGTTTAACGTCCAAATTAAATGAAACTCTGTGATGAGGGTTAAATTACTATGATCTTTCATAAAATCGAATAAAAATTGAGGGTCGCCATGAAAAAAGATGCAGTTTTTATTGCGCTGCACCAGAAGACGACCTCTGAGAGAAAAATAGTCAATTAATTTTTTCAAGCATACACTAAATCCTGAAAAATGACACCAAAAGCATCTTTCTAACCCCACCCGTTCTCCCGCAAAGTCTACTGTAACGTTTTTTTTTTCCTCAGCTGTACCTTAAATGTTGTAAAAAGAGGCTAAATTTCTAAATTTTTCTGGGGGTGAGCCCCAGCCCCACTTAAAACACATCCTTGCCCCCTACGACCGAAAACTGAAATGACGCCCCTGTTAAGCGGAATGTTGAAATAGTAGCGCTCCGGTACTTCTTTGGTTAGAATTTAAGCCCTGTCTTAAAGCATTACATACCTATTGCATTCAATGATAAACAATATATCAAACAGTATATTGTTTAAAATTTAGGAAATTAGAAATTTTCTCCATTTAAATTGTAAACTATACCAATATAAGTACATTTTTAACACACAGTAACATTTTTAGCTTTAGTTAAATTATTTTTAATAAATACTCTTATAGAAGTTAAACAAACAAAGTTACTTTTGGTATGAAAAAATATGTTTAGTAGTCAAATATATACAAGCATGTAAGCTGATGTTAGTGAACTGAATAGGCTAGGTTGGTACTACTGTCTCGAGGTGAAGTATAAAACATTTAAAGTGAAGTTAAGGTATAAAAAATTCGGTACAGCTTTAGAATAAGTCCGCTTTCCGCCATGTTTAACCACAACTAAATTTATGACCGACAACTATTGATATCTAATTGTTAATATATTATTATTATTAGATCCTAAAATAATAGTAATTAGTATAATATTGTTAGAGATCTAATAGTACGATTAGATCTCTATAATGACAACACTTAACATGTTGTTTTCGGAACTAAGGTTAAACATGGCGGAAAGCGGACTTATTCTAAAACTGTTCCAAAAATTCAATTGTCCCATTTATCCCCACTCTCCCCTACTTCATTCTAACCATTTTTAATATTTATTTCTCAGTTTACTCCTAACCATGGACCTTCCTGGGGAAAAACTGTTCTGACAATATCAGGCGAAAATTTTGGAATTAAAAATGGTACCTACACTCTCAACACTGTTCTTGTTGCAGGTGTTGATTGCACAGTGCTGTCATGGGATAATAACAGGTATGTTATAGTTAGAAAACATTAAATAACATAAATTATTTTCCTTCTTATCCTTCATGACTTCAGATCAAGTCCTATTGTCCAATGACTTTTAGAAAATAAATGGTCAGGAACAATGTCATAGCCAGTAAAAAAATTTCGTAGGGGGATATTGGAATTTCGGGAGGTGATATGGGGTAGATTTATTCATTTTCTATGGTTAAAAAAGATAAAGACATTTAGGGGGAAGATATACTCTAAATCCCCCCCGGTCAAAAATGCATAAATTATTGTTTTAGTACCTTAAATCAGTACCACCCCGCAGAAAACAATCTGATTTTATAGAAGTTGTAATTAAATATTTGTTTACAATTAAGCAATCAGTTTCAAATATCTACAGAATCAACAAACTTTGAATGTTTTTTTTTCTCAAAACTAGAAAAAAAGCAAATTTGTACTGTGGTAACAATATGGTGATATAAAATTGAATAATTTATCATTGATTCCAGTTTTTGTTGCAAGGCTTTAGTGAACACCCTGCATTTTAGTTCTTTGTCTATTAAAAGTTAATTTCTTTTTTAGAATACTTTGTAATACTGGACCCACCCTAAAAGCTGTAACAGGTCCAGTTGTTATAACTGTTCTTGATGCAACCCAAAATCTGAATTTTGCATACAGAGGTACTATAGCAAGCCAATCAAACTTCACCTATATAGTAAGTATCATATAAACACTTTTTACATCATTAAAGGTAAGGGAATAGTTTGAGAGACTATTGTATCCACAGACAAAACTTACATTTTAATTTATTTTTTGTGATGATTGTATGTGTTCACAGATAAAATCTCATTTCAATAATTTAAAGTACCTGATCTATATTCCTAACCTTTGTAAGAAGGGTGATATTTTTTATTAGCTGAAATTAAAAAAAAATGGGAATTTTGATAATTTTAAATAACTTGGTAAAATTTGTGTCCTTAGTTACATTGTACCTGGTCAACCTGGTACAACAAGCTGTTCTCCCTATGGACAGACCCCCAGTTTTATCTGTAGACATATTAAAAAGTGAAGTTTCAATTGAAAAATGTTTGAAATGACTACTTGATATTGATTGACCTAAAAGAGAGTTATGAAAACCATGGTAAAAAAGCTAGCTGTTTATAGAAACAAATTTTTGGTATCCATTTAGATAATTATCAGTTAATATTTTGTAATTATCAGCATTTTTTAAAACTTCTTTAGTTTTAAGAAATTTTGTTTTCTCTTTTTAGAAGCCAAAGATTTTTGGGATCTATCCAGGCCATGGATTCTCACGTGGTGGAACAAATGTAACTTTGTATGGCAAGAATTTGGATATTGGTGATGATTATTTGGTGAACATTTACAAAAAAGAATGTGTCAACTCAATGTAAGTTAAGCCTTATTTTTAGCCCTTTTAGTTCTAATCACTCCAAATTTTCTGTGTGATTCAATGACAATAATACTGAAAGGGTTAAGTAAGGATTTTTATTGGTTAAAGCAGCGTTTCCCAACCTTTTCACCATCATGGAACCCTTGTGACAATGTTAAAGTTTTAAGGAACTCTGAATAACATCATATAATAATATTTTGAGATTTTAATAACAACAACAGCAAATAGCTATCATAAGTCATTCGTTTTAATACGAATGCAATTGGTGTATAAAATAAAATATACCTGCTTGATAAAAAAAATTAAATTATTATTAATTAAAACCCATAAAATTCTCAAAAGAAAATGTCAAAACTGAATGAATTGTAAAACTGTTGCACATTGGTAAAGGATTTTTGCTTAGGCGTTTTCAATTTTTGGGGAAATACCAAGTTTTCAGCTTAGGGATGCTATCAAAGAAAATTTTGGTGAATTTCAATTAAAAAATAGTGTTTCAACTATACTTCCTGATTTCAGAAAGTTCCTTTTAAAACTTTAAAATGACAATTTCAACTATCTCATCTCATAAGCCCTAGATAAATGGAATTGCAGTTAATGGGGAGTAAAGTAAATGTAAATAATGGCAAGTAAATGGAAATTTTGAATTATATCATGCCTTAAAGTATTATGGTATTTTTTGTAGGGTAAATGACATTCCCTATCTGGAACAATCATTGAGTGTTCATATTCAATTCATATTCAGGTTCATATTCATTCTTGCAAGAACCCTTGAGAATGTTTCATGGAACCCCAGGGTTCCACAGAACTGGGTTAAACGTCTTATTTCGGTACTTGTGTTTGGGGATTATTCTTACGATGTTTTCTCCTTTTTTCAGAGTTCAATCTAATCTTATTACATGCACTACAACTGGACATGAAAAGAAAAGTCTCCCAAATGCCTTCCAAATTGTAATAAATGGACACACTTTTGATATGCAAGGGCCTCCTCCTTCAAATATTCCTCATGCTGTGATGGATTTTAAATATGTCCCTTTCCCTGTGATAGAAAAGGTTTATCCTTCAAAGCTTTTTGCAAGGTAATGGCTAAATTATCTGTTAATATAGATAGATGTGATATCTTTTGTCTGACATTTGATTCACGCTATTGAAGTACAGTAAACTCCCGTTAGTACGCCGTTCAAGGGGATTTGTGAAAACGTCGTAATAAGCGGTACGACGCTATATGCGGAATTCCATAAAACACCGTTTTGGCGATATACCTAATACCCGTAATACCTAATCTTACCTAGACACCTTTTTAAGCGGGATTTTATCACTAAAATAGAAACGAAAAGAACAATGTCTAAAAACAGAGCAAACATTCTTACCTTTACAACTTTTATTGGTATACTATTTAAATATAACACTTGGAAATCATGACAAAACAAATAAAATAGTGTCTCTTATTTCATTTTGTTAGACTAAAAAGTTATTCCCCCCAAAAAACTCTATTTTTTTCCCTGAATCTATCCTGCCAACCGGCAATTCCACTAAAGTCTGTTACATTCAAACTTTTAGCAATTTCTCGTTGTTCTACTCGCGTTTTCAACGGTTTCTGTAGCTCATACATTATTTGAAAGGAACTCAACACCGGGATTTTTCTTTGGGGGACAGGAGAAAAGCGTCGAAATATGCGGGAAGTCGTTATAAGCGGGGGCACTATAAGCAGATAGTTTTTAATGATAAAAGGCCTATTGGTACCAGGGACCGGAGAAAACGTCGTAATATGCGGGACATCGCACTAAGCGGGGGCGTACTAACGAGAGTTTACTGTATTAATAAACAGAAAAAAAAATTATAATCTTTCAAAATATTAGGAAATTCCCTTCTTATACTCTATCTAATTTTGTATTTTCTAATGATTATTTTAAAATAACTCTATACCAATTTTATAATATTTTACTTGTAATATATTTTGTTATTTTTATTTCTCTATAGTGCTGGGCATAATGTAACTGTTACTGGTCTTTTCTTGGATTCTGCTATTAAAGCTGAAATGTTGCTTAGTTTCCCTATGTATGAAAACTTTAATCATCAGGTATAGTTGAGCATGTTTTATTTACATAAATTTCCTAATGAAAAACTGTTGATGTTCCCTTCTTGGAATTTGTGATTGCTATACTATTTTCTTATTGGTCTTTTCTTTTCACTTATTCGATTTTATTCATTTGTTGTAGAAAAAAAGTATAATTAATTATGAGTGAACACAATTTACTGTTCTATTTTGTTAGTTTATAGTAGAAAAGCATTGGTTGAATTATGTTATGACTTTATGGAATTATGCTAGGTTATGGCGGAAATTTACTATCCAATGTTATGACAAATTTGGCAATTGTTAGCAATGCGTTAATTAGCAGCAGTGGCATCACAAAAAATATCCAAATTTGGCTATTTGGCTCAACATCAGGTAGTATATTTTAACAATTTATGACTTGGGTGCTTTTAATCCTGCAAACGGTCAATTTGCTTGTGTTGAGGATACTCTCCGCTCAAAATTTCAGCAAATTAATTTGCTATATAAGACCAATTTAAACTGAAGTGATTCTAAAATAAAATTTTGCTTTGAGTTTGGATTTGACTTTTGAAATTTTATATGATAAATAAAATGCATCCATGGGAAGTTGTTGCATTCTCTTAATGCTGTCTTTTGAAATTTAATTATTATAGCTTTATTTTTACTGGCCAAATTAATTGCCATGATTAAAATCCTCATATAATCTGACTTGCAATAAAATTACACATTTATGATGTATTATTCTTCTCACATTCTATTCTACTATCTTCTACAGCCTTGCTGGTTAGATACTGATTCTAAAGGCACAGCAATGAAATGCCAAACTCCTGATTTTAGAAACCACAAGGAGGTTGTTGCATCTAGGGCTTATTTAAAGTTCAGAATGGATGGAGCTATTGTACTTAGTACAGAATCAATTTTCTTCTTACCTGATCCTCTGTATGAACCTTTTGAAGAATCTAAAAGCATTCCTAACTCTGAAAATACTTTAAAATTGAAGGTAAGTAGGGGAGACTAGGGATACTTGATCCCCACTTTAGTTCTTAATTTTTTTTCTTTACTGCAAATTATCAGATTTCAGAAATTTTTGAATTGAACAATGGTATGTTTTTCCTCTTACCAAAAATCCTCTTACTTTTTACTTAAAATAAATCAAATAGTTTTAGAGAAATATTTTTTTAAAAAATTACGAAGGGATCATGTGGGGTATCCCTTGGTGTGGGAATACTTGATTCCACTCAGAAATTACATGAGCTATTCATTATTTTAGAAATGTACAACTGTGGTTTACAAATATGTTATGATACTTTTGATCAGTCTTTTACTCTGATATAGTTCAAATCTTTTAATTTAAGAGGGTTGCTTAAGTGTAAAAAGTTTATTTCTTAGTAGTTAATAAACAAGGTTTTGCAAATCCGTCTGGGGAGGAATCTCCCATTCCCGGGTCATCCCCTCAACATTCTCTTGCTGGCAATGCCCATTTGTTTGAGTGATAGCCTTATCAATGTTTTTAAAAAATATATTATAAGTAATTTCATACTTTAAATGTGTTCCTGTGATGTGAAACAGTTTTAGCAGAAATTAACTAAGAGGTTTTTTTAATTTAACAAAATTTAATTGAGAGGGTAACTAACATATTCAAATTACAAAAAGTGTGTGTATCTAATAAGTATTTTTCACTGGACCTTGATAAAAATTTAAATTATTTGCACCCTGAGTAAACATACTTGCCGTCCCCTGCTTTCAACTCCCCTAGTTGCAAGTTTAGGAGTTTTCATTTTTATCACAATAGTCAATAGAGGTATGAGACAAATGTCTGTTTCAAAGTTGTAGAGCAGCGTTAATTTTGTACAAAGCAACAACTGGTACAGAAAATAATAGGAACCCTTTAAAATGCTTGTTTATTTCGGCAAGATTTCCCAAAAGTCAGAAAGTTTCCTATTTATTCCTGACTTTAAAATCTATGTGTGAGAATATTCATGTTCTGATTAATTAAGCAATTATGACCATTTATCTCTGCAGTTTTAATTCTTGGGAATTTTCCTCATTAACCTACGCATGCTTTGGGTGGTTTTGTTTATTATTACTTTTGTTCTCCAGGGAAAGTTTCTGAATGAAGAGGCTGTAAAAGAGTCAGTGAAAATCCAAATAGGTGATAGATGGTTATGCAGCATTATCCAAATAACAGAGGACTGGTTGCACTGTACCCTTCCTATTGAAATCTTAACAGACTCCTCTCATTGGGATAATATTTTAACTGTGCAGGTATGTAAATATCAAAACAGCTTGGATGTGATTACTCATTGGTATCTATTCTAACTAAGATTCACAAACCATTGCATTATAGCTTTATAGAGGTTTTAATTTAGTGTTAACTGCATACTTGTATTAAATTAAAACCTTTGTGCAAACTTAAACTTTTTCCAAAAAATTTTCTGCAAGAATTTACACATTTTTAAACCTTAACATTCTTTCTGAAATACTCAAATTGGTACCATAATCATTTTTATCTGTGCTACCTGACTATCTTGTACTGCTGTTTATCAAATTACCAAGGGAGCTCCTTTTTTCATTGGTGGAAAAGTGAGTTGTTCAGTTGAGTTACTGTACTTCTGTTTAGTTGATAGGCATTTACTGAGAGCATTAAAACGAATAAGAAGAAAGTGTTTCTAACTCCTGATCAGCATGTGGCAAAAAAAGTGAAACCTTTTTTTTTTAATAGAATGCAACTTTGTTCTTTAATTTGCATTTTATGGTGGTATAAGAATAAATTATTTTAGAGCAGGCTTGGATGACTTTAACTGTGATGCAGGCTAAAAAATTGATGTCTTAACTTACCACAGGCCAAAATATAAATCTGGATTAATTTTCATGATCGGTCTAGACTTTTTATTACATATTCATGACAATGAGAGCAATTACAAACAGTTAAATTAAGAAAAGATGATTACTTATAATAATGTTTGTTCAAAACATACATCAAGGTTATACAATGTAATTTTTTAATGAAATTTCTATATTATTGATGATTTTAACTTTTTATTTATCTTTTTAAGCTATCACTTCATTTGTAAATTGGAAGACAAACAGTTCAATGTTTTCTTTTAACAAATTATATGGAAAACAACAAAAAACTAATCTTTTCAATTAAACTTTTACTAAATATTTTCAAATTTTGGAATCATTTAAGACTAAGGACCACAAAAAAAGGGGTGACGGGCCACATGTGGCCCATGGGCAGTACATTGTGCAAGCTTGTTTTAGAAAACTTTTGTCTATAATAACCCTAATGTACCCAGTGTATATGTTACGGGCAATGTGATAAATCCGGGCATTATTAATAACACCCACATATTTTTGGCAAAGTGATAAATACTCATTGATAAATGCCATTGAATTTATCACATTACCTGCCTCCCTTTGGGCATTATTAATAATGTGGTTTACCACTTTACACCCATACAAATATATTACCCAAATGTATTTTGAAAGTATAGTATTAAAATTAGAAAACATAGGAGTAGTTCAGTTGTCCTCCTCCCTCAAAAAGTTTGGAAAATTCAACCCCTAAAAAAGGTTTTACACACATTTTTTAGTAATTATAGAATTCAACTGGATTAAGAAATTTCTAGCTTAAATAAAATTCAAAGCTGCGAGTCGTTAAAAAACTCATTGCCTCGAGTTTGAATCCCTGCCCTTCAATATTGTAAAATTTAGCATTAACTGTAATATGCATTTTATGACCATTTTTAATGAACTTCAGAAAAATATCACTCGTAAAAGTATATCACAGTAAAAAAACACTAAAGTGGATTGTATGTAACAGGTTCTGTTGTAATGTTACCCAAAATCTGTGTGGTTTTCTCTTTATATTCAAAATAATATTATACATGATTGTATTAGGCTTTTACAGATTCAAGTCCCCAATTCATTGGATCAATAATAATTAAAGAAACTGTATCTACAAGTTCTGAAGAAAAGACTGAAAATGAAACCAAGTTGCCTGTATTTGTTATTGCGGTCATCTGCTTGGGGGTCATAGTGTTAGTTGGAATTTTTTTTGGATTATGGAGATGGAAGACAGGATCAAATTGTATTGGAATGTGTTCCAAGACCACTGTATTTCCTAATGTGGAATTCCAGAATGGTAAACATATTTCCTTATCCATATTTTGATACATTTTAGAACCTGAGAACCTTTGTTTTTAAACCTAGAATTTCAAATATACTACAGTAATTCTTTCTCTTTTGCTTGTCGAACAAACCTAGTTAGTGTTATTAACAGATCCATCAGTGCAAGTATGTAAGTGTTAACTATAAATATTTATTTTTAAAAATCCTTTACTTCATAAAACCCTTCAAATGATCTGAAATTCCGTAAATAATGCTATGAATATTTTTTCAATATACCTAATCTGTGGATTTAGAAACGGCCTATTCCATCTTCTGCATTTTATTGTTGAAAACTAGCTTATTTATACATATTGTCGGCTTACAGTCGAAAGGCACTAAGTCACCCTTTGCTCAACTACTCCGTACGAGGTTATGCCAAATTTGGCGATCATTTTACTGTTGCCATTCTAGTTATAGTGTATGAAAAATAAAATATTATTATAAAACCTTTGAAAAATCGAATTATAAAATCTTTTATAATCCCTAAAATAACTCAATTATGATAAAATAATTTCAATTTAATAAATTATTAATCGCGAACCAACATTTAAGCTTTTTACTGTATGAATTCTTTCTGGTTTAAAACAGTTTGACGAGATTTTAAAGATGCGCCAAGAGTCCGCTCGTTCGTTGGCGACATTCCACCGCTTTCAAAATATCTTCCATGAGTGACTTAGTGCTTTTCGACTGTAAGCCGACGATATGTTAGTTTTCAAAAAATACCTACAGCAAATTCCAACAACTTGGTTCTTGATCTATGTCTATATTATTTAAGTCAGATTGTAACAATTTACTGACATTTCTTAAATTTAGAACTACATAATGGGACCCAATGCAACCTACATACTACCAGACCAGTTACATTCTCCAGGAACCCTCCTCAACCTAGATCCGCTCCATTGTCTGACTCCTTTCTGATTGAGCCAAGCTGTTATTATCTCAGTATGGATAAGAATGCTCCTGCTGCAACTGCCTCAGAGTCAGAGCCGCTGCTATCTGATGTCTTTGGGGTGGATAAGGACACTCTTCAAACTCTGCGTCAAGAAGATTTGATTGTAGATCCAAAGCACCTGGATATCGGGAAAAAACTTGGAGAAGGTATCAGTTTGGGTTTTTACCATTTTAGCCTATTATCTGCAGGGATGCTGAATATGTCCGATCCGGCAATCTAGGATCAGGGGAAATTTTGTGGAAAAGTATTCTATTGAATTCAATTTCAGTTCAGTAATAAAAATTTACGTGGCAATGTTCGCCTTCACCATCACAGATCGAAGGTTCACTTTCGAAAACTCTTTAAATAGCTTGGGTTTAACAAAATAAGTCTATTGATTTTAAAGATAGAACTTTTATTTAACATATTTTTGATATCGACGGTAATTCTGAATTTTTGTAGGTATTTATCACTTTTTAAAATTTTGGGGAAAGTTTTGTATGGATGAGGGGAAATCTTGGAAGTAAAAACACTTTCTGCATCCCTGATTATCTGTAAACTTATGCTAAAAAGAATATTCAGGGTTGATACAGTTTTTGAACTAGGGGGAATTTTTGCCATCATTAAAAAGTAGTAGGGTATTCCAAAAAGTCATTGCCAAACTGTAAGGGGGGCAACCTTATACTACCCTAAGGCAATTCAGAAACACCTAGGTCAAAAATACTCCCGAGTTCATGTAAAAGTTGCCAGAAGCATTGAAAGATACAGTAGAGCCCCGATTATCCGCGAGTACTACGTAAAAAAAAATTTTAATCACGAACCTTGTCTCCAAAGCATGAAGTAAAAGCAAGTGACTGGTTTTTTAAAAAAGCGTAACTGAACACTTTTTGTTAACAGTACAGTAATATTGTTTTTTGTTTACTGTTCTTTATTTTAGTGATTTAGATGTAGAGCAAAGGTATCTGCTGTACTGTACATAGTTTAAAAGTTTTACAAATTATGTTTATTGTACAATAAATAATAGTTTTTATGCTAAAATATTTTTTTCTAGATTTCACCTCATTTTTAGTTTTTTTCGGGTTATCCGCGGTACCCTTGCCACCCAATTCTGCGGATAATTGGGGCTCTACTGTACATGTTATTGTATTCAGTTGGTAGTGTTCGGCAACTAGTGGTCAAAAAATAGTTCACTACCAACTACTAACTAGTCAGGGAAATTGTAGTTGTAACTAGTAGTTAACTATTTTTTTTGGCAAAATTCTAATACATCTTTGTTATCTTATGTCACAAAAAACATTTATACTTCGTGCAAAAATTGTCTTTATTTCTGGTTATGGTATTTGAGTACTCTACCTTTGATAAAAATCTTAAATATCTTTTTAAATTTTAAAAAGCATTTTTTTGAAGTAGTTGAAAATTTGAAAGTAGTTTTAACTAGTAGTTGATAAAAAAAAGTAGTTAAACTAATAGTTGAACTACATTAAACTAAAAGTAGTTAAACTACTAGTTGCAACTAGTTCTAGTTAACTAGTGCCGAACACTATCAATTGGATTGGGTTAGGATAGGATAGGAAAAAATACCAATTAAGTAAGGAGAGTGATTTTGTTCTCCTACAATCTTTTTATTAATGTTTTTAATTGTAATTTTAAATTTCGTTCATCTACGATCTTGTTGATGATGACGCCTTGTATATATCTCTTATATCACTAAGCATTTTTTAGAGTTTTATTTGTCATTTTATCGCTTAAAATAAGTATGCTAACTTGGTGCATAAGCAAGACTAAACTTACGCTGCAGCACCATATAATAAATAAGTAAGGTTTCAAGCCACCATTGTTGAGTTGTGTTTTCTACTAGCATGACTTTTTCAAAAAATGGTTCAATTTTGTTTAAAATTTCATGAAAGAATGTTCTAAACTAGTTTCAACATTTAGCAAATGTTTAAGAGTAAATACTAAAAATGTACCCCTTTCTGTACACCAAATGTTCCTCGTAATTGAAAAATCAAGAAAAATTTGAAATTAATAAAAAGGTTCTAAATTAGTTTCAACATTTAACAGATGTTTAAGAGTAAATACTAAAAATGTACCCTTTCTGCAGACCAAATGTTCCTTGTAATTAATGTTGAGTTTTTTAACTTTTAAGAAATCCGATCATTAATGAGCTAAGTGTTTAAGTCTTAATAGAATTAACAAAACTTGTCAACTGGTAAATAATTTATCCACTCTAACCAAAATGTGGTTTTTCTCAAGGCCTTGTTGTATTTCTCAACTATGTCATAAATTTTACTTAGTTTTATTTGATAAGGTCGCATTTCAACCAAAAATATTATAGGATACAATTTTTTAAAGTCTTCTGGGAGTTGAATTGTAAATTTTTTAAGAATGGGACCTTGATGTTCTACTTCTCAGACTTCTCTATTTTCCAGGACAGTTTGGGGAAGTTTATAAAGCAAAGTACAACTGTCCTACGAGAGGGAAAATGGATGTGGCTGTAAAAACTATTGAATGGGGTAAGCCTCTTAAAATTTTCTTGCATATATTGTTAAGCTTATAGACAATATATTTTGTGATTTTAAATCTGTTGTATAAACACAAGGATTTTAAGTTTTTAAGTTATGTAATGTTTCACCAAATCAAATTTCACTTCGTATATTTCAGAACCCGAAAATTCTGATAACAACAAAGAATTCCTTTCGGAAGGTATCAAAATGAAAGGCTTTCACCATGAAAATGTGATTGAACTGATTGGTATTTGCTTTGAAGGTGGAATGCCTAAATTAGTCATCCCTTTCATGGAAAATGGAGATCTTCGACAATACTTACTAAAAAATAAAGTAAGTTTTTTTCCCACTCTTTAGCATTTCCACTTCTGCTGAAAATAACTATATTATTGGTGTGATTTGATGAGTTCTTTTTATACAGAAGTGGGCAATCCAAGATTATGTAGTTCCAGTGGCTTAAAAATTGTTAATATGCTGAGGTATAATTACTTTCTTTGGTCATAAAGATGTATTCGTTTGTGGTTGTTTTTTGTGGAACCTTTGCATTTTTTTCCTAGTAAAAAGTAATACAGACTCCCCATGAAAATTTTTAAACTATCAGGTTCTTATGCTGGCAACTTAATGGAAGAGATGAATACTTCCAAACAAAACAAGGTTTCTGATCGCAACAAATAAAACTCCTGATCCATCTCCTCTGAAGATAATAACCTACTCTTTGAAACTGTTAACCGTTCAAGTATTTAGGAACCTTGATATCAAGTCGCAACAACCTAAAAATCGAAATAAATAACAGAATTTTCATGTCTAACAGAAGCTTTTACGGCCTCAAAAACCAATTCAAATCTAAGTTTATCAGTGTGAAGACAAAGTTTAGCATTTTTAAAACTTTAATCAGGCCTATACTTATGTATGAAAGTGAGTGTTGGACCCTCAATAAAACAGAGGAGGAAAAACTGCTGATCTTTGAAAGGAAAATATTTGGACCTATTCAAGAAAACAATGTGAGAAGGATTCTTTTCAATCATGAAATCTACAAAAAATATGAAAAATTTGGTGGGACCAACATTGTGAGAACTATTAGGGTGTCACGTATTAGGTGGCTGGGCCATCTCTTCAGATATCCTGATGCCGCCCCTGCCAAAAAAGTGACTTTCTCCAGAATTGAAGGGATTAGACGAAAGGAAAGACCACCTACAAGATGGATAGATGTTGTTGAAAGGGACCTCAAGCTATTGGGAGTTAATCGATGGCAGGCCGTCGCACCAGACAGGGCCAGATGGAGGATAATCTGCGAGTCAGCCTTGGCATGTAAAAGGCTGTTGTGCTTTTGAAGAAGATGAATACTTCCAGGATATGGATGAATACTTCCTTTATAGAATGGATACTTCCAGGAAGACAATGCTGTATGTTGTGTTGTAGTATGTGTCAAGCTGTAGTATCAAAATGTAGATGTAAAACTTTTTCTCAGACTTGCTCAGAGTTCCCAACATTAAACTCATAGAACATTAGTGGGATAAGTTGAAGCAACACCTCATTACAAAGAAATTGTGTTTTAATTCTATAGCTGATCAGGCAACATTCTTCCAGAAAGAATGTATTCAATAACTATTGTTGTGTATCAGAACCTTGATAGAAATATGCTTAAAAGGATTGCTTGCTATTAGTCCAGTCCTGTCCCTGCCATCGGGTCCCATAAAAATTTTCTATCTGATTTGTATGGGTGATGGAATTGAGTAAAAGACCTATAGGAGGGTAAAAAAAAAACTTAGGTAGACATCACCAATTTGCAGACAAAAGAATCAAGCCAAGTACCAGAACAGAGAGTCTATGACCATAGGCGATAATGGAAATAAAAAAAAACTTTAGGTATGTCTTGTGATAGCCTTTTCGCACATGATAAATTTTTTCCGCCCAATTATCTCTTATAGGGAATTCATAATAACAAATTTAAAAACCTCTTTTAATGTCCCAAGTAAGAGTGTAATAGCAGAACGTGGGGGGGGGCTACTACCCAAATAAATTATGTATCATTTTTCTTGAACATCATATCTTGGCATCCAGTTAATTATTTTGGGTAAATATCTTTTTGAAACTGTAATGACTATATTTGATTTTTCAGACTTTGCAGTATCTTGATCTTCTGAAATTTTCTGCTCAAATTGCTGCTGGTATGGCCTATCTAGCCCGGGAGAAATTTGTTCATAGAGATTTAGCTGCAAGAAACTGTGTGTCAGTAAGATTTATCTAAGTCTGCTTGTTTATAGTTATCAGTAAGGTTCAATTTGTAGAAAGAGGGGTGCTGGAATGGTAACTTAGTGTAGGGCAGAGGGTGTTTTGAATTTTTTTGAAGTTAGAAAACATTGCTGTTGCTGTGCCTCCTTCTTTATTGAATATTTTGAAATGCAAATACAATTTGTAGTATTTTTTTAATGAACTTAAATTTTTATTCATAATAAAAGTTAATATATGGGTGGCAATTCGATTTATTGATGTGATAACCTGTTCGAGTTTCATTTTGTGCCACCTGTGGCTCGTCCACAGAAGCATGTGAACCCCTGTGAAAAACATAGATCTAAAATCAAATATTAAAATAACAAATATTAAATAATTATCATAAATCAATCTCAATTTCTTTTTCATACTCAGAATCATCTTTCTACCTCCTTCCTCCTATCGTTGAGAAAAATTTATTGCTGGAAACGCATAAGTTTTAATTGAATAAAAATAATTTTAGCCTTTTTTTATTCTCATGTGGGACTAAAAAAACTATTTGGATTAAAAGAGACCCAAACTAGTTGGCAGGTGAAAATTTGAGTATGCGGCCTCATGTTTAGGTCTTTTGATTGCACAGATTTTGTGTTCCACAGCTTTCCTTTTTGTGGTACAGCCTCCTTAATCTTCTCATTTTTCCAGATGGCTGAATTTCAACCTAAATACTTTTATAAAATATATCAATATTCTAAAACTACTTCTTTTGTTGACTAGTGTGATCAGGAGAGAATGAAACAAAATCATATACAGGTCTCAAAACAGTGTAATAAATCACATTTATAAGTAAACAGATTACATTTATTATAAAAGAAAATTTTAGGCTCTGAAAATTTATTTAAAACTTTTATTATATAACATAAACTAAAACTTTAAATATAATTTACTGTCTCACTTTTGTCAAGTCTTTGCAGAACACTTAGTTTCCGTTTGATTTTTCCCGCATCATGTTTCCTTTTCTGATTGTGATTTGTAGCCATTTTTTGGTCTTTCAGAATTCCTTTAAACTTGATCACAACTTAATTAACTGTTATTATACAACAAAAGTGTTACAATTATTAGTTGTGAGTGGAGTAAAATCAATTTCAGCAGCATTTTCATCTTTAGTGGCACAGTTAATGGGATAGTACACAAGTACCCAATTTACTATAACTCCCTGTACTTTACTATACACTAATAATTTAACAATAGTAATTTAATAACAATTTTTATTTCTTCTTTTAGGATAGATAGGTATTATATAGTAAAAGTAGCTGACTTTGGATTGACAAGAGACATATATGAGAAAGAATATTACCGCACGGAAACAAAACGAATGTTGCCATTAAGATGGATGTCTCCAGAGAGTCTTGAAATAGAGAAATACACAAAGAAGTCTGATGTTGTAAGAGTTGTCCATATTTTATCTGATAATGCTGTATTAGGCAGTTATGAAACATCCAATAAAGTGCCAGAAACACTGCTTCCCATCTTCATGATCTGGCCAGACTAGACTTTAGAAATAAAGCTAATTTTTTTTTTACAACTTTATAAATTGATATAATTTTTCACAATTTATTTTTAATACTAATATATCTTGGATTTCTTGAAAACTTTCAATTTTTTCGCAATAATCAAGAGCATAGTGTTTCTAGTGTGTAAAAATCTTGTACATCTCCTTGTACTCACATTTTACTCCAGGTATTAAAGGTGGTCCAGTAGGTATAGAAACTGCAGTATTCCTGTGGGTAGAGTACCGAACTAGGGATTGGAGGGTTGTGGGATGGAATTTTGCTTACTAAAGACTACTTTGTATTATGATAATAGTAATGTAAGTTAAAAAAAATCTTTCGCATTTGCAAGTGTCCTTGTTTCCCATACAAAATAAGCTTCTTCATACCAGCTCTTAATAAACCCCATTCATGCCATCGGGCAGATTCTCATTTATCAGGTTGTAAATATTTTGTGCAGTGCGCTCACAATTAATTTCATCTTACTAATAAATATTCCTTGGGAAAATTTCAACTTCAAATAATCCATGAATATTAACTCATGCCACCAAACACCAGCCAGATGGCAATGATTGAGATGCTGCTTTTAAAAAGAAGTATAGAAAACCCCCACATTTTCTATGAACTTAACCAGGGTGGCCCTTATTTTTCAATAGTTGCAAAACAGCCTTGTTGACACTTATAAAATTTCACCACAGTGATAATCATTTTTTGCGACCCGAGCCTCCTAGACAAAAATCAGATTCATAACATGGAAGGTATAATTTTAACCCCCAGAACACATCATCACCTTAGTATAAAAAACTACTATCTCTGTTTGGAAAACTTCGGGAATCCCGATTCATGACGATCAGATCGTTGGAGAAGCTCATTTGATTGGTTTTAAATTTTCCAGTTAGATGATGTCCGCACTTACGAACCAATCAAATGAGCTTCTTCAACGATCCGATTGCTTAAGATCGGGATTCCCGAAGTTGTCCGAATGGAGATAGTAGTTTTTGGTATTAAGGTGACATGTGCCCTACACTCTAACGAAAGAACTCACAGAAGCGATCTTTCTATTTCAGTGGTCTTATGGGATTGTATTGTGGGAAATTATGACTCGTGGAGATACTCCTTATGGTTCTTCTGAAGATTATTTAGAAAAAATAAAAAACGGATACAGACTTCCTAAGCCAAAGATATGTTGTGACAGAATGTAAGTATTGAATTTTATGTATAGCTAGCTGATATGCCCAGCCTTGCAAGGTATTAACTTTACTCTTTAAAAGTTTAGCCAAACCACTGACTGATAAAAATAAACTGAGTTTTGATTTATGTGATGTATTTTTGATAGTTTGAAATTAAATAAATATGTGTATTTTATTCTGTCACATTAGGTACAAAGTAATGCTGAGTTGTTGGGACATAAAACCTTCTGCTCGCCCTAATTTTGAGGACATTTGCCAATATATAAAAAGAATGATAAAGCCTACTTCAAATATCAAGTATGAAAACTGTTGATATGCAAATTTTTATATACAATAATACTAAGCTCCAAATCTGAGTATTCTATTGTATGGAACTGAAGCAATTTAGAAACCATGTAAAGCCATCTCTCTTCTTTTTACACATCCAATGCACTCTAACCTACTTATTGTGAACCATCATGGAGACAGAACAATATTTAAAAAAATATTATTCTGTTAAAAACCTAAGAAAAGTAAATAGAAAAACCTGGATATCCAAGATACCCCAGGGATAATATCACTGTAAGAGTTAATCCCAGGTTCACTATATAATGAGGTTCAACTGCATCATTAGTTGGTTCCTCTTATGCCTGATCTTACTTCTCCACATTATGACTTTATCAAGAATAGAGGACAGAAGTGTAAATAGGGGAGGCAACTCAACTATTCATGAACAGTATTGTTTTTTTTTATCAAAATGCAAGACTCATTCACACCCATGCAGCATGTTTAATGTAACTGAAAATAAATTTCTGCTTTCTTTGTATTTCTTGCATTCACAACACAAATTTTTAAATTGATAGGATCATTTATTGACTTTTCTCAGTGGTCAGCAAAATCATTAAACTAAATGGACAAATAAATATCAACATTAAAATTTCCTTAAAAATTCAAAATTTTTGCTTTAAGGCATATTATTTACTTATTTAAACTAGGTAAATGATTGATTTTTTTATTGCCCTTAATACTTAAAATATGAAAAGTAGTCTAATCTATATTGGTAAAGATAAAGTTTCGGTTCATTTTAGAGACTGAATTTTAATTTTTTTTTTTTTGCCAAAAGGATATAAAAATTTAAGTATTTCTTACTAGATTGATCTGTTAAAAATCATCAAAATAAAGAAAAGTACAAAATGCCACATAAACAATTCAAGCTGATTCTTATGTAAAATGGCCCCCTACATCTGAATACAGTGGAAGCTCTTATAGCGACCTGCTCTTATAAAGACCCAAAAATTAGTCTCTATAAGAGCACTTTTGTGCTCTTATTAAGACTAATCTTCGAATCGATTCAGCTTATCGAATACTTTTCTGGATCGGTTTGTGTGCGTCACACCAGAATTAGCCAATAAACAAATATCAGAGTATGACAAACAGCACCAAGTAACGATCGCATCTTCTTCTCGCTTGCTTTCGCCCGGGGTAACCGGCTACAATCCCAAACGAAACCTTTCGCTACCTAATGTCCTTGTTGACTTTAAATTTATTAGCGTATTCATTTATCTTTCTTTAATTCCAATTTTTTGACTTTTATTTAAGACATAAATTTTTCAAATTGCATGCAGATGCAGGGGAAATTGATGTAATAAATTTTGTTAAGCATCAGACCTTTCTAAGGAAGCTAAACTATGCAATAAATTAATATCAAAATTTAGGAAGCAAATATTTACACTCTGTAAAATATTGATCTTAAACTTTATATAAATTAAAAGTAAAAGCAAAAAATAAGGTAATATAACATGAAATTGGAAGTATCAAGACTTCATAAAATAAGAAATAATTGTTTAAAGTGAGGAAAGATCAATTGGATGATTCGAACTGTGTTCTAAATTCCAATGATATCGTTTTCAGGTTGAGATTTCCTCCAGACTTTATAAATTAGTCTACTAAAAATACATCATTGAGGGAATCGAGTCCACCTTCCCGAAAAGCATCAAAATTGATAGCTTAGCTTAACGAGTTTATTGCTTTTAAACGAGTGATATTCTACACTCGAGTGTATCACTCGAAGTTTGCTCTTATAGCGACAAAAAACTCGGTACGGATTAATTACGCTATAAGAGCTTCCACTGTATATGCAAAAACCTGTCTGAAAGAAACAGAATACTTTTAGTAGCTGTAATGTAACATCATGATAATCTAATGGTCAGAATGCTCCTGCTACTTCACATATTCCTTACTTTCGCATAGAAGAGGCTTCAGGAGCACTAACACCTCAACGGCTTTCAGCAAAATTAATTGTGCAATATTTTCGTTATTTCAGGGTGCCTGGGGAAGGAATCCTTTGAAGATGAAATATATGAAAATTGAGTAAAAAATAGTGTAAAATAACGTTTTAATGATTTCTTTTAATTTTTAGAGGGAAATTATCTTTTAAACTTTCCTAATGGTTTTTGACCCTGTAATTCAAATTCATAACACCATTGGAAAAGGTAATAAAACAAGGAGGAGATATTCCCTGAAAATCTGAATGTAGTGGAGGAAAACAGATGTCATATTCCGAATCAGTGGGCCATTTCACATAAGAATCTGCTTGAACTGTTTCTATGACATTTTTGGCCAATTTTCTAGCTGACTAGTGCAATTAGAGTTTTACAAGATATGGGGCACAAAATGAGGGCTGGTAGGCCATTTGCAGCCAGTGGGGTTGTATTATGTTATTCAACCTGCTCAATTTGTCATAAAATCCATATAAATCATAAGAAAGAGGAGTAAAATATATTATAGCAATAGTACATATTTGTTTGTGACTACTATTTTGAGTATATTTTAATTCTTTATCAAGGTTTTTCAAAATAATAAGATATTGATACAATGAAAAAGCTTTGGTATACACATATACATGTTTTATTTGAACCAGACATTATATTATTGAGAATATCTCACATAATTATTGTGATAAACCTGTATCACAATATTTCTGAGAGCTTACACTGTTCTTAAACAAGAGTGATATCTTGAATTTTTTAAAATGCCAATTTTACTATAATAAAATATAAAAAGGTATTTTTGTGTCATTCTTCTGGATTTTTTTTAAAAGAAAATAAGCTTTTTAAAGCTTATGTACATTTTCATGAAGATAAATTATATTATTAGCAAATAAGATATAGTGGTAGCCAAGTAACTCCAATTGGAACCATATCTCTAAATTAAGCAAGAATCCTTATTAAAAATACAAGAGGTTATCAGTTGAGTGATAATTTTGCAAAAAAAAAAAAAAAAAACAGCAATTATTTACATTACAAAAAATAGCTGAACCCTTTACAGCCTCCTAAATATTTCACCAATTCCTGTTAAAAAGAGCAAAAACAAGAAGACAAATATCCATTGTATTTTAACTATGAAAAGTATACCATGTTTCAAGTTCAAGCAACCAAGAATTACAGTAAACTCCCGTTAGTACGTCGTTCAAGGGGATTTGTGAAAACGTCGTAATAAGCGGTACGACGCTATATGCGGAATTCCATAAAACACCGTTTCGGCGATATACCTTAAACCCGTAATACCTAATCTTACCTAGAAACCTTTTTAAGCTGGATTTTATCACTAAAATAGAAGGAGAGAATTTCCAAGAAATTCAGGGAGGGTTCTGATTTGTCACAGGACAACCCACGTGCCTTGCTAGACACTGGTCATTCTTGTTTTTGAGGGCTCAACGGGGGGCCATTCGGGGAAAAAGGGGAGCGGTGGGGAAAACCCAGTTCTACTCGCGTTTTCAACGGTTCTGTAGCTCTTAAGTTACTATTTGAAAGGAACTCGACGACGCAATAACCAGGATTTTTCTTCGGGGGACCGGAGAAAAGCGTCGAAATATGCGGGAAGTCGTTATAAGCGGATAGTTTTTAATGATAAAAGGCCTATTGGTACCAGGGATCGGAGAAAAACGTCGTACTAAGCGGGGGCGTACTAACGAGAGTTTACTGTAATAGTAAATAACAGATTAGAAAATTAAACAACTCTACTTTGAGACATTTTTAATCGTGAGAATCTCAATATGAGACAGTTATAGGATAAAGTACTGAATTATATAGAAACAGTTCACTAAAAACATTTTCTCTTCGAAGATGAACCCACCAACTTCAGAAGAAGTGAAAAACTCCCAGTTCCCAATCTTGGAAGTTGCCCAACAATAATACTCGCAGAGGGAGACTTCATTTTATCTTCAACACCTAAAAGAAAAAAAGTTATGCATCACTTTTCAAAAACGAAATGTGACAGCTTTAAAATAAAATAGTAAAATTCAATTTTTTTTTTTCAAATTTTGAAGTTTATAATTAAAATTATTTAAGTAAAGCATGGGAGTACGAAATTTCACAACCAAAGCTTCTTTTAAATTACTAAGTATTCTTATTATATTTGATAACTAGCGCTTTAAGCGCTAGACCCGGCGTTGCCCGGGCGCAGTAAAACTTTGTACTATATTATACCTATAGCGCAGGCTCTATCCCGGCGTTGCTCGGACATTAATGACGGGCTGCGCCCGTACTTAGTTCCTTTGATAGAATCTCATACACTTTGAAATAGTTGGAAAGTCTTATTTGTTAAAGCAATATAGCATTACCCAGACTGCACGACAAAGAGGCCCGCTGCTTTACAATCCATAAAAATGGATTCAAACAGTTAAAAGAATTAAACAAAAATCAGTAAGCATATAAAAACTTTTGGTAGCTAATGATTAAGAAATTAAAACATATCTATCAATGACAACCATAAAAATTTCATACCATTTAGAAATCCAGAAACTATAATAAAAAAGTAAATAAACGAAGTATAGATTTGCTCTGTAAGAAATCTACAAACAAATGTAATCGTGAACTATACAAAAAGGTTCAACATCATCAAGAGCGAAACATAAACAGACGGCGTTAAATGAATAAAAAGGAAATTTATGTACGAAAAACGGAATAAAAGTAATAAATCAGAATAGTAAGAAGCACTCATAAAATAAACACGAAAAAAGGCCTTCGCCCTTCAGCCACTTCAAGAGTAGGAGAAAGATTTTTCGACCAATCACATATGTTATCGGCACAGACTCACAATTCACAAACAAACAACGGAATTCTATTTTATTAATATAGATGTTTTGGCTCTCCAATTTTGAAAGAGTTTCAGTCTAGACAGTGGTAATCACTGATCCACACTACTAATGTCTAAATACTCACCCAATAGCATAGATTCCACCATAAAATTCTTGGCTGTCTCGAAAGTCATCTGTTGGAGAAGAGAGGCATGCCCTTCCATTCCCAAACGATTGCAAGGTTTGAATTGGCCACTTTGTGTCATAAAGTCTGACACTAAGGACAAATGGCGGGGATCCACTTTAATACCATAGGCAGCAAATACATTTATTAACTCCTGAAAGAAAAAGTAATGAATTGAGTATATGAAAAGAAAATTTTTTTCTCCCAAATCAGTGTTGTTCAATAAGGTTTTCTAGTTTTTAAATACACTTCAGAATTAACTCTTGCAGGCGAGAAGTTTAGTAAACATCAACGAGAAATTTTTCAAGGGTTTATCTTGGTAACTGATCCTCCCGCTTGATTAAGAAATTAATACAACAGCTTATCTTTTACATTAGAAATAGTTATTTTTGAACTTATTCAAGGATTTTCTCCAAGATTTAAAATGTTTGTATAGTATTTTTTTTAGATTGAAGGGCTTGAGCAACTAGAAAGGAAAGGGTCCAGGTTCATAGTGTTTTGTATTGTGGCAACTCAAATTTTCGTAGTGAATAAAGTTATTTTAAGTACAATAATAAATTAATGTTTTAATTATGTCACCTGCATGAAAAGAATGGGATTAAATACAAATTAGCAAATAGAGATCTATAACCATGAATTTTGGTTTAGTTCAGAATGATGCTACAATCTCGTAGCATCCCCTAGGTTTGCTACTAGATGTTTCCAAATCAATCTAGAAGTTTAGAAGGAAATAATGCATACACTTGCATTGAATTTATCCATTTAATATATACGAGTATACTTAGGGTGTATGGACTTTTATGATCTTAATAAAACAATTGCAATGAATTATTCATTCTATTTCTATTTACTGAATAATAAATGAATATTCTTACCTTTTTTATTGTTTGATAAGCTGCTTCAATGCCATAGATTTTACCGATCTGATGGATGTCATTACTATAAGCCTTATTGAGATCCAGAATGTCAGCATATTTGAAAATTTCCTGCATAAAATACAGTACAAGTTTAGCGAATAATCATAACTCAGTCATAATCTACCATACATATAAAAAGTGCAAATTATGCCTTTTGAAACAGGTATTGACAGTTAGAGAAATCTTAGACTACACAGGTCTGCAAAAAAAACTTTCTAAAAGCTGTTTTGGATATTGCAACTGATTTTTATAATATTTGGTGCGCTGAACCCGAATATGACCTTCATTTTTCTCCTACACGTCAGGTTTTTCGACAATCCACGTTTTATGTTAATGAGAGAAATACCTCAAAATCATTGAATGTACTTACAAAACCAATTATTTAGGGTCACTTGGGGTAAGTGGGTCCCTGGGGTAAGTGGGTCACCCCCCTCAAACTAAACTATGTAAAAGACATTTCACACTTATTCACATTGATCATGTTACATTTTGTCACACTGATGGGTTTTGCATATATTAGAGTTTTGTGTCATTTCTTTTTAAGATTATAGAACTATTGTAAAAAAATTTCCATAATTTTTTTTTTTGGAGAGTTCAAGCTGCATTTTTCCAAGAAGTGTTTCCAGGAAAGTTTTCACTATATTTTAATGTTTTTTTAACTGTTGTGCCTGGTTTGACTTAAAATACATACTGCAATTTGAATTTTCACAAAATCTCTTATTTAAAAATTTTTAAGAGGGGGGTCCCACTTACCCCGTAATTTAAGCAAAGTAGGGGTAAGTGGGTCCCCTCATTATGGGGCAAGTGGGACACCATAGACTCACCATTTTAATGTTTATTGAAACATTTATAAGTAATTTATTGAAATTTTATATTAATTTTGCGTTTTAATATAAGCTGTGGTAAGTAAAGAAAACTATTAAGTTGGGGTTTTTTTTATTCACGTTGCCGAGAAATTAATTAAAACACACAGTGGGGTGGGGGAATAGTTTCAAGGGTTTCTTTATAAGTCTTTCGAACCTGAAGAAAACATTCTGTAATTGTAGTGTTCCAAAAAGGGGTCCCACTTACCCCAACCAACCCTATTAATTTAAATGTGAGTAGATATCTTGTTCATGGATTAAGTTACAATAAAATATTTTGTACCTAAAAAAACTTCTATACTTTATCAAGTAAGACCCACTTACTCCCTCTTAAGTTTTGCTTGCTTTCAATCAAAATAAAAAGGGGGTGACCCACTTATCCCTTCCTATGGGGTAAGTGGGACCCCCGTCTCATTTTTTACAAAAAGACCAGTTAAGAAAAATGTAGAACATTATTTTAGAACCTAATTATAAATTTTTGTTTATTAATAGTGTCTTAAATAGAATATGTCATCAAGTTCAAATTGAACCTCTTCAAAAAAATTTTATGAACCTTCAAAAATGCACTGTTCCAAAAAGGGGTCCCACTTACCCCAAGTGACCCTAATTCAGATTATTCCTTAAAACATTTTTTTATGTATTTTGGTGCGCTGAATCTAAAAATTACCTTTGGTTTGTCTTAAAATATCACATTTGCTTAAAATTCAGGTAAAAAAGGCAATATTTCAATAAAAATTAAATTAAATTGTAAAAAATATGTTTTTATTACAATTTCTTATTGAAATGATTTTTCTTATGGTCTTTGGTGTGCTGAATCAAAAAATGTCCACCGCTTATTTTTAGGTTGTCACCTATTTTAACAATTTAGCTAAATATGTAAAAAAAATCAATCTCAATATAAATGAAAGTTGATCACTGAAATTTACTATTTTTTACTATTTGAAATTTACTATTTAATTAATCACTGAGTTTCAACGTTTCAACTAAAAATTTCGTTGAAAAACATCGGATAAAAAAACACCTAATATTGGGCAAAATAGGCCAGAATTGAAAATAATTTTGCGTTTTGTGCAAAATCCAGACGTATAGACGGTTCATTATTTTTCTCGTTATCAGCACACCGAAATACATAGGAATTCGATGAAATTACTCAAACAGCTTTTTCGTTGCAGACCTGTGCTATTAGAGATTTTCCTTGCCCTGTAAAACCAGATAATATAATAAACTAGCTATGTAAGCTCATATTAACCAATTTATAAAAAATATTAACAATAAAAAAAGTTTGTCAAATTACAGCAGGAATACTTTAAAGGAAAATTGTATAGAATTTAACATAAACAATTAATTACAATACATAGACAGTGGGAGGGAATGCCACTAAAGCAGGGGTCGGCAAACTCAGTCAAAAAAAGATCCTAATATCAAGATTATGTACTAAAAATTTCTTTAAAGAGCCAGAATATCTTAAACCAATGTAGACTTATGAAAAGAAGGATTATTAATTTTCTCTTTATGAGAGAATCATGCTCAATAAAGATTGTTTGCATGAATGAGTAGACCAAAAATAGGGAGAATAAGAAATATTTTTCCTTCTAACAGGTCTTTTAAGCAAGCAGACCTCTTGTGTTACAAATGAAGTTTGCATACATTTTACCTCATAATAAATAATTCTAGATCATAAAAAAATTTAGAACTTTGAACTCTACAAGTATGCATTTTATTTAAATCTAGTAATGTCCTTTTAAAATAGTCAATGTCAGGCCCTTAACCGGACCTGGAAAAAGTGCCCGAACCTACGAACCTGGTTCGGGGGAAGCCCCTGTCAGCTCCATAGGTTCGGGGGAAGGTTAAAACTTTTTCCAGGTCCGCCCTAAACTAGGCTTTTTGGTTTGTTTGTTTTTTTGAAGGGGGGGTTGGTCCAAAATTATTTCTAAGTCCTCCTCCATCACCCTCACATTATAGGTTAATTGTACAGTGTCGTATTGTTTTTAATATGCAATACACAAGTAGTTTTTAGTAGTTAGGTTTAATATCTTAAAGATGTTTATGTCCCAACATCATGCAAGTAACCATGACCAGGTTTGGAGAAGAACTGTGACTTTATTATAGAATGTGCGTAGGAGGATAGTGAGAGGGTCTAAAAGGGTTTAATTGATTGGCTGCTGACAGATGATTTTAACAGATGAATTGGAACATAGAGGGGCTAGATATTATCACAAATAGTAGTTGAATCTTGGTGTGTTAAGATTTTATGGATCATACTAAGTTCCACGCAAAAAGGGCAGCCTAGGGGGTCCTTTCCCAGGAAATTTTAAGACTCGAAAAAGTTTTTTTTTTTTCATTTTTGGATTAAAGTTCCCTTTTCTAAAAATCGAGAACAGAGCCATCCTCAAAGGGTCAAAGAACCACATATGGCTTGAGTGTCACACTTTTCCAACACCTGCACTAATGAGATGCATAAATAGTACTTACGAGAAAGTTGACACCATCTGTTTTAATCATTAACTTTCCATCTTTGGTATCCTTAATGAGAATTGCCTTTTTAATGTTAGGAACTTTATAGATATTGGACTTGTTAATCTCCTCTTCTACTAAAGACTGTATATCCACGTTAATAGAATCCAACTTCATCTAAAAAACAATGTGAAAATAATAAACTAGTTAATATTTATTCTATCGATACAAAATAAAACTGAAGTGGGTGCAGTTTGGTTATACACCATATTTGCTAGAAAACTTGGTTCAATTCCGTTAGAGTCCCCGCTAAATATCGCCCGGTTCTTTTAGACAACAATAAGTAGAAATATTCATAAATAATTTCAAACTCCTGAATTAAAATGTTTAATTAGAACAATAACTATTCAGTTTATTAATAAAAGTCCGAAAAATTTGTTCATATTTGGATATATTTATCGATTTGGATATTGGCGATATTTAGCGGGGACTCTAACGGAATTGTACCGAAAACTTTATAACAGCCGTATTGACCAACACGAGTTACTCTCGTAATAGGAGAGATATCTCGCATTCGCGAGTTAACGGTATCGACCAGTCCAAAATACCTTAACTCTAGAGTGAAAAACAGCACTGAACTAGACTCCCCAATTTTCCCGAGTTAGTCTCGAGTTAACAAAAACAAAATGGCCGTCTGGGATATGTTAGCACATGTATAGCAGAAAGGATTAAGAATAATGTGCAAAAGTGTTGTAGAAACTTACAAAATACTATTTAATGCTAGAATTTCACACATTCTTTGCCTAAAATTTGTTAAATTTAATTCTGATAACTGAAATCGTTTGTAAACATTGAGTGCTGTGTAATTTTTTGTTCCTCATCATTTTGTCTGTTTAATTGCCACTGTTTAACCAAAAAATATTTATTATAAAATACTAGATGTTTTGACGAGTTACTAGGTAAATATTAAGTTTAAAAAATTTATTTGTGTACTTTTTTTGTAGAAAGTTGGTAAACAATAGTTTTTTCTGAATATTTTTAGAGAGAACATTCTGATTAAATTATTAATAAGTTAGAATCAATAATTTTTTAAGATAGTTTTTTTTTCATTGAAATGACCTGTGAGGTATTTGTGGCCTTCTATTGCCTTGTCCATCGTAACGGTCCAATCAGAAACGGGCCTACTACTTTCCTACATTTAGCTTGAGAGTATCTTAATTCGATGCTGGTCAATAAGCTCAAAACTTATTACTAGAGTTAGCTTAACTCTAGAGACAACCTACTCTAGAGTTAGCTATAAACTAACTCGAGATGGTCGATACGGGTGTAAGTGAATCAAAATAAGAAGCATCTTTAACCCATGAAACAACAAAATAATAGAATATTTTCTGATAACTGTCAATCAACTATCATAACAGGTATTTAGAATTTGTATGTATGAATTGGAATATAATTATGAATGTTTGAACAAATCTGATGATAAAGCATCTAATTTTATATTGAAAATAACATGCCATATTTATATGCTGGGTGAGAAACACAATAAATTTTCTTTTTGTTAATAAATGTTTTTAATAAAAAATTAGGTTGTGATATAATATATTTGGCAAATTGTGATATAACATATTATTTCTTTCGGATTGAAAAAAAATTGTTTAGTATTTTTAAAAATGGGCTAAAAAGTTGGAAAATTGTGATATAACATATTTCTTTCCGATTCAAAACTTTTTTTTAGTATTTTTAAAAATGGGTTAAAAAGTTGGTATATAGAAATTTAATTTCAGACCAATTTAACACTATTTGAGTAATATTTGGAATTGGAATAGCTTTAACTTACCCGCAATGTAATTTCACACCAAAGTTGTTTTATATGGTCAAAGTCATAAGAATATATTCTAGTATTGTTACATTTGACTTCCTGTTGGACAAAAAAAAAAGACATTAAAACACTTGGCACTTCAAATTTTACACATAATTGTTAACTTTGATAAGAGTTACTGTAATCATTCATCCATTTCATAAAATTCTTGCAATGAAAATAACACATGAAAGTAACAAAATGTTTCCTTACAATTGAACTGGGAAAATGAAATTGAATGATTGAAGTTCAATCATTTCCAATTCTTTAGTAAACTTATTGTTCACTAAATGTTCTCAAAAACATTTTTGGTCTTTAATTCCTTTTCAAACCTCATGATAAACAATTACTTTAAATTACACAGAAATTAATGAAGGATGAATACATAAACATATTCAGTATAGTAATTTTCAAGAGTAAAGTTAGCTTACATTGATTCTGGTTGCTTTTTCAACATCTGATATAAGCTTAGATGGCTTGTTTTCTGGATAGTCGAAATTTTGCTCCTCTTTGGAAGGAGGGGGACTGTCAGCATCCTCCCTGTCACTCAGAGGTTCCTGCTTGATTTTAATTTTTGGATCAGATTCTGTTCCACTTTCATCATCTGAAAAACCAGATAAAATTTCTATTGAAGAACTTGGTAAAGGCAATTTTACAGGATGGTGATTTCAGACTTAAATTAAAAAAGCTTCCATCACTGAACTGTGGGAAGAGTCTATCTCTTGGAATCAATATTTGTGTATTGAATATAAATAATAACTTTAAAGGCAAGGTTTAAATATTCTTATATCTAACTATATTCAATTCATGAACTTATTCCAAATTCAATACCTAAATGCCTTCAATACCCAAAATACTTGATGTTGAAGGATTGATTCCACTTATCACTACTCTAGCTGAAGATACCACATATTTTTTTTTACTGTACTTACCAGAACCAGACTCTGGTAAAATCTCATCTTCTTCAGGTTCTTCGTAAGATTGCTCTTGATCTCTCTGCTTCTTTAATTTAGAGGAAGTAGTGTCTTCATCATCATTATCATCCCCTGAAGAATCTCCATCATCTTTGATACATATAGTAGGGTTATCTTCATTATCGGTTTCCATTTTCGAACTGAAGTATGAGGAAGTATCTTTGATTACTTCAGCTAACCTGTAAAAACATATACGCTGTTATTATATTTAATTTTTACCTTAAAGTTTGGCAATGAAGCTGAAAAATCCAATCATCAGTCTTTTGGAAAAAGCGAAGTGAGTGAAGAACCCAGAAAACTAAAAAGTATATCAGCAAAACCAATAAAGTTACATTATACAACCCATCTTAAAATAATGAAGCATGTCAAAGGTTGCTATGAAAGGAAAATGATTCCCTTCTTTAGGCAAACACAGTGCAACAACAGGCAACAACAGTGACATATATGAGAAGTTATTTTAGAGGGACAAACATTTATTTCCCAACTGTTCATTTTTCCATTTGATGTCAATAAATTGGTAGTTTGAAAAAAAATACGTAAAAGTGCACTCATGTATCCAATAAGGGGGAAAATCCGTTAAAAATGTCAGTTTTAAGGTAGAGTTTATTATTTTTTTATTTTATTTTTTAAGGGGGTTATCCCTGTATGCTAAGTAGGGTGCATCAAACGCCCCTCTAGAAACAAATCGCTTTGTACCCAATCTAAAAATGTTCATTTACTCATAAAATGTTGTCCTGCCAAATATTTCTGTATTCCGTAGACTTTAAATGGGTCCACAAACACTTTGAAATTTCGGATTTTCCATTTAAAACACATAAAATCCACATTTTTTAAACTAAATTTTTAATTAAAACCTAAGCAAATTTTTTCAGACAATCTAGGAAAATTATAACGTATTTAAACATATAAAATATGTTTCAAACGCAAAGGAAATAAATTTAAAAATTAACTTAAGCAGTATTTCTAACGGCTTCCTGATTGAAAAATGTGATTTTCCCTGTCTCCCACGAGTAGATGGCAGCACTGGGCGGAGCTAATTTTGAATTAATTTGAATTTAATTGTATGATATACAATTAAATTCTCATTTGTTTCATTAAATTGGATGCTACTAATGCATTCAAAGCTTCTCATCTGCTCTAGTATAGGTGTAATTATTTTTATTTGTGGTTTCTCGGACTTCTCATTGCGATCTGTCGAAATGAAGTAAATATATTTTTTTCTTATTGAGGAAACAATACACTTTTCTCAAATATTTGTACTTGGGGCCAAAGTGACATCGGAAGACTATAATTAATGGCCCCAATTTCCCCCAACGAATTTCCAAGTTTTGAGGTGTATGGTGTTCTACATAGAAGAAGGTATTCATGAAAAGAGAACAAAATGGGAGTCCTCAAAGATAACAGGTAAACCTCTCACAGGTAAAATCTTTTTATGAAAAAGCTAATATTCCTATAATGAGTGACCGAAAAGCATGCCAAAGAATAATAGCACTATTAGATGAAAATGCAAATCTAAGATTGATAGGAGGTCTAATCCTATTACAGCATTAAAAATTGAAGATATGGAAAGCACACTTAATTCCACATTTTCAAAATGGCCTAAAGATGGGGAGAAGTTGGTAAAAATGAGTAAAATCTTTTATTTCTTCAATCAATGAAAAGTGACCGAATGGCCACGTTCGGATCACTTGATAAGAGCCTTTTCGAAAAAATCAATAGGAGAGAAAAACACCTTTTGTTAGAAGAAAAAAGAAAGACTAAAATGAGTTTTTCCCGCATTAGATGATTTTCTCAAATTAAATGATGATCCTAAATGTGCAGAGTAGGCCAGAGTGATATAGATGTACCAACAACAAGTGAGCCCAGCAGAAGTCATCATCGGATTTAAAGAAAAGGGATAAAAGTTTTCATTCCCCATGACCTGGTAAAGAGACCAATCTCGCGTCAATAGCAACGCGCTTGAATATGACTCCAACACAACAAGCAGCATATACGAGCACATTAATTGAAGAACTTGGAGAAGAAACTTCTTCCATTGCAGCTTCTATGCAACAGTCGATAGGTTCAGAAGACGAGTATCTGAAGAACTTTCGAATTCTTGTAGAGAACAATGGGACTTCCCAGAATATACAACTTTGCGTTGGGATACTAAACTTACAAAAACATTGACCAGTAAGTATAAGACAGATAGAGCGTCTTACAATAGTTGTTGGAGACTATCAAACGCAAAAACTTTTTGGGGTGTCAGGTCAGCATATACCCTGGGAAAAGATCAATAGCAAGGCCAAGGGATTTCTGAGTTAATTTATGATCACCTAGCTTCTTGGAAGTGAGAACAAACTGTGGTAAATATGACTTTTGACACTATACTGCTCGCTATACAGGCCATGTAACTGCTGCCTGCATCAGCATGCAGAAAAAAAAATAGGGCGAGCACTTCTTTGGTCAGCTTGTCATATTAAAGCCAGCCATATTAAAAACTCATCGCCGCAACAGCCCTATAGTGGGCCAAGTCCTACGATGCCCATTTTCGTTTTCTTGACCGTGGGGCCCTGGGGTGCAAGGCATATGTCCCGGTTAGGTGGTCAGTCTAACGCAAGACCCCCAGTGTTTAGTTCCCAAGCACGCTTGGTCCTCAATTTATCGACCCACTCAAGGGATGAAAGGTTGAGTGGACCTAGCCCAGCCTGGGAATCGAACCCCGGACCTGTGGCACGGAAGAGCTATGCGCTACCACTGCGCTTCTCGAAACCATATTGGGGAAGTAATTTTGATACATGTTTTTAAAGACTTGCAAATAGGAGACTCCAAATCACCAGATATCATCTTATTCAAAAATTTTCGTAACAACTTTAATAATATTGATAAGAGTAATTTAAAACCTTTTAACTCAGAAAGCATTCCAGTGAAAATTGGAAGTATTGTGGATGACTTAAAGCCACTGCAGTACACGTAGCAGAATGGGCCATCAATTCTAGGAAATGCAGAGAGGATTACATGGAATTCGCCAAGCTTTGCTTAATGTACCTAGATTATCCAAAAAATACACAAGTGAAAATGAGCCGACCGGGAGCCGTTCATAGAGCACGCCGGATGGTTAAATTGCTGTACGCCATAAAAATTTGTCTTCTTGAAGATCAAATCCAATTATTACCTACTGTAGTGATTGTACTAAATATGAAATGTATATAAAATAGGTTTTTAGGATATCATTTTTTAAAAATTATAATTACGTTATTAATAAATTATTTAAATTTTTTTAATTTAAAAAATACAAATTAAAGTGGTAGTTTCACATATCTATTGAAATCATATCAAATTATTACAAAATGGTCCAAATTTCATGTCTCTAAGGCAAGAAGTTCTCGAGTTATAACTAGGAGTATTGTAACAAAAACAACTTTACTTTATATTCTTCAATCGTTAAAAAAATTATAACGCCTGCCTGAACAATGATAGATTAATGAAACTTGGGTTATTATATACCGTATATATGTAGCTCTTCATAAAAAAATTAGGAACAAATTGTGATGATTTTATCTTTGGAATTATTGCACTTTTCACAAAAAATGACCGAAAGTTCAAAACTTTTAGCTCGATGTGGACCCATTAAATATTATTTTTTTACGAAACTTCATACGTATCAGTTTTGAAGTATTTGGAACAAAAATAAATTGGGTACAAAGCGATATTAAAAATTTAAAAATCATGGGGCGTTTGATGCACCCTAATGCTAAGTCAATGCTTAATGTATGACATCACATGTATGCGAGATTTGGATTTTGTTTATTTGAAATCAAATAGATGAAGATAGTTCACACAGACATACTTTTTATGACTAATAATACATGCACATATTTACCACAAAAAGTATGATAAATATTTACAAATCGTCTGCTTACAGGAGAAAGGCACTAAGTCACTTTTGGAGAACCTTTTGAAAGTGGTAGAACAATGCCAACAAATGGGTGAATTCCCAAAATCTCACTAAGCTGAAAAGTGATCAGTGTTGTTGAAATGGCATGGCATAAAAGAAATTAATCATCAGATATGTAGCCAAATTTGTTGAAGACAGAGTACAAGTCATACAGAGTAGTTGACCCAGAAGTGACTTAGTGCCTTTCTCCTTTAAGCCTAAAAAAGTTGGGGAAAAGAAGCCTGATATTTTTAGACATCACAAGACTTAAAGATCATTAAAAGGGTACCTACTTGGAAGATGACGATATCTTTCGCTTTTTATCCAGACTTCCAATTAGAGACTTGATGAATACATTTTCAATGTAGGCTAAAATCTTAGCAGGGGTAGTGTTGACATGCCCTTTATACACAGAATGCTTCATAAAACACATTTTGATCACATAAGTCCATGAGTTTTGACTACAAAAGATAAGTTAAATAAATTTTAAGATAATAATCAATATATTTTTAGGAACTCCGATCCATTTTACTTGAAAATATGCTATAAATAAATATTGAAAATAAGCTATACTAAAATTAATTAATGTAACTCAAAACATTCAATGAATCTAAAAATTTTAACAGCAGTATTTAGAATTCAAAAGTAATTAGAGTAAAAATACAAAGCAAATGTAACATGAAAACTTACCCGGTGTTAGACGTAGATTTAGTTTCTTTAATTTTTACGAAGTCCAACACCTATAAAACAACTCCAATTAATTTATTAACTGTTGTTTTGATGAATAATTAGTTGAAATGATATCAAAGAAATCCCTCAACAGGATATTTTAATAATACAAGTAAAGGGAACACAATGCCAGAGGTGTCTGATCATTTAGCTTCCTTGGGCATATAGGAAAAATAATCTTAAGACTTAAGTAATACAATTGAGTTCAACTGTTTTCATTTTATAACTTTTCGAAACTAATGAACATTTGTTGTATTGGATGTCCTTGTATTTTATTTTCAACAAAAATATTTTTAGTTTTATAATGCTTAAAAGTTATAAAGCTAAACACACAAAAACAGTTTAAGGTTTGATTAAAAAAAAATAATATAATAGGTGTATATTAGAATATCAGTGGTTACTTCTGATTTTTATGCATTTGAAAATATTTTATCAGAAAATAGAAAGAAAAAGCACTTGCATCTTTTAAAGCCACAGGGTTAAGCAGCAGGCGAAGCTTCTCTGCTTTTGCCTCAACTCCAGGTATATCCATCCGGAGGGGAAGGTCCATGGTAGGCGTGGCTATATTCGCTGAGGCAGTCATAAGAATCTCTCTAATTCTGGGGATACCCAAGGTGACGTTCATCTCACCTTTTCCGGCAAAGTGAAAGGTGTTTAAGGTCATCTGAGTAGATGGTTCTCCAATACTCTGTAATGTATGATTTAGAGTTAATGCATTTTAAAAATTGCACATTCATTTCTTTTTGGCAAGCTTTAGAGGTAATTAGGATTGTAGAAAATTTATAAAAAGATATCAGTAGATCGATTTTGCATAGGTAAAATTTGAAAATTATTATTCTAAGCACGGTTTCACCTTTAAATAATAGGATTCTTTTCCAATTCTGGTTTCTATGTTTGGACATTCCTAAGCTTTAAGGCCCTCAATCAACTCAACAGTCTCATTGCTCATTAGTCATTACCAATAAATTTTTCATGAATTCCTTTTGATAATACAATATAAAACAAAGTTATACACGGAAGCCAAGATGAATTATTTTTCTACGATTTCCCTGAACCCTTGTTTGGTCCCATTAATATTAAAGCATAAGGATACAGATTTTCAGAACAGATTTGATGGAATAAGAGTACTCTAAATTAACTAGGATTAGATTATTCCAATCTTAAAAATGAAGAAGTGTGATATTAAAACATGATAACTCAGAGACTTCAACCTCCAATGAAAATTTTCCATGGATTTTTATGAACCCTTTATCTGTAAAATCTAAAATAACTCCCTCCCATTCAACAGGTTTTCACATTTTTTACGTCTCACTTAATTTTTATCTTGAAAATATTTTTCTCACAGGTTGTATGCAGCGCCCGATGAGTTCGCAACGCATGGAGTTTCAATTACCATGCTGTGCATACGATCTGAAAAGGGATTGTTTATTATTTTTACATACAATTTTCAAGTTGATTATAGGAAGCGCTTTTAATTTTTTAGTATCATAAGCAGACCCTGTCATTAGCCACGATATGCTTGTACATTATACAGAGCTATGTTAAATCTTCATTTTTTTTTCATGCTGCACCAGTGTTGGTAGGGTTTTTGTAGTTTTTCCAATGATTTCCTTAATCTGTAGTATGAAAACAACAATAGATACTACAGAGATTCCGTAGTACCTGGAATCGCTAATTAGGGGACGTCCATAAATTACCCATGGTATTTTTTCAAAATTTTAGATCCCTTTTCCCCCTCAAATTCCCATGTGAGTATTTCTCTATCACTCTTTTTAGTAAATAAATTTCCTTTTGACTAATCTGTACATTTTTTCTAAACATGTTATTTTCTAAACTAAAAGTTGACATGAGATTTTAACTGACTTTCCTTTTCCACCCCTTTTTTCTGGTGAGATTTTGCTGGACCCCCTCCTTTTCTAACTCAAATAATTTATGGACAGAAGAGATTTATGGAAGAGAAAAAGATTAAAGCATCTGTTGAAAAATTATGTGAGTAAATATGCACAATAAATTTCATTGAAGAAGTAAAAAAAGAATGCTGACTTCTACCATAATAAATATATTATGCAGTAAAAACCTACAATCTGCACAGAATGCTGCCAGAAAAAAAACTAACCTGAGCAGCTAGCATCCCCACAGCTTCTCCAGGGTCAGCTAACGCCCGTAGTGTTTTGTAATAGCACATATCTTTAAACTGTTCAGTTGATATAGACTTCTTTGGTGCTTTTTCTTGCTTTATGTTCTGATCCCATAAGATATGCTGAGGGTTCTTGGAAACATAGTCACTGATCAGACCTTCCAAGTGTTCTGAAATGCTCTTGAAAGTAACTTGAGGACTATGAGATGACAACACAGGATCTGGGCACTTCTTTGTTTTTTTTAATCTAAAAAAAGGTTGGTTACTATTTAGTTATACAAGGTCTGTATTAAAGTAATGAGACCCAATTGATACTTAATCTATAGCTTTCACAGAAATTGCTTGTAAAGAAACCTTTATATTAACTTATATAAGTTTTATATTGATATTTTTACCTTATTCAGTTGAAAAAGAATGGCATGCAAACAATAAAGAAAAGAGCATGAGGTTGGAACTGAGGTCATAACAAATTCAACATACATTCATTACAAATATACCATATAATAGATATTTTGATGAAGGAAACAGTGGGAAAAAAACATGTAAAATTACATATATTATGCAAAATTTTTTCTATTATCTTAAGATCACAATGCCAATAATACAGACTTCACACAATAGTTTCTTAGAGCTATTCTTTTATTTCAGTTGATACAAACCAGATCTATGAAGTTCTCTAGGCTACAAGAGTAGGTAATGCTTTAGGGTTATTTTCAATATATGTCCATTGTGGTGTGTTTTGGTACATTTAGTTATACAGGGTATCCAGTCTTTATGCTTATCACTGCCTTTACTCCAGAAAGCCTTGAGCTATTTCCATAAACAAGGTGCCTACCCTAAGTAAAACACCTATGCTATTTACGGTGACATCACTTTTAAAGCTCCCTAGCAGCAAGTTTAGTGCTGCTAGGGGGTTGCTAGATTATATCTCAAAAGGGCTTATTTAAAAAACTATTAGAGATACAAGAAAAATGACGCTGATAAAGTTGTAGAGCAGTCTGTTTTATACACAAAGACACCTTGTACACAAAAATGACCAGAATAGAACCCGAAAAAGTGTTTTTAATCCTCGTTTTAGTACACAACCTGCTAAGAAGCTGTTTGCCCCTCAAATACTTTTTCGATCATGTGTTAAGTGTACAGAAAATGCAAACGAAAAACACACTTTTTCTGGTTCTATTCCTGTCATTTTTGTGTACAAGGTGTCTGTTTGTATAAAATAAACAATGCTCTACAACTTTATCATTGACATTTTTCATGTATCTCTAATAGTTTTTGAGATAGGCAGGCTGACTCTTTAACTTGCTGCTAAGGGGCATTAAAAGTGAAGTCATCAGAAACACAGAGAAATATCCTAACAGAGGGTCCACGAGGCTGTTTTCAAATGGGTTACTGATGTGAGGGCGCCACACTAGCTTCTGGAACGTATGCCGGCAGCTTAAAACTCTCGCCAAATTAGAACTCTGCGCAAGCGCAAAAAGATGTTTTCGATCTCTCATAGGCAGCCAGCGAACGATCTAGACTGAATCCAGACGCTAGTGAGTTTAGTGCGATCCCAGCACCAAAATTCTCCCAACCTGTAACAAATGTCATGCTTTTTCGATTTCCATTATGGCCTATGGCCGTGGACTCTCTGTTCTAGTACTCTGTAATCAGAAAGAGCATAGGTGTTTTATTAGGAGTAGGCACCATGCTTATGGAAATAGCCCCAGGCGTTCTGGAGTAAAGGTTGTGATAAACATTAAAACTGGACACCCTGTGTATTGTACTTATCTCTCTCATGGTGACCGGTGGGATCTTTCTGGACACAAAGGGATTACTTTACCTCGGTGTGACACCTAATAGAAAAGATACCCCAAATATCTTGGTTGAGAGTGACTGTATGTGGGAAGTCTTTCTTTTTCTAATTTACATTTCCTCTTAGCCTTGCTTATAATCTCAGTGGTTTTCTTGTTGTGGCATTTGCATGAGCAAACCCAAGTAATGTGATTATTTATTTTTACTCTTCTCTTTTACATGGTAATTTCAATAATTGCATTGCTTCATAGGTTTAATGACGTTTAATAAGTGTTTCAAACTTGAGTCAGCTAAGTCAGCAAAAAAGTAATATAGGCTGTTTCTTTATTTCTTTCTAATTAAAAATAATAATTAGTAAAACCTTATGAATTCCCAATATTTTTTTAATAATCAACAGTTTGAAGCTGACAAGAGAAAAGCTACTCACTGTTTTTCACCACCATCAGAATTGCTAGAGGCATGGGTAGAAATTCTTCTGGTGTTGGATGCATCCTTGTGTTTCTTCATCCATTTACGGATCTGAAAGATTGAAAATTTATACATCAAAATCTTCACAAAACCCAAATACACTTAGAAAATCATTCTTTAAAATATCCATTTCCATTTGACAGATTAGTCAGTAAAATGAAACCAGCCATGTGACTGCCAGAGCAACAAATTATCTGAATTTTGGAAGCTTTCCAGATCATGATTTTTTTAATACCTTATGACCTATGATAAACAGCTTTAAAACAATGTTTGAAAATTAGTTTTTTTATTTGAAAAAGGTATATTTTGTTTGATAAAAATGAAAGAATATTTCAGAAGGAATAATTTTATCATACATCTAAATCAGGGATGGCCAACCCAAATGATCTTGAGGGCCACTTTGGAAAACCACAATACTTCCGCGGGCCGCATATAAAATTTTAGGGTATGAGCTGCTCAGAATGACAGTGACATAAGTTGAAAAGTATAAAATGAGTATTTAGATTAGGGAGTTTAGGAATTAAACAGGTGCCGTTAAAAAAACATTCTGAATTACTCGAAACTATAAAAAAAAAGTCTGTGTAAATAAAATAGGCGGTTAAACGTCATTCTTTACCATGGCAACGCAGAAGAAATACATTGAGAAAAAACTCAAGGTCAACCGCCGATTCTATTTACACAGAGTATAAGTTAGGTGGATACGCACTACTGTCATTTTAATAATCTCTCAAGTCTGAAGACGAAGTCCCAAAACAAAAATTTTTAGTGAAAAATAAAAACAAAATTAATTGATACTTTATTTCTTCGTCTAAATTACTACATTTATGAATGCAAGTATGGTGTGATATAGTGACAGTAATTAAGATATTGAATATGTATTGATGAGATCAGGGGCTTATGTAGAAATTTATTTCGGGAGGGGTCCAAAATTACTCCTCAGCCTCTCCCACACATTTTTAATAGATCCAATGCAACTTTTTAATAAATTTTTAAGTAGAATTTGTGTTCTAATTTTCTAAACAACTAAATGTTAGAAAAGTTGTGAGTAATAAAGGTACAAGTACCAAAGGGGGGTCTGGGGGTCCTCCCCCAGAAAATTTTTGGAAATTTGACTAAAAAAACCCCAAGATTTTAACTAGTTTTGGTACACCTAGTCCGAATTTTGGAGATAAATTTAAGGTGGGCAATTTTGGGGCATTTTTGCAACGAAACATTGTTCTTAAAGGAAAATTATAGCTCGAAGAGTAAAGTTTTTTTTTTAAACTTACGAAAATTCTCGCGGGCCGCAAAATTATATCAAGCGGGCCGCATGCGGCCCGCGGGTTGGCCATGCCTGATCTAAATCTTAAATACAAAAGAAATGTTTAAAAATTTCAAATTTTGATTTGCAGAATTCTAGGAACAAATGGATTTGAAATGAATATCAATTGGTAATGAAAATTCCCTTGTACAATAATCTACCCAAAACTAGACCTTCGTGTTATTAAAAATAATTTTTAATAAAAATGCAAGTACAAACCTTTTTCTTTTCTTTAGAAAGATCTTCACCATACCGTTCTTTAAATATTTCTAGTTCTCTTTCATTCACAACTGACTTGTAATTCATTGCTAAAGTGTCAAGACGCCCCTCCTTGAGAAACTGTGTTTTAAGAGGATCGATGCCATCTTCTCCATATAAAAACTACAAGTACGAACAGAATGAGAAATATGTAAGAATTCTCTTTAAGTATGGATTCAAGTTTGGCACAATTAATAGTAATGTATTTCCATGACAAATGCAACTTACCTGAATAACTGAACCATCAGAATCCCTCACAGTGCCATCGTACTGAACACTTACACCTTCTAGGTTCTTAACAAGACAGCGTTGCAAATAACCACTTCTGCTAGTCTTAACTGCTGTATCAATAAGACCCTAAAAATTAAAAAAAAAAGCTAATGAACAGTGAGGAATATTATATTACATTATAAGTTTCTAACTCTGCTACTAGTTTTAGGAACACCCACATATTTTGATAAAGAAAGTTAATCAATTTTATAATAGTCTTGTTCCAATGTCATATGGCCAACCCAATCTACCAGAGAAATCAAAGGGTGAATGGGATTTTTGACTACTACCCAGATGCCTGATAGAGCTCAAAGGAATTTATAAAAAAAGGGGGGTATTCAAACCCCCAGGTAAAGGCTATGATAAATATTCACATGCATTCCTTCCTCCTTTTATTTCTATATGTAGGAGAAGCAGGGTAGAAAAATATGTTTTACTAGCCTTTTACTCATGTAGGCTCATATACAGCGCTATAAAATGCACTAAAAATCAATACATTGTTTTTTAAAAAGTATTGAGTTTTTACTGAAGCCCACACACATCTCAGCTTATGTTAAATGTAAAAAAAAATACCTGGGACTTTATTTCATAAAAAAAATATTGAGTATTTTTTGAAGCATACACGTTTTAGTTAATATTTCATGAATTGAAATAAAAATTAAAACAACTAATTTTGTAAAGTTTATTTTCCAAATTAAGATCTTTAACAACATATAAGGGGGTGGACATCCCATAAAATCCTTTAACAATATTAAACAGATTATGCCCTCCAAATAAACATTAAACTTAATATAGAGCACCAGCACTTTTTGCATTCATTTTTGGAAAACATGTAACCTTAAGATTTCAAAATCTCAATGTCTAAAATTTTAGCTTTTTCCTCAATATTCTTACAAATGCCACTGTGTAGATGTGAAAAATGGAAAAATTATGTGTATAAAACATAAAAACACAGTATTTGAGGCACCCAAGTAATCATCCTTACCTCTCTTCCGGCCATGCAGTGAAAGAAGTACTCTCTGGGATTGATACCAGTTAGGAATCTCCCACTGACGAAGCCTCCAGCAGCAGGGGAAGGATCATAGGGCGCAAAGGAGGGGAGGGTACTGCCATTCAACATGAGGGGCATACGTCGTCCTTCAAGCTCAATTTGTCCTAAAAGACCGGAAATCTGCATGGCATTAACCTGAAAAGAAAAAATATCAAGTTCACTTCTACCACGAACATACTTATGATTATGGTGAGAATCATTTTTTGCTTAGAGGAAATTACCACAAGAGAATATACTTACAGATGCACCCTTGGCTCCAGATTCAATCATGAGCTGTAGGGTATTTTGAGGAAACTTTTTCATCAAGCCCTTTGGAAGGCATACTCTGTAAAAAAAAATTCCATCATTAAAAACAGACAGCTACTTTGCAGAAAATAACCTTAGACTTTTCAAGGAAACTGATACCTCAAATATTTTTTTTTTTAATACATAGCAGGTAATTTTGAACTGTTACAACTGTAACTTAAGTCCATCAACCCATGTCATGCCGAAGCAGTGCTTACTTTGCGTTACCCAGTGGGCACCTGTAGACCGAAGCCACGGAGGTGAAGCACTGTACTACCTCAAATGTAAGAAATAGAAAATAACTGTACAGCCAAGATTGATTTAATATTGAAAATCTTTAATACATTAGATTTTGAGAAAATTGTGCTTAATTTAACAGTCACAAACTTAAATCTTTATACACCTACTATTCTATCAGGATGCAGGTTTATCTTTTTACCTAAAATATACAAACTTTTTTTTACACTACTCATCCAAGACAAGATTTTTGCAAATTCCTTGCCTCATTAAAATAGATTGGCTTTTATACATTTTTACAAACTCAAAACTTAGATACTGATAGCTTTTTTCCAGGTTTAAGCAAAAATCATTTGACTGTTAATGAAATTTAGCAAATAACTCATAAAGAATATCTGATGAACTCACTCATTAACTTCATTATTTAGCGTAGTAGTAACCTCCTTCATTTCACGATCTAGGACTTTTAGCCCCATATCATCTACATTAAAGTGTGTTTCTTGGTACTTGGATAACAACTCCTGGTTGTTATTGGGGTCATCTACATCTAGAGCTTTGGCAGTTGCTTCAAGACCTTTTTCGGCAGCTGTTTTCAAAATTCTTCTTCTCTTCCTATCAGCCTGTGAGGAAGACAAGAAAAATAATAAGACATACCATGACACAGCTGGCACTTGGTAATTGGAAACAATACATACTGTCAGAAGCCAGATAGTTAATACCCTTACATATATGGGCATGAGGGAAATTTAGAAGATTTTTCAAGACAGAACAGTTTAAATCACTGCATTAAAAATGTTTTAATTATACCCCAGATTTTTTTCCATCCTGTGCCTTGAAGAAAATCAATAGAATGGATTAACATCTCCATATGAAACAATTTCACCTAATACTTTGTTCAAAAAGTATCCAGCCTTTAGTCACAAAAAATATATAATTTTATTCATATGAAATATTTTTGCTTTTTTTTCACGGTCAAAGTAGTCTCCTTGGTTATGTACAATTCATTCTAGCAGTTCTGGCATTATTTGTGACACCAGTAGAAAGTATCTTTCGGAATGCGAAATTCGGAAATAAATAGTCTTTCGTTATCCATATGGAAAGAATGCCATGCTACTTTGGATGCTAAGATTTGAAGTATTTTAGCAAAAAGAAAACCAGCAAGGTTTTAAAACATACTGTTATATTGATTGCAGCAACAATAATTTAGGGATACTTGGAATCATTGGTATCCAAGGTAATTTTGAGATTTTTTTGGTGAGAATAACAGAATATCATACCTGCCAACATTGAGATTATAAAAAGAGGAAGATTTTAAAACTCAAGATACCCACAGCATTTAACTCAATAGGTAGTATAAATTTAAGAAAAACATACATTTTTAACAAAATATGTATTTTTTAGTCCCTCCACATCCCTAACTCTTTGTAATTTTAGAGTCTGGAAACATTTATTTGAAACTAGCTGAAATGCCCGGCCTTGCACGGGTGGAGTGTATAATTTTTTTTAAGTTTTCTCAAGTATATTTGTATAAAGGACAAACACACCCAGCCACAGACAAGATTTGACTTTTATTATATTAGATAATTGTCCAGCATGGATCAGCACAGCTGAGTGGCAAATAATGATCAATTATGAAAGCTGTCAATAAACATTCCGCATTAGTAACCGCTTTCTCATGCAATTAATAATTTGTTTACAAAGAGATCTAGCTATTCATTATTTCCAACAGCAGAACAACTGCTTTTAAACTTTAATCAAGTCAGATTAGTAACTAATGAGAACAAAATATTTTAACTGAGCAAAAAAACGGAAGAAATAGATTGAAAAACGGATGACGGAAGATTCTCTAAAAAACGAAAATCTTCCGGCTAAAACGGAAGAGTTGGCAGCTATGGAATAGTAAAAAATGTAAGAACTTTAACCACTAACCTTTGTATTCACTACTATGTCTTCAATTCCAAGAGAAAATCCAGAGTAAAACTGAAGAAAATGTGTGAAAAGACGTCCCAGGGCAGTTAAAATTACACTTGAGACTTCTCCGCTATACAACTAAAAAGAGTAAAATTATAAAATACATGGGAACAATAATCACATTCCTGATTAGCTTTAATATAAATGTAAGGTAAAAATAAGAGGTTTTGAAAAAAGTTGCAGAATTCTGCAACTTATTTTAGAATACAAAGTTGTCTCACTATACAGAGTTATAACAATTTAATGTGTTATCAGGGGGGGGGGAAAAATTGCCAAGTGGCTCGCTCTCTAAGAGTAGAAATGATAACATTTTATTGAAGTTATCGCAGTTACCATCAAACTTATTTTATTTAGAGCATGATACTGTAATACTTCTGAATTATATTTTAAATATAACACCCACTTTCACAATATTCATCTAAGGGATTGCAATTGTATTGTACACAAAAAACTTCTTAGTGCTTTCAGGTATGAATAAATAACTTGGTCTATAAATAAAAACTTATATAGTACCATGCCAGTGTAAATTTTTAAAAGTAGCACAGCTACTTACTTCATAGATGAGGTGTATCATCCCGTAAGGAGTAGGTCCTATATGAGCCTTGTCAATAACTCCACAGAGAAGTTCTCCATCTCTGATAATGACTTCTGATTCGCTCATAGCATCACCCTTGAGAGGGGTTCCCCCTGCAGCCCATTCTCGAGCCGGGGCATTATTCCAGTTCTACAGGTGTAAGAAAGAGATTAGAAACCATCACTAAATACGCCTAGCAACAAACACAGTATATTTAACACACTTACTTTAGAGGAAATTTTCGATTTCCCTTCAAGGGTTAGAGGAGTTTTGTTCTCAGGTATAAGGTTGATTATGATGGTAGAAACAACCTGAAAAAAAAAGACATATTTATCATGAAAAAATATCTTACTATTAAAATCCGAGAGTAAACAAACGTATGTCCCTCCGACGGATGTCCGTCCGGTTGTTTGTCCCTCTATCTCCTCCAAAACCACTGAACGCAGAAGGGCGCCCAAGGTATCAAAAGACGGCAAATGACCCAGGGAAGCCGAGTCACCCATTGTCATTCCGAAATTCTAAATACTTTACGAGTAATTAACGAAAAACACTTATTTTTCTCCATTTTTAAACTTTTGGCACGAAGCCAATTCCAAAGCCGTTACCACTTTCAGAATAAAAAAACCCATAAAAATGTCAATCTCTGAATTAATGAGCTAGAAAAAATGGCTGGAGCATTTGCTCCTGAAAAAAGATTTGATACTCATTAATTCATAAACATTCGGTGGCAGACAGCTGCTAATATTTCACGGGCGTAGCCCGTCAATAATGTCCGAGCAAGGACGGGATGGCGCTTGCGCTAGTATAAAATTAATAAGTGAATGCCTGGATATGAATGGCAAACTTAACAAAAGGTGTGGTTGAAAAATGGTTAAATTTTCAAATAATGATGATAATCATGCAACAATGACTTTAGATCACATAAAATTGATACCAATATTTTTTCCCTGCATTTAACCCAATCAGAATATTTTTAAAGAGCAATCAGATGCCATAAGAATTTAAAGCTTTAAATTTAACTTAAATTCTGAACATAAATCCAAAAGTTGCACTAAAGCTGCAAACTAATAGAAAAAATGCGAGTAAGAAATACAACGATCAAGAAAAGAAAAGAAATGCAGAACTCTGCCCAAGCCTCTTCATCAGGGGGACAGAAACGCCCCTCTGCTCAAGTCCTGTCCCCCTGGTGAAGAGGCTTGGGCAGAGTTTTGCATTTCTTTTCTTTTCTCGATCTTTGTATTTCTTACAGAGCAATAATTTAAACTGATATAGAATAGACCTACTTGTTTTCCAGTCCATAATGTTTTGGGTTTAAGGACAGCAGGAGGGAGAACCTTAATACGCTTATGAGTAGAAGGCATTGCACTGTATACAAGTTGGTGGTACTTATCTCTGAAAAACAAAATTGGCATTAGATAACAAGAATAGACAAAATTTATAAGAGTAAGATTGTATACATTAACTTTTATTTGTGTGGTCACTGGTCATATATTTTCTTCATCAGCTATACACTAGATTTTATACTGCAGTGATAGCAAGAAGTTTAAAGAAAAATATAGGATATAATATAGGGTCATACCAAACTATTATTTAAATTCGTATACAGAACATTTCAAATTTTGGATAGGGTAGAAAAAACAAGAAATAATTAGTGACTTCTGAAAAAATTAAGAAGCTCATTTGCTTTAAAGAACTTTCACAAATATATCCAAAAGATTTACAAATCAAGCTAAGAGAAAATGAAGAAAAAATACTACAAGTTATACCTGTCAAAGAAGCGACCTCGTATAGTAAGCAAGACTGCTGACACAATGTGATCTTGAATGAGTCCACTAAGTGGTGTACCGTCCTTTGGCACTAAGTACTGGTGGGCCACCCCCACAATGTCCTTGCACTCTGCCTTGCCTAACAGAGACTGAGGCAAATGCGCGTTCATTTCATCTCCATCAAAATCAGCATTGTAAGCTTTACAGTTTGCATAGTGAAGTCTGAGGGTCTTTTCTCCAGGAAGAATACGGGCCTGGAGGAAAGTCACAAAAAGTCCATCTCATAAAATCTTAAAATGTAATACTATTAAGAAACCTACTGACAAATATTATATTCAGTTAACTTCAAAAGAGAAAATCTATACCTTTTTGTATTTCTCTGAAGACAAATAAAAATGCATTACAAGAGAAAACTATCCTTTCATTGATTCTCTAATACTAATTAATTACTATAACTTACCTTGTGAGCCATTATACTGGGTCTATGCAGGGTAGGTTGCCGATTCAACAACAACATATCTCCATTTCGAACATGACGGTGAACGATTTTTACAGCACCAAGAATTTTAGCTGAAGGACTTGGTGTCATCAATGTTTTGGCTAAAGCTTTGCGCTGTATAGGATCATTGGCTGAAATACGGACTATGTTCCCACTTTCCAATTCAACAAGCCTTGCACTAGAATGGATATACTTACTTAAAACCATGTGAAAGCTCAAGAGACAAACTTCTTAGATTAGTAATTAGAATTCAGTCAGACAAAAAACATAATCAACTTTATGAAAAATAAATCACAAGTCAAAATACTTCCACACTTGTAACAATACAGATTTTAAAGCTTTAGATAATTTTGAGTATTGTAAATAATTTCTGTAGGGCATTTTACTGATTTTCTCTTTTAATGTGGAAAAATGCCAAACTGGAAATCTAATAATAATTATATTTCAGTACGGTGGCAGCTCGTCCATAGGAGCACGTGAACACCATAGAAAAAGTAGAACAAAAATCTAATATAAAGATAAATAAATATTAATGGAAATATATTTTCAATTTCTTTTTTACACTCAAAATTATGTCCCCCCCCCTTCTCTAATCAATAAGAAAAATTTACTACCGGAAACGCGAAAGAAATCGAAAAAAGAATGAACTCTTATTTTTCTTTCCTCTTCCGCACGTGCGAGTGTAAAAAATACGAAATTCCGAAGAAGCCCCGACTGCTTGCCGTGGGAATATTGAGCTAACGTCCTCGCATTTTGGATGATTCCCGTGTGCCGAGGCCTTCGCTTTTGAGGCACAGCTGTCCTTTCAGTGGCGGATCCAGCGGGGGGCACCGTCATTTTTTAATTGTTCAAAAATATGTTTTTTTATGAAAAAAAAGATTTATCTGAAAAAAAAAATTTCAACAATTTTTTCTTTTAAAGCGCATTTGACCTTGTATCATAAATCATAAGATAACTAAACCGTGCTCCCAACCGTCATAAAATCTTTGATACGGAAAATAGGGAGTTTTCTCTTATGAAATTATACTCTCTTATTGGAATTCGAACGAAAAATTAACTTTCTTTTATAGCACTTTTTATTAAAAAAGTATCTTGTATCATAACGCTTAGATATTTATGTTAACCGTGCCCCCCCCTGTCAAAAAATTTTCCACACGAGAAAATTACGGTATATTTCTTATTAAAATATACTTATTGGAATTCGAATAAAAAGTAAACAAAACACTCTTTTGCAGCTTTTTTTTTTCACTGATACGGACCTTATCTTTGTATCATAAAATCAAAGTAACCAATTTTCATGGCACAATTTCTTTTGTTGGAATTATTGGGATTTTTCTTATGAAATTTTAAACAATTTGAAATTTGAACAAAAAACTCAACAATTTTTTACTAGTAAGGGTGTTGCCTAAATTTGATTCGATTCATCAATATAATTTTATTAGGGATGTACTATATGCACTATGGGTGATGGGAGAGTGTTTGCTTTTTTTTTTTTTTTTGACAAGACATAAATTTAAATAAATATTTGTTAACGTTATTTTTTTTTCGTTTGAAATTCGGTGGTCTCTCATTTAAGGACAACGGTCAAAATGACTAATGTCTTCCAGGAAGAAGGCTTCGGTGACATACAGTCTGTGGCGTCAGAAACAACAGATAAGGGTGAAAGACCACATGTGGACTTTTCTAATAAAAACAAGGGGGTTTTCAGGTTGGGCAATTGCTTTTTAGAGGGGTACCGGGATTTTGTTTGACCTTTCTCTCACAGTTGCCAACCAGTACAGTACAGCGACATTCCGGCGTCCGATCAAGCATCGTCTTTTTTGGATGGTCTACTTTTGTTATTTGTTGCCTTTTGTTGTGCAAAAAGTGCAAAATTTGTAAAAGATCCCTCTTCATAATCATTAATAGGAATTTCGGTGAGTAAAACTCTTATAAAGTGCATTTTATTTTATTGTAATATATTTTAATTATAGGAGAGTGCAATGATTGCGCCAAAACAGTTTCTGGGCAATTTCTATTCTATTCAATGCATATTTTTTTAAAAATAAAAGTGCTTGTAGTGAATAACTGAATAATTTAGGTTTTTAAAATTATATCCAAGAAAGATGTTTCTACTAAAAGAAGTTAGATTTATGTATATTGATCAACCATCCCTTCTCTTTCTAGATATTTTGGAAGTTTTAATTTTTATATGTGTGAACACCCTATTAATTAACTCACGAGCCCCCATTGTTTCAGTAAACAGTACAATTGACTGTGCAGAACTAATTTTGATTGATATTTAATGCTAAGGATCTCTTTACATGATGCGATAGAGATCCCTTCATTTATGCAACGGGACTCTTGTAGGTTTTGCAAAATAATAGTTTAATTGGTTTGTAGTTTGTTTATTATTTGAACAAGATAAGCAATACATTATTTTCTTTTTTTAATTTAAAGAAAACTGTTAAATAATTTTATACAAAACATGGCTAGATATTTCCAAAGATTTTGAATCACACCCTCAATTAGTTCAACATCAACTCTCTTACTGATCTCTACTGGCAATAAGTTTATTTCTATAAATAAAATGAGGAAAAGCAGAGTTATCTTAAAAGCTTCATTCTACATATATGCATACTTGTATAAAATGAAAACCTTTCTGCAAACTTAAATTTTTTCCGAAAACTTTTCTGCAAGAATTTACACATTTTGAAATCTTAACATTCTTTCTTAAATACTCAAATTGGTACCATAATTATTTTTATCTGTGCTACCTGACTATCTTGTACTTTCCCCCAAACTATTTTATTTAAAATTTATGTTTGGAATCAATTTATTCAATCTAATATTTTGATTATATAGCTTTAAAAAATATTTATAAATTTCAATCAACATTTTCAGCAGGATGTGATAAAGCTGAATTGAAATAAGCTCGAGTTGCTACGATTGAAACGCTAGGAATCAGTATTTCAGTGTTAACAAGCCTTAAAAACATCAGCGAGAATTGAGGGAGACACAATGATGAATCACAGGTCCGATTGCGGTAAAGTTGGTTTTTTCGCATTGCGATCGGAACACGAGAAGAAGCAAACTTACCGGGTGAGCGAGCTTGAAGACTCGCCAGCGAATTCGAAAAAGACTTACAAAATAGCGAAATTTCACTCAATAAAAGGGCCAAAATTGAGAAAATCCTAAGGACAGGGATTAGCAGTGAAAAATTTATCGATCAAAAATAAATTCTGCAGAAAAATTTCTAAAAAAAAACCTTTTTTTGTAGTTTTTTTGCAGAAAATTTTCTGCAAAGGGCAAAATTTTCTGTGAACGCCGTTCGCGTATATTATACAAGTATGCATATATGTGCATAACAAAGCATTTTAAAGTAAAACTATTTTCAATAATAAAAACTTCAAATAATGGCATAACTAGGAAGTCATAAATACCCAGGATGCACATTAGGTCCATTGATGATAGCTCTTCTCAAAACTTCAGCATTGAAGTCGTTGGCAGGCTCGGGAAATGTCAGCTTCTTAGCAAAGATTAAAGGCAGACCAATTTCATCAACATTGATGTAGGGATCAGGAGAAATGACTGAACGAGCTGCAAAGTTTACTCTTTTTCCCATCATATTCATCCGAAAGAGTCCTTCTTTCTTTTCCAAAATCTGAATAGTAATAATTATAAGGGTAGTGAATAGAGTTACAGGAACATAAAGGAACATAATATAAACACAATTTTCTTTTACAAAATAATTATTAGAATCGTATAAAAATACCGAGGCCTCAAAAATATGAAGCAAGAATACTCCATGCTCATAAACCATACAAAACAATAGTGAAAACCAATTTTCAAAGATTCTTAAAATGTAAATAATTAATAATAAGGTTAGAAAACATGGATAAAAAAAGAGACACTTAAGCACAAAGAGAGTCAGAAATTAAAGAAAACTTGATTTTTATCCTTTTAAAAGTAATAGTGAAACTAATATAAATACCTGTTTTATCCCTTTGGATGTCTTGTTCTTATCTTTATTTATGTCACTGTCAAAGATTTCATGCACATGCCTTTGTAGCATATGATAGGCATTACTGTATTTATCCAAATCAGTCTTGCCAGGTAATTTATTTATTTCATCCTGGAAGGATGAAAGTATTAAAAATAACCAAGTAGTTCAATGACTAACTTTAAATGAATAGAAGTTATATCACAAAGGATGAAATTCAATTTATTCTTTATACATACCAGTTCATCTGGGCCCAACTGCCCATCTTCATACATCTTTTTATGGAGACGAATTAATGATAAATTGTCTTTTAGAACTTCCTTGAATGATAAAGTTTGGGAATCTGCAAACTTCTTGCCCTTTAATACATTTAGCTAAAAATAAAGGAAACATTAATAATTTGAATTAAGTCAATAGTGGTAGAAGTATAAAGAAAGTTGGGCTCTTAATTATCAGTAGGGGAAAGTATTGTACCTTAGTCCTACACTGTTTTTAGCTTAAACTTTATGTACAATGGCAACACTTCATATGTAGTTAGCATCCTTACAACCACAACTCTCAGTCCAGCTAAATCTTGCTTAATGTCAACAACTTGAGATAATATAGGTTAAAAACAGATTTCACAAACCCAAAGTAAATTTTCTGAGTTTGGCTTCTAAGTTATAGTTTAAAAAATACAGATTATGCTTTGAACATTGAATTTTATGTATTTAAAGTTTATTGTTTCAGCTATAATAGTATGTGCTTAAAATTGGGCTGGGGGATCAAGTATTGTACCATGAACCTAAGAAAACCAATGTACCTCGGATCTGTCCAAGATACACTTGACAAACCTACCTTGAGTTGCTAAAAAAAAAACACTATGCTGACTTTTATTACATTGGTACTTTGATTTTAAAAGCAGGGTAGGATTTAGTTTCATGACTAAAACTAATTTTAAGAGAAATCTATAATTTTGTGATAAAAAACAGTGCTTTAAAAAGTTAATGCTGAAAAGTTCTCCAACTAAATCTACAAGCTTATACATCTGGGTGGTTCAATGAACACTTGTTCCACGAGTTTTTCACAAACATTTTATTGAGTTTACAAGTGCAATTAAAGATGCTTCCCTAATATTACTCATGGTTGACCATGAAAGTCATATCTCTGTGAAAACGATTCCTTTTGCTAAAGAAAATGGTGACACTGGTAATATTTCATCCCCACACTAACAACAAAACCAGCAACCCCTCAACAAAGATGCTTGCTAACAACAGTATTATGAATAATTTAATAAGTACATTTGAAAATGTTTCAAGCAAGCAATTTTTCTTATGCTTTCAAAAGCTTCAATTTTTGTTATGTTTAAATGGCACCAACCAGCCTATTAAGAAAAATAATTACACATCACTTTAAGTAAAACAAGTAATAAAACCAGCAATTTAAGAACCACAATGGTTTTATTAAAATATTCCAATTTAATTATTACAACTTTTATTTTTCCTACATTTTGTGATCCTTCTGGACATGTCCTGCAACCCCCAGGGGAGTTCAACACACCAATCGAGAACCCATGATTTAAAAAATTCCAAGTAGCAATTGACATTAACTCACCCGCCTAAAACGTGAAGGAGGTACCAAGATCCGAGTCATGAAGAAAACGTCAATGGCTGGGTTATCCCAGTGTAAAGAATGTGTCAGGATCTTGTAGAGTTGCTGCAAAATTTCCTTTTCAGTTTCCCACACTTGTCGTAAATGCTCCCGAGCTTCAAGTGGGGTTAATTCTCTAGTCACCAACTGACTGAAAGAACAAAAATATTGTTACTTGCTGACTGTGAGTAACTCGCTCTTTAATATTGATTTCTTATTCGATATTTATTATAAAAGTATGTGCTATTATATCTTCTAATCTTTTTAATTCTACATACTTTATTATAAATACTTTGCTTCCCAAATGAATGAGAGATGCAAGTGTTTGGATTCAAAGTATTACATGCAGTAGAGTCATTGTATACAATACAAATTTATTTATTATGAGTTTACTTTTTTATCTTGAAGGTAATATGACCTTTGAAGATAATTTAACAGTTTTCAGCTTTTAAAGTAAGACAGAGTTAATGAAAATTAGTCCAGTGATTGAGAGCCTTGCAGCAACACTGAACTTAATCCAACAGCTTTATACATTGGAGTTAGCTTGTTGTTTCTGTAAATGCAATAATTAGGTTGCTGTTGCAATTACAAGTTGTTTATAAAAAGGGGTTGCCTGTGTTTTCTTTCTAAGGCTCTGTCCAAACTAGAAGACTTTTGCGGCCCGAAACCATTAAGATATTTATCAAACGGATGGGATAAAGAAGGGGATTTGAGGGGTGATGAACTAGACTACTCCAGTAACGGTTGGAAGTGGAAAGGATGACCCCAGTTTTCCTCCGCTACAGGAGTAGTCTAGTGCATCCCCCTCAAATCCCCTTCTTTTGATAAAGATCTTAATGATTTCAGGTTGAAAAAGTCTTCTAATTTGGACAGAGCCTAAGAGACTCACTTTCCACTTATGTAAAAAAAAAATAACCGATTCTGAAGCCAAATTTGGCATTTTGATTTCAGGGAATGCTGAGTCATACTTACAGCCGTGCAATATTTTGGTGATTGTAAAAAATCTAAAAGAAATGCCAAGCAAGAGGCTCAACTTAGAACATGGGCGTAGCCAGGGGGGTGCAGGGAGGGGCAGCTGCCCCCCCTAAATTCTCAACTTGTTAATATTTTCTTTAACTTTTGTTAATTTCCATGAAAATACTGCCCCTTTCAAAGGACGATCCGAGATAGCCAAAAAAAGTCACAAAATTAGATAAAACACTACTTTTTGGAGGCTAATTAAAAAAAAATACTAGGGGAAAGGTTTTTGAACCTATTTTTATACTAATTTTCAAAATTATGTGGCTTACAAAGAAGCGGTTCTGTTCGGGGCCAAAGAGTCTCAAAATGAGTTAAAACACTACTTTGAGGGACAAAATTGCAAACATTTTCTGGGGGAAAACCCAGAACTTCACTAGTTCAGCTCAATAATTTTCACTAGTATTCGCAACATCAAAGGCAAATATCCTGCCCCCCCCCCAACATGAAACCTGGCTACGCCCATGACTTAGAACAGAAAAAGCGTCAGAGCACATTCTTGTCCTAAAATATGAAGATGATAAGTTGCTTATTTATATTTACCCCATACAGAAATGCTTATGTCCGATTAAATAAATTCAATATATGCCTTGAAACACATACTAACCCAGTACTTGCAAGAGCTTCAATGATGGGTCCCGAGTTGTCTTGGTAGGTAATTTTTTTCTGGTGCTTGGAGAGTTTTCTTACAGGGGACTGACAATGTGGACATTTCTTGCATTTGGACATCATGTGTTTCTTCTTAAATTCTTTTACCAATTCCTTCCGTGTTTCAATGACACTTCTTACTGGGTCACAGTCAACACTATGATCTGCTCCTAAAGGCAATATTTAAGGGACAGATAAGGTCATTGCATTGGTACCAAAAACAAGGATCCTAGAATCATCCCAAAGTTGTCATATTTTGAATATGTTGCTCTCTAACAAGTGTTACAGCAAAGTTAGCATTCTTATCTTGGAAACACTTAAGAGATACTGAAAATCATTAACCCTAAGCAACGGGGGCCTTAAGAAACATCCAACATAGTTTTGCATTGAAGTTAGTAGAGAAAAAACTGTCAAACATCTAGTCTGTATAGCTGATAAGACCACACAATTTAAAGTATTTTACCTATCTGTAAAAAGTTGGTCTGTACTTTATCTTTAAAAATAATTCTTGTAAAATGAGAGAAATTTATCTTTCTTAAATTTGAGATAATAGCAAGGGTAAAAATTTACCTGCTATTAGTTCTTCATACTTCCTTTTCAGCCTAAACTGTACACTATCATCAGCCTCTGAAGTATTACACACAGTTTCTGCTAATTCATGCACTGCACCCACCAAACCATGGTCCAATGCTTGAAGCTGATACAAGGCTAAGTGGACAATATTTTGGGGAGCAAGAAGTCGATGACAAAGGAAGCAAGTGCCCCGCAACAACTGAAAGAGAGAATATTACACATAATGAAGTATACCTCTAAAACTGTTAGCAGTACTAAATCTAATATGTTTAAAAAGCCCAAAACGTTTAATCCTTTCAATCCTAAACCACCCAAGATAACTGTTAAATCCTATGGAAAATTTGGGGCAGCTAGGACTGAAAGGGTTAAGAGCAGATTATCTGCTGCTGCTAGAGAAAATTTTAACTTTTTTTCAGGCTAAGAAAAACAGAGAAACAAATGCTGAGAAAGTTTATGCCTTGTCTTTTGTATGATAACTGTTAAATAGAATTAAAATCATTAAAGTTGATTTCTCCTGTTTATTATATAATGATAAGAGCAGCATGCCAGAATACCAAGTTGATACAGAAAATTTTAGAAGCTACTATTCAGACATTTAAATGGAGTGATAACCCTTTCTGCCCTGAATGTCTAATTGGATTCGATGGGATCTCGGGTAGCTTAGGATTAAAAGGGCTAAAAGATGTTACTTGCAATTTTAGATTTTAACTATTTTTCAATAACAACACCTGATACAGTGTTCTTAACTAGTGGTGCACACTTCTAAGGCACCCAATGACAGTTATGAATTGAAAAAGAAAGGTGAAATTTAAAAATAAAAAAAACTAAGTTCATGAGTAGAAAAATGCTGTTACAAGTTACAGGATATAAGTGGGACAGCTTTTTTTAATTTTGGTCAAATATTTCAAACAACAATGGTTGCAAGTTGCAAGAGGCATTTCTCTTGGAATAGAAACATAAACATTATGTTTACAGTAATCCGATATCGTCAGCTTACAATCGAAAGGCACTTTTGGAAGATATTTTGAAAGCGGTGGAAAACGTCACCAACGAACAAGTGGTTTGCTGATGTTGCTTGTCATAAATAAAATAGATTGCAATTTTGTTTTATACCAGAAAGAATTCATACAGTAAAAAGCTTATAAATGTTGGTTCACGATTAATGATTTATTAAACTGAAATTTGATCATGTAATTGAATTATTTTAGGGATTATAATTCGATTTTTCAAAGGTTTTATAATAATATTTTCTTTTTCATGCACTATAACTAGAATGGCAACGGTAAAATGATCGCCAAATATGGCATAACCTCGTATGGAGTAGTTGAGCAAAAAGTGACTTACAAGGAGAGGATCCCAACGTGTCATCACCGATTTGGTTCATTTTTGGTGTGGGAGTAGTGCATGACTAGGACATCAATTTGTGAAAGTATTAAGAAGCAACTTTCAGAAATTTTGGAGAAAATCGCAATTAAAAATCTTAACATGTACTTATATATCTGATAAGATTCTAGTCTTGCAAGCGGATCGTGGTGTAGCGGTAAGAGCTGTGATTCCCAACCCAAAAGTCCCGGGATCGAGTCTCGCTGCATACCATAATTTTTATTTTTGTTTTCCACGCAATTAAGAGCACAGATATGAAATAAAGTAGTACATATTTATATTTATAATTATCAATTTTGAAACATTTTTTAAATATTTTTTGTTTGTTTTTGAAGTCTTTTCATTCCTTGTTTCCCAAAAAAATAGTTATTAAATCCAATTTTTATGATCCTATTGTAAATATAATATGTTTACCAACAAAAATGTTTATTTTAACTATCAAATCAGACACATAACAAATCCTTTTAGCATAACAAAATTGCCTTCTTTCTTTCGGATAGTTAGGGATAAATTAAGGTAAAACTTCATATATAAAAATATAAATTATTATTATTTTTTTTTTTTTGAAAAAATCTTTTCCATTCCTTGTTTCCCAAAAATATAAATTATTAAATCCAATTTTTTATGATCCTATTGTAAATATTATATATTTACCAAAAATTTTTTTACGCACAAGAAAAAATATTTTAAAATTTATAATTAAATATTATTATAAGTTTATTTCATATCTGTGCTCTTAATTGTGTGGAAAATTAAAATAAAAAATATGGTATGCAGCGAGACTCGATCCCGGGACCTTTGGGTTGGGAATCACAGCTCTTACCGCTACACCACGATCCGCTTGCAAGACGAGAATCTTATCAAATATATAAGTACATGTTAAAATTTTTAATCGCGATTTTCTCCAAAATTTCTGAAAGTTGCTTCTTAATATTTTCATAAATTGATGTCCTAGTCATGCACTACTTCCACACCAAAAATGAACCAAATCGGTGATGACACGTTGGGATCCTCTCCTTGTTAGTGCCTTTCGACTGTAAGCCGACGATATCACATGCATTCAGGGTTGGAAAAAAACATGTTTTTTTCTAAAAAAAACAAAAAACGTGTTTTTTTTTGTTTTAAACATGTTTTTTTTGTTTAAAACGTTTTATTTGTTTTTTTTTATCCTCGACACAGAAATTCTAACAAAACCCAATGATTTAAAAAAAAATTAAATTAAGTTTTTAAAATTGAAAATGGATTAACAAAGCATCCTAACGGCATCTTGAGCTTTTTAGCACCTTTTTCTTGAAGCTTGGCTGAAGCAAAATGATTGTTTTCGAAATATGTTACTATGTCAACAACTTCAGCTTTAACATTAGAATTTTGATATATTTTGGTTTTATAAAGGTTTAAGATACGAGCTGAACATTCATAAGTTACCTATTATATTCATATTCCTTTCAGTACTTTTCAGTTCATTGCTTTTTTTGACGACATTAGCAGCATTGATCGTTTAAAATATTAAAATCAAACAAAGAACAGGTCAATTATAAAAAATAGGATTTTTTTAAACAAGTTTATTTGTATTTTTTATTAAATAACCTTTTAGAAAAAAAATCAAATAAAACAGTTGGAATTAAATATTAAGTTTTATATACTAATGCCATCTGTTCATAGAAAAAAAAATTGCTAAAAAAGTACATGTGTTTTAAACAATGTTTTTTTTGCTTTGTTTTAAACATGTTTAAAACAAGTGTTTTAAACAAAGTGTTTTAAACGTAACAACCCTGCATGCATTATAAGTAAATTTTGGTTAACAATCTCCTATCTCAGCGGTTCTTAAACTGTGGTCTGTGGACCCCTGGGGGTCCTCAGGGCTTTTTCTAGGGGCCCACGAAGGTCTCTTTAACTGCCATCAACGTAAATTTCGTTTCGGGAATCCCAAGCGTTACCTTTGAGTGTTCCCCAAAGAGTTTTAAAATGAGATAAAACACTAGTTTAAAAGGGTAAATTTCAAAAAAAAATTCTGGGGGAAAACCCCAGTCCTTCTCAAAATTATAAAGTCTATGTATAATCTTTTTCCTTGAAAATTCTGTGGTTTACAATGAGCTATTTTCTTCGAGTATATCCAAAAATGTCTCAAAATGAGCTATAACACTACTTTTAGAGGCAAATTTTCAATATTTTTTCTGGGGGTGACCTCCAAGGCCCTCTTTTTACTTGGATTGGAATAACTGTAAAATTTTAACATAACGAGCAACATAATTTGAATGCTACTTTTAAGTGATCTTAAACTTAATGTACCTTAGAAATACCGTTGAGTCAACTACCCTCTCCGAACAAAAGTCCGGTTACGGTCTGGATGTTCAAAATCTTGGGGGGCCGCAATGTCTGGCTGATACATAATAGGGGACCGCGTCGATCAAAAGTTTTAAGAACCGCTGTCCTATCTAATAAGCTGAAAATATTTTTTATGACTGGATAGACACAACTTTACCTTGAACATCTCCTCGAAGAAAACTGGATTGAATATGGGAATTGGTAAATTAATGTGGCCTGCATGACCATCACAGGACATGCAGTTCAAACCACATGAACCGCAAATTTCACCTTTCTCATTAGGACCTATATCAGAAAATTAATACATAACATTCAGTGAATTATTAATTGAAGCAACAAACCTCCATCATCACATTAGTAGGTACCTTAAAAAACTAGTGTATGAGTACACATGAAATTTCACATTCCAGCACAAGTGCAACAAAATTGTGCAACGCAATTTTTAAGTAAATTTGGATATTTAGAATTCAAAATTATATTTCATCATTTCTTTGCTTTTTAAACCATATAATTATTTTTTTTTTAAATTATTAAAACTAAAATGATTTAAAATGGCACAATGTTTTTCCATAAAAAAATAAAGATGATTTATCTCTCTAATCCATTATCTCTTAGTCCAAAGCATATCAAGTATTGTGCTTTTTGGTGATGAAATGTTTTTTTAATTCAGGCAATGGTTGATAAAATATTTTTATGTAGCATGTCAAACTAAAGCTGCAATTCTTTGAGTGAAATTCATGTCAAAAGGCACTTAAATAGATTAAGGGATATCAATATATGTGAAACTCTAAAAACATTATGGCACATGCTATTCAAAAAAGCTTTCTGAAAGAATCGTTCTTTTGCATGACAATGATGTCTTTACATCACTGCTACATCTAGTATATGTAAAAGGCAAGTAATAAAATTTAACAAAATAATGCACAGTAATAAAATTTAACAAAATAATGCACAGTAATAATTTTTTAAATACCTAGACGAAGATCATATAATCCTCCAGGAACAGGATTACTTAGCTTGTCAAGAATTTCCACATTGTTGATTTCAAGAACACTAATTTTCTTTATTTCTTCGGGTGAATAAACTTTAAAAGACAGCCCTTTAATTTGATAAAAGGTTATGGTCGGGTCCATTTCCTACAATAGTAAACACTGAAGTTAAAAAGATTGATAAAATAAAGAAATGGGGAAAATGTCACAATTGCACTTTTTGATTTTCTAGGTCTATGACGATACACATTTATGCTAAGTCACACTGCTTTCCCAGCCTTAAAAGTTGGCCATATGATTTTGTAAGGGTTGTGATAACCATTTCACTGAATACATTCTTTGGTGAAATGGTGACTACTGGTCCTGGGACTCTTATCAAAGCTGTGCTGAGTTAGCATAGTAATTTGGGCACAGCTTCGATAAGAATCCTCGAGCCGCCATATTTAGTACCAATAAGCTCAAATAATGACAACACTTAAAGCATATTGCTGTGGGAGCTGTGGATAAACATGGTGGCTGGAGGACTCTTATTGAAGCTGTGCTGTAGCAACTAAAGACAGGTAGTACGCTTGAATAAAATAGTATTAAAATAATAATTTATTTTAAAATCTGCAAAAATAAGAGAAGTTGACACAGGAGCAATTTCCTCAGGTATGGAAGAAATTCCCTGATTTTTAGTGCGTTCTAGCTACCGGGGAGTTACTGTTAAGCGGGGGGAAATCGCTATCCTCGCGATAAGTGTGACAATTTTGCTTACCTCTAATCGATGACTTTGATGGACGGATCGGTCGCAGACGCAATTAAGACAGAAAGCGTTAAGTGAATGGGAAGGCAGATGCCCGTGCAATATCAATACGTAGGAAGTTCAAAACGTGAAGGATCTCGCGATAAGTGTGACAATTTTGCTTACCTCTAATCGATGTCTTTGATGGACGGATCGGTCGCAGACGCAATTAAGACAGAAAGCGTTAAGTGAATGGGAAGGCAGATGCCCGTGCAATATCAATACGTAGGAAGTTCAAAACGTGAAGGATCTCGTGTCTGCTGTGCGTCCATTTTGCCTTTGTTGCCGGTCTTCAATCTTGATCTATCATGTTTAAAGTTGTCTCAATCGGCTGATCCTTGATTGTGAGTTTCGTGATTGAAACATGCCATACGGGGGCGGTTGAACACAAATCGATGGGTGGTTAAGATAGTTGTGGGGGGGGTCTCCCCCCCACTGTACCATCGAATTTAATCCCTAAGAAAGTTATTATCTATTTCTTAAAAATGTTCTTTTTTTTTGCAATTCTGATGATCAAACTTTGAAATCTCGTGTTTTGGCAAAATCTTGCCAAGTTGGCGATTTTCCCTCTGCTTATCAGTAATTTCCCTAGCGACCAAACTCATATCTGATAAAAAAGTTGCATCTGACTATTTTTCAGCATATTTTATCATCTTCATTTTTTGTATTTACCATTTTCATGAGAATCTCATACTTTTTGTTCTTTAAGTAAAAAAATCCATCTTATTTTTTAAGGGTAAATGATGTTTTAAGACCATAAACCTGCTTCCACTCACTACCTCCAATTCAGTTTGAAAATAACAGATATAGTCCTTTAATCTTTATTATCAGTGTAACACATTTTGGTGAATTGGTTTAATTATATTCTTTTTATTTGTTTTAACAAAATAAACATTGAAACAGATTTGATGTCTGGTCCAGAACGAGGAAAAGGGCAATAGTCAAGAACTCGAGATCAGCCAAACGGCAGCTTGGCAACTGCTGGCGGTCCACAATCCCCATAGAGAACCTACTTAAATCGGTTACTAAACATCAAATTAAGGAATCTATAAGTTCCAAAGGTTTTTGTGATACCGTAAAATGGGGAGAATCGGATCACTTTAGAACTTTGAGCTGATGCCAAAAATTTCCAAACAAAGATTTTGAAATGCTTTAAAAAGCATATTTCGAGTCCTAATCTATATACTGTCAGAATCTATTGAAAAAATTTCTTTTCTATGAACCGTTGATTTCCTACTTTTTTTAAGAGCTGTGATAAAATTTGCACACAATGCTGGGTTGAATCGGATCACTGCCAGTTTTTGTGCAAAAAATGCAGGTTTGATGTCTTTAAATCATAAGGATCATAAAATGAGGCTTTTATAGGTTTAATCTGGTGAATTGGATAAATTTGTAATTATATTAATGAATAATTTTTTTCATAAAATACATAGGTACAACATAAGAATGATGTTTCTCCTGTACAAAATGTGAAATGAATTAGGTTGGTTGGTTGTTTTGGGTTTTATGGCGCAAGGTCCCTATATCGGACATTCCGCACCAAACATGAAATGAATTAGGTAATGAATTAGGAAAAGATATTATTAACTTGTATCAGAAAGATCATGCTAGCATGATCTTTCTGTTAGTTGTTGTTGTTTATCCAAGTTAGTTGTTAGTTGTTTATCCAAAAAATAGTTGGATAAACAACTGAAAAACTAGCTAGTTTTTCAGTTGTTTATCCAACTATTTTTTTTTAAATTCTAAACGCTTTGACAAACCCTTGGAGATACCTTTAGGAAGAGAAAACATCCCTCATTGCTCTAAAAAATCATTTGCCATTAAAACACTTCAAAAAATTGACTTTTTATTAAAAATGAGGGGTGATTTTCTTTCCTTTATGACCCCTATTATATCATCCCATGACTGTAGGTGTTGATAATAACTAATAAAGCCAGAAAAAAAAACTAAGGGAAGAAAACGAAGCTTTTTATTAATGATCCGATTCACCCCGCATCAGTAGTCAGAATGGACTTTTACTAAAAAATTCATTAAAAATCGTAATAAGCACTTATTAAAAATTCGATTGAAAATAAGTCTTTGCAAAGATTGGGAGCACACGGGAGATAGCAAAAATTTAGGTAAAGAAGTTATTTTTCAGGTGAAATTAGTAAAGTTTTGACGGTACTTACGTAATATCCCGTCGACCGTGACGCTTAATCCGAAACGTTATCAAATCCCATTGAGTGTACTATTACTGTGCCGCTGAATTAGACGGCCGCTGAACGGTCGACGGGATAATACGTAAGTACCGTTTTGACAATTAAGTTTCTGTGACATTTTTTGTATTCAACTTCAAAGCCGTGGTGGACCCACGATATGATCATAAAATATTTTTCAATGGCTGAAATAGCTTCTAAAAAACGTGTAGAATCAGTCAGTTTTTATCCTGATTCTATAACTCTAACACAACAGGAGCTATGATGGTTTAAAAAACTTTCCTAACAGTGATCTGATTCCCCCTGTTTTACGGTACATTAGGAATAACAGGGCTGGGCACCAATCTCTCTAATTAGACAAATATTCTATAATGGCAAGGTTTTATTGTTTACGCATACAAATATTTAAAAAAAAAAATAAAAGAAGAACTGCCAGTTGCGATATTTTATTATTTTAGGGGATTTAGCATAAAACTCAACGCTTGCTTGCGCCCAGGAAATTCTAAAACACGGTTTAATAGTAGCAAATCAAGAAACAACACTTTTATATACATTTTTATGCATACTTTTCAGTTAGGAAAATATATTCACAGAAACACATATAACAAATCGCAGTAATACTTACAGTCACGTGTGTTTTCTTCACATGGAATGGATTAAAAATTATTTTTTATACAGAAAGGAAAAGAGAAACGGGATATCCCCTTTCCAGAGAGGAAACTGTGAATTTATCAGTTAACGAAATAAAAAATACACAAATTTGATATGATAATAGGATAATACTAATGTAATATCTTGTTTTTAATTTTGTTGTTAAATAAAGGGAACCATAAACATGCGCGGACGTGACGTCACATGTGGAGAATGGCATGGTGTGAACAAAACAGTTAAGATATCTGTAGATAAATTAAAAAAAGAAATATAGATTATGAAGACTTAAGAGATTTACTGACCCATTAAAAAATAAATTTATCATTATAGAGTAGGTAGAGTATGAATTTTCTCAAGATGTTATCTTTTATATGTATTTTATTGAATTTCTTTGGACAGACAAAGAAGAACAGCCCTCTGTGATTAAACCCTTCTGAGAAATGTTATGATTGCTGAGAAACTTCTAAACTTTAAATAGTTTCGGTTTCAATTTTCAATATTTGCACGAGAGCACGAGTTTAAATTTTTTTTTTTCAATTTCAATACGATTTACGTGTTTTTATCACGTATCTTAGATTGTTTTTTAAGTTCAGAATCTTTAATAATTATTTGGTTTTAAACTTGAAAAAGATTCTGGAAATGAATATATCTAATCGATGTTGGAATGTCCTTCTTAATGAAGCGGCTAAAAACGGTGTTTTTATTGATGCGAATAGCAGTTCTGTCGTGTATGCGATGTTAAATCTTGATTCTATTGAGGAGAGAATTCAGTATTTATTTAAGTATTCGCCTTACCATATTCTTCTTTCCAAAACTTCCATAATTGATTTTGCCACTAAAGTTCCTGGGGCCATTGAAATGCTGAGCACTCTGTGCTCAACCAAAAATCTAAACATCTGTTCTGTAAGTTCAGGCTTGGGTGAAGACTTGATAGGTTTTTTAAGTGCTATTAACGAACTTGGTGTATTTCACAAAGGATCTCTCTCTATTGGACTTATAAATAAATATGAGAGTTGTTGTCATACTGCTAAAAATCTTTTTGAAGCTAATAGTAATTTCCAACTGTGTAACTCCTGGGAATACACACAGTGTGATCCTTTGACGACTTGGACAACTGAGGCTGAGAACTACTTGGCTCGAGCTGATGCTGTTTTTCTGTCCTTTCCATTCGTCAAGTACATTAATAAAGCCAGTGTATTCCTAAAATTTATGAAGGTGAGAATTGTGTCTTGTTTCTTTGCTTAAGAATTTTGTGTTAAATTTAAATACTCAACCAATTTAAATTTTTAAATGATCACAATCCTAATGTGGTCAGCTTTTCGGTTTCATTCTACAATCGGGTGCCACTTGTTTTTCTTTTAATTTTTAGTATTGCCAACTAAGGTGATAATTCATTTTCTAGCAACCCGGTAGATATACCGGAGTATGATGCTAAGATTAGTGCCAAAAAAGTCGCCAAGAAGAGTGGCCCCCAGTTGTAATATAGCACCAGCTTTTCTACAAATCCATCTAGGAGACCAAACTTGGATAATGTAGAAGCCAAGTGCAGAGAGTTTTGGAATTTTTCAGAAAATCTTTTTAAGTAATTTAAATTTTTGATAAATAAATTGATTTTTTCTTACTGTTGCTTATGAAGCATTATTACAGTATTTAGGTGAACAATAGACTCATTAAATGTTTTAAGTCAAAATTCAAATGACTGGGGGCACTTAATAATTAGTTTGCAGAAAATATTTGAAGAAATTTTGGGTTCATCCAGGTTTTTCTGACAGGGTCATGTTTTAGGAATTTTGTAAAAATGAAGAGCTGGTAGTACTATCACAGTGCTTATAACTTCTAGAATACATGCAAAACTGGTAGTTAATTCTATCTCAAAATGATAGAAACATTTTGAAAACAATTTTTACATCCACTTTTGATCTTTCGACTTATGTGAAGAGACTGTTTTTGGGAATTGTTATTTTGTGAAGGGTCCTCAAACAGACCCATTTTCTTTATAGATGAACCCCTTGTATAGCAAAAAAGAAATCTGGGTGTTATGCTATTTTTGTTTAAATTTGGTATTAGCGAATGGGTGAGGCGGACCTGGAAAAAGTTTTAACCTTCCCCCAAACCTAATAAAATTTAACCGAACCTATTGTATTGCTCCTATGGAGCTGACAGGGGCTTCCCCCGAACCAGGTTCGTAGGTTCGGGCACTTTTTCCAGGTCCGGGGTGAGGTTCTAGGGGAGATAGTTACTAAATCATAGGCAAAAAATGTTGAGGATTGAAGTCATCCAATGCTATTTATTTTGCCTACCCTCCCGTCCTTAGTGCACAATTTTATTTCATAAACAGAGTAAATCCAAAGAAGCCGGGCCTGGGCGCCATTTGGTGTTACAAATGCCTTTCATTGGTGAGTAAGCAATATAACTTCTATAGATCTGGGTTGCCAGAATTTACAATTTTTGGCTTCTTTGGATGACTCTATGATCACTGCTTAATTAGGAATTTCCCTTTATATTTAAACCAGTCCCTGGTTTAGAAAGACTTTTTGAGTTTTAAATAGATTATGATTATTAAAAGTATTCTGAACACTGTGTTACAATTTCATAAACTGCAAAGCATATAACTCAGGAAGTTTAAAAGATAAATATATTTTAAACGGGTCCTTCATGGCGATCGCAACTAGAGCAGTCGCCAACTTGGTGACTATTCTATATCGACTATTCTATTCTATATCTCTAACAGGTCCTCCATGGGTTGCCAAGAATGGGTTCTTGGCAACCCATGGAGGACCTGTTTGAAATCTGTATATGATTTCTAGGCACAGCTGGAATAAGAGTCCTCCATTTGGAGACTCGCGTTGCGGTCGCCAAGTTAGCGGCACGATTAGTTATAGTGTACAGTTGGCGATCGCGATTCCAGCTGATCCGATTTTTATTTTCTCCATTCTATTATTTTAAAGAACAATATGTGTCAATTTTTTTATTTATTGTGTTGGCAGTGTTATTGAGTGTATATAGGTGTACATTTCTGTTGTTACTCATGCAATGAAAAAATTCTAAGCTAATATAAATTTCATAGAAATATCAACAAAAACAAATTAACCATGTAAACATACAGTTGATGACAGCAATAATAATTGTTTGATGCTTAAACCTAATATTAGCTTTCAAAATCTTTTAGAATTTTCGATAGTTCTATATTACTCTGTTAATGGATTCAAAAATGTTGCCAAATCAATATATACAATCATAAGCAACAATATCGGAATATCATATTTTACTTTATTGATTTAATGATTTAACAAATATATTTAAAATTGCATTCAATAAAACTGCAGAAATTAATATATTTGGTGAAATAATCGTTAATAATTATGTTCGTGGGAAAATTTCATTTAGCTCTTTTAAAATAAAAACAAATTTTGGTTCTTACGCATTATTTCGTCGACCGTGCCGGTGAATCCGAATATTTTATCAAAGCACATTGACTGTTATAGCTGTGCTACTGAATTTGATGGTTGCTGGACGGTTGACGGTATAATACGCAAGTACCCACATGTCCAAACCCAATCTAAGTCACTACTTATTTTTTAGAGATGGGCAAGAAACGAGTAGCAGTTAAAAAATAGCTGCTACAGGAAAAAAATTAATGTAGCTGCTAAACGTGTTATGAAATAGCTGCTAAAAATTAGCAGCATTTCTAGGCTCTCTATTGGTCAAAAAATAGTGCTGACCAATAAGAATTGTCTAAATTTAGCAGTAGCAGTTAACGAAGGAAATGAAAGGAATACACAATTAATTCCCTTATCAGTAGCAGCTACTGTAGCTGCTAAAAAATAGCGCCTGTAACCTCAACCTCAAAGAGTACTGCTTAATCTGCTAATTTTTAGCAGAAACTTTTAGCTGCTATTTTTCCTTAACGAACGTAACTGCTGCGTTTTATTTAAAAAAGTAGCAGATTTGCCCACTTCTACTTATTTATGCTTTCCAAGAATCTGAATACATTAGCAATTCATCTTTGATATGTGTTTTCGTAATAATAGGCAAGTCCTAAAATGTTTTGCATCTTAAAATATCAGCTTAGAATAAAAACACTTGGTTTACTTTTGCTGTTTGAGTTGTAACAATGTGAATTTCTATATTATTGGCATGAAAGCCAACTTTTCAAATACAGTGAAATAGTTGATAGGCTAACATAAAAGTACCGAATTTTTTATGATAAAGCATCTAAAATATACTTTGCGTAAATCATCATTTGTTTTCTAATTATTTTTGTTTCTTTATAGGGTTTGTTAAACAACATAAAACCTGGAGCATTTGTGTTCTGCTTTTTTCAAAAGAAGCAGGATGAATTCTTCCGTTCCAAAGACTTAGGTGGTTTAATACTGAATAACCCACTAGAGGTTCAGATCAGCAATATTCCTTTTGATGATTTAATTATAGAAATAATCGGAAAAAAGCCTGTTTTATCAGGCAGTTGCTTTTTGAATGTGTGGAAAAATAAAGACCCTGGGATCCATGTATCCCCTGGCATTCAAAATGAATTGAACATTAGCCAAGATCAACACACAATTTTGTCTTCCAGCTTACCAACAGACAAAATTTCTGCATCAAAATCTGACCTAAATGTCCAAGTTCCAGACAGTTTCAAGAATATTGCAAGATCTGAAAGTTTGTTGACTTCATTAATGGAAAGTATGAAATATTTGGAATTAGTTACGAGAAAGTGTAAGACATCTCCCAATTCATCAGATTCACTCTTAGAAAATGAGTCTGCTAAAAAAGAAACTGTGGAAATGGATTCTTTGGTAAAGGCCTTAATGTCATTAGAAGAAAGTTTAAAAAGATTGTGTTGCATTCTAAGAAAGTGTCCCATCACTTTTTCTGCAAGCCGTAAACCGCAAAATATAAAAGCTGAGACTGAATTTAACTTGTTTACAAATGAAAATCAACTATCAGAAACCAATGATTATTCAAATGACTCTTTGAGTTTAATTATTCAAAGCTTAAATAACATGATTGACAAGCTTGAACATAATTAACAAACTTATGTTACTGAAAATAAAGTTTAACTGTTATGTTTGCAGTTACATGTATTGATTATTTAAATTTTAACCCCTTAATGACTGTTTTATACTTTTGAGCTTTGCAAATTTTACATAGTGACAATCTTTAACTCTATTAATGCTAAACGTTTTTAAAATTACCCATTTAGGTGTGTGTTTTTAATGTTAGTGAAACGACATCTGTGGTGGCTCAATGGGTTGTTCAAATGGAGATTCACAATTATATTTTGAAAACAAATTTAAGTAACAGTCCCATAATTAAATCACTAAGGACAGTTCACAGTGTAAAAAATAGTTTTATATTCAAAAATCAACACGAAAAGTTTGAAACAAATTTAGTCAATTCAATATTTTTAAACAAAAATTGACAATTCCTTTGCACTTGTTTTGGATTGAATGACATCAGATTTGTTTCGGCCCTACTTAAAAGTAAAAATCAACTATGACTTTGAATCCTAAGCCAATGTTTTAGGTAATGTGATGTAACATACTGTTTTCGCACCCTTTTTAAAAGTCAAACTTAGAAATTAAATTAAAGGCACACTCAAAGTGTGGTGTGTAGGAAGAGGAAGTCGAGCGGCCGGCAAAGGATTTAAAAAATTAAAATATTATTTAAGACTTGTTTTTCACAAAAGCAATTTCTTTTTCATAAAAATGGGCCCCAAAAAATAAAACCTGCATCGACCCCTGAGTGATATAGGTAAAGGTGGAAATTTAAAAACTATTCCAATAATTTAGTTGCATGTGTTGCTAAGATAACTTCTTTGTGTTAGTATTTTAAAAAACGAAAATGAAAACTTGGATTTAAACTTTTTAATTCAGAGCTGTCATCAAATTTAAAATTATAAAAGTACATTATGAATATTTGCTTAAAGTTTTCTTATTTTGATTATGAATACTTGTAATAATAGTCCTAACAACCACTGAAAATAGTGTTTTTAAAGACTGATAAGATAAGTCTTTATCTTTCTACTTTTACAGTGGTAAACAAGATTTCATTACTTTAGGACCTTAACTTACCTAGATTTTTTTAAAATTATATTCCAATTAACATTTGTTTTTGTTATAGTAGTATTGTAATTTACAATTATGTCACAAAGATATACTAATTTATCTTTATGAAAATTAGGTTAATAAGTAAGGTTAATAATTAAGTACAAAATTTTATCAAAGAAATAGAAATTTTAGCAAATAAAACATTTTAAATGGAGCAATTGAGATCTTTCAAATCATAATTAGTTTCTTTGGATTAGTTAGGTTGCTTAGAGTCTAACTCATCACAAAGCATTTCTTCACATTTAACATTAACTGTTTGATTACTTACAACTAATTCCAAAGAACTGATTAGTCTGTTTATTCTCTCAGTTAAATGTTCAATGTTATTGAGTTTTTCAGACACCATTGCAGGTACAGAATCTTCATTTTTGTTCATTTGGTTTTTGGGTTCAAAATCATTCTCAACAGAATTAGCTAAGTTATTGATCTTGTTAGTTAAGGATTTAATAATGCCCAGTTGATGGTCAGACAACATGTCAGTAACCGAATCAGTCTGTGTATATTTCGACTCTTTTAAAGATTGATGAATCTGAAGACTTTTATCAATCGATTTTAAATGTTTTTCATTTGAGTCTTTGGAGGAAATTTCTGTAGTACATGTTGAAATATTAGGTTCTTGGCAATCAATAATTTTCTTCTCAGACATGTTACTTGAAGTCTCACTTGTTTCTTTAATTAACTTTGATTCTAAACTCGTGTTATGGAAACCTTTGTCTTCAGGTGCAGAGGGTGTTATTTTTTGAAGGTTACTTGTACTGCTTCTTACACTGACACTAAATTCTTTCATACTTTTAACATTTATTGATGCTACATTCTGAGTTAATAAAGAAACATCATGATCCGAAATTTTTGATTTTGAATGTCCTTCTTGTCTGAATTCTGATTTAGGAATGCATTTTTTCCATACAAAAAACACACCCCGTGCATTTTTAACTGGATTTCTCCCCCAAACCTTAATTAATTCTTCTGGAAATTCATGAGGAAACATGTGATTCACTTTAACAGGTCCATACAAATATGTTCCATTGAATTCACTCAAAACTTCTTTCATCATACAACAACTGGGCATGGTATCAATGAAAAAGACCGTAGCTCCTGGTTTAATATTTGAAGCTAATTCCTAAAAAAGTAGAAAACAATTATTAATGTAGTGTAGTTGCCTTCCTCCTTACAACTATACCACTTAGTTAATAAAGCAGGTACAGAGAGTACACCCCTTTCTACATGACAGTACATTTTTGTACTACTGCTTAAGTAATCTAAATATAGGTAGCTCTATAATTTTACAAAAAAAAGTTTTATCCTGAAGGTATTGAATTTTATGGATGTTTAAGACTGCTTGTCTATAGTGGATATTGATCCAAATTTCTGTAGCTAAAAATTTTAAATAACTTGTTCAATCCATGTACATTTTTCAGCATACTTACTAAGTGTTAACCAAGTCAGTTACTAAGTGTAAGTTACTAATTCTACACGCTTGATATAATAAATTTAATCCCATATGGAACAGATACAATACCCATAAATCGAATGACAAGTGTACACAATATAAAAATGAGTTAGGCTTTCTAAGAATTAAACAACTAATAAGATATTTATAAAGCAGGGTTGGGAAAAAAACAGGTTATTTTCAAAAAAACTAAAAAACCCGTTTTTTTTTTTGTTTAAACCAGGTTTTTTTACTGAAATTCTTCCCTAACACATAAATACAAATATTTCTGATTGTTTTCATTTATGAATGCATTGAATAAATAGTTCATCAATTCAGCTATTAACTAAGTGACTTAATTAATTAATTAAAATTAATTTTATTTAATTAAAATAAGTTAAAATTGTACATAACCATAAAAAACCAAGGGAGTCTGTTTAGAGCATTAAAAAACATCTGGTTTTTATAATGCATATTATATTTAAAAATCCAGTGCTTATTTGATTAAAAAAAACAATTGGTTTTTATTATGCATTCAAATATCCAGTTCTTAATGAATTAAAAAAAAAAAACAAATAGTTTTTTTTATAAATAAAACCAAGGGAGTCTTTTTAGAGCATTTAAAACCAACTGGTTTTTATAATGCACATTTAAAAATCCAATGGATTAAAAAAACAATTTGTTTTTATGATACATTCAAATATCTAGTCTAGTTCTAAATGAATTAAAAAAAAAACAAATTGGTTTTTTATAAAAAAAAACCCAAGGGAGTCTTTTTAGAGCATTAAAAAACCAAGTGGTTCTTTATAATGCAAATTTAAAAATCCGGTGATTAGTTGATTAAAAAAACAATTGATTTTTATTATGCATTCAAATATCTAGTTCTTAATGAATTAAAAAAAAAACAAGTTTCAAAACCAAACCACTCCAGGTTTTTTATAAAAAAAAACAGGAGTCTTTCTAAGAAAATTTCAATTGGCTAATTGTTTTCAAAAAATTGCATAGCTTTACAGCATTAATGTCAGAAGCATTCAACATATTTTGTTCAAAAGACAATATTTGAATCAATAAATGACTTTCAACCCAAAAGTTTAGCTGAGGTTTTTTTTTTTTTTATGAAAATCCAACTATTTAGACAACAATTGAACTACCAACTATCCAATTATTTAAACCAAATGGTTTAAACCGTGCCAACCCTGTTATAAAGTGATTTTTTTTTTTTGAATTTCAATTCAAGGGACAGTTTTTAGGAACCTTAGTTCATGTAAAATTATAATATTAAACTATTAACCAGAGATGATCTTCCTGGATGGAGGGCAACAGTCTTAGAGATGGGATAGATTTGCAAGTTTCGACCTCTGCTTTGGAAGTCATACATCAGCATGGCAAAAATATTGCTTACTTAAGATGACGTGTTGATTGATATGTGAAGTGATGCCTAAAAATTGAGAATGAGGACACCAAAAAGATGTGATTTTCTCTCACACAGTGGCGTAGCCGGAAATTTTTTTTTCAGGGGAATATTGATATTTCAGGAGGGGAATCTATGGTCAAAAAAGAAAAATTTCTCGAGTTTCTTCGATTCTCTGGCTACGCCCCTAGATTCACAACTCAGTTAACAGCTAATTTTGCAGTTTTTACTTACATTTAGAGTCTCTTGAATATCCCTTTCATGTTCACCAAGAGCAGTCAAGTTTAAAAGCTTGAACATCAAAACAACATCAGAATTTTTTAATATTTCAACAGCATTCTCTTTAAAATTATAAAATATATTGGCTTGCAAAACATTTAATCCTTCAAATTTAATATTTTGGTTAATTTTTTTTGACTTCTTGGCTCTACAAATGGCACCAGACAGTAAATTAACAGTGTTTCTCCATGCACCATGCTGTGTTAGAATGTGAACATTCTGAAAATATGGAATGGAATGTTTGGGCTCTAACTCCAATATGGCTGAAGTGAATGCCAAAAAGTCCAACCCTGGACCAAAACCCAAAGAGCAGAGGTTGGATTGATGTCTCCAGCTCCACCCCTCAATAAGTGTCTTGGAATCTTCATAAACAGAAAAAAAATCAAAAATACACTCTTTTAGAAAATAAAAATGGCATACAGAATATCTATACATGTATGCACATCTCTCATATGGTACATCAAAATCCGCAATAAAAGTAGAGGAAAATTCTTTGATTGAAATGACTATTTCATTCTTGTTAAGATTGAATTTATTACTTTCCTGAGTAAATGCTTCAAAAAAAGTAGCAATAATATGTTCCATCCTGAAACGAAAAGTTAAGAACTTTAAATTGTGTCTAGATAGAAAATCTATATTAAATAAAAAAGGTGCAAAAGAGCAAATTTTTTATTCAAGATTTTTTTTGCTTGAAATAATACTAATTACAAATAAGGGCATTTATTATAAACTCCCTCTTTTCTACTATGCATTATAGCCTTTCACCAAGTTTGAACAACAAAATATTTAGATCACTTATCTATAGCCTTAGCTTTTTAATTTATTTAGTTCAACTACAAGCAAAAACTAGGCACAGAATTTCCTAACAGGGATCTTGTGAAATAAAACTCTAAACCAATCAACCTTGCAAAAAATATAAATTGTGAGTTAATGCGTCTCTTCCAAAAAATATGTTAAGTTAAAAAAAGAAAACCTTAAAATTTTGAAAATTGCAAAGAAAGGGATGAAATTACATTATGAATGCCCAAGTTTTAGTTATTACACAAAAAATATACTTGCAAAAGTAACAAAATGTTTTAAGTCTATAGCAAGTTAGTCACAACTTGTTTTTAAAATTTATCTTGAAGTAGTTATTAATAAAAGTTAACTTTACATATTTTAAGTTTATGGTACCAAAATTAAAAAAAAAAAAAACTCAGAAAAAAGCATTGCATTTTAATATTGGTATCTCGAAATAGTATTTATTTTGGATGCCAAATATTTGAATTATGTTCAAGGTAAATCCTTCCCTGATTTATCTATTAAAATTTTAATGAAAATAGCAAAATACAATAGATTATTGGTGTTGTAATTTTTAGCGTTTAAAACTACTTGGGTATTTTTACAGTAGAGATAAAGGGAACAATTAAATAATAGATAACGAAGATAAACATTTTTCGAAATTATTATTTGAAAAGAAATCATAAGTATATAATGAATTTAAAAATAATTACTTAAGAGATTTCAATAGTCAGATATTGCATAAATCGCCGTTTCACCGTCTAAACGCTCATTTAAAGTTAAAAGAACAGTGGCTAGTTAAAAGTAGGCGAACCGAAAACCGAAACCTTCCTTATCTCTTGTTGCCAGATATATAAACCTAATTTCTACGGATTTCTCCGAGCTTTAAACTGCTTTAAACACGTGTGCACACTGAGCTACACGTGTGTTGAAAAATTTCTTTGATAGAAATTTTTCTTTTTAAGAAAATTTATCAGATAAAAATCTGTTGTAAAATGGTACATTTATTTTGAAATTTTCTCATGTCGTTTGTTTTGTTTTTAAAATAGTTGTTAAGTCAGGTAGATATTTGATTAAAAATTAAGCATAAACCTACATAACACGATATGTTTGTTTTGTTTGCATTCTCCTCCCTGAGAAAACTCCATGCGTGTTTCCTTTTTAGATCTTAGCAAACAAATTTCTGGTATGTAACGATAAATCTACTTATCTATTAAATTATTTTTGATCCAACGAAGAGTCGTTAAAGTTTTATATGAACTACCGTAATTTTTGCTGGTTGTTTACTTGTTTTATAATTAAACTAAGTGTTATAGTTTTTCTGTCAGCATGTTCATTTAAAAGTATTTAGTATATAGAATAGGTTTTTTATACACACGGAGATTCCATAGTAGAGGGTACTAAAAGCTAGGGGTTGTAGGGGATACCTAGACGACTATGAATCGGGAGTCGGGAATGCACCCCTATAACCATGGGCCCCCATACTTAGGGGCAAGATAGTCTTGTCTTGAGAGAGTTAAGGGCTTGTGTCTGTTCTCTACTTATTAGGTCTTATTTATTGTTCACCGAAACTTAGAACCCGAAAATACCACCCATGAGGCACAGATCAAATTTCTCTTTGAGAAGGGGTAAAGCTGCTGGGCTGGTCACCTGTTTGGATTCAATGATTGATAGCTTCTTCTATCCATGTATCTATGGATAAACCATTACCCCGTATTTCTATGTATTTTTTCCAGAATATATTCTAACTTCCACGAGAAAAACTTTTGACTTCGTAAAATATTGTGGGGATTGTTAATGTTACCAGATGTATAATGTTTTTGGTGGGACAGTCCCGCTTTTTACCTCGCTGACCCGATGTCCCGCTTTTTCGTTAATGTCAAGCCAAAGTCCCGCTTTTCCGATTAAATTTCATGAAATGAGAAAAATGTAAGGAAAAACCTGGAATTTTTCAATTTTTTTTCAAGAAGTAGTCTTTCAAAAGTTCTTAATTGGTAGGCCGAATTATTACTCATTCATAAGTTGATATTTAAAAGTTAAAAACAATGGATTTAATTTAATAATTATAGAAAAGTGTGCGTTCAGGGTGCTCATAAAGTTCAACCTCTTCTCGAAGTTTTGTACAGTTTTCCCCCTTCAAACACACTGTTGCGTAGGAAAACGTCAGTCCAGCCCAATGGTCTGAAAATGGGTTGAAACAATCTTTCAATGAGTGAAATTTTCTGGGGGAGGACCCCCAGACCCCCCTATTTGACAGATTAAAGGTAATAATTAGTAAACGAAATGCAAATTTTAAATATTATCAGATGGCACATGAATTTAAAACTTTAAATTTTACTTAAAATCTGAACACTAAATCCAAAAGTTGCGCTAAAGCTGCAAACTAATAGAAAATATGCGAGTAAGAAATACAAAGATCAAGAAAAGAAATGCAAAACTCTGCTCAAGCCTCTTCATCAGGAGGACAGGACTTGAGCAGAGGGGGGTGTTCTGCATATGTCCCCAACACCCAGCAAAAAGACAAGAGAAACATAGAAAAATGACAAAACATCAAAACGCCAAGAAAAAAGACATGAGAAACACCGATAATGGATGAAGACACCAAAACAAACCATAAATTTAGTTTGTCTCTCTGAACTGGGAATGAGAAGAGAAATTGTACTAAGATGACCAGAACAATAAAATAACTTGTAGCACAGTGAGTTTTTGGCCCATCGCATGAGGTGCGACTGTTACGAAAATGGGCCAGTATGTGTTGGACTTAGTTGGATAGGATGCCAACCAAGAAGGGGTTAACTATGAAAGAAATTACCCAAAGTTGGCTTCAAAGTGTTGCCCTTCTATGTAAAATTCCTATCTCTTTCTTATAATACTACTAACAAGTTTTAATGTTTTGTTGAATAGGTATACACTGATTCTCACAAGACTTCTACTGTCATATACACCTAATATTTCCTCAGCTATGGAGGTGAAAGGATGGGATGACTTAAATCTTAGTTCAGGGGTTCGAACAACTATTGAAGAGTTGAACTTCAAGACTATGACACCTGTGCAGGTAAAACTATGCAAATTTTGTATTGTGTTTAATTCCTCTCTTAAGATTCCTTAAACTTTTCAACTTTAGCAGTTTAACCATTGATCTTAATGTATGGAAGAAAAATACTAACCATACAGAAATACATTATTTTATCTAGTAAGTATAATTCCAATCGATGTAAGGATTTTCTAATCATAGCTAATATATTTTTTTACTTATAGGCATCTTGTATACCAATATTTTTAACTAAAAAGGATGTTGCAGTTGAAGCTGTTACAGGAAGTGGAAAAACTTTAGCATTTTTGATTCCAGTATTTGAAACAATGCTTAAAAACGCCCCTTTCCAAAAACATGATGTAAGTATAGGCAATATTTTCTGGCTAAAAGTGCATTTTAGTCCCATTCATAAGGTCAAACCAGTTTACCTGGAAAGTTAGAGGTTGAAAGACATTTTTGACATATACCCAAGTGGTTTATAAAAATCCTGTTTATATGCATCCACATTGTTTGGTAATTAATTTATTCTTTTTTGATTAAAATTAAAAACTTTAAGTAAGACAAACACTATTGTTTATGTTTTACAAACCAACTGTTTTGAAGCATACTGTTTTCTAACAGTCATATTCACTGCTGACCTGGCCAGTTGTTAACCTGGAGTCAAACCTCTAATGGGTAGAATACTAGTTTTCCTTCTTTAATTACCCATCAGAAGTTTGACTGGCAGTCAATCCCTGGTCAGGTTAGCAGTAAATATAGCCATAAGAGTGAAGTTTAATTTGTTTAATTTGCTGTCCAAACAATCATTTACATCAAAGCTTCTAAGAATATTAAGTGCTAGAGTAAACAAGTAAAATTAGCTTTATAAGAATAGCATATAATTTAGCTCCATAGGAGTCAGCAAATGTCTCTAAATAACCAACAAGAACAAGCATATAACTTAAATTCCATAAGTTATCAGGGATATATCAAAGTGTGCAACCTCAATTCATAGCTTCTGTCACACTTATGCAAACCACTGATATTAGTATACAGTAAAATCTCCATTTTTCAAAATTATTTTGATTGGAACCTTGTTTAACTGATGTAAGTTTCTTAAGTTATTGTTTTGGTAATTTGCTGATGTATTAGCTAATATTTTCTAGTTAGTAAAAAGTGAGTAATCAAATTTAAACCAAAAATAGAAACATTGTGGTGACCAATCCATGTTGTCATCACAGGGTACCCCCAGATTTATCCTCCTGAACCCGTTCTAAGAGACGAGGAATAGTAGATATTCAACATGACCCAATGCTTCAAGGGCTCAGGGGTCCCTGGACAAGCCCCCTAATGACAAGTATTGGTCATGCAATTTTTGTTTTTAGTTTAAATATGATTGTTCAATTTTTGTTATCGAATTATAAAATCCAATATCCAAAGATTCTAGAGTGCAGCTTGGCACCACTATTCCTTAGATTATATTTGTGCTTTCATCTATTAATTTTAAAGGGTTTTCTTAAATGTTAGTATTTAAAGACATTTTTAATTTTCTATTTTGTACTATTTTCTGGCATATTTAAAATTGTTATTTCATGTGTGTTTTAAATAAATTAAAATTGATGGCCTGTGTTTATAAATTTACTAGGTAGGAGCCATTATCATCTCTCCAACTCGTGAACTAGCTGCCCAAACTTCTGATATTGTCGAGACTTTTCTTAAACATCTTCCTGAATTTACAAGCATGTTAATCATTGGAGGAGGTCCTGTGTCAGTTGATGTAAATAACCTTCTGGAGAAAGGGTATAGACTTTATATGATATTGATGTTATCTCAGTCCTTTTATCTTTGTTTTTTTCTATGATCATCTATTGTTACTCTAGTTCAGGGCATTAAATTTCAGTTCTGTATATACCAGCCAGACTAAAAGATTTACTTACCAATAAATTGAGGTACATAGTTTGATTTGAAATGTAACATTTTAAAAGACAACATATACTTACCAGCCTTAAATACTTGCTTGTCAAGTTGGTAAGTAGAAATTTTTGGCCCTGCCCTAGGTTAATGTATTTTGAAAATATCTGTGTACGCATTTTTATTGCTTTTAAAATAGATAAATTTATTTTTATGGAATATTAAATATTCTATAACAATATTCAATTAATAATTTTGAAAAAAAAATAATTAATTGGGAATTGAGCAAATTTATTACATCAGATGATATTTTATATTTTCTTATAATTACAAAATGGCCTTGCATTATATGTTATATTTCTAAATAACTCATCATAAATTACTTTAAATTTAACTAATAAACTCTTCATCAACCTACTTTTAAAACCATATTGTGTTTATCATTTTCTTTATACTCTTTCAATTCTGCCCCTGCCAAATTTTCTATAGGATTCAATGGTAATCTCGTGCGGCTTAGGGTTAAGGGTATGGTAAATTTTTTTTGTCTTAGTGAGGATTTTCTATGAATTTTTATTTAAGTTTTTTCATTAAAGAGCCAATATCATTGTTGCCACTCCTGGACGATTAGCTGATCTTTTCTCACAGAAAACATTGAAGTTTGGTGCATTTGTTAAAACACTGGTAAGAAGATATTTGTTGTCCACTATTTCATTTAAAAAGTAAATTTTAAAATGTCTTAAAAAGTATTGAAAAGCCTATTTGCAAATATTAATTTTATGAGATTTTTAAAAAATATTCTGATTGTATTTCTCATTTTCAGGAGATGCTGATTCTTGATGAAGCTGACAAGTTGCTTGATATGGGTTTTGAAAAAACGTAAATCTAAAATTATTTAGATTTTATATATATTTACTTATATATAGTATAGTATGACGGACTGAATAACATTTAAATATACTCTTATGAGTTTAAACTTTTAAAAGCTAATATTTAATGTACAGTACACATATTAAATTCTTTATACTGGGGAGTTTTACTGGTAAAACATGAAGCACATATAATTTTGCGTGTAAGCCAAGAATTTTTGGAAAATTTTCCTTCTCGAAAGTGGGAGTGTTGGTGTTTACGTGGATCTAAAGAGTTTGAAGATATTAATAATGGGATTAAGTTTTGCGCAAGCCCCTTACGAGCATATTAAAATAACATCCACTGAGGTGTGCTCATACCAATATATAAAAAAGAAACAAATTTAAAGAAAACACAAAAAGTAAAAGTAAGGGAATTTATTTTCACACCACATTAAGATTTATTATGCATATAAAGGAAGTACTAATCTTGATGTTCTGGTTTGAATCTTAGTGGGATTCAATCATTCAATGCAAGTTTTGTTGCTACTGTTTTTTTTTCTGGCTCTGATTTTGGTTATTCATGGGAGCAAAGATGGTAAATTTTGACTCAGTTTTATATGCAAGTTTTGAATTTTTGGTCAATTTTTTGAAAAAAAAAACCGTATCCTAGGCTTATACTTGGAATGTACGGTATTCAAATGAGCTAATCCAGTAGATCTTCCTAGTGTCAATAAAAGTCAGTACTAATCTCAAGCTTTCTATGTTTCTATCTCAGATATATAATTTTTAGAATATTTTTTGAATGACATCTATACTTGGAAATCTCTTGCACATGATCAATAATACCCTTAGTAAAAAACACATTTTCTCATTTTTACTTTAAAAATACATTATTTATATTGTTTTTGCTTTTAGCATTACTTATAACATTTATTTGTTTGCAGCATAAATTCTATACTTGAGTACCTCCCTAAGCAAAGACAAACAGGTTTGTTTTCAGCTACACAAACCAAGGAAATGGAAGATCTGATTCGTGCTGGCATGAGAAACCCTATTTGCATTTCTGTAAAAGAGAAAGGCTCTTCACAAAGTTCTATTCAAAAAACCCCTTCAACTTTGTCCAATTTCTACATGGTATGAAGTATTTAGGTAGTTTTATGTAAAGTAAACAATTGACAAAATATATTTGCAAGTAAGAGTCAAATCAAATATCCCCTTAAGGTACTTAGGGGATTAATTCCGTTATCTCTCCTGTTACAAATTGCTAAGCTGTTTTGGGTGCCAAAAAAAAAAGAAGAAATATCTGCAATTTTTATTGTTGTTATCAATAAAACAGTACAAGTAATAAGTTAGCCATTTTTGGTGATATTTCTGTGATTTGGCATCTGAAACTGTGTACTGACTTTTAATGGGACAGTTAACAGAATTGTATCTACTTACGTATTACCCGCATGCCATTGTTTTCCTTAGCAATTTTTTCAAACATAAAATGAAAACAAGGAATATCAAGCAATTCAATTGTCAGTAAGTAAATTGTTTAACAAAAACACAAACAAAATAAACTTGATAAATCTTTGGTGATTAATCATTGGCATGTACGGTAATACTATACATAGGTTCATACATAGGTTAATTTTTCTTTTTCCTTCAATACAAACTATATTTGATTTGTTTTTATTTTTCTATAGTGCTTCCTTTAGGGACACCCTGTTTTTATCCTCCCAAGTTTTTATTTTCTAGAATTTTTTTCATATTTTCATAAATATTTAACTTTTATGTATTATTTATTGAACAGGTTTGTGAAGCTGATAAGAAGTTAAGCATTTTAGTGTGGTTCATTCTTTCAAAACCAAATTCAAAATGCATGGTGTTTTTCAGCACATGTGCATCAGTTGACTACTTTTCATGCGTCTTACAGGAGTAAGTATTTTTTCTTTCACACAGAGTAATTATAATTTTAGAATCAATGCGAATGTATTATTAAAATATGCATGTAATGTTTTCTTTTATCTTTTGTTGTCTTTTATATGCTATGTAATAAAATATAGTTTGAGGGATATTGTCTCATCACATTTAAGGCATAACTTAAAACTAATTGTGATTTAATGTTACAGGTTAATGAAGCACACAACTGTGATAAGTATACATGGTAAAATGAAAAAGAACCGTCATAAAATTTTTTCAGAGTTCAAGACATATGAAAGGTAAGTTAACCTTTTAAGTACATTTATTTTTAAGTAATGATCATATAACCTTTCCAGGTATTCCAAGAATTCAGAAGTTTATATTGAGTAAAAAAAATTTTATTCATACCTCCTTGTCTTTTTTACCACACTTCTTTTAGCTTTCTTACTTTCTTGTTTTTTTTCTTATAGAATTTAGAAATTGTTTTTTTGTAACTTCCCAATGAGCTAGAGACTTGAAATTTTAAATAAAATACAGATCTGGATGACAAGGCAATAATATCTCTTTGTTTTAGTTAAATTTGCTTTCCTTGAATTCCCTCAGCGTGCCGTATTTTCTCTGTAATTGTGATCATGTGGGTAGGGTAATGTAGATTATTGTATTCCTACACCTACTATTTAAATTTTGCTTTCTCTCATTGTGAATTTGTCTATTCTTTAGTGGAGTTCTGCTGTGTACAGATGTAATGGCCAGGGGAGTAGATATTCCAGATGTTGAATGGGTTATACAGTTTGATCCTCCAAGTACAGCAAGGTATGGAAGTTTAAAATAATAGTTAAATCAACATTTTTCATTCTATTTTCTAGCTTTACACAGTGTGATCTTAACCAACCAAACACCAAACCATCCAACTTCCATTTATCAATATCATTTAACTGGATTCAAAACACACATTTAAATAACCAATTCCATCTGCAGTATCATTGGGACCAACTAATTTTATATTTATAATTAATTATCTTACAATAAATTGTTTGAAACTGTAATTAAAAAAATCACTTTGAAGTTTCAATTTTTAAACAATCAATGGCTGTTTTTAAAATTGATTCCTTCTAAAAACTAAAAATAAAGTCAGAATACACCTTAAGAACTCAAATTATATTTAAGATGTTTTTGTAAAGAAACTAAAAGCAAGCTACAAATTTTGAATTGTTATTATATTAATGGTTATTTTCTTCCAACTGTTTTAGCTCTTTTGTCCATCGCTGTGGCCGTACTGCTAGGATTGGTAAAACAGGAAATGCTCTTGTGATGCTTTTACCTTCTGAGGAGTCTTTTGTGAACTTTCTTGTGGTAAATCAGAACGTGAGTATCCTATTTTGGATAAGATTTAACCATGTAATATGAAAATATTAAAAAAAAATATATATAAATTGTATTTTTCCTGCAGGTTAAATTAGAAAAAATGACCACTCCTTTAGTTTCTGATGTGACTCCTAAAATTAAAAAGTCATCTAAAAAATCCAGGTATGTGTTTCAAAAGGTTGAATACTTTGACTTGACTTTGCATACTTGTTCTCAAATGTTCAATTATGATCATTAATTGTTACTAAAAATAGTAATTCTAATCAGGAGTTACACTTTTAAAGAAACTAATGTGAAATCTTTTAAGTAATGTAAAAATTTACGTTTAATTTTGCTATTAAAATAATTTTATGTAAGGATATTTGGTGTTTCATCTTTTAGAGAACACTAATTTTGTGTTTTCCTTTTAGAGAAATGTTTGAAAAAAGCTTGAGAGCCTTTGTTTCATTTATTCGATTTTATACTAAGCATGAATGCAATCTCTTGTTTCGAATCAAAGGTATGTTGGCACTTTCTTAAAATTTTAAACTGTCTAGTTTCAGCTTTTGCTATTATTGTGATCTTTATCTAGGCATCCACAATTCTACTTTTTAAATATACATTTGATTTCCTTCCTTTTTAAACTTAGCTAAAAATGGCAATTCCAATTTTGTTTTGCAGTGCTGTTTTCAAATATGGATTTTTTTTTTAACATCACCCAGTTTCAAGTAAATTTACATTGTGTGACACTCCCATCTCCTTTGTGCATCCGAATGGGGGTTGGCTTTGTTCTTTAAAACACAGTCAGATAATTTCTCATTATCTATACCATTTCTGTTTTATGATGAAAATTATATTTAAAAATCCATGTGCAATATTCCACAACATTTCTACACATATCAAAGCAGGGCCGTATCCAAGGGGGGGGGTTTAGGGGTTCAAACCCCCCCCCCCCCGAAATTTTGACATCAATTTTTATACTGCTATTTTTCTTGAAAATTATGTCTCACAAGGAGCGATATCCTCTTCAGGTACAACCCAAAGGGTCTCAAAATGAGTCAAAACCCTAATTTTAAGGGTAAAATTTCCAAAATTTTTCTGGGGGAGGACCCCCAAACCCCCTCGAAATTTTGAAATCTATTAAGTATACGGTTTTTCCTTCAAACTTGTGTAATTTACAAGGAGTGGTCCTCTTTAATGTAACCAAAAGTGTCTCAAAATGAGTTAAAATGCCACTTTTAGGGGAAAATTTCAAAAACTTTTCTGGAGTAGGAACCTAAAAACCCCCTTAACATTTCGCCATTTATTACAATATACCTTCTTTTTACCTTGAAAATTCGGCCTCTTACAATGAGTGGTGCTCTATGGGTGTAATCTAAAGGGTCTCAGAAATGAGCTAAAACACTCTTTTGAGGGGCAAATTTCAAAAAATTTTCTGGAGTAGGAACCTAAAAACCCCCTTAACATTTCGCCATTTATTACAATATACCTTCTTTTTACCTTGAAAATTCGGCCTCTTACAATGAGTGGTGCTCTATGGGTGTAATCTAAAGGGTCTCAGAAATGAGCTAAAACACTCTTTTGAGGGGCAAATTTCCAAAAATTTTCTGGGGGAAGACCCCCAGACCCCCTCCTCCCTTTTACTTCGAATTCATATTGTTTATACAATTTTGAAATTTAGTGCATCAAAATTTCAATCCAGTATAAAAGTACCCGTAAGGAGGTACCTCAGAAAATATTTGAGTCAACCCCCCCCCCCGAAACAAAAGTCTGGTTACGGCCCTGTATCAAAGGTACAGAACAGGCATAAACATGTCTAAACTATCCAAGTTTCATCTAAGAGTTTGTTTATCTCAGCACAGTCCCTAATCTCCCCTATGAGTAAGGGTCCATCTCCCTTTTAAAGAGGTTAGAGGTCTGGGTCAGATAGCTTCTTCCCATGCTCCATTCCTGGAGAAGGGAAAAGTCTACAAAATCCAAGAAGAATTTCTGACCTGAGGTCTGTAAAAATTTTATTAAAGTAATATCTAATTATCAAAACATAACATCAGGATATTTGGATTGATGAACTGTATAAGTTTTTTAAGTCTTGGAGGTCATAACTTTTTACTGAAACTGTTAAATGCATTAAAATTAATCTTGTTATTATAGTTTGCATCTAGGGTTTAGAGTCAGTGAATTTCTGGCTTCAACTATTAATTTCAAGCTTTATCTAGCCTATTTTTTTACTTCAGTACATTCATTTGATTTATTTTATGATTTTTATTTGCTTTCAGATTTAGATTTAGGAAAATTAGCCAATGGCTATGCTTTATTGAAAATGCCAAAAATGCCTGAGTTGAAAAACAAAACTCCTACAAATTTTGAACCTGTTGATATTAAGTTTGAAGAAATTCCTTATCAGTAAGTGTCCAAATGGATGCTATTTTTTACATTTTACTATGTACTCTTAGTTAAGTCATTTTGGTATAAGAATGTTTTTGAAAATTTTCTTCTAGGGATAAAAACAGGGAAAAACAGCGCATCATACGGTTAAAAGAATTCAAAGAAAATCCTCAGCTTAAAAAAGGAATTTCTGAGAAAAAGGTACTTTGCTTTAAAATTTATCTTCTTTATTTTATGCAACTATGCTGTTTTTTGTCTACTCTCAGGCCTTTAGTTTTATGAGAATATTCTCTTTATTTTCTCAGCAGAACTTAGTTTGCATACTGTATTGAAGCAATCCTTTTATTAATCTTCTTCAGATAGCAGCCTTCTTTGTATTCTATAACTGTACATAAGGTAATAAAGGTATACAAAACTATAAAAATCTTCTGAAGGAAAATATCATCTCACTTTGTATAACCAATAACTCATCTTGGCTGCACTTAATAAATATGCAATAAATGTGGGTAACAAAATTTAGTTGTTTTCACTTTCTCCTGTACATATTCAATGTAATATGAGTAATTGTGTTCTGTTGTATGAGTTTGTGTGACGTTTTCTGCAAAACATTTTTAACAGAATTATTTGTATTCCTAGATAGAAATTTTAAGAGCGAGAAAACTGAAACACAAGAAAATTCTTGCTAAGAAAAGGAAAAAGGCATTTAAGTTTTCAGATCAAGACCTTGATGAATTGGAAAGGGATTCTAGGCTGTTAAAAAAATACAAGAAGGGAAAGGTAAGTTATGCTTGCTTTGAAATAATGACAAACTATTTTTTTTTTTCTTTCCTTAATAGTTATTAATTATATATTTATACTTTAGATCTTTCTATGTAAAGAAAAATAACTGAGTTTTATTTAAATTTAAAGCATTAAGTATATAATCTTAATTTTTATATCTAAAAAATGTTCATGATCCCTGAGGTTGACCCCTCTTGTTTACAAAAAAATGTGTTGTCTTGAAAACTTGTTTTTTATTACTTAATCTCTATATGACCCTTATTGTTTTTCAATAGTCCCACTGAAAGTTCCTAGTGCACTGAGTCCCAAATAATAGGATCTATAAGAAATGGATGGCATAAATAGAAGGTCACATTTCTAGCTAAAATTTATACAATTAATAACACAAGTAGGGCTTACAAAATGTTTAAATGCCAAAAGGATTATATTTCTAGCATATGAAAAGGATTTAATGTGCTTGGTTTCCCTTTTAGTGGTAATGAAACAAATTATTATGTATCACATTTTTTTATTAAAATATTACCTATAATATGACACATTTAAGTTTGATTAATTCAAGATTTACATTTGTGTATTTTGAAAACTAAAATAGGTTCCTTATTTTTGATGTTATCATTTAAGTTTGAAAAAATAGTAAACACTGTTCTTTGATTTTAGATATCTAAGGAAGAGTTTGATGCTGAATTTGCACCTGATTCAGATTAAGACTTGTGTTCAATTGTGTAAATAAACTTGTATATACTTTATTTTGTGACAAGTGTTTCATGGAAGACAAATTTCATTTTTCAGTATTTACATCCATATATTCATCATTATACAATGTTTCTAACAATTGATGCACCATTTCACATAAACTACTTCTATGGTTTCATAATATCATGAATGATTTTCATGTGCAAAATTTCTTCCCCTGATTAGAATCACAATGAAGCATGTATAAGTAAAATCAATGAAGGCTGGCTTCTGTGTGATATTTTATGATGAATGTTTGTTAATACTAAGTTTCCTGGAACTCATTTAATAAGTGGAGGATCTTCTCTTATTTCCATTTTCAATGTAATTTTCTTTGGCTGCAGAAGACCTGCACCCAAATTAAACTCCAAGGGTACCTGGCATAAAAGGTAAACAATTTTTGAGTAAAAACATTTCAAAACTTTTTAAATCATTAAAATTAATATTTTAAAAGCATTTTATGCATTCAGATTTGTAATCACTATTTTTTTTAACTTAACAGGGTATATGATGTATATATGAATTTTAATTTAAGTAGGTATATTCCAAGTTAGTTTTCATCAATAACATTCCGATGATCTGCTGTGCAAAATATAGGTTTTTTTTAATGAAATGGGAACCAAGGTGATCAATTAAAAGATAATAAGGGTGTCAAGACTATTCTTGATTGAAGTAGGTACATCAAATATTTATTCAAAAAGATTTTTACCTCAGTTTCTGGCGTTCTCTTGATTATGAAGCGTGCTATAACATTTGCTAAACATACTTTGAGTTCAACAAGGGCAAACCTCATTCCAACACAGTTTCTGGGTCCAGCACCAAAGGGGAGGTAGGTATAGGGGTTTCGAATATTCCTTTCTTCTGGAATAAATCTGGAGAGGACATTTACAATAAAAAGGATGATTCTATACAAGCAGCACATTATAAATTTCAAGTCTGTGCAATAGCAACTGTGATGCATATTAGTTTTACAATAAGGGGTCGCATGGGCAAAACAACAACAGCACATTATGAATAGATTTTATTTTTAAACTGGATTAGTTGGTATATCTTAAATAGTTTGTCACAAGTTTTTTATAAATTCGAAGTGTTACTAGCAGTATAACTTACTTGAGTAATATAATTTGAGCTATCATGCTTTAATTAAAAAGGAGCTGTCCAAAAAAAAATGTAATTTTTCTCCACATTTTTGACTCCTTTCTCCCTTATGTCACTAAGTGTCACACTTTATCATATCCCACATATGTCATGCTCTCCTACCAAAAATATACCAAGCTAAAGGTTGTCAAGAACCTAGGACCCCACATTTATATTCTATTCAAGCTGAAGTATACTCAGTATAACTTTAAGGTAAACTCTTTTCTTTATTTAATTTATATAATGTTAGTTATACCTCTGTTTAAGCTACATTAGAAAAGAGTGTTTTTTTTGTGTTTGTTGATTTGCAGTGTGTGGTGTCACAAATCTTATAACTCCCCTCTCACTTGTTACAAAGTGTCACATTGATAAATCCCCTTCCATCCCTCTATGTGTTACACCATTTATGGACAGCCATAAATGATTATGTAGGTATTTTTAATTCGGAATTCAAATAAAAGAAAGTAATTTTGTATTTTAAGAACAACACTCCCTTATATTTATTTTACCTGTCTGGGTCAAATTTATCTGGATTGGGAAAAAATTCTGGATCTCTGTGCATGGCATATGATGGGATGGTGATAACAGTTCCTTTCGAGATTTTGATTCCTGTGTCTCCCAAGTCGTAATCGTAGATAGCGACTCGTTCAATCCTAAAACAAATTTAAATAATTTGAAGTTTCTCAAATGCATAATTGTGTTTAAGAATATTTTATCTACAAATGAAATATATTTTGCAGAGACTTCAAAATTTGAAAAACCATTAATAGGATCTTAAAAAATTTAAAACCTGGTCAAAGGTGGAAACAAGCGAAGTGTTTCAGAAATCACATTATCAAGGTATTTCATACTTTGAATAGCTTCATAACTTAGTTCTCCCTGCAAAAGAAAATTATGAGTTATAACTATCCAATATTAGAGATGTTTTTATTTTACACAATATTTTATTTGTTTCCTCTATTTTAATTCAATTTTAAACTAGCCTTATTCTTATTCAATTTCTTGTATACTCTCTTTACTATTTTACAGTATATCTCTCCTCGACTGTCTTCATTTAACTGGATAACCATTTGTAATTAATTCAAGTATGAAGTAAAAAATTATTGGAAATTATAAATATTATTAGAATTCACAATCACACTTCTAACCAGAAACATTGTTCGTTCTTGCATAGTTACAAATGTCTCAAAGGTTGGGTATTTTGTGAGATTTTTAATCAAAAACGCCTTAAAAAATAAAATAATGTTTTAAAGTAGAAGAGTGAATTAAAAAGTGACATTCTATTCCAAACATATTTCTAATGAAATAAAACTAAAAATGAAAATTAATTTTGTTTTACCCTTTTGAATGATTAATGTTGTATAAAACTAATATCATGCTTATTAAGATCAAGTAAGCCATACCAAAGGCATGGCACAACAATGCTTTTGTACAAATTCTCACCATTGAAAGGATGCTTCTTGAAAAATAATTATATTGCTGATTAACACTCACAGAAGATCTAGCAATCTGAAAAATCTGAACACAACACCCTACACGTCCAAGTGTTTTAATTCCCTTATCTAACCAACTAAATAGTTTTTTGAACATTCATATGGTCCCCTACGAGTACTCACGTTATGTTCTTTTAATGACTCATCCACTTCTTTTCGCAATGGACTCTAACCGCCTATCTGGTTCGAGACTTCACGGAACCAACACGTGACCTACAACTGAGCTTGCGATTGGTTACCACAGATACTACACTAGTAGATCTACTAGTGTAGTATCTGTGGTAACCAATCGCAAGCTCAGTAGGTCACGTGTTGGTTCCGTGTGACGTCAGACGGTTAGAGTCCATTGGTCTTGCACATCTGGGTTCAAGGCTAGGAAATATGACGCAAAAGAGAGAGTTGAAGCCGTTGTGTCATAGCCCGCAATGAAGAATATTAAACACTGGGCCAGCAGTTCATCCATAGAAAGTTCTGAAAAAAAATCACTGGTCAATCTGCCTATGTACCACACTGCACAAGATTTAAAAAGGGAATAAAACTCCTGGGACAATTAAGACAATTTTTTTACCAAGTTGAAGCTTTGGAGATGAAAACTTGGTACATAATTTGTTATAATCTTTAATTTTACATTTGTGCTCCAAACTGAGAAAAAATATAATTTAATTGGTCTTTTTTTCGCATTTGTGCTGTAAACTAAGTGAAATTACAATATAATTTTTATTTTTAAGGCATTTATAGGGCCTCAAATCTGTAAACTCCAATTAGTTTTAATAGAGTGTCAAATAGTTCCATAAATTCAGGTCTTATAGAACAAATATTTAACTCACTTTTAGAGATGGCCGTCTTGAAAATCTGCTGGGATATTTCACTTTCCCCGTAGTTCGAAGCCAGGTCTTTGTCTTCGGCTTCCAATTTTTCTTCGTCTTCCACTTCTTTGGCTGTGTCAATTAAGAGTTGGAGAAAATCGTTTCTGGGCTTAATAAAATAAGAGAGAAATAAAAGAACTTTTATTTCTTCATGCTTTGCATATTGAGTTGCTTTTGAAATGTTGAAATTGAAGCCAGGGGATTCAAGTAACAGTGGGGGGAAATTTTGTATACGATACAACAAACAAAGTAGTTCCCAGCGCGGTGTCTGAATTTTGAGTGAAATTAAGAACTTCAATTTAAAAATATGATTAGTTTGTTAAACCCATGCATATATATACAGTAGAGCCCCGATTATCCGCGGAATTAGGTGGCACGGGGTACCGCGGATAGCGAAAATCGCGGATAACCCGAAAATAGGCTAAAAATGAGGTGAAAACACGAAAAAAAATATTTAAGCATAAAAACTATGATTTATTGTACAAAAATCATGATATGTAAAATCAAGCCAAGAAATATGAACTTTAATTTTGAATTTTAAGTTTAAACATACCAGAAAATACCATACATATACCACTAAAAGTGCAACTAAATCTACATCTAAATCACTAAAATTACATCTAAATCACTAAATTTTTTTTCGTGGCACTCGCGGATAATCCGCACCGCGGTTCATCCGCTCGCGGATAATCGAGGCTCTACTGTTTTGCGTCTTTTTTATCACGATTTGCGTACCGTAACTCCTCCTAGAAACCCAACAGACTTTCTGTTTATCACGTGTGTCAGGAAACGTTGCAGTCTAGTAGTTTTATATGAGAAGTCGTCAAATCAATTATGTAAACTCCAAATCAAACCTTCTGATTTGAGTTGGGAAATCTATAATAAACTGCTGAACGTTAGATGTTTTGCTTAGATTGTGCACCCAACTCGTATGCAGAAATTTTTCCCACTTTGTCACTTCCACTCCTTGGCTTCTTACCATTTATTTATGTGTGATTTTATTGTTATATTTCTATGCACCACGGAACATAAAATGAACAGGAACACTCTATACAGGGTGTCCCCTACTTGTTGGGTCACACTTCTTGGGGGTATAGTAGACACCTAGACAAGTCAGATTCACATAGGATTTGGGGTCCCAGAAACAGGGAGTTAAAAATGGAGCGACACCCCAAAAAAATTATTGAAAAATTCAATTTGTAGAAGAACTACTTTTGGTAAAAATTTCATTATGGTCTCAAATTTTGTGGTTTAATATGATCTTTAAAATTATCTTAAACGTTTTCACTTTAAAATTTGTTTTATTCCGAAAAAGTAAAATAAACACAAACAATTTTGAAAAAAAAAAAATAACTGCCAAAACTTTATTTTGTATTTTGAAATCCTTTCTTTTGATTTCAGAATCTGATAGAGCATGTTGAAAACCATTAGTCCCAAGTTTCACGTAAATACCATCAATATTAAACGCTTGAGAGCCTGTTAAAGTTTATTTTTTTGAGTGCGACAACAGCTGTTTTTGAAACAGCTATATACAATTAAATTATATTTAACATAATCTCAAGCGTTTAATATTGATGGTATTTACGTGAAACTTTGGACTAATGGTTTTCAACTATGTTTTCAGATTCTGAAATCAAAAGAAAGGATTTCGAAATACAAAATAAAGTTTTGGCAGTTTTTTTTCCACATTTTTTGTGTTTTTTTTTTTACTTTTTCGAAATAGAACAAATTTTAAAGTGAAAACTTTTAATATAATTTTAAAGATCATATTAAACCACAAAATTTGAGACCATAATTAAATTTTTACCAATAGTAGTTCTACAAATTGAATTTTTCAATAATTTTTTGGGGAGTCGCTCTATTTTTAACTCCCTGGGATCTGGTCTGGGACCCCCAAATCCTATGTGATTCTGACTCGTCAAGGTGTCTACTATCCTCCCTAGAAGTGTGACCCAACATTTATGGGACAGCCTGTATATTTTCTTTACATTTTTACCCGTTGAAATTACCTTTCCGGACTCCTTTCTCTGTTTGACCATCTGAAATATCACTGTCCTGAAGAAGTCCGACACATCAGGGGGAAAGGCCGTTACTCTAAAGAACTTCATGATTTTGGGAGCTATAACTGTGGGCAGTAAATGAGTTAAAAAAATTATTTTTACTTGTAATAGTCTGTTTGCTGTTATTGACTTTGGCAGTAAGGCAGGGAGAAATGTTGTAATAGACAGGTCAATCGTTATACGCAGGTTTCACTGGTTTCATTTCTTATATCCAGTGCTTCCCGAATTATTTAGAGCCGCGGCGCCCCCTACTGATTAAACATTTCTTTACATTGCCCCTGTCAAAAAATGTTTATTAAAAATTGGAAGTTTTTTAAAATTTATTTAAACTGTTTTTAGTTGTTACTATTTTGGTTATTAATAAACATTATTCTTATAAAATGTACAAACTTTCAAATGCAAATAATTACTAATTTTCTCAACTTTTATATGTATCGATGTGCCCCACGAGTGTATCAAAATACCCCACATCAAAGTGTGTCAATTTTCCCCAATAGTTATTTTTAAACAAAAACCTTTATTTAAAAAATAGGCAAAGGTTATTTAAAATTTAAATATATCCCCCATTGCGTGACAAGAATGAACTTGCTTTCTGAATTTACAGATCTCGGCTTTCAAAAGCTAAAAAGCTTTTTTCTGCTTTCTGCTTAGCGTCAGGAAGATTTTACTTGGAAATTTACTTTATAAAATTTTTGACATAGATATAAATACTAACGTTACGTTAGTATATGTATATCCAAGGCTAAACTGGATCTGTTAACTGTGTTATATAACACAGTAACACAGTTAACAGATCCAGTTTAGCCTTGGTATATATGATTTTTGATAAAAAAAAATTGCTTATTTCTTTAAAAGTTATTGGCTTACTGTAGAGTTTAACGGTTTCGGCTGTTTATGCATGTGAAGGCAAATTTTAGGAAAAATTGACCTAAATTACAGTAGAGCATTCGCACATGACGTCACTGGAGGGACAAAAACAACGTTGCTAAGGCCGCTGTTAAGTCCGAGTCATGTGATTGAAAATGCTCTTTAGTTTTTGAGGTATTGAAAGTGAATCAATTATGGTGCCCCTTGTATCAAATCGCCCCGTTTTTCCTTATATGTTGAAATAAATACTTACAGAGTAAAAAAAACCTCCAATTTATGCCTTGGTTAAAAGCTTTGCCTGCATTCTGTACAAAAGGGTTGTTAGGATCGTTGTGAGAATCGATTTTTGTAGAAAATGCAGTATTGGCAATGACGTCCATTGTGAAAGCTCCGTACAACCTAAATTAAGAAGAAAAAAAAAGTACGATTCCTCCAACTCTCATATATTTTTTTAAACTAGTATTTTTGGGCGAATCTAATTCATTCCTTAAAACTGACTATTCAATTCTAAGCCTATAATCATTATTACCTTTTAGCATCTATGCTCTTCCCGTCTTTGGCAGCTGAAGTGAAGTTCTGCTCTAATGTTTTGGAACATTCTTTAAAAATTCCCATCATCTGTTGAAATATAACAATTTGTGTCATTATTTCCTTATTTAATTCAATTGCTATTCAAGGATATCTTCACATCTGCTGTTTATTCCAAAATTATAGAAGTAAAATGATATATATATATGCATCATTTTAAAATTAATTAGATACTACTTCCAACCAAAAAAAGTTTAAATTGTCTTAGAATGTTACTCATAATTTAACTTACTCTCTTGATTTTCCCTGTAGAGAATGTTGGGCTCACTATGCTCCGAACTCTTTTCCAATCATCTCCTTGCAAAATAGACAACATTTTGTCAAGGGCTTTATCCCCCGATTCGAAATGCTGAAACAAATAGGAAGCCCTTTTAAAATTGCGTCACTAATTTTTTTTATGTGGAGCTCCACAGTAAAAAGGGGGTCCGGGGGTCACCCCCATCAGAGAGGTGTTTGAAATTTGATTCTTGAAAACTGGGTTTTAACTCGTTTTTTTAGAAAATTGGGATAAATTTTAGTTACATCATTTCCGAAGAAAATTCTAAAAATTTGTATTGCTCCCCCTGATGGGGGCCAGACGTTTAGAAACGCTGATTTTTTTTTTCAAATCTTACTTTAATAACTGACAAAGTTTGCATTATCAGCACATTAAAAAGACACACGTTTGTATTTTACTTTAATTTTCTGTTGCGTTCAACACCGAGTGGGTATTTTTTTCTTAATGCTCTATTTCAATTTACTACTATATGGCAATTTGATAAATTTCAAATACTTATGTTTGTTCACATAAATTATAAAAAAGATACTTTATATTTAGACAAATTAAAATTTTGTCGCGACCCACCAAAAACTGACTGGCGACCCACAGTTTGAGAACCTCTGTTCTACAAGGACCGTCAGCCTCGCAAGTATTTCAAAATTTAAAAAAATCCTTTTAAAAATTTATTTAACTTTACTTAAAAAATAATACAGTCGACTCCGCTTAATGTGACAACGGTAAATGTTATCAATCGGATAAATATTATCGAAATTGACTGGTTCCCATCACTATACTATATACTATACACATACATAATCGATAACATATGTTATCGATCGACTGAGTTTTACTGTTTGCCACTTTTCATTATAGAACAGCTTATTATTATCAATCGGATATTGTTATCATTCCGATCTTGGACAAATGCGATCACATTAAGCGCAGTCGAGTAGGTTAGCCTGACTGTCGGAATGGAAACTGTCGATGTCAACCCTTTACTTTCATCTTTTTAGACCAGTGGTTCCCAACTCAGAGAAGTCCGCTGACCACTTAGTTTAAAATTGGACCCTTCATGGACCACCCCTATAGCTTAAAATCCTACGCCCTGACCAAATTGTAATATTCCAAATTCCCTAATTAAGCATGTAAATTTATATGATGCTCTGAATTATAATTCCATTTTAAGGAAATTTTAATTATTTCTCTCAGAGTTAAGAATTTGTGTTATGATTTAATTAAATCTTCGCGGGACCTACAAAAATGTAGCCGAATTTTTTCTGAGCTCTTAATTTCACTTCAAATATTTACAGTACACAAAAGTATTGTTAATAATTAAGTGGTGACTATTATCCTTACAAATTACTCTGCTGAGAGTCATCGTCACGGATATAATTCAATCTTTTCTCGTTCAATTCGCTCAAATTTGTATTTATTAGATTTTTTTATCCTTCACCGGGCCCCTTCCCGGACCACTTTCAAGACTCTCACGGACCACCGGTTGGGAACCACTGTTTTAGACATTAAAAAAATATTTAGTACAATTTCTCTTGAGATATCCCCTCCTAGCGTAAAACGATGGAGCTCTCATAATCCGCCCGAATCTCCAGAGAAAAGCATAACGCTCCTTTCTGCTTTGGATCATCTTTTTTTGCATGATAAAAATGAGAAACATAGTTTTTATCACAGAAGGAAAATAAATTTTAAAATTTGACGTTGATGTGTGACAAAGTGGGAGAGTAGGATTTCTTAGAATCTCTTAGAGGTCATTGATACATTGCTATACATTGTAATTTTTACTTACAATTTATTTATATAACAACTAGCTTTACCATAAAACCATTATAAAACTAGCTGTACCTTGGTACAGTTTACCATATTACTAACTAGCTCTGTTGTATAACCTACTCGTCTGTCATGGAACATTCCGAAGTCTTTTACTAGGATATCTTTGAGGAGTTCCGGGTCTCCCACCGACAGAAGTGGTTTTTGGCCCTCAAAATGTCTGTAAAATGATACACAAAATTTTATGTAGATATTGCAAGAAAGTAAAATTAACAATCTCTCTCTCATATAAACTGCATACTTAAGAGGAAGCAATACTATTATGAATTTCACAGGAAAAATAAAATATTGATTATAGTTTATGACACGAGAGTTGGATTGTATGTACAGCTTGACTTTGATTCTTAAACCTCAAAATTTTTAGCAGAATAGCTAGATTTGCTGAAAGGCATGAAAACCTAAAGACTGCATTGGTAAATGAGAAATGCTTGCCAGGCCGGATAAATTTATACTTTTCTAAAACTTAAACAAATCAATGCTTTTTAATATAATGTTTTCGAGTTTTTAAAAATTTCTTCTTAAAATTATGCCGAGAAATTTGGACTGAAAACGAAGCGAAATATTTTTTTCAAAGAGTAGCATTGTTAAATTACCCCATGTTAAAATTAATAAATTATCTTTTTGAGGAATCACTTAAAAGAAGCAAATATTTGTAAAAGTAATCAATAATTATTTTAGAATTTTTGATATCCATTGTTATTTAACACGAAATAGAATATGATGTAATTTTGTTCAATGTAAATTTTCTTTATGCGAAATAAATATTTACATACCCATATATTCTTCCATATTTAAAGTATCTGTCATATTCTACTTGATGAAGAGGCTGTAATGAAACGTGAAATTACTTCTTACGGCCTCCAGAACACAGGCGGTGTACTTTTATTTGAACTTCACAGAAACAAATTAAAACGGGAATTACAGTTCATGCAACAAAAAAATAATAATATAGCTTTTGAATTCTTTGGGACCCCAAAACAAATTTTCTTCAACCAAACTTGTTTAAATATTCAAGATTAAAAAGATAAATCTAGGTAAATTGAAATACATTGAGTGGGGGGGGGGCTTTGAAGATCTATTTAGTTACTTCAGAATGCATTAATGAGATAAACCAAGTATCTCTTTTAAATTAATAGATAATAAGTATTAAAGGCAGAGATTTAAGTGCTATTCGATAACAGATTGGGACTGAACCTGAATTTGTATTCTCCTAAGAAAAAAAGGTAAATAGGTAAGTGTATCAGTTTTTTAGTGCTACTTACTGCAGTGAAGGCCTCCAATAGAGAACCGAAAATAGGAACAGATTTAACTGTTGGAATTCCCTTCTTCTTCCAATAGTCATAATGGCGTAAAGAATAGCTAAAAAATTACCATTTATGCTTACAATAATAAAAAATTAGTTAGAAAGAATGACTAAAAATTATCATTATTAAACTTCGAATACATGTTTTTTTTATATTCAATCCTACTAGTTCAATACCCCAGTTAACATAATTAGTGTTTAAAATTAGATAAGGAAGACGATGCAGCGTACTTTCAGCCAAGCAAATGTCTTACGGTCATTCCAACCACCATAACTAATCTAAGGGTGAAGCTTCTACTATTCTGCATTTGTGCCAGCAATATACTACCTACAACGCAAACACAGCTAAAATAAATACTACTATTCTTCAAAAGCGTTACTTACAATTTCACAATACTACATGGGCCCAGCATTTGATAAGTCGGAATAAAGAAAATTTTATTGATGCGATCACTGAATTATTAAATTTTGAAAAAGGTTTGTGCATACGAATTTCAGAAGTAAAAATATATCTTAGATTCCACCAGTTTTACCTTATACATTTACCTAAAAAGATAGTTCATACTTACAAATATAACAGCAAAAGGGAAGTAAATCCCAACGCTAGAGAGATTGCCACGGGACCTAAAAGAACGTCTACCATCGTGATTCTCTTAACTACGAAATGGAGAACCAGGGACAACTTTTATCCCTTTGATAGTTGCCAGTGCATTCTGAAAGCAAATCCGGATGCAAGCGAGTATGATGATTAGGGATTAGATAAAAAACAAAATTCATACGGTTTTATCAAGGTTATATCTACAACCGAAAGATAATGGATCCCGATGTAAACCGTTCTATTTTTTTCTGCTGGAAGTTATTTTGTATGAAGGAGTGACCTAATAGTGAAGTTCTTGCACGCGAACCTAATAACATATTTCACATTTAAGTGCAACCAGTGCTTTAGAGGGAAATATGTTTTTTGGGTTGGTTGGGATAAGTTCATCGCTCGCTAGGAAATGCTTAGGGTTCTGGTCCCATGTAACACAATGTGACATAAAGAATGAGGGGTTCAAATTTGTCGTCATCACACTTTGAATGATTTCAACATATTAGATCAACTGTATAATAATTTGATTGAGCTTAAATTATGAAAGCAAATGCTTCTGTGCTACTCTGACAGGGTTTCCACACCCCCTCCAAAAATGCAACGTGTGTTGTAATCTATCCCCATTGTGATGGTGGTTCGGTTTTCAGACGAGAAATTTCCAGCCAAGTTGAAATATAACAAAGATTTTATTGACGAGAATAGCGGGAGCGACCGAACAACCGTCCTCACTCGACGGCGGTCTATCTCAGAATGAATCATACACAAACAACACAGATCAAACTCGTACTCTCGCGCGCAGATTTCGGTTGCTAATATGACACCTTCCCCGTAAGATATGTGTTTGGGGTGAAATCAAAAACACAGATATGAATTAAAGAAATTAGTAACCGAACACTAATAGTAACACCTTTGCATAATACTCAAAATAATATTCCATACTTAAGTACACTACTAAAATAAGATTATCATTATTGCTGCTCTAAAATATCATGTAAATACTTATAAATGCACAATTCAGAAATATAGATAAAGGATAGATAACTCAAAATATATGCTAAATACTAATAAAAATCACGATATGAAATTATTTACCCACACACAAATAACCAAGAACACTAAAATATACCATTCTGAAATTCTAAATAAAGCAAAATATGAAACTAGACTGAATCAAATAATATCTAAACTAATTACACCATTAACATTATTATCAAAATAAAATCACTGGTAAACAAGAAAATTACAGCAAGTCACTTATCAGAAAATAGTCTAGATAAGGCGTCGGCATGAGGCATTTTAGCACCTGGGCAATGTTTAATATTAATATTGTACCTTTGAATTGCAAATGCCCATCGCTGCAATCTAGCTGATTGTGGTGCACATCTAGTTAAAAATGACAATGGATTATGATCAGTATAAAATTCAATTTCTGAACCAAAAATATAAACTTCAAATCTTTTTAATGACCACACAATGGCGAAAGCCTCCCTCTCTATAGTTGACCATGACTGCTGGCTTTTAGACAACTTTTGACTGATATAAGAAATGGGATGGATTTTATCTCCAACCCGTTGAGAAAGACATGCACCTACAGCATGTTGAGAAGCATCTGAATGAATGATAAATGGCTTACCAGGCATGGGGGTATAGAGAGAAGGAGCTTCAACCAGAGCACATTTTAATTTATTGAAAGAAGCTTCATGTGCTAAGGTCCAGGGAATGTTGTCAGGAACTTTTTTTCTAGTGAGTTCTGTCAAAGGATACACTAACTCTGAATATTTAGGGATGTAGTCCCTATAATAATTACACAAACCAAGAACGCTCCGAAGGTCCTTTTTGGTCTTAGGTCGTGCCAAGTTCTTAATGGTATCGGTTTTCTCAGGGTCTGGCTGATGCCTTCCTGAACCAATTATGTGACCTAGATATTTGATCTCTGAATTAGCAAAAGAACACTTTTTGATATTAACAGTAAAATTAAGTCCACGCAATTTAGACAAAATACTTTCAAGATGACGCATGTGCTCCTCCCAGTTCTGTGAAAATATGGCAATGTCATCAATATATGCTCTAGCAAAATCTCTATACTGAGATAATGCTTTATTGATCACCCTTTGAAAGGTTGCCGAAGCGTTTTTAAGGCCAAAGCTCATTACTTTGAACTGATACTGTTGCCGGTGAGTCTTGAAAGCGGTTAGTTCTTTACTTTCAGGGTCCATGGGTATCGCCCAATACCCTTTAAGTAGATCTAATGTTGTTATTATATTGGCCCTGCCAATGGAATGGATTAGGTCCATGGCCTCTTCCATAGGAAAGTCATCAGATACTGTCACCGTGTTCAAAGCTCTATAGTCCACACAGAGTCGCATGCTGCCGTCCTTTTTACTGACGCACACAATTGGATGGGCGATTTCGGCATCGCTCTCCTCTATCAGTCCAAGAGCCAACAGGTCGGTTATCTGCGCATCTACTTGAGGCTTCAGAGCAGCCGGGATACGATAGCAGAAAGGTTTCTTCCTCTCAGCACCGGGCTTCAGTCTGATACGATGAGCATCCACTTTGGCAACTCCAACCTTTCCAGTGAAAAGTCCGCTGTACGTATGAAGTAGAGACTTCAGTTCTTTAACCTTTTCATCATCTAAGTGAGATAAGTCCAAGAGATCCAAATTTCCTTCAGGTCCATCATGGTCCACAGGCGGAGTAGGATAGATCTCTCCAAACTCAGTGTCTTCCTCAAAGACAACTCCAACTGCGAGGGAGCGTGCATGATACTTCCGGATCTTGTTGGCATGGCAATGACTGACCCTTCCGTCTGGTAATCTTATCTTGTATGAGTTTGTGTTGCAGCGCTTGATGATCTCTCCTGGACCAGTCCATCTTGCATACAACTTGTTTGACGAGTCGGGGATAAGTAGATATACCTGCTCACCGATTTGGAATTCTTTAGATGCTGTTCTGCGGTTAAAGTACTCCGCGTAAGCCTTTTGTTTGTCAGACGCAATCAGGTGTGTCTGCTCGGCGGCCTTTTCAAAATTGATCTTCTGCTCTTGTAAGTAGTCAACAGCCGTCTTCTCCATGTTAAGGGGTATAGCGATTTCGCCACTCCAACTAGACTTCAGTACACTCAATGGACCTCTGGCTTCTCTCCCGTACATGAGTTTAAATGGAGCAACTCCGGTTGTGCAGTTAGGTACTTCTCGGTACGCAAAAAGGAGATAAGGAATATATTTGTCCCAATTTCTTGGATCCATTCTTATGATGTGATGAAGAGCATTTTTCAAAACTCGGTTGTATCTTTCTACTAATCCGTTGCTGGCCGGATATCCAGGAGTCGAGAATCTTGGAGAGCACCCCAATCTGGTCACGAATTCTTGCGTCAACTTGGAGACAAAGTTCGTGCCGTTGTCACTAGCAATCACATTGGGAATACCAGTTCGCATAAAAATCTCCAGGAGTGCTTCGCAAGTGGCTTTAGCCGTCAAAGAACGAATCGGGATCGCCTCTGGCCATCTTGAGTGTTGGTCCACTAAACATAACACGTATTTATGTCTTCTTGCTGACGGTGGATCGATGGGTCCAATTATATCGATATTTACAACTTCAAATGGTAATTCTGGACGAAGAACTGGGGTGATGGGTACCTTGTCGATTGCCTTCTCTGGGGTTCTCAATTGGCATTCATTGCACGTCCGACAGTAGTTTTTAATGTCCTCAGTCATATTTGGCCAATAAAAACTGTACTTAATTCTTTCCTTCGTTTTCTTCACTCCCATATGAGATGCAAACACCGATTCGTGGGCTAACTGCAAAACTTGAGTTCTTCTACATTCCGGTAACACCAGTTGGTTGACTGTTTCGCCCATAATTTTGTCTTTGTGAAATAGCAATCCATCCATCAAATAGAAATTACTTTTTCCTTGCTTCAAATCCTTCCTCACGGTTTCCAGGGTCGGACACTTCATCTGCTCTTCCTTCAAAGCAGCGCTTTTACTTTTTTCTATGAGAACATTTTCTTTCGTCTGTATCACTTCAGCACAAAACAATGAGTCATCGAACGCCGCGAACTCTTCATGCACGTGCATCGGCTCCTCGAATTCTATCGGCGCCACACCGGGCTGGGTAGTTTCGGTTTCGAATTCGTTCGAATGATCTTTTTCCTCTTCGAAGTTTTCTCTCAACAGCTCCAACACGTCTGGGGGAATGATGCACTGTCCTTGAATTCTGTCAGTTATTGCAGCTACTACTTGAATAGGCTTGGAAAAGGTTTCGTTTAGTGATGGGTAACTCAGAAATTTTAAGTGAGGTGAGTGAGGTACTCATTTTGTCATAGTGAGGTGTGACGTTGTACCACCTCAATTTGTCCCATACAAACAAACTACGTCCCAACACCTCAATTTGTCCCATACAAACAAACTACAATGTCATGTCACGCACGTCACGGTGTGTGTTTTCGTCCCAATCCAATGGGACTGGGACGTCCCCCACGGGATCTTTTGTTCATATCTCATTTTTATGATGGAGTGCACATACTTAAAAAATTATTCGGATTTTGTATTCTTAGGACCCTTAGCTTCAAGCTAACCTAAATTATTCAGAAATTCAAATTATTATTTCGACGATTAAAAAAGATTGCAAGAATGAGAATTTAGTTAAACGAGCTGCCAGGATAGAAAGTACGTAATTTGAGGGGGCGTTATATTATTACTTTTATGATGGATGACTAATAAAATAAAGTGTACATACTTAAAAAATTATGGGGATTTTATATTCTTAGGATCCTAAGCTTCAAGTAAACCTAAATTATTCAGAAATTCTAATTAATATTTCGACGATTAAAAAAGATTGCAATATTGAGAATTTCGTTTAACGAGTAGCCAGGATCGAAAGTACGTGATTTGAGGGGGCTTTATATTATTACATATTGGTTGATAATATGAAATACTTGATCTAAAGCAAAATTTATGTTGTCCAGATTTATATTTTATTGGTTAATCAGTGTTTTGCATAATTAATGAAGCGATTGATTTGGATTTAAAAAGTATCTTTTCAACTGTTTTGAGGATCGAAACGCCAGTCCTCTAGTACTATTATAAGCAATGTATTTGCTGTTGGATTATTTGATTAAAATTCTTAATCCACTTTAAAAATCATACTGTACTTATGTTCTTACAGCCTTTATTTTCAATTATGCCTAAAAATGTTACAACTCACATTACAAATTTCGACGATTAATTAAGATTGCTGAAACGTAAAATAAATTCCGAATGCCTCCCCTGTTGGTCGGCCAGAGGATGGGAGGGAGGAGGGAGAGACGAAAAGAGAAAGGAGATCACATGACCCTAGCCTACTCCGCACTCCTCCCTGCTACTCCGGGCCGATGCCGATGGAGTGGCATGGAGGGTATTGTATTCATTGCACTGCGCATGGGACAGTGCGCAGTCCCATGGGACGTTTTGTCACACAGGGCGCCTTCACCTCAGTTTGTCACACTACTCCAAATGAAGTGTGTGAGTATCTTGAGGTGTGTGAGTGGTTTGAGGTGTGTGAGTGGCTTGAGGTGTGTGAGGTGGTACAATGTTTGGTTCTGAGGTGTCATGACAAAACGAGGAGGTGAGGTACTCAAGTGAGGTACCTCACACCTCATTTACCCAACACTAGTTTCGTTTCCCAGGGACATCTGGAAAGTTGCAACGGCTGCTTCGATCTTTTCTCCGAATGCGCTTTGGAGGATAATTCTTCCTTTTTCCCTTTTTGTTGTGTCAACGAAGTTGGAATTAACGATTGGAATTTGAGTACCGGAATCAATTAAGGCTTGTATTTTCATATTGTCCACTAATACGTCCGTAAATTCCAGGGTTGATATATTAAGCTTGGGTTCTCTGTTTCTCAAAAATCCGGATCGTATTTCAGCCGTCAATACTTCTTCTCTTTTAACTTTTTCGGTTCGAGGTTTTCCTCTGTCAGGACAGTCTCTGGCAAAATGTGTTGAGAATCCGCAAATGTAGCATTCTCTGGTCATTTTCCTAGTAATGTTTTCGTCACGATAATCCCTTGTGTTACGAATTTCTTGACGTCGTTGTGGTGGCAGGTATTTTCTCGCCTCTCTTTCTTCATTCTGGCGTCCGGGATTGTAGTAGTCTCTTTCTGGTCTATCGAACTTTCTAGGAAAATCCTTTTTCCGAAAACTTTCCTTAATAACTTCATATTCTTCTATCTTCTCGGCCAATTCGGTAGGGGACTTCATTTCCATCCACTTTTCTAGAAAATGCTCCTTGATGTGGTCTGGTGTTCGTCTTTTTAATTGTTCGGCAACAATTAAATCTTTGAGTTCTTCGAAAGTCTTTACTTCCATCGCTTTAATCCATTCATCGAAATATGTGCTCAGTTCATGAGTAAAAGTTCTCCATGTTTTATCTTGAGTCTTTTGATGTCTGTAAAAGTTCTGCTTCAGTTTTTCAGCATTCATCTTGTATCTATTCAATATAAGCTTCTTCACGAAATCGTAGCTGTTTGCTTCCTTGGGATCTTCTCTGGCGATCATGTTGCAAATGTCGGTTGGTAAGACAGCCAGCAAATAAGCTACGTACTCTTCTTTGGGAACTTGTGCCATCTCTGCTTTCCGCTCAAAATTGATGAGGTATAGTCCCATGTCGTCTCTTCTCTCGTCGAACTTATTGAGTATACTGGACAGTTGAATTCTTCTACTTCTTTCTACTTCGCTTTCATCAGATTCCCTCGATGAAACGGAGTTGTTCCCAGTTGCTTCAATTCTTCTAAGTTCTAGTTCATGTTGTCTTAATCTTTCTTGTTCTTCTCGTTCTGTCCTTATCTTTCTTTCTTCCACAATAGCATTTAGTGAATTTTTCGCGAATCCCTCGTCATAGTCTGGACTGCTGGTAATTAATTTTCTCAAGTCTAATTTCGTCATTTCCAAAGATACGGTGAGAGACAGTTCCTTCGCTAGCAATATAACGTCCTCTTTTAATGCGCTTCCCAGGTACGCCATAGTTCCGATGATTCAAATAGTCGAAACCAAAACTTACTTCAAATCAAATGATTCCGATTCAAAACTTCTTAAAATCCTGTCGCACTGAGCCAGTGTGATGGTGGTTCGGTTTTCAGACGAGAAATTTCCAGCCAAGTTGAAATATAACAAAGATTTTATTGACGAGAATAGCGGGAGCGACCGAACAACCGTCCTCACTCGACGGCGGTCTATCTCAGAATGAATCATACACAAACAACACAGATCAAACTCGTACTCTCGCGCGCAGATTTCGGTTGCTAATATGACACCCATTATATTCTTTCTTTTGCATAGACTCCTTGGTTGACCCTTGTCGGTTCATAAGGATCACTTTGGAAACCACTGAGGGAGACGTGTTTCGAAAGAAATATAGCCACCAACGAAAACACTGTTCATGTTTTATTAGTATAATACCATCATAGGTCATAATAAAGTCATCGTAAACGTATCAAATATATTATTATGCTCACGTGACGCAATTTATTAACAGTCCCTTTTTCGTATTCTTAACATACTCCTACGCCTAAAAGAGACTCGAATCTCAAAGACTACGCACTCCGTAATCTAAAAAAATCGCCTCTGTAAAAGGAAGTCTAAAGTGAACACTCATCCACTTGGAAATAACAGAACAAGACAAAAGGACCAACGACAGCGCTGACCTTCAGATAAAATGCTTCCCTTTTCGAGCTATTAACAGCTGGCTCTAGCCACTGTGACGTATGAAAACAGAAAACATTGTAGGTGGCTTTGTTTTTTCCCCCCCGTGTATTGCGTCACTGTTTCGTGCATAGAGTAAGAAGAGATAGATAGTGACAATCGACTTTCTTTTCCACTTTGTAGATAAAATATATCATTAACATCACTTCTCACCTAAACGTCTGCTCCTCATATTTTTTTCGACCAAATCTGTTGATTTTGTGATTACTCATTCATTTATATTTTTTGGACATTTTTTTTGGTATTATTTTCCTTCTTGCAAAATTAAGGGAAAAACTTTCAGTTACTTTGAAAAGGAGAGTCTTTCTTTGGCAGAGTGTATGTTGATCGCTTCTGGTTGTCTTCAATGCGCTCGCTTATCCTATTTACTATAACCAAAAGTGGACGTCAGTTTTCATTTCTATTTCGGTGCCCCTGCGCCACGTGCGGAAAATAAAATAAGGTCACGTTCTGTGTATAAACATCCGGAGGTATCACTTAGTTACATTTTGTAAAAAACACTCGGAAATGAGTTGGTTCAATTTCAATACATTAGTCAGGACTTCTCCAGCCCTTTGCCTGAGCACAGTGGCGTAGCCAGAAAAAAAATTTCGGAGGGGAATATTGGAATTTCTGGAGGGGATATGGTGTAAATTTATTCCTTTTGTATGCTCAAAAAAGATAAATTTCTGACTTCCGGGGGAATATATCCGTATAGCCCCCCCCCCTCCGGCTACCCCCTGCCTAAGCAGACGTTCCCAAATTTTTACTAGTAGTGGGAGCTTTGCTGACTAAAAATTATTCCATGGCGACCATCTTTGCAAAAAAATTCCACATTAAATAATTATAAAATATGCTCAAGTTCTTAATTTAATTATGTCCAAAACTCTTCTCTCCATTAAAAAATATTTTTAATTAAAAAAACATATCAAAAATCGCTAAATGCTTCGAACAGTGTGAACGATTCTCTTTTTAGATAGAAATTAACCAGGATTTGTAAACGCAACAATATATGCTATCATTTCAGAGAACGTTGTTTCTATAGATAGTACCCTCTCAAAATCGGAATTCTCATTCGAAAATTTTAGAAAATAAGGCTTGAGGTTTAAGGTTTTTGCAAGTTTTTTGGTTACATAAAATATTGTAAGGAATAGAATGTGAATATGAGCTTGAGCACTGTGCAGTACAGTTGGCGGGCGCCCCAGGGGAGCAGAGAGAATCTCTGCCTTAGAACATTCAAACTGGTAGGGACCGTTTTATACGACTTAGAAGATAGTTGATAGATTTAAAAGGTGCTAAAGTAATTTTTATAATAGGCAGTGTCTGTAATTTTCAATCGAAATATTCAAATTGGAAAATGTGAAAAAAACTTCTATACGAAAATAATTAAAACCTGAAAAAAAAACTGCTTAGGAAGGGAATCCTGGGTCATTCCTCTATTTAGGGACCCTATCATATTTTCATAAAATAATTTCATTAAGCATTTAAAGCATTTTTAACACAATTGCTTTTATTCTTAGGTAGAAATTTTAAGAGCGAGAAAACTGAAACACAAGAAAATTCTTGCTAAGAAAAGGAAAAAGGCATTTAAGTTTTCAGATCAAGACCTTGATGAATTGGAAAGGGATTCTAGGCTTTTAAAAAATACAAGAAGGGAAAGGTAAGTTATGCTTGCTTTGAAATAATGACAAACTATTTTTTTCTTTCCTTAATAGTTATTGATTATACAATACTTTAGATCTTTCTGTGTGAAGAAAAATCACTGAGTTTTATTTAAATTTAAAGCATTAAGTATAAAATCTTAATTTTTAAATCTAAAAAATTTTCATTATACCCTGATGTTGACCCCTCTTGTTTAAAAAAAAATGTGTTGTCTTGAAAACTTGTTTTTTATTACTTAATCTCTATATGACCCTTATTGTTTTTTAATAGTCCCACTGAAAGTTCCTAGTGGGTGGGCTGAGTCCCAAATAATATGATCCATATGAAATGGATGGCATAAATAGAGGGTCACATTTCTAGCTAAAATTTATACAATTAATAACACAAGTAGGGCTTACAAAATGTTTAAATGCCAAAAGGATTATATTTCTAGCATATTGAAAGGATTTAATGTGCTTGGTTTTCCTTTTAGTGGTAATGAAACAAAATATTATGTATCACATTTTTTTACTAAAATAGTACCTATAATATGACACATTTAAGTTTGATTAATTCAAGATTTACATTTGTCTATTTTGTAAACTAAAATAGGTTTCCTTATTTTTGATGTTTTCATTTCAGTTTGAAGAAATAGTAAACACTCTTCTTTGATTTTAGATATCTAAGGAAGAGTTTGATGCTGAATTTGCACCTGATTCAGATTAAGACTTGTGTTCAATTGTGTAAATAAACTTGTATATACTTTATTTTGTTACAAGTGTTTCATGGAAGACAAATTTCATTTTTCAGTATTTACATCCTTGTGTCAATCATTATACAATGTTTCCAACAATTGATGCACCATTTCACATAAACTACTATGGTTTCATAATATCATGAATGATTTTCATGTGCAAAATTTCTTCCCCTGATTAGAATCTAAGTGAAATCAATGAAGGCTGGCTTCTGTGTGATATTTTATGAAAGTTTCCTGGAACTCATTTAATAAGTGGAGGATCTTCTCTTATTTCCATTTTCAATGTAATTTTCTTTGGCTGCAGAAGACTTGCACCCACATTAAACTCCAAGGGTACCTGGCATAAAAGGTAAACAATTTTTGAGTAAAAACATTTAAAACATTTTTAAATCATTAAAATAAATATTACAAAAGTATTTTATGCATTCAAATTTGTAATCACGATTTTTTTTACTTAATAGGGTACATGAATTCTAATTTAAGTAGGTATATTCCAAGTTAGTTTTCATCAATAACATTCCATAATGCATCTTTTATTTCTCTCAAAACTTTAAAGACTTTTCAAAGTGGGAGGCAAACAGTTATGAGTAGGTACTTTGACCTCCTGTGTTGTCAAAATAATTACCCTAAAGTAAAAAAATTTTCTTTCTTCAGAGACAGACCTCCTTTTGTATTGGTACTGTATACTTCCAATGTTAAGCAACATTCAATGAGAAAACCTGCCTTTACCTCTATCTTAAAATATTTCACTGCCTTACCAAATTCTCATGAGACTTAGTATCATGAGTTCAAGTTATGCGTGAAATATTTGAAAAGTCGCTGTAAATTTGATACAATTGATTAAAAATTGATGATCTGCTGTGCAAAATATAGGGTTTTTTCATGAAAAGGGAACCAAGGTGATCAATCAAAAGATAATCAGGGTCTCAAGACTATTCTTGATTGAAGTAGGTACTTCAAAGATTTATTCAAAAAGGTTTTTACCTCAGTTTCTGGCGTTCTCTTGATTATGAAGCGTGCTATAACATTTGCTAAACATACTTTGAGTTCAACAAGGGCAAACCTCATTCCAACACAGTTTCTGGGTCCAGAACCGAAGGGGAGGTAGGTATAGGGGTTTCGAATATTCCTTTCTTCTGGAATAAATCTGGAGAGAACATTTACAATTAAAAGGACGATTCTATACAAGCAGCGCATTATGAATTTAAAGTCTGTGCCATCGCAATTGCAATGCATATTAGTTTTGCAATGTGTGGTGGCATGGGCAAAACAACAACAGCCCATTATGAATAGATTTTATTTTTAAACTGGATTAGTTGGTATAACTTAAATAGTTTTAGTCACAAGTTTTTTATAAATTGGAAGTGTTACTAGCAGTATAACTTACTTGAGTAATATAATTTAAGCTATCATGCTTTAATTAAAGGGGCTGTCCACTTTTTCTCAAAATTCTTCCTCCCTTATGTCACTAAGTGTCACACTTTAACATATCCCACTTATGTCACGATCTCCTTCCAAAAATATACCAAGCTGAAGGTTGCCAAGAACCTAGGACCCCACATTTATATTCTATTCAAGCTGAAGTGTACTCAGTATAATTTTATGGTAAACTCTTTTCTTTATTTAATTTTTATAAATTATAATGTTAGTTATACCTCTGTATAAGCTACTTTAGAAAAGAGTGTTTTTTTGGTATTTGTTGATTTGCAGTGTGTGGTGTCACAAATCTTATAACTCCCCTCTGACTTGTTACAAAGTGTCACATTGATAAATCCCCTTCCATCCCTCTATGTGTTACACCATTTATGGACAGCCATAAATGATTATGTAGGTATTTTTTATTCAAAAATTGTAAAACTATTTGTTATTGTAAAAAATATGCAATATTAAGTTCAAACATTACTAATTGTTATAGAAATCCAAGTCATATGTTTTAAAATAATTTAATTTTGAATTTTAAAAACAACACTTTCCCTGATATTTAATTTACCTGTCTGGGTCAAATTTATCTGGATTGGGAAAAAATTCTGGATCTCTGTGCATGGCATATGATGGGATGGTGATAACAGTTCCTTTAGAGATTTTGATTCCTGTGTCTCCCAAGTCGTAATCGTAGATAGCGACCCGTTCCAACCTAAAAAAAAAAATTGAATAATTTGAAGTTTCTCAAATGCATAATTTTGTTTAAGAATATTTTATCTACAAATGAAATATATTTTGCAGATACTTCAAAATTTGAAAAACCATTACTAGGATCTTAAAAAATTTAAAACCTGGTCAAAGGTGGAAACAAGCGAAGTGTTTCAGAAATCACATTATCAAGGTATTTCATACTTTGAATAGCTTCATAACTTAGTTCTCCCTGCAAAAGAAAATTATGAGATATAACTATCCAATATTAGAGATGTTTTTATTTTACACAATATTTACAATATTTTATTTGTTTCCTCTATTTTAATTCAATTTTAAACTAGCCTTATTCTTATCCCTTTAATTTCTTGTATACTCTGTTTACTATTTTACAGTGGATCTCTCCTCGACTGTCTTCATTTAACTGGATAACCATTTGTAAATAATTCAAGTATGAAGTAAAAAAAAATTCTTAAATTGGACATTTAGTGTTTGAATTTCCAGCGCCTTCCTGCGAAAATATTATTGGAATTCACACTTCTAACCAGAAACATCGTTCATTCTTGCATAGTTTCCAATGCCTCAAAGGTTGAATATTTTGTTAGATTTTTAATCAAAAAATGCCTGAAAAAGTAAAATAATGTTCTAAAGTAGAAGTGTGAATAAAGAAGTGACATTCTGTTTTAAACATATTTCTAATGAAATAAAACTGTAAAAATGAAAATTAATTTTGTTTTACCCTTTTGAATGATTAATGTTGTAAAATTAATATCATGCTAATTAAGATCAAGTATGACACAACAATGCTTTTGTACCAATTCTCAGCATTGAAAGGATGCTTCTTGGAAAATAATTATATTGCTGATTAACACTCACAGAAGATTTAGTAATCTGAAAAATCTGAATACACCCTGCACGTCCAAGTGTTTTATTTCCCTTATCTAACCAACTAAATAGTTTTTTGGGCATTCATATGGTCCTCTACGAGTACTCACGTTATGCTCTTTTAATGACTCGTCCACTTCTTTTCGCAATTTGTCTTGCACATCTGGGTTCAAGGCTAGGAAATATGACGCAAAAGAGAGAGTTGAAGCCGTTGTGTCATAGCCCGCAATGAAGAATATTAAACACTGGGCCAGCAGTTCATCCATAGAAAGTTCTGGAAAAAAAAATCACTGGTCAATCTGCCTATGTATTTGTATACTGCACAAGATTTAAAAAGGGAATAAAACTCCTGGGCTTTTTTCCTTTCTAACCTTAAGAAATTTTTTACCAAGTTCAAGCTTTGGAGATGAAAACTTGGTACATAATTTGTTATAGTCTTTTTTTTACATCTGTGCTCCAAACTGAGAAAAAAATATAATTTAATTGGTCTTTTTCTATTTTTCCGCATTTGTGCTGTAAACTAAGTGAAATTACAATATAATTTTTATTTTTAAGGCATTTATAGAGCTTCAAATATGTAAACTCCAATTAGTTTTATAATAGAGTGTCAAATAGTTCCATAAAAATTCAGGTCTTATAGAACAAATATTAAACTCACTTTTAGAGGTGGCCGTCTTGAAAATCTGTTGGGATATTTCACTTTCCCCGTAGTTCGAAGCCAGGTCTTTGTCTTCGGCTTCCAATTTTTCTTCGTCTTCCACTTCTTTGGCTGTGTCAATTAAGAGTTGGAGAAAATCGTTTCTGGGCTAAATTAAAAGAACTTTTATTTCTTCATGCTTTGCATATTGAGTTGCTTTTGAAATGTTATTTTTTTAAGTGAAATTTGGGCTACAAAAAGTATTTGCAAAGTATAATATTTGTATAATAAACGATGCCTCACCACGTTTTCTCCGTACCTTCATCAAAATCAATGGAGATGAGCTCCTCCTGATATTTGCTCCTAGTTTTTCTCCCGTTATAGTTATTTAATAAAACATAACTTTATAAATAAATTTATATTATTGTTCATAAATATAATAAATTATATTATATTGTACTTATTTGTTATTATATTATTATTTATTAAAATATAACGTTATAACTTTTTAATAAAAAAAACAGTACGTACAAATTTGACGACGCAACATTTTTAGCTAGTTTACTTTTAACGAAAGAATTATAAAAGAAGGTATTCAGAGAAGTGTTTCGTTACCCAAGGCGCAAAGTCTGTCCGTTTTACGATATTAACCCTAATTTTCTGGTTGTTTAAGGGAGTGTAGTTCCATTTGTTCTTGAACAGAAGCCAGCCAGGGGATTCAAGTAACAGTGGGGAAAAATTTTGTATACTATACAAAAAACAATGTAGTAAGAACGTCAATTTAAAAATATGATTAGTTTGTTAAACCCATGTATACATCTATAGCGTCTTTTTTTATCACGATTTGCGTACCGAAACTTCTCCTAGCAAGCCAACAGACTTTCGGTTTTTCTGGGTCAGGAAACGTTGCAGTCTAGTAGTTTTATATGGGAAGTCGTCAAATCATTTATGTAACCCCCAAATCAAACCTGATTTGAGTTGGGGAATCTATAATAAACTGCTGAAAGTTAGAAGTTTTGCTTAGATTGTCCACCCAACTCGTATGTAGAAAATTTTCCCACTTCCACTCCTTGGCTTCTTACCATTTATTTATGCGTGATTTTATTGCTATATTTCTATGCACCACGGAACATAAAATGAACAGGAACGCTCTATATATACAGGGTGTCCCATAATTGTTGGGTCACACTTCTTGGGGGATAGTAGACGAGTCAGAATCACATAGGATTTGGGGTCCCAGACCAAATCAAAGGGAGTTAAAAATGGAGCGACACCCCAAAAAAATTCAATTTGTATTGTATTTGTTTGTAACTATTGGTAAAAATTTAATTATGGTCTCAAATTTTGTTGTTTAATATGATCTTTAAAATTATCTTAAAAGTTTTCACTTTTAGATTTGTTTTATTTCGAAAGAGTAAAATAAAACACAAACAATTTGAAAAAACTGCCAAAACATTATTTTGTGTTTCGAAATCCTTTCTTTACCATTAAGTCCCAAGTTTCACTTAAATACCATCAATATTAAACGCTTGAGAGCCTGTTAAAGTTTGTTTTTTGAGTGCGAATCTACTATCCTCCCTAGAAATGTGACCCAACATTTATAGGACACCCTGTATATTTTCTTTACATTTTTCCCCGTTGAAATTACCTTTCCGGACTCCTTTCTCTGTTTGACCATCTGAAATATCACTGTCCTGAAGAAGTCCGACACATCAGGGGGAAAGGCCGATAGTTTGAAGAACCTCATGATTTTGGGAGCCATCACTGTGGGCAGTAAATAAGGAAAATAAATTATTTTTACTTGTTATAGACTGTTTGCTATTGATGTCATTGACTTTGACACATGGAGAAATATTGTAATAGACAGGTCAATCGTTATACTCAGGTTTCACTTCTTATATCCAGTGCTTCCCAAACTATTTCGAGCCGTGGCGCCCCTACTGATTAATAAATATTCATATAAAATATACAAACTTTCAAATTCAAATAATTACTAATTTTCTCAATTTTTTTAATCTTTACATATTTAAATAAACAACAACTACTGCTCGTAACCATTTCCACATAAATTTTGAATAAATCTGGGGAACTATGTCAATTAAATTGAACCTAATATCAAAATTTATTTAATTTTAATTTATTTTAAATTACTTTCAATCTTTGTATGTTACAAGATTCTATTTAACAGACATCAAAGCGTGTTTATTGCAAAAATATGCCATCATTTCAGAGAGCGAAACATTTTATAAAAACATTATACTATTTCACATAAAAGGGGATTGGGCATCTCCCCCTAAAAATTTTGGAAAAATAAGACTAAAAATTAAATTATAAAAAGGTGTGAACTTTGTTTTAACGATATTGTGTAGATTAGGAGAGCAAAAAAAAATTTGCAGAAGAGTCCGCGGCGCCCCTGTATTGACTTCATGGCGCCCCGCAGCGCACAGTTTGGGAACCACTGGCCGTAGTAAATTTTCGGTTATGTTGAATATTTTTACCTTACCCATCTCGAATAAACAGTCAACTTATGAATAAATTCTATTGTGAACTGCTAGTTGCCTCATAAACAAAATGAAATTGTGAATTTTCTCCTAATGTTATCAGTTTGACACCTAATGAAATGAACAATCTGAAAGAACTCTCGTCTAAAGATAATTTGAAATTTATCAGTGAATTTTATTGTGAAAATAAACGATAAACGACTGAAATATCGATTTGGTTGTTGTGAAAAGAGAGATTATTCCATGGGGATGGTTCGAAAGATTCCAAGATAGAGAATTTGCTCTTTGTATTCAGCAGGTCTTAAGCCGCGTTTACACCAAAGTTGACAAATAAAAAATGACAAAATATTGTTTGTAGAAAACTAAAAGTTGCTCTTCTCAAACTAGAGAAACAAGTGGAAGATTTTTTGTAGAAAACTAAAAGTTTCTCTTCTTAAATTTAGACAACAAGTAGAAAACTTGTTGCCAAAGAATATTGGCGCGAAAGGCAGCAGAAATGTCAAGGTCGGAGGGGGAACAGTTCACTAGTTTCCTACAAGTTGCTAGTGCAAAGCGCGCAGAAACAAATCTTCCACTTTTAGTTGTTACCTTTCTTTGATCTTGCCGACAATCCACGGGAAACCAAAATTTAGTGGAAGATTTGTCTCTCCACAAGTGGAAGACAGAAAAAGTTGCAATATCTTGTAGAAAAAGCAACAAATTACCGCAACTTGGTGGAAAACTTAGTGGAAGACTTAGGTGTAAACGCTATCAATCAGACTGCTATCAATTGTATCAATGAGCCCCACCGGTGGGGCAGTTGTATACATCATTTGGGGCACATTGATACAGTGATTAATTTGCTCAAAAATAGTAATTAATAGTAAAAATTTGGGAAAAAATAAACGTTATTTTATATAGAGAGATCCTAAGACCTGTTACATTATCAGTTTTTGATTATAAATCACAAATTTTCATTCAACATTCAAGGATAAAAAAAACCAATGGGTTTAATGGGTCATTTTAAACAAATATCTAATTTTAGGAAGTAAGATGCAAATTTTCATAGGTATAATTGGTTCTGACTTAGTTAGTTGAATAAAATTCAAAACTATCTTTGTAAAAAATCATACAGAAATTAAGAAATACGGCACTAATTAACTGGTTAGTTTTTGGCCATTTATAGTAGATATACAATTTTGTCAATGGTTTTTTGAAAATACAGTTCTTTGTTACCTGTAAAAGTGCTAAGAATTTCTTAGATATTTCAGAGTCCCTAATTCCATCGTTTGGTCACGTATTTATCAACTACCTTTTCCTTTAGAAAATTTATAAATACACATAGCTTCAATGCAAGTTGTTTCCAATCTCAAAAACTTGAAAAATCCCAAAGATTTGAAAATTTACATAAATATTCTTCACTGCAGATCTAACTTACACTTAAATCTGATTTTTTTAAAAAATTGCTTGGAGATATTTTTCTCCCTACGCAAAATATGTAAACTTTTATATGTATCGATGTGCCCACGATTGTATCAAAATACCCCACATCAAAGTGTATCAATTTGCCCCAATGGTTATTTTTTAAACAAAAACCTTTATTTAAAATATAGGCAAAGGTTATTTAAAATTTAAATATATCCCCTATAGAGCATTTTCAATCACAGGGCTCGGACCTAGCAACGGCCTTAGCAACAGAAGATGTTACAGTTCTACTGGAGGATTTGCAATCACATGATCCCAAACCTAAAAACCGCCTTAGCAACAGATAAGCAACGGCCTTAGCAACAGTTAAAAGCCCTACAGAAGGTACACAGTTAAAAGAAAATAACCGGTTGTGACGTCACCTGAAAACACTCTATTGGTGACAAGAATGCTTTCTGAATTTACAGATCTCTGCATTCAAAGTAGAATAGCGTCAGGAAGATTTTACATTGCACGTGGAAATTTACTTTTAAAAATATTTGATGAATGGAGAAGTGTTTCTTTCTTTAAGAGTTATTGGCTTACTGCTGAGTTTAACGGTTTCGGCTGTTTATGCATGTAAAGGCAACTTTTAGAAAAAATTGACCTAAATAACAGTAATAGTTTTTGAGATATTGAAAGTGTTTCAATTATGGGCCCCTTGTATAAAATCGCCCCGTTTTCCCTTCCTTTACATGTTGAAATAAATACTTACAGAGTAAAAAGAACCTCCAACTTATGCCTTGGTTAAAAACATTGGTTGCATTCTGTACAAAAGGGTTGTTAGGATCGTTGTGAGAATCGATTTTAGTAGAAAATGCAGTATTGGCAATGACGTCCATTGTGAAAGCTCCGTACAACCTAAATTAAGAAAAAAAAAGTGTGATTCCTCCATTTATCATATATTTTTTTTAAACTTGTATTTTTGCGCAAATCTAATTCATTCCTTAAAACTGACTATATTCAATTCTAAGCCTATAATCATTATTACCTTTTAGCATCTATGCTCTTCCCGTCTTTGGCAGCTGAAGTGAAGTTCTGCTCTAATGTTTTGGAACATTCTTTAAAAATTCCCATCATCTGTTGAAATATAACAATTTGTGTCATTATTTCCTTATTTAATTCAATTGCTATTCAAGGATATCTTCACATCTGCTGTTTATTCCGAAATTATAGAAGTAAAATTATATATATATATACCAAAAAAATATATACCAAAAAAATGTTTAAATTGTCTTAAGAATGTTATTCATAATTTAACTTACTCTCTTGATTTTCCCTGTAGAGAATGTTGGGGTCACTATGCTCCGTACTCTTTTCCAATCATCTCCTTGCAAAATAGACAACATTTTGTCAACGGCTTTATCCCCCGATTCGAAATGCTGAAACAAATAGGAAGCCCTTTTAAAATTGCGTCACTAATTTTTTATATGGGGAAGGAGGGAATGTTCTACAACAGGGGTTCTCAAACTTTTGAGCATTGCGACCCACTTTTTATAAACAAAATTAAACCTCATCTATAGTTAATTTTCCTGCCCCTTGTTATAGTTACTAACAGTGCCCCCCAACAAGACTTCAGCTTCTTGTGTGTGGGATTGGGTCCTCGAATTTATTTTGTATAACAATAATAAATTACACGCACTACATTAATAAGCTAAGAGACATGAAAACTTTTTAAGAGTTGAAGATAAACATCATATAAACATTGAACTTTTTAGTAATTATTATTAATGTATATTTACTTACACTTTATTTTAATGATTGTGTAGTTTTTCCTCAATAATATGTATTGCTAATGGACTCTAACCGTCTGACGTCACACGGAACCAACACGTGACCTACTGAGCTTGCGATTGGTTACCACAGACACTAGTAGATCTACTAGTGTAGTATCTGTGGTAACCAATTGCAAGCTCAGTTGTAGGTCACGTGTTGGTTCCGTGAAGTCTCGAACCAGATAGGCGGCCATTACTTTTGAAAAACTTAAATTTTTACTATGTAAACCATTTTACTAGTAGTGAATTTTGTTGACACAGTGGCAACCTAACAAAGTTTGAAAAAATACTAATATCATTGACTTACAATCTACCTAATTGATATCTACAATAATAAATTACATGCATGTATTAGAGGTTAAATCAACTTAATAAAAATTAAATGGAAGGATTTAAATCTGAGCGTATCGAATTGTTTAATTGTGGGAGCAACAAGAGCTCCACAATATAAAGGGGGTCTGGGGGGTCCTCCCCCAGAGAGGTTTTTGAAATTTGATTCTTGTTAACTGGGTTTTAACTCGTGTTTTTAGTGATTTGGGATAAATTGCAGTTAAATCATTTCCTTAGAAAATTCTAAAAAATTGTATTGCTCTCCCCGGTGAGGGCCCTACGTTTAGAAACGCTGATATTTTTTTTTCAAATCTTACTTGAATAACTGACAAATTTTGCATTATCAGCACATTAAAAAGACACACGTTTGTATTTTACTTTAATTGCCTGGATGGAAACTGTCAATGTCAACCCATTACTTTCATCTTTTAAGACATTAAAAAATATTTAGTACAATTTCTCTCGAGATATCCCCGCCTAGCGTAAGAAGATGGAGCTCTCATAATCCGCCCGAATCTCCAGAGAAAAGCATAATGCTCCTTCCTGCTTTGGATCATCTTTTTTTGCATGATAAAAATGAGAAATATAGTTTTTATCACAGAAGGAAAATATATTTTAAAATTTGACGTTGATCAGGACAAAGAGGGAGAGTAGGAGTTCATATCCTAGGGGTCATTGATATGCTATACCATTGAAATTTTTACTTACAATTTGTTTATAAAACAACTAGCTTTACCATAAAACCATTATAAAACTAGCTGTACCTGGTACAGTTTACCGTATTACTAACTAGCTGTTGTATAACCTACTCGTCTGTCATGGAACTTTCCGAAGTCTTTTACTAGGATATCTTTGACGAGTTCTGGGTCTCCCACCGAAAGAAGTGTTTTTTTTCCCACAAAATGTCTGTAAAATGATACACAAAATTTTATGAAATCTTGTAAGAAAGTGAAATTAGCAATCTCATATAAACTGCATACTTAAGAGAAAGCAATACTATTATGAATTTCCCAGGAAAAAATAAAATATTGATTCTGGTTTATGACAAGAGAGTTGGAGTTGTATATCTTGACTTTTTTATTCTTAAACCTCAAAATTTTTAGCAGAATAGCTAGATTTGCTGAAAGGCATGAAAACCTAAAGGCTGCATTGGTAAATGAGAAATGCTTGTCAGGCCGTATAAATTTATACTTTTCTAAAACTAAAACAAGTCAATGCTTTTTAATATAATTTTTCGAATTTTTCAAAATTTCTTCTTAAAATTATAACCGAGAAATTTGGACTGATAACAAAACAAAATTTTTTTCAAAGAGTAGCATTGTTAAATTACCCCATGTTAGAATTAATAAATTATCTGTATGAAGAATCATTTAAAAGGAGCAAATATTTGTAAAAGTAATCATTTAGAATTTTTGATACTATCTATATTATTTTTTAACACGAAATGGAGTATGATGTAATTTTGTTCAATATAAATTTTCTTCATGCGAAATAAATATTTACATACCCATATATTCTTCCATATTTAAAGTATCTGTCATATTCTACTTGATGAGCAGGCTGTAATAAAACGTGAAATTACTTCTTACGGCCTTAGAAGTCCAGAACACAGGCGGCGTTAATTTTAGCGAAAAACAAACTTGTGCAATTTAATGAACTAATTGAAATCAACGTTTTTACTTTTATTTGAACTTCACAGAAACAAATTAAAAACGGGAACTACAGTTCATGCAACAAAAAAGTAATAATATAGCTTTTGAAATCTTTGGGACCCCAAAACAAATTTTCTTCAACCAAACTTGTTTAAATATTTAAGATTAAAAAGATAAATCTAGGTAAATTGAAATACATTGAGTGGGGGGGGGCTTTGAAGATCTATTCAGTTACTTTCAGAATGCATTAATGAGAGAAACCAAGTATCTCTATTAAATTAATAGATAATAAGTATTAGCCCATATATAAAGGGCAGAGATTTAAGTGCTATTCAATAACAGATTGGGACTGAACCTGAATTTATATTCTCCTAAGAGAAAAGGTATATAGGTAAGTGTATCAGTTTTTTTAGTGCTACTTACTTTAGTGAAAGTCTCCAATAGAGAACCTAAAATAGGAACCGATTTAACTGTTGGAATTCCCTTCTTCTTCCAATAGTCATAATGGCGAAAAGAATAGCTAAAAAATTACCATTAATTATACTTCAATCCTACTAATTCAATACACCAGTTAACATAATTAGTGTTAAAAATTAGATTGAGAAGTCGGAATAAAGAAATGCGATCACTGAATTATTCCATCTTTAATAAGGTTTGTGCAGACAAATTTCAGAAATAAAAATATATCTTAGCTTCCACCAGCTTTACCTTATTCATTCACCTAAAAAAATAGTTCATACTTACAAATAGAACAGCAAAAGGGAAGTAAATCCCAACGCTAGAGTGATTGCCACGGGACCTAAAAGAACGTCTACCATCGTGATTCTCTTAACTACGAAATGGAGAACCAGGGACAACTTTTATCCCTTTGATCGTTGCCAGTGCATTCTGAAAGCAAATCCGGATGCAAGCGAGTATGATGATTAGGGATTAGATATAAAACAAAATTCATATGGTTTTATCGAAATTATCTCCCACTGAAAGATAATGGATCCGATGTAAACCGTTCTATTTTTTTCTGCTCGAAGTTATTTTGCATGAAGTGATGGCTTGATAGTGAAGTTCTTACACTCGAACCTAATAAAAGATTTCACATTTAAATGCGACCTGTGCTGTAGAGGGAAATATGTTTTTGGGTTGTTTGGGATATTGAAAGTTCATCGCTCGCTAGGAAATGCTTAGGGTTCTGGTCCCATGTAACATAATGTGACATTAGGAATGAGGAGTTCACATTTGTCGTCATCACACTTTCAATGATTTCAACGTAGTAGCTCAACTGTATAATATTTTGATTGAGCTTAAATTATGAAAGAGAATGCTTCTGTGCTCCTCTGACAGGGTTCCCACAACCTCTTTAAAATTGCAACGAGTGTTATAATCTATCCCCATTATATTCTTTCTTTCGCATAGACTCCTTGGTTGACCCTTGTCGGTCCATAAGGATCACTTTGGAAACCACTGAGACGTATTTCAAAAGAAATATAGCCACCAATGAAAACACTGTTCAGGTTTTATTTGTGTAATACCATAAGTCATAATTAAGTAATCGTAAACGTATCAAATATATCAATGTGCTCACGTGACGCAATTTATTAATGGTCCCTTTTTCGTATTCTAAACATACTCCTACGCCTAAAAGAGACTGAAGAATATGATCTAGTTCTTAATTTAATTATGGCCAAAACTCTTATATCCATAAAAAAATATTTTTAATTAAAAAAAATCTATCGGAAATCGCTAAATGCTTCGAATTGTGTGTGAACGATTCTCTTTTTAGATAGAAATTAACCAGGATTTGTAAACGCAACAATATGCCATCATTTCAGAGAACAAAGAAAAATTTCGTTGTTTCTTAACTATAGTACCCTCTCAAAATCGGAATTATCATTCGAAAATTTTAGAAAATAAGGCTTTAGTTTTTGCAAGTGTTTTGGTAACATAAAATAATGTAAGGATAGAATGTGAATATGTGCAGTGCACTGTGCAAGTAGAATTGGCGGACGCCACGGGGGCGCAGAGAGAACCTCTGTCTTAGAGCATTTAAACTGGTGGGGACCGTTTTATACGATTTAGAAGATAGTTGATATAGATTTAAAGTGCTAGGTAATTTTTATAATAGGCAGTGTCTGTAATTTTCAGTCGAAATATTCAAATTGGAAAATGTAAAAATATTTTTTATACGAAAATAGTTAAAACCTGAAAAAAAACTGCGTGGGAAGGGAATCCCTGGGTCCTTCCTCTATTTAGGGACCCTATCATATTTACGTAAAATAATTTCTCCACATTTATTTCACAGAGGTAGTAATTATATGTATCTAAAATATATCGTGTTAGTATTTATTTAAGGGGGCGGTACTTAAAATGCATTTACATTCATAAAATATAATTTTAAAAATGCAACGAGAAAATAAATGTAATCAGAAATTTTTTATTCAAAATTTGTAACGAACAAGACAAAAATCATCATATTTTTGGGTTTTAATTTAGAACCTTTTACCCATTGTATGCACAATAAAGTAATATAGTGACAAAATAAGACATCTTATTTATAAATCGGGGGTGGAATCCCGTCTCATCACAGGTTTTTCAAAGAGTTCTAACTGGTGAAAACTTATATGTTATGAAAATAACATAAAAAACTCTTTCATTGTTCTAGCATTGCAAACAGTTGCAGAATGTCTGGTCTGTCCCAAATGACTTGTTCACTTGACCAAAGGAGAATCTGTTCTGGGTTCAACGGCAACATGCACTGACATCGGTTGCGTAAAACCTTGACCGAAGAAATATTCCAAAGGTACCTATAAAAAGAAAAAAAATATACTTATGTTACGGATACCATTATTCAATGTTTCTAAAGTTAGCCTTGAAAAGCATTTAAATCAACACCTGAGGTATATGATCTCACGGATCTCACTCAGATTAATCTGACTCGCTGACTCGCTTATTCACTTTAAAATTCTTGATGCGATTTGCCTTCGAAGTACGCATGGAGAAATGAGTATTTAAATTAAAGAGCACGGAAATATTTTTCTGTTCTTGCATTAAAAAATTCCCTTGTTTTAAACCAGTATACGTAAATCAAAAATGACTTCTCTAAACATAGGTTATTTATTGATTTGGATGATTTTCGTATTACTTTCCAATGGTGTACTAAAAAATTATAGTTTTAAAGTTTCATACAAGGGATTATTATTTTACCGTCGATGTTTTGAGCTTCAAAATTTGGTATTATATTGATTGCTGTAAACGTAAACGAATAAAATTAATGTCATCCATGAAAGTTTACTTCCATATCAAATAATAGCTCTACAATTAAAGTTGCTTTTTTATGAATTTCTAAAGAATAAGAGGAAAAGGTAAAATAAATAATGGATTTGGTATTATTGAAATTTAATGATTTAAGCAATAATTTAACATACTTCAGTTTCGGGGCATCTTTTGATGATGAACTCGGCTATGACGTAAGCAAGGCACGTTTTGATCTCCATGAGGGCGAATCTCATTGCAACGCAGTTCCTGGGTCCGGCACCGAAAGGGAGGTAGGTGTAGGGGTCTCTCTTCTCCCTCTCTTCTGGAGTGAACCTGTTCAGAAAAATTATATCTTTATCAGAGGGCGATATTTTCACTGGATTGCATCAAAACGTTTTTTAAATAGCCATGGCGGCTCGTAGTTAAAATTATAGAAAGTGCTGCACCAGCAGCACCAATTTCACAATGTATTTTAAGCCGATACAATGTCTAATAAATCTCTAAAAAGCGTGGATAGGGACCTCTTTTCTTTAGTTAGTTCGATTTTCTCATAAGACTTCTTCGGTAAGACAGCAAGGAAAATTCATGCTTTTGAAGTTCACTTACAGTTACAAAACTCAATTATTCCGTATTACACTTTTTCCTATTAAACAAACATGTCGAAAAAATCAAATAGAAGAGATGGGAACAATTATATTTTTTTGATGTGACCATATTTTTTAATCTAAATAGTGGGACATTTCACTGACGAGGGGAGGTTATAAGTTTTTTTCCAAATGTTCAATATTTCAATAAAACAGAAGGTATAAAATCTTACATGGGAATAAAATTTTACGTTAAACACACTCTTAGACTTTTTGTTTCGGAAGGGGAGAATACTAATACCCTTTATAAACATTGATCTCTCAGAGACACACTAAGGTAAGGACGCCTTTTAAGATCATTAAAAGATATTATTAAAACATAATCACTTTTTTTGGTATTACTTTTAATTTGTCAAATATCAATCTTGTCAAATCTTGGGGTCTTTCCCCTGAAAATGTTGTACATTTTACCTTTTAAAGTAATCTTTTTTGACAATTGCGATGGACTGACATTTTGGTACGCAACAGAATTTTGAAGGAAAATAACTGTATTGAACTTTATATATTCTGCATTAGACTGCATTTTTGAAAATATCTTGTTTCTTGCATAAATAATTTCAAAATTCAACCTAAAATAAATTTCAAAAAAACAATTTAAGAATTTGTCACAAGGAAAGTTTTAATTAACGATAGGTTAAGTGTTCATGGTTCATGGTCATTCAAAAATCTAAGCATTACGAAAGATTTTGTACAAAAACAAATGGCAGTTTTCGGGCAGTATTCTTACGTAATTATGAAAGGGGGGTTTGCGGTTTGCTTATTTTTGCTGACAAGAGGGGAGGGGGCCCAAAAATGACCAAACATTTTGCTTACAGTAATATTTAAATCTCTCTCTCTAAGCGCACTGAGAACGAAACTAAACACTACCTTCCGAATTGTTATGAAATAAAAAGACATAAAAACTCAGCATAGCAGTCATTAGGCTTGTGTAGGCACCAGGATAATTCTAAATTCAAGATATACAGTGAGTATCCTAGATATTACTTTGCTAAAAATATAAATTATATTTTTGTTATTAAAAATTGCATTTCTCCCTTGAAAAGTTTTTAAGTTGTGTAGTAAAACCTGTCCTATTTCGAAAGGTACACACCTCTTATTTTTTACTTCATTTCGGATGACGAAAAGGATATGTAACTATGTATGAAATCACTCGTAGTAGTTTACATTAGAAACTCTTTATAACTAAAAATAAATTATTCAGGGGACTAAAACATTTTTTACCTGTCTGGGTCAAATTTTTCGGGATCCGGGTAGTACTCTGGGTCGTGGTGAATAGCATACACTGGAACCGTTATAACCATCTCTTTTGGAATAGTGATTCCAGTACCACCAAGATCATAGTCAGTGGTTGCAAGCCTTTCCAATCTGAGGAATATGAAAATGCTATAATTTCTTTCTTGGGTCATTAAAATAAGATTTAAAATATAATTCAAAACAATGTTTTTAAGCGTGGTCAACACGCTAACCAGGGAACAATAACAAATACAAATTTTGAGAATTTTTAAAGGTATTGTTTATTGCAAATTACTTCAGATTAATAAAAACGAGTTGAAACCCAGTTTTAAAGAAAAAAATTTTAAAAATTTTTCGGATTTTCCTCCAATGCGTGTACGTGATTAAGAAAAATAGTTGAATAGATGGACTAACAGGGTGCATATAGTGAACAAGGCTGAGAAACACTAATTTAAATGTTCTGCTGTAAGTCAAGTTAGTCTGAAAAAATGACAATAAAGATGAGGTGGGTCGCTTTCGGTTCTGTTTATAAAAAGTGGGTCTTAATGCTGTAAAGTTTGAGAACCCCTGCACTATAGCATTAAAATATGAACTTACCTGGCAGCAGGAGGATACATTCTCAAAGTTTCGGAGATGATGTTGTCCAGGTATTTCATGCTTTGTATGGCCTCATATGTCATCTCCCCCTGCGAAAATGTTTTTGTTATACCTTCTATCTAAATCTATTTTGGGTACTGTAGAATATATATATATTAAAACAACGAAGGTTTTATTAGAGTGCCTGTCCAGTTGCAGAGAACATTTGTATTTTGCATAAATTTGAGAATTTATTTTAAAGGACTGTAGAATACCTGTTAAAACAACATAATTTTTTAAGAATGGTGCTGGGAACATTCAACATTTAAGAAAATATATTCTAGAAATTTGAAAAGTGTTGTTTTACAGTTGTTATTTTTAAAAAAATATAAGTGAGATAAAAAATGTTGTGTCATTTTAATTTTGAATGCTGTTATAACTACTTAAAAGTTGGATTGACATAGTATGAACTTGAGCATCAAATATTCTCAACTCTGGAAGAATCTATTTTCAAAATATTTCTCTTAAAACAAATTATTTTTGTTCATGAGGGCGTTGGAAAGCGGAAAACACTGGTGAATATAGTGGAATCAATCACTTTCCCACAGTTTGTTAACGGTGTGGTGATAAGTTCAAACTCGGATCTTTAAAAACGATGCATGCTCACGTTGTTTTCCATCAGAGCTTCGTCCACTTCGTTTCTCAACTTGTCCTGGATGTCTGGGTTGACAGCGAGGGAGTGAATTGCAAAGGATAGAGTAGCAGCAGTTGTGTGGTATCCGGCAAGGAAGAAAATTACGCTTTGTGCCACCAGTTCGTCCATGGACAGGTCTGTAGAAAAAAATATATGATATAAGATCCTTTAAATAATTTTAGAGAAAATATTTTGCACCGACCAGATTTACTTACTGTTTCTTAAAGTTTACTAACAGTGCTTTGGAAAGAAAATGTCTGAATTTTGGTAGATATTTTCCCCTATAATAAGTATACCAGTAAGTCAGAAGGATATACGGTGTATAGGGGAAAGTATTGTACCTCGGTCCTACACTGCTTTTAGCTGAACTTTTGTAGTATGGCAACACTACACATGTAGTTTGCATCCTTACAACCAGAGCTCTCAGTCTATTTAATTTTTTTAATAGTCAACAATATGAGATAATAGGCTAAAAACTTATTTTACCCATTAAAAGTAAATTTTCTATGTTTGGTTTCTAAAATCTTAAAAAGTTTTAAGTTCTTTCTAATTTGAACCAGTATATATGTTCACTTCTTATTACCATTGATTATGTATCTTTATTTCTAACCTTAGACTTACGTTTGGAGGTAACGTTTTTTGAAATCTGTTTCTCGATGTCCTCTTGTCCATAGTTAGAAGTGATGTCTCCTTTTTCTTCGACTTTTTCTTCTTCTGCGACCTCTTTGGCAGTGTCCATCAACAGTTGAAGAAAATCGTTCCGCGACTGGTGAAAAAATTTCGTTTTGTATGTGTCAAATAGTGAACAAGAAGGCGGAATGTTTAAGCGCAACTTAAAATTATGTTCTCTATCCCTTTTGTTAACAGATTATCTATTTAATGACTTATTGTATAATAATCGTGTATTTCCTATTATTTTTTAAACGTTCCCCCAAATTCCGGATAATTGCTTAACGAGAGGCATTTCCTAAAGATTCTGGTTATCTAGAGAGCTTACTGTATTACCTTTCCGGATTTTCTTCTTTCCTCAACAATCTGATAGGTTACATTTACGAAAAAGTCCATCGGCTCTGGCTCAACGATGTTTATTTTAAAAAGTTTCACCAATCTGGGAACAGCAACTGTAAAAAAAAATAAAAGTCCCTTAGGTATTTTGCCAGTTAAATATATTTTCACATTATGTAACTAAATCTAGTACCTTCACTAACGACGTCAATATAAATAAAATGTCGTTGAAATATTTCAACAAAAAACCAAGAGTTTTAAATAATATTAGTAGTTCATGAAAACAGAAATGTGTTTGAAGAAAGGTTGATAAAATGATATTTTATTCATAAAAACTGAGCATTTTCCGTACTTTCAATATGTGAAACAAACTTCGAGTACAAAATGGGTTTCAGAAGCATTTTAATTATTTAGAAATCTCTTAAGAAAACGAAAACCTTTTACTCTTCTTTATTTCAATTCTCTAAGCTTTTAAATTTAATGGTGACTGAATATTGTTAGAAATCTTGATTGGTTATCGTTATTTTAGTAAAAATACTTATTTTAATGAGTTCTTTGTTTTCCTTCAAATTCAAGAATTCAAATTTTCTGTCAGTACTTACAAAAGAGCACGAATCTCCAAGTTAATTGTCCGTTGAAAAGTCTCTGGGCCATGCGTACGAACTTGTTGTTTGGATCGTTGTGAGAATCTATCTTGGTGGAGAAGGCTGAACTGGCGATGACGTCCATGGTGAAAGCACCACAGAATCTAAAGAAAACAAAACTTAATTAAAAAAAAATCGAATCATAATATGCCTACATACATGATTCCTAATATACATGATTCTGAAAAAAATCTACCAATGTTTAAGGAATGGTAGTAATGGTAAAAAAGAGCACTGAATAACATACTTACCCTTTTGCTTCGACGCTTTTACCCCCTTGAGAAGCTTTTTCGAAGTTTTCGCACATTGTTTTGGCACTCTCTTTGAATATGGATAACATCTGGAACCAAGTTTTCAATTGATATCAAGATAGCTCTTAACCCTTTAGCTGAGTTTCCCCTTATCCAATTAATTTGTTGCGGTACGGCAATCTGGCAAGACCAAATGAATTAATCAAATAAATTTTCCGGTGAATTAAAAGTCGACAACATAATCTCCAATAAAGGAATTTAATTGCTCTAGATGCTCCCAATAAAATTTAGTAGTTGCAGGAAGATCTCATAAACGTGGAACAATCGTTAATTCAAGTCAAATCTTAGAATCGTAACTGTGGAAATATTTTCAATTTAAACCCATCAGCTGCATGTGATCCAAAAAAAGAGACCTATAGGTTAAGAATTGACATTTTTCATCAGTCATATTTTTCTGAGTTTTAAATGTGTAGCTTATGCCTTTGCTTGTTTTAATCCATTATAGTTTTTCTTAGGAAAATAATAATTTGGGAAGCTAGAGGGGTGTTCATTTATTTTAAAGGTAAACTGATATTTCCCAGTGAATTACTGGGCAATCTTCCCTATGCAGCTCAAATGATGTCAGTTTAGTTCGTCTTTGGTTCGTCCATTGGTCTCGCAATGCTGTTTAACTGTAATTTTCAAAGCGGTGAAACAAAAGGTTGACTTTTATACTAAACCTTTGAAAATTGGTCAAAACTTTTTCTGTATAGGCATTCCATAAATATTTTTAATTGTCTTTTAAGTTTACGATGGTTACAATTCATAATACAATTCGATGATAAACCTGTACTCACTCTCTTAATTTTTCCAGTAGAGAAAGTCGGACTGACTATGCTTCGAATTCTTTTCCAGTCCTCTCCTCCAATTGCAGTTAGCATGTTGTCCAAAACTTTTACTCCAGAACGAAAAAACTAAAACGTAACTAAAAAATTACCATTTTTAATCGGAGTGAGTAATAATGAAAAATACTAAAAGACAATTATCTTTTTTATCCTTATTCTTTTAATCATTAAAAATGTAGATACCTGAAGAAGAGGTAACTACATTCTAAAATACCTGTAGATTTAATGAAGAAATACTGTCAGTTAAGCTACCTGAAAATCCCTGTAGTTTTTGCAGAGAAGTCCTGTTGAAGTTATACTAGATATGCTGTCAGAATAAATTACAAAGAAAACGTAACAAATACAGTTGGTCTCTGTACGTGATGCGATTTCTCTGTAGTTTGACTTTAGATTTCTGTATACATTCAACTGGATTTCCCTGCACAAATTACAGGAGTTTTCTGGTAACTTAACTGAAAGTATTTCTTCGTTAAATCTACAGGTTATTTTTTTAGAGTGCAAACAATAGAAAAATATTGTGTCAGTACTTAAAAGGTCCCGTCTGAATGTTCTGCTTTTTCACTTAAGACCGCCAAGTCCCGCTTTTCTAATTATTTTTTATCAAACACGAAAAATATAAATGACCTTGTCTTTTAAACACTTTTATTAGTAAATAGTTATGTTTCAACTTAAATTCTATATAAGTTTCGATGATTACTACTTTTCTTCGGGATCTTTACTTAAAAATTCTTTATAGCGTCAGTCCTCCTAGTCTAAAATGTTAAAAAATTAGTTAAAAACCTATTTTTAAAAGTCAAATTTATAAAATTTTGTGGGTGTGGGCCCCCAGATCCCCTTTTTTCGTTGGAGACTTTTGTTAAGATCCCTAAAAACTAAATACAGCAAAGTTTAATTAAAGTTAATATTTTCTATCTAGAAAACTACATTTATCCTAGCAATTAATGTTGAAAAAAATCTTTGGCTAACCCCACAACACCAAAAAAAAATTTCTAGAGTTTTGGGCCTGGAGTTTTTCTTGTGAAATATACATATTTCTCTTTTGAAATTTGAAATTCGTACTTATATTAACATTTTGAACCTTTGAAAAACCTTTGGCAGTCATAGTATATTATTTTTAGTTTGAAAAATCTGGTCCTTATGACGTCATGGTGTGATTCTATCAAATAAAGTAATTCATTTCACATAAAGTTATGCGCTATTTACATGAGCCTTTCGTGACAAATAAATAAACATACCCTCCGGTCATGAAAGTTTCCAAAATCTTTCACTAAAATATCTCTCAGTAATTGCGGATCCCCCACTGAAAGTAGAGGGGAACTCGATTCAAAGTGCCTGGAATGATATTAACTTTTGTAATTAAATAAATTCACTTAATCCTAATAAAATTAAACTAATCCAAATTCAAAGGGTTGAAAGACAATAATTTTCAAACTACCACACAAAAATTCAATGATTTTAATTTTAACAAAGAAAAAATATTATTTCTTAATGCAGAAGGAAAAATAAATTATCTTGATTTCTCAACTAATGGTAATCAGTTTTATTTTAGACACCTAATTTTAAACTTTCCGATTTTATTATTGGAATAGAAACTTACAAGAATGATGGAAGACAAAGTTAATAAATTTAGAATAATTTAATAATATAATTGAAAACGAATTACGTTGTATAATCCCCCACAGATATTAAATTTTAAAGATTTTAAATTTTTATAATTTAAATCAAATAACCCACACAAAAGTAATGGGATTGTTGTGAATTTCGTGAGAATGATGAAAATCGAAAACCGTAATTCAACAGTAAGAAAAATCCAATAAATACTATTACTATCAACAAGAGAAAAGAAAACTAAAAGAAAATCTGTTTTTGCATACCCGTATATTCTTCCTAATTTTGTGTACCTCATTTCTTCCACAACATGAAAATGCTAAAATATAAATAAAAATCTAATTTTTAACCAAGAAAAGACACACCAAATGCATTAAGATCTAAAATGAATCTAATTTACTAACTAGTAAATCAAACAAACTTGCAACATTCAGTTTAACTGTTCCTAAATGATATTTTTCTACTTTAAAATTTACGTCGACCTTTAGCTTTTGTAACAGTAATTGTAAAATTCTCATTTATTGCTTACGAATTTGTTTAGCTCGTACATAGAGCCCCAGAAAGGAACCGTGTTCGCTGAAGGAATCCCTCTTTTCGTCCAATAGTTGAAGTTCCTTACTGAATACCTGAAAAAGTAAGTGGAAATGACTGAAATAACTTTCTAAGTAGGTTAGCCGATATACCCGACGAATCTCGGGGAGAAAAAGGTTCTCTAAGTTGTGTGTTAAGATAAATAAGAATTCTCTTCCTCTCTTCTCACTTCCAAGGGGCGTCATTTAGGTGCAATTGGGTCAAACACCTATACCTACCTATACCTACTACATAATTCTGCTATTATTTTATATTTCTTTGATACGTTAAACATTATAAAAAACTGGTTAGAATTAATGTGTACTATTTAGATCCATTTTTAAGAGAAATAGAGTAAGAAAAATCATGGAAGACTCCCTGAACCATCTTTTATGGAGGTTTCTAAATTTCTTGCTTTTATTTCATTGTTTTCTCCAATTACCTTAGTTTTCCCTATCGATCGCTTCAATTGGTATTGTATTGTTATGTCAAATTCCTCCAACTACGCTTCGCAGTAAAAAAAAGTTAATTCAAGTAAAGTATAGAACAATATAAATATTTTGTATGATAAAAAAATTCATGGTCATGCAATAGGTAAATTTCATCTCTTATCACAATTTCTATCACAGCTATAAAACTGATATGGAATGATATGTTCTTAAATATCATATCACAAACCGATACTGTAATTCTATTATGAGATCGACAAACCAAAAACTGTGACTCTAGATAGAAGATACATAGATACAATGGTTATAATGTACTTGCTTTCAAGTATATTTAGGGAATTGCTAATTAAATATACATTGATTATTTTATTATTTCAAATTACTCTCCTTTTTTAATTATTTTACTCTACTCCATGTAATTAGAATAGGTGCATGAAGGTCATGTCTACAAACTCGTCACCATAGTAATTTTGCGGCAAATTATAAACAACACTTTTTTTTTTTACTCGGCAGTTAAAATATTATTTTCTCTATTTTTCAGATGGCGCGATTGGCGAGTAAATTTATTCATTTAATTCTTTTGTTATTCTTATAAATTAATTCATTTGAAGTATTTGTATATTTTTGTAAGTATAATTAATATCAGTAGCTATAATATATAGATTTATGATATTAAAATTAATATTATTTTTTGAAAAAAGTGTCATATGTTCAGTATACAAAACCAACCATTTATAATCGTATTTTTAATTATTCTACAACTTTACTCTGAAAGCTGTTAATTTTAATTTTGACCTCCCAAAACAAAATGTTTGATACATTCAAATTCAAATTACTTTATTAATTCCTGAGGCATAATCTAATAAGACTCATGATTACCTTAAAATTTGGTCTAGTTCAAATTATTTTGATTTTTGATAACACTGCTTACAAATCTCTTAACTGAGGATAGAACTTGCATCAAATACACACACACCTACTAGCAGAAAAATAATTTCAATTATGCTTATATGCTTATATCTCAATATGTGGTTTGTATTCCTTTTTTAAAGTATAGTTAAACAGCATTTATGTAAATATTCTCTCTGCAGTAAATGAACATCTCCACAACTTATCATTGTGATGGAAAAGGTAAAACTTAATGCTTCTATGGATAATGAAAAAAGATAATAAAAATAAACGGTTAAACTATTTTATCACTGTTAAATTTTGTTTTTAAATATATTTGTCGAATTTTATTTCAAATGTAAGAATACCCAGCACAATTATTTTCTAAAAAGCATATTTTCCATAATCAGGAAATATGAAATTTCATCCATGAGAAAATTGTTTTTATAAATACTCCTAAAATCAGAATATATAATATTACTTACAAATATAACAAAATAATGGTGACCCCTCCAAGTAAAATGGTAAGGGCCATAGGCCCTAAAAATATATCCATATCCATCTCTGACAATCTGTTGGAAAAGAAGAGAAAGGGAGGGAGCATGTGTCGATTTCGTCTGACAACTTACTCGCAAACGCAGATAAGCTTTCAAGGCGAGATACAAGGCAACTACGTACTATATGGGGAATATATAAAAATTGAGTGTGTTTCAAAGAAGGTTATTGTGATTATAAAATTCTTATTAAGATGATGGAATGATCCCTTTCCCCATCTTCTCCCAAGATTATTTAGTTTTCTTTAAGATAAGATTTAGATCTAGCTTCAACCTTCAGACAAAAATTTTCTACTTTTACACAGTATGATTTAAGTTATGTGACTTTAAAAAAAAAAGAAAATAATCTACATTAAGAATGAGAAAATATATCATAAGTAGCAAATACCTAATTTTCTACTAGTATACCGACTTAATATGCCATGTCATGAATGACACACTACAAGAGCTACACATCAAGAATAGCCTTAAACTTGATATAAAGTTTTATAAATTAAAATTATATTTAATTTTTTTAAATTCATAATACTTTATACATTATAAAATATAAATTATTTTAATAATAAAAGAACAGGAAACATTTATTTCTTTAAAGTGAGAAATTCTTCTATTTTTTATGTAACTCTTAAGATAAAATTAAATCGTGGTTATCAATAATTTAATGTATAAATAAATTAACTTTCAACAAAAAAAGACTGACTTCAAAAAACGCGCTAAAAGTAAGAAATAATTTTTATCCAAAAAGCAACAATACTACTTTTTATCATAAGTCGAAACACTCAAAATAAATTAACATTCCTCTCTAATATTAAAAAAGCTTAACGTTTCATAATTTAATGGGTTTAATAGCTTTTCTTTTTAAACTAATTTTCATTAGACTCTTCAAAATACGTACCGTCGTTTAATATGTGGAAAAGGAACCATATAAAACACGTTTGATAGTAATTCTAAATATATTATAACCAGAGAGAACTGAACCCCACTCTTTTTTCGTCGTGTTTATGATCTTGCTATTTCCCCTTCCAATAAAAGGAGTTTAAGCCTAAATTATAAGATGTTAAGAACTTTTAATGTTAGAGAGGAATGTTAATTTATTGTGAAAGTGTTTCAACTTCAAAAATTATGTTAAAAAAGTAGTATTGTTGTGTTTTGGATAAAAATCATTCCTTACATTTAAGCGTGTTTTTTAAATTTGGTCTTTTTTGTGTTAATTCTTTTTTTAGTATATCTGTAAAATGTGATGCTTAATCTAATTTCAGAGGTTGATGATAGGAAATTTTCTTAAAAAAAATTATGTTTATTTAGGTTTTATATGTATTTATTTCACATAGATAGTATGTAACTACAAATATCTGATATCGTGTTTACGTTTATTGAAAGGGTTGGTCCTTTAAATGCATTTATATTTATAAAAGAGTATTATGAAAATGCTTCAGGAAAATAAGTGTGAAAAAAATTTATTAAAAATTTGTTACAAACAGAACAGAAATATACATAGTTACGAAATAAGACAATTTATTTATAAAGCGGTGATCTAAACCCGGCACATCACATGTTTTAGAGTTCCTAACTGCTGAAAGCTCGTCTGAAGATAACATACAAGAAGCTCTTTCATTGTTCTAGATGCAAACCACTGCAGAATGCCTGGTTTGTCCCAATTGGCTTGTTCACTTGACCAAAGGAGAATCTGTTCTGGGTTCAACGGCAACATGCACTGACAATGGTTGCATAAGACCTTGACCGAAGAAAAATTCCAGAGGTACCTATAAAATGAAAAAAGAAAATGTTTCCTAAGTTATCGTTTAATTAAAAGCATTTAAATCAACGACTGAGGTATTTGAGCTCCGATTAATCTGATTCGCTTATTCACATTAAAATTCTGGTTGATATTGGTTTTCGAAGTACAGAAAGAAATTAGCACATTATTAATTTTTAATTGTAAATTCCTTTTTTTAAACCAGTATTAAAAACTGACACCAAAGCTGACTTCTCTAAACATTGGTTATTGAATAAGATGATTTTCGTATTATTTTCCAATAGTAGGTACTGAAAAATTACAGTTTTAAAATTTCATACACGGATTTATTATTTTACCATCGATGTTTTGAGCTTCAAAATTTGGTATTATATTGATTGCTGTAAACGCAGACGAATAAAATTTAAGTGATCCATGAAAACTTAAGTTGCATATTAAATAGCATATTACAACCAAAGTTGCTTTTTATTAAATTTCTAAAATATAAAAGGAAATAGGTAATCTTGAACTTTAATGATTTTAAGCAATTAATTAACTTACTTTGGTTTCGGGGCATCTTTTGATGATGAACTTGGCTATGACGTAAGCAAGGCACGTTTTGATCTCCATGAGGGCGAATCTCATTCCAACGCAGTTCCTGGGTCCGGCACCGAAAGGGAGGTACGTGTAGGGGTCTCTCTGCTCCCTCTCTTCTGGAGTGAACCTGTTCAGAAAAATTATTTCTTTATCAGAGAGGGGGATATTTTCACTGGACTACATCAAAACGTTTTTGAAACAGCAATGAATTAAAACTCGCATTTAAAAAGTATTTTTACATCGTTGTATATTCTAGGTTTTTGATAAATTTTATGGTAGGGAAACATAAAATTATTTCAATTGTAAAATAGGTTTTTCTTGGAGAATTAAAAGTGTTAAATAATTCGTAGATGTCTCTTTGAGTTTAAGTTTAAAGAAAAATTATGGAGTAAGTTTTTAACAAGACATGGTTCATTGACCACATTAAGAACCGAGTATATCATGTATTGGTTTTGAAAGTTCGAAATAATTTTGGCTCTGTATGAATAGCCATCCAAGTTAATTCGAGATGACAAAAGCGAACTATGTATGAAATTAGTGAATATTAGAAATCTTTTAATTAAAAAGGAATTTAATTCACGGACTGCAACATTCTGGTACTTTAGAATTTACCTGGCGCAAACTCTAATTTTTAAAATAGAATGGTTGAAAATATTCAAATACTGAAATCAAAAACAATTTAAATATATGTAAAATAAATAATATTGCTATAGTCTGTGTAAATAAAATAGGCGGCTTACTCTACGAGGAATCGTAGTAGTGACTAGTAGTAAGCCGCCTATTTTATTTACACAGATTATAGAGCATTTTCAATCACATGACTCGGACCTAACAACGGCCTCAACGACAGAAAGGTTACAGTTTTTTGCCCTACAGAGGTTAACAGTTACAGAAAATGACTAGCCGTGGAATTCTTCAATTGGAGCATTTGCAATCACGTGATCCCAAACCTAAAAACTGCCTTAGCAACAGATAAACAACGGCCTTAGCAACAGTTAAAAGCCCTACAGAAGATACACAGTTAAAAGAAAATAACCGGTTGTGACGTCACCTGAAAATACTCTATAGTAAAGTCCGATTGACGGCCCCCGTCTAAGCTAAGCCCATTTTTTTTTACCTGTCTGGGTCAAACTTTTCGGGATCCGGGTAGAACTCTGGGTCGTGGTGAATAGCATACACTGGAACCGATATGACCATCTCTTTTGGAATAGTGATTCCAGTATCACCAAGCTCATAGTCAGTGGTTGCAAGCCTTTCCAATCTGAGGAAATAATCATAAATATGTAGATGCTATAATTTATGTAGACAAAGAGTCTATATTTCAAATTAACAATAATTATGAGTTCGTGCATTGCAACTGCATCTAAAACACTGGCACTAAAATATGAACTTACCTGGCAGCAGGAGGATACATTCTCAAAGTTTCGGAGATGACGTTGTCCAGGTATTTCATGCTTTGTATGGCCTCATATGTCATCTCCCCCTGCGAAAGAGCTTTTGTTATACTTTATCATAATATATTTTTGCTTGTGTTTCATCAACAACTTTCCCAGCACGTTTTATTTTTACGCATATTAAAAAGCGTATTTTTTACTAAGTTAGTATAGGGATTTGGGAAAAAATGGCGTGAGAAACACAACTTTAGACTAAGTACAATTAACTCCAAGTGAGGTTTCAAGTACAGAAATAAATTGCACGGCTGCTTCCTAAGTGTTTCCTAATTATTTTTCCCGCAACACTCTAAAAAATATGTTGATCTCTGTTAAAGAACTGTAAAATATCTGTTAATGCGAAAGATTATTTAGAATGGTGCTGGGGGATTACAGATAAAATATATATTTTACATAAAATGAAAATGCAGATATTCTGTTAAAACAAAAATCTATTTTAGAGTGTGTGTTCTTCTAGAGCTAGACACCTAGAATTTTCCTAAAATTATTAAGTCCTACTTAAAAATGTAGATATAATTAGGTATAAATGTAGAGCATTTAAGAAAATATAGGTTTTATAACTTTGGAAAGTGAACACAGCTGTTACCTTTTAAAACTGTTACAGTTAAAACTATGAAAGGAGATAAACTTTCAAATCCGAGGAAAATATTTTTGTATCATTTTAATCTATAAATACTTTATTAGTACTCTAAGTTGGACTGACGTAGTTTGATCTGGCCATCATTCTTTTATTTCTGAACTATTTTCAAATCGGGTAAGAAGTACTTTACACTTAAATCTGAATAAATGTTTAACTCTAAACGAATCAATTTCCAATCCCTTTAAAATAAACAATTTTTGTTCAGTAGGGCGTTGGAAATCATTGGCAAATATTACAAAATCAATCATTTCCCACAGTTTGTGAATAGTGTGGCGACAAGTTCAAACTTGGATCTTTAAAATAAAAGGGATGCATGCTCACGTTGTTTTCTTTCAGAGCCTCGTCCACTTCATCCCTCAATTTGTCCTGGATGTCTGGGTTGACAGCGAGGGAGTGAGTCGCGAAGGAAAGAGTAGCAGCAGTTGTGTGGTACCCGGCAAGGAAGAAAATTACGCTTTGTGCCACCAGCTCGTCCATGGAGAGGTCTGCAGAAAAAAGGATATATAAGATCCGTATCAAGTAACACAATTATGAAACTGTTATAAGCACTTTAGTCGTATGCTTTCCTCTCTTTTTCTAATAATGCATACAGGGATCTATTCCCCTGGTTGTGGGTTTAAGAGTTCAATAATCAAGTTTGATAACATTTGGGCCAGTAGTTTACTTCTTGATTATTACGTGACTTTATTTCTAACTATAACCCACCCTATATATACTTACGTTTGGAGGTAACGTTTTTTAAAATCTGCTTCTCGATATCCTCTTGACCATAGTTAGAAGTGATGTCTCCTTTTTCTTCGACCTCTTCCTCTTCTGCGACCTCTTTGGCAGTGTCCATCAACAGTTGAAGAAAATCATGCCGAGACTGATGAAAAAAAAATTTCGTTTTGTGTCAAATACTGAACAAAAAGAATGTTGAATCAAAACTTAAACCTATGCTTATTCTCTCTGTTCTGTTAGTTAAAAGTTTACCCATTTAATACATATAGGATAAATTTTGTATTGTCTATTATTTTATAAAAATTCTTTTCAAAATTAGCATAAATTTCAGTGGTTTGTATTATTCAGAATGAGACATTTCCTTAAGATTCTGGAACTACCTTTCCGGATTTTCTTCTTTCCTCGACAATCTGATAGGTTACATTTACGAAAAAGTCCATAGGCTCTTGCTCAAAGACGTTTATTTTGAAAAGTCGCATCAATCTGGGAGCAGCAACTGTAAAACAAATAAAAGTCTATTAAATAACTACGCCAGTAAAAAATATTTTCGGATTATAATGTTATCAAACTAAACGGTACCTTAACTAACGACATAAATTAAAATGACGTAAAATATTTCAACAAAAAAGCCAAATGTTTTAAATGATAGTGTTTGAAAACAGAAAAGTGGTTGAACAGTGTTTGTGCTAAAATGAAATTTTATTCTTTAAAGCTGAGCATTTTCCGTAATTCAATATGTGTTGTTTAAACTCTGAGTATGCAATGGTATTTAAAAATATTTTAATCGTATAGAAATTCTCTCTCTTTCTCTCTGTCTCTCTCTCTTTAAGGAAACAAAACCTTTTACTCTTATTAATTTAACTTCTATAGCATAGTTTTTAAATTCAATGATGACTGAAGAAATCTTGATTTGATAACGTTGTTCTAATGAAAACAAATCTTTTAAAATAAGATTTAATCAAATTCAAAAATTAAAATTTTCTGTCGTTACTTACAGAAGAGCACGAATCTCCAAGTTAATTGCCCGTTGAAAGTTCTCTGGGCCATGCGTACGAATTTGTTGTTTGGATCGTTGTGAGAATCTATCTTCGTGGAGAAGGCTGAACTAGCGATGACGTCCATAGTGAAAGCGCCATACAATCTTATATAAAACACAACTTAATTAACAAACTAATCATAATAAGCTTGTCCTAAAATTATAACAAAAATTTAAACAAATTTGTGCGCGTATTGAATGACATGATTCGCAAGAAATTCTACCTGTATATAAGGAATGGTAGAAAACAGCAGTGAATAACATTACTTACGCTTTTGCTTCGACGCTTTTGCCCTCTTGAGAAGCTTTTTCGAAGTTTTCGCACATTGTTTTGGCACTCTCTTTGAATATGGATAACATCTGGAACGAAATTTTCAATTGATATCAATATAGAACCCTTTAGCTGCTGTGTTTCCCCTTATCCAATCAATTTGTTGCGGTACGACAGTCTGATAAGTCGAGAACAAATGAATTAATCAAAGAGCTGCAGCTCAAATGATGCCACTTAAGTTCGCATTTGGTTCATTCATTGGTCTCGCAACGCTTTTTAACCCTTTTTAGTCCTAGCCTCCCCATATCTTCCATTGCATGCAGTGGTAATCTCGGCCGATCTCGGGCTGAAAGGGTTAAATGTAACTTTCAAAGCGGTTAAACAAAAGGGGGTTATCTAATTTTCCTCTAAACTCCTCAAATAAAATGACCTGAATGATCTCTGTCTATTTAACTGAAATATATTAGAAAATAAATTTATTAGTGGTAGTAACCAATAGAGTCAGGGTAGATATCAAGATTCAAAATAACTCCCTCTAAAATCTCCCTCTAACTCCCTCTTATAGAGTCCCTAGATCCCAAGATATTTATATATTGACTTTTATACTTAACTCTGTATATTGGTCAAAACCTTTTATGTAGGCATTCATAAAGATTTTGAATCGTCTTTTGAGTTGATAGTTTGATAGTTGATAGTTTCAGTTCACAGAATACAATTCAACTATTAGCTTGTACTAACCCTCTTAATTTTTCCAGTGGAGAAAGTCGGACTGACTATGCTTCGAATTCGTTTCCAGTCCTCTCCTCCAACGGCAGAGAGCATGTTGTCCAAAACCTTTACTCCAGAACGAAAAATCTAAAATACAACTAAAAAATTACTCATTTTAATCTGAGTAGATAAAAATGAAAAATATTAAAAGATTAATATAATTTATATCCTTATTCTTTTAATCATAACAAAATGTAGAAACCTGTAAAAAGATATTTCTCTTTATTCTGACTGCAGATTCGTAGTAAATACAACGGGTTTTCTGGTAAAATAGCTGATAGTAGGTATATTTGTTCATTATCTACAGGCTATATTTTGGAGTGTAATTAAGGGATTTTGTACACTATAAGGGGACAAAAACATGTATTTTAGCTAATTTTCGTATTATCTTAAAGTATTAATTTATTGCAGAAACAGATGGGGGAGGGGATTACATTACATAAAAAAGGTAATAGCCAAAAAATATCCTTAAAATTTTAAAATCATTTTCACAGAAATTTTATTGACATTTTCTCTAACAGAAAACCTGAATAAAAAGGAAGTGTATGGCATCAGGATGTAATGCTATCAAATAAAATAATTCTTTTCACTTAAATTATGTGTTATTTACATGAGCCTTTTATAAATAAAATAATCATACCCTCCGGTCATGAAAGTTTCCAAAATCCTTCACTAAAATATCTCTAAGCAATTGTGGATCCGCCACTGAAAGTAGAGGGGAACTCGATTCAAAGTGCCTGGAATCATCGACTTTTATAACTAACACCATAAAGTCACATACTTAATAATAATAAAATAAAACCTATGAAAACCTAAGATTGAAAAGACAATTTCAAACTACCACAGAAAATTCCATCTTTTTAACAAAGCAAAATATTGTTTCTTACATAATTAAAAATAAGAGAAAATATATCATCCTGATTTTTCAATTGATGGTAATCAGTTATTTTTTAGATATTTAATTTTATACGTAGTCATTCCCTACAGATATTAAATTATTAAATTTTAAAGATTTTGAATTAATTATAAAATGGGGAAAGAATTTATATCAATTAAATAAAGTAAATAAAAAAATGAGTGAATAATGAAAATTAATTCAAGAAGAAAGAAGAATTAAATAAATATTTCTATCAATAAAACAAGAAGAAAATAGGTTTTTGCATACCCGTATATACGTCCCAATTTTTTGTACCTCATTTCTTCCATAACATGAAAATGCTGAAATATAAATAAAGATCTAATTTTGAAACCAAGATAAGAAACACTAAATGCATTAAGATCTAATGAATATTATCTACTAAATATATAAAACAAACTTGCAGTATTCAGTTTAACTGTTTTTAAAGGATAATTTTTTATTTAAAATTAACTTCAACTTTTTTTTTTTTTTAATGTTTTTTTTAAAAATTACATGTCCCTATGTTTGTTAATCAATTTTTTACAAAAACGACGGTTCAAAGCAATTTTCATTACTTCTCTTAAAATTTAATCAATTTAAAATAATCAATAAAGTCTTTAAAGAAAAACTATGGCTTAGATAAATTTATAAATAATTATAAGAAACCAAAATATAGTGTTTTTTTTTCTAGGAATTAATATTTGCTAAAACATTATGAGGTAACAGCTTATTTTAGAAATAATATTTAACTATTTAGTAACTAATCATTTGCTAGAATTCAGCTGTTGAAATTAAAAAATAAATGTATATAGTATAGACGGACGTATTATTATTTTTTTTAACATTTTACCGCAGTACTAAAATATTTTAGTGGAAATTTTTTAAATTTTATAACGGAACTGAGGAGAGCAGCAAAAAATATCATTGCTTACGTATTTATTTAGCTCGTACAAAGAGCCCAAAATCGGAACCGTATTCGCTGTAGGAATGCCTCTTTTCGTCCAATAGTCGAAGTTTCTAACTGAATACCTGAAAAAAATAAGTGGAAATGACTGAAATACAGTAAGGTCTTTTTAAGAAGGCTAGCTGATATACCTAGGTACCCGTTGTTGCTCGCGGAAGAAAAAGTTTTTAAAATTGTAAAAATTGTTAAAAGTAAATAGGAATTTTCTTCTTTTCTTTCACAGGGGGGGGGCGTCATTTAAGAGCAATAGGGTCAACTACCTACCCTCTACAGAATACTACTATGCTGTACTTCATCTTCATTGATACGTTAAAAATTATAATAAACTGTTTATAGAATATATGAAATGTATGCTCTTAAAAACTAGTTTTAAAGAGTGAGATTTTTAATAAGGAAGTCGGGGAAGATCTATGAACCTTCTTTTACGGAGGTTTCTAAATATCTTAATGTTTTTATTTCATTGTTCTCTTCAATTACCTTAGTAAGTTTCTTAATGTTTTGATTTCATTGTTTTTTATAACTAAGGAGCTACCGACCCATGCTCGCTATCGCTCACCAACCTCCGTAAACTCCTTAAGCAGGATCTTTTGGATTCCTCACGAAACCCAGCTGACTGAACTTAACTCACTATATAAAACAATAAAAACAATTAGCAAAAGAAACGTCAACCAATTTTACTTTTACAAACATACGCCATCTCTATGAATAAAACTCTCTTAAAAGTTTGAATATTTATTGACTCTAATTTATCAATAATTTTATCAAAGTGTTTTTCTTAAAAATATCCAGCACGTCTAAATAACTATTGTTAATCAACATTCTCTGTGACCTAGACCTTACGGACTAGGACCTCGTTAGTATACCTAGTGTTTTATCATTCATATTTTTGTTTAATCCAGACTTGTTAAACCGTTTTGTTTAAGCCATTGGAAATAATAATAGACAAAACCTACATGACACTTAATGTTTACAAGTAATTTCGATTATCAGACTAAAAATTACAAATTTCAGAAAAAATGTGTGAAATTTTAGTATGAAATAGCATATCTGTAAGTTTTTAGAATACGTTTATATGTCTTTGAATGAAATTTAATTTCGAAAGTACTTTAAAGTACATTTTTAAAACGTAAAAGAACTTGTTTCATCATAAAAAATGGCGTTAATTGGTCGTTGTGATTGTATGTAGTATAATAAGTTGTTTGACAGTAGTACTTTCTTTGTAACTGCGACCTTATCTGTAATCTAAAAAAAATGGAAATATTTTAAAATTGAGAATGTTTTATAAAAATCCATCAGCTTAATGCAAATCTTCGAAAGAATCCGGACATTTTGATACCAGAAATGTGTCATTCGGTTCATTAATTAAAAATATTTTTATCTGGAAACCGTTCATCTAAAACGTTTTTTAGAATAGAGAGATACCCTTAGTTCTCTCTATCGGTCTCTTTAGTTGGTAATCTTTTGTTATGTCAAATTCTCTGACTGCGCTTTGCAGTAAAAAAGTTAAGTAAAGAACAATACAAATATTTTGGATGATATAAAACTAATTTGATGGACTTGCATGAGATATATTTTATCTGGGATCACTTGGTTATCACAACTGTAAAATTGATATTGAATGAGGGTTCTTGAATATCAAATCACAAACTGATACTGTTATTCTATTTTAAAATAGATGAACCAAAAAACCTTGACTGCTAGAAGATTAACAAAACCAATTTTGTAATTTTAATTCAAGCTTTTCCACTAAATGTGGTGTCAGTTGGATGAATTTGATTTAGACATGAAAAATAAGATGGAGCTAGATTAAAATAGCTAGAAAATATATGGATACGTACAATATGGTTATAATATATTTTCTTTCAAGTAAATGAAGAGAAATTCTCAAAAAGAAAATACTATATATCAAAATGAATTCTTAAAAAATATGTTTATTATTTTAATACCTTAGATTATTGTTATCTTTTTTTATTGTTTATATTCTTAAACTATACTCCATATCATTAGAATAAATGTATGTTGGTCATATTCATTTATTTATTTTATTGGAAACAACTTAAATTAATCCATTTTAACAAATTACCTACTATTTAAATGTTTTTAAACTTTGGGGAAAATATTTAAGATCGGCCGTATATTCAATCCGATTTAAGTTTTATAATTTTTATTAATCGATTCAAGTACCTTAGAAAACATACAAGTTAAAATAACTATATATTTTTTTTAGGTAAAATAGTGTTTTAAGTACATTATAAGAATATATTTTTCAAACTGACATTTTTTTTATTAATATTTTTTATACATTCATGATTGAATTATTTTTTATAAATTCAAGATTCAATAATTTTTATGAATTCAAGATTTTTGTATAGCAGAATAAATCTTCTGCATCGAACACATTTTTCATGCTTAAATATTTGTATACAAATAATATCAGTGGCTATAATATACCTATAGATTTAGGACATTAAAATTACTATTATTATTATTGTTTTAGTGTTAAAAGTGTTAAAATTGCCAAATATTATATTTTTAATTATTATACAACCTTTCACTCAAAGCTGTTATTAGTTTTAAGTTAAAATTAAAAAAAAACCTGTTCAATACCTTCAAATTCAAATTACTTTTTTAACACCTGAGGCTCTTCTATAAGAAGATTCACAGTTATCTTAAAATTTGGCTACATTTAAAAGAATTTTGATTTTGATTACATGGAATACAAAACACAAAATCAATAATTATTATTATTATTATAAAATCTGGTTTGTATCAATTATTTAAAAATTCTTTCTACAGAAATGAACATATCCACAACTTATTTTTGATGAAGAAAACCAAATTTAGGATACTAGGAAATCATGGGAAATTTAATAAAAATTCAACACATGTAAAAGTTTTATTCATGACGCTTCAATAAAAAGAAAGGCAATTTTGTTTTTAATTATTTTGTCAAATAGTAATGCACAAAATTCCCAGCACAATTATTTTCAAAAAAACATACTTTTCATAATCAGGAAATACAAAATTTCTTCCGTGAACAATTTCATACAAGTTATAATACTCTGAAAATTAGAATACCATTTACTTACAAATACAGCAAAATAAATGTGACCCCTCCAAGCACAATGGTGAGGGCCAAGGGCCCAAAAAATATATCCATGTCCATCTCTGACACTGTTGAAGAGATGAGAGAGTGAGGAAGCATGTGTGTGTAGACTTCGTTTGACAACTATCTCGTGAATTGCGCAGACGCAGAAAAGGTTTCAAGGCAAGGCAATTACGCACTTAGAGGGAAATAGATAAGAATTGAGCTTGTTTCAATAAAGGTTGTTGTCATTATAAAATTCTTATTAAAAGGTGAGGACCAATCACTATTCCCAACTTCTCCTACCATTTCGCTTTCTTTAGATCCAGCTTCAGCCCTTTTCGGACAAATATTTAATACGTTTACTCGGTATGATGTGACTTTGAAAAAAAACCCATATAATTTACCGTAATAATGTGAAAAATAGATAATATAAGTAACGAAAATCTAATTTACTACTATAACGACTTAATATGCCATGAATAAGATACATATGCTGATTTAAAAGACTAGCTTAACATTTGAGATAGGGGCGTATCAAAGAGGGGTAACTTAAATTTTCTTTTTTCGACCATAAAAAATGACTAAAACTACTCGATAGCAATATCCCTTTCCATTTTTTTTTTACTGGCTATACCACTATGGGTAAGACAAAGGTATAATTGGCCTTAAAATGCCATCTTCATAAAGAACAACATGGCCGATGCACCGTTAGTAAAAACTTTCAACTGTTCAAAATTAAATTCGCCAGACTTAAACCGTTTTCCTTCTGAGCAGTTATGATAATTGGGTATCCAAGTGATAAAAGATAGGACGACAGCAACTTCGAGTTAACTTTTAGGTTTCAATAGAGAACAATTTCGTGAGAAAAATGTATGCGGCTATGCGAGTAAAACTTCCTCAAAATTTAATCAACAGGAAACTTTTGTCCTCAATTTTGGAGACACTTATTTTTTAATAAAGAAAAGGGGTCTTGGAAATATTATTTTTTAGTGTGAGATCATTTGATTTTTCATGTCACCCTTAAGTCTCAAGCCAAAGTTAAATTGTAGTTATCAATTTTTTAATGTAAAACACAGGATTCAAATGAGAAACGTAAATAAGTTAAAAACAATTTTATTCAAATGATACCAAAAATTGGGAACATGGGAAAAACTAGTTCAAGCACACAAAAAAAGTTGTTAAAATATGGTAAACTAGGGGGCTTCGCCCACTGCTCGCTATCGCTCGCCAACCCCCGGGATAGATAGCAATAGATAGTAACTACAAATATCCAATATCGTATTTGTATTTATTAAAAAGGGCTGGTACACTTTAAATGCATTTATATTACATATTTATACGATATTTTTATTACATAAATAAAAGAGTATTATGAAAATGCTACGGGGAAATAAGTATGAAAGTATTAAATTTATACGAAATTTGTTACAAACAGAACAAATGTACATTAAAGAAGTATACATAGTTACGAAATAAGACATCTTAGGTCACAGGTTTACACAACGATCACAGGTTTTAGATTCATAGTAATTGCTGAAAGCTCATCTTAATAAAGATAACATTCAAGATCCTCTTTCACTGTTCTAGATGCTAACCGTTGCAGAATGTCTGGTCTGTGCCAAATGACTTGTTCACTTGGTCAAAGGAGAATCTGTTCTGGTTTCAACAGAAACAAACACTGACCCCGGTTGCATAAGACCTTGACCAAAGGAATATTCCACTGGTACCTTTAAAATAGAAGAAATGCACTTATTTTACGGTAACATTCAGCAACAATTCTTAAACTATCGTGGTGAAAAGTATTTAACATTTTTTCTGTCTTTTCATAAAAAAATTCCCTTGTTTTAATCCAGTATTAAAAACGTTAATCAAAACTGACCACTGAAATCTCAAAACTTATTGTATAGGATGATTTTCTTATTACTTTCCAATACATAATAAAAAGTTATGGTTTTGAAACTTCATACACGGATTTATTAATTTTACCGTCGATATTTTGAGTTTCACCTCTGTTTTTCACTTCCCCCTTGCCCGCCAGAGCGTCCTTTTGCTCTAAACTGGCTGGCGAGTCTATGAGGGACATCCTTAGGGATAGTCGTTGGTTGGTGGCCATTGACCGCTAGGGCCTATCAGGGGCACCGAGCCATTGAGGCAAGCAGCCTCGGATGCTCGTAGTAAGAAGTAAGTATAGTTTGGTGTTACATTGATTGCTGTAAACGTACAAAATTCAAGTGATTCATGAAAGCTTTACTTGCATATCAAATAGCTTTACAATAAAGTTATTTTTAGTTTCTAAAGAATAAAAGGAAAGAGGTAAAATAAATCAAAATTTTGGTACTTCTTGAAATTTTATGATTTAAGAAATTATTTAACCAACTTTGGTTTCGGGGCATCTTTTGATGATGAACTTGGCTATGACGTAAGCAAGGCACGTTTTGATCTCCATAAGGGCGAATCTCATTCCAACGCAGTTCCTGGGTCCGGCACCGAAAGGGAGGTAGGTGTAGGGGTCTCTCTGCTCCCTCTCATCTGGAGTGAACCTATTCAGGAAAATTATATATTTATATCAGAGGGGGATACTTTCACTGGACTACATCAAAATGTTTTTCAAACAGCAAGGAATTAACTCCCATTTAAAAAGTATTTTATATTGTATGTATTTTAGCTTTTTGATAAATTGTGTGATAGGGAGAGAAAGAGAGTCTCAATAGTAAATTAGGTTTTTCTTGAAGAATTAAAACTGTTAAATAATTCTTAGATGTCTCTTTGAGTTTAAGTTTAAAGAAAAATTATAACGTAAGTTTGTAGAAATACATGGTTTATTAACCACATTAAGAACCTATTATAACATGCAATAGTTTTGAAAAGTCCAAATAATCTTGGCTTTATATGAAAAATCATCCAATTTTTCTATCAGAAAAAATAATGTTTTAGAAAATAATTATTTGTAGTTGTTAAATTCAGCAAACTCTCAAAACCTTGATAGTGAATTTATAACAATAAAATTAATAAAATAACTAATACACTAATGAAATTATAATACCTTGTAAAAAATTGAAATCTAGAAAAAATATTTTATAGAGTAGATTAGAGCCTGTGTCGACACCAGGAAAATATTATTCAAAATAAACTTGAGTGAGTATTCCTACACATTACTTCGCTAGAAATATGTTTTATTTTTGTTATTGAAAATAAAATTTCACCTTTGAAAAGTTTTAATTTGTGTTAAAAACCTGTTCTATTTCGAAAGGTACACGTCCACACCTCCCTCTTATTTTTTTAGTTTATTTCAGCTGAGGAAAATGATTTAACTTTACCTATGTATGAAATTAGGTAATATCATAAATCCTTTATAATTTAAAAAAAAATCATGGGACTAAAGCATTTTTTACCTGTCTGGGTCAAATTTTTCGGGATCCGGGTAGTACTCAGGGTCGTGGTGAATAGCATACATTGGAATTGATATGACCATCCCTTTTGGAATAGTGATTCCTGTATCACCGAGCTCATAGTCAGTGGTTGCAAGCCTTTCCAATCTGAGGAAATAATCATAAATATGTAAACGCGATACAAAGGGTCTATATTTTAAAAGCTATATTTTAAACTAATAAAAATTTAGGGTACGTGAATCGCAACTGCATTTAAAACACTAGCACTGAAACATGAACTTGCCTGGCAATAGGAGGATACCTTCTCAGAGTTTCGGAGATGATGTTGTCCAGGTATTTCATGCTTTGTATGGCCTCATATGTCATATCCCCCTGCGAAAATGCTTTTGTTGTACCTTATCATATATTTTTGTAAATGTTTCCTTGACAATTTTCTTAGCATGTTTTTCTTTTTAGGAATAAGGGATTTGGGTAAAAAAAATGGTTCGTGAAACAACTTTTGACTAAGTACTATTTACGCCAAGTGAACTTTCATATTAAGAAATAAATTGCGCGGTTGCTTTCTAAGTGTTTCATAATTATTTTTCCCGAAGCACTCTAAAAGAACATGTTGATTTAACAAAGATATTCTGTCAGATTTGCTGTGCTGGGGGATATTACAGTTTGTTAACAGTGTGACCGTAAGCTTAGATTTGTAACTTTAAAAAGGGATGCATTCTCACGTTGTTTTTCATCAGAGCTTCGTCCACTTCTTTCCTCAACTTATCCTGAATGTCTGGGTTGACAGCGAGGGCGTGAGTTGCAAAGGAAAGAGTAGCAGCAGTTGTGTGGTACCCAGCAATGAAGAAAATTACGCTTTGTGCCACCAGCTCGTCCATGGATAGGTCTGCAGAAAAAAAAAGAAATGGTGTAAGATCCTTCAAATAATTTTAACAAAAATATTTTTCACAGACCAGATTTCCGTATTGTTTCTTGAAATTTACTGACAGTGCTCTGCAAAGAAAATTTCAGTAATTTTGGATAACCCTGTAATTTCTTAATTTTTATTTCCCTGTATAGTAAGTCCATCAGATTCCTGTATACCTGTAGAGTAAGTAGTCAGAAGGCTATACATTCAACAGTGTGTTAACTCGTATAAACCCTACTTTTCAACGATTACGCACATTGAAGGAGTAAACTTACACAATTAAAGAAGAATCAAATAACACGATTATGAAACTGTTCTAAACACTTAAGCCTATGCCTTCCTGTCTTTTTTCTTATAATATTTTATAAAGTGATCTAATCCCCTGGTTGTGGGTTTTAGAGTTATTTATGTAATACTTAACTAAATCCTATTATCTCCTTTACTCTAAACAACTATTAAATTTAACAACATTTTTGAACCAGTCGTTTACTTCTTACGACCACTGATTATGTAACTTGGTTTCTAATTATGACTCACGTTTGGAGGTAACGTTTTTTAAAATCTGCTTCTCGATATCCTCTTGACCATAGTTAGAAGTGATGTCTCCTTTTTCTTCGACCTCTTCCTCTTCTGCGACCTCTTTGGCAGTGTCCATCAACAGTTGAAGAAAATCATGCCGAGACTGATGAAAAAAAAAATTTCGTTTTGTGTCAAATACTAAACAAAAAGAATGAAAGCAAAACTTAAACTTATGCTTATTCTCTCTGTTCTGTTAGTTAAATGATTACTATTTAATGTAGTATAATAATGTTTATTTTCTATTATTTTTAAAAAATTCCCATCAAAATTTGTATAAATTCCGGATATTGGGTTATATTAGCTGGAACGGGACATTTTCTAAAGAGATCCTACTGTATTACCTTTCCGGATTTTCTTCTTTCTTCAACAATCTGATAGGTTACATTTTCAAAAAAGTCCATCGCATCTTCCGCAATAACCTTTATTTTGAAAAATTTCATCAATTTCGGAGCAGCAACTATACAGAAAATAAAAGTCACTTAAGTAATTCGCCTGTAAAATACATTTTCAGATTAGAAGGTTATCTTACTAAATCTGGTTCATTCGCTAACGACGTTAACTAAAATGCCGTCGAAATATTTCAACAAAAAGCCTAGAGTTTTAAGTTACACATACTTGAAAACGAAAAAGTGTTTTTAAGAAAAGTTGCTTTAATTATATTTTATTCTTCAATGCTGAGCATTTTCCGTTCTTTCAATAAGTGTTACTTAAACTTCGGCATTTTAATCATATGAAAATTTCTTAAAGGGGAGGGGAACAAACTTTTTATTCTTTTTCATTTAATTTCAAAAATATAAGTTAAATAATGAATGAATATTGTGAGAAATTGTGATTGGATAACTTTGCTTTTCTGAAAATAAGTACACTTCGATATGTTCTTCGTTTTAATTCAAATTTAAAAAAAAATTCAAATTTTATATCATGACTTACAAAAGAGCACTAATCTCCAAGTTAATGCTCCACCGAAAGTTCCTTGGGCCATGCGTACGAATTCGTTGTTTGGATCGTTGTGAGAATCTATCTTGGTGGAGAAGGCAGAACTGGCGATGACGTCCATGGTGAAAGCGCCATACAAGCTTAAGAGAACACAACTTAATCAAGAAAACGAATGCTAATATGGTTTTTTTAAGACTAAACAAAAATTGAAGCGAATTTATGCTTGTATTGGTAAAATAATATGAACAAAAAATATACTTATGCATAAGGAACGATAGTTATGTTAGAAAAGAGTACTGAATAACATGCTTACTCCTTTGCTTCGACGCTTTTGCCCCTTTGAGAAGCTTTTTCGAAGTTGTCGCACATTGTTTTGGCACTCTCTTTGAATATGGATAACATCTGGAACAAAATTTTCAATTGATATAAAGATAGCTCTTAACCCTTTAGCTGCGTTTCAACTAATCCAATTAATTTATTGCGGTACGTCAATCTGTCAACACCAAATGAATTAATCAAACAGATGCAGCTCAAAAGATGTCACTTTAGTTCGTCAGTTTAAATGTTTCAATTTTCAAAGCAGTGAAACAAATTCTCCACTAAACTCCTCAAGTAAAATGACCTGAAAATGTATATTATCTCTGTCAATTTTACTAAAATATATTAGAAAATAAACCTACCAGTATTACTAACCAGTAGAGTTAGGGTAGGTACCAAAATTCAAAATAAATCCCCTCTAAAAGTTATCTTAAGAGTCCCTAGATCCCAAGATCTCTTAACTGACTTTCGTACTGAATTCTGTAAATTGGTCAGAACATTTCTGTAGTCATTCATAAAGATTTTGAATGGAAATTGTCTTTTGAATTTAAGATGGTTTCATGTCAGAATACAGTTCGACGATTAGCTTGAACTCACCCTCTTTATTTTTCCAGTGGAGAATGTGGTGCTGACTATGCTTCGAATTCGTTTCCAGTCCTCTCCTCCAGCTGCAGATAGCATGTTGTCCAAAACTTTAACTCCAGAATTAAAAATCTAAAACATAACTAAAAAAATTACTTACTTTAATCTGAGTGGATAAAAATGAAGTATATAAAAAGATAATTATCCTTTATATCCTAATTTCTTTTCATCATAACAAAATTTAGAAACCTGAAAAAAGATTACTAAAAAAACCCTGTAGATTTAACAAAGAAATCCTGTCAGTTTTGCTACCTGAAAATCCCCTTAATTTTTGCAGGGAAATCCTGTTATATTTGTACCAATTAGCAGTCAGACTACAAATTCTGTATGCATTCAACAGGATTTGCCTGCACAAATTACAGAGATTGTCTGGTATAGCATATCTGTCAGTATTTCTTTGTTAAACCTACCGTTATTTTTTACTAAATGTCTTTGGTGGCTTTAAACTGGTTGACAGATTACTTTAAAGTACCAAATTTCATGACAAAACAGATGAAACCATTTCAAATCAAAGAAAAAAAGTTACGAAAATGAGATCTATAAAGATTTAAAATTATTTCACATAATTTTTTATTGACATTTACTCTCACACAAAACCACAATACGAAATTAATTGTATGACGTCAGGATGTAGTTCTATCAAATAAAGTAATTCATTTCTCTTTCAGTTATGTGTTATTTACATGAGCCATTTATTACAAATACACATACCCTCCGGTCATGAAAGCTTCCAAAATCTTTCACTAAAATATCTCTCAGCAATTGCGGATCTGCAACTGAAAGTAGAGGGGAACTCGATTCAAAGTGCCTGGAAACATCAACTTTTATAACCAACACTAGCAAGTCACATAGTAATAAAATTAAACTTAACAAAAATTCCATGATTTTAACCAAGCAATTATTGTTTCTTAATGTATTATACAAAATGAAGGAAAACTAAATCCCCCCTATGGTGGGCGCCCGTATGTTTGAATTCAGGAGGGGGCCCAGTGAAATTTTTTGAAAGTTAGCTAGTCAAGCCCGTGATGGTCAACATTGTTAGAGACTATTTATATTTTGCCTTTGAATTAGCTTACAAATATAATAATAAGATTAATACAGATCGAAATTTAAAATGAAAAACAAAAGTTTAATAAAAACCTATTTATCATACTCAAAGGAAGATTTTACGTAACTTTTCTGGTCCAAGGGGGGGTAGGCTCCCTTTGCCCTTATGTATGGGCACCCATGCCCCCACTGCTTAACTAATGATAATCAGTTTTGTTTTAGACACCTGATTTAAAGCTTTCTAATTTTATTATTGGAATAACATCTTACAAGAATGATGAAGACAAATTCAATAAATTTAGGATAATTTTGATAATAATTGAAAACAAATTACGTTGTTATTCCCAACAGATATTAAATTATTAAGTTTAAAAGATTTTATTAATATAAACTGGAGAAAGAATTTTTTTCACTTTAATAAAATAAATTAAAATAATCAGACAAGTTACGGAAATATTTTGAATTTTGTGAAAAGGATGAAAACCGTAATTGAAGAGAAAGCAGAATGAATATGTATTACTATCAAGAAAAGAATAAAAACTGTTTTTGCATACCCGTATATTCGTCCCAATTTTTTGTACCTTATTTCTTCCATTTCATGAAAATGCTAAAATATAAAATAAAGATACCTTTAACCAAGATAAGGAACAGCAAATGCATAAAGATCTAAAGAATCTAATCTACTAACTATTGAAACAATACTCAGTTAACTGTTTTTAAATATTTGTTTTGTTTAAATTTTTCCTTTAATTTTAGCTTTCGTACAATTTTTTTAAAAATAATCCCTATATTTGTTTAATTGCTCCGTTTGCACAAAAAGGATAGTTTAGAGCAGCAAAAAATATCATTTATTGCTTACGTATTTTTTTAGCTCGTACAGAGAGCCCAAAAAGGGGACCGTGTTCGCTGTAGGAATGCCTCTTTTCGTCCAATAGTCGAAGTTTCTTACTAAATACCTGAAATAAGTAAGTGGAAACGACTGAAATTAAGTAAGGTATTTTTAAAGAAGGATAGCTAAATACCTGCTGGTTGCTGGGGGAGAAAGAGTTTTTTTTTAAGTTTTTTGGTAAAATAAGTAAGAATTATCTTCCTCTCTGCACATTTCCAGGGGGGGGCCTCATTTAGGTGCATTAGGGTCACGTACTCCCCCAGGGCCACCCTGAGAACCGGGGGTGAGACGGGAATTGGCGATCCCGGGGCCTCCCGAGCCGAAGCATGTGCTGCGAGTTCTTCGTTAGCAATGCGGGCCTTGCCGCGACCGTGGGTGGTTGTTGCCTGGCCAAGTGAGTAGCGGGGTAAAATCCGTTACATGCGAAACGACAGCGGGGCCGGCAGCGTCGGCGTGTCACACTGGATGATAAAAAATTGGACACGTCTGAGCTCAGATGGTTCGAGCGATGATTAGATCCGAACCCTCATCCGCCTGGCGCCGATGCTCTCGAAACCGCTGGGCCTCTATATCCTACGTGGTTCAAGCGGCGGGCTGCTCCGCAGCCCGCCGCCCGTGTAAAAAAGCACCCGTGGCCCCCAATTGTGTGTGTCTTGCATAAGAAGCTGGACAGATGTCTGATGAAGAAAGCCGCGGGTCGAGTTTAAAGGTCGGCAGGGCTCCGGTCCGGTTGAATGACCCTCGATACTCGCCCCCTCATCGAGCTTTGCTTCCTCCTCAAGGGGCGGTAACGCAGAACGTGTTATTCAAACTGCAATGCGCTTAGGCGCAGTCGGGGCACGTTTCTGCAATTCTTGACCTTGACCTTAGGGTCACGTACCTACCCTCTAGAAAATTTTACTATTATTTTATATTTCTTTGACACTTTAAAAATTATAAGAAACTGGTTAGTGTGTACTTTTTAGATCCATTTCAAAGAGAGATTTAGAAAGATTTTTTTAATAAAAGTAATGGATGGATTCCCTGAACCATCTTTTATGGAGGTTTCTAAATTTCTTGTTTTTATTTCATTGTTTTCTCCAGTACCTTAGTTTAATCTATCGATCTTTTAAATTGGTAATGTATTGTCTTGCAAAATTCCTTTGACTAACGATTCGCAGTAAAAAAAGTTAATTAAAGTAAAAGTAAACAACTGTATAAATATTTTGTATGATACAAACAAATTTCATGGCCATTCAATAAGATAAATTTTATCTTGTATCTCAACTATTATCACAGCTATAAAACTGATATGGAAGGGAAGGGTTCTTCAATATCATATCAGAAACTAATACTGTTATTCTATTTTGAGATCGACAAACCAAAAAACTGTTTCTGCTTTGATTGAGAATACCAAACTAATCTTGTTAGTTAAACGCAAGTTTTTTTTCCCACAATGTTATTTAGGCCTTAAAAAATAAAATAGCGCTAGATTAAAATGGCTAAAAAATATGTAGATACAATGGTTATAATGTATTTACTTTCAAGTATATTTAGGAAATTGCCCAAAAAAACCCCCATATAATTATAGAATATTTTTTATTACACTGCTTAAAAATCTCAAAACGGGGGATACGACTTGAATCAAATACACACACATAATAGCAGAAAATCTCAATTATGCTTATAAAATGTGGCTTGTATTCCTTTTTTTAAAGTATAGTTAAACAACATTTATGCAAAAGTTCTCTCTGTAGTAAATGAACATCTCTACATTTATCATTATGATGGAAAAAGCCAAATTTAGTGGCTTCTAGGGATCATCAGAAAATATAATAAAAATCAACGGGTTAAACAATTTTATCCATGTTCAATTTTTTTTAAATACATTTGTCAAATTGTATTTCTTACCATATTATACTGTATTATTGTACCAACACGAACACCCAGCACAATTATTTTCTAAAAAGCATATTTTCCATAATCGAAAAGGATGAAATTTCTCCCATGAAAAATTTTTTTAATATGTACTCCTAAAATCAAAATATAATATTACTTACAAATACAACAATATAATGGTGACCCCTCCAAGTAAAATAGTAAGGGCCATAGGCCCTAAAAATATATCCATATCCACGTCTGACACTCTGTTAGAAAAGAAGAGATAGCGAGGGAGCATGTGTTGATTTCGTCAGACAACTTACTCGTGAACTGCGCAGACGCGGTAAAGCTTTCAAGGCGAGTCAATTACGTACTAAATGGGGAATAGATAAAAATTGCGTGTGTTTCAATAAAGGATATTGTCATTACAAAATTCTTATTAAGATGAAGGACTGATCACTTTTTCTGGCTTCAGCCCTTCAGACAAAAATTTACTTCTTTTACACAGAATAGTTTAAATTATGTGACTTAAAAAAAAATAGATCATTAGTAACGAAACTCTAATTTGCTACTATACCGACTTAATATGTCATGTCATGAACGACATACATCAAGACTAGCCTAAAACTTGATATAAATTTTTATGAATTAATATTATATTTGGGTGTGTGTACATTTTTTAAATTTATAATACTTTACTAAGAAAGGAACAGAAAAAATTTATTCCTTTTAAAGTGATAAATTAATTTTAAATTGTAAAATTTCTCATGTAATTCTTAAGACAAAATTAAATCGTGGTCATCAACAGTTTAATGTATGAATGAAACACAGGATTCAAATAAGAAACAAATAATAAATTAAATACTTTTAATGAAATGATATAAAAAATTCGTAACATTGAGAGAAAAACTAGCACAAACTCACATAAACAGGTGTAAATATATGATAAATATTCCAGTTATAATGTTAGGTCAAGATCGAATTCGCTCAGTGGAAAAAAATCCGGACATAAATTGTATTGATGTGGACATTTGCAAAACAACCACTTACGACGCGAAATTCACTTCCTTCTGGCTTATTTTGTTCATGTAGTTAGCTTGATGTATGATATTTTTAATATAAATAATAATTTAAAGTAGTATTTTTTGGTTGAACTTAAAAATGAAATTTTTTAGATTAAAAAAAAATAGGTCCCTAGAAAAAAAAATAAGTGATTTCATAATCATTAAATTTAAATTATAGATTAAAATTACTTTAAATCAGTTTTAGTACCTCGTGAAATTGATTTATTCTAAATAAAAGTTAAGTGAAATATAAAAAAAATATAATCAATTAATTAACCATGGACATACAGTCTATGGTTAACCGCATGGACATGGATTAACCATAGACTCTAAAATACAGGATACTTCATTTTAGTTTTGATTAAGTTTGATGTGGAAGGTTTTCTTTTAAAATCCTACTAAAATTTCACTTACACTATTTTAACTTTATTTCAATTACTTAAAAAACCCATAAAACTTCTCTCTGAATATCGGTATTGTATTTTATTCTTTTCTGTGTACTTTTTCTCCTTAAAATGCAATCATAAGTTATAAACATATTAAAAATACAATATTTTGGTGTGGCGTGGTTAAGAGTAGGTGTACAATGGGTTTGGGTCAACCACAGATAGTAAAAAGTAAGAAAAAAATTATAGTACACAGCAAAAGTTTGAGTATTGACTCTTCCTTATTTACCAATAAAACTTTATAGCTTTTCTGAACTTTATATTTGTTTTAAAACTATAAAGTTGTGTAATTAATAACATACTGCATTTCCAAACTAAGAATTTAGACAAGACCGGCTTCCTTCAGAAATGAGGTGTGTGTTCCAGCTGTTCATCTGATTAGTCAACTGACTCAAACTCATTCTAATCAGATCTTTTTGTAAAGAGCATCTTTCTTATTACTAATCCACCTTTTCACTTGATCAAAGGAGAGTTTGTTCTAGGTTCAAAGACAACATGCAGTGACATAGGTAGAATAAGTCCTTGATTGAAGACAATCTTCAAAGGTATCTATATAAGAAAAAAAGAACAAAATAATCGGATTTTGTGTAAATTTCCTTAATATTCCTAACATAGATGTTTTTGTTAACTATATTATTCAACATGCTAAAAATCTCTAAATTTTTCTCAATATGAATTAAGGTGAAATATTGGTCACTACAAAAATATATTAACGTTCCTTTTCTAAGAAATCCTTAATTTGTTTAATAAAACGTTATATATTTTAAATATAATAAATGCTTAATAAATGTTAAATTTTTTCCCCGCTGTATCTAGCTTTCCGAATGTAACCTACGAAATTAGGCTCAAACAACTGATGGAGTTAGATCTTTGTCGATGCATGTGACTGAGTTGTTTATAAATTGTGAATAAAACTACTAATTGTGGAATTGGAGTTGTAAGGTGACCTCCAGACTACTAGCTCACTTTGGAGGGTTGGTGGTTTGTTTGGAGGGTTTTATTGTGGAGTCGATTGATAGGAAATCGGATACTACGTTTACCTGCGTTTCGGGACACTTTTTGATGATGAACTTAGCGACAATGTAAGCCAGGCACACTTTGACCTCCATTAGGGCAAATCTCATTCCAACGCAGTTCCTGGGTCCGGCACCGAAAGGGAGGTACGTGTAGGGGTCTCTCTGCTCCCTCTCTTCTGGAGTGAACCTGGCTCAAAATAATCGCAATAATTAAACTTTAAAAGGAATATGGTTAGTAGAGGGGGTCAGAGAGGAGACATTATGAGTTAATGCTATTAAACATGATGTTTCAGCTATTTGTATGTTCTAAAGACCTTTTTGGGCAAAGTTCCGAACTTGAAACATTACATTGCAAAATAACAAGTCTACGTTTTTTTTAAGTAACACAAAATCTGAGATTTTCATTGTAAAGGAGCCGAATATGTATTTGATGTAAAAATATTTCTTGTACTTACCTGTCTGGGTCAAATTTTTCAGGATCTGGGTAAAACTCAGGATCTCGGTGTAATGCATACACTGGGATGGATACAATCATTCCTTTCGGTATGGTGATTCCGGTGTCGCCCAGTTCATAGTCGTTGGTGGAAACTCTTTCGATCCTTTTGGAGAAATGAGATTATAGGACGAAATCACAGGTTGTTGCAATATCGACTTATTGTTTTCAAAAAGGGGATTACCAGAAAACGATGACCGATTTAAAAGTCATTCTTACATAATATAATGGTAAAATTCTCAGGAATAAGTGTTTTTAGAAAATATTTATTAAAACTTTTGGGTTCATTTTTACCCTTTTCCTACTTGTCAGCAAAAATAAGCAAATCGTGAACCTCCCTCATAAAATAACGTAAGCATACTGACAACTCCCTACCCTCCACTTATCTCATCTTTTGTTGAACAAAACCCTCATCTAAAATAATGTTCATTTTAAACACTCGTACTATCTATCTATCTATCTTTGCTGTCTTTTTAGTAGTAAAAGATTCTAGTCCTCAAAAAATGGTTTGCATTATTTAATTACCATGTTTTGGTTTTCATTATTTTTACGAGATACTATTATTTCTCAACATTACGAGATATTTTCTAAAATGAAATGTTTTTAATGTCTTACGTGATCATTATTCACATTCCTTCTCCCCCTTGTTAGCAAAAGTAAGCAAGTGGCAACCTCCTCCCTCTTATGTACTGGTAATAACTGAACGTAGCAGATTAAACTATTAAACTTACGTAATAACTTAATGGCCTCTCTTGGTGGGATATTGGGACACAATGTAGGTAAAAGGTTTAAACAACTTCTCTGTGATTGGTAAGCAAATATGGGGGATTGGAAATGCTAAGATTAAATTAACGCTCAATGGAAAAACAATAATCTGAGATTTAAATTAAATAAGCATTGTATAATTGTTATTGAAAGGGCTTGTGGTTATAGAATTTTTGTGTTTAGTTTATTGTTTTACTCTTCTCGTTACGAGTTGCATTCATAAATAAGAACTATTTTATAGTTATAAGGATAATAAGACAATTGAATAAGAGGCTTAAATTGGGCTTCTTTCCTAAAATTAAATAGACAGAACAGTAAAATACCTGGCAGACGGGGGATACAATCGCAAAGTTTCAGAGATGACGTTGTCCAAGTATTTCATGCCTTGTATGGCTTCGTAGGTCATCTCACCCTGCGAAAAAGCTAATATGGGGTTTATGTTTAACAAGATCCGGTTTTATATGAAGCACCTATTGCTATTTAAAAATAAACAAGGCAAAGCATGACATTAAGAGTGGGCTATTGATTTGAAACCTTTAAAAAACTTGAAGCATGTGAGTAGTGTTACTCACATTGTGCTGATTCAGTACTTCGTCAATCTCGTCCCTCAACTTGTCTTGGATATCGGGGTTGAGAGCAAGAGAATGAGTGGCGCAACACAGTGTCCCCTCAGTCGTGTGGTACCCGGCGAGGAAGAAAACAATGCTTTGTGCCACCAGCTCGTCCATAGAGAGGTCTGAAGTAAAAATCATACAATATCTGTACTTGGGAGATAAACAATCGTATACATGTCATATAATAAGATGAAGTTCTAGAATATAACTTTTTCTTCTAGTGCTTGAATTCTAGAAATGTAAGCCACTAGCTCTAGCAACTTAATTAATACTAATGCATTCGAGTGCCTAACTACGTATAACAGTATTTCGTACTTGGTTCATTATTGTCAAAATGCGCCAACTTGAACCATTGCTGTTGATTGTAACTAGATTAAGTTATACCTTATGTTATCATGAGCTCGACTGGTATAGTCATCTTTAAAAATTGTTCTTTTGTGGTGATTGTATTAATTTTAGTTTATTTTGTGGAAGGATTCAGAGAAACAACAATCCCTATTTTAGATAAACAGAAATTTTTCGTTCAATACGAGAAAAACTTAAGTACCAAGAGTTTTCTGAAAAAATTCTCAGGACGCAGCACAGCCAGTATATGTATAATTTTACAATAATTTTTTTGGGAGTTTACGTCTGTTAAAAAAGATAACGCATTTAAGAGAAGCGGATTTAAGAAGTTCTCGCTTTTGCTGTACACAATTTTTTTTTGTGAAGATTGACAATACACATTTTTGATCTGTTGACAAAGAGACATTTTTTTTACAAATTTTTACGTTGACTCGCTTGTTAAAGATAAACAGTACAAAGGCTTGACAACTACAGTTACTTAATATAACTTCATGAGCTGCTTAGAATTGTAGTGGTATAAGTTTAGAGAAATAATTGAAGATTTTCTTACAGGCCACTTATTGAGCTTTTGATTTAAGCGGCTTCCACCCTAGTTAAAGGTTAAAGGATCTTAAAGAAATCCATATCTACGCTTTTCTCAAACTTTGAATTTTTTGGACTTAACCACTTTTATCTTGAGCAGCTCAGATACTAACGTTTGGAAGTGACATTCCTCAAAATCTGTTTTTCAATGCTATCTTGTTCATAATTGGCAGTGATGTCTCCTCTTTCTTCGACCTCTTCCTCTTTTGCGACTTCTTTGGCAGTGTCCAGCAGCAGTTGCAGAAAGTCATGTCGAGACTGTAACTAAAGAAACGAATTATTATAATATATAGTTAAAAAAACTAAATTAAATTTGCTTGTGTCTATATAACATTAAAAATTTTGTCGTCTGTATAACAAATAAAGAAATTTCCTTTGAAGCATTTTATAGGCATAAGTGAATTATTTCAAGGGCATTTTTTGCTGGGAAAAGGCATAAAAATTACTGTTCCAGATTTTCTTCTTTCCTGAACAATCTGATGGATAACATCGACGAAAAAATCTAAGGGCTCTTGTTCAAATATGTTGATTTTCAAAAGCTTCATCAAACTGGGAGCAGCAACTTAAAAAGGAAGAAATTCTTAATAGTAATTTAGAACTCCCAATTATGCAAAAAGTTCAATATTCACTTAATTGTGCGGGGTTCTTTTACTACATAGTACTTTCACTCTTTGACCCCTTTACATTATTTCATTTCAAGTGAGGTTATGTATTTTTTCTCGTTCATTTTCATTTTTAAGCTTATTTTTACAAGTACATTAATGATGTTACGTTAGTTTGTTGGAACCTTCTTTCTGGGAGAAGTTTAAGGTATTTATTGAAAGTAAAAATGTATATTCCAAGGTCTGTAAACTTACAAAAAAGTATGAATTTCCAAGTTACTTGCCCAGGGAAAACTCCTTTGGCCATGCGCACGAACTTGTTATCTTGATCATTCTTAGAATCTATCTTGGTCGAGAAGGCTGAGCCCGCAATAACATCCATGGCAAAGGCTCCATAAATTCTCGAAAAGAAAATGTTAGATACTAAAAACCGAATCACACAACGATCGTAATTGATAATTTTAAAAACACATTTGCATCATTTTTGAAATTTTGAATGTGCATGTTGTAGTTGCACCACTTACCCCTTAGCATCAACGCCTTTACCTCCTTCAGAAGCAGTCTGGAAATTGAGGCACATTGTTTCTGCACTCTCCTTAATAATATTCAGAATCTGAGGCAATATGAAAATAAAATGAATTTTCATATTACGTACATGCATTCAATTCCCCCTCTTTTTAGGTTTGTATCTAGCTTTTTTCACTATATGTTGAATAAAGTAAACGAATATAAAAATACAGCCTTGATATATAGCACTCTTAAATTTAATTTGAATAAATTTATTAAATCTTCGGGGAAAAAATTGTGGACTGTCACCTTTAGTTAATTATTTTTAATAATAAAGGTTACATAATTACCTGCTGAAGGAAGCGTTTATGTAAGCTAATTTAAACGAATTCGAATTACTAAAATATCTCTTTGGAGAAATCGGTATCTTTTTACCCTTTTTAGTTTCCCGGTGGAAAAAGTAGGACTGACGATGTTTCGTACTCGTTTCCAGTCCTCTCCTTTAAGTATTGTCAACATGTTGTCAATAACGCTGATTCCAAAATGAAACGTCTGAAACAAAACGGTTAACATCACTCTTTATCAGTAAAAAAATACAAGTGACTACATAGAACTTTTGGCAAATTAGTCATTCAAATATTAAAGGACTCTTTTTAGCTTCTGCATCTTAGTTAGTGGTGATGCGAAGATTAAAAATTATGTAGAAAGTTTTATAGTAGAACTGTATAATATAAATGCTAATTCTTCTTTCTCAAGGTGTTTACTTAAATTTAGTCATAAATTTAAAGTCATAATTGAAAAAAAAATTCTTTATTTAGAACGCAAATACAAAGTAAGCTTTCTTTGTATTCATTTACATTTTCCATCTTCCTAATGTATAGATTTTTTTACTCAGAAGAAAAGTTCTATCATTATAAATTCATTATTCATAATAGCGTAGTATCTTTAGTTGCTTTTATTGTTGCTATTATTATAGTTATAGTTGCAGTTAGTAGTTGCTTTTTTTTTGTTTTGAACTTCAGTATTACAAGAGGGTTACTATATTTTGCTATTGTAGGAGTTATAATGATAATACACCGACAATATAATATAATAATATATATTCCCACATTATAATTTAACTAGAAATTTTCCATCGATTAGCAAAATACATAAAGATGTTTTAAAAATTAAACATTTTTAATTATTGAGATTGATAATTTGTTAAGAATGACTTACCCTTCGGTCGTGGAAGTTCCCGAAATCCTTCACAAGAATGTCTCTCAGCAGTGATGGGTCCGCAACAGACAACAGAGGAGTGCTCGATTCAAAGTGCCTGCAAGTAGTGATTCAGTTTGGGAAAAATTCCTTTACTGGAATCACAGATATCTTAATAAACTCAGAGTGGACCCTTAAGAGAAGAGTTTTTTTACATACCCAAATATTCGTCCAAGTTTTTTGTACCTGATTTCTTCCATGATATGGAATTGCTGCAGTAAAAATACGAAAACAATTATAAATTCACTCTCCTCAGCATGAATGAAAAGAAAACACTTCGTTCAAAATTAAATGCTACATTTTTCATGCTTACGTGTTTATATAGCTCGTACAGGGAACCCAAAACTGGAACCGTGTTCGCTGTAGGAACTCCTTTTTTCTTCCAATAGCCGAAGTTTTTCACTGAGTACCTTAGAAGTAAGGAAGAAACTTTCACGAGGAAAGTAATATTTAGAGTCCTCACTTGTGGATACTGGATACATGTTACTTCATTTAATTTTCGGTGTTTCATAACGGACTAAATAAAAAGTATACCCATGGACCTTGTATGGAAATGGAAAGCTTTTTATGTTTTAAAATGAGAAACTTTTTTTAACACCAAAAGTTTTTTCAAGTTTGAAATTTGTATAAACGTTAGTATCACACTCTTATTTATTTTTTTATAAAACAACTTTTGAACTAATTCTTAATATTTCCACATTTGCCTTGTATAGCCATTATATAGGCATTGCCTATTGATGCCTATATAATGGTGTAAATGTAAATTTACCAAAAAAGAAAGAGTTAAATCTAAAAACCTACCCGGATGTAACATAATTTCAAAAACGTTGGATAGTAGACAGAAAATTCTAAAAAAAAGTCTGCAACGTTAAACGATATACTTTTAGTATGACTTACAAGGCCAAACTTAAAATATTTCCATAAAAGTTTACATATGAATAAAAATTGACAGTTACTGACTATCCATCGTTCTTATAATTGACATTAATTTACGAGTGCTTCTTAAATTAATGATGCTGGGGAGAGCAAGAAATATTAATACAAATACAAATATTGAAAGGTTGGTCTATTTAAACTCTAACTACCGGATTCCCAGTATTTTTGCAATTTTTACTTTAACTCTTTTACTCCAGTGGAACTAACTATATAGTTTCAGGCAACCCATTTCATCTACCCACAACCCTGTTAAAAAATGTTTTCTGCTTTTCCGGTAGAAATGTGCCTTATTTAATTTTAATCTGTGACCCCTCGTTCTATGAAGTCCAGACCCTCTGTGTGTTACTTTGCTTCACTTTGCTTTATCATTTTATAAATTGAATGAAATTCCCCCTTGCACTTCTTTTTCTAGAGTGAATATATTTAACTTCTTTAAGAGCTCATCATAATGTAAACTGGAAATACCCTTGAACATTTTAATAGTCTTATGCTGAACCTTTACGAAAAAATCCCGATAAGTAAAAAACAAATTTATTACATGGGTAAAGTTATAAATTTTGTTGTTGTTTTTTACCGGATTTTACTAACCGGTATTTTCGAGATACCCTTTCAATTAAATCAGTGGTTCCCAACAGGTGGTCCGCGGACCACTGGTTGTCCGTGAGACCATTGGAGGTGGTCCGTGAGAAGGTATATAAACTTATCCAAAAGAAATGTGTGGAAATTAAAATATAGTTTTTCTTATCACACAATCTAAGAAGTAGTAAAAAAAACATAGATGTAAAAAAAAACATCTATATAAGAGAAATGCATTGTCTGAAAGTTTTTGAACAGATAAATATCTTATGAAAGGTATATTTTTAAATAATTGGATATAAAATGCTGTTATGATTACAGTAATGTTAATTTATCTTTTAAGTTTAAATGATTATTTGTTATTTGATTTTCAGTTCCTTTAAGAAACATATATATATTTAAGGCTCGGTTTCCCTTACTTCAGAAAAAAGTAAAACTTATGACTATAACCCTCTGTGGGGGAATGGAAGCAGTGAAAAAAAAAGGTTAAATTTTTAAAGATAAAGTTGGGGAAGAGATGGTCCGCAAGAGGTTCAAATTTAAGTGAAGCGGTCCGTAGACATATTTGAGTTGGGAACCACTGAATTAAATCAATGTCTTTTTACAAGTATGGAAACCAGAATTTAAAGAATTTAATTGATAAAAAAAAAGATTACCCAAGTGATGAAAGATATATTTATTTTTAAAATGTCATTTTGATGGTTTCTATATGTTTAACTTGTTCCCCTTTCCAAATTACATAAACAAAATTCAATATAAAATCATGTTATATGTATACATATTTTTTTTTTCGATTCAAGAAAATCACTAACTTGAACTACGTATGTTCTAAGTGGAGGATTAAAATCATTTAACGATAACTTACAAATACAGCATAACAATGGTGGTCCCTCCGAGCAATACGGTGAGGACCCCTGGACCTAAAAATATGCCCACGTCCATCGCTGTCATTCTGAACAGAAACAGAGAGAGCCGAGCCGGTGTTTACTCTGTGTTTGACATTTTCTTCGTTTACTGCGCAGATGCGGGAAACCTTTTAAGAGGCGAGGCTTTTGTTAAATGGGGAACAGAAAAAAACCGAGTGTGTCTATTTTTCGTCCGTTTTTACGTACATAGAATAATATCAGTAGAACAAATTTTTCCCTTTGTAGAAGGAAAACCTTCACCCATTGCTGGTATTTCTTGTATTTTCAGTTAAATTTATTCATTAATTTTTATAATTGAAGTTTTATGCACTTGACCAACCGGATGAGACAATTAAGGACGATTTTTTTAGTGAAAATAGTTCAAAAATTATCCGATCGCATGGAACCCCAAGTTCTCTACAGTGCGGACTCCTAGGGGTATTCATTCTCTTAAGATGGGTACTAATGTATTTGTTCTTCTGATAGAAAGTTTCTGCTTTTTCATGTCACTCAGGAAAAAAAAATATTTCACAAATATACAATTGAATTAAAAATTCAGATAAAAGTTTTTTATTCAAAGAATACACAAAAAATATATACATTAAAAGCAGAAGTAGCATCATGATATTAAATGAATTAAAAGTACTAAAAATAGGAATAAATAGGGGAAAACAAGGATATTTTATTTGAGATAAATAAAGAATATTTATGTAGTGACTAAAATGCCAATTTTTGAATCTTTGGGATTTATCAAGTTACTTGATACCGGCAACTGCATGTTTATTTATAAATTTTAAAAAATGTCAGTAGTTAGTCTCTTAGCTGCAGTTATTCTTAACTTTTATAAAAAGTCGGAAACAAACTTAAAAGTTAATGAATATTATAAATAAAGTTATTTCGAAGTGATTATCTGTACTAAAGACAGTTGATAAACATATGATCAAATCAGGAACTTGTAAACATAGCGTTGATAAGTTCTAAGCACTTTTATACAGTAACCAAGAACTGTATTTTCAAAAATTTTAGTTAAAACCAGTACCAAAATAGAGCAATAAACGTTTCAAAATTAACCAGTTAATTACTGACACATTTTGTATTTCTTAATGATTTTAGACAAAATTACTTTTTAATTTTGTGTATCTAATTCAGTAGCCACAATAATCATTTTAAATTACATCTTATTCCTTATTTCCTTTAGTTATTTCCTTAAAATGATCATTCATTAAATTCTTTGATGTTTTTTTATTCCTGAATGTTTAATAAAAAAAATAATGATATATTAAAAAAGAAAATTTTAAACTCTGCTTATATGATCTCTCTTACTTCAAGAACATTTCTTATTTTCCTAAATTTTTGGGCAAATCAATCATTGTATCAATGTGCCTTAAAAAGCAACAGATCACACTGTTTTGTTTTTTTTTAAGGTAGTTACATTTTTAATTTTCATCAGACTTATTTTTTTAATTGGTTTAGTAAATTTGATTTATTTTGGGATATTTTTAGAAAAAAAGTATCTGAATAAGTCATTCTTTCTACTCAAAACAGTGGATTTGAATTTTAGTGTATCAAATAGCCTCGCAATTCCCTATGTATCACAAGAACGAATTAATACATTGATATACTCGAGATGATAAATTAGAACATCGATGAGGTAGGCTAAGAAAACAATTGTAAGAAAAAATAGTGTGACAATTCGTTCGCATTTTAGTGAATGCACCTAATTTAACATTTAATTACATTATACACACATAGATAATAAGTAACAACCTTTTTCTTTCGAATTTTAATTCAATTCTTTTCTTTAATTTTTTAAAATGAACTTTTATCAAAACAAAGCAAATTACCAATTAATATAAAATCGGTGCTTCATTATAATTTTATATTCAATAATTGGATAGACGTAATGAAAGTGTTTATACATAAAAATCAGAACAACAAAATGGTACTCCATTGATTAATTGTAAATACTACTTGGATAATTTATATTTACAAATTATAAGTATATCTTTATTAAGTTTATCTATTTATTAAACTAAGATTAATTCTGTATTACCATTATGCTGTATTCTAATTACGCATTAGGAATAATCCCCTATTCAAATTTAGAGAAGTTTAATGTTGAATTTTAGTTTCAAGCTTTGTCTGGACGAAAAAACATAGAAATTAAAACAATTAAAAGTCTGTAAAAGTAGGAACAAAAGTGGATGATTTGCAAGTGATATAAGCTCATTCTAACGACAGCCTTTTCTAATAAAAGATTCTGTTCTAGCGTCTCATAAAGGGCCAGTGGTTCACTTGACCAGATGAGAATCTGTTCTGGGTTCAAGGATAACATACACCGACTTAGGCTGAAGAAGACCTTGATTGAAAAAAATTTTCAAAGGAACCTAAAAAAAAGTACATAAAATTTTAAAAAAAATTAAGATACTTTAGAAACGCTAAATTGTATTATTGCCTTTGTCAAATTTCTACACTATCTAGTACCTATAATTGTAGTACTACAAATTTTGAATCACCCTGGAAACTCTGTATTGGAAATATATTGTTTTGGTAATACGATAATATCAAAGCTCCAATTTAAGAAAAAATGACTATTAATATCGAAGCCAGCTAAAATTTCAAAAAATATCACTAACTTAAAAAGACTTTCTAAGTTCCTTTTTTTCCAAAAGTGAAATACGATGCATGCTTACCTCGGTTTCAGGGCACCTTTTGATGATAAATTTTGAGATGACGTAAGCCAGACAGACTTTGATCTCCATGAGAGCAAATCTCATCCCGACACAGTTTCTGGGACCGGCACCGAAAGGGAGATAACAGTAAGGATTTCTCTGCTCTCTCTCTTCAGGGGTGAATCTGTTAAGAAATATTGGGATTTACAAAACTGGTAAAAGTACAGGTTGGAAATGTGACAAATTAGACTATAATATTTAAATCTATTTCAGCTTTTACTTGAATGTATCAAAATGTTTCAATTCTTTACCTGTCGGGGTCAAATTTTTCCGGGTCAGGGTAGAACTCGGGATCTCTGTGAATTGCATACACTGGAACCGATACAATCATTCCTTTTGGTATGGTGATTCCGGTATCGCCTAGTTCATAGTCGTTGGTGGAGACTCTTTCGATCCTGGTGGAAATAAAATTCCAACTTTGATATTAATAAATTGAAACCATAGTAGGATAATTACAATATAAAATACATAGCTTTACAAGATGCAGTTTAATAATATGTTTAACTTATATACTTATCAATTTATACGAGGAGTATTGAGAAAAGAGTAATTAAATAGAATTTGGTGTTTGGTAACAGGTCATCCATCCGATAAAAAAAAATTCGAAATTTTCGATGCACAAAAATTAATAACCAATTAAGTTTCTAACTACAGGCTAATTTCTTGGAGCCGTATTATTCGAATCAGAAGAAATAAATACCTGGCTGCAGGGGGGTACATTCTCAAAGTTTCTGAGATGACGTTGTCTAGATATTTCATACCTTGCAAGGCCTCGTGTGTCAATTCACCCTGTAAGAAAGTTTTTATTAAGAACGGCATTAAATAAAATAATTGTTAAACCTGAAAATTTAAACTTATGGCTATCCCTCAATAGATTCATCCTAAAAGCTAATAATTCTAACTACGAAAATTACAATTCCGAAATATGAGAACTCTATTCCTAAAAAAAATACCGATTCTGCCATTATTACTCACATTGTGCTGGTTCAGTACTTCGTCCACCTCGTTTCTCAATTTGTCCTGAATTTCAGGGTTGACAGCGAGGGAATGAGTGGCGTAGGCGAGGGTCGCTTCCGTCGTATGGTACCCGGCGAGAAAGAAAACTACGCTTTGTGCCACCAGCTCATCCATCGAGAGGTCTGAAGTCAAAGACACTCATTAAATTATGCCAGCACGACTAAATTTTCAAGCTCATTCCCCCGCCTTTTCTTTTGCAGCTATTTTAAATTTAAAATGCCAGTCAAATGGCTTAAAACAACTTGATATCCTTGTGTCTCACTATCTAAATGAACATATTTTATGATTACGCCCAAATATAAAGAGTGTAAAAAATTATATTTTTGTGACAAACTGACTTACTATTTAGCTATCCGAACACATGCATCTTACACTGTATATAAGTTATACAAGAACTTCAGTCTCTGAGTTAATTAAAGAAAAACCGTTCAATATTCGCTCATGACCGTTAACACCATAAGGACTAGCGATCCGTCGAGGAACTGAAATCCCTAAAATTGTGTAAAGATATGTGTGTTTTACGATAAAAAATATTAATAAAAGGAAAAGTGTATTTTAATATGGTCATCATACTTCAAAACATATTAGCATTCTCTTTATTTCGTTACATATAGAGCATTCGCACATGACGTCACTTGGAGTTAGGCGTTGTTAAGGTTGTTGTTAGGGGCGGGAAATAGAAGCATCCAATAGAAGCATTCGCACATGACATCACTGGAGGATAAAAACAACGTTGCTAAGGCCGTTGTTAGGTAAAGTCATGTGATTGAAAATGCTCTATAGACGATCTTCTTTCTATGAGAAGTTTCTCTTTTTAGTATAAATCAAAAAGTAAAAAGAAAAACAAATCAAAAATCCTTAAAATTTTTCTTAGTCCTTTGTCTTCCGTATAAAATCAGAGCGAAATATTTATTAAATATCACTTTTAAAAGTAGAATTCTTTCATTCGAGGTCAAGTTTTGAAATTACAATACTGAAAACACTTTTTTGAAAGAATAACCACATTTTTGGTTAAATTGGCGAAAAAAATATGGAATGATTAAAGGATAAACATCATAAGTCCAAAAACAAATTACAGTGGATTTAAATATACAAACGTTTTGAGGTAACATTCTTCAGAATCTGCTTTTCAATATTTTCTTGTTCATAGTTGGCCGTGATGTCTCCTTTTTCAACGACCTCTTCCTGTTCTGATACCTCTTTGGCAGTGTCCATCAACAGTTGAAGAAAGTCATGTCGAGACTGATAACAAGAAAGAACTTCAACATTTTACGAAAATCAATTAATCCAAATTGTTTGTTTAGTGTTATAGTAATTTTTGTATAGATGTAGCGAGTGAAATAAAACCATATAGACGCTGAAAGGGATCCTATCTCTCGGGGGAGCCTGTAACCCCTAGAGAGCGCGACGCCCCTGGGTGGCGGATTGGGGCATGCCTCCATCGGTTTTACCTTTGGGTGGTAGGAGGGAAATAAAATACCTCCCGTGGACCAACAGGTAGAAGTCCAACCTTTCGAGGCTCTGGCAACCCTCCTTTTCCATGGACAGTGCAATAATGATCTCTAGTCTTCAAGCTACCGCGTCCGGGGCAGCCGACGCGACGCAACCTGCAGTCCGGGGTTCCGTCGAGAAATATGCTACGAGGACAGTGAACTTTCTTCAACTTAACATTAACGGTACACAGAGAAAAGTGGCCGAACTTTCTGACATTCTAAACACCAATAATATCCATGTAGCATGCCTGCAGGAAACAAAACTGAACCCAAAATTGAGCCTCAGAATCAAAGGGTACACAACCATTAGGAAAGATAGAATCTCTAGTACGGGAGGAGGAATAGCCTTTTTAGTAAAAACCCCTGAAATTAAATATACGGAAGTCCTCCCAACATTAAACACCGACAGCAGCACTGAAGCGCAAGCAATTAACATCCTTCTTCCCAAACATACTATTACGGTGATGAACGTGTACCATCCTGATAATTCACCCATTGATACAAATCTGCTTCAAAATCTCGTTTCTACATCATCTGAGATCAAAATCATTCTGGGAGACTTTAATGCAAAAAGCCCTTCCTGGGGCTGCAAAGTTCTTGATTCCAAGGGAGACCAAGTGGAAGACCTCGCAGATGATCTCAACTTGACTATTCTCAACACAGGAGAAAACACTTACGTCTCTAAAACAAATGGCACTGCGTCGGCTCTTGACATCACTGCTATAAGCTACGATTCCGCAGATAAAACTCACTGGAGAGTACTTGACTCCGCTATCAGCGATCACTATCCGGTTATCACTACCCTCTCAATTGATAGGGAATGCCCTGAGCAGGTTAAGCGCTCGTGGAACTTCCGCAAAGCGAACTGGCACGGATTTACACAAGAACTAGAAAACCTCTGTTCTGCATTGCCGGAACATAAAGATCTTGAGGAACTACTCCATCTTTTCACCAGCTACATACAAAAAGCAGCTAAACACCATATCCCCAGAGGGAAACGAAGAAAAAACTGGGTCCCATTTTGGAAGGATAACAATATCGAAGATTTGATTCAAGAGAGAGATTCCATTAGTCAAGAGCTCCAGAGGAACAACAGCGAACAACTTAAACGAAAATTAATTGAAGTCAGCCACAAGGTAGAAGAAATGATCTCTGAGAGCAAAAAAGAAAAATGGGCTGAATTATGTAGCAAACTGGACCCCACAAAAGGATCATCACAATACTGGAATTTGTTAAAGGTCCTAAATAACTCTAGCATCCCAATGCCCAATAAACCTCAGTCCAACGTAATTTCAATAGACGGAGTAAATGCAAGAACAAATAAAGAAGCAGCAAATATGCTTGCAAAACAGTATGAAATCACAAGCAAACTTAAGTTCACAGTGGAGGACAGATCACAGTACAAGAAATATAAATCAATAATAGAGAATAACAAGAGATATTGCGTCGAAGATATTTTCACATCTGACTTTACCCTCGAAGAACTGGAATATGCTATTCAGCGTCTAAATCCAAAAAAATCTCCAGGACCTGATGTTATCTTTGGTCAAATGATTGTACACTTTGGAGAAATTGCCAAAAGGTACTTACTCCACATTTTTAATACCTCCTGGCGCAGTGGCAAATTACCCAAGATATGGAAGAGCTCTATCATCATACCTATCCTCAAGACAGGAAAGGATGCTACCAGCTGCAAGGGTTACAGACCAATATCACTGACATGCATTCTTTGTAAGCTTATGGAGCGTGTAATCCACTGCCGACTTATGAAATATCTCACGGAGCACAACATTCTTCATTTCTATCAAACAGCCTATCGTGCCAATCATAGTACTGTGGATCAGCTGTTCTACCTGAGTCAAACAATAATCAATGGCTTCCAAGAAAAACCTCATAAGAAAACTGTTGCAGTGTTCTTGGACCTCTCATCAGCTTTTGACCGAGTCTGGCGTCAAAAACTGGTAGACATTATCCACAGCTCTGGAATAAAAGGCAATGCACTACTCTGGATCAACGATTTTCTTAGAGGCAGGAAATTCTCTGTTAAGTTCAATGGGGTGCTCTCCGAGTCACACAGACTATGGGCTGGAGTACCTCAGGGCTCAGTTCTCAGTCCTCTCCTTTTTCTTACTTATATGAACACCATCCACCCTCACATTCATCCAGACACGAAAATCGCATGCTACGCAGATGACATCGCTCTATGGCATACTCACAGAGACATTGCAGTTTCAGAAGAGACCCTAAACAAAACACTGAAGGGCATTGCGGCATGGGCGAAAGATCTCAAATTGACCATAAATGCTGATAAGACAAACTATTGTATATTCTCAACTGACAGACGACATAGAGGTACTTTTAATGCAAATATAAAAATAGAAGACTCCAACATCGAAAGGGTTTTCTTCCCTACCTATCTCGGCGTAACCCTAGATCCTGAGCTCCGCTTTACAAAGCACATTGAACAAACTTCTAACAAAGCGCTGAGAAAATTAAACATACTAAGAAAACTCGGTGGAACTGCATGGGGATCAAGGCCAAAAACCCTAAGGGGCGCGTATTGCTCCATCATCAGGCCAGTGCTTGAATATGCTGCCCCAATCTGGTCTCCTGCATCCGCCACTTCTAACATAAAATTGGACTCAATCCAACATCGAGCATCCAAAATAATTACTGGCGCAGTCTCCTCAACAAACAACAAAAAGGCTGAACGGGAATGTGGTCTGCCTCCTCTGGAGTGCAGGCGCAGACTTGCCACCATCAAGTTCACCAACAAAGTAAAGTGCTGCCAAGAAGACCATATCTCAACCAGAGTGTTCAACGAATGGAAAGACACGAAAAGGCTTAAAAGATCATCAACGCTCCAACTTGACGGAGACATCAGGAGCCAAATAAAGTTGGAACATTCCACTTTGAACTTTTTGCAAGAGCCTCTATTTCCCAGAAAGCCACCAAAGGAAACGAAGATCAATTTGAACCTCCTACAACCATGCTCAAAAAAGGAAAACCCACAAACACTTAGACAAAAAGGCCTCGAAACGATTGAGAAGTCCTCCCAAGGTAACTTGGCAATTGTCTATACGGACGGCTCATCTGACAAATCCCTCAACAAAGGGGGTGCTGGTATACTCTTCCTTCTTCCAAATGGAGACAAATATGAGCACAAAATCAACACAGGCTTAATTGCTTCCAACTTTACCAGTGAACTTCTTGCGATTAAGGAGGCACTTACATTCTATATGACCAATCAGAAGTTTTCAGTCCTAACAGAAGGATTAGCAATCTTCACGGACTCAAAAGCGGCCTTAGAAGCAATAAAAAACGGTGAAACCAACATCACCTCTTCTATAAATGTCCTACTTGAAGGCTTGCACTGCAATGGGAAATCCTGCTTGCTGCAGTGGATACCGGCACACGTGGGCATTGAGGGAAACGAGTGTGCGGATTCCTTAGCAAAAGAAGGCAGAAACGCTGACCAACCTTGCACCACCATCACGCTTGCAGACGCAAATGCAGTTGCAAAACACAGACTTCTGCCCCACTCCTTCAAGAAACCCCTCATCACTGACTTCGATTGCCCCAGAATCCTAACATCAACAATAACAAGATTGAGAACAAACCACTATAAAGGGATGAAAATACTCCCCGACAAGACGAGAACATATGTTCCGTGCAAGAACTGCACCGATGCCCACCTTACCCCGGATCACATTCTAGAGTGCCCGGCCCTTGTCCCACATATCTTGAATCTGGGTTTGGTGCCGCTGGCTTCAGAACTCCGAGAGGTCCTCTACAGCATGGATGCATTGGAACTAGCGGATGCAGTTCTGAAGACGCACGAGGCCATTTAATAATATGTCCATGGACACGATAAAAAAAAAAAAAAAAAAAAAAAAAGGGATCCTATCGTACCTGAAAGGAAACTTTATTTTTACATATAGCTTCAAATTGAGCCTGCTGTTTAGTGTATTGAGGGAAATATTTTCAAAACGTGTCTCTCGCCGGAGTTAATAAAATTTTTTTATACCTCTAGACATGCTTTTTCTATTGACAAGGATGCTATTTACATAACTTTACTTAGTAGTCAGTTATCAGAATAATTAAGACAGCATCTAATAGAATAACGTTTCCTACATAGAAAATTTCCTGCAAAGGATCTGATTGGTTTGAGTTAGGTAGGTATTTCATATTCGTTTCTTGCTTTTGTGAAATGGGAGAAAACATTTACCTTTCCAGACTTTCTTCTTTCCTCAACAATCTGATGGGTGACATTCACGAAAAAGTCGATAGCCTCCGGTTCAAAGACGTTAATTTTTAAAAGTCTCATCAAACTGGGAGCCATAACTGAAAAACAAATAAAATATCGATCAATACTAAGCATCCAAAAATATACTCTTCTATTCGAAACTATTGCTCACAATCGAAATGTTGAGAACCAAATTCAGGAACTTACAGAACATTAAGAATCTCCACGTCATTTGTTCAGTGAAAGAATTTTCGGCCATGCGCACAAATTTGTTTTCTCGATCGTTGTGAGAATCTATCTTGGTGGAGAAAGCTGAGCTTGCAATAACGTCCATGGTAAAAGCTCCATACAATCTGAAAAGTAATAAACAATTCATACATACTGAAAAAAAAATGGTAAAAATGATGTAAAAAGTGTGTTTTTAAAGTTTTTAACGTTTAACCAAATGCTTAGCAAAGAAAATATCGACTTCGTCCGGAAAGCAAAGAGCTTAATTTCAAATCTCATAATTATATGCATTATTAAAGACATTGCATGCAATAAAGCTTTAAATAATATGTAAATATGAAGTTTCTAGATCATTTAATTTACTTATGTTGCTTTAAGATGTTATATTAACAGTGATGTAGTCAAATTTTACAAATTTTCATAAAATATCACTTATTACGTAATTTTATGACGTAATTTCCAAAAGCTTTTATAACATTAAATGCGTTGAATCTATACGTCTTTTTTAAAAAGTGGGTATAAAAAGCACTGATCATCAATACTAACCCCTTTGCTTCAACACTTTTACCACCCTCAGCAGCACCCTCGAAGTTTTTGCACATGGTTTCTGCACTCTCTTTGATGATATTCAGCATCTGAGATGATTCAATGTATTAATAGACTCAATTTCATAATTACTGAAGCAGAACTAGATTTGATAAAATGTAGGAAATTCAATTCATCCTTTCCTAAAACACTTAAACTAATTCTGTAACCAATTATACTTATTTCAAGTTGTACGGAATTTCAAAATAGACTAAAATTAAGAGATATTTTATTTTTTTCAGGCTAAGTTCGTATTCTTGTAATTATCAAATGCCTATTTGAATATCCAGAAGGAAATACTACACATGTCTGACTCGGAAGGTGTCAAGAAAGAGTTTTAACAGCCGTTATCGAAGGTTTCAGAATTCATAAGCCATATGTTTCAAAAAATCGTCTCTGACTCTATTTCAGGAACTTATAAAACTGAACCAATAATTAGGAGGTCAAAACTAGTTTTAGTATTTTTATTATTAACAAATTGCAAAACGTTGCCAAAATAGAGTCAGAATAGCGAAATTTGCTCCAGGTTAACCGAAAAATACCTATGTTTCAGATGAATTTTTTTTAAATCAATTAGAAAACAAATTTAACAGAAAGCTAAACCCCTAGCTTCCACCTCCGGTGATATGCAGATAAGCTACGCCACTTTCAAACATTTTCAAAAAAAATTATTACATAGCTACTTTTCACATTTCTCGATTTAAATGCTCTTAAAAGCTACCTTAAACCTCTTTTAAGAGTGCACATTCTAGTTGGTAACACTTTAGGAGGGATTACCTTTTTCAGTTTTCCTGTGGAGAAAGTGGGACTGACGATGCTCCGAATTCGTTTCCAGTCCTCTCCTTGAACTGAGGTTAGCATGTAGTCAATAATACTGTCAAAGCGAAAAGTCTGAAACAAAGTAGCAAAGCTGTATGGTAATACCATAAATTTCAAATCTTCTGCCTTAAAGTTTTCACTCAAATCTAGTAATGAGCCTTCTTTAATTTTCTCTCTTAGTTTCTCTAATAGGAAAAATTATATTGCAAAAGGATAACAAAATTCAGATGATAGTTTCTTGGATTTTAAAGCTATGTGTATAATGTGGTATACTTATTTTATGTGTATAACTTCCTTAACTGGCGCTATTTTTTTTCTTTTTGACTTTGATAGGTTCATTGGTATTTAGGTGTGCAATTTTCTACCGAACCGAACAAGGAAATACATAAAGCTTCTATAAAAATTAGACGTTATTTATTATTGAGATTGATCTTTAGTAAAAAATAACTTACCCTTCGGTCGCGGAAGTTCCCAAAATCCTTCACGAGAATGTCTCTAAGAAGTGATGGTTCCGCAACAGACAACAGAGGAGTGCTTGATTCAAAGTGCCTACAAGCAGTGATTCAGTTGGGGAAAATGTCCTTTACTGGAATCTAAGATTTCTTAATACAGACTCAGAGTGGACCATTAAACTAAGAGTAGAATTTTTTTTACGTACCCAAATATTCGTCCAAGTTTTTTGTACCTGACTTCTTCCATGATATGGAATTGCTGCAATAAAAACACGAAAGCAATTATAAAATTATCTCTTCTCATGGATTTATAGTCTAGATGCACCATAAAATTTTTTGAAAAGAATAAAAATATAAATAAAAAACGGTATGACTAAGAGGAGTTTTGAGAAATCATTCTTCATCGTCATTTTCAAAGATAACCAGATTTCAAAGATATAATAGTGCAAAAAAGTTTAGGTGTAACTTTACTATTTCGTTGACATATTTTTCTCACATATTTTGTTACAGAGCAAAGACACTTTTATACAGTCAGGGTATTTTGACATCTGAATTTTGTATGTAATAAATAAAGTCATACACTATTTTGGCCATAAAAATATTTTATTTTGAAATTTGCATTGTTTCTTTTCTAACAAATTCTGCAATTTCGAAAACTTTCACGGCCAGCATTAAAAACATCTTACATGCTTACGTATTTGTATAGTTCGTACAGTGAACCCAGGACAGGAACAGTGTTTGCTGTTGGAACTCCATTTTTCTTCCAATAGCTGAAGTTTCTCACCGAGTACCTAGAGTGAGGATAGTAAATATTATAAAGGAAGTAATATTTGTTGTCTTAAATCGTGTATCTATGTTCTTCTTATCTAATTTTCTGCGTATTCGATTTCATATTTAAATGTCACAATGTTAACAAAACTTCCTTAAAATTTAAACTTAAAGTTCATTAATCAATTAAAGTGTGACAAGAAGAGGGTTTGTGAAAGTTTGGTACTTCATAAGGATAATAAAATTCATAAAAACGATAAGAACGAATGGACTCTGGGTGTGGCCTTATCTCATAAAAATTAATGTGGGTGTGCCTGTGAGAGAATTTGTCCTTTCTTCATATCTACTTTACTTCAATCCACACCCAAATTGGTATTCTTAGGATCTAAATCCACTCCATATATCCTCTAATGAATATCTACCTAATTCATTGTTGTAAAGAAAACAATATCCAAAATATCAAAAAATGTTTTTGTTATCAAAAAATTGCATACTAAGATTTTTTATTGAAAATTCTATCAATATGTTAAAAACAACAATCAATCAAGTGTATAAAATTTTAGAACAAAGTTAACTGATTCCAGCTGATTTTAAAATTGAAAAGTTGAATATGGTTTCGATGTGAGGATATTTCAAAAAGCTAATACTAATCAAACCAATAACCAACGGATAATCTTAATTGACACTTTCAAGGCGACATGATAAAAGATGCTTTATTTTCGTATAGACTTCTTCAGAAATATAATTATCATGATAATATCAAATTTTATTTTAGTTTTAAATTCATTGGTAGGCTGTATTGTATATGTTGCCTTTTTTATTGCTTTAAAAATAACTAAATAAAGACGAGAACATTTTTAATTCAAAAATTATTATTTGGGATTGTTGTTCACTTTACTAAATCATACTTCATAATTGAATAGTTTATACTATAAGTAAGATATCTGAAAACGCACTGCAGTTAATAAAATTTCTCTAAAAGATAATTAACACTGGGCTTCAAAAGAGGGCTACGTTTTCACTTTAATTTGATTTTGTTTCCTAAGATCCTTTACGTGCATCATTTGCGTATTTGTTTAATCGTAGTTATTAAGCAAAAGCTAAAATGCGAAGCACCATGATGTATTTGAAAATTTATGATGCAAAACGCGAAGTACAGGTAATTTAATATTAACTTTAAAGCTCCATCCTTGCAAAAGGCCTACGATACCAGCTAGTGACATATAAAACTAAATAAAGATTTCTGCAACAAGTTAAAAAGGGAACGAATTCAGGTGGACCTTGTTTTGGCACTTCAAAATGTCATTGTTATCGTTTTTGTACAAGAAAAATGTCACCTGTTGCCATGGTATCAGACCACCATAAACCACCATGGTATCCATCTTATTTTTCTTCATTAGACAATAATATTCGGTCCATAATAAAATTGGAGATTCCTAATGGTATATAAAGCTCTTAAAAATCAGATATACCCCATAAATGTAGCTAATGAGGTGGTGACAGACAGACGATTTTTTTTCTCAAACTTATCACTCGGTGCAAAGCATAAGATCAAAAAGAACAATTTACACACACAAAAAAAAATTAGGCACTAAATAAACTTGATAGGAAGTTTGGTGCAAGGCAACGTATTCCAAGTTTTAGGTTATTTGTAAGTGTGTGTAAAGAGGCTAATCACGAATAACCTAAAATAGTATTAAAAATTAAAAATTTTCTCACAAAACTAGATCACAGCGAAATAGCAAACGCACGTTGTAAAGGAGATCCGCAGTTTTGTAAAGAAATCTAAACTAAAGGGATCATTCATGAATTACGCCGCTAAAATGTTTACGAGATTTCTTACCTTTAAGTTATCATAATGGGAAATTCAAACATTTTTATTTTATTTTTTATTCAATATATTCAAGGAGACAGGATTATACGCTGAAAAATTAAATTACGATGCTTATTTGGCTTTTAAAAAGGGCGCGAAAACAGATCTGAAGTCATTCATTCCGAAACATTGGTCTTGGCAATTCAAAGATATTTTTTTTTCTAAATATTGAACAACATTTTTTTTAATCCTTCTTGTCGATTTTTGAATTAAAAACAAATTTTTGCTGGAAATATATGAGTTTTCCTCTGTTTTCAAAAATGCGAGAATTGTTCGTTCTTTACGCCTTTACGGCTATTTAGGAAAACCTTGATTCTTCTTTTTAGGAAAGAAAATAAATAGAGAATTTATTTTTCCTTAACTTCTCTTGCAGAACTTTCAATTTAATACAGTTGCTAACTGTATTTAATTCTTAAATTTATTTTTATTTATCAAGATTAAAATAGAGTTTTTCATTTATTCCATGGACCTCTCAATCTTAGCTTTTCACTTCATAAACATAAATAGGAAAAGTATTGCATCTACTTGTATTATATATGCTCTTGCACTTCTTTAAAGTAAACTTTATTGGCAACACTTTTTAATCGATGAATATTTTGGAGCCGGCCGAAGAAAAAAAAATCCACTTTAATTGAGCTAACGGTTGTAAATTTTCAGAACTCGATTTAAACATCTTTAATAACAAGATTACAAAACTTACCAATACAATAGAAGTAAAGTGCTTCCTCCTAGCATTACCGTTAGGCCCGTTGGCCCCAATAACAGATCCATGTTGACCATTTGTTTACACTTTAGCCGAAAGTCTATTTTCCCCAGTTTCTCTTTCCCTGTCGTGACACAGAAAACGGACTGCGCAGTCGCAGAACGTTCCAAGGAAAAACAATTGATTGTGAAGTGGGGGATGGATAAAAATTGAACGGAATCGGTCGCTTCTTTTGACGTTGAATGAGCTATGGTTGGGATTAAATGTTTTACCTTTAAATTCTTGTAATACATATTTAATGGAGTTATTATTATAAAAATTAGTATGTTAAATTTTAAATAGTTAAAATTTAAAATAAATAGATTAATCTACCCAGTGTTTGGTAGTAGGGGAGAGTGAGGCACCTTGGGACACTTTTTACTAAATTATTTTTCTAATTTATTTATACCGTTATATTTATTCAAACATAGCTAATACATTAAATATATTGCGCATCTAATAAAAAATTTTCCGACCATTGATCTCTTTTAGGTAATTCATAATAACAAATTTAAAAAACCTCTTTTAATGTCTCAAGGTGCCCCACTAGTGGCCCACCTTGGGACACTTCCAATAATAACATAAAAACTTATGTTATTTTGAAAAACTAGGGGGCCTGCCCCGTGCTCGCTATCGATCACCAACCCCCGGAACTGCTTCGCAGTTTTTTTAAGATCGCTTCGCGATCTCAGCGAGCAAAGCTAGCTTGTTCCATCTTACCATCCATGCTATCACTCACCAACCCTCGTAACTGCTTCGCAGTTTTTTTCAGATCGCTTCGCGATCTTAGCGAGCAGAGCTCGCTTGTTCATCTCAACAATCCAGCAGAACCCTTTTCACGGCTTAATTAAGCCTCGTGTAATACCGAAAATACCTCTCTCTTGCTTATCAATAATTTAATTGAAATGTTAAAAAAATATAGAGACCATATATATAGAGAGACTGGACAATGAACTTTTCGCCTCCATTTTAGTTACAAAATGCATGGATCTCCATAGACTGTAATGCTAATTCATCCGCCTAAAACTCTTATTAGTGCACAAAAATCAAAGCGAAAACTATATCAAAAATTTCAACAATTCATTCCGAACACGAATTGATGTTCTTTTTTTTGTTATTAATTATTTTTATCTTAGAAAAAGCATTTTAAAAAATCAAAGTGAGTGTGAATGATTGTTGGGTTGCCACAGGCAACATTTGGCACGCTATCGCTCTTTTCGAGGAGAAATGTTATGGACTAGTAGCCAGGAAGCTAGTCTCAATGGACTCTAACCGCCTATCTGGTTCGAGACTTCACGGAACCAACACGTGTGACCTACAACTGAGCTTGCATTGGACTCTAACCGTCTGACGTCACACGGAACCAACACGTGACCTACTGAGCTTGCAATTGGTTACCACAGATACTACATTAGTAGATCTACTAGTGTAGTATCTGTGGTAACCAATGGACTCTAACCGCCTATCTGGTTCGAGACTTCACGGAACCAACACGTGACCTACAACTGAGCTTGCAATTGGTTACCACAGATACTACACTAGTAGATCTACTAGTGTAGTATATGTGGTAACCAATGGCAAGCTCAGTAGGTCACGTGTTGGTTCCGTGTGACGTCAGACGGTTAGAGTCCATTGCAAGCTCAGTAGGTCACGTGTTGGTTCCGTGTGACGTCAGACGGTTAGAGTCCATTGCAAGCTCAGTAGGTCACGTGTTGGTTCCGTGTGACGTCAGACGGTTAGAGTCCATTCCTAGTTGTATAGAGCATTCGCACATGACGTCACTTGGAGGACAAAAACAACGTTGCTAAGGCTGTTGTTAGGGGCGGGACATAGAAGCATCCAATAGAAGCATTCGCACATGATGTCACTGGCGGGCAAAAACAACGTTGCTAAGGCCGTTGTTAGGCCGAGTCATGTGATTGAAAATGCTCTATTACTTGGTTTTTAATTTCTTATCCAAATAGATGGTTCACTAGTCTTGGTAGCCAACGGCGGATGCCAATAAAGTCGCCAACCAGTTAAACAATAAAATATTTAGTTTTTTTTTAATTTATTTGGCAATATTTATAAAAGAAAGTAAACAAATAAATTTTTAATAACTTATTTGTTTACATTTTAACTCTTCTTTTGGTATTTTTCAAAACTTTTAACAGCATTTTCCACGATTTTCAACATTTCGTAATGTTAAAGTATAGGAAAGTTGTAACTAAAATGGCGGAAATACCGATAATACCGGTGAGCCGTTGTCCAGTCTCTCTATATATAGGGTCTCTAAAAAAATATAGAGACCCTATATATAGAGAGACTGGACAATGAACTTTTCGCCGCCATTTTAGTTACAAAATGCATGGATCTCCGTAGACTGTAATGCTAATTCATCTGCCTAAAACTCTTTTTATTGCACAAAAATCAAAGCGAAAACTGTATCAAAAATTTCAACAATTCATTCCGAACACGAATTGATGTTCTTTTTTTTGTTATTAATTATTTTTATCTTAGAAAAAGCATTTTAAAAAATCAAAGTGAGTGTGAATGATTGTTGGGTTGCCACAGGCAACATTTGGCACGCTATCGCTCTTTTCGAGGAGAAATGTTATGGACTAGTAGCCAGGAAACTAGTCTCAATTCCTAGTTGTATTACTTGATTTTTAATTTCTTATCCAAATAGATGGTTCACTAGTCTTGGTAGCCAACGGCGGATGCCAATAAAGTCGCCAACCAGTTAAACAATAAAATATTTAGTTTTTTGAATTTATTTGGCAATATTTATGAAAGAAAGTAAACAAATAAATTTTTAATAACTTATTTGTTTACATTTTAACTCTTCTTTTGGTATTTTTCAAAACTTTTAACAGCAATTTCCACGATTTTCAACATTTCGTAATGTTAAAGTATAGGAAAGTTGTAACTAAAATGGCGGAAATACCGATAATACCGGTGAGCCGTTGTCCAGTCTCTCTATATATAGGGTCTCTAAAAAAATATTCAGCAAGTCTACTAATAATCATTAACTACTTTGGAGAAAAAATCATTGTGGAAAATAAAATAAATCAGACTCATCATAAAACTCATCTGTTTCTCTAGTAAACGGCCAGAAAGAGAAGAAAAAATTAAAACTTTGAATCTTAATAATTCCAAAACTAATTAGAATTTTTGAAAAAACAAAAAGTCAATCTTTTTATAAAAAATATTTGTATGTGTCTTTAAAATATCACAGTTCTACTGTGATTAGTTTCGCTTTTATAACGAAAAAACAGAAAAACCGTCAAAAATTTCGAAACTTTAAAACTTAATTACTCCAAAGCTAATTCGAAATTCGAAAAAAGGGCAACGTGGTGCAAAACTGCACATCTAAGAGTATGCGTGTGCAAAAAATCATATGTCTGCTGCTAATAGATTTTGCTGGGGGCGAACTCGCAGCAGAAAAAAATAATTTTCGACTTTGGCATTAAATAACTGTAGAACTAACTATCTCATCTATTAGCTTTTAGAACGAAAACGATCCTCATACATTTGTCTACAAATGTTTAAAATTTCATAAATTTCCGTTGAATAGTTTTTGCGCAGTGAGAGTTCAAAGTGTTCAAAAATAAAATTTTCAAAATCAGCAGCGGCGGCGGTCACTGTTACTTTTTTTTAATATAGAGAGATAAATAAACAACACATTAAATTATGATAAAATTTTTCATCAATAATATTTTACATTCAAAATTTTTCACTGATATCCTCATTTTTGTCATGAAGTAAATCACTGATTTTTTTGTTTCCTTCCAAAAACTTTTTTGCACCATTTCCTAAATTATAATCATCTAAATTCTTAAATTATTTAATTTTTGAATAAAAAACAATTATGTTTTATTCTTGAAAATTTTGGGGTATCTTTTAACATGTCCCAAGGTGCCCCACACCTGAGTGTCCCAAGGTACCCCACTTGACACTTTGAATCTAAAACTTAATTACTCATTTTGGTTTAGCAAAAAAAAATTTTTTTTCGTTTCTAAAATATTAATGGATACACATATTTTAATCACAACATAATTATAATGACATAAATAAACCTCTTTTATTAAAAAAATTATTTTGAAGCTACAAGTGATTGTAACTTTGCATCATGAAAAACAAGAAAACTGATGTAAATAATGACCCAGACGCACCAAAGATTGCAAAACACGTTGAAGAGTAGATTTTAGGATAATGTATTAGTACTTATAAGCATAACTATAAAATGCATAACTATAAAATTGCGTCTGAAAAGTGGAGTGTCCCAAGGCGGGCCATGTCCCAAGGTGCCCCACTCTCCCCTACGCGAGAGCGGGGTCCCTTTTGAAACTTTATTTTATTGTTGGGAGCTCTTGCTTATATGTACTAATAAATGACACTAAATATGCTCATCAAAGTGATTTGGAACCTTTATGTGTTTCTTTTACTATAAATTTCAAATATTTTCCGCCGTAACCGTAACTGCTAGAGTTAAAGTGCACTACTCCTTATTATTTTCCACGTCCCCATCTTACAAAATAACTTACATTAAAATTTTTCTCAGTTCTTATGAACGGAAAGAAAAGACTCTTCAATAGGCGAAGTTTTTTTGTGTAATCAGCCTGTATTATACCATGTTTTATTTATGCATTGCATTCTTGAGATAATTCCAAATTAATATTACTCAATTTCATACTTAAATAGTTAGTTTAAAGGTAATAATGTTTGAAGAATTGCAATAATCAGTATTAAATATAGTAGGGGAAAGTTCCCTCGGACCTAAACCTCGAACCTAACTATAAGTCCGTGCTTCCGTCCTACACTGTTTTTAGCTTAAATTTTTGTAGTATGGTAACACTAAACAAATACATATATAGGCTTAGGCATATATCCTTACAACCAGAGGTATCAGTCTAGCTAAATTACTGTTAAAAAAAAGTCTACAATTTGTCACCCATCAAAAGTAAAATTTTTAAGTTTGGTTTCAAAGTTATTGTTAAAAACAATGATGCTGTTTTGCAATGAATTTAATATCTTAAAGTGTAGCTTAAAATGGGTTTAATGTTTTAAAATTATATATTTGTTTACGGAGGTGGCTCAAGAGACTTGCACTTTATGTCTGCTAGCGAGTTGTTAAATGTGCAAGCTGCACGATGCTTTTAGTTTTAGGTTTCTTAATATTTTTACATATGTTAATTAAATAAAGATGTTGATTTATAACTAGGCTGGATTATTTAGCATCTCCTCATTGGAAGTAGGAATATAGCGGAAATAACTACTTTCTATAACTGGGGACTCGAAGTTTAGATTGGCACCTTGGAGTAAAATGACTGGATGTGCGATCAGAATCTACTTCCATTAGGAGTGCCTTGCTTTGCTGGTGATCTGCACTAATGCCTCTCTTGAGTAAGTTAGGACTTGTGTCTGTTTTCTTAACCAGAACCCAGGTCCATCAGTGGTTGCATATTCCATTTCTATTCTGTGGTTTTCTTGGTCTTCATTCCTGTTATTTGCTGAAATGTCTAAGATTGGGGGTGGAACAACCCTGATGTTGAGACTGGGGAAGAGGTCAATCCTGATGTTAGATCGCTACGGCTGTTGGTCTGGATATACAGCTTTCAAAGGTCGCATTTAAAGCACCTATCTTTTGGGACAATGATCCAGAACTCTGGTTTTACCAGGTTGAGTCTCAATTTGTTATGTCTGGCATTGAAAATTCCTGTACTAAATGTCATGCTGTTGTTGCCGCCTTGAGTCCTAATATGCTATCTTGTGTTAGGGACATCATTAAAAATCCCCCTACTAGAGACTCTTATGAGTTGCTAAAGAGTGGAATCCTATAGTATTTTGCCCAGTCGAGTTAATCGCGTTTAAGTTTATTACTGAAGGATTTACAACTTGACGATAAACACCCATCCCATTTGCTTAATGAGATGCGTAATTTAGCCCCTGCTAAAATCGATGATGATGTGTTACAAACTTTGTGGGTACAGCGTTTGCCCAATAATCTTCAGCAAATAATGTCTGTTTGTAAAGCTACATTAGATGAACCGGCACAAAAATCGCGGATAAGATTCATGAGGTTTCTGGTTGTGACTTGACATTGTCACAAATAGACCCTAAACCGGAATTTCTGAATTAAATGATATTAAATCAGAGTTAGCGGAACTCGAAAGCATGGTTCAGTAAGTTAACCTTATCAGCAAGGGGTTCTCACAGGCGAAGTGAATCTCGAAAAAGGTCTTAAGTCGCTCCACTGTCAAAAAGACTGATTCCGAATGTCTATGTTGGTATCATCACCGGTTTGGTGAAAAGGCAAACAAATGCTTAAAACCCTGTAACTGGCCTTTAAACCACTAAAGTGTTGAGAGAAAACAGTTTCAGTTTATTTTAAATTAATAAAAATTACTGGGTAAAAAATAAAAATAGGTACGAGGTACCCTATATCATGACCCCTCTCCCTATATCTAACCCCTTTGTAACAAGACCAAAACCATTACTTTAAGGTGATAATCGTGTCTAGTTAGGGAAATTCAACAGAAATTTCCTACTTCTTTCATAAAATTAACACGAACTTAAAAAAAAAATTGCATTGAGTTATTTGCTCTATAAAGACGACTAAAGCTCAAATTTTATCTTTTTGGGAAAATATGGCAATTTTTAAAGTGCTATATCTTGGCATCTATGATACATACAAAACTGAAACTGAAACTGAAATTGTAGGAAATTTTATCAACTTAAAAAAATAGCTAGGACTTATCCGTAGAACGCATTCTTTACGAGTTATGAGCCAAACACTGAAAAAATGTAAAAAAAATGAGTTTTTCTTCTCAGGATTACGCAGCGCACAAGTACTTTAAAGCTGGAAAATGTCAGGGATGCTATTATATTGTATGCAATTTCAAATCTTAAAATTGAAGTTAACCAACTGAGTTACCCAATCGTCTTTTTGAAACTCTTTAATTAACTTAAATGACGTACACAATTCCTAATATTTAGCGACATACATTTAATCCTTAAACAACATGACACTTGGATTTTAGAAAAAAATATCTTAATAGCACTAAACCGATACAGTAAGTAAATGCTTAAATGTTGCTCCATAAAAGTTTTACTGTCATATTCACTGCTACCAGCAGAAAATTAGCTTTTCACTGACTCTGATTGGTGGAAGTTTCTTTGAGCAAGAATTACCGACGGTGATGGCTATAAATAAGGCCATTAAGGTTCTTGACACGTGGTAATCAACATTGAGAGGGTATGTATTCATTTCAGTATTTTTAAAACTATTGTAATGTAGGGAGATTATGCTTCTTTCTAAAAAAAATCAATTAATTTTGGAGGTCAAGAGCACCTAGAATATGCATTTTTTTTCTAAGAGATAATGTTTTATTTCAGAAAATTGAGTTTGAGTGAATCGATCACGTACTTTATTGTGGAAATTTTGAAGTTCGTTGAAATTCTATCTGGAGATAGTATTGATTAAACATAGTTATAGCTGATTTTTTTAAAAAGAAGCATTAGGTATCTCCCTTTATTACAATAGTTATAAAAATACTGAATTACAAAATACTTCCCAAAAATTTTCTGTAAACTTAATGAAATTTCGGAGAGAGATCTAATATATTCCTACCTTTGTTACCTTAAAATCGTATGTAAAAAAGCCCCTTTTTATTGCATTCTTAAAATGAATATTTTAATGTAAATACTTAATGTTATTTCAATAAAATTTAATAGCTCATTTTTATTAATAAGGTTATTGAAGTTGCGTAAAGAAAATGAGGACTATAGTGATATTAGTAATTTTGGTAAGTGAAAAATTTGCATATCTAACTTTGAATACATTTCTGAACATGTAATTGACAGATAATAACTCATGTTATTCCTTAATTTGAAAAAAAATTACGAAATTTGTCCATAGAACCATCTCTTCCTTATTATGCGTACTTATACATTATTTAACATCCTTTTAGGTGGCTGTTTCAGTGGCTCAGGATGATGAAGGTTTGTAGTAATTTCAATTAACCTTGCGTTTACAATACTTATCACTCATTCACGATGAAACCTTTTCCACATAAATGATACTCAAATGGATAAGAACTTTCAATTTACAAACTTTCAATTGGAACCAAACAAAGATATTAGGTACTGGTGTTGTTTTAAAAAAAAATGGATCGCAATAATTTTTGCAGCCTAATATACTCGGGAGAATACTTTTATAGGGAGTCTTATTACTAATGCGTTTATTTTATAAGAAGATTTTCTCAATTCCTTTTTTGTAACTCTTTTTGCACTCATTTTAACAGGAAATAAAAACGTATTAAATCCCTGTAGCTAACAATATCTATTGAATAGTAGACTGTACGTTGACGCAATAAACATGCATGATCTGATCCCCGTTTTCTATGTGCCCTCTTCCGTTCCTAAATTTGTTGGCTGGTGAAGGGCATCTTCATGTTTTGTTAATGTACTTTGGTTTGTACTTTTGGTACTTTGGTTGCAAATGTACATACATCCATGACCAACTTCGTGATAGATAGATAGATGGTGTGAGAATAGTCTTGAGAATAGAATGGCTGGTGAAGGGCATCTTCATGTTTTGTTAATGTACTTTGGTTTGTACTTTTGGTACTTTTGTTGCAAATGTACATACATCCATGACCAACTTCGTGATAGATAGATGGTGTGAGAATAGTCTTGAGAATAGAATGGCTGGTGAAGGGCATCTTCATGTTTTGTTAATGTACTTTGGTTTGTACTTTTGGTACTTTGGTTGCAAATGTACATACATCCATGACCAACTTCGTGATAGATAGATAGATGGTGTGAGAATAGTCTTGAGAATAGAATGGCTGGTGAAGGGCATCTTCATGTTTTGTTAATGTACTTTGGTTTGTACTTTAGCACTTTTGTTGCAAATGTACATACATCCATGACCAACTTCGTGATAGATAGATGGTGTGAGAATAGTCTTGAGAATAGAATGGCTGGTGAAGGGCATCTTCATGTTTTGTTAATGTACTTTGGTTTGTACTTTTGGTACTTTGGTTGCAAATGTACATACATCCATGACCAACTTCATGATAGATAGATAGATGGTGTGAGAATAGTCTCGTTTTTATGTTTTGCCCTGAAGTAACACAATTTCAGTCTCTCAAATACTAACCTTTTTAGTTCGTTTTAAAACGTGGTTTTTAAAAAGGTTTTTTTTTTTAATTTTATTATTTCCAGTAGTGCCTATTACTTTAGTGGATGCTTTTTAAAAATTATTTGCTTGGTTTTGAAATTTCTTTAAAGGAATAGTTAAGGAATTTAACTACTTTAATTGTCAAATTTTTAAACTCTGAATAAAATATTTGTAATAAGCATTAAAAATAGACATAAACATTTATTACAAGAGCCAGTCAATAATATTTTTTTTTATTTTGGGAGCCATTTTGAAAAAGTTTTATGAAAAAATTAATGATTTGATAAATTAATCGGAATTACATAGTTAGTAAAAGGATGAAAATGATATTCCTTTATACATTTATATCACTGAGTTAATTTTTACCATCATACTATTTAACCAAGTGAATTTTAGAGAAGTGCGAGAAGTAAAACCGAAAGAACGTCGACTTGATGATTCAGTAATGAACTGACTTATTGAACATATCAGAGCACACTCTGAGAACTCTGCTCTCCACATTAATCTAAACAACTTAAATTTTTTGTCTACCAAACATAAATTTAATTCGACTACCCTACAATATGAAACTTTCTGACGAACTAATTTTCAAGTCCAGGGCTTGATGTTTCTTTAATGTTAATCTTCAATTCACTTAATCTTCTCATGTCATAATTGAAACTTTTTAGGTGAATTGAAATGCGATGATTCGGGACAATGTTCCTGTTATTACCAAGGCGAGCAGATTACAGAGCCTTCATCCAACCAAAAGACCTGCATTTGTCCAGTTCAAAAATATGAAACTACGGGTAAGTTTCCGCAGATGGCAAACGTTTTTTTCCCCGTACCTTCTTTTTTTAATTTTCCGATAAGCTTATAAAATTCTTTTTATTCCAGGCAATCTTAAACCAAAAACAAACTGTAATAAAAAGTTTTTCAACAATGGGGGATTACAACATCTCTTAAAATTCAAAGTTTTTCAATTTTAACTTACTGAAAATTCTCTCCTGAATCCTAAATAACGCTTGTCTTTTCCGTGAATTTTTTTTTAGTTAATTATCAGATATTTCATTACAGAAAAGCTAACACATCAAAAGAGCCTCTCGGAAATGTGGGAAACACCGTTTTCATGGAAACATTGGGCGGTAAAAACAAAACAAAAACTAGAGCGCAATGTATACGCATGACGTCACAATCTGTTTCAGCTCAGACCGAAACGAAGCTCTTTTTAATTGAAAGTAACTTAAAAATTAGCGCTTTGAAAGGTTATATTAAAATGTTTTCTGGAGGTTTTAAGCGATTGTGAATACATAACTATTTAAAAAAGTTGACTGCAATTGTCCATTCAATTTTTTTCCCCAAAAAATCAATATTTTTTTTTAAATTCGAGATAAAAATTTTTATGGCATTTTCCAGGGTCATCTTTCCATGGATATTTCAGTTATATAGTTATATTATAAGAAAAAAATCATAAATCATGATTAAATAATTAGTTATTTAACTAATTTATTAAACTGAAAACTGAAAATCAAGGAAAAACTTTCCAACAAATTGAAACAATCTTAATGTGTAGTTTTCTTTGAACGATATTTTTATTTTTCCAATGACCTAATTTTTGAAAATACTGTTAACCCATTAAACGCCGCTATGAAAAAAATTAATTTTTTGTGTGTTTTGAGATTCAATATGTGTCTCTAATCATATACAGTTTAAATTTTCAAAAAATCTTTATTTCGACCGGAGATATGGTATGTTCCCAAAATGGGAGCTTTGGCGTAAAGTGGGGGTAACGTAAAGTGGGCGTTTTCTCCACCGCCGCAGTGTTACGGGTTGAACGTTTAATTTTATTTGCTAGCTAAATGAAGTTAAAAGTTCCGTAAATCTTTTTCATATGATTAATAAACTATACCATTCTATACTTTGCATAATTTCTATTTGAATTGTTAATAAATTCATAGTGTTTTTTCAAAAAATATTATACTCTTTGTTTGAAAAGTAGAATGATTTAGCTTGAATGTTTCTTTTCTTTTCTTTCTTACCGATTTTAATTATTTTTATGTTGTTTCTGAATTTTATTCAGGTTATCTTAGTCGTTTTAACAGGTTATCATAGTCGTAATCTTTTGGACACCCTTTTCTATTTTTTATGTAATAGTCATTATTGAAATGTCCTTGTTTTTCTCCGTTCTAATATAAATTAGACATCACCGAATTTATTCTCTAGCTTCACTAAATCAAAATTATTTACATTAAAAATTTCAATTAAAGTTATTTTAACAAAATTTGGAGGCACCGATGAAATACCTGCTAATCTTCTGAAAATCCACGCGAATCTGATTTTTGTATAGTCTGAAACACATTGCGCAGCTAAAATGAACAGGTATTTTACATTCAACTGAAAATTCTTCATAATCTAAATAAAGTTTCTCATCTGCACTTACTGGATATATAGTTTACAATGCAGATAAAGAATTCTACACGCATTCCTTGTCCATTCTTCAGAATAAAGGAGGTGGTACCGTAAATAATTCAACACCTGCTAAGCAATAAATCACCTGGTTGTTGATAAGTACACCTCTTCTTGAACAACAAAAGGCAGGAAACAAGGGGGCTGTACCCCTTGACAGAAAAGATGTGTGAATTTCAAAAGAAAGGCAATAAACCCAGAGAGTTCCAATTCAGTAACATACCTCACAATACGGGAACGCGCGAGAAATCGCACTAGTCACTTCCCGCCAAAGCTCCCATTTTGGGAACATTCTAAATAAACAGCTGTAAAATCCTTCTAAAATATTTTTTTGACCCCCGGTTTGTTTTGATTTAAAGACAACACTATTGTTTTCCATATTCACTGGTTTAAATCTCCCGCATTTGAATAAATAATTTTTAGTGAACTTATTTTGTTGTGAAGAAAAAAGTGCCAATTTTGTCAAAGTTCGAAGAATTTTTAAAAATAGAATTTAAGTTGCAAACCTTTTGTAAAAATTACTAACAATTATTCATATTCTTGTTATTAAAGGAAAAAAAATACAAGTATGTATCTTTATTTCTTTTTGGTGAAAAAAATCTTTTAAAAATGTTCCCAAAATGGGAGCTTTGGCGCTTAATGGGTTAAATTGAAATTTTGTTTTTTAAAATTAAATGAAATATTCGTATTCAGCAATGAAAATAGCCTATAAACATGTATCATGCATCTCGATCACTGTTATTTGATTTTTATTATTATTATTTATTGTTATTTGATTTTGTTGTCGACCATTTTTTTTAATTCAAAAAATTTAAATTTCTCGTTCGTAAAAATCGTTAATAAACCTCCTGTTGCAATTTGTTTCAAGTTTCATCCTTTTTTTTTCAGTAGATTCGCTGGACTATTTTCAATTTGATTTTTTTTTTATAATTCCTTTATTATATTGTCATCGTACGATATATCTTTGGATATATATGAGGAAGTTTATCTCAACATTCTTTCCTGTTTTAACAGATTCAATTGGAGGTTATGTTCCCGCGTGCCAAGAAAGCGGTGAATTTAATAAATTTCAGTGCATTAGCTCAGAGGGAAGATGCTTCTGTGTGATGGAAATGACTGGAGAGTTCATAGAAGATGCCTCTTCTGAAGAAGAGTGCTCTTAAAAACAGGTTCATGTACTTTCTTGAAAATAAACAAATGTTTTGAATTCTTGCAATCGTAAGTTTAATTAGGTATATTTAACTTGGTATTTATATGAGTTAATGAGAATTACAGAACGTCCTTCGCAATTACTTTCATGTAAGTTCAAGTTTATCGTAAAAAAGAATGTTTTTTTTTTTTCACTTTAGAAGGCATTTTTGGAGCGAATCATACTGTTCAATAATTACCTCATTGAACTTATAATTTAGGCACTAAATAATAAGTCTAAAAATAAATAAGTGCTTACCTTTTAATTTTGAAAATACTTTCATGGTTATCCAAGCTCAATTAGTTTGAACATTCCAAAAGTAGTACTACATAAAAGTTAAAAATAATAAAACTTCTCAGTTAATACTACTTTTATTAATCTGTTGATAATCCATTTTCTTTAAATTTTTACAAACCCATCGAGATAGTCATTCTTAAATTGTACATTGTATGGACAATATCAAATTACATTTCACACAAGTTTTACTTTGATACAAGTACAGAATCGCTCCTCTCCTCTAAAGCAACATTGATTTCTTTCGCTTGCAAAATGCCTTGTCCAAATATAAAGTCCAAAGGTTCCTGTAAGAAAATGTGGAAAATATTGTAATTACAAAAAAAATTTAAGATTTCTAGTTTTTCGTGAAAATTTCAATTTTCTTGTTTTGAAAAGTAAACATATTCCACTTCATTGAAATTTCATAGAAGAGCTTACAAGGGGATCACTGAAAAACCATCATATCTCAAAAATAAGTCTTAAAATATCTTCAGTCATCGACACATATTCTCAGCTATATTTAACCTAAAATAAAGGTTACCTTACCTTGGTTTTAGGGCATTTTTTGATGATGAACTTGGAGATGACATAGGCAAGACATGTTTTGATCTCCATGAGGGCAAACCTCATTCCAACGCAGTTCCTCGGTCCGGCTCCAAATGGAATATACGCATATGGGTCGCGCATGCTTCTTTCCTCAGGAGAAAACCTGTGAAAAAGCAGAAATTGATGTTATAAATAAATGTTTCATGTATAGGATAGATGACTTAAGATAATCTACATTACTTTATTACCTGTCTGGGTCAAATTTTTCAGGATCAGGATAGAACTCAGGATCTCTGTGTATAGCAAAGACTGGAATGGTGATAATCATTCCTTTTGGTATAGTTATCCCGGTATCACCGAGTTTATAATCATCATTTGCACATCTTTCTAACCTTTAAAATAAATAAATTAAAGCTAATAATTAACAACGAAGGTACGTGGTTGTACCACTTTCGATCGATATGCAGTGGAATTGATAACTTGATGTATAAGCATATTTTATATACCGTAAAACGGGGTGAATCGGAACACTTTTGGGAAAGTTTTTTTTTAAAAAATCATAACTCCGGTTATGTTTAAGTTATATACAGGGTGTATCTGAAATGATGCGACAAACTTTGAGGAGTGATAGTACTCATCAAGAAGAACAAGAATTGGTATAGAAAGGGGGGTCGCAGACACGCCGTTAAAGAGCTAGGACCTAATATAGTGCGAGTGCGTTTCAAAAGGCCGTTTTTAGAAGGCCTGTGTGACGAAACAAAACATAATAAAATGAAAAACATTATTGCGTGAGGTACAGGAGTATCCGTACTACTTAAATCCTCAATGTGTAAGAAATTGGACCACTTGCTAAACCGTGGGGTGAGTTTTAAAACGTGCAATATTTATCTTTTAGCCAAAGAATGGAGTTCCCTTACATTAGTGTAATGGTACTTAGAAAAATGATGATCGGGGAAGGAGTTTTCAATGATCATACATTGATCGTTGGAACTGTAGGATCATTGAAAATTCCTTCAGTAAAAAAAGTGAATGTACTATCACCCCTCAAAGTTTGTCGCATCATTTCAGATACACACCCTGTAGAAACAGAAAAAAAACTGATTGATTCTACAGTCTACACATTCATTAGAATTCAAATTTTTTTTTTTCCTTTGAGCAACAATGGCTTTTAAGTTGAACACAAGACACAAAAACTTGCCTGTCAAAGCTTTGATAATTTCCCCTATAATTCACTCAGTTTACGGTATTCATGGATGCAAGTAAATCAAACTGATGTTTATTCTTTTGTGATTTTTTGCATGAGTTAACCCTTTTATTATGGTTTCCAAATGTAGGAAAACTGAATTGATTTTAGATTTCCGTAAATTTGCTAAATTTTAGATACTATAAAACCCGTTCAAAAACCAAAAGATCCTCAACTTTACCTGACGGCAGGTGGGTATAAGCGCATTGTTTCCGAGATCACATTGTCCAGGTATTTCATTCCTTGAATAGCTTCGTACGTCAGCTCTCCCTACAAGGGAAGAAAACTAAGACATGTAAAAAGAGAATAAATAGGTAATACTAGAAAAAAAAATTATGAAAAATGATACATGGAATATTAAATAGAGAAGAGAATACAAAACAAATGGTTGGGAAATTGTGTATCTATGTTTATCATCCCGTCATCAGGGCATCCTTGAACATTTTTTAAATAACAGCTAATATGCTTTACAAGTAAATATTTCTTAGAATTCTTATGGACGAAGATAAAGCAAAAGCACTGAAAATTGATATCAGGCTTTATTGATCGTTCCAAGTCCACGCATCATTCCTTCTTGATTTGATTATTAAGAACAGCAGCAATCCAATGCGCAATTTCATGTAAAAAATAAACTTCGGTTTCTTTGGTTATAAATCAGTTACCTGTAAATATAGTAAGAACTATATTTTTGCACAAGGCTTTCTCAGCCCACAGTTTGAGAAACGCCGATTCGCCGTTTTAAAAATGTCTAATCACTTCGAAGTGTTTCTAAAAAAATAAGTCTCAGTATTCCATTACCGTTAGTTCGATATTTTAAACTCTGGTCTATGTCTAGCTTTAACTCTAAGCAATGAAGAGCTCAGAAAAATAAACATGCATGGTAAATTCTTTCTGAAGTATCCTAAAAACCAATGGTTATTACGTTGTTTTCCCTCAAAGCTTCGTCTACTTCTTTTCTCAGTCTATCCTGGATGTCTGGATTCACTGCTAGGCAGTGAGTGACGAAACCCAGCGTAACTGCTGTAGTGTGGTATCCAGCCAGGAAGAAAATGACACATTGAGCCACCAGTTCATTCATCGAAAGTTCTGAAAAGAGAAAACAGAATTGAGAGTAATAGAATATACCTAAAAGAGTACGAATTCACAGAAGGATTCATTGGATTTTCATGTATAAGGTTCACTCATTCATAAAATACAAATGCAAAGACTAGTTTATTTTTTGATAAGTAATTTTGAATAAAAAATTATGAAATAAATTTTGTACATTTTTTTTTTGCATTGCAACATTTTTGTAACAAAAAATTTCGACTTGGTAAAGGAAGTGACCTTACGTTTGGCAGTAACAACTTTCAGGATTTGCGTTTCTATATCTTGTTCATAGTTAGCAGCTATGTCTCCCTTGTCAACTGCTTCTTCTTCTTCGCTCACTTCTTTAGCAGTGTCTAATAGCAGTTGCAGGAAGTCATTTCTAGACTGAAATAAAACGCCAATAAAGATTTATCTACGGAAGGAGATATTTTAAAAAATAAATATAGCCCAAGGTTACATTGTAGTTCAAATTTTAAATCGGCATAAATAATATAATAAATAAAATAAAAATAATTTGATAAAATAATGTGATATTTTAAAAGGTTTCTTAAATTATATAGCTTAAAACCAAAATATATGTTTATCTTAATTAAATTTCTTCATGGCCAAATAGAAGTTTAAAGCCATCTTAAAGTTAAACGTGTTTGAAAGGGAATCTAGAAAAAAATTAAAATGAAGAGATTAAATTTAAAAAAAAAATACATATGAAATATTTTAAAAGAAATATAATTTTTCTTTTTATAAATAAGAACTATTTTTGTTTGCTAAATAGGTATTAAATTTTAAAGTTTTAAAATAATAGCGAGGAATTAAACTTGAAAAATATCACTGAAAATAGTTTTTACGGATTGTTGAGAAGTATCTACCATTGTACTTACGACAAAAATATGGATAATTCAATGAATAGTTTTTTATTATTGCAATAATTTTTAGAAATATTTAGACATTGCATTTATTTTAGGAAATTTTATTAGTTAGTTCCAGGAAATTAGTTATTTCTATTTATCGTTTTTATTGCATATACCTCTTCTTTTGTTAAAAGTTAGAGAAATCCTTTTTACTCAAGATTTCAAACTCACTTTTCCTGATTTCCTCCTCTCTTCTACAATCTGATGTGTCACATTAACGAAAAAATCCGTGGGCTCTTTTTCGAAAATGTAAACCCTAAAAAATTTCATCACACGCGGCATCATTTCTGAAAGTGAGAGTTTACAAACAAGAAGTTATAAAACGATTAGTATTATTACAATTTATGGAGTACTAGTATTAATTTTTATTTAAATTTGGAATTGAAATAGTACAAAACTCAGAGTCATATAAAAGTAAATATGAAATGAAAATGTACTATCTTTTTTTTTAGATCGAAAAATGTACTAATTTATATTATATTCTAAAGAATTTACTTTTAAAAAGGCCAACACATGTAAACATTTTCTAATAATAATGTGTATTTTTCGTTCCACAATTTTGAAGGACTTAAGTTACATTAAGTTATGTATTTTAAATAACATTTTCAAAATTATGAATTTTATTTTCTATATTTTAACTATTGTTGATAAGAATTTTTTTGTTCTTTAACTCACGGTAAAGAAGTAGTCTGACAGTAAAGCCTGTAGTAAATGTCTTTTTAGCCATTCTCACAAATTTGTTATTTGGATCTTTGTGAGAATCTACTTTAGTTGAGAAGGCAGAGCTGGCTATAACATCCATGGAAAATGTTCCATAAAGACTGCAAATAATTAAAAACATTGTTTTTTTATTAAATTAAAATAACTTTACTTGTACACTCAAACCTGTTATTGTGCGGTATATAATAATTTCAACCAAATTAGACATAACTGATGAAGTTATCAATAAAAAAATTTGTAGATTTGATCTCGGCCATTTAGTTTTTTGTCGATTTTTGATATGTATTTCATCACATTACATATGTATTGCGTCAGCTAATTACATCACATATGTATTGAATTCTATAATCGCATAATTTAATTGCTGATCGCACAAGAATTTCCATGTAAATAAATGAAATGTAAATCGGTTTGTTGAGATTTCAAATAGCGGCCAGCCTCGAATCTTGATTTCATTTAAAAAAAAGCAATTCCTAGTCATTTCGTAAGGTTTTGAGTTATTTTCTGCTTGAGACTTTTTTTATGCTGTCGCTATTCACCGCTTAGAAAATACTTTTTAATGGTGTTGCAAAAACTATTTTTATAGATACTTGTGAAGTTTTGTGCGATTTTTTATGCGTTTTCTTTTATGTGGTCCCTATCCACCTCACGAAAACAGATTTGAGTGTATTGGCATTTTATTAAACATTAGATTCTTTTAAATTTAAAGATATCTAATTATGTTAAAATCCCGCATTTTATTACTAAATTAAAAATTTACAAACATATAAAATTAATTGACGTACAATCATATTTTTATAGGAAAGGGTGGTTTAATATTATAAAGAATATAACGCAAATAAAGAAGATCGAGGCTGAATGAACGATTCCATATTGATGTCATCTAGTAACATCATTGAATTTATCAATTGAATATTGAAAAATTAGATATAGTAGTGTAATAATATGATAGATGAAAATATGTATCCTTATAGCTCTTTTCCAAAGGAGCTCTTTTGGAAAAGAATTGGTATACCTAGGTATACCAATTTTAAGAGTACCTTTTTAAAAGCTTAATACATTTGTGTTACCTCCTTGTTTCCACACAGTTATTAGCTTTCATAGCTGATCTGAAATTTTCACATAGAATTTGTGAGCATTCCTTGAAAATTTTTAGCATCTGAAAAATAAAAAAACGTTTATTGGATATTTTTAAACGATTAATTTTTACTTTGAATAATATTTTAGTGGGTTTTTTTTTGCATGATATTGAATTTAAAAAAAAAAAACCGTTAAGATTTACATTTTTCCGTATTGGATTCTGAATTAAATAGCACATTCCTTTACTTTTAATGGTGTTGAAATTTGTGTATCATATTTTAACTATTTAATTTCATTAAAAATATTTTATTAAAATAAATTCTCAGTAGTTTATCCCTGAAAATTTATTTATCGTATTTTCTCTTTATTATTTCAATACTTTATTTTTTTCATTTATCAAGTTAAAAAGTTAAATTCAATTAAGTTTATAATTACTTCACATTCCTGAAAATGGTTGGCTATTATCGTTTATTAAGGTGTTTTTTTTTGTATTCCGTTTTCGAGAAATTAAGTAAAACAATATTGAACACAATAGGGGGAGGAATAGTTTCTAGGGTTCAATGACTTTAATAAGTGTGATCAGAACTCACCCGTTTAATTTTCCCCGTGGAGAATGTTGGACTGACAATACTTCGGATTCTCCTCCAATCCTCTCCATGGGCATTGGACACCATTTTGTCGAAGTATTCATTCCCTGATATTATTGTCTGAAATATAATATCGTTTATTGTTTATCTGGATTGTCAAGTGTGTATGAAAACAATTCACTGTCTTAAAGGTAGAAATTTACTTAAAATTATAATGTATAAATTTGAAGTCATATGTTTTGAACATACAAGCATACGTGTAATATGAACGTACTTGTATATATACCCTTTTCTCTACTTTTAAATTATTTATAATTCCACTGAATGTGTGACGTGTACAAATAATAGGAAATTTATAAAATAATGAAAACACGACCTAAAGATTGCATATTTTTTTCCATTTTCCGGGATTTGTCGATAGGAATTTTTCTAAAAACAGTTCGCCCTTTCCTTCGGCAACTACTTATAAATCAAATTGAATAAGTAACAAACAACTACTGTGTGAATGCTCCATGTGAAAACGAGGTGTGAAATTTGGTACTATTGGCACCGTTTTCGACCACCAGCCTTCAATTCACAATAATAGTCAGAGAAGATCAGGAAATTTTCAAGCATAAAAATAAATTCGATGGGAAAGAGGAAGCACTTGCCATACCAAGCGTCTGGCACCGGGGTCTTAAGAAATGCGGGATAAAGCCATCACAGCAAGAGTACAATAGTACCAGATTTCATTCCTCGTTTTCACCATGGAGAATTCACACAGTAGTTGTTTGTTATTTAATCTATTTGATTCATAAGTAAATTATGTTTTCGCCACTGAGAATGCCGAAGAAGAGGGGGCGAACCGTTTGCAGAAAAATTCCAAGCGACATAACCATCATTCTCGGAAAATGGAATAAATATGCAATAGGAAATTTAGATTGATCTTTTAGTCCCCAGAACTGCACAAACCAATTGTTTTGGCTTGCTCCAATTTGCTACGCACCGCAACTGAAGTTGTGCATGCCTGAGCTAGATAATTTTTTAATAGTATTTTATTGGATAAAAATAGCATATATAAACTATTTGCGATAAAATTTCAAATTACCTCCCATTTCCTGAGGAAAATTTGGCTGTTTCAAGTTTTGCATGGAAATCATAAAAATGTGTAGAAGTCTTGAACATTGTTTGAAATTAAATTTTCTGGAACATACTTTAGTTAACTCAATTTCTTTATTTGGTATACATATAGATTTTTAAAAAAATAATTGTGATTAAAGCCTATATTCCTTAAGATTAAAATTACTTAAAAACGTTTTGTTTAGCATTTTGAAATTACATATATTTTATCATTGTCAGTATACTTACTCGTCTGTTCATAAAGGCTGAAAAATCTTTGGATAGTATATCTCTTAAGAGTCTAGGATCTCCGACAGATATAGCAGGGCTACTTCCTTCATAATGTCTAAAAATAAAGAAAAATGTCGTAAAATATTAAAAAAAGTTGAAGAACAGTGTGAAACTTTCTAATTAGTTGGACTCCTAACTTAAAATACGGATTTACTTAAAAAGATATCAACCACTGGAATGGTTGGAGAAATTCGGACTAAAAGCCATAAAAACATAAAAATTGCATTTTGAAACTGAAAGATCCAGGGGTAATCGTTTTTGGTAGAATTTTAAAATAAACTCGACCATACATATTTCTGAATTTATGTAGAATCAATCGGGATAGGGACCAATGTTGAAAGTAAGATCGAGCTTATGGATAGTTAACTTCTTTTAAAATAAATTAGTTATTTAATATGAGCTTCATTACTTAAAGATTTATCTCCTTACATAAAAGCTAATACGTGGATTTCCGTTATATTCTATTAATTTCATTAAATATTAAATTCATTTTTATAATACTATCTTCGATATTCAATTTTATGTAAGTTTTCATTCTTTAAATTGAAAAGTTATCGAGATGTTCAATAATGTCATTAAAAATAATTGAGGTTGGTTTTAAAAATTGTACTCATTAGGTAATCTGAAGAACTTACCCATACAAGCGTCCTAATTTTTTATACCTTGTATCTTCTAGATCATGAAAGCCCTGAACAAGAAAAATTAATTTGTTTGAAAAGTAAATAGTAAATTAATTTATCAATAAAAAAACTAAATACAATCAAAAGATTAATATTAGGTTTAATTTACTCAATTTTTATACCTCTTGATATTTCTTCTTTTCCATTTACAAAACTAAAAACTAATACTAGAACAAAAATTCTATTGTAATAAAAAATGAAAAATGTTTCTTGTATTTTCATAGAAGTTATAAACTTTACATTGGATTACTTTGCGTTTTATGATATTTGAGTAATAGTGAATGCTTTTGCTTACCAATGTGTAAATTTCATACATAGAACCAAGGAGAGGAACTGTACTTGCTGACGGGATGCCTCTATCTTTCCAATAATTAAAATTTCGAATGGAATACCTAAAAAAAAAATTCCATGCAACCCATTTGAACGTTAAGACAGTTGAAATACACTATAGAGATATTTTATTTTTCAGGATAACTTTGATAACCCTTTTACTAATTTGACATGGGTCACTTTAAATTTTATTTAGTCAATAATTTATTTTAATAATCTAGAGGTTTTATTCTATAATTATAGGTAAATAGCAATTTAAGTGTATTGAAAAATCAATGAAGAAAAAGGAAATGGAGACTATTCTCATATGGATATCAAGTTTCTAAACATGTTATCAAATCATCAAAATCAAATTCTGTCCAGGCCTAGTTGCTAGTGGGAGGAAACTTTGGAGCACATACTCCTACTTTGCACTTCCCCCTTGCCCGCCAGAGCGTCCTTTTGCTCTAAACTGGCTGGCCAGTCCATGAGGGACATGCTTAGGGATAGTCGTTGGTGGCCATTGGCCACTAGGTCCTATCAGGGACACCGAGCTATCGAGGCAAACAGCCTCGGATGCTCGTAATAAGAAGTAAGAAGTAAGTTGTAGTTGCCTCAGACGATACCCATCTCCGTTTCATTAGCCTTCGGGCCTGGAGTGCCAATTACTTAGCTTGTTTCCTGGCCGAGGGGCTAGCCTGACATTGCAGTCCCAGTGGTCCCCATGAATGAAGGAGTGAGTTGACCCATGACCATCTACCCAAGCAGAAGCCAAAAGGCATATAACTGGGATCGGTAGTGCTTGTAGTGTCAGACACGCTGACTACTACACCACCGTGGCCATAAACATATGTTAGGGAACGTACGTGACCTATTTTTTACTGTTTTTGACCCCCCTCCCCCCCCTTGGTGACCACCGGTAGTATATGCCGAGACCCCCCTCCCCCTCTAGTTTCACGTAGTAGTTCATACATACGATTTTCAATCATTTTTAGCAAACAGAAAGTTAAAAAAGGTAATTTGGCTTAATATTTGTCTTTATTAATACAGCGCTTGCCTCGTGACGCCCAGAGTGCGTGCATACAAGTGAAAAATATATTATTAAGAAGAAAAAACTTTGTTAAAGTTATTGTAACAGTAACTTAATTTACAAAAACAAGTATTTTTTCTTCTTTATTTTTTGACTACGTGACAAAACCCTAAGCCCCGCCCCCTCCCCCTTGTGACCAAGCGGGGTATTTTGAAGAACCCCTCCTCCCCCCTAAACAGGTCACGTAGTATGGGTACGTTCCCTTATACTACGTGAAATATGACAACTTTTATGTAGTTTGCTATGACACAAATAGCTTTTAATATTTATATTTTATCATAGGTTCGATTCAGATATAGCAATAAATGTGACTTAAGGATTTTTATTGTAGTTAAATCAAAGGGGTTTATGTGTGATTTTTACACTTTTAAAGCATACAAAAAATATGAATAAAAGATATAAAAATCAATTCAATAAAACAATGTTGGAAATAGTTATTTTGTTCAGACAAGAAAAAAGGGAAGTAAATTACTTCATGTTTTACCCGGAAAATGCAAATAGTAATTTTTATTTATGATTTAATAAACTTTTAACACCAATACTTAAGCTTACAAACAGTTAATAACTACAAGGGAGCTAACTTTTCAAAGTAGTTCCTCTACCAAGTTGACTTATTTCAAGTTTGAATAGTAAAAATGTCCTCAGATTTTGTTTTTAATATTTACAATCAGTGTTTATTTTACTATTAATTAAGCTATTTATTCAACTAAGTTAATACAAATGTGTTCTCTTAAAAAAGTGAGTAATTAGTAGTTATTTTTAATACCATAGGGTAGAATAATTAGGTACACTCACATATAGGGTATGGACTAAACATAAATTTTGCAGGAGATTTTTCTTTAAAACAGTATTTGTAAAACTGGAAACCTACCTGTGTAATAGAAAGAAAAATGCCCCAGCAAGGACTGTCGTTAGGACAACAGGAAGGGACAGGAGGTCTAGTAGGTCGGACATTTTGACGGATCTGTTCGAATGAAATAAAATGGGGAGTGATCTCTCCACGACCGCTCTCTATTATCCTATGTGCGTAATCTAAAGAAGTGAAAAACAACTGGCAGTAGGGACAGTGCGCAAATTGAGTTTTGATTAACCCTGTATATCCTTTTAACGTTGTGCTCTTTAAGGAACGCGAACTCATGTAATAATCAATCTTCTGTTTTTTGTAGCCTTTACTTTTAATTTAAAATTTTGAGTTTTCTACAGATTTTGTCTATTATTATCATCTTAAAAGTTATTCAGGATTGCTTTTTTTTCGAGTTGACAAAAGAATATAATTTGTTTGGCTTTGGTTAGTATATTTGCACAAGTTAGCATATCATCCTCCATTTATTCAAATATTATTGCATTTAAGCTTAGTTCTGAAAGTAATTTCGTTAAAAGGTGAATAACGTAACACATAGATTTGGCAGTTTATAAAACATCGTTATTATAAGTAAAATTTTAAAATTTAGATATCTATTTTATTTTAATTTTTTTGTAGTATTGCGGTTGCAAAGACCTGTAAGTTTTACTCTTTGGTCTTTTTAAAAATAAATAATAAAACGCTAGAACGAAAAGCGTTTCATTAAAAAAAGCGATTGCATGTGTAAAATGATATCATGGTTATCATACGATAAGATTTATCTACAATTTCATATAAAAACTTCACTATCAATTTATTGATGTAGATAGTTCACAAACTTCACATTATTGACAGATTGAACAGTCTTCCCAGCTGTCCATTTTCAGAATTACAGAATTCTGTGGAGACCAGTGTTTTACTCCAAGGGAATCTAAAAAAATCAGTCATTCTTCTGATGCAAAAATATAGTACACTTAGTCACATTCACCAGACAGGAATCATATTTTGCACCAGTTTTACTTTGATACGAGAATAGAATCTTTCCTTTCCTCTAAAGCAACATATATTTCTTTCGCTTGCAAAATACCTTGTCCAAATATAAAGTCCAAAGGCTCCTATAAGAAAATGTGAAAATATTATAAATTTTGTTGCATAGAAATTTAGGATAAGTAGTTTTTGTGAAAATGTTAGTTATTTGTTTTAAAAGTAATTACATTGCATTTCATTGAAATATAACTGAAGAGCGTACAAGGAAATCACTGAGAAAACATCATACATCTATTATAATAAGTCTAAAAATATCTTCAGTCATCGACACATATTTTTTTGCAATATTAACCTAAAGTAATGGTTATCTTACCTTGGTTTTAGGGCATTTTTTGATGATGAACTTGGAGATGACGTAAGCAAGACATGTTTTGATCTCTATGAGGGCGAACCTCATTCCAACGCAGTTCCTGGGTCCGGCTCCGAATGGAATATACGCATAAGGGTCGCGCATGTTTCTTTCCTCAGGAGAAAACCTGTAAAAAAGCAGAAATTTGATATTATAAATAAATGTTACATTCTATGAGATAGATGATGTAAGATAATCTATACTATACACCCCTTTATTACCTCTCTGGGTCAAATTTTTCAGGATCAGGATAGAACTCAGGATCTCTGTGTATAGCAAAGATTGGAATGGAGACGATCATTCCTTTTGGTATAGTTATCCCGGTATCACCGAGTTCATAATCTTCATTTGCAGATCTTTCTACCCTATAAAATAAATAAGTCAAAGCTAATTAACACCGTCGGTACATAGCTGTACCACCATCGATGGATATGCAAGGGAATGTATGTAAGGATATTTTAAGTATCGTAAAAGGGGCTGAATCGGAACATTTCTGGGAAAGTTTTTTAAACCCTTTTAACTCCGGTAGTGTTAAGGTTATAGCTCAGAAAAAAAACCTTAATGATTGATTTCACACATTCACTAGAAATTTTGTACACCATCAAAAATATTTTCCTTGGGGCAACCATGGCTTTTAAGTTGAACAAAAAAATATGACACAAAAACTTGACTGTCAAAGCTTTAATAATTTCCCCTATAATTCACCCAGGTTTACGGTATTCATGGATGCAAGTAAACCAAACTGATGTTTATTTTTTTGTGATTTTTCCCATGAGTTAACCCTTTTAATATTGCTACCAAATGTAAGAGAACTGTATAGATTTTGAATTTCCGTAACTTCGTTCAATTTTAGATACTATAAGACCCGTTACAAAATCCCTAAGATCCTCAACTTTACCTGATGCCAGGTGGGTATAAGCGCAAGGTTTCCGATATCACATTGTCCAGGTATTTCATTCCTTGGATAGCTTCGTACGTCAGCTCTCCCTATAAGGGAAGTACACTTAGAAAAGCAAAAAGAATAAATAAATGCTTGAATAAAAAAGTAATTTTATATGAAAAAAAAATATGGATGAAATATTAAATAGAGGTGAGAATATAAAACGAAATGGTTGGGAAATTGTATCCATGTTTATCATCACGTCATCGGGACATACTACTTGAATTTTTTTAAATAACAGATAAGATGTTTTCCCACTAAAATATTATTATATATCTTAGAGACGAAGATAAAGCTGTGAAAATTGATATCAGGCTTTATTCCTTTCACACATTTCATCTTTATTTCTTGAGGCACCTTTCTTGATTATTAAGAATAGCAGCAATCTCCAGTGCATAATTTCATAATAAAAAAACCCCTCGGGTTTCCGTAGTTATATATCCATTACCTATAAATAGATTAAATACTATATTTCCATAAGCACTTCTAAGGGAATGCATGTTTGAGAAACGCCGATTCACCGTTTTAAAAATGTCTAAAAACTGTAAAGTGGTTCTAAAATATTAAAGTCACAGTATCCCTTTACCGTTTCGATATTTTAAACTCTGGTAATAATAGCTTTAATTCTAGGTGCTGAAGTGGCCAGAAAAATAAACATGGTGAATCCTCTCTAATGTAACCTAGTTTACCAAAGATTATTACGTTATTTTGCTTCAGAGCTTCGTCTACTTCTTTTCTCAGTCTATCCTGGACGTCCGGATTCAATGCTAGGCAGTGAGTGGCGAAACCCAGCGTAACTGCGGTAGTGTGGTATCCGGCCACGAAGAAAATGACGCACTGAGCCACCAGTTCATTCATCGACAGTTCTGAAAAAAGAAAACAGAATTGGGAATAATGGAATAAAGAAATACAATTTCACAAAAGCATTTTAATTGGATTTTCAGGTATAATGTACACTCCTTCATAAAATACAAATGCAATAATTGTTTTTATTTTTAATTAATTTTGAAGAGAAATTATTAAATAAATTTTGTATATAAATTATTTTTTGGAATAATTAAGGGCTTAATTGCGGGCCAAACTTCAGAACATTAATGAAGTAAACAAGTAGATGAGGAAAAAGTAATAGAGATTTTTATCTATACATTTTTTTTTTGTATTGCATCTTTTATGTTTGTAAAAAAATTCGACTTGGTAGGAAGTGACTTTACGTTTGGAAGTAACAACTTTCTGGATTTGCTTTTCTATATCTTGTTCATAGTTTGCAGTTATGTCTCCCTTGTCAACTGCTTCTTCTTCTTCTTCGGTCACTTCCTTAGCAGTGTCTATTAGAAGTTGCAGGAAGTCATTTCTAGACTGAAATAAAACGTCAATACAGAAGGAAAATATTAAAAAAAAAATAAAAATAATAATAACGCTCAATGTTACAGGTTGTTAGATTAGAAGTTTTTAAATCGCCATACATAATAAATAAATAAAATAAAAATTATTTAATAAAATAGCGTGATATCTTTAAAGGTTTTTAAAATCCTAATAGTTTGAAATCAAAATATATATTTATCTTAATTAAATTTCTACATGGCCAAATAGTAGTTTAAAACCATCTTAAATGGGTTTGAAAGAGAATCTATAAAAAAGAATTAAAGGGATTAAGTTTTTTAAAACTAAAATACAGGTAATTTAAGGTTTTAAAATTAATATACAAAAACATTGCTGAAAATAGTTTTTACAAACTGTTCAATGCAGTATGGCGAAAGTGAGAAATATCTATAATTGTACTTATGGGAAAAATATGGATAGTTCAATGAATAATTCAATACAATTTTAGAAATTTTTAGACATTTCAATTCATTTTAGGTAATTTGAACAGTTGTTTAATGTACACAATGTTTATCTACAAGTTATTTCCATTATCGTTTTTACTGTTGGTTCTTCTTTTGTTAAAAGTTAGAGAACTCCCTTTTGCTCATGATTTCAGACTCACTTTTCCTGATTTCCTCCTCTCTTCTACAATCTGATGTGTGACCTTGACGAAAAAATCCGTGGGCTCTTTTTCGAAAACGTAAACCCCAAAAAACTTCATTACACGCGGAATCATTTCTGAAAGTGAGGGTTTACATACTTGGAGTTATAAAACAATAAGTATTAAAACAATTTATATAGTATACCTACTAATATTAATTTTCATTTGAATCTTGGAATTGCAGTAAAAAATTCAGAGTCGTATAAAAGCAAGTATTAAGTGAAAATGTATTAACTAATTTATGTTATATTTTAAAGAAAGTAAGAAATTTTCTAATAATAAAATGTGTATTTTTCGTTCCACAATTTTGAAGGACTTCAGTTACAGTTAAGTTATAGTTATATATTTTAAATCATATTTCCAAAATTATAAATTTTATTTTTTATATTTTAACTATAATTGTTGATAAGAATTTTTTTTTGGTTTTCAACTCACGGTAAAAAAGTATTCTGATGGTAAAGCTTGTAGTAAATATCTTTTTAGCCATTCTCACAAATTTGTTATTTGGATCTTTGTGAGAATCTACTTTAGTTGAGAAGGCAGAGCTGGCTATAACATCCATTGAATATGTTCCATAAAGACTGAAAACAATTAAAAAGCATTGGTTTTTTTTAAATTAAATTAAAATAACTTTATATGTATTGGCATGTTTTTGAACATTAGGTTCTTTTAAATCTATAGATATCTAATTATTCATAAATGCCATATTCTATTACTAAATTAATTATTTACAAACGTATAAAATTCATTGACGTATGATAATATTTTTATAGGGAAGGACGGTTTATATAATATTATTAAGAATATAACGCAAACAAAGAAGATCGTGGCTAAATAAACTATTGAAATATTGTTGTAATTTAGTAACTTCATTGAATTTATCAATTGAAAAATTGGATACATATTATAGTAATATGAGAGCCTTTTAGCTCTTTTCCAGAGGAGATATAACAATTTAAGGAGTTGCTTTACCAACCTGCTTAATAAAACAATAATTGTAAAATTATCAATGTTTGTGTCTTACTTCCTTGTTTCCACATAGTTATTAGCTTTCATAGCTGATTTGAAATTTTCACATAGAATTTCTGAACATTCCTTGAAAATTTTTAGCATCTGAAATACAAAAATTGTTTATTGGATATTTTTAACCAATTAATTTTTATTTTGGCTGTTTTAGTGATTTTTTGCACGAGATTGAACTATTAAACGAGATTCTATTAAAGGATGAATTAAATAGCAACTCCTTTACCTCGAATGGTTTTAAATTTTGTGTATCGAATATAAAAATTTAAAGGGAAATAATTATTTTAATTTAACTGAAGAAAAATAGTTTTGTATAAGAAGTAATTAGTTACAGACTAAACACAGACATTTTCTATCATAAAAATAACTCTTTGTTCGTTCCACATCTCTTTAAATAGAGGAGAATGGGTAATAAGAAACAGGGTTTATAAGAATCACCGTTTAGGTAATATTAGTGGCATAAGTGGATGATATCAATACACCAGTGAAATACTAAATGCATCACATGAAATTGAACTTAATTTAAGTGTGAATGTGTTGTTTACTTGCTATACCATATTATCCAAGTTACATTTTTACTTAAAAATGCATTCATTCATTCAAATATGCTAATGGTTAATGATCATGTTGCATACTCTTTGTTTTTTGGCACAAAATGCGCCAATGAGGTTTTGTGCCATTAAACTCTTAGCAGACCAAGATGTTTGTGAAATTCCTAAAGCTAGACTAAAATATTTTAGTGTCCTAATAGCTAGCGATAGCGAGCAGGGGGCGGCCGCCCCCAAGTTAATTGAATTTATCAAGTGTGATCAGAACTCACCCGTTTAATTTTTCCCGTGGAGAATGTTGGACTGACAATATTTCGGATTCTCCTCCAATCCTCTCCATGGGCATTGGACACCATTTTGTCGAAGTATTCATTCCCTGATATTAGTGGCTGAAATGTAATAGACATAAAGTCAATATTTTCCCTAATATTTAAAAAATTACATACTTCAATATAATCAATTAATTGATATTTTCATTCGTACATAGTGTTGGAACAGTCCCACAGGCACCAAGTGGTCCTCCAGTCTTTGTATAATTTTGTAATTTTTTGAAGATCAAGTGCACATTTAATTCAAAAATTAAGTTTTACATGGAACTTATAAAAATGTATACAAGTCTTGAACATTGTTTGAAATTACATTTTCTGAAACATGATTTAACTTTTTAACTCAATTATTCTATTTGGTAGGTACATAGATTTAAAAAGTTATTATGTTTTTTTTTTCCTCTTTTTAAGCTTTTAAATTTACAATCAATGATATGAGAAATCAAAGACCATTCCTAAAGATTAAAATTACTTCAAAACGTTTTGTTTAGCATTTTGAAATCATAAATATGTTATCATTGTCAGTAGGTATACTTACTCGTCTGTTTATAAAATTTGAAAAATCTTTGGATAGTATATCTCTTAAGAGGCTAGGATCTCCGACAGATATAGCTGGGCTACTTCCTTCAAAATGTCTAAAAATAAAGAAAATGTTTCCAAAGTATTAAAAAACGTTGAAAAACCATGAAACTTTCAAGTTAATTTTTAAAATATTTTAATATAAATTCTCTTAATAACAATTTTTAATCACATATATATTAAATATTATGTGAATTTTTAGTCTTTAAATTTAAAATTTATTGTGATGTTGAATAATGAAATTAAAAGTCATTGAGGTTGGTTTTAAAAATTGTACTTTCAATGGGTATTCTTAAGCACTTACCCATACACACGTCCTAATTTTTTATACCTTTCATCTTCAAGATCATGAAAGCCCTGAACAAGAAAAATAAATGGTTTAAAAAGTAAATTAAATTAATTTATTAATAAAAAACCTAAATTCCATTAAAATAGGAATATAAAGTTTGATTTACTCAATTTCCATACCTCTATACTAGAACAAAACCTACAAATTTTATTGTAATAAAAATTGAAAAAATGTTTCTTATCTTTTCAAAGAAGTTATAAACTTTGCTATGCATTACTTTGCGTTTTAAGATATTTAAGTAATAGTGGATGATTTTGCTTACCAATTTGTAAATTTCATACATAGAACCAAAGACAGGAACTGTATTTGCTGATGGGATGCCTCTCTCTTTCCAATAATTAAAATTTCGAATGGAATACCTAAAAAAATATTTCCATACAACCCATTTGAACTTTAAGAAACACAATTTGTTAATTTTAAAATTTTTCGATAGTTGAAATACATAATAGAGATATTTTATTTTTTCAGGATAATTTTGATAACCCTTTTACAAATTTGACATGTAACTTTAAACTTTATCTAGTCAATAATTTCTTTTAGTAATATATATGTTTTTTCTGTAATTATAGATGAATAGCGATTTAGTTTATAGTAAAAATTAATGAAGAAAAAGGTAATGAAGACTATTCTGAATATTGTATAGTAAGTTTCTAAACATTTTATCAAATCCTCAAAATCAAATTCAGCCCATCTCCGTTTCATTAGCCTTCGGGCTTTGGGTTCTAATTACTTAGCTTGTGTCCAGGCCGAGGGTGTTCCAGGCGAGAACGATATATGCTGCATCCCCAGTTGATTCCCCATGCGAGATTGGTGCACATTTTATCAACCCCAGAGCCCTCGATTCAGATATAGCAATAAATGTGACATTTTAATTTTGTTTACCGATGCCAATAATAATAATATTTGACTTGTAAAATAATTTCTAAAGGATTTTTATTGTAGTTAAATCAAAGGGGTTTATGTGTGATTTTTACACTTTTATTAAAGCATACAAAAATTTTGAATAAAAGAAATAAAAATCAATTTTTGAAATAGCTATTTATTTCAGACAGAAAAAATGGAAGTAAATTACTACAATTTTTACATACCCGGAAAATGCATATAGCAATTTTTATTTGTGATTTAATAAACTTTTAACACCAAAACTTAAGTTTGCAAACTGTTAAAAATTACAAGGAAATCAACTTTTCACAGTAGTTCCTCTACTATGTTGACTAATTTCAAGTTTGAATAGTAAATATATGCTTAGATTTTTTTATATTTACAATCAGTATTTATTTTACTACTAATTAAGCAACTTTCATTTCAACTGTGTGAATACAAACGTGTTCCCTTATAAAGTTAGGTAATTAGTAGTTACTTTTAATACCATAGAGTAGAATAATTAGACACACTCACATATAGGGTGATTATTGCAAGAGGTTTTTCTGTAAATCAGTGTTGTAAAACTGGAAACCTACCTGTGCAATAGAAAGATAAACGCCCCTGCAAGGACGGTCGTTAGGACAACAGGAAGGGACAGGAGGCCTAGGTCGAACATTTTGACGGATCTGTTCGAATGAAATAAAATGGGGAGTGATCTCTCCACGACCGCTCTCTGTTATCCTATGTGCGTAATCTAAAGAAGTGAAAAACAACTGACAGGAGGGACCTTGCGCAAATCGAGTTTGGATTAACCCTGTATCCTTTTAACGGTGTGCTCTTTTAAGAAACGTGTACTCATGTAATTATCAATCTTCTGCCTTCACTTTTAATTTAAAATTTTGATATTTCCACAGGTTTTATCCATTATTATCTTTAAAAGTTATTCAGGATTGGTATTTTTTTTACAGTTGACAAATGAATATAACTTCTTGGTTTTGGTTAGTATATTTGCAGGTTAGGATATCATCCTCCAGTTATCTAAATGTTATTGTGTTTAAACTTATTTCTGAAAGCAATTTCGTTAAAAGGGGAATAACGTAACACATAAAACTGGCAGTTTATAAAACATCGTTATTATAGTAATTTCACTTCCCTTGTTCAAATTTTACAAGCTTACATAGAAAATGCAAAAACTGTTAAAGAATAATCCAAAAAGATTAGGGGAAAGGAGGGAAACTTTTTTTACCTGTTGGCAACAGTATAAGGGGGAACAAGTATGACACATGTATAATAAGCTATCTTAAAAGACTGTCACTATTATTTTTCAAATATTCTGTATTTTATTTATCAAATAATATATGGTTTCTTTGCGTTAGTATTTAATCTTTCTATGAAGGAATCTTAATAAATATGGAACTAATGATTGCTTTCAAAGTGAATACCAATATATTCCCTACTGAACAACTTGGCACGGTTAGAATTTAGCTTCAGTGAGTTTTAGGGTTTATTCAAGGACTTTTAGAGAATTAATGCATTGGCGTCTAAGAGTAAGCACAGTTGAAAGTTTTGTAGCGATAATTATATACTAATTCATCTTACTCTTATTAACGACTTCAGAGTTATGTTTTACAATAAAATTAATGAAATTACGAATAAATGTTTAATTTAACTTTTGAAAGCTTACAACCCCTCTGAAGCTGAAAACTAGCTCATGTAAAATCCTGAAAAATAACATACTTCGATTTTTCAAGCAGATTGAATCTTGTTTGGATCATACTTACATAGAGGTCACATGAGGGAGGAACCTTCCTTCTAGGAGGTATCGGTGCATTTTTTATGTGATTTGTACCAAGTTTTCAGGGCGCGTACATTTGGCCTCACATCCTGCGTACAGAAAAAGTACGCATTCAATTTTTTATTTTCTTTTTAGCATATTTCCATTGAAGCCAAGGCTTTCCTTTTTTGAAGGTTGATTATGAGTCAATAAACTTACGTTCAATACATTTTTGAGGCTCTAGCTTTTAAATTCTTAATTGTATACCCTAAAATAATTTTCATGCGTACTCTTACCCTCCTTTCCCTATGGATTTTCCTGTGATGAAAACATTATTACTGTAAAATGATATTTTTTACTTTAATCTTAAATAATTCTTTACTTATTTGTATTTACGGTATAGGGGTATAAATTTCTGTTACTTAAAATTGATATATTTATTACATTTTAATTATTTGTAGCTATTAGAGTTGCAAATAAGACGTGCAAGTTTTACTATTTTAGTCTTTTTAAATATAAATAATAAAACGCGAGAACGAAAAGCTTTGAAAAAAAGCGATTGCAGGTGTAAAATGATATCATGGTTATCCTACGATAAGATTTATCTGCAATTTCATATAAAAACTTCACTATCAATTTATTGATGTAGATAGTTCATAAACTTCACAGAAGTGAGTTGTTAACCATATCCAAATAACCTAGGGTGACCAGACGTCCTGCTTTTTGCCTCTCTGCCCCACTGACCGAATTTCCCTTAAGTTCCCCCTTTTTCATTTAAGTCCTTAAGTCTCGCTTTTCTGACTAAGTATCACCAAAAGCGAAAAATGTACAGAAAAACCTAGTATTTATGTACATTTCAATAGATGGGTGTGCGTTCAGGGTTCTTTTTATAATGTTTAACCCCCTCTCGAAATTTTGGTGATTAGTTTTGTACAGTTTTTTCCCTTCAAAATCCTATTGCGCAGCAAAAAGTCAGTCCATCCCAATTGTCTTAAAATGAGAGTAAACACTATTACAAATTTCCTGGTGGAGGAAGGTGTGTGAGAGATTAAAGGGTCTACCCACATTCCCCGCCCCAAACAAATTATGTTAACAAACATTCCAAAAATTATAACCTCCACTCGTCAGTGAAACGGTCCCCCTTTTTAGATTGGAAAATCTGGTCACATTAAAATAACCATGTTTACGTTCTTCATTAACCTTTTTAGCGTAAACCGGATGTGACGCCATACCTTTATCTGTCGCGATTTCCTCGAAACCTATGGTTCGAAGAGGCATTTATAGTTCTCTGGGCATCTTTTCCACATGTCCTGCAAATGTTGCGCCAGGATAACTTTGTTTTTGAATTTATCTCCAAATATACAATAGAACGCAACATTTGATGGGCACATGATATGTGTACTATCCTAATGTGTTTAAGAAATGCCGAACGAACAAGATAAGAGCCGTTATTTAAAAAAAAAAAAATCTTTTGTGTCACGTGTAGGACACATAAATAATAGTATATTAGACTTAATTGTAAATGTATAATGTTACAAGTTTTAGTTGATTTTCTTTATTCAAAATACGCAGTCGAAATTTTTTCTAAAGCTTAACACAAATTCTTGTATATATATTTAATTATAATATAATATATTTAATACAAATGTATTTAATCCTAAAACTTGAAATTTCGACTTTTCAACAACTAAAAAAGGTTAATTTCATAATTGCTTAGAAATTGGATGAACAAAATTCCAAGATCCAGATTGCGTTTCGTAATATGTAAGTAGTAGTGAACGCTTTTGCTTGCCAAATTTCATACCTCTTAGTATTTCTTTTCTTCCATTTACCAAACTAAAAACTAATGCTAGAGCACAGTTTTATTGTTTATTAATCAATTTTATTGTCTCTATATTCTAAAAAAGTTTTTACAGAAAAAACTTTTGAATTACTTATCCGTATAACACAATTTTGGTATCAAAGTGTCCGGATTCTTTTGAGGATTCCTAGTAAGCTATTGTAATTTCAAAAAAGGAATTTCTGAAGGATTTTCATAGCAGATAAATAAAAGGGGTTTTATGGGTGATTTTCAAACTTTTAAAGCACACAAAAATTTTGAATGGTAGTAATAAAAATCGATTTAGTAAAACAATTTTGGAAAAAGTTATTTTGTTCAGACAGAAAAAGGGGAAGGAAATTACCATAAGTTTTACTACCCGGAAAATGCATACAACTTTTATTTGTGATTTAAAAACTTTAAACTTTTTAAAACTTTAGCTTTCAAACAACTGTTAATAATTACAAAGGAGTTAACTTTCCAAAGTAGTTCCTCTACGATGTTGACTTACTTCAAGTTGGAATAGTAAAATGTCCTCAGATTTTTTTATATTTACAATTAGTATTTAATAAGCTAAAATAAACTAATTAATTAAGTGATCATTTCAACTGTATGAATACTAGTCCATTGTAAAAGTCTATGAGAATTTTTTTTTTTGGAATTTCCAAGGTACCCCACCCCCCATATTGTTATAAATACTCAAACATTATTACCTGCAAATTTTCATGTGTCTAGGCCAATTTTTGACCCCCGCGCCCCTCAAAAGTAGTTTTTCCATGTTAAAGTACACGGAAAGTATTGAAAATATCTCCGGTTTTTTTTATGTTTTTAATTTAATAAGCCTGAACGCTGTCAAAATTGATTTAAAACCTATATATCACCTTTGTGATATCTTTGTTCTAAGATCCTATAGGAAAACAATTTAATTGCACTTACTGGGGGGGGATGTTCCCCGAGGGCTAAAAGCGCACTCTCCACGAGCAAAGAGATGCCAGCGATATAATTCCTGTATATATATATAACTATCATTGGTGCTGGTTAAATTTGGGTTAGTTATTTCATGTAATGATTTTATGGCTATTCCAGTTGCAAAAACTCAATTGAGTCTTTGAAACCGAAATTGCGTTTTATTTAGTCTTTCTAAAAGAAATGATAAAAAGCCAGTACGAAAACGTTTATTTTAAAACAAAAGCATTTGAAGATGTGAAATGGTATCATGGTTATCATATGATAAGACTCCCATCCACAATTTCATTTAAAACCTTCACTATCAAATTGTTGATGTAGATAGTTCATAAACTTCACTTTATTCACTGATTGGACAGTCCTCTCTTAACTCCATTTTCAGAACTATCCCTTTAGGTTGCAGAAAACCTTGACCAGTATTATACTCCAAGGGAATCTAAAAAAAGTAAAGTCATTCTTCTGATTCCGAAATATGCATATAACTTGCTTAGTTATTCACAGATAGAGCATTTATCAATTGGATGTTTCTGTACTTTGCAATAGAATAAACAGAGTATGAATAGAGTAGAGTATTAACTGTGATTTTAACTATGCAACACAAGGAGCTAACAGTTTACTTCTTTAATTACGAAATCATAATGATATGGGTACTTTGTTGAAAAATGTTTTTAATTTTTATTTTAAATTAAAAAAAAACTTATCAATACAACATAAGACGGGAAATATGGAACTAAAAGACTCTTTACTGCTTCAAAACAAAATCTAGCTCAAGTTGTCATTCGTGAAATTTACATACACATCTAATAGTGTTAAGGAATCAAACCGTTCGTAGGCAGAGTGAAACTGCATCTGTACCACAATTTTCGAATAATTGTTTCTGTTCATATCATAAAGCTTAATATGATAAATTGCTTTATAATCCGTTGAATAGGATAGTTCTTCTGTATAGTACTTCCGGATAGTATTTCTTGATTTATATTTAAAACAGTTTTCATCTGCGGAAAACTATCTCCATATGTGTTCCATTCTGCAATATATCTTTTCTATGAAAGGGAGAACAAAACAATAGGTATACCACATGTTAATAGGAAAAATTTTAAACATACTTTTAAAACATTATTCCTTACATATTTCAACCTTGTGTAGGAACTTCCTTGCATTATAATTAATTTGTCAGGCACGCGAGAAACAATATCAAGAACAATCCTAAAAGTCATGAATTTTGTAATGTTACCTAAATATTACTTTTTTTACAACAATATTTACAAACTTAAGATGTCCTTTTATATCCTATTACTAACTTGATAAAGATTTTCATTTAACGAAAAGGGATATAACAAAATAGCACACCTAAAGCATAGTTTAGTTTATTCAAAGTCTTATTAGGTTCAGGTAAAGATTTGGCGTAACACTAGATAATACTTATTGTCCACGGATCTCCTTGAAAATAAAAATAACGAATAAATAAATCTAAACTCATTAGGAACCATTGCATTTTGGTATTCACCTTGGTTTCTGGACATTTCTTGATGATGAACTTGGCAATGACGTAGGCAATGCATACTTTGATCTCCATTAGGGCGAACCTCATTCCCACGCAGTTCCTGGGTCCAGCACCAAAAGGGAGGTAGGTGTAAATATCTCGGTTGCCTCTCTCTTCTGGCAAAAACCTTAGCAAAGAATAATACAAACATTTTGCTAATAAGACTGTGGATAAAAATCATACGAGTCTTTCAGTGATAACCAACACTTTAATCAGTACATTAGTATATTTTTGCTTTTAGATATCTTGATTCGATGTTATAATAAATATGCCATAGGGTAGGTGGGGGTAGTTGTCCGCAGTTTTTGGTTTTGAATTCTTGTGGCCCACAATTTGATTATTTGATCAAGTTTTTGGTATGGAATCGAAAGCTTAGAATCTTGTCTATTATTTCATATTTTTTTCAGCCTTGAGCTGTTATAATATTGGGAAATATTCAACTTTTTTGACAAAAAAATTTTGCGGACATTTGCCCCACTTTTTGGGGTAAATGTCCGCAGTTATGATATTGAATAAAATTAGATATTCCAATTCAATAACATCATAATGAAGGTTTATTCACAACACTAAGGCTAGATAACAATATTTGACGCTATAAAAGGTAGAATAAATAGTTGTAATTGGCTAGGAATCCTTCATTGATTTTTCTCGGAAAAACTTGAGCTGCACATCCTTAATTTAAAAAAAAACTAGAAGCTAAGGGAAAAGTTTAAACTTTTTTTATAAAATTTACCTAGAAAACACTAAATAAACTAAAATCAGTATTTTTCTTGGAAGGGGGAAAATAAAAAGATCATAAAAATAATAAACGGGGAGAGCAGCGCTTTTCCGCTTTTCTGTATTCAACTACTGTTTTGATGGTCTAATTTTACCACTAAGGGAGAATGAGGGTCTGATTTTGTACCTTTTCAACTGCGGACATTTACCCCAAAAAAACTGCGGAGAGTTACCCCATATCATGATGACAACAATAAGTTGGTACTGATTTTGGAAAATAAAAGTAAACAGGAGTATTAAGATCTAATTTCAAAGTTAAACAAAGGCACTTTCGGGGAAAAATAGATGAACTGAATAAGTATAATTATTTCACCATAATATTAAGAATAAGTTACAAAAAAACTGTATCAAGGACACTAAAAATTGACTTGCCCAATTTTTTTGGACAACGGACACGCTAATTCTTTGAAGTTTTTACTACCACCTGGTGGTTGTGAAAGGTACCTACTGTATTGATGCCGGCAATATAATCGGTTGTTATCATCGAAAAAAGGCCGTGCGGACTATTACCCCATGCGGACAATTACCCCCACCTACCGTATGATATAAACTTTTTGAACTTTTTACGGTGGCCTAGTTAAATTAATATGTATTATATAAGGTATTATAAACCTCGTTGTAACCTTAAGGCGTTACCCATTTAAGGTTTTTGTAATGTTTTAATGAACAACCTGTAGCCTTAGGTAAGAAACAACCTGCGCTCTACTCCACAGCTCCCCCAACACAGTTTCGGTACGCAAACCGAGATGAAAAGACGTTATATATATGTTACGGGCAATGTGATAAATCCGGGCATTATTAATAAAAGTCCAGTAACCAAGTAGTTTTTTCAGGAAAAAAATCCGGAAGTTTTTTTCTCAACGGTTTTATATGTTTTCGAGGGTGCTGAATCCGAATCTGAACTTTGCATACAAAATTTCGAATGGCATTTTGGTGAAAATCCGAAAAAACCCTAAAATGTCACCCCATTTTTTATTTTTCTGCTTGTAGAACGGAAAGTATGGGTTTCTGATGAAAATGTTAAGTATAGAAAATAAAGAGGGTAAAACAATCTACAAAATTGTTAATTACAACTTTTTTGTCAGACCAATAGTTTAGCCTTTAAAGCGCACTAAAAATCTGGCAATATTCACCCCTGAGGCGGAAAATTCACCATATCTTCTGTAAAAAAGTAACATTTGATTTAAATAAATAGGAAACACTACTTTAATAATTTCTTGTATGATTTAATCTTAATTTCTATCCCAATGATTATTAATTAAATTAATTATTCTTCAGTATTTTCCCCCAGAAACGGTTTTTTTGGCAGTGAAAAATTCATTTGCTTGTTCATTTTTATTTGTGAAAGGAACCAACTTCCACTGAAAGTCTTTTGTTAAGTATTAACTACTTTAATTTCGATCTTTGCTTCGCTCCCTCCTCCTTATCAAAAATATAATTTAAGGAAAGTTATTTATAGAAAATTAAATGCTCTTTCATGTGGTGTAAAATTTTTGTTAATAAAGTGAATATTTTTCATTTTGTAGAGGGTAGAAGAGCGCGTTTTCCATTTTTTTGCGGAAAGGCCAAAAAATGGCTGTTTTTCAGCGCGCTCTCGCGGCCAAACTATTCGTCTGACAAAAAAGTTGTAAATGGCAACTTTTTAGATTGTTTTATTTTCTTTATTTTCTATACTTAACATTTTCATGAGAAACCCATACTTTCCGTTCTACAAGTAGAAAATCAAAAAATGGGGTGAAATTTTAGGGTTTTTTCGAATTTTCACTAAAATGCCATTCGAAATTTTGTATGCAAAGTTCAGATTCAGATTCAGCACCCTCGAAAACATATAAAACCGTTGAGAAAAAAAACTTCCGGATTTTTTTCCTGAAACACCCCTTTTTTGACACCTGGTTACTGGACTATAATGCCCGATGTGAGGCGGGCGTTGTGATAAATTCAATGGCATTTATCTATTAAATTTATCACTTTGCCCGCCTCCACTTCAGGCATTATTAATAATGCCCGATTAATCATTTTGCCCGTAACATATACATGGGTTTAACAAAATAATCATATTTTTAAATTGACGTTCTTCATTTCACTCAAAATCTAGACACCGAGAGGATAACTTTGAGGAAAAAAAAAGAAAACAAACTGATGCAACAGGGTTTTAGAAGGTTTTTCAACAATTTTTTTTTCTAGGACCTTGTCATGCAAACAATATAGCATAGTGGAATGGTTATTCGACAAACCTTGTTTTAGGAAACCCAATGACAATGAAAAGAGAAGGTTAAGCGTAAGGTTACATGGTATATGGGTACATCCGCAAGGATTTTTAAGAGTATTGATGCAATTAAAATTTTTGAAAAAATACTTAAGAATACAAAAAATAATGCGGATAGAATAAAGAGCTAAAGAAATACAGTATTGAAACATTGTCTTAAGTCAAGGTAAAATAATTATTTTGAGAGTTAAAATTTAGTTTACCTATCTGGGTCAAACTTTTCTGGATCCGGATAGAAATCAGGATCCCTGTGCATGGCATACGCTGGAATGGTGACTAACATTCCTTTCGGAATGGTGAATCCTGAGTCTCCTATTTTGTAGTCAGCAGTTGTAAGTCTTTCTATCCTTAAAGATATATAAAACTCAGATTTGTTTATTGTTTATATTTCCTGTGAATTTCTTTTAATGTAACAGTATAAATAAAACGTTTTACCTTATTCCCGGAGGAAATAGACGCAAAGTTTCAGACATTACGTTGTCCAAGTATTTCATGTTTTGTATTGCTTCATAGTTCAATTTACCCTGTAATAAATTAAACCTTATCTCTACTAAAATCTCCATAAAATGTTCTCAAATGATAATTTACTAGGTATATTTCCTCCCAAGATCGCATCTACTTGACGTTATAATATTACAAATTATTATAAAATATTAAATCCTACCAATTTATATAACTATTAGTATTGTTTTTTTTTCTAAAACACTATTATTAGTTAAACGTATTCGTATAAAGTCTTCCGATAAAATCTTTTTTAAAATTGAGTATCGAGTTAAGAATTTACATATCCATAAATTGCTTGTCTCCTGGCAGTAAAAATGCTTTTCTAGAATACATTAGAAATGTCATTAACCATCGAATAGCAAAGGTTACAATTTCTTTACTTTATATACTTTATATATGTATACTTTATACTGGATACTTGATATCTGTATGACAATATGTAAATAAATAAATAAATAAATTTCCTGCAATTTTTTTTAACCTAAAAATTAAAGCGTGTAAGACCCTATATCCCCACATGCAAATATAAACCAAATAAATTAGAGACTTGCTCTGTTCTCTTTGATGGCTTGATCAACTTCGTTCCTCAGTTTCTCCTGTATTTCCGGATGGAGGGCCAGGTTATAGGAGATGAAGGAGAGAGTGGAAGCTGTGGTGTCGTAGCCGGCGAGGAAAAAAATTAGGCACTGTGCCACAAGTTCATCCATTGAAAGATCTAGAACGAAACTTAATCTTCTGAAATGAAACAATATTTTTATTTACTGAGAATTTTCTTAATTTGATGAGATGAATCAAGTTTCTTTTGTTTTTGCTTTCTTTTACCACAAATAGAGCTTCTCAGATTGTACTATTATAGATAACTCTTAGTTTATTAATTGATTTAGAAGAAATAAATATTATATTGAATTACTACATAACTACATAGTCATTTTAAGTATTTTCTTGGTTCGAAAGATTCAAAACTAAAACTAATTTCCAAATCAAAGCAGTTTACAACAAAACGTTATTTTTCTCAAATTTTATTAAATCATCCAAAATCTATAGTTAAATTTTTAAAACCTAAATTTCCGAGAGGAATCAAAAGTATCCTGGTGTTTTATTCCCTAATATTTTTCTTTTAAATAATTGGTCAATCTATTATGAAAAATATAGTTATCATTAATCCAAACGTTAAATCAATTTCCTTAAAAATAAAACATACTATATATTATATGTTTGGGGTAAAAATATGTGTGAATTAACTTTAAACCTTGTAAACTAATTAATCAAAATTTTACGTATAAAAAACTAGCTGCAGAATAATGTGATTTGAATTTGACTTAAAATTTTTCAAAACAATTTATTGACATTACGTTTGGAAGTGGCCGTTTTCAGGACTTGTGTTTCGATGTTGTCACCGTAATTGGAAGCGATGTCCTGTTGTCCTTCTTTTTCCTCCCACTTCTGATCTTCCGACACTTCCTTCGCTGTGTCCATCAGAAGTTGCAAGAAGTCGTTTCGAGACTGAAATGCACAGAAAACGACTGAAATTCAAATTAAAGAACAGGATAACTGCCTGGAAAATGCTTGCCGGGTAGTATTGGTTCCAAGTGTTTGGTGGGTAGAATAAATCGAAACAAATACAATTAAATATTTTTCAAAAACATAACCAATGAGCTGATGAACAAAGTCTTTCACTTCCCAGATTATGTTCATACTTTTTATTTAAAAATTTTCCAAGTACCAGTAACTAAGTTTTCTCAAGTTTCTAACAACTTTTTCTTCCATCTCTCACTTATTTATATTTTGATATTACAGGATTCAATAATAAAATGATAAAAAAAATAATAATAAAAACTTTTTTGTAAGAACTCTATAAGTCCAGTTTAAGTAACTGTTATTTAAGGTTTGGGCGGGCCCATTAATGATAGTTGCTTTACCATACTCTTACTCAGCTTTTCACAAATAGTCCTCATTTAGAGATTGAGAAGATAAATTTTTTATGTACAATGTTTAACGACTTAGGCTAATTCTTTTCTTGTGAGAGGGATATTCTTGTCATTTAAATTTATTATTATGTCAATTTGTTCATAAATGTTATTGATCGCTCACATAAATCAATTTCGAAACTTTTGTAGACTTTTACATGCAAATTAAATGTTAAATGCACACCCTTTATATATTATAGCAGGGAAGTGGAATATTTGTGGTCTGAATGAGAAAGCTTTGAAACCGCTCCCTTTATTTTAACATACCTCTCCAGTTTTCTTCCTTTCTTCCACAATTTTATACGTGACATCAACGAAAAATCCAAAGGCGGTTCTATCAAAGATGGGAATCCTCAATAACTTCATCAAGCGAGGAGCAACAACTTAAAAAATGGAAAGAAGTATTCGTGATCTTAATTTCTTCTCGTTCAATTATTAAATATTGTTTTAAAAATAATTGTAAGGGCATATATGCATCGAAATGTAATATTATATTTAAGATTCTGTAAGATGTATATTACTCATTTAGAAATTTCTCAACAATAGAAGAAAAAGATGAGTTTTTACAGCGAAACATAAACCTTATAAAAAAGGGATTATTCTGATTCATGTCACTTAGTAAGACAAAATTTATATAGTTATCATTTAAAGTTCTATAATATGAATTTACGGCGATCGTGTTCATCACTGTTGTTCGTGTTCAACGAATTTATATTCTTGATGAAAAGTTGAGACAGGGTCATTGGTCAACAAATTTTAAAAGTGTTCTTTAGCATTCGAGATCAATATCCTGTACCATTGATTTATGCTCTTGGCATTTCATAGGGTTATCCAGGATAACCAGGATAATAGTTATATCCAGGATATAAATATTAAATCTACCCCTCATCGAAAAAAAATACTCACAAAATAAAACAAATCTCCAGTTCAAGGTTTGAGAGAAGACCCTCCTGGCCATTTGGGCAAAGGTGTTGTCCGGGTCGTTGTGAGAGTCGATTTTGGTCGAGAAGGCGGAACTGGCAATTACATCCATCGTGAAAGCCCCGTACACTCTAAAAAGAAGAAATACTATTGTATTTTGATAATGTTAACAAGGATATAGGTAACTGACTCGTTTTAATCATCGAAAAAAAATACTCTTGGGCCACAAATAATATTTTTTACAGTAATAATTTATTAAACTTCAATAAATATTCGATTTTTAAAGAATATTTTTAAAAAATAATATTAAATTGCATAGTGATTGGATCATTATATTCAGGTATTTTAAAGTTTCCTCTTTTAAATGTTTTGGATAGTTATAGTAATATTTATTAACGAGAAAAACAATGTTTCTTTAGAAACTTAATAATACTCTTACTCATTATAATGATTGTGTAGTAAATGGATTATCCGGTTTATTGAATATTTTTTGGAATAATTACAGCATTACAGCTGTTTACTTATTCCTTTAACGAGGGATAGAGTTTAAATCTTATCAGCATTTAAAGGAGAATTTAAATTTGTAGGGATACAATTTACAATGAGCAGTTTGAAGAAAAATTTAAATTTATAACGAAAACATAATAGTTCAGATTTTTTCCCTTGAAAAGCATCCTCAATCTTTAAGCAATTCCTAAGTAAAAGAAAATTACGCCTTACCCATGATGCTGAATTATTAAGATAATTCTAAGAAGACTAATAGCTGCTACGTAAAGTTTTTATGGCTATACCTTTTAGCATCTATAGTTTGGTTTGCTTCAGAAGCGTTTTTGAAGTTCTGACACAATGTTTTAGCACATTCACTGAATATACTTGACATCTATAAGAAATCAGTCTAAATTAGCCATACATCGAAAATTTTCTTGAAAAACATAGAAGTTTAGTTAGTGTTTTTAAACATCATCATGCACATAGTTAGGTCAATTAACAGTATGCACAATTAGTAATCCCTTGGAATATAATTGCTTAAATTTACAATATAGAACCTTCGTTATATAAGGATATAAACACTTTATTTTCTATTGGAAAGTATTAGTTGTGGATCCGAAATTAATTGAATATGTACTTTCATCCGCAAAATGCTATTGGAAATTACCTTTATTTTATTTAAAATTAAATACCAAGTCAGTTTTGGTGACTGGAAGCACCAAAACGGACTATTTATCACAATGAAACTAAATAATCTATGAACCGATAAGAGCAGAATCAGTTATCAGTTCTTTCAAGAAATGTAAAATGATATTGGTGAGCAATTCGAAAAGCAACACTCACCCGCTTGATTTTCCCGGTGGAAAAAGTGGGGGACACTATGCTTCGTATCCTTTTCCAGTCCTCACCGGAGACAAGAGACAACATGGTGTCTATAAATCCTTCACCAGAGTTAAACGACTAAAATAATTTACAGACTTTTAGACATCAATAAAAATTAAAAACTGCAGTTGAATCCGTTTAATGTGTTCACGTTTAATGTTATTAATAGGATAATGTTATCAAAATTGACAAATTATATTTAACTTAACGCTGTAGCACGAAAAAGACTTAAGTAAATTACTAAAAAGTATTCTTAAATGTGTACTAAAAATTATTCTAATTTTCAGGTTATGCGGAGCATCTTAAGAGGTTAAAGCTTCGAAATTCTGCCTAACTGAACATGTGTGCGTTTTAGGGGTTCTATTCAAAGCATTTTTCTGCAGAAGATTTCTTCGATTCTAAATCGATGAAGCTCTTAAACTTTTTAATAGACTTTTGTGTCGTATCTCTATTTTAAATAAAAATTATAACTCCTAACATTTCTGTTAGGGGACGTTGAAAGGGGTCTCATCGGACAGCGCAACATCCCTTTTACTTTACCTAGACTAGAAACCACTTTTATGACTGTATCTGTATATCTGTAGGGGTTTAAAAATTTAGGTGGTGAACAGACTTTCGAAACACCCTGTGTATTATACTTCGTTTTCGTCTAATTGCTTTATTAATGCATGTTAATAACACAATGAATACATACTCTTCTGTCATGGAAGCAGGTGAAATCTTTGACGAATATATCCCTCAAGATAGCTGGATCTCCAATAGAAATCAAAGGATTGCTGGCTTCGAAATGTCTGAAATTAAATGATATTTTGGTAGTACTTGCTTTTCAGATGTTCATGCCGTAAAAATGTGACAAACTATTTTGGGCACCAAAAGTAGCAAACCAGTCTCAATTTAAGCACATAATTTTATTGATGAAGTCAGCAATTCAATCTGCGGGGTCAATAATTCGGTCATTCTTTATGGTACTACGTATAACGGAACCGTACCGATTGTTTTAGTAAAAGGAATATTTTCTTGTGTAGGAGAAGAAATGACTTGTTAGGTTAATTGTTTAGTAAATATACAAGCACTTTTGGTAGTGAAGAAACTGAAACAGAGATTTTAGCACTTAAGGATAAAATAAATTAAAGTTTTTTTTTTCTTCAAATGGCAGGTAATTTTTGAACCGTTACGGCTGTAACTTAAGTCCATCAACCCATGTCATGCCGAAGCAGTACTTACTTTGCGTTACCCAGTGGGCACCTGTGGGCCGAAGCCACGGAGGTGAAGTACTGTTGCCCACGCCACACACACATTCACAACATTCACACAGGCACAACCCCTTTTTACAGGGGGGCCACACATTCATTCATCACACACAAGGACAGAAACTAACATCCATGCCAAACGGGGATTCGAACCCCCAGACGTACGTCTTGGCTGTCAGATGCTCTGACCACTAGGCCAGTACGTCGGCTACAATTAATGTAGATGGTCGCAAAACTTACCCATATATGCGTCCCAATTTTCTATATCGGTTCAATTCAACTTCATGAGCACCCTGAAGCGATAGAAAATATCAGAGGTGTCATTCAACAGGAGAAATCACTTTCATCACGAATTCTATTTTATCAATGGAAATCCTTCAAATGGACCCATGCAAAGAAATTAATATACTTCAGTTTTCAATTATTTGTAATTTTGGAGAATTTCATAATCATGTAGTTTTAACGATTGAGGTATTTTTACCTGAAAAAAGCCTTCATATATCGATCCGAATAGAGGAACCGTCTTGGCGCTTGGAATACCTCTCTTTTTCCAATAGTCATGGTTTCGAACTGAATACCTAAGAAAATATAGAGACAATTCTACACATCAATTTTATACCTTAATCGAGTTAGTTCATAAATCATAACGAATTCAAATAACAACCTGTAAAGGATCACTCCCCATTAAAAATGTATTTTCTTTTCAATAAGTAAAACCTCATTTGTACCTCAACCTCAATTGTTTCAATTTGTACCTCAAGCTGTACTACAATTTTTATAAAGGAAAATAGCGGAGTAATATTTGAAATATTGAATAATAAAAATTATGACTACTAGTGAGATAATGCATAAGGTGTCAGATAGGTATATATGTTACGGGCAAAGTGATTAATCGGGCATTATTAATAACGCCCGGAGTGCAGGCGGGCAAAGTGATAAATTTAATTTATAAATACCATTAAATTTATCACATTGCCCGCCTCATATCTGGCATTATTAATATCAGAATCAGAATTTATTAACACAAAGATACATAAAGAACAAAATACAAAGATGGGGAGACAAACACAGACATACATACAAAAAAAAATATAGTTATGAGTACCAAAAATATTGCCCGGATTTAACACATTGCCCGTAACAAATATATAAGTGACTAGCTGACTTACCCGGCCTTGCACGGGTTGAGTTAATTCATAAATATTTTAAAAAGTTTTTCAAGTTTTATGTCTTTTCTTTTTCTGGAACTTATCATCCCGTCGTCCCCGTCGTCTTTTTCATCCCAGTTCTTAACTGTAAAAATATACCCTAACTCATCCCGTCCCGCATTTAAATTTGGCTGTTACCTTCGCTGTAAAGAACAATCAAATTGAAATCATCAGGTTTATCAAGTTATATGTCTTTTCTTTTTCTGGATTAGCAGTCACTTATCATCCCGTCACCCCCGTCGTGTTTTTCTTCCCGGTTCCTTACTTTGAAAATATACCCTAACTCATCCCGCCCCGCTTTTAACTTTGGCTGTTAAAGAACAATCCAATTTAAATCATCAGGTTTATTGAGTTATATGGTTTTTCTTTTCCTGGTTAGCAATCACTTATCATCCCGTCGTCCCCGTCGTCTTTTTCATCCCGGTTTCTTACTGTGAAAATATACCCTAACGTATCCCGTCCCGCATTTTACTGTGGCTGTAAAAGAACAATCCAATTCAAATCATCAGTCTTTTGAAATTTATAGTTTAAAATCTTAAACAAAATTTCTATGAAGTATTTCCGATGTCCTTTTCAAAAATTACGCTTCGGTTTTTATAAATCACTTGATAATAACTTAGGAAGTAAAAATCGCAACCCTCTTTGAACCCCTTGGGAATAATTTCCTACAGGATGTTACAAACCGTAAACCGTATATGAAGTTTCTATCTTTTTCCAAAAATGATATTAATTTAATCAAAAAATAATTCCTATGTGTAATTCAGTCAACAACTCCCGCCACCAAAGCAAAATATTTAACTATACCTAATTTAATTTATATTCAAAAATGATAGAGAATCCATTTTTATTTGCATGATCCTACATCTCCAAAAATAAAAACATTTTTATCAAAATAAAAAAATGCTTGATAAATCTCATTTTCCTTTTATCATGATAGCCAACTTCTTAGTAAAAACGATTTTCTAGTACTTAACAATAAAAATTTAGCAAATTTAGTGAATGTATAAGTCTAGTAAACCATGCCCCATGAAACAATGAAATAATTTCAGCTCTGTTTCCATGGAAACCATTTATTTTAGCCTTTCCATAAATATATTTATTTTAGAAAAAAATTATAAAATTACAAATAAAGGAAAATGTTGTTTCAAAATTAATTATTTGAATTTATATGTTTCCTGAAAATTGTTATAATTTTGAAATAGAAATTTACACTGTGTTTTTCGTCTTAATTTGTTATAAATTATGAAATTTTTGAAATTATATTTGATTAAATGAAGCCAGACGAAACCTCAAGAGAGAAATAAACCTACTGCAATTTACGCATTTCAACAATGCATAATGCTATTTCAATGGGAAAAACGGAGTAGAAAAAGCGCCGAAAAACAGGGAAGGAGTCGTTCGATTTTTAAATCCGTTCTTAGTGCGCGTCGCATAGCTGAGAGGAACGTCTCTGTCAAATTTCAAGCCTCTGGGTCCAGTAGTTTCGGAGATTCCGTGTTGAGTGTTTGTCACTTACCAGTGAGTCAGTCAGTCAGTCAGTCAGTGGTATTTGGCTTTTATAGATATAGACTAGCTGACTTACCCGGCCTTGCACGGGTTGAGTTAATTCATAAATATTTTAAAGAGTTTTTCAAGTTATGTCCTTTCTTTTTCTGGAACTTATCATCCCGTCGTCCCCGTCGTCTTTTTCATCCCAGTTCTTAACTGTAAAAATATACCCTAACTCATCCCGTCCCGCATTTAAATTTGGCTGTTACCTTCGCTGTAAAGAACAATCAAATTGAAATCATCAGGTTTATCAAGTTATATGTCTTTTCTTTTCTGGATTAGCAGTCACTTATCATCCCGTCACGCCCGTCGTGTTTTTCTTCCCGGTTCCTTACTTTGAAAATATAACCTAACTCATCCCGCCCCGCTTTTAACTTTGGCTGTAAAAGAACAGTCCAATTGAAATCATCAGTCTTTTGAAATTTATAGTTTAAAATCTTAAACAAAATTTCTATGAAGTATTTCTGATGTCCTTTTCAAAAATTACGCTTCGGTTTTTATAAATCACTTGATAAAAACTTAGGAAGTAAAAATCACAACCCTCTTAGAGCCCCATTGGGAATAATTTCCTACAGGATGTTACAAACCGTATATGAAGTTTCTATCTTTTCCAAAAATTATAATTTAATCAAAAAATAATCCCTATAGTAGGGGCGCCCATGATGCTAAATGTGGATTTACTCGAGCGCGTCAGATAAACATAGGGGAGATAGATACCTTGCTTGCTTTTGAGTAACTCCACCAAATATAAGCTCTCCATGTTGGTGGATTTGTTTAGTACAGCCCGTCAAAATTTGAAAGAAAACTAGTTACATGGACATACTCGAGCGCGTCAGATTGGCTACCAAGACAGTATACAACTAGTTGAGCCTAGTTTCCTGGCTACTAGTCTATAAACATTTTGTTTCGCACATTTTTCTCAAAAAGAGCGATAGCGTCTTACCGGTCTTGGCTTTACTTTGCAACTTTGTAACCCTCCCGCTCCCTTACCCACCGCTCAAATGGGCAGATTTTAGAAAATGTACACTTTTTAGCCGGTAACTAACCTACCTTATCATTATCTGACGCGCTCGAGTATGTCCATTTAACTGATACAAATCTGACGGGCTGTTCTAGACAAACCCCCCTACATAGAGAGCTTATATTTGGTGGAGTTACTCAAAAGCATGCAAGGTTATGATTATCTGACGCGCTCGAGTTACTACCCAAAAACACTCTGGGCTCCCCTACTACTATGTGTAATTCAGTCAACAACTCCCGCCGCCAAAGCAAATTATTTAACATTACCTAATTTAATTTATATTCAAAAATGATAAAGAATCCATTTTTATTTGCATGATCCTACATCTCCAAAAATAAAAACATTTTTATCAAAATAATAAAATGCTTGATAAATCTCATTTTCCTTTTATCGTGATAGCCAACTTATTAGTAAAAACGGTTTTCTAGTACTTAACAATAAAAATTTAGTGAATGTATAAGTCTAGTAAACCATGCCCCATGAAACAATGAAATAATTTCAGCTCTGTTTCCATGGAAACCATTTATTTTAGCCTTTCCATAAATATATTTATTTTAGAAAAAAATTAAAATTACAAATAAAGGAAAAAATTGTTTCAAAATTAATTATTTGAATTTATATGTTTCCTGAAAATTGTTATAATTTTGAAAAAGAAATTTACACTGTGTTTTTCGTCTTAATTTGTTATAAATTATGAAATTTTTGAAATTACATTTTGTCACATGAGGCCAGACGAAACCTCAAGACAGAAATAAACCTACTGCAATTTACGCATTTCAACAATGCATAATGCTATTTCAATGGGAAAAACGGAGTAGAAAAAGCGCCGAAAAACAGGGAAGGAGTCGTTGGATTTTAAAATCGTTTCTTAGTGCGCGTCGCATAGCTGAGAGGAACGTCTCTGTCAAATTTCAAACCTCTGGGTCCAGTAGTTTCGGAGATTCCGTGTTGAGTGTTCCTTACTTACCAGTGAATGAATGAATGAATGAGTGAGTCAGTCAGTCAGTGGTATTTGGCTTTTATAGATATAGATGTTACTTTGTGAATGATCCCTTCAGAGAAATCACAATAGAAAACCAAGGTTTTTTTAGTTAGTCAGCATCCTTTGTCGTCCATTAAATATATAATCAAAAACTGGTTTTTGAAACCATTGAAACTGAGCGTGAGAGGATTGCACTTGGGTATCCTTGGCAGTGGGTAGATTGTTTACACGCGTCTGAACTGTTCGCAAACAGCGTTTCGTCCTTGGACGAGGGATCTTCCCATTCACGCAATATTGCGCAATACTACTTTACTTTATAAGATCGCCACATGCGCAACGTGAAAATAATTTAAAACAGTTTCATATAATTATACATCTTGAAACAGAGTGTTGTATTTTTTGGGACATTGACATTGTTTTTCTTCAATTTCTAAAAAGCGTGTGTTACCAATAGATGGGTCTAATGAAACATACAACTTAAAAATAATTTAGTTGATGAGAGAAATATAAGATTTCATTTCTCCAAAGTAAATACTTTTCTCTCATTCTAATTATATTTCCTTACTCCGTAATTTTTGTATTTAAAGAACAAAACAATTAAATTTTGTTTAGTTACAGTGTAGAATATTTCAAAAATATTAATATTATTATCTAGATTTAACATCTTTGTGGTTTGGTTGTACTTGGTTGTTTATTTATAGTACTTTGGGAACACAAAGAAAAAGATTAAAAGATAATTTACTCATTTTTGACAGAAGATTACCACATCTGCATTTTTAATTTTAAACTTTAATTGGAACTGACAGATACTAAGATATACACTAAGCTCAGAAAAAATCTAAGCAATTAATAAATAAATGAATTGGTTCTTACCTTTAAGAAAGCCTCAAACTTATAGGACTAAAACTCTTAATTAATTCTCTTCCAAGGTAAATTAAGTCAACTAAGATGCGTATTTATTTTTCAATTTAATTTCAAAGTTTGACTTTTAAAAAGGGTGCGAAAAAAGTATGTGACGGCATTCAATCAACCGAAACAATAGTTTTTACAAAAATTTAGGATACAAAGCAAATGTCGATTTTTACTTTAAAGTATTGAATTATCTACGTATTAAAACTTATACTGTCGATTTTTGAATTTAGAACTATTTTTTTACTGCATGCATTTTTTCTTTTTGAAAAAAAAATACGGGAATTGCCAAATCAAGATTTTTAACAAGGTAACTTTAACTTAAAATTACTCTCGATATTTTATTTACAAACTAAACTGTGTTAAAAAATATATTAACCAGAAAACACTTTCTGTATTGGAACAATATTGTAGTATTTTTTAAATATAATTACAATAAATGCCATTAAAAGTTAAAATGCGAAAGGTGTCTCAGAGTACTACAATACTCTCACCTAAATATAGATGACAGCATTTTAATATAATTGTTTATGGAGACTTATTGCATTAAAAAAACACTTACAAATAAAATACTCCGAGAGTGATGACTCCGATGACAGCAGTGATCATCACAGGTCCGAAATGCAGCGCAGATTCGATCATGATCGCCGACTTTCTCTAGTTGTAAGCTGTCTAATGAAAAGAAAACATCCAGTCGAAGGGCTCTCCTCAATCTGACAGGTGGAGAAAACAGAACAGCTAAGAGTCGGAGGGCGAAGATCACCCAAGACCCCGTTTTGGGAGCATTCACAAATCACTCCACACATTATCACGAGAAAAGGGTGAATTGTATAAGTGACACAGTGCGACAAGACCGGAATGCGACGTCATATTTCAAAAATAATGCTAAATTGCCAAAAATAATCAAACATATAAATAAAACACCATTAAAATATCTCAACTAGCAGTGTTTCTTATAATTTTTGTTACATTTTTGTGTGTGAGTAATAAAACGTTGCTAATATAGTCCGATAGGAGAGATTTGCTCTCGGTTAATCCTAAAGTACTGTATATTGTGTAGATGTATGTTCATAGATTAAAAAATTTTATTTTCACAGAAAGAGAAATAAAGTCAAATGGATAATCTTTTTACTTTTTCCATTTTCTTCCACAGAGTTATGCTTTATTAACTTAAAGCAGAATGCGTCCTGGCTTTTAATTCTTTTATTACAAAAGGTCTATATCTTCCCAAATTAACAAGGTAAGACTTTAAAAATGATTTGAAAGGCTATTTATACCAGAAATCTTTCCTAGTTTACTTTTCTTGCCCAATTTAAATAAAAATTTAAAAACTGAGGTGGAATTACTATAAATTAATATGTAAAGTAAAACTTGTAAGGAGGAAAGCAATGCACTTAAAGGAAGCAGTATGTTCAAGAAACAATACATAGTAGATAATAAGGAAAAAAAAAGCTGTTTCTCTACGTTCATTTCTTGTAATTTATAACCATTCTCTGTTCGTCCATCTGTACGTTTTCAAGAAATTGCAAGTGCAAGGTTTGATAAACATATCCTAATGCTTAAACCGTCTACTTTACAAAAAATTTAGCCCGTTTAAGAGATCGGAGATACTTTTTTTTTAACTGAATTCAAGGTCTATTGAATCAAAAGATCTTAATGCAGTTAAGTACTCCTAAAAAAACTGTGAAATACAAAATATTGTTTTATTATCCGTTATTACTATCAATTGTGTGAAATTATTTTTCAGAAAATAGTTAATTGTGTCTGGTTGTAGATAGCAGTAATCAATAATATCGTGTTTTACATAAAAAATTTTAAAAAAAAGAAAGGAAAGTAAGTTAAGTACCTAATAATAAGTTGGCTCGGTATTTTCCTTATTATATTATGCAAATACCGATCAATTTAAGATTCAAAAAGGACAGATAAAACTTGTTTTTAATCATGCGAGAAGGATACTTTCGTTCATTTCTTAGTGTAGCACCTTGTTATTTCTGACCACAAAATGTCTGGCAGCCGTGAGTTCGACATAGTGGTGTTTGGCGCGGCGGGATTCACGGGTAAGTATGTCGTGGAAGAGCTTGCCAGATCCGTTGGAACGTCAGGACCGGTAAGATGGGCAATAGCCGGAAGAAATATAGACAAGCTCATTTCTTCTCGTGACAGTGTCCAAATATTTTTAGAAGATGGTAAGGATTAACTTTTAATTTTTTTTTGCTGTTTTTATTTTAGTCGATTATTTTTCAGCATGATTCGGATTTTTTTTTCACAAATTTTCCCTGCTTCTAATATATAAAAAAACCCCTCCGTTTTTCATATTTTTTGAGTATACTAAGAAGACAACTCCATTCCTTTTTATTACATTTCAGACTATTCTACTCACTATTTTTATATTTAAGACCATTTACTAGAGTCTATTAAGAGAGTCTATTATTATTATTCGCAGACAGAATATTAGAGTGAATATTCTATTCAACATTATACTTTTACTTCATACTTAACACACATACCCTATTCTTTTTATTTTTCAGACCTTTCTGTTAAATTTAGATCTTTATAACAATTTTTTTCTGAACATTCAAATTGATTCTTTACTTTAGCTTGTGATATTCGTGAAGTACCTGTCATCCTGGCAGATGTTAAGGATCTTGAATCTTTATCTTCTATGTGCAAGCGCACCAGGCTGATTTTGAATTGCGTCGGACCAGTAAGTAGCATTAAGCAGTTTTTACGGGAATAAGAATAGTTATGTTCTTTTAATAGTTGAAATAGTTTTAATTTAAATTTTAAAAGTGAATGTAGTAAAAAAAATGCAAAGGAAAAGGTTTAAACTTAAAAGCATGGTGTATATGTACATTGTACAGTACAATGTATGAAGCAATTAACTTATGCTCACGATACAAAGACAAATAGGTATAGGATAGGGTATCAGTTGTCATGGTTTAACACAGAAATCGGCAAATAATTTTACATGGAGTCCGAATAGTTTTGAAAATTTTTATAAAGGTCCAGAGAAAGCAATCTGTCAAGCAATACATAACTCTAAACGAATGCTAGATGCCAAGGAAGAATAGCTAGGAGTAGGGTGGAATTACTTAAATTGGATGGAGAAGTAGACTTCAGTAGATTTTTCATTCCTATGTATGTGAAGAGCCAACCTTATCTCATTCTATTAACCTTAAACTTGTTATTTGTATTGGCAACTATGGTTTTGTCAGTTGATTAGAAAACCTTAGCTCTCGGCTGGTTTTTATAAACGTGTATAGGGTATGCGTACGGTGAGATCATATCAGTCCCTGATAACCTTTCATTCATAAATTTATTTCAGTATAACCTATACGGAGAGCCAGTAGTATCTGTTTGTGTTCAGGAGGAAACTGATCACGTGGATATCAGTGCTGAAGTTAGAGTAAGTTATTTAATTTTTTTTTTTTTTTTTGAAAATTACTCCTTTTTGTTGTAAAGTTCTATCATGCATCATGTGTCAATCAATCACTTTTAATAGTATATGGAAACAGTTCAAGCAACCTACTTTCATAAAGCGAAAGAGAAGGGAGTTTACATTGTTCAAGCATGTGGATTCGGAAGTCTTCCAGCAGATTACGGTACATTCCTAATGAAGAAGCAGTTTTCAGGTAATTTCAAGTCTAGTAATAATTTTTATTGATTTGAAACACTTTAATTAACTGTTTGAAAGATAATGATGACTGTTTAATAATGCTAGAGTAAGACACGCCTGTCTTTTTTACAGGGAATTTGAATTCCGTAGAGTATTTCATCGAGTACACGAAAGGCCCAGAGGTGGGTATATCAAATTTTAAAAATCATTATGTACCGATATGTTGTAGTTATGTTTTAGAAATCAAATATATTGGCATGACCCCTCGTTTTAAAGAATTTTACAAGCTTTATAATTTCGTATAATGTTTTTGACTATTTTCGAAACAAATTTCTTTTCGTGATTTTTTTTTTAAAAATCGTTGAGTACTTAATTTTCGGAATCAAATATTGGTGTGACCCTTCGTTTTAAACAGAATTTGCAAGCTTTAATGTTAATGTAATATAATGTTCTTGACTATTTTCAAAACAATTTTTTTAATGATTTGGTGTGACCTTCTAAAAAGAATTTTTCAGGGTTTAATTTGGTATAATGTTTTGGACTATTTTCAAAAAAAAAAAAAAAAAAAAAAAAAAAAAAAAAAAGATTTTATTTCTAAAGAGAATTCTACAGGGTTTAATTTGGTATAATGTTTGACGATTTTCAAAAACAAATTTTTAATGATTTTTTTTAAAAATCGTTGTGTACTTAGTTCTAAGAATCAAATATTGGTGTGACGCCTATTTTTAAAGAGAACTTTACAAGCTTTATTTTCGTAAAATATTTTTGACTATTTTCGAAACAAATTTTTCTTCATGATTTTTTTGAAAAAATCGGTATGTACTTGGTTTTAGGAATCAAATATTTTTGTGACCCCTCGTTTTAAAGAGAATTTTACTATCTATATTTTCGTTAAATGTTTTTGACTATTTTCGAAACAAATTTCTTTTCATAATATTTTTTTAAAAATCATTGTGTAGTACTTATTTTTAGGAATCAAAAAGTGGTGTGACCCCTCGTTTTAACCAGAATTTTACAAGCTTTATTTTCGTATTATATTTTTGACTATTTTCGAAACAAATTTTTTCATGATTGTTTTGAAAAAATTGGTATGTACTTAGTTTTAGGAATCAATATTGTTGCAACCCCTTGTCTTGATAAGATAAATTTACAAGCTTTTTTTTGTAAAAGGTTTTCAAAAAAATTTTTTTTCGTGATTTTTTTTTTTTGAAAAAATAATCGTTTTGTACTTAGTTTTAGGAAACAAATATTGCTGCCACTGTCAACTTATTGTCATTTATTGTCAACTTCACTCTGAATTAAATGAAATTCTGTACCTCAAAGATTTCTCCAAAAGATAAGAAAAGGAAAATTTTAGATTTTTATTACATTTTTTGACTTAAGTTAAATTAATTTAATAAAAGTTGAATAAATAATTACTTCAAAAGTTCGAACTAAAATCCAAATCGATTGTTCATCTCTCGTGAAAACACTAACTGATGACATTTTGCTGCTAAGGAATGTACAACTTTGGAGGCATTTAAAATAATATTAGCAAGACAATTTTTAATTAAAGAAAAGCATAAATATTGGTTAGGGGAGAGGGGGTACAAAAGAACAACACGCATTTCCTCAAGTAAATTTAAATTTAAGAATCTAAAAAATGTCTCCAGTAGATTGAATTCTGCCTGTATTGGAAGGTGCAAAGTAAATTTTCATCTTAAAAGACCGAAATTTGAGGAAAACTAAATTACATATAAGAATCAGTTTCTGTTTCAATATCTCGAAAATGTACAGGGAAATAGAGAAAAATGTACCTTTTGTTCAAGTGTGCCCTCTTCCGTACTTTGAGATAAATTTGTTACTTTAACAATTTAAATAAAAGTATCCCTGCTATTATTATTTGAAATGTCTCAAAGTTTCATTATAACATAATTTTAATAATTATAGTTAATTAAGAGTGAATTTGAGTTGTGGTCAAAGGGCTATCCAAATTGACGTCGAGACTACAATTATACGTCACAATTTCGAGCGTCTCTGGCCTTACGAGTCTAGGTGGCCTTTCCTGTAACCATACTATGAAAACTAAGCTTTAATTATGAAATTATAACAATGGTTAATTATAGGGCAGATGTACCCATGTCGGGACGCTTGATTCAATAGGAAACTCTCTTAAAGATAAATGGAGCAGTAGAAAGTTTGATGATTTACTAGATAATGAAGTTTTTGGGAAAGAAGTTACAAAAAATAAATATAAGCTAACTAAACGGTATGTATTGATTGTATACTTCTAAATATTTTTAAGGCACTGTCTATTTGCCCGGCAGATATACTCTCTAAAACTAATCCTATTTACCCACCATTTGCCCGACAACGGTTCTGATTGGAGCGCAGGAACCGCGAGACCTACGGCGCATGCGCCAACTAGTGCCAACTGCCGGTTTTACCGGGCAAATAGACACTTCATATTTCTAAATAAATTAGATTAAGTATATCAAATCAACAATCAGTTTTACTTAAAAAAGAGGTTATAAGTTTTATAATTAAGTCTTGTGATACGAGGGAATCATTTAACAATGACTGTGTGTGTACTGTGTAGTAATTCAATAAAAAAGGCAGCCTTATGAAATTGTTTAAATTTCATCTTTAGTCTGATGACATGTGCTTTAACTTTCATAGATTTTCACGAATTTTAGCCGTGGGGTTAATTTTATAATTTTATTACAATAAGTAACCTACCTAAATTTCATGTCCGAAGATTGATAAACTATTTAGGATTTAATATCATGTTCATTATGTTCATGTTCAAAGTCAAACTTTGAAATTAAATTAAAAAAGTAAATAAGCATCCCAATGGAAAATTGATTTTTGCGCGTATAATCCTTTCTTGGATATCTCCATCGAATAAAAAATAAAATAAAAATGCGGGCATTGTCCATTAGGTAATTTAAAACTTTTCTGTAAAGCTACATGTTAATAAATGAATGGGCTGTAAAACCGAACAGAATTACATTTTTAAAACTTTTCTTAATATTTATTTTTACTCATAGGGAATATATTCATTATTGATTATTCTCTATAATAACTTTTCCTTATCGAAACCTTAACGTACAGTAAAAATGCGTTAAAATGTACCAAAATAAAAAAAGACCTTGAAATTTAACACCCCCCCCCCGAATTTCCAGCATAACTTATTTCTATAAATGTAAACTCTAATGTGCAATGAATTAGGTACCATGTAAAATTGAATTCTGTATTATTCATGCAGGTGTTCAAATGAGCCCCTGTATTGGGGCACATTTGAACAGAATTTCTCAATTTTTAGAATGTTGATTCAAGTTAGAAAATTCTTGATAAATGGATCTCAATGTGAGTACCAACATTTCAGGGGAACTGAAAATTTGTGAATAAATCCGTTTCTGCTTCAATATCTTATAAAAATAAGGAGCAGTAGTCAAAAATGTACTTTTTGTGTCCCTCTATCTTTAAGGATGATGGTGCTAAAGAAGTGTTACTGTTGTTTAAAAAAATAATTACACATTATACTAATTTGTGTGTAACCTATATAATAAATACTTTCGTGTATTTACTGATATGTGAGAAATAGCTTTCGTTTTAAAATTGTATTTAAAGAATTAAAAATCTATTTTAGATTCCCGTTACTGTTCTACAGTTCCGGAAAAAGAGGATGGTGGCATGATTATTCTTTGATGGGTCCTGATGATAGAGTTCTCAAAAGGAGCCAAAAGTTTGATCACAAGTTTTCCAAGAAGCGACCAGTAATATAACGACCCATTATTTATACCTACGGCTATGATCAGACGTTTATCAACGACACTGGGCAACAGAATTGAGCTTTTTCCGGACAAAAGCAAAAAGCATTTCACATACAGACAATATACTAGTATTCAACTAACTTGAAAAGTGAAGATTGTGATTTTCTTCTATGTTTTGCTTCTGGAATGTTCCATTTATGTCTCCTGAAGTAATAAGCACGAATTTTAGCCCTCCATTGACCCTGATGCCTTTTGTATCAAGCAAAATACACTTCCCTTCAAAAATCAAGAATCAAATAATGACAAATGGCGATACAGCGTCTAACAAAAGAAATTATTACAGACAAAATCGTATAATAAGATCCTCAAAAAGTGTTATATCACTACCTCAGAGCAACAGTGGGACATCTTCTATGGACATGTCATGGAGGAGGTCTCACTGTTGCTCTGAGGTAGCGATATATAGGAAATGTTAAATATATCCTAACAACAATTTAAAGGGATACAGAAGCCCTTTACATTGATAACAGAGTTTCATCCCCATTCACACTTCATACGCGAGATAAACGTTCATTTAAGAAGCATTCAATAAAAAATTATTAAAATTGTAATGAAAATTCATATCCTCTAACTCAGTGCATAATTATAAGTGCATCTGCTAGCTTAATTGATGCACAATGGAGAGATACTGGCCCAGTCTTCATTTAGGGCAGATTATACCTCCTGATCGTTCCTGTTGGGTAAATAAAAGTGCTAATCGTTTTTTTCACTTTTCAACTTGTTAGATTGAATGTAGGGAGAAACCTAAAATTTCATTCATTCATTCATTCAGTATTTTAACTATTGATATAGCCAACGCATGATTTGGTACAGTACCTATTGTTTTCTGCAGGGAGTAAAACCCTGACAAAAATTACCATCTAAAAGCCGGTGGGTAAAGAAAACAAAGTACATTATAAAAATCTCTATAATAATCTAATAAATAACTTAAAATATTATTTGGTATATATAATATAAATTACCTTTATACGTATAAATCCCTAAACACTCCTCTAAGCATTATTTAAAAACATCAATAGTACAAAAACTCTGGGTGATGGAGAAATTCTGATTTCAGATTTGAAATCTGCCAAAAAAATTATGTTAGAAACACCAAACAAGTTTCTTGGGCCAAAACCCTTCTTTACCAGTGTTATCATTTTCCGTTTATTATGTTGATAAATAATGTACCTAATAAGTATTCTAATTTCTCGTAATTAAGTACATAATAAGACTTATTATTTTTGCTCATAATATTTAATCATTTAATTTTAGGTGCAATCTTATGGATATTTCCGCATTTATCACATAAAGGAAGTTCTAGCTGGTTTAGTAGTACTTTTACTGGCTCTATTTTCTTGGGGAAGAAAGATATTATTTAAGGTATTCTATTGTAAAATTATTTTCGTGCTTTATGACTTTTAATTTTTATATATTCGAAGCCTCTAGTTATTTGAAAACAAAGCAGTACTTTTTGGAAAAGTAGTGCTTTGAAAAAAAAATTGAAGTAAAGAAATTTTGCCAAAGAACTTACTTAAAATTAAACTTACAGAGAGTAAAAAATTATTTAGAAATTAACTACCCCAAATCTAATTTTATAATAATTTAACATTTACGCACTTAAATGATTAGATGCAAATATTTATGCTTATATTTTCACCCGAAAAAAAATTGGTTAAGTTTCAAATATATTTGTATAGTAAAAATTGGTAGTCTTTTAATTTCACAAAATGCTAGAACCTTAGAAAAAAATGTTAGTTCATGTGTTCTTTATTAAGATAAAAATATTTATTTTATGCATGCCTTTTCTAGCATCCCTCTTTCTTCACATTAGGAGAATTTACAAACTCAGGACCAACAAGAGAACAGGTGATTTGATTTGACCTTTCTAATTTGTAAGGTATAAGTTTAATTGTTAAGATATTTGGTTGCATGAATCAGGTTTTAAAAAACTCCAGATTTTTAGTTTCTTATGTATTTATAATGATATGCTCGTTTTAAGAAAAAAATATCTTAGGTTTCCAAGGAATCTTCTAAAATAACTCTTTATGGTAACGGATGGTCACAAACAGAGGATGAAGCGAATGTATATGAAAATAAACCTGACAAGCATTTAAAACTGACTATATCAGGGCCAGGTTTGTAAATAATTACTAATTTCTTAAGAATTGATAAATTTGAAGAAAAAATAATTTAATAACCCATTAGAAAATAATTTATCTAAATGTCAATATGACAATCCTTATTAAAAACAACCTTCGTGTTTAATTATAGAGGAGAGGAGGGTATTTAGGAATACCATTTATATTTTTAAGAATAGTAACCCTTCTTCTGGTTTTAAATAAAAATCCCCAATATAATTTTAAGTACATATTATACCTAATGGTAATGAAGTGTCAATGGTAAAAAATAAAACATTATTTATTTTGTTGTTAAGGAAAAAGTACTTTTAAAAAAGTTACAATTGGAGGTTTATATGGAATAGTCGGGTAATATGGAATAGTTGTTTACAACTATTGAAAAACTGATTAGACTTCAGAAAACATGGTTACTTTTAACTATAAAAACAATATTTAAAAAATTACATTCAAACAATTTTGATTTTGAGTCTATTTACAAAAGTCAAGCCTAATAATCTTCCTTACAGTAGGTACAGTCAAGATGAGCTCATAGAGAACAGCTAATGCGTTGAATCCAAATTTTTCTTCGTTCATCTTTGGAGAATTTTCCGTTACAAAAGATGTATTCAGCATCTTTGTTTTCCGGTTCTTTAGTCGGTGGCATGAAGTGGATTATTATGGAATACCAAGTATCCCATAATACCCGAAACGCCATCTTGGATAATAAACCATTTTACTGACGGATAAAACATTGATAGCTAAAAAACGACTACAGTGTAAAAAACTGTTATTCTTTTAGTGTATATTATGCCAACAAAATTAAAATCATCATAGTTGATTAGAATATCTTTTGGTTCAAAATTTTTAATTGGTAATTATTTCCAGATATATTTAAAGGCATATAATTTTATAGAACTGTTGATTTAACAGTTTTAATTAGAATGATAATATATAGTTGTTTAAACAAATCTTAATTTCGTTATTTAATTATAGAAATTGCTTATGCTTTAACATCGAGGTGCGTCGTTCATGCAGGATTGGTCATCTTGGAAGAAAGAGACAGATTGCCTTTAGAGTAAAAAAAAAAATATTTCCCTAGCATTCTAATAGAAATACCTTAATAATTTATTTTTTAAAACATAGTATTTTTAAAACATATTTTAATTAAGAAGTAAAATATACTTGGTAAAATAATTTAAATTAACATTTGACACAGACTGTTTTTAAGAAAAGTTTTATACCTTTCATTTTTTGACGAAAAATAAACAGCTAACATTTAAAAACATAACTTTTAAAATTAATAATTTTATTTAATTCAGCAAGCATTTCCCTTAAATCATTAGTTTATAGAACTAAACCATAATCAATAGGTATACTTAAATTCTGTTAAAGATTTTGTACTTAATTTATTTGTAAATTTATTCAATTCTAAATTATCAAAGATTATTTTTGTGTAATGTGTATTTGAATGATGAAAATTATTTAGGCATGATCTTTATTTTTAGGGGAGGCGTTTTAACTCCAGGAGTGGCGTTTGAAAACACAACACTACGTCAAAGACTTGAAAAGCGAGGAGTAACTTTCGAATTTTCAGAATAAAATTAACTTTCTGTGACCCTTGTTAAATTTAATATTATGTTCCAGTGAAAAAATTTGGCATTTTGTTTAAAAAATACTTCCCACGTTGAATTTATTACTGGACAAATAATAGAAAATAAATTTTTAGTCCTTTAAAAAGGGGAGTTTATTACATGTGTTTTATTTTTTTTTTAAATCTTTACATATAGAAAAAGGTATGTTTTATAAGTAATCAAAGTGTAATTAATTTTTAGAAACTTTGTACCATTTTAAACAAATTTCTTATGTAATATGGATATTGATAATTTCAGCTTATCTTTCAGTGCATTGTAAAGCTTTATTACGTGGGTTAGAATTCAAATATTAACATTTAAAAATTCCAGGAATATGTTTTAACATAAATTAATAATATTTTAAGACCAAGTTGGCAGAAAAAGCAGTTATTTTAGTTAGGCATTAACATACTCAAGATATGATAGTCATGTACAAACTTCAAATACTGTAGGTAAAGCACATTTAGAATTTTACACTCTTTAAAATATTTTTTAAAATATCAGTCTAGTTTACCTTTATATTTTCTACCCCTCACATTTTTTACTGTTACTTTAATTGCTTGTAAGTAAGTATATGGATTTTGTTTCCATAGCGCAGTTTGAAGTAAAAATAAACAAGAAGAAACTTTTTCGTATTTTTCTGATAGTAAGTAGTTCAACATAGTTGTAAAATTATTACAGAAATTATTTTTATTAATTGGTCATATCCCTAAAATGTAATGCTAGGAAAATGTTTTGCTTTATGTTTTTCTTCTTTTCAAGTGTTATTATTCAAAAACAAATAAGTTATAAACACAGAAACGACATATTTATTAAAAATTTACAAGCGATTTGAGTATAAAATGATATTTTGGTTATCACATGATGACTCAGATGTGCATTGAAACATTCCAGCCTGAAAAAGTCAAAGTTTTGATCTAGATCATAAATTTAACCTCATTCTCGGATTGGACTGTCTTCTCTGATCTCCGCCTTGAAAATGATTCCCTTTGGTTGCAAAAGACCTTGACCTAAATTAAATTCCAAAGGAACCTACAATAAAAAAGAAAAATTCACTGTACTGGTGCTACAAAAACTGAAGATTTATTTTACTGAGATATTTCCTACATTTTCCTATTTAGATAAATATCTGAAGACTGGTAGTGGATAAATCCTTTTGAACAATTTTTGATAGTGTGGTACATAGAGGTAGCAGAGGTACTACATAGAGGTAGCAGAATAATAGAGTGTATATCTGTTTCGAATTAAACATTCCTACTATTTTGTACCCATATGAATATTCTTAAAATGACAACAACTATTTTTAACGAAATATTTTCAAAGCAATTCACGACAAAGATTTAAGTTTGTATTTTTTCTGGAATTTCTTTACTCAGAATTTTTTGATTTGCTAAATTAAACTTGGTAATTTTCAACGTTGACTTTTCAATAGTTCGAAAATATCTAGTAGTACCTTTGTTTCTGGACATTTCTTGATGATGAACTTGGCTATGACGTAAGCAAGGCACGTTTTTATCTCCATGAGGGCGAATCTCATTGCAACGCAGTTCCTGGGTCCGGCACCGAAAGGGAGGTACGTGTAGATGTCTCTGTTGCCTCTTTCTTCTGGCGAGAACCTGTGCGTGCAACACAAAAACAGCATAAACTATAAGCAAAAACTTTCAATACATGAAAATTCAGAGTAATAATCAATACGTCAGTTTTTAGAAGGAAATAGTAATCATAAACGGAAAAGGATTTTTGGGACTCTAAATTTTATCTAACCTTTGCTTCAAACCAAAATTGGGAGGTAAGAAGGGTTGATATAGCCCATTGTGTTGAGAGCCAGACAACTAACTTTTAACAAATTTCAAGTTTTGGAGTTGAAAACTATAACATTCTTTTTATTATGCCTCAGTCAATTGTTCACTCTTATTAACTTTATTTTTCACATTTTCTGTTAACTGAGGGAAATGATTATCTAGTTTTTAATTTAAAAGTTCTTTACTGTTTTTAACTCTGAAACTTCTTGAAAGGATTTTTTCTCATCTCTACTCAATTTTTGAACAGACTTAATTTTTTTCAATTACTATTCTGTATCAAAAAAGGAAATAGTTAAGTACTTAGTAATTTTATAATTGAAATTCTGCGATTCATAGAAGTTTTCGATTTTCTCAAATCTTGGTTTTGAAAACTTACTCGTTCCCTTCTTACTGAGTATGAGTATTCACGTGTTTCTTATTTTTCAGTTCCAGAAGAATCACACAAAGAAATCAACGAATTCCATTCATTAAATATTCCAGATAATTTTTCATCACTTTAATGGTAATACTTCATTTAAACTAAATGTGAATCCACAGAACATTTGAGAGTTGAGGAAGGAAAACGCAATAGAAATAAATAAATTACCTTTCTGGGTCAAATTTTTCTGGGTCTGGGTAAAAGTCAGGATCTCTGTGCATTGCATACGATGGAATGGTGACAATCATTCCTTTGGGAATTGTGATTCCGGTGTCTCCCAATTTGTAGTCTGCCGTTGCAAGTCTTTCCAACCTTGATATGAGTTGAAAAATCAGTAACGACTACTAATTCTCGTTATTGTGAATGTTTCTTAATTTAATTTTAGAGTAGAAAAGTTCCAGTTTACCTAATTGCCGGAGGAAATAGACGTAGAGTTTCAGAAATTACGTTGTCCATGTATTTCATGTTTTGTATTGCTTCATAGTTCAGTTCACCCTAGAGAAAGTAAGTGAAAAGGTAAATAATGAGGGGGGGCGCAGGGCCCGATTAAGGCAAGTCCGGGCCCAACGCCCAGGTGCTTTTAGGGGCCCCTCTCACGAAAAAAATGTACAAGAAACTGCGTCATTGGGTTACTATTGCTACATATACATACTATACTACAATGCTAACCTCGAAAAAAATTATACACCTCCCCTTTTCTAGAAAAATTTTCTTATAATTTTTAAGAATAAAATTTTATCACATGAAATTTAATGTTTCGTGAAAAAAAATTATTTTCAGACCATTTGGGAGCCCCTAAAAATCATGGGCCCAAGGCCCGGGCCTTGCAGGCCTAGGGAGTAATCAGGGCCTGGGGGGGGGCGAAGTAAGGTAAAATAATGATGATCTTTAATTTTGGATAGAAAACTATTACAAACAATGAATACAAAAGTTTCTGAAAAGGTTTCAAGCAAATTTATTTATATTTATTGTCCATTACGGAAACAAAACAATTTTACGTAGTTAAGTTATGTTAATATTTTAGATTAAGCTGGTTAATAGCCCCGCATTTGGAAAGATAAAAAAAAACACCAATGTGCGGATTGTATTGTGCAATATTGCAACGTGCCAATATTGTATTCCTAACGAAAGCTTGTCATTTTAAAATAAAAGTAGGTAATTGGATATTTCATGTCCAAACCAAGTTATTGTATCACGAAATAGATATCTAGACTTGCATTGTTCTCTTTGATAGCTTGATCAACTTCGTTCCTCAGTTTCTCCTGTATTTCCGGATTGAGGGCCAGGTTATAGGAGATGAAGGAGAGAGTGGAAGCTGTGGTGTCGTAGCCGGCGAGGAAGAAAATCACGCACTGCGCAACCAGCTCATCCATAGAAAGATCTGCAAGAAAATAATTAAGTTTTTAGTCGAGAATTTCTTTAATTTTAAGCGATATGTGTGTTTTACTGATATTTTAAATCTTTATTTACTGCCAGATTTATCCTTGAGATCGATTTCCTAACTAAATATTTCCTTGTAAAAACGATTTTACTTAGATCTATGGCTTAGATTTTAAAAATATGTTAATAGCTCAAAGTAAAGTTTATTTCACTTAGTTCTTAGTATAATTTCTTAAATAAAAAAAATCTTTCCCAAACATATTGTTTAAATTAAAAACTATCTATACAGGGTGTATCTGAAATGATGCGACAAACTTTGACGGGTGATAGTACTCATCCAGACGAACAAGAATTGGTATAGAAAGGGGGGTCGCAGATACGCCGTTAAAGAGCTAGGACCTAATGTAGTGCGAGTGCGTTTCTAAAGGCCTGTGTGACGAAACAAAATATAATAAAATGAAAAACATTATTGCGTGAGGTACAGGAGTATCCGTACTACTTAAATCCTCAATGTGATAGAAATTGGACCACTTGCTAAACCGTGGGCTGAGTTTTAAAACGTGCAATATTCATCTTTTAGCCAAAGAATGGAGTTCCCTTACATTAGTGTAATGGTACTTAGAAAAATGATGATCGGGGAAGGAATTTTCAATGATCATAAATTCAATGATCAAGTGTTAAAGCATCATTGAAAATTCCTTTCCCGATCATCATTTTTCTAAGTACCATTTAGGGAACTCCATTCTTTGGCTAAAAGATGAATATTGCACGTTTTAAAACTCACCCCACGGTTTAGCAAGTGGTCCAATTTCTATCACATTGAGGATTTAAGTAGTACGGATAATCCTGTGCCTCATGCAATAATGTTTTTCATTTTATTATGTTTTGTTTCGTCGCACGGGCCTTCTAAAAACGGCCTTTTGAAACGCACTCGCACTACATTAGGTCCTAGCTCTTTAACGGCGTATCTGCGACCCCCTTTCTATACCAATTTTTTTTCGTCTTGATGAGTACTATCACCTCTCAAAGTTTGTCGCATCATTTCAGTTACACCCTGTATATTTTATAATGGTACTTAATATTATAAAATATTCTTCTTGTACTTACGTATTATTGCGAAAATTGTTAATTTATAACTATATTTATAATAGTTTTTAATGTTATAAAAATTAGACTTTTATAAATGGCCATCATCCCATTCTTCCTCATTACCTTTTCAGACACCTCGTATTATATTAAAATTAATATAAATTATTCATGTCTTTTTATCTATAACAAGTAAGATTTGTATTAGGTAATTGGGTAAATTGCAATTGCTTCGCTTATTCAAATTGAGTAAACGAAAATTTACTTAAGAATGAAACTCTGTTCATTTGTTATCTCAACGGAATCCAAACCCCAAACCTTTTCAAAGGATTTCTCCCCCTCCCCACACACACACGGCTTGACCTTCATTTTAGTTAGTTGAGATACTTACGTTTGGAAGTGGCCGTTTTGAGGACCTGTTGTTCGATGTCTTCACCGTAATTGGAAGCGATGTCCTGTTGTCCTTTTACTTCCCATTTCTGTTCCTCCGACACTTCTTTTGCTGTGTCCATTAAAAGCTGCAAGAAGTCGTTCCGAGACTGGAACGCACGGAAGTTAAACGTTACAATGATTATTCTTTCATGAGTTATGTCATATACAGTATAGAGGCAGTCAAAGCATGGTCAAGCCCTTTAAAACCCAAAACAATTTCTTCATATACCTACAGTTCAAACTGGAAATAAGATTCATCTTCAATTTTATGGAATACGAATACACCATAAGTGTTCCAGCACTTCCTAGTCAAAGTACGAGCAATATGTTCTTCTGGTTGAATTCATCTAGAGAGCGAAGAGATCACCTACCTTTACTTAATTTATCATAATTCTTGTTATAACAGGGTTTTAAAAATTCTTTGGTTATTTTATTTAGATTTTTAAAATTATTTTAGTAACCGCCATTTTAAAACCTAATAATAAAAGGCATTAGAAATAATTTTGTTAGGGCTTTAAATGCAGACCATAGACAGAAAAATATCCCAAATGGGCGCAGTGTAAGCTTACGTTTTACTCATTCCTTGTCTAAAGCAGGCGAAAAAAATTTAAAAATAGTTAGAGACTAAGCAGTTAGTTGTAAAAGATATTCTTGCTTTGAAAGTATCAATTAGTTTATTTTAGGTTTAAAACTAATTTCCGGAAACTAAATATCCGTTTCCTTAGAAAGGAATACAGGAAATTCACCATTCGCGCTTCGGCAAAGCAGCCGAAAAAAAATACACAGTTGCCTAGTGACTCTCCACAGTTTAGCTTAATACACCTAATTGGCGCCAACCTTGGAAACAATCAACTGTGAAAAGTTTAATTTAAAGAGCAGTAAAAGATTAGTTAGCAGTTGTGTCATTAGTTAGTTTAGTTAGTTATCTCTCTTGTAAGTGTGGTCGACTGTATAGGCAAGTAGCCGATCTTGTGTGTCAGACTATCAAGAAAAGTCGAATTTAAGGATGGCCTGGAAACCATCGTATGCTTTAACTTTCGGATGTTTGCATGAGAAATACAACACGTGTGATGTATTGTTTATTAGAAGATCGTTTATTGTTCAATTGAATATTTCATACCTTTCCAGTTTTCTTCCTGTCTTCCACAATCTGGAGTGTGACACCAATGAAAAAGTCCATGACAGTTTTGTCAAAGACTGGGATCTTTAATAGCTTCATCAAGCGAGGGGCAATAACTAAAAACATAAAATAACTTTAGTAATGTTTTTTATTCTTCTAAATCGGACGAGTTGTTTAAAAAAATTAAGGAAAATTTTTAGAAATAACTTTACCAACGCTTCTGAAGCCTTTATGTAGCACAAAAATTAAAATCTATGTATTTTTGTAAACATTTAATTTATCTCACCAAAGTAGAACATTGAGATAATTTTTAAGAATTAGGTTTGGTTTGTGTGGTTATTGTTTTATGGTGCAATATTATTAGGTTTATCATGTGATAAAATAAAGAATAAGAATTGGAGTGAGGTGGAGCTTGTGGCAATACCAGATAAGCCTCGTCGAGATGCTGTAGCCCTCTTTCGTCTCCTGGTAGGCCACGACTGCCTGGGCGAACACTTGTATCGTCTACACATTTATGACCATCCTGACTGTATAATATGTGACGCAAAGGAACCAATGAACAGAAAGCATCTTCATCGCTGCAAGATGCTCCACACTCTTAAGTCCGAGACCACAAGATATTGGCGTGCGAGAGAGCTCATGGGAAGATGACCTCGGTCTCTTTGTTTAATTCACCTTTTGGTGTTTTATGTTCTTTGTTATCTGTATGTATTCCCTGCCATTGGAAATAAAAAAAATGTGATAAAGGGGTCTTACATATTAATTTGAAAAATTCCCTTTAATTGTGTATTTTTTGTTCCCAGATGTCATTAAAATCTAAGCAATACTACACCTGGATACAATATATTACTACACTATCAAAGCAATCCATAAAATTAGTTTAATATTAACCTTTAATAGCATCTTATTGCAAATTACTCACAAAATAAAGCAAATCTCCAGTTAACTGTTCGAGAGAAGACCCTCCTGGCCATCTGGACAAAGGTGTTGTCCGGGTCGTTGTGAGAGTCGATTTTGGTCGAGAAAGCCGAACTAGCAATGATGTCCATCGTGAAGGCCCCGTACACTCTAAAAAAGTCCCAACAGTTACTGTGGTGGTCTATGGGGAAAAATAATTAACTTCAGTAATTCGCATAATTACCTTTTAGCATCGATGTTCTGGTTGGCTTCGGAAGCATTTTTAAAGTTTTGACTCAATGTCTTAGCACATTCTTTGAAAATACTCGCCATCTGTACGGGAAATAATTGTATTGGGTGGTGTACAATTAATTTAAATAAAGAACGTTAAAGCATTATTTTCAATTAATTCTGATATACATATGGGTTTCAGAACTATCATTCTACAGTTTAATTGGTTAGGATTAAACTGGGTGAACACTTACAAATGTATTCGATAGAAAAGAGATAGTTTGGCAGCAGTTTTTAATCAAGAATCAAAAAACTATTGGATAACAATATGTTATTGTGTACTTCAAATTATTTTTTTTAAATAAAACTTATGATAGAGAAATTGGGAGAATCATAGATAGTGAATATTCCCGAGTTAAATCTAGTTAAGTAACACATGAGGATTTTCAGTGGTATGAGTTTGACTTTGAGAAGGGCGATTTTGCTTATTACTTTTACCGTGTCTGTGTGCCGTGTTTACCGTGTCTCGTCTGACGCTAGATGCTATGATTTGGCCTTTGCGCCATAAAAGTTCAATTAATGAACCAACAAATCAGTGGTACTTTGAGAGAACTTTCTAGCTTACAAAAAAAAAAGACTCTTAGAGATATGATTCCCAACTATTTTCTTCATGCAAAGGAATAAAGATAAACAAAATAAATTTTGAGAAACAGTTGGGCTAATTATTATTTATTATTTATACTTCGAATTATATCAGTTATGTCGTAATTTTATGTTTACGGAAACTTATTATATCGCTTTTATCATTCTGCCAATTTTTGTGAACCACCGCTTTTTAAAACCATGTTTTGATGATAACCTGAAAATCCATGAACACAACTTTTAATTTATTTGTAAACTGTTATTTGTTATAGTTATTTGTAACTGGCACTGTTTTGTTACAAAATGCTGCAACCAAATTAATTGGAGAGCCGGTTCAGCCAGTGCTTTAGTTTGATCATTGAATAATTTTAACGATAGTAATAATAATTTAATAATTGGTGAATAATTTTAGCAACATTTGAGGTAAAATTTAAACCTGCGATTCATTCATTTACTTGTTCTGTGATTAATGATAAAATGAAATATTACGTACACATTGTTCGTGATAAAATGCGTTTGATATTATCTAATGAAATCGACAGATGAAATTGCGGTATTTACCGAAATAATAGAAATAATCTGATAACCGATTAGACTGGATGGATATAGCGATAACAGTTTTTGAAAGAAAGGTTTTCGAGAATTAATATACAAAACTCACCCGCTTGATTTTTCCAGTCGAAAATGTGGGAGAAACTATGCTTCTTATTCTCTTCCAATCTTCACCTGTGACAACAGACAGCATGCTGTCTAAAACTTTCTCACCCGAATTAAACGACTAAAATAAATTAATAATAAAATTACACACTTTAAAACAAAAATAATCTTCATGTAAATGTAATTGTATTAAGGTCAATGAACGCCTTAAAAACTCCGTAAAAAGTGTCGAAGACGTATTTCTCGCAGGTTTTTATATCCTGCTCATCCTGTATAATAATATCGGAGCATTCTTTACGTTGAATGAACAGGATGTTTCAACCAATCCACCCAACTCTGCACAGCCAAATTCCTGAGAACTGTACCTCTATGACTATGACCCAAAGGTTTCGAAACAATTGCGACAGAAAAAGCTATGGTATCATATCCAGTTTAGGTTAAAAAAAGTTAATGGAAAACGTGAACGCAGAATAAAAGATGTTAAAAATATGAACTGCGAATGCATATATGCGTGCTGTGAATTGAAATAATAAAGTTTTAAAAGAGGCTAGGAGGTCAAATTTTCGAAAAAATAATGAGTTATGAAGGTATAGTTCTTCTGACATTTTTATGTACCCCATGCAAGGATGCAGAGTTAACACCCTGTATAAGAAATTCGTAATTTCGTTCACTCTGAATATTGGAATAACTCAAGTAACTAAAATAACGAATACATACTCTTCTGTCATGGAAGAAATTGAAGTCTTTGACAAATATGTCCCTCAAGAGAGCCGGATCTCCTATTGAAATCGCAGCATTGTTGGCTTCGAAATGACTGAAATCAATTTTATATGTAAAAAATGTCAAGTTAAATTGATGAATAAAAAGTCAGTCTTACTAGCTAGTCTAGGGTTAATACATTCCCCTATTTTTTAAAAGATTATACCTTTTGTAAATATTAAACGATATTTTCAAAGCAAACAAGGCATCCTTCAAAGAGTTCACCCTGAATCTGTCTGTGTTCTGTTCATGCAACGAGTGTGTAGAAAAATGAACCAAGCTTTCACTACATTATTAATTTTTAGGCCTTGGTCTGATTTCAAAGCGAAATATTTTATTGTTTAAAATTTCTTTTATTATCAGGCCTTGGAATGATTGTAACTTTTGCAAACAAAAATCTTGTTTTAAAGAGGACTCGAATTTAGCGAGCTAAATGGTATAGTGTTAGAGAAGTGAAAACTTACCCATATATGCGACCAAGGTTTCTATATCTCCTCAATTCAACCTCATGAAGACTCTAAAATTAACAGCATATGTAATTTTAAAAAATAGAAGGGATCCCATTGTAATAAAGAATACATTTCATGTGTTATGCATTGAAATTGTTTTCCTCCATAAATTGTATTAACATACGAGTAAATCAAGTTTCCAAAAGCTGGTTAAACGTTTTCTATTTTAGATGGGTTAATTCAACAAGGAAGACCCAGTTCACCATCATTAAGTCAATTTCTTACCTCTGAAAAGCCTTCATATATGGATCCAAATAGAGGAGCCGTCTTGGCAGTTGGAATACCCCTCTTTTTCCAATAGTCATGATTGCGAACTGCATACCTAGAATTAAGAGTTAACAATTCACAATCCTATTCATCCTTTTGTAACCACCTAATTCATTTAAGAATTAACACTTCAGCACGAATAGGGTAAATTTTTATAAAAAATTACACTTGCTCTTACAAGTTGTGAATATGAAACATTTAAATCTTACAAATAATGTGACCACTGAAAGGGAAAAATAGCTGAGTGTATTTTTAACATAATTACTTGCGGTTTTGATTTGCTATGGGAGTGTTTCTATTGATCCAATTTGTTAAGGTTAGAACAATAGACCAATAACAGAGAGAAAAAATCGTCCAACTGCTCTCACCTCCATGGCTCTCACCGTGTTACGCAAGCCTCGGGATAGGTGTGCCGCATAAGGGATACTTTTAAAGATGCTTGGATTCATGGACATCGCCAAACAGTGTTAGGATACCAATACAGGAATTATATCTGTTTTTCTGTGTGACAATTTTTTCAGGGAAGTTAGAATCAAATGTTTGCATCGCATCATACATTTATATGGAAGTAGAGATGCAAAATTCCCGCAGTTTTTGAAGCATGGGAAAAAACCCGGGAATTTTGGGAAATAAACCCGGAATTTTGGGGAATTTTGAGGAAGTTTTGAACATAAACAAAGACGGCCATCTTTAGGCTTAAGGTTAAAATTTTCATTTCTTTTCTCAACACTTGTTATTTTTAAACTTATTAATGTTTATCTTATTATTAATAATGTTATTATTTCTTATTAATTTCAACATAAATAAGATTTCTTAACCGAGATTAGATGTTTTTTTCCTTCTCCTGTGTCAAAGGTCAAAATTCCCGAAAACTCCCGGAAATTTTCAAAATTCCCTTCCCAAAAAACCTGGTTAATTCCCGGGTTTAAACCGGGTTTTTTCCAGCCTTTGCAACACTATATGGAAGTATAGTCTCATAGACCGTAAAAATAATTATTTTGTGCTTTTGGAAAACTTAGAACTTATACTTGAATTGTGAGAGAATAAAAGAAAACTTGGACTTTTTTGAGAGTATATATTTAAAGAAACAAATGGTATATATGTTATGGGCAAAGTGATTAATCGGGCATTATTAATAATGCCCGAAGTGGAGGCGGGCAAAGTGATAAATTTCATTCATAAATTCCACTGAATTTATCACAATGCCCGGGCATTATTAATAATGCCCAGATTTATCACATTGCCCGTAACATATACATGTTTTTCTATGCAAACGCGAGAGAGGATTAAATTTGTGACCTTGACAATGGATACAGGTTGTAGACACGCGTGTTTGCAAACACAGGATGCGTCCTTGACAGAAACAAACAATAAGCATTAGAGATGAAGTGGCCATTTTATTTTGTTAACGGGGAAAATACCATGTTTTTGTCTGCATTCGATTTGAGACCTCGTCTTCCAAATAAATCTAAAGTAATCATTGGATGCTTCATCCGTCATCCTAACCGTTTAAATTTATTAAATACATTTATCCTGTAAAGAAAACAATTATCATTTCTTTATGTTTACACATATACTTTATGGTTTGGTTTTTGGATACATATATTTTCCGGTCTGTGTGCTTGATCTCAAATATCTTATAAAAGTAAGAAAAAAGACTTCTGGATATTTATTTATGACGTTCCAAAAAATCGAATTACTTCAGAGTCTCGAATTTATCGTCCCAGTTTTATTAAGATTGACGCAAAAATAATAAAACATTTAATAAAAAAAGTAATTTACTAAGTAAAGTAAGCCATTAGTAATGGAATTACTTTTTTTTATTAAATGCTTAGTGATTTTTGCGATTTTGTATAGTAATGACCATTGAGATTCACAACACTTTTAAAGCGTAAAAAGATCTTTCACAATAGTCATGAGACTAGGTTGATGAAATACTAGGTCAATCTTCTAAAAATATTTTTAATTTCTGCATAATAAACAATATTATTTCTCCATTATTTTTATTCTAAGCAGGTACTTAAATCACGAAAAAAAGAAGTACTAAATTTCTACACAATAAATAATGACATTTTTAATTTTTATTCAGTACAAAAAAGTACTTTAAACATTGTGGAATTACCTCGAGGGTATAAAAAACACTTACAAATAGAACAATCCGAGAGTGACGACTGCGATGACCGCAGTGATCGCTACAGGACCAAAAAGCAGCGTCGACTCCATCATAATGGTCGTTGTCTTTTCTCTTTGCTGTATCGTGAAGTAGTGCCTTCCTTGCTCAAGCAGGATGATTTCGCCCTAAAAAAAAATTAGCAAACAAAGCGGTGGAGGGCAGAGATCAAATGAGATCGAGATATGAAATTACCCTTGCGGAATGAAAGAACGGTTTGACGTTTGACACTCACGTGGTAGGATTGATCCGCTTTTCGCATAGAGTGGGGACGTCTATAAAATGATGTTGCGTTATAATAAACTCGGATTTCATATTCATACAGACAAAAGAATTCATACTCAATCAAGCTAACTAGTTGAGAATTTCGAGAGAACCTTCCTCAGATATTCAAAAGTACCTAGTTAATTCAGTTGTGTAAAAAACTGTGAAGTACTTTAATGCTTGTTGCATGTTTGACTTAAAAGAATAATTTTAATGGTATTTTGTTATTTTTCCTTTATGGGAAAATACGGATTCAGAATTAAATTGGTTGAAATAGAGTTGCATTCAATGATCACCTTTGTGTGTGGTGTGTGTGATTTAGTTCAAGAAAATTAGTAAACTTTAACCAGCAGATAAAAGTTACTTAGATTTTAAACTTTAATAAACCCAGTTATCTTTTTCTCGATTAAACGGTACAGCTGTTAATTCTTAATAAATTTAATCAACGTTATTTCTAAATAATTTTTACTTATTTGTATTGATATTTGTACCTAGAGTTTTCATTGGGTTTCCACTTTTAAAACTAGCTATTATAAAAGTGTTAATTGAATTGTCAGTTAGTGATAAAGGGAATAAAGACCAAACTAACAAAATAGCCTTTGGGGTTTTATTCTTAAATTGAGCTGAACAATTTCTCTTAAATTTCTTATACGGGAGGTTCATATTGATTTATCTTAGGTTATTTTTCATATGGGTCTTACATTTGTGCTACATAAATAAAATATTAACGAATTGACTCCATTAAGTAAAAGTGACTTAACTATACTCAATTTCATTTTATAATAAAATTTATTTTGTTTTAAACTTTTTATTTATAAGATTTATAATTTAAATAAAATTTAATTTTCAATTTTCGTTCAAAGAATATTAGACATCATTGACATTTATTAAACCGAACCTATGCTTTAATTTTAACCAATTTCTAACTTTATTTTTTTACTTTTGATTATTCACATCTGTACTGTAAAATGGGGAAAATATTTAAAAATATACACTTTAGTGCTACAAACTCGAATAAATGGTGGCCCTCATTTGCAACACACCTTTATACTAGGTTTGGGTGATTTTTAGTACACAAATTATAAAACATTTTTCAAATTTTCCAATTGTTGACACAAAAGGAATTCTCATCATAATAGAGTGTTTACTGGCATGATTTAAATCTCGGTGAACTGCATTTCTTTTCAGAATTTTGTGGAGGATGATACTCTGATTGGAGTTTCATGCTAAAGTAAGTAATCAAGGCGATATTAACTTCCAGAATTTGTTTTGAAATCCGACGCTTAATAAATTATAATTCATTATTAATTATGTAATAAATTATACGCTGTAGTCTTTTAACTTATTTTTTGACACCGAGATTCCTTTTTATTTTATTTATTATTGATTAGGCATTTATAGAATGGTCATCGAAATTTCATGAGGGGGTTGAACAATATATATGATATTTTCATACCCGCTTATCATCACAAAGTGATTTAATTTCATTGATAGATATTGTGCTATTGGGTCGAAAAAAAAGGAAATTGGAGACTTTTAATATGGTAATTTTTTTACTAAGAAGAGTTTCTTAGTGAATCTGAAGAATCGTTGTCTGAAAAATATGTATTAATCTAAACTTGCACATTGTAATGTTATTTCATGCAAAAATTTGCCACAAAAAAATGGAGTGTTTTTTTTTTTTTTTTTTTGTTATTTCATCACAGGGAATGTCAACCTTTTTTGGAAGTATGAGAAACACGTATTAAACGCACCAATTTCACTCTTTTCCTATACCAAATAATATAAAAAAAGAAAAATATTATTCATAGACCGATTATGATAATTTTGTCGCACGCGTGTCGTGGGTTGGCCATCCCTGCTTTAACATCTTTTGTGCTGACATCTATTAATTTTAAATATAAATATAATACCGACGAAATTTCCTGGTGATGGCAATTGCCATTTTACCATGGGGCGGCTCGTGGGGTTCACAATTATTTTTTGAAAATACAATTTAAGTAAAAATATCACAATTAGAACAGAAGAGGGGAAGGAAGCTCATCCTGAATAAGTTGCAATAGATTTTTATTAGCATTTCATTTATGTTATTATTGACTTATTTCGGCTTTCTTCATTTTTATTTGGGGTACACGTGCTTCTGTGCTCGTGCTCCTATGGATGAGCCGCCACCGATTTTACCAACATTCCTTATCAAAAAGGGAAAATTCCACTTTAATTTTTATAATTACATTTTTTTTTCAAATGTTGTTAGTACTAAGAATGTTTTTGATGGTTAAACATCATACAAATTGTCCGGCAGTAATTGACATTTGTTATTGTTACACAGACTTATTTTAATTTAATTAATTAATTAATTTATATTTATTTTATTTATTTGCAACACTGATCAACCCCATCCCAGAAGAAATTTATTTTACCAAAAAATACACTCCATCCCGGTAATATATTATTTTTCGATAAAAAGGCATAAGTGGATTTTAAACTATTTCTCATAACAGTCCTACATTATAAGTTATAAAAATTCCGTTGATTTCCGTAAAAATCCCGTTCGTAAACGTTCCATTGCAATGGAACAACACATTTCAAATTTGATACCTAGAAAAGAGTTCGTCAAGCAAAAGATGTATCACATACGTATAATTTTTTTTTTCGTTTGACATTGATAATTAGCTTTGAATAATCGATGCGAGGAAATGTAAAATGAGATTTACTTTTTTAGAAAAGCTTTGTAAAAAAAGGTGTAAAATGAAAAGACAATTGTTAAATCCATGTTTCTAAAATGAATTTCTTGGACGAGCAGTTGCTCCTTTGGAATGAATTGTATGATCAATGTGTGTTTATTTTTTCCCTGTCATATGTTTTTATCTATATGATATATTCATGTATTTTTTTCTGGTTATTTCAAATAAATTTGATTTGATAAATGAACAAACTATTTTGAAGGCTAAAAATATTCTTGTGCTGTTTATAGAAATGAAAAAGCAGAATTAATTTTGTTTGTTAATGACATCTAGTATTGCTAAAGCAAAGCTTTAAATTTTCAGATTTCCACCTGCTTTTAATATCCCTTTTTTCTAGCTTAGGAATATTTTTTCCTATATATTATAATGTTCTTTGAAGGACATGTTTTTTAATTAGTTAAAATTATCTGACCTTTAGGAAAGATCTATAACCTCTTTTAAATGTTTCGCTCAAAGAGTTTCTCCTAAACCTACACCTTCTACTAAAAAATATTTAAATTTAGGTAGAAATTATGGGAATGTGAAAAAAGTATTATTTTATTTTCCTAAAAATATTACATCTCTTAGCTAAAGATATCCTCAAATCTTTCTCCACATGGTATCCTTTGCAAACACCTTTATTAATTAATCTCTATTTATGTCTAATTAAGAAGATATGTTTCTTTTGTGTGTGTGTTTGGTAAATGTTTTGCCTTATTCCTGAAATCCCTCCTATTAACTTTATTTCCTCCCAACTTTACTCAAATGAGGTTTTATACATGTTACGTCCGATGTGGAAAATCCGGGCATTATAAATCGGGGCAAATATATTTCCAGCAAAGTTATAAATACTGTTTATTTGAACAAGAAACAATAAGTCTTTTCCATTTATTTTTCACTGTTTATTTATTACTAAATTTTCTATGTCTTTATTATTAAAGGGATAAATGCCATTGAATTTATCATATTGCCCGTCTCCCTTCGAGCATTACTAATAATTCCCGGTTTATCACTTTCCCCGTTACATACATATTTTTGTCAAAATGTTTTTATTGATTTCTATTCAAGGTAGATTAGCATTATAAGGGTTATACTCATTAGTAATATATTCAGCATTTTTTATAAGACCTTTCTCCTAATCTGGTATGAGAGCCCCTTTATACCAGCAATCTAATAATTGAAAAAAAAAAACTAATCTTTTAGATACTTACTAAAAAAACTAATTTTTTTTTCATATTTTTAAACAGTCTTAGAAAAATAAAATTACTTTAATTATGTTTGTATTAATTATTTAATTATTTAATTTTTTCAGATTATGCCCCATTGCATCTGGCGCCGTTCTTTAAGGGGATTATTTGAATTTTTAGTTATTTTGAAAAACAGTTGCTAATTTTCAAAAAAATACTTTAATTAAAACAGGTTTATAAGATTTAATATGATTAATGAATTACGTAAGAAACTGCTTTGAACACTATTACATCATAAAGTGTCATTTACGATACTAGTTAATTCTTATGAAATGAATATTTCTGAGAAAGATATGTATTTTTTTATCTGATTATGAAATTGATTCCAAGCATTGAATGTTAAAGAGAAAAACGTTTTGATGCATTAATCATCACAAACTCGAAAGTTGCGAAAGATTTATGAAAATGACGAAACATATCGTACGTGATACACTGACTTTCACAGAACTGTAAAACCGAAAAAATAAATGCACGTTAAATTTGCGTATTCAATAAAATAATTACCGAAAGTTATGAACTTTTAAAAAGTTCATCTTTTCTTCAATTATTTCAATAAAACCTAAGCTATTAATTCAACTCCACGCCCAGTAGTAGTCAAACGTACTTTGACAAACGCATTTTCCTGAATTTGAAGGGTGTTTTAACTTTTTAACCTTTTTTTTTTGAAAGGTTAGTAAATGAACAAAATAAAACTAAAACAAGAGCTTTAAAATATAAATTAATATTTTTCAAACCCAAATTTATTTATTGACAAAGGAGAAAGAAGAATTTACAAGATGAACTTATAACTTCGAGGAAGTGATCATATATAGGTATAATACTATCACAGTGATATATACAATAAAAATAGAAGAAATAATGACAAAATAATACATAGAAAAGAAAGTAGATGGGAAAAAAAAGAAAATGGCACATTTTACACTAGAATTAAAAACAAATCAATGGCACTCCATACGTTGTTTATTTGTTGTAAGTTTTTTTTCATTCTTAGAAATTACAAAAAGAAAACCTTACTTTTCGTAGAAAAGAAATACTTTAACACACAAAACACCAACTATTTTAAAATATTAATTATAGAGTAAAATCAATCTAAAATGACTGAAAAGCTATCCCTAGCTTCGAAAAAACACTCGACATTTTTAATTTGTATTTCTTTGGGATATACCTACTGACGAAACTTCGAAACTTCGAAACTTCAAAAGCAACTCTTGTGCACTTCACATTACTAAACCACTAAAAACGAATTTATGATTTCACACATTAAAAGGAAATCAAAGCAATCACTAACAATTAGTTTATTTTCTTAATGCACTTGTACTATGTTTGTTTCTTAGATGAACAAACCGGGTATCCCTATTTCTTTTACACGAAGAAATCGTTAATACTCCAAAAACGTAAATACAAGAATAAAACAGAACGAAATGAAGACCCTCAACTAAAGAAGTATTTATCAATTAAACAAAGACAGGGTAATACTATTACTAAATTGTTTGATTTGTTTTGTTATAAATATTTCTTCCGCATTGCATTGAAATAGGAAGCCCCCGAGAAAATAATCCTACTTAATATTTCAATTCTTTCATAAAGGGAGTGAAATCATTAGTATTTCATATGAAAACCATATAAATATAATTTCAGATGAATTATCGGGACATGCCAAAAACAACCAACCTGATCCGTCTCAAAATGAGGTACTATCAAGTCGTTGCAGGTTTTCTTCTAGCAAGCATCATAGTACAGTCAGGTAATTTCAAAATTTATCATTCATTTTCATATGTTATGCCATTTATATTATAAATACGCCATATAAAAATTTTTATGAATAGTTTCTAGATTTTTGTTGTCAGAATTCACAGTTAAAATTAAAGTGATGAGGATGGTTTTTTTCTGAAATAAGCTATAAAAAGAAGAAAAAATAGTTCACTAATAGAAAATAGTTCACTATACATTCTTATGATTGGCTGTTTAAATACGAATCTATGGTTAAAAATCTTTCGGAAAATATGGAATGAAATACGCTTAAGAAAGGTAAAAATATTTTTCAAATTAAAAATAGAAACTCCTATTTCTCTAAAATGTACGTACAACTCCTTTTGAAGAAATTCTACTAAAAACTTTACTAAAATAGTAAATAAAAACTTTTTTTTGAATATTATTGCTTGCCGTCAGTTTTTTTCTATTTAATAATGATAAAATCAATTACAAATGCCACCTGTGGGATATAGTGGCTTGAATATAACCTTTCAGCCTTTTTAATAACAGTTATGTATCTGCAAAAGATAACAAAAACTATTTTTTATTCCAGCGATAGCAGAAGATCCACCAAAGAATTATAAAGTTGGGGAGGTATGCTTTACATTTACGATTTACTCTTACAACTTCGATTGTAATTTCTAATTTCCTGAAAAATTCATCTTTATAAACAGAATCAAAATTAAAATTATATTTAATCCAGAAAGTGCAAACTTAACTTTATAAATAATATATAAATTTATAGTAGGGGTGATTCGTGTACTTAGGGCCACCCCCAATTTATTGAAATAATATTTAGTTCTAAGTTTTGCTATTTGACTGAGGGAGAGGCAACATCAATATCCATGTTAGCAGCTATTTTCAAAGCAGTCAGGAGATTGATATCGCTAGTAATCGATTAAAATAGTTTATCGTAAGTAAAGTTACATTTTGAAATTAGCTCTTATATTATTTTACAAAAAATGCTTTTCTTTATATTTTAGTAATAATTTTGCTTCTTAGGTAACGAACTAAAAGAGGCATTAAAGAAGTTACCAGTCCATGGTGATTTTTTAAAATTAAGACATTTTGTATATGAAATGATAAACATGATGAAAGCCTTCTCCTTATTTTTAGCCTCAATTTAAATTGGAAGCTGCTGGTGGTGGCAACAGCAAAAGCAACTTTGGTGGAGCTTTCAACGCTGGCGTTGGAACCAAAGTCTGGGAGAGCAAGAAGAAAGACATGAGCCTTGAACTTGGAGCAACCTATGGCAGACAATTCCAGAGAGTAGATGGTCACTTCAGTCAGTCTCCCCCAAAATTTGGAGTAGGAGGAACTTTCCGATGGGGCAAAAAGCGATAAGATATACGAATTTCAAAGCAACATATGTTTACCATTTTATATCAAATGACTGGATGTAATTCAATAAATTTTTTGATTCATCGAATTCCTCTCTGGTTTTGCTCTCTCCGGTGTACTTATTAATATCAGAATCAAACCTTGATCAACCTAAATTGTCAGAACAGGAACTTTGTCGCTAAATATAAAATTCAGAATATACCAGAGCACTTACGAATGGCCTCAGAACTGACGAACTGCCTAATACTTGCATAAATAAATGGTTCGTTAAAAACGATGAAGGTTTATAATGTTCATTATCTACATTTTTTTTAATAATGAATTGATAAAAGTTACGTACAAAAACATTTCCTCTTAAAAATGCTAATTTATCGCCTTAAAAAAATTTTGATGAGTACTTTTTCATTTTGATCGTGCTTGCATACATTATTTCATAGGTTAAATATATCTCTGCTCAGATTGATCAAATAAATAAAGTAAATTTATTGAAGTTCGAGGGGTTCGGACTTTTACTTGGAAATGATTGCAATGGTGATGCGGTTTTTTTATGCATGTGTTTCGCAAGAGGTTGCATAGTTTGAAAGTTCCAGATGGTTTTGAAATGATTTATTCCCTCACTCAGCTATAAAAGAGCAGCTATCCCATGCTGACAATTACTCTTTAGTGAACATCAGCAAAAGATCCGTAAACCAGCTCAGCATTTAACATCTGTAAGTAATATTTTGATTGCATATATAATTTTGTAATAATAATGAAGAAAACATAGTAACTATTAGAAAAATTGGACTGATTGCTAATGATTGTATTACGCATTATTGTAGGATTTAAATTATCAATCCAAAAATCCAGCAATCCATAATATCAATAATCATAATAATTTTATAAAAAGTATTTTGCATTTTATCAAAAGGGAATGTAATATTTAACTACCTACAATAAAATACTGTACTACAGCTACGCGTAATAAACAGTAAATGTATTCTATTTTAGTCGTAAAAACTAATTCAGTACACAATATCAAAAAAATGTGACAAATATCAAACTTTTGAATCTGAGAGTTATTATTTTTTACCCATTCTTCTACTTCTCACGTATCTCCATTTCTATCAGAGCTAGATAAAGTCCATGAATTCTTTCACCTTCAGCAAATCCAGGACCAGTTCGAAGGGTCCATTAAATAGATCCTGGTCAGAGAGGCCCAGGCATTTTTGACCCCTAGATGTGTGTATTTAGAAATGATTACTAAACAATATAAAATTGAGTTAGATGAAAAAAATTCTTTTTAATTAGTAAATGATTGTTGCAACATGAGAAATCAGATGATCTATACAAATTTATTTCAGCACAATTTATCAACATGTAGTTCATTTTTTCGGGCAAATAAAAATTCTTTAATTTCTAATATGAGGATAAATTTGTCATCCAAATTTGAAATATCTCATGCAATTGACCTGTAACCAACGTATTAAATACTAAATTTAAAAAAGAAAAGAAAAGTGACGCGTTAGTTACAGTTAAAAATCAATGTTGTTAAAAAAGTAATTATCTTTGTAAAGTATAACCGACTTAATAGTTGACGAAATTAGTTGATATCTTGGTGTCTGGTAGCTGTCCTGTTTTCCAGAATATAGAATTAAGTTCGTCACGATGGAATGACCTCTTTACAGTTAGTTGTTAAGAAATTGACTATTTTCTCCTTTTGTCTCTTAATTCTAATTTAGATTATTTGAATCGAGTCTGGTCCCAACAACTCAGGATAGTTGGAGCTCTATTGAATGTTTGTTCGGTTATATCTTTAGTAATCGGTTTAGTAATAGATTTTAGTTCGAAATATCTTTAGTAAGTCTTTCCAATGGAACTTCTAAAATTTGTTCATATAAGTAACCTCTATCTTGCTATTTCACTAATTTAAGAAATCTTAATTTTTGAAATTTCTTTAAATTTATAATTGAATATAGCATTGCATGCATTGTGGTAAATACACTGAATAATTGTTTAGTATGAAAGTATTATTATAGTATTTTATGAGTGAATGTTTTAGTTAAAGATTAAGAATTTAGTAAGTATTTTTCATACGAGTTCATACGAGGTTTTAAAAATTAGGGGGCGAGGCAATTATTTTATTTAGAGCATAACTTTAACGAATTGTTTTCCTTTATACCTCTTTCCAAATTTACTTCCTTTCCAGAGATAACTTACAGCACGGAAAAATAAATAAGTTAAAAAAATTATTAATAAAACTAAGGGAGTTGAAAAAAGAATATAGATGAAAATATTGTTGACAATATCCTAGAAGACGCACTGAAAAAACATCCATGAAAATGTCTTCAATATTTAAGATGTTAGCAAGTGAAAATAACACTTTTTCATGATTAAAAAAAAGAAAAGGTTGGGTTGATATTATGTTGATTAATTGGTTGATTGCTTGATAAAGTGAATATAGTTTGTCAATTTCAGTTTTGCCATCAAATTAAAATCTAACTAAATTTTTTATTTCCATCTAAGACATCTAAGAAACTTACAAAGATGAAAACGCACAAAACAATGATACGCACAAAAAGGCATTTTTTGCCATTTTTGGTCTGTTTTTGCCCTTTTTAAATCTGATAAATTAACTGCCGGTTTTTCTGTTCATTAAGGAGTAGTGAAAGTAGATACAGCATAAAGTTTGTACTATAGCGGGTTTTGACTGTATAATTACAGCTTGAAAAAAATTACAATAAATTTTCATGATTTGTAACCCATTATCGATTTACTTCTACTATAATTTTCAGTTGTACTATCCACCCCATTTCTTCAGACTTTTGCTCTAGAACACAATGGAGCTCTTGCCACTGGGACTAGCGGTTGGTGATAGCCTTTTTAAACTGGCTTCATCAACCGTTAGTTTCGGTGGATAGCTCTGCATCAACAATTCCATCAAGAGTATTACAGTACATCGATCATTTGTTTCGATAATGCATAGCCTTATATGTTTAGCTGCATACTAGTTTGCATAAAGTTAAAAGCATATAGTTTGTACTATACAATAGCGGGTTCTGACTGTATAATTACAGATCGAAAAAAAATTAAAATAAACTTTTCATGATTTTTATCCCATTATCCATTTACTTCTACTATAATTTTCAGTTGTACTATCCACTCCATTTCTTCAGACTTTTGCTCTAGAACACAATGGAGCTCTTGCCACTGGGACTAGCGGTTGGTGATAGCCTTTTTAAACTGGCTTCATCAACCGTTAGTTTCGGTGGATAGCCCTGCATCAACAATTCCATCAAGAGTATTACAGTACATCGATCATTTGTTTCGATAATGCATAGCCTTATATGTTTAGCTGCATACTAGTTTGCATAAAGTTAAAAGCATATAGTTTGTACTATACAATAGCGGGTTCTGACTGTATAATTACAGATCGAAAAAAAATTAAAATAAACTTTTCATGATTTTTATCCCATTATCCATTTACTTCTACTATAATTTTCAGTTGTACTATCCACTCCATTTCTTCAGACTTTTGCTCTAGAACACAATGGAGCTCTTGCCACTGGGACTAGCGGTTGGTGATAGCCTTTTTAAACTGGCTTCATCAACCGTTAGTTTCGGTGGATAGCCCTGCATCAACAATTCCATCAAGGGTATTAAAGTACATCGATCATTTGTTTCGATATATGGTTAGCTGCATACTTTCCTTCTAATCATGGGATCATCAATGTCCTTTTCTTCAGATTTGAGCAGAAATCAGATATTTTTACAGTAAGTATGAATATTTTTTTTTGTGCTCTTAAAATTAGTATTTACTTTGTACTTGAAGAATACAACGTTTAAGAAGAAAACTAAAGGGAATCTGTGGGAAATCACATAAAACACTGATAAAAAAAGATGTAAAAAAACTTCCAAAGTTTACCACATCATTTCCAAGCGGTCACTATACTATAATACAAATGAAGTTTTTAATAACACAAATCTTTCTATAACAACGAAGCCTAAGAATATTGTCGTTATTCACCCAAAAATTTAGCTTGGTTAGCTGAAGATATACAATATAATCATGAGCCTGGCTACTCACTATAATTTATTCTCAATTATTTAACTTAACCTTCAATAAAAGGTCATTAGTATGTATATTTTAAAACAGCTTCCTTTTACAAAATTTCAATACAAACAGCCTACTTCATTAAACAAACTCAAGAGTGGTTAAAGGAAACTTAAGCAAGTTGGTTTTCTGATATGTTTGAATAAATATAGCTGACTCCCTTCCATCAAAACTAATAGTTGAATAACCTTCGTAAAATATGTTTTCCAACTGTGAGTTTTGGTGGCGTGGAGTGCAACAGTACATCATTTCTCCGGTGACTATGAATTATGCTAGAAAGAAACCCTTCAGATGAACCTGACAACTTTCCCTTCCCGTAGGAATTACACTGTAAATGAAGTATATTTTTGAGTAAGAATTACTTTACTCTTATGTTTAATATAATCTAGTGATTATTAAGCCAGATTAAAAAGAGCCGATGGAAAAGTGTGCATAAAATACGATGAACCTTATAGGTTAGGCGTTTAACGAACAAGACAGAAGCTTCCTCTCTTGCAAAAAGTTACCCACAAGTTGTAATTTTTATTTTGTAAGTAACTTTACTCATTTCCTTTCCTTTATTAATATTTTACTATCACCGTCTCTTTGCTGATACCTCCTATTAAAATAGCAATACATAACTCTTCATTTTTTTAGTTATACCCGGATGTTCTTCTTATTAAAATTATGCTCCAGTGAAAATTTAGAATAACAAACTACATTCTTGGTAGTTGCTGCTAAGTTAGTGTAATCCAATGTGGTTAAAACCGAAAAGTTAGTAACTCTACTATGTATTATTTACATGTTACATGTATTATTATGTATTATGTATTAATGTATGTATATTCCTTTTATTAAATTTACAAAAAAATATCTCAATCTTCATTTTTAAAGTTACACCCAGAACTGCTTTAATAATTCATATTGCTATAAAAAAGTAATTAACAAACTAATCTTTACTTTTTAAGACTTTCAGAAAGCACTTTTTTTTAGTTACGTCGAGGAATGAATCGCATTTACTATTAAAAGTATCAGATTATAAAACAAAAACCTTTTCTGAATAAATTTTCTACCCTTTTTGAGGAATTTCTAACCAGATTTAAATTGTTGAAAATTTAAATTTTGACAATTTTCTGAATTAAAATGGAGAACGGAAATAATAAGAGGAGAGAGTATTTAAGTTAAACATTTAGAATTAGAACTTAAGAAAAACAAGTTGCTTATAACAAATAAGGATCTATCAAATCGAGCCGACAGCATAATCTCCCTTCTATCAGAAAAAATATGATTTTATGAGAAGAATCACATATCCTTTAATTGTAGTAACTGTTTACTTTTCATTTCAAACGTTCATTACGACATTACTTCACTTTAGTGAAATTTTTATTTATCAACAATAGAACAGTAGAATAATCCTTTCTAACCTTTTAAAAAATTCAAACCGTTTTTAATTAAAAAGAAACCTTACCTGCGTATTGCATATTTTCCCATGAATAATCGTTACCAAACAAGTTGCATCGCAAATAACAACTGTATTCTTTGTCCACCTTGGAAATGCCTTGATGTGACATATGTTTGTAGACAATAAAATTTTATTTTAGAAGAAAGTGATCTGCCCATTCATGCAAGAGGAAATTCCCAAAGGGCAGCATTCGTTTCGTATGTCAGAATTCTTTCATAAAATTTAGGTAATTCCAAAGCTTTTTTCTGAATCTTAATATATAAATATTTCTATTTCTATAGAAGCTATCAGTACAAGTCGTACAGTCTGAAGTGAAAGTGAATCTTCTTCTGAAGGCAGTATGAAGTTCCCAGTCTCTGCAGTTCTTCTTTTAACCATTGTTGTGTTTGAATCAGGTAATTTCTAGTTTTAGCATTCCTTTTATTTAGCTTTTCAGCAGTTTGCAAAGGATATGAACTAAACAAGTAGATATATGTTTCAATTCAGTTTGATAAATTTAATTCACGATTATAGATTATTTTTCTGTAATTATATTGGAGTAAAACCCTTTGATTATGTATTGATATAACTAAATATCTGATATGAATAATTTAAAAACAGCTTTTACTGAACAAAATAAAATATTTCTCCCTTACTACATTCAAGAATTACAATTCTCATAAAAAAATATTGTGCTCAAAACATTTAAAGATTCCCTAAAAAAAATGTTGCAAAAATTTTTAAACATGTACTTTTAATCAGGGGGATTATATTAATTAGTAATAGTAAGAATGTAAAGAAAACAAATCTAGTGCTTTTATTACTTAAATTTGAATTTTTGTAACTTTTGAACGACTAATTATTTTCTTCTAGTTGTTGCTGATGATCCACCTAAAGAGTATAAAGTTGGAGAGGTATGATGATATTTAATTTTCTCTTCCTTACAATAACATTTCTCTTCTCATTTATGTAATTCCCTTCTAAAACTCAAAATTTTACAATCAAAAACACTTTTTTCGTAGAAAAGCAATAGATAAAACATAACATAACTATATTAAGAGAATTATTAGGTGAATATTTTTTAAATAAGAAACCAAGTAAACAAACTATGCATGAGTTTAAGATTACAATGATCGAATTAAATTTTTGGAATTTTCCTTAGCTATTTTCATTTTTATGAACTTTTAAAGCCCAGGTATATGCTAGGTAAAGACTATAATACATAATCAAAACCTAAGTACTCAAAATATCTATAGAAAACAAATAAAAAAAAACTGAAGTAGAAAATCTTTTAAAAAAGAATCTGGAATTTTAGACACTTTTCGAAAAACTAAGTGTTTATATTCTTTGAATTTAAATTATAACTACACTGAATCACTTTAAAATGTTTGAAGAGCTTTCTTTATTTCAAATGATTAACATAGCTTTTAAATTTTATTTACTTTACGAGTTAAGGTGTTCAATTAAAAACATGATAACATTTTAACAATTAAAACATGATAAAAACCTTCTCCCCCTATTTTTAGCCTCAATTTAAGTTGGAAGCTGCTGGTGGTGGCAACAGCAAAAGCAACATCGGTGGAGCATATAATGCTGGGGTTGGAACCAAGGTGTGGGAGAGCAAGAAGAAAGACATGAGCCTTGAACTTGGAGCCAGCTATGGTCAAGCTTTCCAGAGAGTCGATGGTCACACCTACAAATCCAAGCCTCAGTATGGTTTAGGAGGAACCTTCAAATTTGGCAAGAGGCGTTAGAGAAATTTTGTTACATTCGTTACCATCAAATGCATTTACCTTTTTTGGTGCTATTTTAATAAACAATTTTAATTATTTGAATTTTTCTGTACCCTTTTTTTCTACATTTAAAACTTTTTCTCATGAACTCAGGAAGTGAATAGGAAAGGAAGTTTTAAAATATATTTGAATGTTATCATAAAATTTGGAAGAGGATAAGACTTTAATGTATACTTTACTTACTCTATAAATCATACTGATTGAGAACAATATGCTATACGTACCTTATATACCTTTTTATACCTTAGATAAAGAAATAGTCTTCTAGTCTCTCTGTTCTAAATATTTTTGGTGAACAGTTTCCAGTGAAAAAACCTTTTTAATTACTCATCCGTATCTTAACACATTTTTGGTATCAAAATGTTCCGGATTGTTTTGAGGATTCCGAGTAAGCTAATAGAATTTATAAAAAAATTCTCAATTCTAAAATAATACTTCCATTTTTATTAAATTACAGATAAGGTTACATGCGACTGCCAAACAACTTATTATTCATCATATCAAAACGCCAAATTCACGCCATATTCTATTAGAAAACAAGTAAAGTTTAAAATTCCCCGTTTTAAAAGTATAAAGCAAAACTTCACACATTTTGTCTGAAATTCGTAGTTTTTATTAGGTTGTGGTTATTTTTTGGTGCATTTTGATAATTGTAGATTATTTATGAAAATTAAATGTTATGCATATTTTGTCTCTTATTATTTTAAATCGCTTAAAATATTTTGTTTAATAAGTCTTTGAAGCAAAAATATGAATGAAAAAAACACTAGCTGTTTTGACGAGGTACTATAGGTACAATATTAAATTAAAAAAAAGAAAACATTTAATTTGTTTCAAAAAGTAATTGACATTAGTTATTATTAAACTTGCTGGGTGTTTTTTAAGAAAACATTTCGATTGAATTATAGATAAATGAAGAGTTAATTAATATTTTAATCGATGAGCTCTCACGTATTTTCGGAAAGTTGGTTGACGTTTCTTACTATACCCTCTGAGTTCTAGATTTATGAAAAAGTAGGAGTTTATGTAGAATGAAATTCTCCAATATTTAAACAAGTTACTTTGGCAAGATGTCTTTTTTTTCTGGTTTAGAAGTCATAATCGTCAGAGCCAAAGATTAGGAAAAAAGTTCCTAAATTAGGAATATTATTTTTCGAATGTTTAGTAAAATGAGAAAACTCAGCGAGTGGGTTTCGTGGGGATTGCGAAGCAATCTGAACTTTATAACTAAATATTATGTTTAGTAGTTATAGTACTCACATTTTTACAATTCTTATTTATAACTGAAGGAGGTTTGATAGCAACCTTTTTTTCTTCTTTTATAACATTGAATCAGTTTAATTGCATATTTAATAAGCTACTGGAAATAAAAAAAAGACTCAATAAAAATATAATTTTTAATTGCAGATAACGTTAAAAATAAATATGCAAATTGGCCTTTCCTCAAATTCCTCATCATCAATATTTATAATTTAGTAAAATATTTCTGAAAACGATTTCGTAACGTTCGTCTAACTCAGATTTCAGCGAAAGAGCTTGCATAAGCACGATTTGCAGTTCATGAAGGCCATAGACTTTCGAGGAAACTCCGCACAAGCAAGTGTGAAAGACAATAGGTCAATGAATTTTATTTTCAAAATGGGCGGGATACCCTGTCCAGAGAAAATTCCATAATAATAATTAGTTTTAACTATTTCCTTTCAAATATTACTCAAATTTCCATTCTTCTTGCAATGTATAACAGTTTAACTTGTGTATACGCGTAATGCATCCTTATATCTACATAAGAACGCCAGAGAAACATAGCCTAACGAAAATAATTTGAAAGTTGAAAGGCATCTTTTGTAGATTCTAATCTGAAATTATGGTTAATTCGTTTGCATATTTCCTCTTACTATTACTTGTAGTATTCTCAGGTATTATTTATTTCCGAAATTTTTAGGCTTGCTTCTATAAAAAAGTTCTTAACTTTCTTTAGTCTTCCTATCTGAAATAAATAAACAACCATCTAATCTGCTCTAAAAAGTATTTAAATTTTCAGTTATGGCTTAAGAGAAACCAAAGGTTTATAAAGTTGGAGAGGTAAGTGATAGTATTAGTAATTTATTTAAAGAGTGATTTGGTAGAAAAATGTTTTTGAAATCTCTTCAATCAATCAATCAACATAAAGGCGTTCCCTCGGTCCGACATCCCCGTTCCAAGGAAAAGAGAGCTTAGGCAGTATTGCCCATTGCTCTATCACCAGTTATTTCGTTCGAAAAGCATTGTTTCGAGTGGTGTGATCCTTAACTTAGTTACTCTAAGTGGGTAGAATCCCCTAGTCCCGTTAGTTGTTTAACGTTGGTAGGGGGTTTGGTGGGCACTGGTGGGCATAGATTTTACCTTACCTGTAGGTGTTTAGTATACATTAGGAACCCTATTAGGCCAGACATCCCTTTTTTGAAATCTCTTACAAATACCTATACTTATCCATCCAGTTAAATCCCTCTATACTAATCAACTCTCAGTTAAAGAGTTTCTTGATTTTAAAAAGAAAAAAATATAACATCTGAAAATTATAGCTTATTAGACGCTATGCTCTCAACCAAAGAATTAATAACTTTATATAAAATATATGCAAGTAAATGAAAATATTGAAAATTTATATAATTTAAATATTTACTATTATTTCTTTATCATATTCCTTTCAACATTATATTTTTAGCTAATTGTATGCTTACAACGAAATCAAAATTTAAAATGGCAATTATTGACAATTTTAGCAAAATCAGTTATGGTAAACTTGTTTTGGGGACCTGAGAAGTTCACTATAAACGGATTGTCGACTGTATAAACAACTTATTTAATTATCACGTCAAGTAAAATCTAATATGATTCGTACAATTTGCTGAATATGTCAATTGAGAACTGACTATGATTTACAGGATGAACAGAGAAAACATTGATTCTTTATATGTAATAAGAAATTAATTGTGTAACCCGTTAACATGACGATGGATAACTTCAGTAACAAAAAAAAATTAAAAAAAAAAAAAAGAAAGGTAGTTTTTAATCCTTATCTACTGTAAAAGATGTTTTTAAAAAAATTATATGACTAATTACATATTCTTCTCAAACCTTTGAAAACCGTAAATTTCATAAAAATAAGTAGTATTAAAGTATAATTTTTAAATATTTATTTGAGTTTCTCTTCTGTTAGTAGAGTGAATATTCTTCATCTCCATTGCACACACACTGGAATAATACACATGGTGTTTAAAAAGTCCCTTTCACGGCTTTTTAAAACAACGTCACCTAGGGGCATGGGTGTAGGGTCTACCCCTAGGTAGAATTTTTTGACCATGAATGAAAGCACCTCTAGCGGCGAATAAAAAAACTTAAAAAATTAAATTAAAAAGCTAAGCAGATAGATTAGAGCGAAAACTTCAATGTAAATATTGTTGCCAATGTTATGAAAAACTCACAGGAAGAAATTTCAAGAAAATTACGTGAAATTCGCGGAGATATTAATGTGTGAAAATAGCACTTTTTCAGGCCTCAAAAAGGAGAAAATTCGCAAATGTGCAAGTTTTTATTTTCAATTTTTTTTTATTAAATTTTGTCATCTAACTAAAAAAACATAAAACTGCATAACACTGAAAAACTTGAAACTTTGTGAACTTTTTCTTTTTGAGGCCTGAAAAAGTGATATTTTCACCCTCTAATATCTTTGCGAATATTCACGATATGTTCATGAAAATTTTTAGTGAGTTTTTCATAACATTGACATCAATATTATCAATGATACTTTTGCTCTATCTCCTTTAGTTTATTTTTTGAACTTTTTTATTTCGCCGCTAGGAACGCTGAAAGTCATCTCAATGGATTTTACAGTGTCATTTATCTAAGGGTAGGCCTCACTTCTATGTCCCTAGGAGACGTTGGTTGGAAATAAAAGCCGTGAAAGGGCCCTTTGAAACTGTACATTCGGTGACTATTAGTAGGAACAAACCTTTTTAACTTCACCAAGTAATTACCTGTAAATCATGATTACAAAATCTACCTAAATCATTATGATCGAATATAGAACAACAATGGTGCAATCGCGAAAAAATTGAGATTTGGTCATTTTTTTTTCAGCCCAAGTTCACTTTGAGTGGTGGTGGAGGTGGCAAGAATTTCAATAACTTCCATGGAGTATTCGATGTCGGAGTTCAAACTAAAGTATGGGAGAGCAAGAAAAGAGATATGAGTCTCAGCGTAAGAGGCAGTTACGGGAGAGAAATCAAAATGTCTGACTCTCAGGCCGTCTGGTCTCCCCCTCGGTACGCTGCCGGAGCCACTCTCACTTTTGGAAAGAAGTAAAATATTCTCGGGACTAGTGATATGGAGAAATTTTTCCCAACTGATGTGTTGCCCTTCAATAATAATTAACAATTTCTTCTGTACTTCAATAAATTATATTGCCCTCTCTTTTTAACTGTGTATGCAGTGAGTGACTTGCTGTAAATGTAACATTATTTGAAACGCAAAATTTAATCCCAGATGTGGTAGGTACGATCTTTTCTGTTTTACTTTGCCCCAACATATGGAGTGCCGTTTCCAATTTTATTAAACTTAATTAGAAAAATATATTGGCTAGATATATTGGGAAATGTATGGAATCTTTTTCATGTATTTGGCATAGTTGAGCTTAAAAGATAATAATAGTTACTTTTATTGTGTAAAACTGAAAAAAAATATTGTTTCCCCATAATGAAGGGGGTATCATAGTTATGTTGATAAATATTATTAAGACATTTCTTAATCGGTGCAAGTTCAAATAAAATCAAATGCACCAAGCTGGCATTTTAAAAAACAACAGTTATTTAAATTTAGATTAACATGCATGAGGAGATACCTGAATTAATTTAAAGTGACGCTAATTTATTATTAAATATGATAATCTAAACTATCGTTCCACAAACTTTTGAAATATTAGTATTATTATATGCATGAAAAATAAATTCAGAAATATATTTCTTTACAAAAATTAACGTTTTCAAATTCTTATATTTTATATAAAATTATTTAATTACAATCTCTGTTAATTATTTAATCAACCAAAATAATTTATATATTATGTTCATGTGAACAAAAAAGTAACATATTTTTTATTAGGGTTCCTAGTATGAATAAAGACTAATGGGATATCATTACTCGCCAAACTAACGCTTACTTTTAAATCTTGTTAATAAAAACCGTAGTCTACATATACACAATATATAAACAATAGTCTAAAATCTCTAAACATTCAAAATTTAATCCCATCAGCCTAATGATTACAACTTTAATATTAAAATGACACAATCCTATTATGAATTTTTAAATAGTTTTCTACAAATAATGAAAAAATATAAATATGTAGATAACTTGGATACCCAACAAACCTTTGCTATGTCAGTGGAAGCCAAATTGCTAAAAATATAGAACATCTGTGTTTTATGAAAAGGATGATTACTAATGCGATTCCCATGTAATGAGGTACAAATTGATCACGGAAGTAAATAAATATTTTTAATATACCTCTCTAAAAAATGAAGAGCATGGATAAATGCATCTGAAAACAAACTAAACATTCATTCTGTGCTAAAGTAATAACCTCACGTGATCAATAACAATGAATCAAAGTGATGCGGGAGATTTGAAGAGGAATTAGAGGTTCAGCATTCTCAAAATAGATCTTACGTGAGCAAATAGATACAGCAATACGTGGACCAAATAAAAACGCATAGATACAATATAAACAAACCTGTGGTCATCATTTGAGTGTCTATCTCCTCTTTTCCCTTCCTCAACCAATCATTTCTACTTTGTTATTACATAGTTGTAATGCATTCAATATGAAGTTCAGCAGAGAAATCTCCATTTCTGATAGAAAGTCATATAGTTTCAAAGTTATGTCAAATTTGAAAACTTCAAATGCTACGTAAAGTAAATTCGCATTGTTGATGATTTATGAAGTATAATGAAGTTTCCTAAAAACGTAACAGTAGCGGTCCTGGATGTACCACCGTTTTTCAAGTTCGAAAAAGACGGAAAAATTACAGGTTACGAATCTCTTTTGCTTGACATGTTTTCCCAAGCTTTGGGATTCAGCTATAACATCGTAACCCCGCCAATAAAAGACTGGGGAAACCGAGATGCCAATGGCAGTTGGAACGGTTTGGTGAAAATGATCATGACCGGCGAAGCAGACATGGCCATGTGCAATGTCGGATACACGGAAGACCGCTATACTGCGATTGACTTTTCGTTTCCGTACTCATACGTCAACTTGGTGTTTGCCACCAACTTACCGAAACCGCTACCTAGGGAAAAGATATTCCTGTACGCCTTTGACTTGATAACGTGGGTCGTCATGCTTCTGCTCCTTCTTCTTTTGCCCTTGGCGTTCAAACTCATGACTGGCGCGAAAGCATCGTACATAGACCACCTCTTGGCGGTGTTCGGCAACCTCCTACACCAGCCCACTGAAGAAGACGTCATGGTCGGGAAGTTCATGATGCTCTGCTGGTGGTTCGTGTCCCTCATCCTGTCCACTAGCTTCAGCGCTGGGCTGTCGTCGATCATGACTGTACCCTTCACCGAACCAACTCTGGAGAACTTTCAGGACCTTGCTGTCGCCTTGGAGACGGAAGGGTACCAGGTCTACACCATGCGAGGAACGGCCATGATTCCGTTGATGTACGTCGCCAAGCAACCTCACTTCCCGAAAATCGCCAGTCTGATCGAGAAGAACGACTGGTTCGCTGCTCCGGAGGAGTTCGCAAAAGCTAAAGAGTTCAGGCCAAAGACCGCCATGCTTGGAGTGACGGTCATGCTTCATTACTGGTACGGAAAGCCTCCTCTGTCAACGAAACATATAGCCAAAGACGAGACAATCACCACCAGGGTAGGGGTCATGATCGGCAAGAACTTCTGCTGTAAGAAACGGCTCAATGAAGCCGTGTTAAAGATCCTCGGTGCTGGCTTGAAAGATAAGTTGGTGAACGAGGAGTTTTTCTTGTCTTGGCTGAGGGCTTCGAAGGAAGGACTCGAGGGTAATAACGAAGTGGCTCTATCTATGAATGATGTTTCTGGTGCGTTTGCGTTGTTATTTTGCGGATGTATCGTATCAATCGTAACCTTTGTTTGTGAGATCACTTACATGCGATTGAGGAAGTAAGCTGAAAAATTATACAGTAGTTTTAATTTAAATACGTATATTTGTGAAAGGGAAAGTTAATGAAGTAAAATAATGAATTGTACAGAAAGAGATAGGTTTGTATGTGCAATTGGTGCTTGTGTAAAAAGTTATTTTTGTTTGGAAGTGATATACCTAATATTTTATGTACCTACTTCTTTTTTAGAGCAGTAAAATATGTTTAGTGTTTATTTTGTAAAGAAGGCTAGAAATTTGATTTGCTTAGTAAAATGTTTGATTAATTCGAATTTTAAATAGTTAACTGAATTATTTAAAATAAAAACAAGAGTTTTACAGTAAGAAATATTGCGTATAGGCCCAATCCTTTCTTCTCATTTTATTAAACAAAAGTTTATTAATCGTTCATACGTCTCTCGATAACATTGTTTTATGCTAGTGATGCCAATTAATTAGAGTCTCCTCCTTGACCTACTTTGTATCTAAATCAAAAATTTACACAAGCGGCAGCTGCTGCCTGCTAAAACTGCAAAGATAGGACACACTTTGCAAAAGGTAACCTTTTTGAACGCATAGCTGGTGTTTTGACTTTGAGATGTTCCTATTTGTCAAAGAAACGGCTGTCCATTAAATATTTGCCATGCATTTTACATATAAACAAATAATTATGTACCATTAAACCTATAAACAAACAGAATCAACCAACAATCAATCGCCAAGAATCGTAGCACGCATATAATAAATATGTTTAAAAAAATAATAATTATTATGTTTAGTGTTTCTAATTTTGTTTTTTAATTTCCTTTGTATAGCTCTATAACTTTACTCGTAAACTATATCGAAGGGATATTTTTTATGATTTTTATATAAAGATTCGCTTTGTTTTAGCCAATTTCAAAATTTCATCCTTTACCCAGTTTTTACTTGTTTTAGAGTTTGGTAACTTGGTATAGTGAGTAAAATTAAACAGTATATTTCTTAACACATTTTAAAATTATCATATGAGATATCTAAATCATTGCAATTTAAGTTTATGGAAAATATGTAGGGGAAGGGAGGGTAAGAGTGCGCAGTCGGGTAAAAGTACGCAGCGGTTTTTTTCCCTGTTGGCAACAGTATAAGGGGGAGCAAGTAAGATCACATGGACACATGCATCATAAGCTATCCTCTCAGACTGTCATTATTATTTTCATACATTCTGTATTTTATTTATCAGGTAAAATATGGTTTCATTGAGTTAGCATTTAATTTTTCTCCGAAGGAATCTTAATTTTTTTTGTAAATAAAGAACTAAAGATCGCTTTCAAAGTGAATACTAATGTGAGGTATACTTTCTTCTGAACAATTTGGCATCGTTAGATTTTAACTGCAGTGAATTTTAGGGTTGATTCAAGGACTTTTAAAGAATTAATACATTGGCGTCTAAGAGTACGCACAGACAAGATAGTTGGAATTTTTGTAGCGATAATCATATAATTCATTTTACTCTTTACTACATGAGAGTTGTGTGCTACAGTTGATGAATAAATGCTTAAATTAAACTTTTAAAGCTTAAAATCCCTCAGGAGCTGAAAACTAGCTCTTTTAAAATCCTGGAAAATTAAAAGTGTGATTTTTCATGGATTTTCAAAAAGATTGATTCCAATGTGGATTTAACTTTAAGAAGGGTGAGATAAGGAAAGGATCTTCCAATTACGAAGGTAGTTGTTCATTTTTTTGTGATTTCTGACAAGCTTTCAGGGTGCGTACTCTTGGCCTCACGTCCTGCGTACTTTTAGCCGACACGTCGGGTAAAAGTACGCATTCAATTTTTCATTTTCTTTTTGATTTTTAACAAACTTCCGATAAAGCCAAGACTTTCTTTTTTTGAAGGTTGATTTGTGAGTCAATAAACTTACGTTCAGTAAATTTTTGAGGCTCTAGCTTATAAATTCTCGACTTTATAGCCCAAAATCATTTTTGTGCGTACTCTTACCCTCCCTTCCCCTATAGTTTAAAAGAAAATTATTAACTTTATCATAGTTTACTCTAGTGATTTTTGGAACTTTAGCTTTAATATTTTTTATTGCTTGGGTACAATATTCCAACAAACACACAAACGGATAATGATCTGTCAGGTCATTAGTAAAAATAGCAGACCTTGCACACATATTGAAGTTACGAAGAAACAAGTGATCAATGCAAGAGTTAGATCGGACATGAGAAACACCATCAATAAGAAACGTAAATCCTTCGGAGCTTAAAAGGTTTTGATATTCTTTAATAGCATTAGAATTTGCCAGTAAATCAATATTTAAGTCACCAACTAATGGAACATTTTTAGAGTTAATATATTTTAGCTTACTTGATAATTCAAGATTAAAACAAACAATACTAAAACTTAAAGAACAATATAAACAGATTATTGACAAATCAAGGAAATTATCATGTAATAAGATAGATTCTGCAGTTACCATGGTAAATAAAGTATTATAAATAAATTCAAATGATTTCTCACATAAACAGCTATGCCACTAAATTTGTTTGTATCTCTACAGTAAAAATACGATTTAAAGTTACTTAAGTTATAGAGAGAGGTTTTATGATAGTCTATCCAAATTTCAGATAACACAACTGAACAGATAACAAGTTATGTTTAAGTTTAAAACCTCAAATGCTAAGTAAAGTAAATTCGTTTCGTTGACGATCTATGAAGTATAATGAAGTTTTCTAAAAACGTAACAGTAGCGGTCCTGGATGTACCACCGTTTTTCAAGTTCGAAAAGGACGGAAAAATTACAGGTTACGAATCTCTTATGCTTGAAATATTATCCCAAGCTTTGGGATTCAGCTATAACATCGTAACCCCGCCAACAAAGGACTGGGGAAACCGAGATGCCAATGGCAGTTGGAACGGTTTGGTGAAAATGATCATGACCGGCGAAGCAGACATGGCCATGTGCAATGTCGGATACACGGAAGACCGCTATACTGTGATTGACTTTTCGTTTCCGTACTCATACGTCAACTTGGTGTTTGCCACCAACTTACCGAAACCGCTACCTAGGGAAAAAATATTCTTGTACGCATTTGACTTGATAACGTGGATCGTCATACTTCTGCTCCTCCTTCTTTTGCCCTTGGCGTTCAAATTTATGACTGGTGCGAAAGCATCATACATAGACCACCTCTTGGCGGTGTTCGGCAACCTCCTACAGCAGCCCACTGAAAAAGACGTCATGGTCGAGAAGTTCATGATGCTCTGCTGGTTGTTCGTGTCCCTCATCCTGTCCATTAGCTTCAGCGCTGGGCTGTCGTCAATCATGACTGTACCCTTCACCGAACCAACTCTGGAGAACTTTCAGGACCTTGCTGTTGCCTTGGAGACGGGCGGGTATCAGGTCTACACCATGCGAGGAACGGCCATGATTCCGTTGATGCACGTTGCCAAACAATCTCACTTCCCGAAAATCGCCAGTCTGATCGAGAAGAACGACTGGTTTGCTGCTCCGAAGGAGTTCGCAAAAGCTAAAGAGTTCAGGCCAAAGACCGCCATGCTTGGAGTGACGGTCATGCTTCATTACTGGTACGGAAAGCCTCCTCTGTCAACAAAACATATAGCCAAAGACGAGACCATCACCACCAGGGTAGGGGTCATGATCGGCAAGAACTTCTGCTGTAAGGAACGGCTCAATGAAGCCGTGTTAAAGATCCTCGGTGCTGGCTTGAAAGATAAGTTGGTGAACGAGGAGTTTTTCTTGTCTTGGCTGAGGGCTTCGAAGGAAGGACTCGAGGGTAATAACGAAGTGGCTCTATCTATGAATGATGTTTCTGGTGCGTTTGCGTTGTTATTTTGCGGATGTATCGTATCGATCATAACCTTTGTTTGTGAGATCACTTACATGCGATTGAGGAAGTAAGCTGAAAAATTATACAGTAGTTTTAATTTAAATACGTATATTTGTGAAAGGGAAAGTTAATGAAGTAAAATAATGAATTGTACAGAAAGAGATAGGTTTGTATGTGCAATTGGTGCTTGTGTAAAAAGTTATTTTTGTTTGGAACTGATATAGTATTTTATGTACCTATACTTCTTTTTAGAGCAGTAAAATATGTTTAATGTTTATTTTGTGAAGAAGGCTAGAAATTTGATTGGCTTAGTAAAATGTCTGATTCATTCAAATTTTAAATCATTTAACTGAATTACTTAAAATAAAAACAAGAGGTTTTACAGTAAGAAATATTGCGTATAGAGCAAATCATTTCTTCTCTTTTTTTAAACAAAATTTATTAATCGTTTAAACGTCATCGAAATTTTATATATTAGTTTCTAAGGTTGATCTCTTGTTAACATTGTTTTATGCTAGTGATGACAATTAATTAGAATCTCCTCCTTGACCTGCTTTGTATTCACCTCAAGCATTTACCATAGCATTTACCATGGCATTTACTCAAGCGGCAGCTGCTGCCTGCTAAAACTGCAAAGATTGGGTACACTTAGCAAACAGTAACTTCTTTGAACGTTCAGCTGATGTTTTGACTTTGAGATGTTTCTATTTGACAAAGAAACAGCTGTCCATTAAAAAATTACCCTCTTGGTGTCACGCGGCAAACGCTGTATTAATAAAGAAAAATTAAGCCAAATTATTTTTTTTTAACTTTCTGTTTGCAAAAACGTATTTATTATTGAAAACGTATTTATGAATTACTACGTGAAAACTAGAGGGGGAGGTCTTGACATATACTACGGATGGTTACCAAGGGGGCTCAAAAATAGTAAAAAATGGGTCACGTAGTATGGGTACGTTCCCTTAAATAAACCTATAAACAAACAGAATCAATCAACAATCAATCGCCGAAAATTCGTAGCGCCAAAAATTGTAGCACGCACGGTTAATCCCTATTTAAAATGGACTAGTCTTGTTTCTACAGCAATCACCATAACTTGACGAGAGAGCTCAACTTGTGGCATACGCTCGTGCTGTATTTAGAAATGCATCCCACTAATAGGTCGAACACAAAAGGTACCTAATTGGTCACGTGATCAAATGAGTTGCCCAAATCAATTTCTTTGGCGGGGTGTTTCGTTATGGGGTCGATATGTTTCGAATTCCAAGTTAGAGCAAAATGTAAAATGGTATAAAATTTTTGTATTAAAACACAGAAAAACAAAAATTCTTAGTATTTCGATTTTGATAATTTAAAAAAAAGTAACTATAGCATTTAAAGGACAAAATAGGAACTAGAGTTTGAAGAAAATACTATATTCATAAAAGCATACAAAAATTTTAATACTCAACATTTATCAGAAAAAAAACAGGAATAGAAAACCATTTGACATCACCAATATAAGTCTGTGGAAAATGCAATTTAAGTTTTTAATGGCGTATCACAAAACTTGCAATGGCTTGTGGAAATTTAATTTTTAGTATATATTATTTTTTTTAATTTCTTAAGTGTACTTAACCAAGATTTTAATTTAACTGAGTTGACGAAGGGGAGAAAATCAGGGTAAGTATGTTGAAGGAAAAGGAGGACTAATAAGTTGTAAAAAGCAGAGGGGGCCCATCTGACACTGCTACCAGTGACGTCACTGGCAGCGGAAGTGACGAGCCAAAGCTTACACTGGCCAATCAGGCTTGTTAAGGCTGAGCGTAAAGTTTCCATGCCACCAGTATCGTTTCCCTACAATCCGTTAAAACCCACAATGGACTCTAACCGCCTATCTGGTTCGAGACTTCACGGAACCAACACGTGACCTACAACTGAGCTTGCAATTGGTTACCACAGATACTACACTAGTAGATCTACTAGTGTAGTATCTGTGGTAACCAATCGCAAGCTCAGTAGGTCACGTGTTGGTTCCGTGTGACGTCAGACGGTTAGAGTCCATTCCGAGTGTGACGTATGAAAGTGTATTATAATAGACGACATTAGTGTGACGTCACTTGTTTGTTTGGAAACGTTGATTCTATCCGTGATTGGTTCCGTGATTGGAAGTAAATCCGTACGGATCCGTACGGAACTAATCACGGATGGAATCAACGTTTCCAAACAAGCAAGTGACGTAATGACTAATGTCGTCTATAAGGTGCATGTTATAATAAGTGCCCGCTGGAGCAGTGGTAAGATACTTGCGTAGCATGCGGCAGTTCGTGGGTTCTATCCCCAGTTATTATTTTATTAAATTTTTTAAAATACAGCAAAAATCAAGTCCACAAGCATGCGCAATAAACTCTGCTAAGGAAATTGACTCAGACGTCACACTCGGAATTGTAGGTTTTAACGGATCGTTCTTTACCTTATCCCGCTCACACTGAAAGTGATTGGTTGTTCAAACAGTTAGGAGCCGTTACAAATGACGTCACTGGCAGCGGAAACGAGACGTCACGAGCTTTTTCCATGTCTATCTGAAGAGCCAACCTTATATTCTATAAACCTTGGTTCCCATTTGGAAAAATAGAATCATCCCTTACATTTAAAAAAAGATATTGCATTCCCAAGCCTTTTGAGGGGAAAATAATGCAAATTGTAATAAAATTTGATTTGTTAATGACTTGCTATAAAGGAAAAGCCTTTTTTTCTCTCACTTAAATTACGTTTACTTTTTTTTGAAAACAATCAATAATTCATAGTTAATCAGGACAAAATTCTCTAAGGGGGATTTCAGATTACCTGGCATCCCCATAAAAATATATGAAGCAAAAGAACCATCGAATGTCCAGTTTGCATACCGGGTTGCAACAGAGTATGGATTGGTTTTTATTTGCTTTGCTGTGGATACATAGTTGCAATACAAGTTAATAGTAAATTATACTTGAAAAATTTCGATTATTCAAATTTTACAAACAAGGATCGATTAAACTATCCAGAAAAATAATAATAGCATAAATTATTGTATCTTTTTTTTCACTCATACTTCTATGTTTCTGCTAAGCTGTTAATAACTTTTGTATCACCTAACATAATTGTTTGCTCAAATTATGTAAAAGAGCTTCCACGGGAAAAAAACTATAAGTAATGACGAAATTGCATTTCACCAATATTCAAATATTTAACTACCATTAAAATTAATTTAATTGCTTTAATTGCTGTAGTGGTATTTAGATGTTTTGAAAAAGGTGGAATAAGAGCGGAAGTAGAGAGCGTAAGATCAAGAAGTAAAGATAAACTCGGTTCTTGCTGAAATTCGTGGAAGAAAATTTCGCGTTTTGAAAGCAGGTAAGAGAAGGTACATTTCCCTTAAATTATAATGAAGAGATATAGAGAAGTTTGTACCAAGTGCTGCACTTGGTACAAACTTCTCTATATCTCTTCATTATAATTTAAGGGAATAATTTTTAAGGTTCAATCATAGTGCTGTAGTTCACTTGTACTTCATTGTATTTTTTAATTAATATTATTAAATCGAATTGTTATTATTATTTAAAATAGTTTTTATTTTTTACCTATCACTAGTTTCTCGTATGGGTCACTGCGTTTACCACTGTGTAAACTGTAAACCATGCAATTTTAATACTTTTTTTTTCTATTTTTTACAGTATACCTATGTGCTTTTTATGTACATCTTTTAGTTTTGTTTTGTTTGTTCTTTGCATGATTGATGTAACAATTCGAATATAAATAAATTTGAAAAATGGTTATCCGCTCCGGGGATAAAAAATCTGAGTCGATTTTTTTTCCCAGTTCAGTACTAAGGATGTTCATAGGGAGGAAAGATTGGTTTTAGAGTGTGTAAATGAACTAGCTCATTTTACATGGCCAGTAAACCGCCATCTCCTTATTTTAATTTCTTGATCTATTGATTTAATTTTTGTTTCTTTTAATAATTCATCAATTCTAATGGTATTGGTCTAAAATATCTTCATTAAAATTATTCTTAAACAGTTGTTTTGAAATTCATTTAGCCTGTTAGTTTGGATTGGACCATTGTCAGCTTCCATGTTTCAGAGTTATACAAAAGGACTGATCTGATTAGTGATTTATATAGGTTTAATTTCACTCTTAGAGTTATATTAGAATTCCTCCATAATTTATTTAAATTCCTAAAACAGTTTCAGGCTTTGGTAATTCTATTTTGGATATAAAATCTGTTCCTCCTTCCGTACTTAACGTTGCACCAAGATAAGAAAATTGGTCAACATCTTGTATTGGGATGGGACGCTATTTTTGCTATTGATTTGTAGAACCTTTGGCTTACTTCCATTTATTTGCAATCCATGTTTTCCTTTGGAGATCTTTTAACTTGGATGACTCACAATAATTTTTCCAAATATTTTTGATGAAATTGATAGCAGGCTAATACATCGCCAATTTCCACACTTGGATAAATCTTCCTTTTTTTTGGTTATTTTAATAAACACTACTTTCCTCCACTGACCTTTTCAGTTTCCCAAATCTTATTAAATAGTCTAAGAAACATTCTGGTTGATACATTTTCGGCACTGTCTAATTGGACGATCAATATACTACTAAACTTCTGATAGGGGGACGGATGGCCTGTTGGGTTCACGCCAGCAGTCTGTGCACTGCTCCGTTGTCAGTTCGATTCTAACCTCGCCCCTGGGTGTATTTTCCTTCTTTGTGTCAGTAAAAATTCTGTTGTGTCTGTCTTCTTTGACGAAGGTGTATAAGCGGATCCTTGAGATCAAGCACACATACCGGAAAATATATGTAACCAAAAAACCAACCAACTTCTGATAGGAAATCACACTAAGCGCCGGGACTGCTACGTAACCGCGAGACCTCTACTGCGTATGGGCCAACTGCTTTTTGCCGTCCAAATAGACACTTCCATCTGGGCACTCTATTATAATATGAAGTGGTTATTTCCACGACAGTTGAAGCATGCGCAGTAATAGGATTTTGTTATTACGTGTTTTATAACATTAAAATTATGTTATTGATCAATCCTAGCTTCAGCTCCGATGGCCCAGTGGTAGAGTGAGCGTCTAGTAACCTAATGGTCCCCGGCTCGAATCCAAGCTGTTACGTTTGAGTATTTTGCTTTAATTTAAGGCACTGTCTATTTGGACGGTAAATTAAACTCTACTCTTATTTACACGGCAATAGTTCTGTTTGGAGCGCCGGGACTGCTACGTAACCGCGAGACCTGCGGCGCATGGGCGAACTGCCGTTTTTGCCGTCCAAATAGACACTTCCTTAATGGCAACTTGTAATTTTTCAAAAATAGCTAGATTAGAGTAGAGTTTAGTTGTAACTTTCAGTGCCATTAAAATAACTATCGTTGGCTTACAAGTAAATGACAATAAGTTATTATTGAAGAACCATTTGAAAGTGGAGTTTAGTTGTATATTTGCCGTCCAAATAGACAGTGCCTAATGGAAATCGAAAACTTGTGATAGGGGCTGTGGAGACGTTGGGTTCGCATCCAATACTCATGCAACTCACGCCTCTTTCATGTCACGAGAGGCGGAGAAAATAGCTTAATCCACCAATAGCCCTCCGAATCATTCAATCACCGCTGGTGACACCCAAAATGCCACTGCCTACCTTGCTATCAGTCATTTATTTCCAGTGCTGCCTTCTACCTTACGAGATTTTGTAAACAGCGTTTGAACCTTCTGTTAGGCTTTTTCTTCGTGGAGTGAATTCCCAAATTTTGCCAAGATAAAACAGAATTAGTTTGGTGAGAAAAAAAAAATGGTGAGATATCGCCAAAACTTGGCATAGCCTTGTCCAGATATGTTGATCAAAAAATGACTTAGTGCCTTTATCCTGTAAGCCGACGATATTTCCATGAAAGGGAAGATTGATTCAGATTAAAGCAGTGGTTTCCAACTGTACTAGTGCCTTAATATCACTTTGTACGCATCACGTTCAACAAACTTCGGGATTACCAATCCTTGGCGATCGGATCGTTGGAGAAGCTCATTTGATTGGTTTTGATCCAACGAGATGATGTCAGCGCTTAGGAACCAATGAAATGAGCTTCTCCAGCGATTGCTGGAGTACTATGGACATTTCTCAATAGAAAATTATACAATTAGTTTACATTATTTTCAAACTAAATTAATTTCTTTTAATAGAAGATCCACACCTTTCATGGACCCCTCTGAAGTGTATCTATCACACATCAATCAGTTCAGAACCACTGACTTAATGAATCAATTTTATCCACCAATAGAGAATGAATCCACAACTCTGAGGGTTTTCCACCCTCGCTTCTTCAAAATTTATTGTAATATTTTTAAACAAAATTAAATTAATAAATTGAAGAATCGTACATAAGATATTCTTCAACAGAAGTTTGAGCAGTCTTGAACTTCAGTCCTACTTATTCATTACTCGCCTCTTTATGCTGCTGATCTGGAATGAAAAGAAGTTATATTATTACAATAAATATTTTGTATAAATAAATATTTTTCCTTCCCTCTCGAACAATTTTAATCTATCACTCCACTCCCAAACTCATTTTTTGAATTTAAATTCCCTCTCCAATTAATTTCCCAATTTAAACTCCCCTCTCATCTATAATAACTTTTTATCGTCCTATTCTTCCATTATCTATTTCTTACTAACGCTTCCTCTCTTTTCTATCCCTTCTCCTTCACTTTTTTCCTTCCTATATTTCATAAAATCTATTTCTATCAAACTTCAACAAGAGTCTGTGGTTCTTGTCGTGCCAATCATCATCTATCATTTTAATTGGTCAAACGAATTCATTTGATTTAGATCTTCAACCAATAGACGTAGAGATGTGGAATGGCTTTCGAGGACCACAGCAATTTTTTCCACACTTCGTCCCTCTTTTTTATCTTATATATCCCCCTCATCTCTTCACTATAAATCATATTCCTCCCTCTCTTATATCCCATCCATTATAAGCTTATAATTTTAAAGTTCTTTATGCTTCCCTTTCTTCCTCCTCTTTTTTCGAAATCTAAAATCCTCGCCTCCCTTCCACCCACTTTATCTCTCACATCCTCTTTTATTACCATTCCCTATCCGACTTGTTAAACTTTTGTATTATTTTATCTTCCATCCTTTCTTCTAACTACCACTATACAATCCTTCCCTATAAATCTCCAATGACCTATGTTTCTCTAATTACATCAACTTCTATTCTTTCACTATTTTACCCTACCCTATATACAAATTTTATTTCTCATCATACAACTCTTGTCTTCCTTAATGTTATACTATACATCCCTCTCCCCATTTGCTCTTTTGTACCTCTTTACTCTGTCTCTTCGCCTCTAATACAATTCCCCATAAAAACGTTAACCCTCAGCCATTCACCAGCTCTCCCTTTTTAGCATCCTACCTCCCTCTTAACCTCCCCAATTCACTCCTCAGCATCCCGAAATTCTCTTATATGTATCCCATGCATCCTTGCTCTAGTTTTTCACCCCCTTCTCACCCCCTCCTGAATATCATCATCTCTAGCCGCGTTCACATCAGCCAACCTGTTCAACCGGAGAAAGAGCTAAAGAAGAAGGGGGAAAGAGATCTCCGAAAACTAGCCGTGTGGAAAATTGAATAGCCCGTACACAAGAGCACTCGTCCTACCAGTAGAAAGAATTAAGTAACAAGAGAGCGAGCTCGTAGAAAAGCATTATGGGAAGCTACCACGAGCGCCGTCTACAGGAGGCTGATCCAATTAACACCTTTCCTCTTGCTATAGCCCTGGGGAGAATTTCAAACTGATAGTCAGGTCACTTTTTCCCTAGTGTAGGGAGAGCGGTGGAAGAAGAACCAGTTTTCTCCGCCATTCCTCCGATAGAACGGCTGTTGTGAACGCGGCTTCTGTCGTTCCCCTCTTCAACATCATCTCCCCTATCTTTTCCCCTTCATCAATATATTCTACTCGCTTACCTTCCTCCTAAATAAATTTCTCTCCTCATCTTCTTCCACCAATCTTTCTCTCATCCCTCTCCTCAACATACTCTTTAATAATCACCTCCTCATTACCCCATATCTCCCAACTCACTCCTTAGTATCTTAACTTCAGCCTCGACATCCAAACCCCCACAGGTTCCCAACGCCTATGTTCCTTCACCACTTCACCATCCTTTTCTCTTCTCTTATTCAGAATCTCCTCTCATCACCCTCAACAACTTTTTCCTTTCCATCCCCAACCTAAACATCTTTTGCATCTCTTCTTTCCCTCCAAAACATCATCTTGTCTCATTCCCCTCAACATCAACTCATTTCCTCCTTCCTCCCCAATACACTTCTCTCAGTATCTTTTGCCTATAGCATCATCTCCTCCCCATCCTTAACGCCCATTCTTTTTAAATAAATGCTCAGCATACACTTATTTCTCATCCCCTCTCTCGTCCCCCTCCTACACTTCATTTCCTCTCTTATCCTCCTCAATACCCAAAAATCTCGAAACTCACTTCTCTGTATCTCAACTCCTTCACATCACCCAAATTTCACCTCCGATTCCCAACCCTCTCTCCAAAGTATCCACTAGTCTCATCCTCCTCTTAATATACTGCTCTCTCGATCCATTTCCCCAATCTCATTTCAACATCCCCTCCTCCTTCACATATATACTTTTCAACTTCAATCCTCAATGTACTTTCATTTCTCACCCTCCCCTCTCTTATCCTCTTCCTTAATACCCAAAACTCCCAACTCTCTTCTGCATCCATCTCTCACTATTCATTTCCACATTCTCTACTCAACATCCTCTCCTGTCTTCTCCCCTCCACAGCCTTCATTCTTTTCTCCTCCACTCATAGACATACTCTTTTTCCTCATCACACTCCTCAGAATCATCCCCTCTCTCATCATCTTCCTTACCCCAAAAAAACCAACTCTGTCTTCTGTATCCTTCTCTCGGTATCCATTTCCCCAATATCTACATAACATCTTCTCCTGTCTCCTCCCCATCCTTAGACTTCATTCTTTTCACCTCCAATCCTATGCATACTCTTTTTTCTCATCACACTCCTCAGAATCATCCCCTCTCATTCTCTTCCTGACCCCAAAAAACCCACCTGCCTCTTCTGTATACATCTCTGGGTATCCATTTCCCCAATATCTACTTAACATCTTCTCTTCCCAATCCTAAGGTTCATGTTCAGGATTGCGTATCCTCAGATCAGGTTCTGACTGCGCCTAGGCGCATTGCAGTTAGAATAACAAGCTATGCATTACCGCGCAATCCTGAACCTGAGGATTGGGAGGAGGCAGGTTATGATATTAAGCAGATATTGGGGAAATGGATACCCAGAGATGGATACAGAAGAGACAGTTTTTTTACATCCACTCCTAGGCATACTCTTATTACTCATCACAGTCCTCAGAATCATCCCCTCTCATCCTCTTTCTTAATACCCAATAAAACGAATCATCTCTTCTGTGTCCTTCTCAGAATTTTCAATTCCCCAATATCTACTTAACATGTCCTCCTGTCTCCTCCCCCTTCTAAGCCCTCATTCTTTTCCCCTCTTCTCCTAAGAATACTTTTATTTCTTATCAAACTCGTCAGAACCATCCCCTCTCTCATTCTCTTCCTTAATACCCTAAAGCTCCCAAATCTCACTCCTGTACCCTTCTCTCAGTATCCATTTCCCCAATATCTACTTAACACCTTCTCCTGTCTCCTCCACTTACTAAGCCCTCATTCTTTTCCCCTCCACTCCTATACATACTCTTAATTCTTCATAACACTCCTCAGAATCATCCCCTCTCATCCTCTGCATCCTTACCCTGAAAAACCCATCTTTCTGTTTGGTATCCTTCTATGGGTATCCATTTCCCCAATCTCTAGTTGACATCCTCTCCTGTCTCCTCCTCATCCTTCATTCTTTTCACCTCCACTCCTAGACATTTTCTTTTTTTCTCATCACACTGCTCAGAATCATCCGCTCTCTAAACCTCTTCCTAAATCCCCCAAAATTCCCTATTCTCTCTTCTGTATTCTTCTCTCAGTATATATTTCCCCAATCTCTACTTTACGTCCTCTACGGTCTCCTACCCCTACAAAGCCCTCATTCTTTTCACCTCCACTCATAGACATACTCATATTTCTCATCACATTCCACAGAATCATGCCCTCTATAATCCTCTTTCTTAATACCCCAACACTCCCAACTCTCTTTTGTGTCTTCCTCTCCGTATACATTTCCACAATTTCAGCTTAACATTCTCTCCTGTATCCCTTCCCTCCTCATCCCTTCTTTTCTCCTCCACTTCTAGACATACTCTTATTGCTCATCACACTCCACTGAACCATTTCCTTTATCATTCTCTTCCTTATTACCCCAAAACTCCCAACTGGCACGGAATGGCCGAACAGGGCCCTTGCACCATAAAACCCCACCAATCAACCAAAACTCCCAACCCTCTCTTCTGTGTCCTTCTCTCAGTATCCCTTCCCCCAATATCTACTCTACATCCTCTTCTGTATCCTCCCCCTCTTTATCCTTCATTCTTTTTACCTCCTCTCCCAGACAATCTCTTATTTCTCATCACAATCATCTCGTCTCATCTTCCTTCTTTATAACCCCAAATCTCTCTTCTGTATACTTCTCTCACTATCCATTTCCCCAATATTTACTTTACATCCTCCCCTGTCTCCTCCCACTACTTAGCCCTCATTAATTTCATCTCCAATGCTAAACATACTTTTATATCTCATCACACTCCTCAGAATCATCCCCTCTTCCTCAATACACCAACACTTCAAACTTGTGTATCCTTCTCTCAGTAGCCATCATAGACCTAGGAATACTGATGGACGGATCAAGGGGGCGAGGCCGGGGATGAAACATGTTCGGCCGTTCCGCCAGCAGACCGCCCAGCAGATAGCTCCTCTCGTTTTCAATGGGAGAGAAGCTGAGTGAGGTCCTACCCCACGTGACACTCGAGCGGGAGATCTTTCATCCCAGGCACCGGCTATGAGGATGCGCACGTTTGCTCCGTCTATCTGTATTCTAAGGTCGATGGTATCCATTTCCCCAATTTCGACTTAACATCTTCTTCTGTCTCCCCTCCTCAGCCTTCTTTCATTCCACATCCACCCGTAGACAGTCTTATTTCTAATCACACTGCTAAGAATCATCCTCTCTCTCTCATCATTTTTCTTAATACCCCAAATCTCCCAACTCTTATCCTCCCCCCTTTAAGATACAACTCATAATATCCTCATCCCCTACCCAGCATACATCCTTTCAACTTCCAATCCATACTCCTCTTTGAAATTTTAATATTTTTTAGCACCTCCTCCATTTTCTCTTCTCATCGTTTTAACATCATTTTTTCTCTCACATATACCACCTCTTCATTCCCCAAATGCTTTCCATTTCATCCACTTTTCTTCTTCAGTCTACGTCATAATACGTTCACACATGAAAAGCTATACTAGTTTTAGAGCTAATCCATCTCGAGTAAGAGTATGTGTGAACGAACGGTCATGGATTTAAGCTATCTTAGCCAATTGGACAACCCAGAAGTGGAAAATAAAGTGTTCTGTAAGTATAAGTGAACAGTAAAAAAAGCTTAAAGAAAAATAGTTTAGGCTTAGTCCTGAGCTCTTAGACGCCGACCATTGATTTTACTACGTGCCTAATCAAGGTTTGGAAAAGTTGTGTATTGTGAACGGATAAAAATTAGACATCTTAGCTTAAAATTTCTCAACTTCTATCAAAGCTCTTATCTTTTTATGTGTGAACCCAGTATGACAGTACCCTACTATACTCAACTGTACTTTACAATCTTATTTTAAGGTGTAGAGTTATCATTTTTCTTACCCACTTAGTTCCTTTCAGGAAATTCTTCGATCATTGTCAACTATGAACAACTTGGCACTTTTCCAACCTGTAACAGGAAAATGTAATTATAATTAATCTATCTTTATACACTTGCCCCGCATGCCTAAACAGGCACTTATAGGGCTATAGTACTTCAAAGGATATAATGAAAAATGTAATAATAATAATGCTTACGAGGCAGATGCGGACAGAAATGCAGGGGTCATTATAGTGACCATTTCTGATTTTGCTGAAATTTTTATTGTGGGTTCTTCTAAGGATTTTAGAAGGATTTTTTGGGGGAAAAGAAAAAATAAGGGTATTCTAAAATCAATAAAAGAACCAAAATTTTAGCAAATTAAAAAATGGTCACTATACTACTGACCTGCCCACATCTTAAAAAATCTGCCTCTTAATGGATCAACAAGCTCATCCTCTGGCGACCCTAAACTCGCAACTCACTCTTCTCTATCCTAGTCTAGATATCCTTTTTCAATCTCCATTTAAAATCCTCTCCTACATCCTCTCCTTCTCAACATTTATTACTTTCATCTCCTCTCCTATGCACTGGTAATTTTCATCACCCTCTAGCAATCATCCCTTCTTTCGTCTCCCCGCTCGGCATTCTTTACTTTCTCATCCTCTGAATAGCCTAAGTATCACACCTCACTCTTCTGTATCCTCTTCTTAGTATTCCTTTCCCCAATTTCTATTTAAAATCCTCTCCCGTCTCCTCCCCCCTTGTCTGCATTCATTCTTTTCATCGCCTCTCCTATGCCCTACTCTTATACCCTTATTTCTCACCCCCTATTAATCCTAATCCTTCTTTCTTTCGGCATACTGCACGACATTCTATTTTTTCTCATACTCTGTAAGATCTTATATAAGATTATATATATGTTACGGGCAATGTGATAAATTCAGTGGAATTTATGAATGAAATTTATCACTTTGCCCATAACATATATACATAATAAGATCTTATTAATACCCTAAAACTCCCAACTCACTCTTATGTATCCCTTTTCCAAATCTCTATTTAACTTTTCCCCTGTCTCCTCCCCCTTCTCTGCATTCGTTCTTTTCTCTTCCACTCCCTAGGCATACTCTTATTTTTCCTCATCCTCTATCCGTACCCCTGCTCGACATTATCCCTCCTCATCCTCTTAATATCCTAACACTTATCACCTTCCCCTACTCAGCATTTATTACTTTCATCTCCTCTCCTATGCATACTCTTATTCCTATCACCCTCCTCAGAATCATGCCCTTCTCTCGTCCCCCTTCTCGCCATTTTATCTTCTCTCATCTTCTTATACCCGAATACTCCCAACTCACCCTTCTGTATCCTCTCAGTATCACTTTTCCCAATCTGTATTAATCTTCCTCTCCTATGTCCTCTGTATTTATTCTTTTTAACTCTTCTTCCTAGGCGTTCCCTTATTTCTCATCACCCCCTAGATTCAGCCCTTCTTTCTTCTCACTACTTGACATTCTATACTTTATCATCCTCTTAAAACCCTAAAACTCCCAACTCCCTCTCTGTATCCTCCTCTAACTATCCCATTCCTCTATCTCTATTTACAACCTTTCCTGTCTTCTCCCCCTCAGCATTTGTTATTTTGACCTCCTCTCCTAGGCATACTCTTATTTGACATCACCCCCTAAGAATCATCCCTTCTTTCGTCCCCCTGATTGATATTCTGTCCTTTCTCATCCTCTTAATACTTTAAAACTTGCAACTCACTCTTCTGTATCATTCTCTAAACATCATTTTCCCCAATCTCTATTTAAAATCCTCTCTTATCTCCTCCCGCTCCTCAGCATTTATCACATTCACTTTCTCTCCTAGGAATACTCTTATTTCTCCATCACACTCCTCGGAATTATCCCCTCTCTCATCCTCTTCCATAATTTCCCAAAACTCCCAACCCTCTCCTGTATCCTTCCTTCAGTGTCCATTTCCCTAATCTCTACTCAACATCCTCTCCTTTCTAATCCCCCTCTTTAGCCTTCATTCTTTTTAGATGGCTCCTAGACTAACTCTTATTTCTCATCACAATCCTCAGAATCATTCCGTCTCTTCGTCTTTCTTTATACCCCAAAACTCCTAACTCTCTTCTGTATCCTTTTCTCAATATCCATTTCTCCAATCTCTACTTTACTTCCTCTTTTGTCTCCTACCCCTACTAAGCCCTCATTCTTTTCACCTCCACTCACTAATCACTCCGAGACACTAGACTACTCCCGCACCTCCTAACTCATTCTTTTCGTATCCCATTTCCTCCAAACTCTCCCTCAGAATCCAAACCCTTTCCCATTCCTCCCCTAAACTTCTACTCCTCTTATCCTCCCCATTTAACATACAACGCACAATATATTTTCCCCAATCTGGATGTGCGTCAAGTGCCGAAGTTGAGTCGGGTTGGACCACTGGACCACTAGTAAAAATCTGGCTTGATCTAGCTATATCCCATATTGAAATCCAACTTAAATCCTGAAGGGCATTGAGGGTTGAATTTTAATTGACTTTTACTTGATTTAATCAAGTTAGGAATATCAACTTGGAAGTTTCCTTGAATATAGCTGCACTTAGGCAAGATTGAAACATCCACTGAATATACAGAAAAAATCTGACTGGAATCGAGAATGTGTGCTGTCTGGGTACCCACCATACATCCTTTTCTCTTCCACTCCCCACTCCTCTTTGAAATTTTAACATCTTTTAGCATTTTGTCCATTTTCTCTCCTTATCGTTTTTATATAATTTTTTCTCACACATATCCCACCTCTTCATTCCCCAATTGCTTTCCATTTCATCCTCTTTCCTTTTTCAGTCTGCGTCATACTACCTTCACTTATAAAAATTTATAACAGAATGTGTGAACGAACTGTCATAGATTTAAGCTAGTTTAGCGAATTGGACAACCCAGAAGTGGGAAAAATAGGTGTTCTGTAAGTATATTGTGAAAGGTAAAAAAAAGCTTAAAGAAAAATACAAGTGTTTAGGCTTAGACCTGAGCTCCTGGACACCGACCATTCGTTTTACTCGGTGTGTCATCAGGGTTTGGAAAAGTCATATTGTGAACGGATAAAATTAGGCATCTAAGCCTAAAATTTCTTAACTTCTCTCAAAGGTGTTATCTTTTTATATGAGAACGTAGTATGACAGTACCCTACTACATACTCAGCTGTGCTTTACAAAGTGTAGAGTAATCATTTTTCTTACCCACTAAGATCCTTTCAGAAAATTCTTCCATCACTGTCAACATACTTCGCCTTTCTTTCACACTACGAAGAACTTGACACTTTTCCAACCTATATCATGAAAATGTAATTATTATTAATCTTTCTGGATACACTTGCCCCGCATGCGTAAAGAGGCACTTAGGGCTTTAGTACTTCAAAGGATATAATGATAAAAGTAATAACTGCTTAATGGATCAACACTCTCATCCTCTGGAGACCCTAAAACTCGCAACTTTGTATTCTTCTATTATTATCCCTTTATCAATCTCTATTTAAAATCCTCCCCTATCACCTCCCTCTCCTTAGCATATTATTCTTTTACCTCCTCTTCTAGGCATACTCTCATTTCTCATCACCCCCTATGAATCATCCCTTCTTTTGTCCCTTACTTGACATTCTATACTTTCTCATCCTCTTACTACCCCAAAACTTCAAACTCACCCTCCTGTATCCTCCTCTCTGTATCCCTTTCCTCTACCTCTATTTAACATCCTCTCCTGCCTCCTCCTCCTCGGCATTCATTCTTTTTAACTCTTCTCCTAAGCATAATCTTATTTCTCATCACCCTCCTCAGAATCATCCTTTCTTTCAACATTATATACTGTCTCATCCACTTAAAACCCTTACTGCCATATTCACAGCCATCAGCGTCGGTGTTAAATTCTTGGTCAAAGAAGGATTCCACCAATCAGAGTCAGCGAAGAGCTAATTTTTTTTTCTTCAGCTGCTGGTTAACACTGACGCTGATGGCTGTGAATATGGCTGTTAAACTCCTAACTCACTCTTTGTATTCTCTCAGTACCCCTTTCCTCTATCTCTATTTACATTCTCTCCTGTGTACTCCTCCTCAGCATTTTTTACTTTGACTTTCAAGTCCCTGTTTCGAATCCCAACTCCTCCAACCCTTCAAAACTCTCACTTAAATCTCCAACCCTCTTCCATCTCTCATGTATCCATCATATCTCTCTCCCTCCTAAATATCCTCTTTTCTTATCCTCCTCAATATACTCAGTATTTTTTTCCCATCCTCCTGTCTCCTCAGAATCCTTTTATTTCTTATCCCCAACTTCTCAGCATCTTCCCCTCTCTTGTCTGACTGCTTGACATTCTTTCATCATTCATCCTTCTCCTTAATTCCCATTAACTTCCAACTAACTCTTTTGTATCCCTACTCTTCCAACCCATCCACACTCCCCCAAAATTCCCAATCCTCTCCCATCTCTCTCTAAACCAGCGTTTCTCAACCGGGGTTCCGCGGAACCCTGGGGTTCCGCGAGGCCTCCTCAAGGGTTCCGCGAGAAATTCGAAAAAGGTATTAAAAAAAATAAAAGATTCAAGATCCCCCCCGAAATTCGGATTAAGGGTACCAGAATGAGTAAAACCCCTGTTTTTTAGGGTCAAATTTCAAAAATATTTCGGGGGGAGGACCCCCAGACCCCCTTTTTGTACTTTAAACTCGGTTAGTTACATTTATTTTGATATTAAGTTCAGCAAAATGAGAATCCTACATAAAAATATATTAAAAAGGTACATTAAACTTATTAAGTATGCAAAAGATGGGCTTAGAGATAATTTTAGGCTTCCTCCCCGATGCAAAAATCTAGCTTTGGGCCTGATTATTACTTAATTTCCTAAGAGGATATTTGGGCCCCTGCTGTTTGATAGTTAATGCAGCCCTCGGGCTGAAAAGTTTGGAGACCCCTGTTTTAAGATACAGTGGGGGGGGGGGGGGGGGTAAGGCCTTCCAATGGTTAAAATGTCCAATAGATTATCCAAATATTCAAAGAAAAGCAATTAATATACTATTGCAGTTTTCCACATCATATATGTGTGAACCAACCTTTTATTGTTTAAAAAACATAAAAAGTAAAGAAAGAAATAGTCTTCTTTCTATTGACGAGATTCGGGTATGCCTTTCGAAAATAAGACCCAGAATTGAAAATATATGTGCCAAAAACAGACTCAAATTATCACATTAATTAATATTTAATAATTGTTTTATTTTTTTTAAACTTGCTAAAATTATTTAAATACTTAAAATTGTATTTTCAAAACCTTACAGCTGAATTCTAATGATTCTAATAAATAAATATAGTAAATAAACGATTTCTTCGTTACTTATTTTCCGTTTTATGTAATAATTTAAAAAATAGTAAGAAAAATATTGTTACATGGACGCTAGGGTTCCGCGGAACTTGGGCATTGTCGAAAGGGTTCCGTGGGAGTAAAAAGGTTGGGAAACGCTGCTCTAAACCATCCCTTCTCCTCAATATAGAACGCTCAGTATCTTTTTCCCCATTCTCTGTTAAGCTTTCTCTCCTATCTCCTCAGCATTCATTCTTTTTTCCTTCACTTCGTCTCAGAGTACTTTTATTCCTAATCCCCCTCCACCAACATCAACTCTGCTCTACATCCATTCCTCTCTCAATCTTCTCAATACCCAACTTCTCCCAACTCAGTGCTTCTGTATCCCAGCTAACTCTTCCACAACATCCTAACTCCCCTTCAGATTCCCAACCCTAATCCATCTCACTACCAACCATCCCATATCTTTCTTTGGCATCCTCTAGTCTCATTTTTTCCTCTCCCAATGTACTACACTCATATCCATTTCTCTTTTTAGCATCTTCTCCTGTCTCCTCCCACTCCTCAGTACCCTTTACCTCTCCTGAGTATACTCTTATATCTTATCCCTCTTCACAATTTACTCTTTCGTCCCACTCATCACCATCCACTCCCTTTTCCCCCTAGTAGACATCTCCTTCCTCTCTTCCTCAATATCCTTCTGTCACCCTCCTCTTTTCCTCCACCCCCTTTAACTGTCTCATTTCTCTCCATCGTCCCATTACCTTCCTCAGCATCACAACTCTGTACCATCTCTCTTCACAAAAATCTAACTTCATTCTTAAAATTATCTACTCTTTCCTCATGAATCCATTTATTCTCTAACCTCTCTCGTCTGCATCTCAACTCCCATCTCAATATCAAAACTATGTACCATCGCCTCTCTACATTCCGACCCTCTGCCATCTACCCCCTCTGCATCACAGCTATATTTCCTAAGTATAAAAACTCACTTCTCCGCACCTCTACTCTGTCCCATCTATATAATATATATTATAACCAAGTTCCTTTTTCTCTTCCAGACATCCCACATTGCAGAATCCTATCGATCTCTTCTGTGTAATATACAACCTCTTCTTAGCATCAACTCAACCCTCTGTATTCCATTTTCTTCCTTAGAATTTTTATTCTGTCATCTGTATTCCTTTTCTCTCCAACATCCAAACTCTCTCCTAGCACCACTCCCCATCATCCCTACTTCCACCAATCTCTCTCCTAAAATCCCAAATCCTCCTCATCATCCCAATTTAATCCCATCTCACTACACAGCACTCCAACTCACCCCTAAGTATAGACTACCTCTTCAGCACCCTAACTTACTCCTCTACAGTATAATACTCTCTTTATTATCCCTACTTTCTCCTATTCATCAGCATCATCCCAACTCTATTCTCTGTATCCTTAATATCTTCCAATCTGAATTCCAACTTCCTCTTCAAAATCCCAACGCCTTCAACAGCATCCAAAATCTTTCATTCGCATCTCCTATAATTCTGATTAAATCTCATCAATATCCTTAATCCATATCTCAAATTCTTCTCTATATCCCCTCTGCTTTCATCACTCACCTTATCCACTCCCCTTTCATCCCTGCTCAGGATCCCTACTAAATTTTACGTCTATTTTTTTCGTATCTCTTCCTCGCTACAAGATTTTTTCTTAATCCCAGTCCTCTTATCAATCCTCTAAATCTAAATATTAACCCTCTTTAGATCGTCCATTACATTTCAACTCCCTCTTTTCCATTTCCCCTCCTCTACCTTTTTAGCACCTCTTTCTCTCTCTTTTATCCAGCTCGTCCCTCTTCTTTTAAATTTTAACATCTTTTAGCACTTCCTCCTCCATTTTTATCATACTCCCCTCCTCCTTTTTACATAATTTTTCCTCACACACATCTCACCTCTTCGATACCCAATTCCTTTCCATTTTATCCTCTTTCCTTCACCACTTATCCTCTTTCCTACATTATACTGTCTGTCTACCACAGGATGAGCTTTTGCCTGGTTGTGGCGGTTGCTATAAAAGCAAGACAGGTTGATTTTAAATAGGGATAAACCGTATTATGATTTGGAGGGGATTAAAATCGACGGAGGATTATTGGCTGATGTTTTTGCGATCACAAACATAGTCTTCTTCTTGGAATTGATGCAGTTGCACGCATATGTTAGAGGCTGGGATTAGTGAACTGTTAAAATAATAAACAAAGTGGACTGGTGATTCAATGCCCCCGTTGAAAATGAGGAGAGTCATGTTGACTTGGTAACAGAAATGTAAACAAGAGCTCAACCTGTGATAGGCAGACAGTACTACGATCACACATGAAAAGCTAAACAAGCTTTAAGAGCTAATTCATCTTGAGTAGAGAATTTGGAAACAAACCTGTCTTAGATTTAAGCTAGCCTAGCAAATTCGAACAATTTTAAACTAGTAAGCCTGGATTGAGAAGAGAGATGACAACAGGTTTGAACTGGTTTGTGTGTATGCGCGGCCGCCCTTATTTTACCAAGTATATTGCCAAAGTGGCACCGTTGCATACCATTCCGCTTCAATTTAGCCTACCTCGCTTTTTTTTGGCACCACTTAGAAGATATTTTTGAAAAAATGTTTGCAACGCTAGTCTAGGATTGGCTCTCTACGTGAAACAATGGCGGTTTTACGGAAATAGGAGGCGGTAAAAACTTTCCTCTTGGCCAATCAGAAACGATTAGTGCGTTGTCACCTCTCTTCTGTTCTAGGCTCTATCTTAAGCTAGTTTCCCAAACTCGCGTAAATCTTAGAAAGTTTAAGTTATCATCTACTTATAGGAAAGAAAAGTAGGGGAAATAAAACAAAACTTTTGCTTATTTGATATTACATGGACAAAGTCGTTTGTAAATTCAAATATACTTTTAACCCTGCTGCTCTGTTCGCACTTTTACCCCGCACGTACTGTTCGGGCCAGTATGACCCGGTACAAAAAATATAACTTCTAGCGGTAAATGAATGGTGGAATGAAATAGGTTTAACAATAGTAAAGTAACAATAAATGCAAGTAAATAGTATGAAATAATTGTGTAAAGATATAAAATACGAATAAAATAACAGAATTAACTAAAAAATATTTGAAATCTAAAATTTTAATTTTTTACTATTTTTACATTTTACATGTATACAAATGTGTTTTTAACAATTGTGGCACAACAAATTAGTACTTTTATTTTAATTTTTTCATCAGAGAGACCGAAAAACATTTAAATTTTTTGTCTTTATTCTTTTATTTTTTAATGGTTACTCCCTTCAAGGTAGGTTTGAATCTGCTTTAATGTATGAAAAAAAGAGTGAATTCCTCAACTCTTAAAAATAATCTTCATTTGATCATTTAATTTCATTCTATCTGAACTAAATTCCTTTGAAAACGCACTATAGAACTTGCGTAATTACTCATTACTCCAATGCTTAAAATTTTCTCTGGCGTTAATCCTCGCTTTCTCCTGCTATAAATTCGTGTTTCAGTTCTCATGAAGTTTTACTGCCACGAAAAGTCCACATTTTACCCCATAGTTAATGGTTAACTTGGTCAAAGGACAGTGGCCATGAAAAACATTAGACATTTCTCATTTAGAGCAATATTTTCATTTAGATAGCACAATTTTGGTTCCATTAGTTATTTTTTACATTCTAACTGAAAAAAAATACTTTATAAAACTAAAATACAACAAGAAAAAATAAAATCTGGAAATATTTTGGCCCTTTGCCAACTGAATCAACCTTTTGACCTTACGCGTGCTTTCTTGTCATGTGACAAAAAACAAGGAAAAAAAGCATACCAAAATACAAAAAAAGGATGTTATAATAGTTTTTATTATTTTCTGTAGAATTATTCCACAAAATATGAAACGGGTTGAGTAAAACGAAATAACTTAGAATCGGGTCATATTGACCCAAACAGTAAATTAAGACTATGTTGAAAAATATCCTTTGCAAATTAAAATTCCTTGTAGGAGTACATAGTTATATGACTTACCAACAAAGTCATGAAGTTTCATTAAAATACCTCAATTCAATATTTTTTAATAAGCGAACGAAAAAAATTTTGGGTCAAATAGACCCTAACAGTGCAGCAGAGTTAAAATGGGGAAGAGAAAAAGGAATTAGACAACCCAGAAAGAAAAATAAGTCTTGTGTAAGTATAAGTGAACAGAAAAAAAAGGTTAAAGAAAAATACAAGTGTTCAGGCTTACTTAGAGCCGAGATCTTAGACGCCGACCATTGGTTTTATTCGGTTGTCATCAGGGTTTGGGAAAAGTCATATTGTGAACGGATAAAAATTATACATCTTAACTTAAACTTTCTCAACTTCTCTCAAAGCTCTAGTGTTTTTATGTGTGAACGTAGTATGACAGTAACCTACTATACTCAGCGGTGCTCTACAATCTTATTTTAAGGTGTAGAATAATAATTTTCTTACCCACTTAGATCCTTTCAGGAATTTCTACATCCGTGTCAACATACTTCACCTTTCTCTCACACTTCGAAGAATTCGACACTTTTCCAACCTATATCATGAGTATGTAAATATAATTAAGTACTTTAGTTAATACTTAGTTACTTTAGTTATAATTAGTACTTAAAGGATAGGGGAGAGTGGGGCACCTTGGGACACTTTTTACTAAATTATTTTTATAATTTATTTATACTGTTATATTTATTCAAAAGCACCTATTATGTTAACCAATTATCCCTTTTAGGGAATTCATAACAAATTTTAAAAACCTCTTTTAATGTCCCAAGGTGCCCCACTAGTGGCCCACCTTGGGACACTTCCAATAATAACAAAAACTTATTAACTTAACTTAAAAAATATAAAAATAACACATTAAATTATGACAAAACTTTTCCTCCGACTCTTTATGATGTTGGCAGTCTGAAAAATCGAAAACTAAACAAATTACCGACCCGTAAATTTATGCTATTTTTTGAAAAGAGAAAAGAAAGTTTTCCCTTAACTCCCTTGCAGGGCCGTGTTAAGGGAGGGGCGAAGGGGGAGTCCGCCCCGGGCACAGTATTCAGGTATTCAAGAGGGGCGCTGAATTTGAGCCCGAATTTTTTTTTTTTGCAATTTATTATTTTAGTATTTTGCAATTTAAAATTATTTTAGAATTGGACTTCGTAGATTCTTCAATACTTTCCAACGGAACCACGATGAACGTGTTCAGGGGGCGCCAAATTTTTGCCCAAATATTTTTTTGCGAATCTATCTGATAATGTAACGAAATTATATTTGGGAGGGGGCGCAAAAAAGCCAGGGGGGCGCCAAAAAAGCCATCCGCCCCAATCGTGATTTTTCCACAACACGGCCCTGCTCAATTGTGTTTCGGCCAGACTAACGAATTGATGAACTAATATCACCAACAATTACACATTATTACTTTCACAATTATCTTACGAATCATTATATTTAAGAAATCTAGACCAGAGGCAGGTTCTCAAAGTGTGGGTCGCGAGTTATCTTTTGTTGAGTCCCTACAAGTTTTGACAAGACGCATACCCGACCAAAAGCAAAACAGAACAGGGGTGGCAAAACCGTAGCACATTGGATGATTACTATACTCGACAGCAACGTTTCCTGACTAACCCTATAAAGTTACAAATAAACATTCCCAGCGCGGTGTCGAAATTTTGAGGGAAATGTAGAATGTCAATTTAAAAATATGATTATTTTGTTACACCGATGTATATGTTACGGGCAATGTGATAAATCCGGGCATTATTAATAATGCCCGGGCAATGTGATAAATTCAGTGGAATTTATGAATGAAATTTATCACTTTGCCCGCCTCCACTTCGGGCATTATTAATAATGCCCGATTAATCACTTTGCCCATAACATATATACTATAGCGTCTTTCTATCACGATTTACGTACCTAGCAACCCAAAAGGCTTCCAGTTTACGCAGTTTCTGCTTCCGCGTAGTGACGCCATATGGTCAGGACCCGTTGCTGTCGAGTATAGTGGCGCATTATTATTTAGTAATTAGCATAATTTTATATTTGAAAATAAAATTTAGCTATTCATAATTTGAATTAATCCGTAATTTTATTTGAAAACTGATTATCTCTTATTGATATGGATGACTTGAACCCATTTCCATGTTACTTAAAAAGAGTAAACGAGGGACGAGTAAGTAAAGTGAATAGAAATTTAATCAGAAAATTAAAGCGGAGAATCATTCAATACACCTTACCAACTGTAAACATGGACGTAAAAAGCTGTATTTAAACTTGTCTGTCAAAATATTAGCGCGTGATATGCAAAAGTTTGCCACTCCAGCAATAGATCCTCGATTATCCGACCTTCCATTCACCAACTTATCAAATAATCCATCATTGGTTCATGAAAATCTAGCGAAGAAAAGAATCCCGCACTCTTGTACTACTGCATTCTCTCCAATAGAAATACGCGGAGTCTCGCCAAGGTGAGGTCGAGCCGAGACGCCATCGTCAGTTTGAAAAGGAATAAGTACAAAAAATGACAAATTAACATTTTGTGCTCAAAACAATCTCCAAGCTTTGCTCTACTCATTAGTGGAAAATAACTCTCCCTACCTAGGGAGATATAGCCCCTAGAAGTTGCGAAATCGATGTCCATTAATTTTATTTTTTCAGTTAATTTGGAATAAGAGTTAATTTGTCTTTCTGTTTTTATTCTTTGTGCTGCAAACTAAGCCAAAAAAAAATTTAGAAAGTGCTTTTAATTTTTTTTTATCAAAGGATTGCTTGACTCCATTCATATTCACTTTCACCATTGATACTGCCATAATGACCCAGATTCATAATAATTTTCAATTTTATTTGTATTGGTCTGTCTAATGTCTATTTCTCACTTTTGTGCTGTGAACTAAGCACACATATAATTTAAACGATGAATTTAGAGGTTTTTAAGGTTTTCCTTCACACAGTTGAAAAAGTCCATCAACTTTTTTCAACTGCAAAATAATTTTGAATGCACTTATGTTTTTTTCCGAAGATTGCCCTTATTTTTAAATAAGTTCCTGAATTTCCAGTAAAAATTTGGTGTTCATACAACACAAATTCCCATATTTATGCAGTTTTTTTTATTTTCTCAAAACTTGGTTTTTGGACTTATTCCCTTCTTCTAACTGACGATTCAATTGCTGTGGCAATATGATGAGTAACCAAGTAAAAATAAATTACTCACTTGATTCTGATGGGGATTCTTCCTAGTCTTGTTTCATTTCTCCTACTGGCACACTGCAAGAGCTGGACATCTTTGTAGATAGATCCCTCATCTGATGTTCCATGTCCCGGTTGAAAATCTTGTACAAAGAGAACTCAAAAACAAAAACAGATTAAAAAGAATACAGTACAGCCCAAAAATGCTGCATAGAAGCTGTTTCAAAACATTAAACAGAACGCTACCAATAGAGAATTTTGTCGTGAAGCTCAATATAAATTTTCAACAATTTAAGAATGAAAATACATTCTTGGGAAAAATTGAGGTGTTTGCAGTATAACAACGAGTTAACTCCAACAGCTTTATATTAGAGTTAGCTAATTGTTGCTGCAAGCTCCTCAATTAGAGAAAATAGTTAATTTTTTTTTACCATGGATTTGAATTACTTGAATAGAAAAAATTACTAAAACCATATTAAAGAGTCATTCGTAAATTACGTCACACAGTTTCAAGGATTTAAAATCCTACCTTCCATTGTGATGCCACTTTTGAAACTGTAAAATTAAACCAAATTGATGAATTTAAAATTTATTTCACTATTTTAATTACTTGGTACTCTTATTACTGCTAAATCAAACTAAACAGTGAAGAAATATCTTTTAGAATTTTAAAAGCAATGACAAGGGGTTATTAAAGGGTGATGCCACAAGTTTGAACTCCCCCCCTTCAAGCCTATCATTTCGAGTCGTTACAAGCTATCCCTCTCCTAAAACGTGTGACGTAATTTGTAAATGGCTTTTAAATAAGTAATGATTAGTTACATTAATCGCAGAAACCACCTATGTTGAAATTTTCCCAAAACCATGATTTTCCATTTTTTATTGTTTTCCTACCACCGTAAACTAACTAAAACTTCAAAATAAACATGCCATGGCAATTTATATAATGCATGTGTGTAGTAGAAATTACATGTATTTTAGATGCATATGGTCTATTGAAAAACATAAAAAATTGTGTAATAACGGTAAGAGCTTCTTGTTCCCAAATCGATTTAAAAGCCCATAAAAAAAAGACCTACAACATGATTTTGAGAAAATTTGGACACTTTGGTTTTGCTTAGTTTCAAGTACCGTAAACTACCCCAAACTGATATTGATGCCAATGCAATGTGTAAACTGGTCAAACTTTATATAATTACACCTAAATATACAGAAGCTAACACTAAATTCAATGTCATAAATTTGACAATTTTTGAATCTGGCATCAATAACTTAGGATTTTTTAGGTACTTAAAACTAGATAGTACACACATGAAAAAGTACTATAGAGCATTTATTCTATCAATTTTTTCAAATGGTCGGTCTATTAATAACTAAGAAATAAATTGAAAATGAATCAATAACAACTAAATAAAAATCAAATGCTATTGACTCATTTACAAGCTTTTTCTGGACCAACTGATTGAGAATTCAATTGAATATATGCTCGACACTAACGACCGTATTATCTGCTACCTGACAAGTGGTTAAGCAGCAGCCAAAGAAGGAATAAGTGACTCTGATTGGCCGAATCCTTCTTTGATTAATGTTTAACCGCTGGTCAAGGAGCAGAGAATACCTTATAATAAGAATATACTTAAAAGGGGTACAACATTATCCGACAATGCAACCAGTTTTTAACCACCTCAACCATTCATGTAACTAATACAACTGAGATGGTTAGAAACTGTCATCATTGTCAGGTAAAAAGTGGCACATTCATTATGTGTATCAGCCATATTTTTCCTTCATGAAAAAATGTCCATGGGCATAACAGTACATCAACCACCTCATTCTTAGCACAAGAAAAACGAGAAGTTCTGTTTTCCCCAGACACATCAGTGATTGTCTTTGACAACGAGCAAAGAGTCTATCGGTGTAGTGCACGGACGATTTAATTGCGACATCGACGGATTCCGCCTTTAGAGAGCGGTGGGCGAAATGTACGCGAGGGTCGGCAGTTCCCGAGACATCCGCGGAAACGGTTGCAGTAGAGCCGCGGGGGTGGAGAGAGAACGACGAGGGCAACCGAGATGGAAAGGTTGCGTCGCGGTTTCTCGAACCGAGAAGTTGATTAGACAATGTTGAAAAAAAAATGATGGCTTCTAAAGCCCATTGCTTGAGAGGAAAGACCAGATTTAAAAGCATGAAACAAGTGGGGAACGTAGGCAGATGCTCTAGCAGGGTGGCCACGGAAAACTTATTTCAAAATTCCCTGATAATTCCAGGTTTTCCCTGATAATCTAGTATGATTTTCCCTGATATTTTATAAATATAGTACATTCTTATCTTAGCAGGAAAAGTACTGTGTAATATGAAAAAAGAAGGAATATAAATGAAATTATTTCTATACCTTTATCATACAAAAGAACCCAACCCTTTTTTGAACATTTGCTTGCAACCACACTAATTTATATGCATCCGAGAACTGAAATGCACATTTAAAGATTTGAAAATCCAAAAAAATGTTGAATATATTTTTAAAACTAATGCAATTTTCAAAATTTCCCTGATTATTATCAGATTTTCTAAAACTCCCTGATAATTCCAGGTTTTTTAATTTTTCTTGATAATTCCAGGTTTTTTTAATTTTCCCTGATAATTCCAGGTTTTTAAGGTTTTCCAGGTCTGTGGCCACCCTGTCTAGTCAAGACGATACATAAAACTTACCGAGGTAAAATTTTTTGTTAGCCGGGTCTCAATTTATTTATTCCAATTTTGTTCAAAACTGGTGATGTCTAGATTTTTCCAATAATGCCCATCACTTACCCCGTACATAAATTTACGCATGACCTAAGTATAAAATTATACTTCTCATAAAGTTCAGACTCTTAAAAATCACAAAGAACAAAATCTAGATTAAGAAATTTCTCGATGCAAATTTGTGTCTTCATTCAATATTACCATCACTTTTTAAAACAATTAAAAACTTAAGTTCTTAAAAAGCACAACGTTTAAAATTATTTTGTCATGACTTTGACAGTTAGGTCACTATGTTTCTTTTACGTATACTTTACTATCACTATTACTTTATACGGGTAGCTGATTTTTTTTTAAATACATTGTAATAAAATATTTTGCTTTCATCTCAAAAGGAGTTAAAAATTTTTTTCCGCAACCAACTGTAGACCTAAGGATAGCATTTTTAACCATGAAGATAGTTAAGATTGAAAATACTACTTCCTCACATAAAAATTGAATCATATTGGGAAAAAATTTCAATTAATTAGAAACTTTTCTTGATAATTTGAATCTAAAAGGCTTATGATTTCCAAGAATTACCCATAATTTGTTATGATAATTTGTAAAACTGACAATAATTTTGCAACAAAAGTTGAATTTCCAAGAATGAATTCACGAACACATTTAACTTCGAGGGTTTATTTCATATTCAGTGGATTACAAACAACAAATAATTTTTTTAATTTAAATTATTTTGAAAACATCAAATGGAGTTTGGTAGGGGTTTACAAAACTTTTAACTTCTGACAGAATAATATGTAGAAAAAAAAGTTCATTCTTCAAATTTTTAACTAATAATAACATTGATAAGGTCCTAAAATTTGGTTACGAACATTAGAACACTAGATTATGCATTTCGAACCTCAAATAATGCTTAAATTTATAGAGTATTTAATTTCTCCCCTGAATTTGAAGTATTTTGTAACACAAGGGAGCTAAATGGGGCAATGCTGAAATCAATGTATTCTAAAACAGATTTGAGTGTACTTGCACTCTAGAAACAACTCAATTTGCTTCAGCTTCTAAGTTTTAAGCAGATTTGATACTTTAAAAACTTTCCTTAAACTGGGTATACGAATATGATTGCAAATAGCTACAAATAGTGGCTTGGAAATTATTTTGTTTATTACCTAATATTTAGTTTTACAATATGAAGACAGTCAGGCTCTCCAATGAGTAGGAAACTTTTAACTGAAGACCTTTTTTAGAAAACAAAATCAATATTTTAACATAGTAGTCCTTGTAATTTTTGTGAAAACTAAGACGATTTATATAAGTAATTTTAATCACTTTATATTAACTGATTAATTAAATTATTATGGCATACATTTGCGTAAGGAGAAAAAGTAATATGTAATTGTAAAAAAGGAAATATGCATCAATATTTTTTTCTCCAAAATGCTCTACATGGGCTTAGGTATTCGATTAACTTTTAAACTGTGCACCACTCAAAAGTTTAAATTGAAGAAAATATGATCATACGAACACGAATAAACTTAATTTTTGACATCCATTTTAACCTGAAAAGTGCAGACTCCACTCTAATGTAAATTACAAAAAGAAAAAAATATTTTAATAAAAAAGGAAAGCAATGTTATCACTTTGTATGATTTCTAATTATAGTCAGACTTTAAAGATATTTTTTCTATCTTATTTTACGAATTTATGCATAGATATCTTTAATATAAACTAAGTAATTAGACTTTCACTCTCACTTTGTTTTTTTTACCCCAATCAAGTTTTCCTCGCCTTTATTGGGGAATATTTTAATGATCCTCTAAGCGAACTTAATTTACAAGTTTATGTTCTAAATTAGTTTGAATTTGTTTTCAATTTTTTTCAAGTAAAAGTTTCAAAATAATTTTATCATTTTATCTTGTTAAAAAAAAACTAGAAGAAAATCAGCAGCTTAAAAAATATATATATCCTTCTACGTTTGGAGCTTGGATATTCCAAATGGCATTAGGCACAACAAATATATTCTTCTCAAACATAAAAATTGGAACAATGTCTGACATTTATTTAATTTTGGTCACTCTAATCATAATCAATTAAAAAATTTTAGTTTCCATCAGATCTTTCTCTAAAATAAGACAATGATAAAATCTTTACTATGACTGCATGAATATATAAACTGTACACATGGTATCCATGTTATTTCATTCTTAACATTCAAGGAAAGTAAGATTCTTTTTTGAACAGATTCCAGATTCCGAAGCTGGTGTAGTGGTTACTGTGTACAGGCTTCTGAATAGTCTCCACTCCTTTGAACTCCTTTGTTTTCACGAGAGCTCTCAATACACATAGGGAGGGTGAAAAGGGGGGTATTGGGGTAGTGTAGTGGTACTGGACACAGGCTTCTGTTAAGGAGTCTCCACCCCTTCGCAGTCGCCAATCTCCCTAATCTTCGTGCTTGAAGGATTCTGAAAAAGAGTCTCCACCCTTTCACAGTTTCCAAAGCATCGTTTTCGCGAGATGCCCCCACTACACATAGGGAGGGTGAGAAGGGGGGGTATTGGGTAGTGTAGTGGTACTGGACACAGGCTTCTGTTAAGGAGTCTCCACCCCTTCGCAGTCGCCAATCTCCCTAATCTTCGTGCTTGAAGGATTCTGAAAAAGAGTCTCCACCCTTTCGCAGTCTCCAAAGCATCGTTTTCGCGAGATATCCCCACTACACATAGGGAGGGTGAGAAGGGGGGGTATTGGGTAGTGTAGTGGTACTGGACACAGGCTTCTGTTAAGGAGTCTCCACCCCTTCGCAGTCGCCAATCTCCCTAATCTTCGTGCTTGAAGGATTCTGAAAAAGAGTCTCCACCCTTTCGCAGTCTCCAAAGCATCGTTTTCGCGAGATATCCCCACTACACATGGGGGGGTGAGAAGGGGGGGTATTGGGTAGTGTAGTGGTACTGGACACAGGCTTCTGTTAAGGAGTCTCCACCCCTTCGCAGTCGCCAATCTCCCTAATCTTCGTGCTTGAAGGATTCTGAAAAAGAGTCTCCACCCTTTCGCAGTCTCCAAAGCATCGTTTTCGCGAGATATCCCCACTACACATAGGGAGGGTGAGAAGGGGGGTATTGGGTAGTGTAGTGGTACTGGACACAGGCTTCTGTTAAGGAGTCTCAACCCCTTCGCAGTCGCCAATCTCCCTAATCTTCGTGCTTGAAGGATTCTGAAAAAGAGTCTCCACCCTTTCGCAGTCTCCAAAGCATCGTTTTCGCGAGATGCCCCCACTACACATAGGGAGGGTGAGAGGGGGAATAGTTGAGTGGTGTAAGGAGTGGACACCGGCTTCTTCTAGTCTCCTCTTCTTTACAGTCGCTAATATTCGTGCATTCACCCACTACACCAGGAGATACTAGTGGCATTGGACACCACTGGTTAATGATATTTAATTTTAAGTTTTGGAATATATTTTACTGTTTGTGTAATATTTTTCTTACTTTTAACCCAACTTGATAGAGAATTTTCACGAGATAAACATCCAGACTTAATAAAGAACTATTATATAGCCAATTAGTTTAGATAACTCTAAATTATTAATTTTATAAGTAACATTGTTCCAAAATTTGTCATGAAAAGAACATAAAAAAAATTAAGGTGCCGTGTAATGTCCCTTTTACTTACAATCCGTAAACTAGATAAAGTGCTAAAAACTAATACCGTTTAATTTTAATATCTGAAATGAATTTATATATAGTTTGTTTGAAATTGTTACAATTACTATTGATGCTTTCTTTAGAGAATAAAATAAAACTATACGGAACACAATTTAATTAAATAACAAGTATTGCACTCTAAAGAAGGAAATTAGAACATTTTTAACGAGTGTTTCAAGATCTCGATGAAACTAAATTAAAAATTAATATTATGAGGACGGGAAAACTTGATAAGGCTAGGGTGTGAAAGAACTTTCTTTTTGATCATAATAAAATTACATAAACACATTGTTCGATTTATTTTCTGACCTTGATAATGTACACAAAATTGAAGTTTTGTACTTTCTACTCTCAAAAGAAACATAGTATTTTAACTATCTTACGTAATTTACAAAAATCAACTGGCAATAATTAAAAGGTCTCGATTTTAGAAATATTCTCCCAAACAAATTAAAATTATTCTTAAAAAATCCAATATGCTTAGTTTTCGGAGATATGTGTTGCATAACGGCGCGAAAAATCTAATTGAAAATTAAATTCAATGAGATAATTTTGAAGATTTGAGACTAAAAATTCAAATTTAGCTGCACTTTTCATATTTAAATGGAATTTTTATGGTTAGTTCACTCCCAACATGTTTAACGAAAAAAGTGAAGTTTTTAAATTTTAATAATATATTGATATAGTTAGTGCACAATTTTGTAACATTTATAATGTTAAGAATTCCTAAGAATATGATGAAATAAACAGTAGGATGGAAGAATTTTTTACATCTCAATATTATGATATCCAATTGATTTCTTATATTTGAACTCGGACGAACATGTGAAATGTTTCAGCCGAAGCAAAATTAATGTTCAAAAGTTTGGCATCTAAACATTATTCAAATTTTACTGAACTCTTAGTTTCATTTCAGATCTGTACTCATAAAGTTATATAAATAAATCGCGCGGTACTCAATTTACTTTCAATATCAGATGGTTACATAAAATTTATGGTGCAAATTTCAGTTTATTTTTGGTTATTTTGTGCTGTAAATTTTATGAATTAAATTAAATAAAAAAATAGTTATTTTTGAACTTTTTACTAATTATAAAAGTTAGTTCTACATCATACAAATTATATATGCAATCACCTTACTACTACTTGCATTATTTTTAAATGAATGACTCTTAAACGTTTCTTATTCAAAGTTTTTTTTTGCTTCAGTTGATTGTATGAATGTAATTTCTATGCGCACTATTTATAGCTTGACAATCATATTCTGAAATTTAAATTTCCTATGGTGGATTGAAATTTATTCGCATTAGTTTGCAATTTATCATCTGGCTGATTATTGTTTTGATTCATCACGTTTTTCTTCCAAATATTTTAATAACATTCTTTAAATTAAAACACGATTATATTTCATTATGATCACTTTTTGAAACCATTTGCACCATTTAACGATTATTTTATTACAAGCAAGGGGTAGGGACTGTTAGTGAAATAAGATGTTTAACTAACTTCAATCAGTTTAAATTCAATTTACCAGAGAAAATTCGTTAAAGGATTTGGTAAATGGTTTGTTGATTTGAATATAATGATTCAATATGGAACATTTAAGAAAACTAAAGATAATTGGGAAAAATTTACCTCAGCTTCCTAAATAAATAAATTAAGGGTAGGTAATATACATATATTTGAAGTTGAAACAAATCTTGGGGAGTGGGTAGTGCAAATTTAACCAAATTAGACACAATTCCAGCGCTTTAATAATATTTGCCAACCCCCATGTTTTAGTCATTGTTTTTATCAAAACCTTGGCTATAGGGAATTTATGAAATTTTTAAGAAAAATCCTTAATTTAATCTATTTAATCAAAATATTGGGATTCTAGAAATCGTCATGCAAAAGTTCCGTGCAGTATAGACTAAAAATAGGTGATACAGTGAAAGAGCACAATCGTATTAATTTACACAATCGTTGTTTTAGAGCAGGTGAAAAGCGTATCCTCAAAAAAAACATCCAACCAAAATAAAATTAAACTGATTTGATTTGCACCTGGACATTGTTCCCGGGAAAAAAGTATCTTTGCTTATTGACTCATCCTCATCGTAACCATAGAGCTAATACAAATAGAGACAGCTTTCCCCGCCCCGTACGGCAACCATGCATGTCAAAAACAGTCGAACCTGTTTGAGTGGCAAAAAGAAATCTTTAACATTGGAAGTCCCATAGGCGGGTTAATTTTGAGGTATAAAAACTGCTCTTTCTCCCAGAAAAATGATAGAAAAAAGATGCCGACAATTTATTACACGAGAGGAAACAACGACGAATCAATTCCGTGAAGAAAAAAAGTACCTTTCTCGATTAGTTTTTTTTCTGTGAATTTTTTAAACTCCGCGGTTTTGGAAGAAAACGACTTTAAACTGCATTTTCAAAATGTTGTGGGGGAATTTTTTTTTAAAAAAGCTTCACAATATATAATATGAACCCTTCTGATTCGATCTGAGTCATTTCCGATTAGTTTAAACTAGTATTTAAGGGAGAAAATTGTGGATTTAGTGGTCGAGGTAGAAAATGGAAGTTGGCATAGCTTGGCGGTCTGACCTTGGCGTGCGTTTTTGTCGTAGTTTCTTTACGTGGTTCTTCGAAATAACTAAATAACTTGGTTTTTTTACATTTAAAATTGCCAAGTCATCTGTAAGGCAGATATATTATGCTTCTGCTTCTCGACGCTAAAATATTAAATTTCCTATAATTGTGTCAACTTTAAATTTAAGTATTTAATTCTTACCACTGATTTAGGTTTTTATTTTTGATAGGGGGAAGTTTTCAGTAAAACAATCTTTGTTAATCTTTTCTTACCATGTCACAAGCCATATTTTAAAAAAATCTATGAACACTATCGGATCTTCTTTTTTAACTTTAAAGTTAAACTAATAAAAAAACATATAAAGAGGAATTAAGTGTGCGTCCAGCGTTTTGTTAATTTAAAACATACGTATTATTAAAGAAACTTAAAGAAAGAAAGAAATAATTTACGACATAGTATATATTCCTTGAAATTATTTCTATGGATTTTCCCGCCAATCTAAGGTACAAAGAAGATGGGACAGCTGTAATTCTCTCCTAACGCCAGGTGGTGGTTTGAGACATCTGACCACATGACCAATCATCTGTATTTAAGATAAGAATCTTTGATATTTGTTTGAATGTATCACACTTTTCTCTCATATGAAATAGAAACATGGTTAAAAGTTGCTGCGCCATTAATTGCTGTGAAAGAGCAACTAAAAACTCCACCGTTTCGTTTCATAGGTAAAATCTTATTTTTACCTTACTAATTTTACTGATTTTACTAAATAATTAAATTTTAAATTAAATGATGTTAAAAAATTATATATGTGTGTGTATCAAGGTAATAAATGGTTTAAGTATAAAAATTTAAATAAGAAACTTAAGTTTAATATAATGAATACATGCCCTTAATATTAAGTGTTTTTTATGAATAAAACTAATTAATTTGATAGTGATACCTTTAATGATGAAGGGCATTTTATAATGATTTAAATAAAAGGGGATTTTGGAATGGTATTAGTCACTAGAATATTTTAAGCAATTGTGTTGTAAGTGGCATTTTGAAGTATTAAAATATTTGTAATTATTAGCTGTCTGAATTAAAATTAAAAATAGAATATTTCTTTAAGTGGACTCATCAAACACCACTTAATACTTGAAATACCTGTTTTTGTGGGGAGAGGAAGGAAGTAGATTTCCTAAAGAAGAAAATCGGAGAAAAATTGGGAGATAAGCATTGTTAATTGCTATGGTGGAAACATCAACTAAAAATGAGATTTAGAACAAACGAGATTTTATTCTTAAAGCTACAGAAGATAAAACTTCCTTAAGAAGAAAAAAAGATAAGTTTAAAAAGGTCCTCGCGAGTCATCCACTGGTATAAAGTGATTGAAAAAGGCTGCACGCGAAAAAACCAAACACGCCAATAGTCCGATTTCGTCGCCAATCTGACAACCCAGCCCACCCCAGTTTGAGTGGAAAAATCGAGGGAGAATCGACATACGAAGAAGAATGGAGCAGGTGTTCAAAGCTGTCTCCATATGTATTAGCTCCATGATCGTAACCATAGAGCTAATACAAATAGAGACAGCTTTCCCCGCTCCGTACGGCAACCATGCATGTCAAAAACAGTCGAACCTGTTTGAGTGGCAAAAAGAAATCTTTAACATTGGAAGTCCCATAGGCGGGTGAATTTTGAGGTATAAAAACTGCTCTTTCTCCCAGAAAAATGATAGAAAAAAGATGCCGACAATTTATTACACGAGAGAAAACAACGACGAATCAATTCAGTGAAGAAAAAAAGTACCTTTCTCGATTAGTTTTTTTTCTGTGAATTTTTTAAACTCCGCGGTTTTGGAAGAAAACGACTTTAAACTGCATTTTCGAAATGTTGTGGGGGAAATTTTTTAAAAAAAGCTTCACATTATATAATATGAACCCTCCTGATTCGATCTGAGTCATTTCCGATTAGTTTAAACTAGTATTTAAGGGAGAAAATTGTGGATTTAGTGGTCGAGGTAGAAAATGGAAGTTGGCATAGCTTGGCGGTCTGACCTTGGCGTGCGTTTTTGTCGTAGTTTCTTTACGTGGTTCTTCGAAATAACTAAATAACTTGGGTTTTTTTTACATTTAAAATTGCCAAATCATCTGTAAGGCAGATATATTATGCTTCTGCATCTCGACGCAAAAATATTAAATTTCCTATAATTGTGTCAACTATAAATTTAAGTATTTTTATTCTTACCACTGATTTAGGTTTTTATTTTTGATAGGGGGTAGTTTTCAGTAAAACAATCTTTGTTAATCTTTTCTTACCATGTAACAAGCCATATTTTAAAAAAATCTATGAACACTACCGGATCTTCTTTTTTAACTTTAAAGTTAAACTAATAAAAAAACATAAAGAGGAATTAAGTGTAGAACATTTGCGTCCAGCGTTTGGTTAATTTATAACAGACGTATTATTAAAGAAACTTAAAGAAAGAAAGAAATAATTTACGACATAGTATATATTCCTTGAAATTATTTCTATGGATTTTCCCGCCAATCTAAGGTACAAAAGAAGATGGGACAGCTGTAATTCTCTCCTAACGCCAGGTGGTGATTTGAGACATCTGACCACATGACCAATCATCTGTATTTAAGATAAGAATCTTTGATATTTGTTTAAATGTATCACACGTTTCTCTCATATGAAATAGAAACATGATTAAAAGTTGCTGCGCCATCAATTGCTGTGAAAGAGCAACTAAAAACTCCACCGTTTCGTTTCTTAGGTAAAATCTTATTTTTACCTTACTAATTTTACTGATTTTAATAAAAAATTAAATTTAAAAATTAAATTAAAAAAATTTATATGTGTGTGTATCAAGATAATAAATGGTTTAAGTATAAAAATTTAAATAAGAAACTTAAGTTTAATATAATGAATACATGCACTTAATATTAAGTGTTTTTTATGAATAAAACTAATTAATTTGATAGTGATACCTTTAATGATGAAGGGCATTTTATAATGATTTAAATAAAAGGGGATTTTTGAATGGTATTATTCACTAGAATATTTTAAGCAATTTGTGGCATTTTGAAGTATTAAAATATTTGTAATTATCAGCTGTCTGAATTAAAATTAAAAATACAATATTTCTTTAAGTGGACTCATCAGAAACCACTTAATACTTGAAATACCTGTTTTTGTGGGGGAAGGAAGTAATTTCCTAAAGAAGAAAATCGGAGAAAAATTGGGAGATAAGCACTTAAGAAGAAAAAAAGATAAGTTTAAAAAGGTCCTCGCGAGTCATCCACTGGTATAAAATGATCGAAAAAGGCTGCACGTGAAAAAACCAAACACGCCAATAGTCCGATTTTGTTGCCAATCTGACAACCCTGCCCAGCCCAGTTTGAGTGGAAAAATCGAGGGAAATCGACATACGAAGAAGAATGGAGCAGGTGTTCAAAGCTGTCTCCATATGTATTAGCTCCATGATCGTAACAGGATGGTAATAGCTGAACTAACCTCTATGGAAATAACTCCTTATGTTTTTTAAAACACTCAAATTTAATAACGTGAAAAACATTTCAATGAAAAATATGCATATTTAAGTTTCATGCTTTTAACTCTTACGTTGACCACTTAAATCCTGATACTTATTTGGAAACAGAATAAAACCATTGAAAATTTAGTTTCTTTCGGAAAATGACAAAAGAAGTCACCAATAAAAGATTTGTTAAAATTTAAGAACATAACTTCACTTAATTTAAGGATATCATTCTTTTATCACGTCCTCAAAATCCCACAAAACGCATAGATTGAATACCTTTAATTTTTAATCAAGTTGCTGAATTTTGATTAACTCAGTACCCTGATGAATATCACTTTTAAACTCAGTACCCTGATGAATATCACTTTTATATTCAGTAGTAACTATCAAATTTTTACTAACTTCCTAACTTTTCAATTTTTTATTATGTTACTTGACACCAAAATAATTAACGTATTGATATGGTGGCAAAATTTAAAGACGTGCGTACCTAGCGTACAAGTGATAGAAATTATAAATTTTGGGTGGCCGCCGAAAGACACTAGACCATTAAAATTTCTATTAACTTTTAAATCATGTCATATTTTAACTTTTTAGCTCATAATTCTAAAGAAATATCTATGAAATAAAACATTAAGAAATTTAAAACTGAGCTATGAGTTAAAGTAATAGAATTAAATCTGTATGTCATTCCTGAAGTGAATATGAAATTGAGTGGTGTGATTATGTTCATATAGAATGGAATATGCAATTCAATACTAGATGTATGGAATTAAGAGTTTAAAATGACTTTTTCCTCTAATTGAGTAGCTCTTTTTTATTAAATACACGATCCATTCTACACTACCTACTCCAGTGACAATATTTCAACAGATCACTTTTTTTTTGTAGAATTCACAAATTAAGTTTCGACAATAATATTTTATTTAACTCCTGTAGACATCATAAAGTAAAAAGAATTTAAAAAAGGTGAAAGTTCATTTTAGTCTTATTTCATAACTTTCCGTTATTATACAAAACAAAGTTGTTACACTTGAACATGGTCTAGTGACTTTTGGGCCACCCTGTGACATATTAAGCATACCGATAGGTCAACAATTCATAAAGCCTTCCCCTCAAACAACTGAGCATATAAAAATATCATTTTTTTTTCAACATTGTTTCCCCAACTTCGCGGTTTTGAGAACCCGAGATGCAAACGTTCCATCTCAGCTGCCCTCCGCCGTTCCCTCCCAATCAATCCCTGCAGCTCTAGCAACTGTTCCCGCAGACGACGGGAGGAAACTGACGATCCTCGCGCAACATTTCGCACGCGGCCCTCGAAAGACCGAACCCTTCGATGTCGAAATCAAATCGTCGCGCACCAATCCGACAATCTCTTATACTCATTGTCAAAGGCAAGAACTGATGAGAGTCTAAAGAAAACCGAAATTCCCGTAGTCCCTCTGATAGAAATGAGATTATTAATCAATGTACTGAGATTTATACCCATGGACTTTCGTTAGGAAAAACATACTTTAAACACATAACGAAATTTCAACCTCTTATTAGTAGGACACTAATAAAAAAAGGAGTAATGAAACAGGTTCTTAAGCTACAAGGGTATTTACAAATCCCACTTGGTAAGATGTCCACGAGAGATCCAACTGATACATCGGAAAGAAGTCATTACGGATATGGGATTGTTAGTCGCTCAGCAAACATTTTGACTTGGTAAAAATCTTCCAAATCTTACCAAGTACCTAAGATTTGTAAGTATGCCCCTGGGATGGCAAAAATGCTCTATCACAGGGGTTCTCAACTTTTTAGTTATTGTGACTCCCTTTTTAGATAAAATATTTTACAGACCCCCTTAATTACTTGTTTGTTGTTTTTTAAAGTAAATTCTTGTATAATGCTTAAAACTAAAAAATTCCACGTAACCCATTGAGAAACATAATTACATATCACTTTGAGTTTAAGACGAGTAATAAAACAGGTGATTTTAAACAGTCACAATATAGTTTTAAATTATTTCAATTTACGTATTTCTATTTTTATTTTCCTGCATTTAGCCACCCCCTCTGGACGTCTGGCGACTCTCAAGAGGGCCGTGACGCACCAGTCGAGAACCCTTGAATCACATCTTACCAGTTGGTGAACCAGTGGCCAGTGGTTGTAGTTGGGAAGGATTCGTTCACAAATTTCGTCACCAAACTTGCCAGGGATTGTATATCCCTTATCTCCCTCATCTCACAGGTTTTTAATTTTAATATTTCAGTGACCCCCGCAATTACTCTGATGTCATGGTTTCGATATAAAGTCAAACCATTTTCTAACTTTAAATAGTTATTTGACTAAGTAATTCAAAATACCACTAAATTAAAACTATCAATGGAAAAAATACCTCTTAACATAGTTAACAGCAGTGAAAAAACATTTTTGAAATATTATAACGAATTTTTGAACCCTCTAGCATTATTATTTTCTAATATTGAATCCCTTTTTTGAAGAAAACAGCTATCACTGACAGTTACATACCAAAGCAGCACAAAAGTAGAAGATTCGTCCAATTTTTGTCATGTAGGGCCAAATTTCGTTTACTTCCAGTTGCAGTTACGTTAACTTGACATGTTTGGTATGAGCTGTGCTACTGGGGATAACCCCGAAGGTGACGGATAATCGAAATTCTACTGTATTTAGATCCTATTATCAGCAACTTTTTCAAGGAATTGTTTAAGAATTTTATCATAATACTTCTTACCCTTATTTCTTAAAGAGAGAATGGACTTTTATTTTTAGTTCTTGACTACATTCTTAGTTTTAGGAGAAAATATTTTATCATTTTTTATGATACACCCATAAAGTCTCATTAAACTGCAAATATATGAGGAAAAACTTTTAAAAACAGTCCTCGTACATTTGAAATAATAAAAATTCAGCATAAGCTTTAAAACTTCCTTTTTAAATTTACTTCAAAATGTCTAAGCATCAGAATTTGACTAAGTATTGTATTACTAACATGAAATAAAGTACCTTTAAAAGTATTGTATTTATCACTATTATAAAAATTTAAGAAAATCTATATGCAATACAAAATAATGATTATTTTAGTTCCAAACAAATAAGCCCTAAAATTTAAGAGAATAATAAACATTTTTAAGTTAGGATTTATACTTTTTATGTGTATCCCAATGAAATGATAAAATGTTTGATTTAAAAAATCTTCACCCACGGGTGAAGATTTTAAATTAATTGATTGCTAATGGCCATTAGCATTGTTTCTATAAGAAAATGTCTAATCCTTTTAAGCAGTACAAAATATGTAATAAAAAAAGTACTAAATGAGTTATTTTTACAATTCTTTCATAGAATAGAAGATTTTCAAGTTTTCTCACATTAATAATATAGAAACTTGCAATGGCCAATATTAAGTTATAATCGTTATAAGTCTGAAATATTCCACCTCCCGTATACGAGAATAATGGCTGTAAGCATTGTTACACCTCCCCTCTCTTTTCAATGATGAAAAATGAACAGGTTTCTCCTCCATGACACAACCCTAGATTGACTCTCACAAATGAGTTGCTCTTCCTATTTTGCGCTTGTACCCTTTGGATCCACACATCGGTGGACCCATCTTCGGGAAATAATAATGCTAGAAGGAAGAATTGTCCCCAGTGCTCCACGTTTCCATGGAGACAGATACAGAGTTCCGAGAGAACCAGAGGGAATCGGAAGGGCCTCTGGGATGAAATTCCCCAAAATCTCCTTTTCCCGAAATCGTGAGATTGGGACAGGTTTCTGACTGGAAGTTGGTTCCAGTGTTCTGATTGAGAACTAACTTCCCAGCATTGGTGTTCAAATGGATGAAAAAAGTTGCGGATTTACTATTGACACCAATTTCAATGCTTAATTGCACTGGGGTTATGAAAGATTAGTGAACCTTAGCACTTAACTACTAGTCAACTAGTACTAGTTAAACTAATCAGTTTGTAATAATGCTGAGAACTATTTCTTTAAATATGGCAAATCGTCCATAGAAGATTAATTATGTTTCAACCACAAAAATTACGTTAAAATGTGTAGTATTTTTTGTATTTTTAATGAATTATTTCTTAATTTCACTGATTTTTTTTAAAAATCTCAACTCTTTTTATTCAAAAATATGATACTTGAAAAAGCTTTCTAAAATACTGCTTTTGATCCCGAAAAAGGCACTCTCTCTTTCTCAGTCTATATTATCATAGTGTAGTGTTTTCTTATTCAAATCAGCATAAAATGCGTTAGGTGTTTTAACTTCTTTTCTAGCACAAGCCAACCTATAACATATTTCTTAAAACATTTATAAAATAATGCGATTTTACATCTAAAACATTTTTAAGCATTTTATTTTAATCAATTTAAGCAATTTCAATGAATAGAATCTGAAGCTTTAATAACATGGATTTTACAATCTAGATCTTAAAAGTATCCTAAAAACATTCCAGAAAATCAAGTAGACTAATATATCAAGTAAAAGTTTTTAATTCCGAGCATTGTATTTATCCTTTTTTTTATTTTAAAGCTTCTTTGAAATGAAGGCACATTCTTAGAATTAGATATTTTAATTTATATTACATTTTTATTATTCAACGAAGTTTAGAAATTAAGAAAAATTCATAATTTTAAAAAAGACTGGTACTTTCAATTTTAGAAAACTTTCATATACATATTCGAAGCTTGTAAAATTACATTGCTATAAAAGAATAATTTCTTTTATCCTCGTTATATCGCCAGATATGACTCTTAATCAGCATAACTAGTTATTTTGCTCCTTTTATAGCACCTATTATGAAAATTAATACATGTTCTATTAGTACAATATAATAAATCTTTCTTCAGCGGGAGGTCTTTATATATCAATTTAAGACTTAGAAATAAACTATTAAAAATTATGGCATGTTTCATGTTAAGGTATAAATTTTATGGGGTTATTTGCTCCCATTCTAGCTCAAACCAACTCATAATATTAAAACGCTGAACACATTTTCTGTAATTATCAATGCTATTTTTGTTTGTGTTCTTGGGTAAAATCAATTTTGCGAACTCAAGTAAAATTATCGCAACTAAGGATTAAGTTTTGAATATTCTTTTATTCTGTTTTAAAAATCCCGTCAGATAGAATAAAAAAAAGTTTATTACTGTGGCTATATTAAATTAAATCGTAAAATATTAGTAATGGTCAAAAGGTAAATGTTTTAATTAAAAAAAAATAGAGAACACTGTTTTAAAAGTAAATCATCCTTGAAACTGTCCACAATCAAACTTTACAAAAATAATAGTAAATCAAATCTTTAAACATTTATTTTGTTTCCAGATATACATAGGATTTGGATAATGTTCTATTATTGTTTAAAGATAGCTTATTGTATAAAAGAGGCATAGTAATCACAATTGTTGGTTTTCTAAAATTCCTAATTAACATTTGATTTGGATGACTTTGTAAAATAATTTTATTAGACCTTTCTTTATTCTGATAGCAATAATTTCTATAAGAAAATAGAAAGGAACGGATATTATGAAAAGTATTGCTGGTTTACTGTTATGATAAAAAGTTACCTCTTAGGTTGGGAAAGAAGAAAAGTATCTGAACACAAATATTTTGAATCAGTTAGTTTAAAGGTGATTGTATGATGGATTTCCTTATAATAAATACAGGCTATAAAGATAGATAACCACTCCCAATATAAATATATAAATAATTAGGCAGTTAAATTTTATTTATTTATTAGTCAGGCATTGTTGTTGAACTTGAATAGGGAATTTAAATTTATAAAATCACTCCAATTCATATTAGTTTATGAACATTTTAAAAGTTTCGATTTTAGAATGCAATTTATCAGATTGAACACAAAGGTTCTCAATTTACTCAATAAAAACAACCTGAAACCTTCAATTCTATATTTTCCTTCTTTAATTTTTTAATTCAAATGGCATTGAAAACTTAACAGACCCTCTTAAGTTTTAAATTCATACTAATCAATTTAATGAAAATAAAATAAATATAAAAATTAAAATTAAATGTGACCCAATATTTTAAATCAAAAACATAAGTTTTAAGATAATAAAAGTTATATTTTCTTTACTGACGTTTTCTTTTACTTTTATAAGTCAGAGATCGGGCACGGTGTACATAAGAAATTCTTAAAATTAATATAAATTTTTATATTTGTCAAACATATTCGTTTATTGCATTTTTAAGCCCAAATAAAATTTTCTGACAATTTTCAAATAGCAAAATCACAGTAAATAATATTCAGTACAGAAATTTAAACAAAAATTTTCTCAAAGTTTAGAAGTTAAGATAGAATATATTGTATTACAATTATTATCTTGAATAAAAATTGTAAACTTTGATTGTTTTAAAGTAAATCATTGAAACTAAGAAATATATGGCACATGCGTATTTTTATAGTGTAACCGAAGCCTACATTAAAGGCAATATGATGTTAACAAACTAGTCCTGAATGAAAGACTATTATACTTGGATACATTTCGTATAGAAAATAATATAGAACATTGGCTATTAATATAAACTTTAAAAATATGGAACAACATTTGAAGCTCTAAGAGAGTTTGAAACCGTCAAATAAATATATCCATTTCAATTCATAATTTTTTTTAAACATAACTTTTACTTTTGTATTTCCTTTTATTATGATCATGACAAGAAAGTTGTAGAACAACCTTAAGTTATCAAGCAGACTAACTTAGTAACGTTTTCATATAATTAACATATTTTTAAATTAAAGTCATTCCCACTCTGTCCTTACTATTCACCGTGATGCAAAATTTCCTGATTAACTCTAGTTACCATGGCAACGAGAATTGAGGATGGGGCCCCGAAATCGAGTCAGTGAGGGCTTCCAGATTTCTACGAAGAAGCTTTCGCTGAAGATTTAGCCACACCTCACCTCACCCATCCTCCTTTACAGATTTTCAATCTGTAGATTTTCAATCAAAAGAACCGTATCCCCGGGTACAACGTGCCAACTCCCCTGGAAGTAGGAGCCGGACACTAACCATCCGGCATTTCGAGGCGCTGAGACCTGTCGTTAACCCGGAGGCGTCCCAGGGTGTAGTGGTCTATTCTCTATTATCTAATTTACTACTAAATATCTACTATTGGTGTAAAATTCTTTTAATGATTATTTATACAATAACTAAGCAACTTTTTCATATCCTTAACATATTTTTAAATTAAAGTTTCCTGAACAAAAAATTTCCTGATTAACTCTAGTTACCATGGCAACGAGAATTGAGGATGGGGCCCCGAAATCGAGTCAGTGAGGGCTTCCAGATTTCTACGAAGAAGCTTTCGCTGAAGATTTAGCCACACCTCACCTCACCCATCCTCCTTTACAGATTTTCAATCTGTAGATTTTCAATCAAAAGAACCGTATCCCCGGGTACAACGTGCCAACTCCCCTGGAAGTAGGAGCCGGACACTAACCATCCGGCATTTCGAGGCGCTGAGACCTGTCGTTAACCCGGAGGCGTCCCAGGGTGTAGTGGTCTATTCTCTATTATCTAATTTACTACTAAATATCTACTATTGGTGTAAAATTCTTTTAATGATTATTTATACAATAACTAAGCAACTTTTTCATATCCTTAGCATATTTTTAAATTAAAGTTTCCTGAACAAAAAATTTCCTGATTAACTCTAGTTACCATGGCAACGAGAATTGAGGATGGGGCCCCGAAATCGAGTCAGTGAGGGCTTCCAGATTTCTACGAAGAAGCTTTCGCTGAAGATTTAGCCACACCTCACCTCACCCATCCTCCTTTACAGATTTTCAATCTGTAGATTTTCAATCAAAAGAACCGTATCCCCGGGTACAACGTGCCAACTCCCCTGGAAGTAGGAGCCGGACACTAACCATCCGGCATTTCGAGGCGCTGAGACCTGTCGTTAACCCGGAGGCGTCCCAGGGTGTAGTGGTCTATTCTCTATTATCTAATTTACTACTAAATATCTACTATTGGTGTAAAATTCTTTTAATGATTATTTATACAATAACTAAGCAACTTTTTCATATCCTTAACATATTTTTAAATTAAAGTTTCCTGAACAAAAAATTTCCTGATTAACTCTAGTTACCATGGCAACGAGAATTGAGGATGGGGCCCCGAAATCGAGTCAGTGAGGGCTTCCAGATTTCTACGAAGAAGCTTTCGCTGAAGATTTAGCCACACCTCACCTCACCCATCCTCCTTTACAGATTTTCAATCTGTAGATTTTCAATCAAAAGAACCGTATCCCCGGGTACAACGTGCCAACTCCCCTGGAAGTAGGAGCCGGACACTAACCATCCGGCATTTCGAGGCGCTGAGACCTGTCGTTAACCCGGAGGCGTCCCAGGGTGTAGTGGTCTATTCTCTATTATCTAATTTACTACTAAATATCTACTATTGGTGTAAAATTCTTTTAATGATTATTTATACAATAACTAAGCAACTTTTTCATATCCTTAACATATTTTTAAATTAAAGTTTCCTGAACAAAAAATTTCCTGATTAACTCTAGTTACCATGGCAACGAGAATTGAGGATGGGGCCCCGAAATCGAGTCAGTGAGGGCTTCCAGATTTCTACGAAGAAGCTGTCGCTGAAGATTTAGCCACACCTCACCTCACCCATCCTCCTTTACAGATTTTCAATCTGTAGATTTTCATTCAAAAGAACCGTATCCCCGAGTACTACGTGCCAACTCCCCTGGAAGTAGGAGCCGGACACTAACCATCCGGCATTTCGAGGCGCTGAGACCTGTCGTTAACCCGGAGGCGTCCCAGGGTGTAGTGGGGTGCCCTTGGGAACAGTGACCAATGCATCGCTTTCATACGACAGCGTATCCCCACTACATGTCGACATTTTATTGGTCTGAACAAAGGCCCTGTGTAACAGTAGTCAATGCACATTACTATACGACTGCACAATTTTAATAATACTTTCACACTGAGTGCTTATTTGTTTTTAATTTAATGAAGCTGAGGGGATGGTAAGGTATTATTTATTTAAAAACTTAAGATACATTTTTAAACGTTTAAACAAAGTTGTTATTTACTTTTTGTCACAATTTTTACTATAAGGAGACTGTAAATATGACGCATTTAGGAATTGTTTTATTCAATACCTTTTTCCATTTCAAAAATTGTTCCAAGTTTTTTTTCTTTATGAGAAGAGAGGGTAAACTATATTATTTTGCTAAAATCCAAATTCATGGAATACCATACACTAGACAAAAAAAGTACCAACTTTAAAAAAATCAAGATAAAAGTTTGATTGGGTGATTGGGTTAAATGGAATAAAAATACCCATGTGCTCTTATAAATCTTAGCAAAACCTTTAATAAAAAGCAGTGACTTTTTGGTTCTACGAATTCATCATAGAGAATGCAATGTGGACAAAAATCATGTATCAAAAATAATACTTTAGGCACAAAATTTTAAAAAGAAAGTTTTCAAAACATCTAAATAGAAGTATATTAAATATCATGAAACAAATATTTGTAAAAACTCCGAAATTCAGTTATTTATGATTGTTTAATTTAAATAAAGCAGACTATAAGTGCTTCACTATAATACAGTGTTTTTTTAAGATTGTTTCATTGCTTAATATTTTCAAAGTCAGTTTGTTGAATAAAGATAATCTATTTTGGGAATAACTTAAGAACAAGGAACATGAAAAAGTTTACAAGACATCGCCAAATTAAGATTTTTTTTCTCAATTTTTTTTTAAAACTTAATTTAGAATATAATCTAGGAGATTGATATTTAACTTGAACTAAAGCAAGCTAATGTTCTTTTTTACTGTTGTTTTTAATTACTTCCAAGCCAGTTTGATTTGTGGACAGTTCGTATAAGTAATAAAAGCTTAAGCATAGGAAATTTAAGAAAGCTTTCAAAACATCCCAGAATAAAAATATCGACTTTCTTAAAATCGATTTTTTAAAATCTTAAATCAAAGCATGTTATGCAATTTAATTTTACAGAGAAAACTATACCTAATAAAATTTATGCAAACTAAATAAGTTACTAGCGTAGTTTCAATAATTTGAATACATTATACATAATTTTTATAGCATTCATAAGTACAAACATTTAGTACTTTTCACACAGTGTTTTTCGTGAAAACTCGAGTCAGACTTATTATATTTAGTTAGTGAGCCAAGTAATGAACTTATCCATCAGATTCATATTTGAGATGTATTTCAGGTAAACTTAATTTAGATTACTCTAAAACTTCCCATCATATTACTGAAAAGAATGAGTTGTCAGGGTTTCTCAAATACTACTACTAAATTTTGACTATTAGGTTTGGACAACCACCATACCAACAAAAATCGGAAAAGAATTAAAGATAATTTTACATTTTGTACCCATTGGTTGTAACCTAGTTTTTCGCAGTACCTTTTTTTTAAACTATGAAATCAATCTTTTTACATCTACCCCTATTAGTTCTATTAGTTTAAGACTTATTTTCAAAACTTTTAAAGTAACAGAAATTTAAACCTACTACACATATTAATATAAAAGTAACCCTAATAAATTTAAAAAAAATTAAAACATGATGTAATCGGGGGAAAGTTATCAGGATTAGCATTACAATTTTTTTTATTTTTAAACTAGGTCATAACTCAATTGGTAAATATAAATTTCAACTAATATGGAATGATATCTTTGGAATTTGTGATGAATGACTTCATCAGTTGAAAGGATATTTTTAATAGGTGCTATGAAAGGGAATAAAAAAACAGCATCCGTCCTAAACATATTTTATGCTACAGAACAAAGAATCAAATAGCCATCCAATTTTTCTATTACATTTATATAAATTTAACGACTATTTCAAATTAGTAGTTTTGCAAGTTAGAAAAAAACACAAACTCGTGCTTGATTGAGATTTCTGAACTTTTACCGTTTACATTGTAATATGACACTGTGGAAAAAACTTTAAAGGGATATTTTTATGTTTAAACTATGTGCTAGAAATGGAGTAAAAACACCCTCCGACCGATATAAATATTTCTTGCTCTGGAAGTTTTTATATCGATAAACAAATTTAAAATTTTTAAATTAGTCAAACAAATTATATTTAAAAATAGTTTTAAAAGTTTAAATCCTGTATTCACTATCATGTGGGAAAAAAAATATTGATTGATTTTTGACCCACTATATCGGCTCAGATATAATACTATTGCTAGACCGATTGCCGGGGAAAATGAAATTGTTTGCCCCGCATTTCAGTCAAAGTTGTGCAGACCTGGAATACACAGTAGTGCTTAGTGTTGACTAGTAAATGAGTGTGCTAAGGTTAACCGATCTTTCGTAAACATAATGTAATTAAGCATTGAAATTAGTGTCAATAGTAAATCCGCAACTTGCTTCACGCGTCTGAACACCAATGCTGGGAAGGTAGTTCTCAATTAGTGCACTTAAATTAACTTCCAATCAGCAAACCTGTCTCGATCTCCCGATTACGGGAAAAGGAGATTTTCGGGAATTTCATACCAGAGAAGCCCTCCCGATTCCCTTTGGATCGCTCAAAACTCAGCATCCGTCTCCATGGATACATGGGGGGAGCACTAGTGCCAACCCATCTTCCGAGCATTACACTTCCCAAAGATGGATTCACCGATGTTTGGATCCAAAGGTACAAGCGCAATATAGGCAGAATAATGCAATTGTGAAAGTTAATGTAGTGATGTGTCAAGGGGGAGAAATCTGTTCGTTTATCATCAGTGAAAAGAGTGGGAGGTGTAACTATGCAGGCAGTCATGATTCTTGAATAGGAGAAAGGAAATCTTTTACACTTATCACGATTAAAACTGAATGTTGAAAATTTCTAGTTCCTCAGATATTAATGCAGGAATGCTTGAAAATCTTGTATTCTAGGAAGAATCGTACAAAGAATCGATCTAGTACTTTTCGATACTTATCATGATCGAAACTGATAATACCCCGATATATCCGAATTTCTTTGTAGTAATTTCTGGTAGATAAGCCGCACAGTCGTATTACATTCTAAATTTTTTCAATTTGAATTTTAAAAAATGAAATTTTATCGGATAATCTGCCCTTTAAAAAAGACACCTCAACATCACACACATTCAAATACTAAAATTTCACAAAAGAAAACATGTTTCTCAATTAAAAATATTGATCCTCAGACATTGATTTATTATTATTTTTAAATATGAAGTTAAAAAATACAGTATACTCTCGATATAAAACAAATCTGAAGGGACAGTTAAAAATGTTGTGACAGTTTTCGTGATAACAAGATATTTTACACAAGTTTAAAATTACCAAATATGGTACATAAATGTGTCATAGACATACTATTATATTCCACTGGATTATCATTTTTACTACTGAAACATTTTTTTTTGGAAAAATAACAGAAAATATTTAATTGATATAATTTTTTTAGAAATTAAATTTTCGAAATTTAAAGATGAAATTACGCGCTTTTAATTTCTTTAAAAATAGTCTGTTTTATGACAATTTTTTTATTCAAAAAATAGCAGAAAAGTCATAATTTTCTCTCCATTTTCAGATTTACAGTTCGATTTAGAATGTTACTGAACAACGACCATAAGTGGGGAAGAAAACATCTGCTAATAGGACAGATGTCGAGTAAAGTTTCGATAGCACACTATACGTTTATGCACCCTTGACCTTCATGAAAGTCATGGACCCATTCTTCTAAACAAAAAAATTATCACCTGGCCCTATTTTAATTACAAAGTAGAAAAATCATGGAGCTAATAAATGAGAAAAATTCATTTTTGAACCGAAGAAATTTCATAATGACAAGGATTTTAGGGAAAAGTCTTCGTCATAAGAATGGAAGTCAACATTCTAGGAATACCTAATTTTAAAGGGCAGATATTTTTTTCGATAAGTAAGTAGAGGTTTTAGGCTTATTGAAATTCGTCATATCGAGAGTATACTTAATGTAAAACTAGGAGAAATTGCCCCACAACTGCCTTATGTTGGCTGAACTGGTTACTTGGTTATTTCAGACAATATCAGTCTTAATGTTTTATTGGGAAATACCTCAAAATTTTAGAAAGGGGACTCATTATACAAAACCTATACAAATTATTATACAAAAATTATTTTTAAGAAAATTTTTAATGTTTCTTAGTGTGCTGAATCTAAAACTGGCCTCTTTTTATCAATGGACATCACCTTTCTTGACAATTTGAGAAATAAGGCAATTTTTAAGAAAATGAAAGCAAATTTAGAAATATTTCTAAATTTTTTCAATATTTTTTTTGTGATAAGCACTCCAAAATACATGCAAATTTGATAAAAACTTTTAAACAGCTTTTTCATTGCAGACCTGTGTTTATTAGCCATGTGGCTTAGTTAACTTACAAATTTCTCCAATTCATAAGGCATAAAAATAAAATTAACCAGGTAGGTCTCCCTTAGAAAATAATCTGAAGACACTAAATTTCAACTTTTTAACACGTATAAGGCACGGCTTATCTACTCGAAATTACGGTAATTTAATTAATTATGAATCATGTCCCCCTCCTTAATTAAGGACAAAAAATATAGACCAAATGACAAATCCTTCCTCTCAATACTATTGCATTTTCTACTGGTTAACATGCATTTCTAAAACCTCATAACAAAATAAATCAAATTTAAATTTTAAATCAAGCAACAATATAATTTTCCAAGCACAATAGTTCCTTCCAAACAAGGGTGAAAGTTTCAAAAAATTTTAAGGTAGAAAATTTTAAAATAAAAATAAGATACCTCGAGATTTTAAATAAATTAAACATATAATTTAAAAATAAATAACCAAGTTCTGTAAAAAAAAACTGTTCTAAACTAAGAAGCAAAGTTTAAAATTACTCGATTATCATTACTGATTATCATATGATGTTTTACTGATATACAACTACAAATTATAGTATCAAAAGTTTTCAATAAAAAATAATTTAATTATCTAAGATAGAATTCTTGCAAAATTTGTTTAAAAATAGACTAAATTTTTACTAAAGACGAAACGAAGTAACGAAATTTTTAAGTAATCTCTTTATTTCAGAATGAATAACATTTTCTCTTTCAAAATTCAGATTAATGCTACTCTAAAATATAACACTTCGCATAGCGTCTCTCAGATTTTAAAGAGACACGCCAATGAATATTAGTACACAAGATTCACAATCAATACTCTGGAGTTTAAATTTTTTTTTCATGTCATTTAGTTTTTTTAGACCTTAAAAAAATAAAATCCCTCAAAAATTTAAAATTTTCACCCCTGTGTGTACTATAGAAATTATAGATACCAAGAGTAGGTATATACTTTAACAACTAGTCGCTCGGTAAATTTTGTTCAACTACACATATGAATAAAAATGTTAAACAAGACTAGTTTTAAGTTCTGATACACGGATTACTATAAGTGAAAAGGCACATAAAGTTTGTATTTAACTACTTAAACCATTCTAAAACACAAAATATCCAAATACTTATGTAGTTTCATCATTCGCGTCACGCATTCCATTCACCAGAGCAGTTTGACAAATTAAAAATTTCCCTCGAATTTCAAAGGAATGATTACAAATAAATAAAAACATTACATATTATTCAGCACGAATCACTTGTAATTTGGATGGAAGGATTAGTATAAAGGGCCAAGGAGAGATAAAACAATGGCATTCCAAACTCAATGGTGAACAAAATGGCGCGACTGGTTATAATGGCTTATACCATTGTGCTGTACATTAAAAGAAACTATTGTGCAGGATTTATGACAGAAATAGGTACTCACATAATTTTAGAATCCTCTGGGGTCGGATTCAAACCGGTGGTAAGTCACCAAAGTCGGCAAGAGGTTCGACAAGTCCATAATTCCACAATCATACAGAAGAACAGTTTTGATGCGTCGTACATTCTAAAATCCTGCGTAAATGTCCGGTTAAATCCTGGGCTTGCACACAAATTATAAGGTCCACAAATTATAAGTTCATAACACTACGAGTCTTTTTTAAATCACTTTTTTTAGTTAAAGCATGAAATATCGAACGAAAAACGGAATAGAAGCGACGTACAGCAAACGCAACGGTCCGAACTCGCGAGTCTGATCAGATGCCAGATGCGTCCGTGATGGAAAACGATAATTCGCATAATTAAAAAAGCAGCTGCATAATTAGATATTAGACGAAAGTACAAATGGAAAAAAAAACTCACAGAGTAATCACACCTGGTGATCCAGATGCCAGCCTCATTTCAGTTACCTCATAGCCTTTTAAAATTAAAAAAAAAGTCCTATTATAATGTAATCCAAGAATTTGAAGACAAGATTAAGGCAAATTAGAACCGGGTAAAAACGAATTACAAAAAAAAAATCTCAAACCAGCTAAATATGGCGTTGGGCTGCGGCATGATCCAAAAACTGTGATTACTCCTCCTCAAATCAGTTACGACGTTGAACTCGGGATCAGAAGTTGTTGGATTCTTTATAGTTCTCATGTTATTTTGAATTCGCTGCGTTATTTCAGTTATCCGCAGCTAATTAATAAACAAGGCATATTTTAAAACGTGATTAAAACGATTTCACCAAAATGAATTACGGAGACATGTAGACTTCAAAAAGATGTCAACGTATTGCCTGAAAACGGCCAACTTTCGTAGATTTGTCAACTTATCGTACCCATCACGACCAGTTAAATTTTAACTCAATGTCAAATGCCGATTTGATGTTTTCAAATTATAAAGGTTTTAAATTACTAAAATTAAATTATTTAGTTAAGTAAACGATTCCTACAAAAATTCGAATTAAAATATAAAATGTTTGTTCTTCTTCCCTTTTTTAGAAACTAAGCAAAACAAAGACAGGAGCTTTAGGGTCTGTGGTAGAGAATTTTTTGGAGAAATATTTATTTTCTTTAAACATATTATTTTACCACATTATTTTTAAGCAAAAGTAAGAGATTAATGCTATAAGTAAAATCAATATAAAATGTATATTAATAAATTTTTGTTAAATGTATGCGATAATAACAAGTGACTATAAAATAACAAGGATCCAAAATTGATAACATTAGTTAAACTGAAATGGCGCTACCCTTTTCCAAAATATTTTTGTGAGAGATAGTTAAACAAAGTAAAAATAGCCATTTTTATTCTAAATAATGTTTATAAATACATTTGAAATGAATTTAGCCAATAAGTTGAATCATATTCTTGAAATTAAAAAACTAAATTTTTTTAATTATTTTTTAAAATAGCATATGTTTGGTTTGGCATAGTGTTTTTTCATTCATACTTCTATGTTTCTGTTAAGCTGTTTATAATTTTTGTGTAACCTAACATAATAGTTTGCACAAATTATGTAAAAGAACTTCCTGGGAAAAAGTTTATACTATAATGACTAAATTGCATTTCACCAATATTCAAATATTTAACTACCTTTAAAATTAAGTTAATTGTTTTAATGATACCTAGCCCTAGGGGTATTTAGATGTTTTGCAAAAAATGGAATAAGAGCGCCAGTAGAAAGTGTAAGATCAAGAAATAAAGACAAACTTGGTTCTTGCCAAAATTCATCCAAGAAAATGTTTTGAAAGCCGGTAAGAGAAGGTATATTTCCCTTAAATTATAATGAAGAGATAGAGATGTTTGTACCAAGTGTTAGCTAGTACCGGAGCTAGTTGGCCCGCTTTTTTTCTAAGAGCAAAAATGTTGAAAATCATAGTTTTTCAAGGTTTTTGCTAACAGTAGGGGACAGTGGGGCACCTTCGGACATGGCCGACCTTGGGACACTCCACTTTTCAGACGCAATTTTATAGTTATGAACTTGTGCTTATAGGTATTAGTAATGAATGATCCTAAAATCTACTCTTCAACGTGTTTTGGAACTTTTGGTGCGCTTGTGTCATTATTCACATCAGTTTTCTTGTTTTGCGTGATGCAAAGTTACAATCATTTTAAGTTTCAAAAGAAATTTTTTAATAAAAGAGGTTTATTTATATTATTATAATTGTGTTGAAATTAAAACATGTGTATCCATTAATATTTTAGAAAAGAAACAGAAAATTTTTTGCTAAACCTGAGTAATTAAGATTAAATTCCAAAGTGTCAAGTGGGGCACCTTGGGACACACAGGTGTGGGGCACCTTGAGACTTGTTAAAAGGAACCTCAAAATTTTCAAGGATAAAACAAAATTATTTCATATTAAAAAATTAAATAATATAAGAATTTCGAGGATTGTAATTTAGAAATTAGTGCAAAACAGTTTCTGGAAGGAAAAAAAATCAGTGATTTACGTCATGATAAAAATTAGAAAAACAGTGAAAAATTTTAAATGTAAAATATTATTGATGGCCAATTTAAGATTTTTAAGCATAGCTTCATCATAATTTAATGTGTTACTTTTATTTTTCAAAATAACATAAGTTTTTATGTTATTATTGGAAGTGTCCCAAGGTGGACCACTAGTGGGGCACCTTGGGACATTAAAAGAGGTTTTTTTTAATTTGTTATTATGAATTCCTAAAATAGATTATTGGTCGGAAAACTTTTTATTAGATGCGCAAAGGACTATATTTAATATATTAGCTGAGTTTGAATAAACGCAACGGTTTAAATAAATTAGAAAAATAATTTAGTAAAAAGTGTCCCAATGTGCCTATCTCTCCCCTATCAATACTACTTTCTGGAAGAAGTCCCCATTGTAAAACTTAAAAGTGTATTAATTTAAAGCCTAAACCCACATAGGTTGGTCACCCTAAATATTTTTTTTTAATATTTTGATACTGTGGAAATAACTAAAGTGTAAATAACATATCAGTAAATGGGTCAGAATATAATTTGAATAATCGTATGGATAATTTAGATTTTAATAAGAAAACCAATAACATTTCCAAAAAATCACTGTATTAATAAATAATGTTTCAAGTTGTTCAAAAAGGTATGGGTCCAATTAATTGGTTATAAACACAAATGTATTAATATTAAATCAGAACTTTAAAAAAAATATAATAGATAGTATGTTCGCCACCGGGTCAACTAACCCCATGTCACCATTTTTACTTTTTTATGAGTATAAATTGTTATGAAATCATTTCAACACACAACCATGACCTAAAATAACTAAAAGCAGTCATCTTTCTAAATAAGGATTATCAAAAACTTAAATGTAATTCAACAACAAATAAAAAAGGTAACCCACATTCCAATTTTTATGTCGTTGATGTGGATGAATGATAGTGAAGGAATATATATTTGGCTAGACATACAACGGAATCTGATAGATTTTGTTTTTCAATTATTGCCAAACTGCCCCTATGGCCAACTAGCCCCGGTCTACGTACCATTAAATGTTCTTATAAACTCAGGTTTTCGAAACACAACTTGGAACCATATTCTACAATCATTATTTTTTTTTCTTTCTTAAAGGTTCTTAGAGTATTTCGTCCAAGTCAGTAGCAGAAAAAGGGACGATGTCATTTGCTAGGGAAATAACAAATCATGAAGATCTCTCCCTTTCCCCACGAATTCGAATAGTTCACGACAAACTCAGCAATCAAAAGGAACAGGGAGTGGAACAAACATTTTCACAAATGATGAAAACCATTATGAAGAATTCTTCAGTTCCAGCTGTCACTAAAATAGGAATGTCTAAATCTCAAGTAGAGAAGTTCTTATGGTTTCTTATATTGGTTATATTAGCATTCACTTGCGCTTTTCATGCGTTTAAATTTATGGAGAAATATTTTATGTACCCAGTGGTGATAAGATTGAAAGAAGAACGGATGGAAACTTTGGAATTTCCGTCTGTTACGCTCTGCAATCTTAACAGGATAAAGAGCAGATATGAAGACTGTCTACAGTACAACGTTTCAGACGCAAGCATATGTGACAACCACCTTGCCAAGAAAGACCCTCTATCTCTATATGGTACCTTATATGAAGCTGCTTCAAATGCTTATAAAGGTCCTCGAATAGTCATATCCAAAGAAAAGATACACCCAAATAAAAATGGTACAGAAGAACAAAGGTTTTTGTACTCTTATTTTCACACACCCGAGCATGTTCGAATACAAATGTCGCATCAAAAGGATTTCATTCAAAAATGCACCTTTGCAGGCCACAATTGCCAATTGAGCACCCAAGCAAGACATTTTTTTCATAACCGGTACGGTTCTTGCATGACATTCAATATTCCGCAAGGTAAAAAGAAAGTGATATTGAAAACTAACCAGGCGGGTTCTGAAGGTGGATTAGAACTGACACTAGACTTCTTTCATGTAGGATACCTTTGGTATACGCATTCAATAGGTGGAAGAATGGGGATACACCACACTTCAGAGATGCCAGACCTCGAAGAACAAGGATTCAACATAAGTCCCGGACAGACATCAATTACTCTTAAACAGACCATAATAGAGAGACTTCCGGCCCCTTACAAAGACACTTGTTTCAATTATTCTAAAGGGACAGGTCCTCGATCTCAAAGGGAATGCAGCAAATTGTGCATTCAACAGAACAATTTTAAAACATGTAGATGTATCGACTCAACCACGATTCCGTTAAAGGGATTACCTGTGTGTGATTTGTGGGACGATCAACAATTGAAGTGCTTGAGGAGAGCTAGAGGGATGGATAGATCTTGCAATTGTCCTCGAGCATGTCATTCCATACACTACAACGAGCACATATCGCATGCGGGATATCCCTCTTTTATTTCGGAGAATAGAGACGTATTTAGTTACGCTAAAGAAGATCCGCTGGCTTTAGATTATGCCTATAAAGGTTGGCGGGAAGAAAGAGTCTCAAATGGAAAGGTGAATTTATACTATTCCACTTTAGACAGGAAAACCTTTCAACAGTTTCCAGCGTTTCATGATACAGAGGTATTAGGCAATTTAGGAGGTGCATTCGGATTGTGGGTTGGAATACCTATTTTCTTAATATTTGAACTGTTCGAAATCGTGATAGCTTTTGGGGAGTATACAATTTTGAAATTAAAAAGACACTAACATCCGAATCTAAATCTTGCTGGATGGAGGGCTTAAGATATAACGGGAATATAACCCTCCAAAGGTGTCTGGGGGGTACTGGGAGGGGCAGCTTCCTCCCGTAAATCATGAGTATTTCTTTTAGTTTTAGCTAAAGTTAATGTCCAAATGTCCAAAAAATGAGTCAAACGCTACCTTTAAAGATCAAATTTTAAAACACTTCCTGGAGGAGGATCCTCAGACTTCCCGCTTTGATTGGGCTAAGACGATGTAAGGAAATCTAACTTCAGTTTAAAATTTTTTTTGACACTGATCCCATATTTTTGTACCATTCTATAATTTTCCCAACATCATTTACAATAATTTTCCCACATCATTTACAAAAATTTTACCAATTCCAGAAAATAATTTCAAAATTTTAAAAGTGGTACATTTGAGTGAAATCAAACTTTCAATTAAATTTTGTTTTGTAAAATGTATTGTTTTTCAAATTTTCTACAGCATGCTGTATGCCATTTAAAAAAAATTTGAAATACTTAAAACGGACATCAATTTCATCCGTACAACCAAATTAGAAGAGTCGCTAGAGATCTTTCTCAACTCATGTTGGCCCGTTTTTGACCACTTTACGCATTTAAATTCCAGAACCACTGTATTTTTTCATGAAAGTTGGTATTTTTTCAAATCTATATCAACAGAACATGTGTACCATATTTCAAGAAAATATTCCCTTTAAAATAGTTCACGAACTTATTCTTTTCGGGTTCCATTCAAAGGGTCCCAAATAACCAAAAATGAGACAAAACTCTTTACTTTTTAAGGACACGTTTTAAAAACTTTTCTTGGGGAGAACCCCCTTCATTGGGCCTATATATTTTTAGGTAAACTTTGAAATTAAATGCACGAATTTTCACGTTTTATCTATGATATAATACTAAATAATACTTACAAAAAATAATGTTTAAATTTTCATTTTTTCCTCACAAAATTGAAGAGTGGAACAGGCTCCCAAATGAGATTATTGTCATATCCGAATCTGTGGTTTCTTTTGTTTCCCAACTTAAACAATATTTATAATTTGTATAATTTATATTTTCGCTGTTTTAGTGTGTATATTAATCTTAGTTCCTGTATGTATTTATATGAAGTTTTCTTTAAATTGTTTCTTGTTTTGTAACCCCCTGCTTGGCCCTTTAGATGGGTCGCAGTATGTCAAATAAATAAAAATAAAGAAAGAAAGAAAGAAAAAAAAAAGAGAAAGAAAGAGAGAAAGAAAGAAAAGGGCTATAGAAAGAAATATTTAAGGCAAAATCTCTCCAGAAACAAAAGTCTACTCGTTTAAGGCTGTGTATAAAGGCTTATGGATCTCTTATTTCATTTTTCAATTAAAAGAGAGTGAATAAGATTAAACATAAAAAATCATGATTATTTATACCACCTGTCTCAAATCATCGCAAAACTTCCGATTGACACACCATTAATAATAATATTGTTGCAAACATAATTATAAATTATTTACTAATTAATCAATTAATTATTTATATTTAATAAACTAGTTCACATCCAACACTACCTTCCTCATCATTTGAGAAATTTAATGAAAAAAACTCACGAGTTGTTACTTCATTTACGTACTTCAATCCGATTAAGTTAGCCTCTCCCTTACTTACCTCCTATCCCTCACTCGCCCACAGTAATCATTAATATATCATGAAAGTAAGAATATTATCTACTATATATAACTTTTTGAAAGTGTGTGCTACTGTCGATGTTGCAACACGCTTACAAATAATAATACACTTGATTACACAAAAGGCCGCTAATACTAGATGTCGAGATTTACTGTAGAGATATGTATCATTATATCTATCATGTCCACTCAATACTTGATTACTTTACTTATAAAGTATAAGTATCCCACTTTTTCTTCTCAGTGTCATTGTGAATATGCAATTGTGAAAAAAACTAAGCATTTGATTATATTTCTTTCCCTTTAACGCTGCTATAATACTCAATGCCTTTATCTTTTTTGAATAAAATATATAGAATGAAGGTTTTGCTTTTCTAATTTCTGTGATGATGGAACTTCTCTAAAATTGTTTCAGAGAGTTACAACTTACTGATTATCTTAGTTTTTAATTTTTTTTCGTGATTTTGAAATTGTAAAAAAAATTTTATATCTGAATTAACAACCTTATCTTAATCATTGAAATTCTATCAAAATTTCTGATCAAGTAAGCATTAGATGTCAGACGCATCTTCTTTATACGTCTTAATAAAAGTTAATTTTATAATAATCTAATATCAGTGTACGCTTCTAAATGCAAAATTTATTCCATTTTTGCACATCTTACGTGTTTGTCCTCCAGGCTGACACAAAGTGGTATCTTATCAAGACCCTCATAGATGGCCTCACAATAGTTTGTTTAGAATCAAAAAAATATGCCATGAGTGACCATGGAGAATCCATTGAGTCGACTTACAGCGCCCCTAGCGGTGAAATAAAAAAAATAGAAACACATTTATAAAAAACTAATGGAGACAGAGCGAAAACTTCAATGCAAATATTGTTGCCAATATTATGGGAAATTCACTGGGAAAAGTTCCATGAAAATATCTAAATTTTTTTCACTTTCTTATTCAGCCCGTAGGGGTGCTGTAAGACATCTCGATGGATTCTCTATGGTTATTTACTTAGAGGTAGACTTTACTTCCATGACCCTAGAAGACATTTTTCCCAGGTAAAACGCGTGAAAGGGACCTTTGAAACACCCTATACTATCTCCTTGCACTTTAAAAATTTCAAAATTTAACACTATTACAATTATTTCACCATAAGATCACAGACCTTAACCTAAGTTGGCATTCATCTAGGGATCCTATTTCACTTTTAGATGAAATCAATACCAACGAATGATGGACTAGTTAACTTCTATAAAATACGCAAATTTACGTGGCATAACCCGAAACGTTACGGTATTGTATATCTACAAACGCACATCGTTTGAAACGTAGTTCCCCATCAACCGAGGTCATAAACTTTCAGCGAAACTCTTTATGGCGGCAAATGTTTGAACACAATAGAGACGAGAATTTCGCATTAAACCAAAAGTGTGATCGTGTGAATCATTGCGTTGGGAATCCCCTCCCGATTCGCAGCAGTGGACGTTCTCGCCCATTGTTTCAATATTTCACATTAGAGACGTAATTTTCTGAATTTTACTGCTTTCAAGGGGAGGGGTATCGAATATATATAAAGGTTCGTACTTTGTATAATGGCAGAACAAGAGAATCACTCCTCTCCACTTTTAAAAAGTGTGCATCTCCCAAGAAAAGTTGAAAATGAATTGTCATATTCTCGTTGTGTTTCTTCTCGTCTGTTTGGCTTTCAACTCGGGTATGTATTTGTTTTGAATAGTTCTTTTTAAACTATTAAAACACTTTATTTACTTTACTTTCATACTAATTTAACTACATTTCACATACCCATAACTCAAAGGATATTCTCATGTTTTTGATAATACTAAATGATTTTAAATGTTTCCTGGTCCTGGATGTTTTCTATTTAAAATATATACTTATTAATTTTTAGAAGTGTAATTTGAGTAATCAAAGCCTCTCGGATTGGTGATAGGTTATTAAAAATTTTGAAACTTCTATCAGCAACAGGAGTTTTTAACGTTTAGTTTCAATTCCGTTTTATGTCCAGTTAAAAATTATGGAGCTGTTTTGGGCTCCAAATAGCAAAAATATCTACAACTTTTTTTTGTTGGCATAATAACAGTATACTTTAATAAGATTGAAATTTTTGGCGAATTTTCTGCCGTTTGACACTTAAAATAACTTGAAAATTTTTATTAGGACACATAACGGAATTGTCGTACCAATATTTTTAACTACATTATAGTCTCTATCATTTATATTATTTTCATCCTTCTTGACTGTCTTTCTGATTGGAAAGGAAGAGAAAATAATGAAATTAAATCTGAATAAAAAATATAAATTTTAAAGCAAATAGGCAATTTTTTTTAGAAATTGTTCGTTAGGGATTTATTAAAAAATATGTATCCTATATTTATATAAAACTACTGTTACATGTTATATGCAATCAATAAAAAGTTTGAAAATGATATTTTAATTTACTAATCAGGAACATGCACTACAAAAAAGAGTTCACAAAAGTTTTTTATCAAAGAAAATTAACTTTAAATACTTATCAATAAAATGTTCATTAAATTTTAATTTCATTCTTTCGAAACTTTTATAACTGGTATTAATTTCATTGTTCTTTTCAAAATACAAAATATTTCTAAAAAAAATTAAATGTGATATTCCTTCATTTCAGTTGTTTCCCAAGATAAACCAAAGGAATATAAAGTTGGAGAAGTAAGTTGTCTTGCCCCTTTTTTGTCAATTTTAAATAAGTTAAAAATAAAAATAGGAATTTTTGTTTGAAACTTTTAAATCTAATGACAGTTAAAAAACGCTAAAAACAACAAGCAAAATATTTTAGGAATCTTCCATTTTACTAATCTCTTCAGACGGCAACTGCATGACATTGGTTCTGCCAAAATAATACTGATTAATTCGTCTGGATTTGTTAAAAATCCCGCAAACATAAATAACTTGTTTCAAAATCTATTATTTCAACCACACTGGAACCTTACACGTATTCTTTAAAACTTTTTTAGCCTCAATTTAAGCTGGATGCTGTCGCAGCTGGTAACGGTAGAAAGAATTTCGGTGGAGCATATAATGCTGGAGTTGGAACCAAGGTTTGGGAGAGCAAGAATAAAGACATGAGCCTTGAGCTGGGAGCCACCTATGGCCGAGGTTTCCAGAGAGTAGATGGTCACACTTACAAGTCGAACCCTCAATACGGCCTAGGAGGTACCTTCCGATGGGGCAAGAAGCGTTAAGAAATGTTTAAAACACACATAAAGTAACTGTAAATATTAAAATTTATTTGGTGCTATTTTTTAATAAATGTGTTTATTCATTATATGGTTCTTTATTTTATATGTTCTTGGTTTTAGTCTTTATATACGAAGTTAAAAGAAACCATAGCATTTATATTTTTATCTTCGGGCAGGTTAATTAATCATTATGTGGAACATTTTGAAATTTTTATGCATTTAATCATTAATTTAACAAATTATATTGCAAAAAAAGTTTTCTTTTGTTATTTAAAAATTTATTGCTAATTATGATTTTAAAATAGTATTAATATAAGCACACATATTTACTGCTTTCAGGACAAATTAACTGAAATATCTGTCGTAAAATTATTTGTGATTACAACCTAAGCACGACTTAAAATATTTTCTTTTCCTCAAAATTTTTACCCATTGTAAAACTGTGCGATTTAAGCAATACTAGCATTAGAAACCACCAAAACTAAAACCCACCGGACGCCAAAGTGTGTTTGGGGTATAAAAGACCCCATGCGGGGTAGAAAGGTTAAAAATCAAAATCATAGGTTTTGTGCTTTATTAAAAATTTTAAAAGTTTTGTTACTGAAAAGAAACACTAATCAATACAGGATATTGTACAAAAAAAGACATGCAAAAAGTTAATTTTTTTTCAATAAAATAATATTTTATTTATCAACTCAAATAAAGTATTACGAGTGTCACTTGTTCAAAATATAAGTAAAAATGAGGTATGAAAGTAAAACGCTAAAAAATAGCTAAACAGAGTTTTCCTAACATTTCTTGATCATTGGAAGTCCCAATTTTTTGAAGTACCTGCAATGAACATAAAGTAAGATTGCATTTTCGGAAATAGTAATAAGTTTGCTGTAAAGGGATATACTATTTTATTTTATATGTGTCGTAATGCAGGGTAAGCTTAATTCCTATACATTAAATACAATCACTCATGAAAACAAAAGTTCATTAAGAGATTAACTTCTTAAAAATATTAAAATATTTTTGAAAATTTAATTTTGTAAATCAAGTATAGAGTCCATCAAACAGCTCCTCTGTAATAAAATTAAATATCCGTATTTTCATTTTAAACTTTGAAAATCATGAAACTTAAATCATCAGAACAGATAGAGCTCTTAAAAGATGGTTAACAAAAAATAGAGACATTTTAAATTTGTATCTTGATGTAATTTCAGAAATATTATGAGTTTGTAGCAAAATTCAATTATTTAAAGTAGGATAAAAATCTTTATGAGTGAAAAATTAACCACTAAAAATATTTAAGGATTATGAAAGGTGGGCTTTTAAGAAGTTTAATGTTTATATTGAGGATTTTAAAGGTATTTTAAGTATTTATGGTATTAAGTATTTATTTTATTTTAAATAAAGCACATCTACGTATATCTATTAAACCCAGCCTTTTAGAAGATGAAAACAAAATATTATTTTCTATACTCTAGACTCTAGAGTAGCAAATTCAATTTAGGTTGCATTTAAAATAATAAAAATTACATCCTAGAATATTTTTTTCACCTAATTTGATTCGGAAAACTCGAAAGTTATTCCTCGTTTTTCAAGTCTTTCACGTAGTGTTGTGTTTTCAAATGCTACTCCAGGGGTTAAAACGCCTCCCCTGGAAATAAAGATGTGTCCAATAAATAAACTGTTGGCATCATATAAATATATCCATATTAGTAAAATATATTTTGGAAAGATAAATTTATTAATTTAGAAATATTTTTACTTTAATTAACTAAATGAAAAAGTTAGCTTATTACAATCTGTTATATTAAAGTGACATTAAGAATTGTTTCCTAGTAAAGATACAATCAGTATGGAATGCATTACTTAATTTAAGTTTAAATAAATCCATCTGGAAAAATTGTTTTACTATTGATTTACGTTTCAATGTAATGTTTTAAAATTTTAGATGTTAACTACTATAAAAATAAATAATCATGAAAGAATGCTTAGTGTTTGGCAGTAATAACTACTATTATGTTAAATAAAATATATATTATTGAGAAAAATTATGATAATATAGATTAAATTATTAATATTTCTTTACATATTGGTATATAAGTTTCTGCATAGAATATAATTATTGATACCTTATCAAGTACTGGGTATATACTGCTGTGGTTATTTGAATATTAAAATTTCTTTCATAAAAATTTTATGATACATTTTAAAAACAAAACAAAAACACCTTAAGAAGATATTTCATTAATCATGTGTTTTTAAGTTGAAGGAGTGAGTTGTTTTTATCTTTTTCAGTAAACCCATTCAGATACAAAGGTCAAACTCGATATCACAAAAAAGCATTTTGTTCACCATTGAAATCTTTAGATAACTATACACATAAATATTTTTTATGTTGAGATTGTTCTTCCTTTCCTCTCCAAGTACGCTGAAAATGCCATTGAGTTTTGATGTTACGGGGAAAGTTTAGAAACGCGTTTTGTTTTCAAAACTACTTTTGTCAAACTATCGCTCTTCGTTTCCGAAAGGCCTCTAATATATGGGTTAAGTTACCAAACTCTTGGTATATGGATACTTGAGCAATTTTATTTGACATTTTTACGACAAAAAGATTGAGGTATATGTTCCAAACCAAAGTAAAACCTTTTATTAAATATCAACAGGGGAGACATAATTTTATCACTTAATAAAAACTCTTACTTTAAAGGCAGTTTATTTCTCTCTTGTAGAAGGACCAATCCTGCATGAACCATGCATTTTGATGTTAAAGCGTAAGCAATTTCTACGAGTAAATAATTAATATGTTCAAATTATTATACACACATGTTAAAGTAAATTAAATAGTTTAAGAGTTCTATGAATATAAAATTATGACAATATGAGAAAGTGAGGCACCTAGGGAGACTTTTAATAAATAACTTTTCTAATTGTCTTACAATTAGATTTATTCAACCAAAGCTAATATATTAAATATACTCCTTTGTGCATCTAATAAAAATTTTCCGACCAATTTAGTCCATCGGTACAAGAACCAGGCATCTCTAGTTTCAATTCAAATTTAATTCAGATTATTTTTGGCGTACTTTAGGGTAGCCCAACAAACGTTGCGAAGAATATATCTCTTTTAGGTAATCAGTATTAGCAAATTTAAAAACCTCTTTAAAGTGTCCCAAGGTGCCCCACTAGGAGAAAATACAAATATTGTTCAATATTCCAATACTATTTCCCTTATCAAATTGTGTAATTAGCCTTTTTCTCTCTGTGTTACACTCTAATATCACTGTCTTGCGATGTGTCAATTACTGGATCGTAGGCTATTTTCGGTACATCAGGACCATTGGTTACGTTTTAAATAATTTGTTGATCCTTTTCATTCAAAATTCATGTTTTGACATTTACAGAACAAAAATTCATACTTTTTAACCCGAAATCATGAATAAGAATTTACAGTAGTACAATTTAACAAAATGCTCAGCAATGCTTAGAGTAAGAAAACAATGGGAAATAGTAAAAATTAAGCTAAGAAAATTTTAAATGGAACATAATGACATTAACGCTATGAATTACTGAGCTGTAATTTGCTATTTTGAATCTAAATAATAATACTCTAAAAATTGCGTGATTTCAATACAGATCTCTCACCTATTACAGTCAGCTACGCACAAAAATATTATAGCAAAAAAAAAAATGCTATAATATTTAATATTTTATAAGTTTACTCACATTAATTTGCTATTTCACCAGGAATATTTTTTGAAGAAATAAATACAAACCTGGTCCTGATATTTTCAATTTTAAAAACTTTTCAGGTTTACTTTTATGTGTATTTATTATATCCTCTGTTTCAGACCACCCTTTACCAAAGAAAGTTATTTTAGAAGATCCATCCGAAACCTAAAAATATTTTATGTTTCAAATAGAACAAGTACTCTCGTAGAATAAAAAGGTTTATAAAAAAGTAGCATTGGTTTTAAATTTTTACATAAAGTATTGGATAGCTTAATACATAAAATTGGAATGATTAGTTAAAAAATTTTAAAAAGATCATTACAAATCACCTGTTTTCTTGTTGGTCCAAAACTTGTGAATACTCCAAATGTTAGGAAAGAGGGGTACTGAAAGAATGATAATTAGATATAAATTATTTTAACAACATGTTTATTCCCTATCTGTCTCTAGGAAGAATTATAATTGTTCAGAATAATAAGAATTGTTCAGATAGTTATAAAAGCACCAAAATTACTGAAGGTATAGTGTAAAACCTGCTGAATCCAAAATCGACCAGAACCACTCAAGCAGAAGCGCCGTTTGGGAATTCCTGTCAAAAACAAAATGGCTGTCCGCGGGCCTATTTTCGGTTGTTTTAATGATAAAATTATGATTATGATTATGTTTTAATGATTATGTTTTAAGAACATGATTAGATGATTAGAACACGATAATGATTCAAAAATGCGCAATTTAATTTTAAAATTTAATTACAAATTCAATATAAGCTTTAAAATAGTAAGTAATACTGTCAATCGGTAGTGTTTTGAAAACATTTGTAAAGAAGTTTTCTTACTTCTGTAACCAGTTGTAAAGAAGTAGTACTATTTTAAAAACAAAGAGTAATTAAAAATGCGTGAGAAATCTGATTCAAAAGACCACCTTTATTAATAACTTTCTTCCCAAAGAAAAGCGAAACAGTATAAGTGCCAATAAACCACCAATAACTTCCGTCAAGTGATAAATACGCATGTATCCATAAGATTGCACCTAAAATTAAAGTATGGGAAATCAAAATCAATGTATAATAAACGACAAAGGCTTTAAAATACCTAAAATTTCCATAAGTAAAATCTTCTTATGACGTTAACATATTCTTATATTCTTATGTGACCCCTGACTAGGATGTCATGAAATTTTTGATTGGGAGAACATATTATGAATAAAAATATTAAGATTTCCAGGTAACAAACTGATAACTGACTTCTGAAAAAGCACTACAGTTTGTCTTTTTTTATCTCTTTACAATAAATAAATTTTAAAATTTATAAAAACTTTGATAATTTGAAAAGAAGTAGTCTGAAGGTAGTCACATTCCTCTAACACTATACTATAAAAACGGAGGAGAATAAGATAAATATTTGAGCACATAAGTAAAAAATGGGTCATGAAATTACGCTTTTCTTCTTTGAAAACTTTTGATCAAACTTTTGACTCCTTTTGAGAACTCGATCATCAGGACCAGCCAAGGAATAATCAATGAACCATCCGCTCATTTTGAAACTGTAGAACATGAATGGGAATCTAAAAATTGAACACAGCACCCAATTTATTCTTTAGTTCAAAACAATTTTATGATAACAGCTATTTTTTTAAATCAGTAATTAGGAAAGAATTTTTTTATATTAATTTTTCAATCTTAAGTCATTAATTTATTTTGAACATTAACAACACATTTCAAACACGTTTGTAAAATTAGTTTGTTTATTACAATTAATAACAGTTGTAATTAATCACATAACTAATTAACTAACTAAAAGGGTTACAGAAAGCGGAATTTCATTAAAAGATAAAATAAATAGCTTGTATGAATCTGAAAATCAAACTATCAAATTTTAAGTCAGCTTAATTTTCTATATCTAATAAACTTTACAAAAGCATTTGAAAAAAATAGAAGGAATACATACCGCTTAGTTAGTTCATATTTGTTTCCTGTAACTTGTTTCCCAAAAATTTTATTATCTAGTTCACCATCAAACTCTCTGCACTTCCATTCATCTTTGAATGAGTATGCTATCGAATCAAGAGTGCTTACATGGGTACTTCTCCCCTATAAATTATACAGTTAGAATTTTATATGTTTTTAATGTAATATTCGATTTTGCATAACGATCATTGGTAGACTTAAAACTAGAAATAGTACCAACCTGTGAACCTTCGCCATACTCAATGAAATATTCTATGGAATCCAATCTCCCTGAAAGTAAGAAGTGTGTGAGCCTGTTATTAAAATAATGGTAGGATACATCTTTATCTATATCATTATTTAATTTATTCTTTTTCTTTTCCAAAAGTTTGAATAATCCTGTCAAGAAACAAAATACCGATTGGGCAAAAACTATAAAGACACCGATAACCGTCTCATCTCTTGAATTTGTTCCCTGTCTTATATTACGTTAGAAGTGCATTTCTCGACATTTGTGGCATTTTGATAGAGTCCATAACATGTAATTTTTGCCTCTTAATGTTAAATTTTTTTTCTTGAAATTTCAAAATTTTTCATGTTGAAATTAAAAATTTTTAACATAACCTGTTAAAAAGATATTAGCGTATTATTTGAATGTTACGAACTCCACCGAAATGCCACATAAAACTGTAAAATGCCCCTACTACAATTTGGAAAGAAGAGATGGAATTCAATTCGGAGACCTTTGCAAAACTTTTTTTATATCCTGCCTATTGGTTTTCCTGTAAAAAAATAATTTTTTATTTTTCAAAAGGGGTATTCGAGGAATTGATAGAGTAGATATGTGTAATTTGAACCATGATTTTTTATAGTCGCACCAGACAAGGCCAGATGGAGGAGAATCTGCGAGTCAGCCTTGGCCTGTAAAAGGCTGTTGAGCTTTTGAAGAAGAAGAAGCGAAGATTTTTTATAGTATCACATTTTCTATGGTTCAACTTTTTGCTTGATCGTACGGTTATTGGGAACTTTAAACTAAGTAAAATTCTCCTTGATAAACTATTAAAAACTTCAGTTACCTGAAAACTGCTTCTTCATTAAGGAAATACCATAATCTGAAGGAAGACTACCAAATCCACATGCTTGAATAATATAAATTCCTTTTTCTGTTGCTTTATGAAAATAGGTTGCTTGAATTCTTTCCATATACTACATCAGAAAGATATTATTCATGATACATTTTTAGTAGATTTTCTTAATATATTATATTTTTAATGAATAGTCCGACACACAAAAAAAAAACAAGTTTTTGCCAACCCTGTCTGTTAATGTGACCAGGTTTTAATAAAAAAGTAGAATATTAAAATAAAAAGTAATAATTTTTTTCTCCAAAAATATTTTTAAATATCTCACTCCAAATTCAGCGCTGATATCCAACTGATCAGTTCCATTATCGATACAAGCAGATACAACTTCCTCTCCGTATAGCTTATACTGAAATAAAAATCATGTACCAATATATTAGAATAAGAATTTATTATTAACAACAAAAAATACTGCATAGTATATTGCTCCCCAAGGGGCCTCGGGCCCGAATGATATATTTGGCCATATTTTCACCATGCCCTTGTACTTCAGAATTAAAAAAGCATTTGACCTTCGTAATATCCAAAAGAAATAATAAATAGGTTTTAACATTTTTTAAAAATAGTATTAAAAACAATTGGTCTAATTGCAATAAACAACTGTTTCTAGAAGACTACCTACTAATTATAAACATGGATTCTTTCAATTCTATATGGAGTTAACTGTGATTCTTGTCTTATTTGAACATTTACTATCAAGTATTAAAAGCAGAGAGACATTTTTTTCATTTAATACTCTTTGAAGCTACTTACAGGTCCAACGCAATTTAAAATCAGCCTGGCGCGCTTGCACATAGATGATATAGATTTAGGATCCTTAACATCTGCCTGGATGAGAGGTACTTCACGAATATCACAGACTGTATTAAAAAGAATAAATTTGGCTTTAATGAAAAATGTGTATGGCTTTATGAAAAATGAGTTCTGAATAGTAAAACAGCAACACTATAGTCTTAAGGACCACTTTCATAAATAATGTTACACAATTTTTAGGGCTATTAAGCCCCTACTTTGGGGCTACTTCCTTTTGTCAGAAATTGTCACACTTCAGTTAATTTTCAGTTGTGATATCACACTTTGAAACTTTAAACTAACAAAACTTTAAAATTTATTTCATTATTTTTGATTCTGGGAAATTAGTAAATATTTTATTAATCTTAAGTCAAATTTAGAGTAGTGCTAAAAATGATTCTTCAGCATTATAATATAGAAGTAGAAGGAATACATGTTAATTGTGATGTCACAAAGTTAAAACTTTCCCTTGTCTCAATGTGTCACACATATAGGACCCCTCCTCCATAAATGTGCTACGTAATTTGTGAATGGCCCCTAAACAGTAAAATATGGAGCAGTTTGAGTGTATGTCATATTTGATAATAATATTAAATTTAATACAGGGTGATTATAAAATACCGTTATGTATTCAAAAATCCTCTAACTACCATACCATTCATAGAAATTGAACTGAAATTTTGGTGGAAGGTATTTTGGATCGATACGGATATGGAGTACAAAACAGTTGAATTTGAAAATAGCAGCGAAAAGTTTTGAAAATTCCCAATATTTAACTAAGATTAAGATCTCCTTCATCTACACACAATATTCATCGCATATGCTGAAGTGTCCTTATGTGCGAAAGAGGTCATGTGTAATAAAATGTTTGATTCTTTTTTTTTATTTTCCTTCATGTCATTATTGATGGTTTCTACTTTTCTAAGCCTTTTAGATCCATTAACTATGTGCTACTGCTGGGTGCCATACCTACGGGCGGGTTTTATACACCTTACAGATACCGATCCAGCTATATTTCTGTTTTTCTTTTTTCACTTCAGAAATCACATTACGAGAATAAAAATAGTGGGTTAGATTGGGAATTTTCAAAACAATTTTCACTTTAACCGTGACTGATATATTTTAACTGCTCTATCCCATATCTTTCTCGTCCACATCCCTCAAAATATCTTCAAACGAGTTTTTTTTCAGTTCCTATATAAACGGTATGGTGGCTAGAGGCTCTTGAATAGTTGAGGTTATTTTATAATCACCCTGTAGAATAGTCTGCATAAAATATTTTAATAGTCTTGAATATAATAACGAATTAAAATAATGAATATACATTAATATTAACACTAACGAAAAAGAATAGAAAAGTCTACGCCTGATACTGATAGTTCACTTAATGTTCTGAGTTTCATAGCCTTAAAAATAAGAATCATCACTTATGGATATGTTAAGGTATTGTAGGGGAAACAGAGTGTAGAATTTCAGATTTTACTAGGAAGAGGGGAACCAAATAAGAAAATTTCGAGAGCAGCTATTTTCAATCAGATATTATAAAAAAAAATATTTTTACATTTAATTCTTACCATCTTCCAGTAAACATTGGACACTGTCACGAGATGAAATGAGCTTGTCAACGTGCCTCCCGGCTATCGCCCATCTCACGGGGCCCGACGATCCAACAGATCTGGCAAGTTCTTCCACGACATATTCACCCGTGAATCCAGAAGCACCGAATACTATGACGTCGAACTCACGCTTTCCAGACATAGTCCAGTAACCAGGTGTCAAAAAAGGGGTGTTTCAGGAAAAAAATACGGAAGTTTTTTTCTCAACGGTTTTATATGTTTTCGAGGGTGCTGAATCCGAATATCAACTTTGTTAACAAAATTTCGCATGGGAACATTGAAAAAAATCGAAAAAATCCTAAAATTTTACCCCTTTTTTTGGTTTTTTCCTTCTAGCACGTAAAGTATAGATTTCTCAGAGAAAAAGTCAATGCAAAAGTTAAAGTACTCTAAACAAGCTAAAAAAAAATCAATTACAGCATTTCTGTCAGACTAATAGTTTGGCCGCTAGAGCGCGCTGAAAATCAGACAATTTCCGCCCCTGCGGTGGAAAATCCAAAAATTTTCACTTGCAGCTCGAAAAACCCATATATTTTAGAATAAAGTACTATAAAAGCATTCTTTAAAATGTTTTAAACGTAAAAACCTTTCAAACTAACCTAATATTAATTGATTAAATGTTTTATTATTAAGGGTTTTCTCTGAAAGAGCATATTCTATAGCAATGTACAGTAATACAATCCATATTGTTATTCACAAAGAAAAAAATGCAGAAGTTATTATCTCATCGGTTTTATACATTTTCGAGGATGCTGAATCCGAATATCAACTTTGTTAACAAAATTTCGCATGGGAACAGTGAAAAAAATCGAAAAAATCCTAAAATTTTACCCCTTTTTTTGGTTTTTTCCTTCCAGCACGTAAAGTATAGATTTCTCAGAGAAAAAGTCAGTACAAAAGTTAAAGTACTCGAAACAAGCTAAAAAAAGTTCATTACAGAATTTCTGTCGGACTAATAGTTTAGCCGCTAGAGCGCGCTAAAAATCAGACAATTTCCGCCCCGGCGGAGAAAAATCGGGTAAAAACGTACTTAACTGCGGTGAAATAAATAATACGACTTAATTAAATGAGGACATTTAATTTAGTTCTGGACATTTTCTTGAAACCAAGAGTGGAGAAATTTGTTATGCGAATAGTTAGAACGAGTAAAAATTTTTTCAGAGTTTTACAAGCTTCAAATATTAAAGACTATTTTTTCCCAAAGATGAAAAAATCCAGATAGAATCAACAATGGTCCTAAAACACCTTCATGTTTTAGGTTAGGGTACTATAAAAACATACTCCATAATTTTGTACATGAAATAAAACTAAATAAAATTAAAAGAAATGATTTATTATTGAGTGATTTCTATGGAAACGGAATTACTTAAATAAGAGAGTATAAGTAATCTAATTACAAAACATTTTTTCACTCAATTCAAAAACTGATAAAACGAAATAGGGAATGAATAAAAAACAATAAATTGTATTGAAAGTTCATGCATTTCTAAATTATGTGTTTCGTGATAACAATGTACAATATTTTCTTCCCTCAAAAATTTGGCAGAGCGTTTTCATCTTCTCGAATTGGAATATCCTGAGATAATTGAAGAAAAATTTCATTAAATACAATTCTAAATGAATTTTCGAGGGAAGAAAATATTGTACATTGTTATCATGAAACACATAATTTGCTACTATCATTTTTGAATTGAGTGAAAATATGTTTTGTAATAAGATTACTTACACTCTCTTATTTAAGCAATTCCGTTTCCATAGAAATCACTCAATAAATAATTTCTTTTAATTTTATTTAGTTTTATTTCATGTACAAAATTATGGAGTATGTTTTTATAGTACCCTAACCTAAAACATGAAGGTGTTTTAGGACCCTTGTTGATTCTATCTGGATTATTTCATCTTTGGGGAAAAAATAGTCTTTAATATTTGAAGCTTGTAAAACTCTGAAAAAAATTTTACTCTTTTTAACTATTCGCAAAACAAATTTCTCCACTCTTGGTTTCAAGAAAATGTCCAGAATTAAATTAAATGTCCTCATTTAACTCATTTAATTAAGTCGTATTATTTATTTCACCGCAGTTAAGTACGTTTTTACCCGATTTTTCTCCGCCGGGGCGGAAATTGTCTGACTTTTCGCGCGCTCTAGCGGCTAAACTATTAGTCCGACAGAAATTCTGTAATGAACTTTTTTTAGCTTGTTTAGAGTACTTTAACTTTTGTACTGACTTTTTCTCTGAGAAATCTATACTTTACGTGCTGGAAGGAAAAAACCAAAAAAAGGGGTAAAATTTTAGGATTTTTTCGATTTTTTTCACTGTTCCCATGCGAAATTTTGTTAACAAAGTTGATATTCGGATTCAGAATCCTCGAAAATGTATAAAACCGATGAGATAATAACTTCTGCATTTTTTTTCTTTGTGAATAACAATATGGATTGTATTACTGTACATTGCTATAGAATATGCTCTTTCAGAGAAAACCCTTAATAATAAAACATTTAATCAATTAATAATAGGTTAGTTTGAAAGGTTTTTACGTGTAAAACATTTTAAAGTATGCTTTTATAGTACTATATTCTAAAATATATGGGTTTTTCGAGCTGCAAGTGAAAATTTTTGGATTTTCCACCGCAGGGGCGGAAATTGTCTGATTTTCAGCGCGCTCTAGCGGCCAAACTATTAGTCTGACAGAAATGCTGTAATTGACTTTTTTTTAGCTTGTTTAGCGTACTTCAACTTTTGCACTGACTTTTTCTCTGAGAAATCTATACTTTACGTGCTAGAAGGAAAAAACCAAAAAAAGGGGTAAAATTTTAGGATTTTTTCGATTTTTTTCAATGTTCCCATGCGAAATTTTGTTAACAAAGTTGATATTCGGATTCAGCACCCTCGAAAACATATAAAACCGTTGAGAAAAAAACTTCTGTATTTTTTTCCTGAAAAAACTACCTAGTTACTGGACTAACATACCGCTGTGCTAAGTGAGGAAATCCCTCCCCACCCGTAGTTGAAAACATTTAGTTCATGCGAGCTCTAAGAACATAAAATGCTTATGTAGTCTAACATTTATTTATTTTTTTTGCGATAAACATGATGTAATAGTGTATCTTATCTAAATCTGACATTGATATTTTCTATTTCACTTGATACACTTTTGGAATGAAAAAAAAAATTACAGATTCCTGTTACACCTATTATTTTTGAAAATCTCGGACAAAGTGGCACAGTTGCAGTGAAAGGAAATCCTTCATTAACCTTCCAATCAAAACGTTACTAGAAATTTTACGTAGTATTTTATGAAGCGACAAATATGATTCGAAAAGAAAAACTATACATTTTATAACAATGTTATAGTAGGGGAGAGTGGGCCTTCTTGGGACATGGCCCACCTTGGGACACGCCACTTTTCAGACGTAATTTTATAGTTATGAACTTGTGATTATAGGTACTAATAAATTATCCTAAAACATACTCTTCAACGTGTTTTGGAATCTTTGGTGCGTCTGGATCATTATTTACATCATTTTTCTTTTTTTTTGCGTGATGCAAAGTTACAATCACTTGTAGTTTCAAAAATTAATTAAAGAAGTTAATTTATGTTAAAATAGTTGTATCCATTAATATTTTATTAATATTTTTGAAAAGAAAATTTTTTGCTAAAACTTAAAGAGTAATTAAGTTTAATATCTAAAGTGTCAAAGGGGCACCTTGGGACACTCAGGTGTGGGGCAACTTGAGACATGTTAAAAGATACCCCAAAATTTTCAAGAATACAAAAAAATGTCTTTAATTAAAAAATTAAATAAATTAAGAACTTAGAGGATTAAAATTTTGAAGTTGGTGCAAAAAAGTTTTTTGGAAAGAAACAAAAAATATCAGTGATTTACATCATGACAAAAATGAGGAAATCATTGAAAAATTTTGAATGTAAAATATTATTGATGACTAATTTAAGATTCTTAAGCGTAGCTTTATCATAATTTAATGTGCTATTTTTATATTTTTTAATAACATAAGTTTTTATGTTATTTTTGGAAATGTCCCAAGGTGGGCCACTAGTGGGTCACCTTAGGACATTAAAACAGGTTTTTTAAATTTGTTATTATGTGTTGTTGTCTAAATCTCTAAAAGAGATAATTCGTCGGAAAATTTTTTATTAGATGCGCAAAAGAGTATATTTAATATATTAGCTGCGTTTGAATAAATGTAACTGTATAAATAAATTAGAAAAATAATTTAGTAAAAAGTGTCCCAAGGTGCCCCACTCTCCCCTATTACTAACTATCTTTACAGTGCTAATAAAAGGGTTCGAGAGATAATTTTTAATTTAATATTAGATACATTTTTTTATATAAAATATTTATTCTTTTAGCTTATTCTTTACTGCTTTTTCTTATTTCTCTTTAAGTTTGCGCTTTATGCTTAAAAAATTAAGTCATTTTAATTGTATGTAATGAAAGCTATATGCTGCTCTTTTCTATTTTACTGCTTTTCAGAATACTTAATAAATTGCATTAAGCACTTGAGAATAAAAAATAATTAGTTTGTATATAGAACGTCAACATGCATATTGTGAGTACTTTGAGACTATAAAAAATGCAAGTAAATCGCCATAGATTAGATTAAGTCTTTCAATTGTTGTTTCTAAATTGAGCGCGTGTACAACCCTATAACCCTCAAAGAGGTGTTAATCAGGTAACTGTTCTGTTAACCCCTGAGGAAAAACCACACAATAATTTATAAATTTTATCAGGTATGATACGTAACGGTTTTTTCCCTTGCTGGCAACAGTGCAAGTTGCTCAACTATGCAAGCGTAATCATATCAATACGAGTATTTTCAGATATCGCAAAAGAATGACATTATTATTTTTCTTATTTTTTTTTCGTATTGTATTTATAGTGGTTTTGTTGTGTTAGCATCTCATTTTCTGTGAAGAAATCTCAATTAAAAAAAAAACCATAAAATTACTGTCAAATTAAATATCAATACGAAGTTATTTACTTCTAAACAAAGAGGCATCGTTAAAATTTATCACAGTCAGGTTTAGGGAAATGGGGAATTTAGAGAATTAGTCCAACGGCGGTTAAGAGTACTAAATTAAAAGTTTGTTGAAAATTTTGTCGAGAGAATCATATAACTCTTTTTATTCTCTATCACATGAGAATAATGCTATAACTGTTGAATAAATGTTTATTAGTATGCATTTAAAATTCTATTTCCTTAGTGATTTTTAACATTTTTCTTAAAGATAAAACTTTCCTTCTTTTGTACCTGATTTGTCAATAAACTTATTTTCACCAAATTTATATTTCAATTATTCTATACTTTTTATTTTTTTAGGTAAAAAGATAACAAAAATCACAAAATGAATAAATTTTCTTATAGTGTGTTACAAAATGATTTTTACAAAAATATTAAGAGAGAAGCGTGTCCGTTAAAATGAAACGGAATTGAATAATTTACATTCTGAATGTGGTAGTTAAGAGTTAAAATAACGTTTCATGGTTGAAAAAAAAACTTGAAAAGTATGTAAAAATATACAGAAAAAATATTTTATTTAATAATAACAAATTGTATATATAGAATTAAACGTGTAACAGTAACAAATAGAACAGCAGTAACGAAATTATATCTCAAAGATTCTCCACTTGATTCCGCATCCATGTAATCTGAAAAAGTACATTTTTGCAATCATAAATAATGTATTAAAGTTATAAGTACATATTATAATTTCTGGGAGATAATATAATATTTTTAACTATTTTAATAAGGGTCATTCCACTTCAAATCAACACATATTTTGGCATCACCATCTCAGATTTTCTTGAAATTTGATACACATATTCAATGGATATAGATTTGTAAAAAATATCAATTTTCATGAAAAAATATAAAGTTGTTCTGGAATTAAAAATACGCAAAATGGTAAAAATAGACCAAAAAGAGACCAACATAAGTTATTATAATATTATAAGTTATAAGTTATTTAAACTGATTTAACGGCTCTTCTAATAGGGTTATACAGATGAAATTGGTGTTATTTTAAATTTTGTTTTTAAGGGTTTAATTAAAAAATACTATAGTGTTTTGAAAAATAATACATTTTACAAAACAAAATATAATTAAAAGTTTGATTTACATCAAATGAAGCCAGGGCTACACCAAGTTTGTGTAAGATAGATGATTGTCAACAGCAAATAAATGTAACTCAATTCACATCAAATTAATGAAAAAAAAGTAGGTTTAAGGAGATAAAAGAAAAATAGAACTTTGGTTAAAATATTTTTTACACTGATCTCATCCTATAATTTTACCAGAATATTTACACTAATATTACCTAATCCTCGATTTTCCTCCCCCAAAAATATTAAAAGTGGTACATTTGATAGAAATCAAACATTTAATTGCATTATTTTTTTTGTAAAATGTATTATTATTACTATAGCATATTTATACCATCAAAAAGAACATTTAAAATACTTTAAAATGACCAAAATTTCATCTGTATAACGCAATTAGAAGAGCCGCTAGAGCAATTTAATCTTGCCCATTTCTGGCTTATTTTTGACCATTTTGCTCATTTATAATTCTAGAACCATTTTCATGAGAGTTGGTAACATTTCAAGACATATCAACAGAACATGTGTTGTTGTGTACCAAATTTCAAGAAACTCCGAGATTATGATGGAAAAAAGTGTGTTGATATGACGTGGATGACCCATATAAGCAATTATATTTCACCAAAAAAATATATTACTTACAGTTATTAAGAAGCAATTATAAATAGTTATTTTGAAGATCAATAAAGTTATACAAAGGAGAAAGTTTAACATAATTACGACAAAATAAATAATCAAATAATACTTTTATGATAATTTTAAAAGTATTTTCATTTTGACAAAAGCTTACAAAACCTCTTCAAATAGCGAAACTAAGTTCATCTGCTTTTAGGTCTTTAAAATGTTATTTCGAATAATATATTTTTCTGTTTAAATCTCCTTTAAATTAAAATATTAAAATTTTTCAAATTTTCATTTATATTTTCAAAAATTGCGCGATAAAATCAAGCAATTTTACAAAAAATACTGTAAAGTAATTTTTATAGTTACACCCAGCAAAAATTACAAACTTTGTGTAAATCTCCAACAAGAAATAATTCATGACAATATATATTTAATATAAGGCCTAAATACCGATGGTACATAAAATAAAAATACATCAACGGTAAAGAAATAGTTACTGTGGAGTTCGGAAGATGATTGAAATGTCATTTTCGAAAACAAATATGAAAACATTTTCAGAGCCTTTCTAAATACGCAATGTAATACAAAAACAACATATTTTTCTTCCCTTCGCCATCAATATCCACTGCGGCCATTTTTTCACCAGAAGCTGAAATTAAACTTACACCTATATAAATTTGCATCGTATAAAAATCGATCTTTTTTTTCAAAAGTTACATTTATGTTTAAGCGGTGGTAATAGTCACCTTCATGTTGATGCCCTATTTAAACCGAGCAACTAAGTACTTATCGCCTTTTAATTGATTAGTGACAAACAACACTATGGAGACTAACTTTTACCTTCACGTTTGAAAAATTATCTCTATTTTCTTGGGCTGCTCGTCGCTTAATCAAAGAAGTGACCCAGACGTATAAAAAACATTTACTCGTAAAGAAAACACACTTACTACATTTGAGTCCCGGACAAAGCATCTTGCATGTGCACGATTCTGTTTCTAGAATGTGACCAACCTCACAAACTTTACCATTACAGCAAACATTATCAGGTTTTGATCCATTTTCATATATATCTGAAAAATATGATTACAATACTTTAAAAATCACAACGATTCTCTAATATTTTGTTCTGTTTGAAAGGTTAGAAGTTTTCTTATTTTTTAATATTTTTTTTAAATATTTTACGTGTATTTATATGAATAAATTGTATATTTATTACATAGGACCAAGATAACTTTCCAAACAAAATTATAAATTTAAAAATAACTTCATAGTAAATGATATTGCCAAAGAAAGGAATTTCATGCTTACTACAAGATTGACACATTTTTCTGCAGTACTTTTTGGCAACAATGGATTTACTCAAAGAACAAGAATTATGGTTTGGGAATCCAGGAGAAACTCCACATCTTTCATGCTCATCGATACATAAACCTAAAACAGATAACTTAGCCTTAGTTGACTTTTTATTATTGAAATATTGTAAGAAATCATTGGGGTTAGTCTATTAGAAATTTTAAAATAAAATAAAGTATACGTATGTAATTAATTGACATTATTTTTTTAATAAATTAGTGATTTAAAGTATGTATTGTAGAGCAGCACATAAAAACTACTTTACCTTTTTTATGTTATTAATTTTATAAAAACAAAGTCCAGAACATTAAGTTGATTTCATGTTATTCGAAACAAATTTTCTCTCCATTTATTTTTTAGAATAACTATTGCGCTGAAGTAAGATAAAAAATATTACGTGAACAGTCCGGTGAATCCCAACCATCCGCACATTCGCATTTACATTTGTTTCTGTCAAGTCGACCACAGTTTTGACATTTCAGATTGCATTCTGCCTCATCTGTATAAAAAAATAACATTATAGGCACAGTAAATCAAGTGGTAGTTGTTCGGAATAATTTGTTACTTTTTATTTTACAATTTATAGCCTGGAGGTAACAGTTTAAACGATTTTGCTGTTAACTAACCCGAAATTATTTATATAAGCGCAAGCACTCTTTTACTTTAAAAATATTTTTTAATACTGACACTATAGAACTCAAGCGACCATAGAGCTGTAGTTCTATTGAAATGACTGAGAGTTTTAAGAAATATATTTTTAAGTATTTATATTTTTATTAGTTAATATTCATTTAGGGAAGCTTGACTCAAGATGGAGAATATGTGCTAAATAAATCACTTCTGAAGTATTTTATTAAATATGATACAAACTGATAAATAAAAGTCTATGGAGTAGGCACAACTGTTACTACTATTTTAAAAAAAAATTCTCCATTTCTCTTGGTTTAAAAGATGCAATACATTTTCAGTATCAATGCCTCTTATAGCATTAGTCCACATAAGAAAAGGGGGGGGGGCTGAATCTCAGACAAATTGCAATAAAAAGGTTTCTGAAAGGTGATTACTTAGAAATGACCTCAATAATAACATACTGAAAATTCGACAAAATCGGTCCCTAACAAGTTTATTTTTTCTTCTTATTTTTCTTTAAAAAATAGTAGTAGATAAAAATATATGAAAAACATAAAATGATATAGACATGTAATATATTTTTATAGGTTGTTTCTGGGAGTTTAAACGCAATATTGCATTTAATTTTAAAAAATGAAATTTCAATTACGTATTTTAATGGAGTTTTACTTTTACTTAGTTTAGTTTATTTATGAAAAACCATTTTTAACACGTGTAGAGAAAACGTACCACAAAGTTTAGGATTGCGATCACACTGGTCCCAAGCCACTGAAATGTAAAGAAAAAAAAATATTAACTTTAAAAACAATCAAGTATCAAATTTCATTCCCTCTCACATAAAAAATTGCAAATGATGAAAATAAAGTTTTAACTAATTTAGTCAAAGAAGTATATTGAATTAGAGTATAATGTTAAAGTGAATTTACCACAAAGGTTTTGCAGACATAGAGACCCTCCTTCACTTGGGCATTGAGAACACGGTCTGCCAACCGTGTACATTTTTTGACCTTTCAAGGGTCTAAAAAAGATAAATATTTATAGAAAACAATTAATTTATAATTCCTTCTTAATATATTTGTTATGGGCAAAGTGATTAATCGGGCATTATTAATAATGCCCGAAGTGGAGGCGGGCAAAGTGATAAATTTCATTCATAAATTCCACTGAATTTATCACATTGCCCGTAACATATTCACTGTGGAATATATTTTCTTTTAATTTACAAAGTATCACGTTGTCACGGATATTATATATTTTTTGATTGACCCTATCTTTATTTGTCCTGTAATTTTTCCTAATATTAACTAAGGTTTAGGGTACATTAGTATCAAGTGGTCCCTAAAGTATTAATTATAGTATTCATTAGGCATTTGTTGTCTTATAAATCACATATTAATTAATAAATTAATAATTAAAGTAATTTATAAATTAATAATTAAAATAATTAATAAATTAATTTTATTAATTCTTATTTTTCACTGCGTAATTTGAGATTTTGATTATTATTATTTTGTTTATCTATTCTTATTTATTAATTGGGTATCAATCACGAAAAAAAAATCCTATTACCAATTAAGTCTTAGGGCTACATTAGTTTTGAGTGTCTCAAAAGTATCATGGATGGAAAAAATAACTACGTTCTCGTATTTGTCAAGTGAGTTCTTATCCTCAAATATACACTATCGCAATGTTAGTTAAATTAAGTTATGGCGTTTTTTGTATTGGAGATCATTACAATTTGCTTGAGGAAAAAATTAATAAAACCAGATCGTTTTACTCACGCTGGAAAGTAATGACAGACTATGAGGTACCTCAGGCCACATTTTGTCACTCCGCATCCTAACTTCAAGCTATCGGCCCAAGCCATCTGAAAAAGTGAACTGTTGGATGTTTTCTAATACTATTTTTAAGAAAAAAGAAAGGATTGTTTTTACCGTATGATTAATTCATCTATTTAATGGGCTATATCTGCCTAGGAGTTTTTATTATTATTATCTAGGGGTATTTTATTTTTCCCTCTTTTAACTCATGTGTAGAGAGCAAAGTTCAGAGACTTTTTTGTGCACAAAAAGTCACAATTTTCCATTTTTTGGACTTATTTTTTTAAACTGGCGATTCAGTTCAGAGTGATTAAGATTAATTTGGCTAAATTATAGAGAAATATGGGTGTTAATCTAATGCTATAAAATATTCTAACGAAAGAGAAAGTTCATTGAAGGAACAGAGTCCAGATTTGAGTATTAAAGAAAGGAGTCACAAGAATGTGTGCTATAAAAGCACGACAGCATACTAATACAAAATTAATATTTTTCTGAAATTTTAATTAATTCGATGAAATATTTTTATCAAATAATCTGATAAAGCCAAGATTTTCATATTGATTACTAAAAATACAATATTATTCTAGTTATTAGTTGTAAAATTAAACACCCCAAAAACAAACATTCCTTTCTTACTTCATAATCATGTTTAGATGACCACCTTTTTCGGTTGTTCCTTTTTTTTAGTTAAATCAAATGCCTTAATTCCCTTTAGATAAAACACTCGAAAACTGTTACTAAATTTTTTCTCAAAGACACTGCAAAACTAGCCATTTCTGGGAAAACTAGCGATACAAGTGAAAATACTGCTTATAAATTTCTCTTACAGGGAATGTATCATTGCGAAACGATACTTACCGTAACGTAATGTCCACACTGTTGATTTGGTTCACACGCTTGCGTTTCTAAATCATAGTAGTTATATTCATAGAACCAGAGCCACAATCCCTTATATCCTGTTGGATCTGACCCAATGTAAAGGTTCTGCCCATAAGGGCCAGGGTATGATGTGTTTACAGGCTTACCGTGCTTGAAATCACACCCATCTGCCCAAAGTTGAGCAATATGTTCTAGTTTCGTATCCCATTCCTAGAACACACAGAAATTATGTGTTAAATCAACAAGTTTGTTTAAATGAGTGGAATATCATCTACTAGATGTTTAAATACGTCCTTCTGCAGCTTTAATAAGGTGAGGTCGTCCGGATACGAAAGAAAGGTAATTTTCAGGTAATCAAACACATAAACACATTCACAGATGTTCAAGTCACTCATTTATAGACACTTTTGGTACACTTTTGAATTTGGTTCTATGTTACATTTTCTTACGTTATAAGTTTCCTTCCTTTTGAAAAGTTTTCTCTTCAATCCATTTAAAAAATGTGTGCCATATATAAATTTTCTACACCTGAATTACCCAATTATTTTTTTTTAAATGTATCTAAACAATCAGTTATTCAAATACTCTCAATTCTAGTCACACTATTTTACCCTAAATCTAAGCTAAAACCCTTTTTATTTGCTAGTTTTATTTATACCTTACAAAGTAAAGTAGATTGTACTTCTTTTAAATGTCATAAAATACAAGATTAAACATTTGATGAGACTTATTCTTTGTCTTTGTCTTACTTGGCATAGAATGGTGCCATAAAAATCAAGTGAACCGAGCAACCAATCTACAAATTTGATGGATCAAAGTATGGGCTGCCTTTTCAGGCAAACTTTTGATGATAATACATAGTTATTGAAGGGGTGATGAGTGTACTAACCATTCCAAAGTTAACATACTCACCAATAATCCCATATTTCCAGCCGGCGGAGTGACATTTCCTCGGTACAAATTATGCAGCTTCAAAATCAGCTCCTTCGTTTCATCAGGAAACCCCCTATCCGGCACATCTCTTCTACGATTCGGAAACAACAGCAAATTATCCGGTATTTCCTCCACAACCGGATCGGACCGTATTACGTCCGAATCACTGATAACAACGCCTTCCTCTGAGGAATTACTCCGAAGAAAATCCGGACCCATCGGTCTTGTGTTGTTTTCGGTTGAATGTATGGCGTCTGTTAGGCTTATGTCCGAATCTTTCAAAAAGCCTGAATCATTGACATTTTCAGGATGACTATTGTTGCGATGCTGCTTCGAGCTTTCGCCATGGTTAGTGTTGTAAGGATTGCCAAGGTTCAGTCTTTTGTCCAAGCTTTTTGTAAGGTTGGTGTTGTCCAGAAGAGCATTTTTGGGGGCCGGACTCTCCGGTATGAACTGTCCAGCATGATTGATACTGTCCGTGGCTTGGAGGAAGCACAAGATCGGGATGAGCCACATGGGAATGTGGAGGTACGCGACGTTAGAGTGAATCTCCATGTAGAGGTGTGCATAATGTGCAGAGGTTATTTTTATTTACCAACAGCTCGAAGGAATGTTTGGAAGAGAAGAGGTGTGAGCAGAACAGATATGGAATAACGAATCGAGTCTATTTATCGTCCGGACGTCCTGCCAGTGGAAACGGAAGAGACGGGCACGAGTATGCAAATCTCTTCCTCTTCTGATTACAACAAATGAAACTCATGAGAAATAAAACCTGGGCGAATTTTCATTAAATTTTTCAAGACCAACAAAAGGGGCTGTTAAGTGAACACGTAAAAAAAAATTGTAAAACTGAGCGCCTCTACTCTAAATTTATGTAGGTTTAGCACTCCAAAACTATAAAAAAGATACTCATATAAAAGATACTCATATAAAAGATACTCATATAAAAGATACTCATATAAAAGATACTCATATAAAAGATACTCATATAAAAGATACTCATATAAAAGATACTCATTTTATACCTCTTAAATGTTTGTAATGATATTTTTAGTTCTAATACTGTTTTTCGAGGTTTAATTTTAGAAACAAAAATAGATGATATCAAAAACTATCGCGAGTATAAATAAGGTATTTTAATAGTCTATTTACTGGAAATCACAGGAATGTATAGATAGACAATATGAGATCCTATTCGGACCAATTTTTTTCCAGATCATATATAAAAAGGTTATGAGCCATAGAAATTCCAAAACTTACATAGAGCATTTTCAATCACATGCCTCGGCCCTAACAACGGCCTTAGCAACAGAAGATGTTACAGTTTTTTGCCCTACAAAGGTTAACAGTTACAGAAAATGACTAGCCGTGGAATTTTTCTATTGGAGCATCTCCAATCACGTGATCCCATACCTAAAAACCGCCTTAGCAACAGATAAACAACGGCCTTAGCAACAGTTAAAAGCCCTACAGAAGGTACACAGTTAAAAGAAAATAACCGGTTGTGACGTCACCTGAAAACACTCTATAGAAAATGAAAAAACTAGTGTTCGGTCTAAATTCTAGTTGAACTATTTATTTCTCCCTTCATGGCAACCACTCTGATACACTTTGTCAACTACAGAATAAATTTTATCCTTCAGAAAAATATTTCTTGATTCAATTAAATAAATGTATACTCCTTATATTATACTAGTCAAAAAATTCCTTAGGGCGTCAACTAATGGTGCTATTTCCCCTTAATGCAGCGGTTCTCAAACTGACGTGAGACCCTCCCGAAATTAGGGGTAAGTGTACAAAACGAATGGACTCTAACCGCCTATCTGGTTTGAGACTATAAAAGTCAAGTGACGGTGGTAGTAAAAAACTCACTATCAAATCATATCTCACTACGACTACAAACTTTACTAGTGTAGTATCTGTGGTAACCAATGGACTCTAACCGCCTATCTGGTTCGAGACTTCACGGAACCAACACGTGACCTACAACTGAGCTTGCAATGGACTCTAACCGCCTATCTGGTTCGAGACTTCACGGAACCAACACGTGACCTACAACTGAGCTTGCGATTGGTTACCACAGATACTACACTAGTAGATCTACTAGTGTAGTATCTGTGGTAACCAATCGCAAGCTCAGTAGGTCACGTGTTGGTTCCGTGTGACGTCAGACGGTTAGAGTCCATTGGTTACCACAGATACTACACTAGTAGATCTACTAGTGTAGTATCTGTGGTAACCAATCGCAAGCTCAGTAGGTCACGTGTTGGTTCCGTATGACGTCAGACGGTTAGAGTCCATTGCAAGTTCAGTAGGTCACGTGTTCTTTCTATGTGACGTCAGACGTGTCAAGTCCATTAAACCAAAAAAGTGACTTAGTGCCTTTTTTGACTTAATGCCTAAACCGACGATATATAAAGGGCAAATCCTACGGAATGATTTCTAAAAACCTGGCCTTTTTTTTTAACCTGAAGGCTTTGGAATAATTTTGTCCCTCTCCCGGAACTAACCAAAATTTCGATGGTTTTTATATTTTCCTGCATAATTACATTTGATTTCCTACTTGAAATTTGTTAGAAATGTTTATTTTAAAAGTTAAGGACCCGCAAATATTTTAATAATTTTTTCCCCAGAAAAAAATTTTTAATTTTTTTTTCTTCAGATTTTTAAATTTAAATTTTTTAATGGTTGTTTATGATGCATGCCAAATAAAAGAGAATAAAATTAGTTACAAAATAACCTGATTTCATGTTTTTAAGTTGTATAGTTATAGAGTTATAGCTATTTAAAAATGCAAAAAAAAACCCAACTTGCCTTTCTTTCCGGTACCTTAAGATATTTTTTGATCAATTTCCGGTTATCACATATTGATACTGATGGATAAGGCACCTTTTGCGTGCTATTAAAAACGATTTAAGAAAATTCGTTTTTACGTTCCACCCTATCATACATTTTTTCAATAAATGGTTAATATTTTATAGTTTTATGTTGAATAGTTTTTATGTAGTGATAGTTCAAAATATTCAAAAATAAAATTTTCAAAATCAGCCGTGGAACAACTGGCGGCAGTCTCTGTTACTTTTTTTAATATAGAGATACATCTTTTTATCACATAAATATCGATCATACTTCGATCATACTCTGATTACCTGCCTTTGGAACTGAACTAAATATTTTTCAAATATTTTAGTTGTATTTAAAATTTTGAATATAGTCTTAAAATGTGTATGTTCACGGAAAATCTCTCTGTTGTTTCTCAATGGTGATTTTGAAAAATGCGCAAAAAACAACAACCATTCAATTTAATAATTTACCAGTCTCTAATCAGAATAGAGGGATGTTTTGCTAAATTTGATTTTTAAAAATTTTACTAACGATTATGGAGTATACTTAAAATTATAAAATTGCGCAAATGTAACAGGGTGGGGTACAGTTCACTGTTGAGGTTTAAATAACTTAACACATCTAATAAACGTACGATAAAAATAAGAAAAATGTATACATTAGCAAAGTTTTTTTTAAATTTATCAATGGCTTTGAACATCTACTAAAACATTGCTAACTTTAATGGTATAAAGCAACATCCCGATTTTTCATTGAAATAACTATCGATTGCTGCCATAGCAACAGCCGATAATCATAACATTATAAGACATCTTAAAGACAATTTTGAATCGCTATCATCTTCTCTCAAATTAAGAATTTAAAGCGTTGAAATTTTTACCAAAGCGTGATATTCTAAGACATGTGTTCTTGTCACAGCAAACAAACAAACGAAATGGGTCTGCTAGGGAACAAAAATTCTGACTGTGAGTGCTGCAGGGTTCCTGTACCTGGTATGTTCGTGCAGCCTTTGGATCAACAAGACACAGTGCGACTTATTAAAGGTTCAACACCCCAGTGGCGCTGGAACAAAGACCCCAGAGGCAAAATGGAAAGTATCCGACCAAAGGATGTTATTGCTCCTGAGTATCAGTTCTATAGCACGAGATTCACAAGGGCCCAGCACCAACGAACTCCTGTGGATTTCGGAAGGACTGAGGACATGACTCTACGGATAACTGGTTACGGTTCCAAAAATGTTTAAATTACTCACTTTTTGTTGCTGAGTGCTTAAAATATTTCAAATGTAATTTGGTATTTTTCCTTTTTACGTGTATTAAATTTTTTTCAAATTTGAGTCGCTTTTATTACATTCAGATACCGGTTGTAATAGTATGAAACCAGGATACTTTAGCCGCCCCTATTTTCTCCTCTGTATAGTAATTTTTAGTTCGAAAACTGGTGGATGAGAACATATTTATAGTTTTACCCACCTAAAGTAACTACTATTTAGAAGTGTGGTTTTTGCATGTTTTTGCAGTTAAAGATTTGTGTTAATCTGGAACAACATAGATAGAATTAATTGTAATAATATCAGGTTTATTTTGAATACAAGCTTAATAATAAATATGCATGTCTTATTTAGTAAAAGCACCTCTTAAACGAAAATGGTTCCGAATACCGTGTTCTAATTTCAATTTTATCCAATAGAAAAATATTTTTTATTGAAATTTAAGAAGGGTTCCCAAATACCTCCACAAATGTGCCTCAAATGCCTCATGTTTTTAAAAATGTCTATATACTTCTGGAAATATGTTATTATTTTTGTTTCAAATACTGTTACTTTTTAGCTGATAATTGCTGAGTTTGCTCTTTAAAAAGGCGCATTTCGATAGCATAAGAAAGTTTTTGACATAAATTTAAGTGGTAATTGTTTTCATTTACTTTTTCTAATTTTTATTATTATCTTTGTCCAGTTGACTGGACAGAGAAAAAATATCAAACTTTCAAACACAATAACATGTGAGTGTGTGTTCATAATAGCTATTAAAAATAGTACTACAAATTACAAATTGTTAAGGGCTATCTTGTTATATTTAGTCCGTTTTAGAAAAAGGTTTAGATTAAAAAGTTCATAATTTTTGTAAAATTTAACTTTAATAAGGTAATTGATTCAATTACTTATCTTTTTTAAAAAATGACTTATGCTATTTTAAAGTATTGTATTTAAAAAGCTCCTCCCATATTATGATTAAATTCAAAATTATTCTTAATTGAAATTTCTCGTTAGTATAATTTTGTTGGAGAAAGAGGTAAGGTATACTAAAATTGCCAATAGATATTTTTAAAGCACTTGATATTAATATGGTAGCATGTCTGTTCCGATAAATATTAGCTATTTAAAAATAAAATAAAAAAAACAATATACTTAAAAAACAACAACAATTGTATTAAAAATATTAATTTTCATAAAATATTTAAACGGGGGTAAATTGACTCTTTCACTATGAGCGAAATGCCAATAATAGCAGACATAGATAGATAAAACAGAACTCTTTGTAAATTAGTCATCTTCTTTTTAAACATTAGATTATAAGCCACCTCTACGTGGTTTAGGGTTTAAGGCAAATCGTCAATAACTTTTATAGTTAAAGAAAATTAATTTTTCAAAGTAACACAAAAAATCCCAAAAATAATTCATTTAAAACAGTTATTGCAAGTTAAAATAAAATATTTCTTAAACTGATATTTGTTTCCTTATCAAGTCTTTCCACTAATACTATATATAAAAAAATCATAAAATAGGTCTTTAAGTTTTTTTTGTAAACTGAAAAAAGTAATTTTATCCTAAACACACCAATTTATAAATTTCTAATGCAAAAGTGCCAAATTCAGAAATAAAATTTATTTTAGCAAATAAACAAACTACAGTGTAAAACATTATGAAGATCACATATCCATTTTTCATTTATGCGGCCATTTGTATGTTTTTTGAAGAAAAAAAAAGAGCTTACTGTACCCACCAGGTTTCGAACCTGGGACCTTCCGCGTGTTAGGCGGATGTGATAACCACTACACCATGGGTACTTGCTCGAAGCCTGCCAGATACAAAATTAAATTATAGTAAATTTTTTTTTGCAATAAAGATTGAGTTAAGTTTTTTGGTACTATTTTCAAGTTGATGATACTTTTGTGCTCCTTTTCATAATTTTCTTCGATCCCAAATAAGCTGATCAACTGCAAATAGTGTTTGTGTTTGCCGGGTCAGCCTCATATTTTAATTATAATTTAGATTTGTCGGAATGGCCTCTACAACTCATTACAATGTGATTGGCTAGTTTCAGGAAAAGCAGACAGGTTTCGTTGTTTCGTCATTATTTATTTGGATTATTCATCAAAACAATGACCATTACATTTTGAAGACCTTCCTTTTCCTTGTTTGATATCTGGATCCATAGCGATTAGAGCTAACTTTCCTCTTTAAGTACTTAAAATCTTAAGATGGCTGATCGAGAATTTGATATTATAATTTTTGGAGCAACTGGTTATACCGGCCGTTATGTTATTGAAGAGCTTACAAATTCTGTTAAATCAACAAAAGTAAAATGGGCTATCGCCGGCCGAAATGTTCAAAAGTTAAAGGAATCGATTCTCATAGTTCAAGAATACCTTGGAGACTGTAAGAATCTTTTTTTTTTACTCTGTGTAAATCCATTTAGATATTTTCATACTTCCTATTTTAAAATGTACTTACAATACTTTCTTAAAATCATATATGATGGTATTATTCCATGGCCAACTAAGCTGTAACTATTGGTCATATGAGATATTGGAGCTATGTTGAATCAGTGAGTTTTCATATACTTTAGGTGGCTGTTATTTATTTTAAATATTTAGAGGTAACTAAGCTTTAAATATATGAGGCGTATGAGACACTGGGGCTATATGCGTCAGTGAGTTTTTGCCTACTAGAAGTGTCTATTTTTTTATTTTAAACATTATGATTTCTTATGTAGTGACTGTCAGTGCATAATAAGGCAGAAGTATTAGATTTATTGAGTTTATTAGTTTTTATTAAGGGTAGGTATTCATAATGGTAATTTTGAAATTTAAAAATAAAACCTTTAACCTTGAACAAGTTTTATATAAACTTAAGTTAATTTAAACTAGGAAACTAATTTGTCATTTGTATCATCATCAAATGTAATCAATATTATATATAGTAATACTTTATGTTTGATATCCAAGTATTGATGCTTAAACTATATCAATTTAGCCTCAATTTGAAAATTTAATACAATCATTTATGATGCTTTTTTCTGTATAATAATGATATTAATGTTTTTTCTTTTTGTTTAAGCTGCTGATATTCGCAATACTACCGTAATTCATGCAGATGTTGGTGATCGAGTTTCCATATCAAATATGTGCAAGAGAGCCAAGCTGATTTTAAACTGTGTTGGTCCAGTAAGTTTGTAAAAAAATGCATTATCACATATCTGTTAAAATTATTTGATACTTTAAAATAATATATATATATATATCATAATTGATTGGTCATTGGTTTTGTTTTATGTATGTCAAATTTAAATTTTAGGTAGAGTTCAGGTACTTTCTCTAATATTTAACAACAGCTTTTTGGTGGTTATATGCTAACATTAAGTTTAAAGTATTCTCTGTAAACATGGTTTCCATGCAGTAAGAAAACCAAACATCTCTAGTTTCAAGATTGTACGGTAAACGTTGGTATTTCAACTATGTGTTTACTTTTTCTAAATGTGGTAATAGTATTCCTCTTTTCAACTGTTTGAAAAATAAATATAATGGAAATTGAATGAGATTGGTTAATAAATTTTACATTTTTGACAAAAAAGAATGGTGTGTGCTGTAAATATCCTTGACTAAACTGTTGTTGTTTCTAATATCATAAAAAAAAGTAGAAAAATTTAGAATTCCAATTCCTTGTCCTTTCTAAAACTTTAAGAACTCAAAAGTATGATAAGAGTTTTGTGCTGACATTTAGTACTAGTATTATTATTACTAATTTTTTCTTATAAAATATTTTAGTACAAAATGTTTGGAGAAGTTGTGGTGTCCGCATGCATTGAAAATGGTACTCATCATGTAGATCTAAGTGGTGAAATACAGGTAAAAACATGGATGAATTTATAATTCCTCATCTCTTTTAACAAATACAATATATTATTTGCTTAAAATTTATTATTAAAAAGTTTTTACACATTAACTTTTCTCCATGAGGATATGTACCTTAATTAAAAATATTTTCCATATAAAACATGCAAAGTAAAATTTAAAGTTTATTTTTAGTACTTGGAAACTATGCAAGCTAAATATTTCAATGAAGCTAGAGAAAAGGGGGTTTACATAGCAGAAGCTTGTGGATTTGATAGTATTCCTGGAGATTATGGTATATCATTACTCAAGAAAGAATTTCCAGGTATTAATGATATTTTTATCATTAAATTATTCATTATTATCTATTGCTGGATTCCATATAAACTCTTTGCTGTAAAAGTGCTTGTTTTGTATAAAAATATGGCTGTGGGGATTAATACATTTTTTATTTCATTTTACACAGGTGATTTAAATTCTGTAGACTATTTTGTGGAAATTGGACAGGGTCCAGAGGTATGATAATACAAGCATGACATGCATAATTTTTTAAACATACTTTAATTAATTTTAATACATAATTTAAACACCATTTTAGTAAATCTTTTATTCTTAGATTATCAAAAGGCTTTTTTCCTGTTTTAAAATGTATTTCTTTTAATCCAGGGAAGAAGTACAAATATTGGAACGTTTTTATCAGCTGTTCATTCTGTACGGGATATGTTAAACATAAAAAAATATGATGCAATGCTTAAGGAGGAAGTATTCAAAAAAGATCTTGTCGAAAGTAACTACCCTTTGTATAAAAGGTAATAATGAATTCCAATTGTACTAATTGAATATTGTTTTCATTTCCTAATTTTTCTCTTTCGTGAGCAGAGTCGACAAAATGTGCTTGTTATACACCATAGCTTTTTCACAAAAACCAAGGGTTTATTTTAGTTGAGCATATTTTCCACTGGAAAGTTTAGTAATCCACATTTGTGTTACTTAATGGTTGATGACTAGATGCTGGAAATATCTTGTGTAATTTTGCAGGTTTCCTCCATTATTCTACAGCAGTGAGGTTAAAGGTTGGTGTTTCTGGTTTGTTGGCCCTGATGAAAGAATCATCAAAAGAAGTCAGCAATTTCGTTATGAGTACCTAAATGAAAAACCAGTAAGCTTTTTTATTTCTAGATCTAATGTCTATTCTATTACAGTGGAAGCTCTTATAACGAAATTAATCCGTACCGAGTTTTTTGTCGTTATAAGAGCAAACTTCGAGTGATACACTCGAGTGTAGAATATCACTCGTTTAAAAGTAATAAACTCATTAAACTAAACTATCAATTTTGATGCTTTTCTGGAAGGTGGACTCGATTTCCTCAAAGATATATTTTTAGTAGATTAGTTTAGTATAAAGTTTGGAGAAAATCTAAACCTGAAAACGATCACCAACCCTCAATAGTCAAAGGCAAAGGGATGGATTATGGAAATTGCAGTTACCCGTAATACGTTTTTTTAATCAACTAACTGAAACCCTTGGTTGTATATTTTACCATTATATCCAAACAGTAGGATACTAGATCGTTGGGATTTAGAACACAGTTCGAATCACCCAATTGATTTTTCCTCATTTTAAGCAATTATTTATTATTTTATGAATTCTTGATACTTCAATTTAATGTTATATTACCTTATTTTTTGCTATGAAATTTAAGATCAATATTTTACAAAGTATAAATATTTGCGTTTGCTATTAAATTTTTATTTTGATATTAATTTATTGCGTAGCTTAGCTTCCTTAGAATGTTCGGATGCTTACATAAAACTAAAACGCTAATAAATTTAAAGTCTCAAATCAACAAAGGCATTGGGTAGCGCAAGGTTTCGTTTTGGGATTGTAGCCGGTTACCCCAGGCGAAAGCAAGCGAGAAGAAGATGCGATGGTTACTTGGTGCTGTTTGTCATACTCTGATATTTGTTAATTGGCTAATTCATGTGTGACGCAAACAAACCGATCCAGAAAAGTATTCGATAAGCTGAATCGATTCGAAGATTAGTCTTTATAAGAGCACAAAAGTGCTCTTATAGAGACTAATTTTTGGGTCTTTATAAGAGAGGATTTTTATAAGAGCAGGTCGTTATAAGAGCTTCCACTGTATATCAATTGATTATCTATTCTATTATATCAATTGATCAATTCTATTATATCAATTGACCCGATTGTCAAATCCTTTAATTTTAAAAGAGCAAACTTTAATTTGTTGTATATGTTATTGTCTTCTGTTAATTGGAACTTCTTAAATCAATATTTATGTGTAAAAAAAGCTCTGGATGAATTTTATTCTATTCTATATGATATTTTAGATGTTGCTGTACCAAAAACTGTTACTTATAAAGCGAAATATCCTATTTGGTATCCAAAACTATTATTGATAATATTAAGCTAAAAAACTTTTATTTGAAAAAGTTTAAAAAATTTTAATAACTCAAATTATCTTGAATGTTTTAAATCTGTCAGAAAGAGTATTAAATCAGACATTCACAGGGCCCAAAAAAACTACATTGATTCTGTTGAAAGGTCCTTAAGAGTGAATCCCAAGTCTTTCTGGTCTTATTATCACAGGAAAAAACAAGCAAATGGCCATGTGCAAATGTTTTCTATTGAAACTGAACTTAAAAGTGATCAAGAAATAGCTGAAGCATTTAAAAACTATTTTTCTAGTGTCTACACAAATACCATTAGTGAGTTTGTTCTAAATGAAAATTCTACTGTTGCTGCGAATTCTACAGATTTGATAAAAGTTGATCATGTTTATTATAATGACATTATTTTGAGTATAAAAAAATTGAAGGGATCTGGTTCACCAGGCCTTGATTTAATCCCTCCCTTTCTGATAAAGGCAAATATTGATAGTTTTACTTATCCATTATTGATATTGTTTAACCTTTCTTTATGTACATGTGTGTTCCCAGACATTTGAAAACGTCAAAAATTGTACCAATCTTTAAAAAAGGTAAAAATTCAGACATTAAGAACTAGAGACCTATTTCTATCATCTCCAGCTTCGCCAAAGTATTTGAAAGTGTTATCCACAACAAATTATGCCTCCAGACCCATAATATAATCTCACCCAATCAGCATGGTTTTGTCAAAAATCGATCCACTACAACCAATTTACAGTGTCTTAATGGCGAAATTTCTAATGCATTGAAAGGTAGTCATCAACTTGATGTTGTTTATACTGATTTTGCCAAAGCTTTTGATACAGTGAATTTTGGTATTTTGCTTGATAAGTTGTTTCATCTTGGCTTTGACTTAAAAATTCTTACATGGTTACGTTCATACCTTTCTAACAGGCTACTTTACGTTAAGTATAATTCTGTTTTTTCAAATTCCTTTATTAGTACTTCTGGAGTTCCCCAAGGATCAATTTTGGGGCCTTTGCTCTTCAATCTTTTTATTAATGATATTGTTTCAAATTTGCAATCTTGTTTACTATATGTGGATGACCTTAAAATCTATAGGCATATTTCATCCCTGCATGATCCCGAAACTTTACAATAAGAACTAAATAATTTGTACACTTGGTGTCTGAAAAATAAGCTTTTTCTTAATATTGATAAATGTTTTGTATTAACCTTTACACGTAAGTTAAATCCTGTCCTTTACGATTATACTATAAATAGTAAATCAATCTCGAGAAAATCTGCCATAAAAGATCTTGGTGTGACTTATGAATCTATTTTCAGTTTTAAATTACACATACAAGAAATAACTCTCAATGCTACAAGGAAACTCGGTCTTTTAAAGCGTACTACTCAAATTTTAATGATGTAAAAGTCCTTTTTCTGCTGTTCAATACTTTAGTTCGACCCCTTCTTGAATACAATTGTGCAGTTTGGAATCCATGCCAAAAATCTCTCATCATAACTATAGAGAAAATCCAGAGCAAATATTTTCGTTACATTTATTTTAAATCTAAGGATCCCTCTTACATGCATGTCCCAAACAATCTCACCCTTGAACTCTGTAGAAGAATATCTGTATTTAATTTTTTTTTACAACATATTAAATAACAAATTTGATTGTCCCTCTATCTTGCAACAATTTAAACTCCATGTCCCTAAACATATCACTGCAATAAAACAGTACTCCATGAACCTATTTACTCTAATCAATATCATCAGAACCAAACATTCATACAATTCATAAAAATAGTAAATAATCTTCCTAATAATTATGATATTTTTTTTGACTCTTTTAAAAAAATTCAGAAAGTGCTATAATACTTGCTTTTTATTATCTGTTTTGTGTGTGTGTATTTGTATTTTTCTTTGCCTTTTGGTGTTTTTATCTCTTGTCATGTAAATGGATAGTTTATATCTGTATGACAATATGTATATAAGTAAATTATTTCATTATTTACTGTAAATTATTCATTTAAATGTAAAAGGCAATCTTATACAAAGTACTCAAGTGTTTTTATTACAATGTTTTATTATTTTCTCTTTTAGATTCAGTCCAATGGATACATCAAGATGCATTCTTTTTTCATAGCGTTATGTTATGCCTTCTTTGCTTCTATATTTGGCATTATGTCTTTATTTTCCTTTGGAAGAAATTTGTTGGAAAAGGTTAGTTAATGAATTTTAATTTATTTCCTGAATGTGGATTACTATTATTTAATAAACCTTTATACTGAAACTTTTTTTAGAAGGAAAGTAAAGTAGAAGTAAAAAGTAGAAAATTTAATTTCTTCCTTTTTATTCAAATGTTATTGTAATGTTCAACTTTTTTTACATATTTGTGTTGGAATTTTGATAAACATTGCACATTATTCTCATCTATGGTATCTATGTTACAAAATGGATATCAGCAAGTATTATATTATTCTTGTTGTTGCTAATTGTTGGGGTTTTTTTTCAGTATCCATCTTTTTTTACTGCTGGAGCATTTTCAACCACTGGACCTACCAGAAAACAAGTAATAATGGCCTTATAATATTATTTGACTCTAATATAGTTTTTATTTGTTTATATCCTATCTATAACATCCTTACACCTATAGCCTAATCACATCAGATATTATTATCACATCACATATTATTATCATATCAAATGAAGGTTTTTGTTTCATTTTTAAATGGATTATTTGATATAAACCAACATTTTTATTGCTTCTTACATGTAGATCTATTTACTTTCATAAGTGAAATATAAAGAAAAATAATTATGACCTTAAGGTATAGATGTAACTTGTTCATCTTACACATAGATAATGATAAATTATGTACAATGACTTGAAAAATATTATATGTTTTTGCACATCTGGAGGTTGAGCATGTTAGTCTTGAAAACATTTGTCTAAGTAAAGTGTAAAGATATAAATAAAGTGTGTAACAAGAAAAAAAATCATGCTTAATTTGAATTTTTACATGCCATGGACATATTGGGATATATAATTGTTGACCCCTGATAATATTGATCGGTGAAATCTGTAAAAGGTTCTTTTAATTTGACTGCATAACTTTATAAAGCTGTTTTAATAGGTACTTGAAGGATCAACTAAGTTCACTTTGTATGGAAAAGGATGGGAAGAAAAGTTAGCAGAACCAACAGATCAGCATGCTGACAAACCCAATAAGCAAATGAAGTTAACAATTACTGCACCAGGTTAGTATGATTTTAATTAGGGTAGGTGAGGGTAAAATACAGCATTTTTTTATTTTCAAAAGAATAGAATGTATGATTTAATAATTTTATGTGTAGTTTAATTGAGTTTAATTAAGAGGATTCACCAATTTAGAGATACACTGCTTATTATGGTTGCCTTAAATTATTATTGTAGCCTTCTAGTTTGGCCTGTTTAATTGCTAATTTAGTTTTTTATTTGTGAAAACTTGTCGAAATCTTTAAATGCTACATATTCATGAAATTAAAATTTTAAAGCATGAAGTCTTTTAAGGACATAAAAATTCATTTCAAGCTATTTGTGAAGACTCAAAGCCTATCAATGTTTGAAAATTTGTCTTTTTCAACCCACCCTAATGTATCACTTTAGGAATTTCTTGTGCATACTATTAGCTTCACATACACTATAGCACTGGGCTATAATTTTTGATGAAGTGTGTGTAAAAATTATAAAAGTAACCTTTTTCTTTTAATTTTAATGTGCTAAACACGAATATCACTATAAAAATTCTGGCTTGGTTCTTGTTTCAGAAATACAGAAGGTTATGATATATTGTACTTAATGCTGTTTTAAACATTGCTCAGAATAAATTCCTAATTTAGGCATGGATTTGAGTAAAGATGATTTAGAATGCTTTCAAGCACACAATATATGGATAAAACATTCTATAATACAAATATTTTGTTGCTTTCATCATGGTTATTTTGACAGAATTTGTAGCATTGTATTTAGCTTAGATACAGAAGGTTTGATAGCATGAAAATGGACTTGGACTATGTGAAAAAGTAACATCTTTGCAAAAACAAATGTTGAAATTAAGTCTAATTATGATTTTGCTTTGCAATAATTGCAAACTGCCTTCCATTCATATTCAACTGGCTGCTATCAAGAGATACTTATTTACACATGAAGCTTCTAAACTGTATTTTGTTTATGAAATATGATTTGAGGGCCTATGCTCACTTGAAAGGAATACATAAACTGTTATTTTCAAAAGGAATTTACAAAATTTGGCTGTTTCTTGAGAGTGAAACAGTCAGTTTATTTTGTCACAGTCAAGTTTTTTTGAGTCAGTTATGTTTTACTTTTGAAAATTTAAATGACAAGAGCATTGTGAAGACTCTAAATACACCCTCTACACATTTTAAGAAATGTAATCTTACCAGCACAACACTGAAATAACAATAATTTCTACAGTGGATGCCTGTGCGCACGTGGGCATCCCTGGAAATGAAAAGGCAGATCAACTGGCCAAGGAAGGAAGAAACCTCAATGATTCTGTTAACATCAACAAAGTCACTCTTGACGATGTGAATGCGATTGCAAGATACTGTCTAAGAGAAAAGATCATTAAAAAAGAATCACAGATCTGTGAAATTAATGCTAAGAGAGACCTCACTAAGACTATCACTCGCCTTAGAACTGGTCATTATCGAGAAATGAAGATTCAAAGAGATGGTACAAGAACCTACCGTCCCTGCAATAATTGTGACGATGTTCCCCTGACACCAGAACATATTTTTGGATGTCCTGCTAAGATCTCTGGCTCTGCTTGGGGAATTCTCCCCCTTCGAAAGTCTCTACTCCAATAACATCAAGGAGATAGCAGGGTGTGTTTTGCATACACATGGATACATTTAACAGTCCCATGGACACGACACCAACCAACCAACTGAAATAACAACTCTAAGGTTTTTAAAACTATTTGGGAGCATTTGATCAAATTGAATCAAAGGTCATGTTCACAACACTTGGCTTTTTATCACAAATTGAGATGGTGAATATCTTAAAACCACATATCCTATAACTAGATCATTTAGGGACAAGCTCGGGGAGTGTTTCCAAGAGTATAAATGAGATTCAGCAAAATAATCTGATCAAGTTCCAATGGTCTATACTTGGTTATATTTTGGTTAAACTATTTCATATTTTCATGGTTATGATTTAAAAGGTAAACATAACACTTAAAAGACAATTTAAATGTATTTCAGTGCTTCTATCATACACAGTAACAGCTCATCTTAGAGGAAAAACCAAGACCAAAATCGAATTTATTGCCATGGTAGTGTTTAGCAGTCTAAAATTACATATTCCAACATTTTCATCAATTTTACATTTTTACTGGTGCCCAGTGAGGTTCATTTATAAATTATAATATTACTATAATAAATACTAAATGCTAATGTCTCATCATTTTTCAGAACCCGCTTATGCTTTCACTTCAATGTGTATGGTTCATGCTGGATTAGTCATTATCCAAGAAAAAGAAAAATTGCCATTAAAGTAAGTCAACTGCTGTAACTTATGGTGTTTTACTAATTTTAGATCTCAGTATATCATTGCTTAACCTCTAAGGATGGAAGTAAGGCCTGCAAGGCCCAGACACTTGTATAAACATTCCTTGAAACTTTTTTTCAACATAAACACTAAACAGATTAAACCAATGGTAGTGCAGTTAGTACTTTGTTTTGTAGGGTGGCCACCAGCATTGGTACATTCTTTTTTTCTTCATAACATTTAACATTAGCATACTTTTTGGAAGTTAATCTACCTATCATTCAAATTATTCTCTTTATTACTTTTTTATTAAATAAAAATTGTTCTCTTATTGTCAGTTTGATTTTAAAGATAGATTTCTCATGAAAATCTCTCCCATGAGAAGTACATTGATTATTTTTTGCACATAGGAAAGTAACATCTGCTGTCAAATTAACAGTCTTGTTGTCTTTGAAATCAAACTGACAACAAGGGAAAAATTTTGATTTAATAAGAATTGATTAAATTATATGTGAATCCAGGTTCAATCTCTATCTATTTGTAACTTAATTAGACCTTGCAAGAATTTGTGTTCAGTATATTTGTTTAATATAAAGTACCTATTTAACTTAACAAAACTTTATTCATAATTTTACTACTAGTCTGTGTGATGCAAAATAAAAACCATAGTAAATAAGTGTGCTATATTAAATGTCAAATGAAATTTATGTTCTTTGAATACATTTATTTTGTAGTGGAGGAGTTTTGACACCCGGTGTAGCTTTTGAAAATACTTCTCTACGAGAAAGATTGGAAAAGCGAGGCGTTACCTTCAAATTTGAAGAAGTAAAATAAATCATGTGATTTTACATTTATCTTTGTATTTCAACTGGAATGTATGGGCACAATTTTTGAGGGACTGACATTGATTTTTCTATGTGTGTACTGAAATTTATTTTAATGTAACATTTTCTATTTTTACTAGTGCTTGAATTTTACTAACTAGTTTAAAGCAATGTTTTTCCTTATTTTGTACTGCTTTTGGTTGTTATTAACATTTTAACATAGGTTGTTAAAATACTATGCAAGGTTTGATTTTCATAATTATCGATGGTAAGAATCCTTAAGTCGATAAACCTCGTTATATTTTGTGATCTTTCAATTTTTTTTCTTCTTCATTTATTGTTAAGAAGTTATTTTTATCAGTTTGGATGTACAAGCTTTACTTGCAAAATCAAAACAACTACCTACTCTCTAAACTTTCATTTGAAACTTGAAGGGAAATCTTAGATAGTTTGTATACTTAAAAGTTCATGTTATAAAAAATTATATTAATTATATAAATATATATTTTTCTACAGAAGCAGACCAGTGGGACCTAAACTTGTACTGCAGTATTCTCAATATATAATATCATGCATATTTCTTTTGTGAACACATTTCAAAGATTTATGTTGAAATTTTTATGAAAAGTTAAAAACAGATTTAAACTGAAATCAAATAGGAATGAAAATTAAACCTATTGATCAGGCTTCATCATATTAAATGATTGTTTCTTATGATTGTGAAATTTCATTATCCCCTTTATAAAGGTTTCAATAGCTTTAGTTGCTAATTATGATATACAAATTTTGCAAGTTTGTTTTAAATCATTGAAACTGTTGAATGAGCTTGTGAAAACATATTTGTTAAAGAGCTTGTAGAATTTGTTTACCTTCTATTTGTTCTATTTGATTTTAGTATATTATGTTGAAATAAATATGATTATATCCATGCCTATCTGGCGAAATTTTTGTATTTATGTTATCATGAGCCAATTAAATATAATGTAAGCATTTTTTTCATAATTTTTTAATCCCTCTCACATTGTCAGCAAAAGTAAGAAAACCACAAAAAAAGTACAAAATCAATAAATAAATAGTAAAAAATCAACCATCATCCTAAAAGTTGTTAATGTAAAACAATCATTTATTTAATTATCATTATCATTAATCAGTTAAACAATTATCATTTTATTCCTGTGGTCATTGGAGTTTTTTTTACTCAAATTTAAATTTTGCGTATAGAGTTTTCCAGTTTAAGTGTTTTTAATTACTTAACTATATTCCACTCTCCCTTGTCAGCAAAACAAAAGCAAATGGCAGTGTGTCCTCTATACCATGTTATTTTGCTTTGAATTAAATTGATTTGTTTAATTTTCTTATTTGAAAATTGGAAATTTCCACCCAATGAAAGTATTTCAATATATATGTTGCATTAGGGTGGTCCTAAATTTTCAAACTCGGAATTTCTTTGGTCGCACCCCCCAACTTTTTTCCTTTAGGTATGAAATGAAAGTATACCAAATATTTTCCCAATATTTTAATATTAACACGTGCCGCATCGCGATTGAAGTTAGACTACGATAAAGGCGCAGAACTACGTAACAATCAGAGAGGAAAGCCGGCTCCCCTCGCTTTTTCTCCCGCATGACAGTAGACCTTACGGACGGTGCTCGGGCGTTTTAAAAAAGAGACTTTTAAAGGCGGAATCTTCATGGATTTTATAATAAACTTGAATGCATCCTACACTATGGTTATTTAGGGTAAGAAAATGTAAACATAAAGTGCAAATCATTATTATAAGTGAACTCCAATGGAGGATTAAAGGTAAAGTGGAGGATCTTCCAAAGAGGGTTGTGAGAAGACAATGCAGCAGCTATTTATGGTTTACTCGTTGATTATGACATATTGGACACAATCAAAGCATTGTGCTGTGACACCAGTGTATCCAGTACGGGAATTAAAAACGGTGCATGTGTTCTGCTGGAACGAAAACTGAAGAAATTTTTGTTCTATCTTCCTTGCAGACATCATAGTTAAAAATTAGTGTTAAAATCTGCTTTGGAAGCTTGTGTTATTGTATTCCCTGGACCTGATGTACTTTATTTAAACATTTTTAAAAATATCTTGGGATGTTATCGATAAACCAAAGTACTCATCTGGCATTAAAGATGAAGCACCATTGAATGAGATGAAACACCATTGAAAGAGACAAAGAAGAAATTCTTAAATTTGCTAAAAAAAATTGAAGAACACCAACCGAGAGATAACTACCGAGAGCTCCGACAGTTGACAATAGCATTTTTAGATTATCAAGAAGTAAAAATGATTAAATTTAGACAACCTAGTGCTTTCCATCATGCGAGATGGATGTCTAAAAGATGTTTATTTTTACAAGCTAGTTTAATTTAATTTGGATAATCAAAAACTACAAGGATTAAAAGATATGAGTATCTATTTATTGTTAAGTTATACATTAGGGCATGGTTTGATGCGTAAATTGGCTCACAATACCCTCTTTCAAGATTTGAAATTCTTGAGGGACCTGTTTTTCTACAGAGAAATAAATAAAAATATATTTATAGCAATAACAAAGAAAATGATTAGCCATGGATAGTATTTTACCGAGGTGACAGTTACCTTAGCCTTTTTTGATGAGACTGTCCCCACACAGCAAAGAGATTTGATGGCCAAAGGGTTTTTAAAGAGAAAGAATCCACCAATGTATCAAAGCGGTTGCAAATTAGTTTTAAAGAACTGGGTAGAACTCTCAAAGAATTTAATTTTTTTTAAGGATCCTTTAACGTGGAGGTCGTTTGAAGATTCAGCAGGCCCGCCGACAGGGGGGGGGCAAAGGGGGCACTTTCCCCCGGGCCCGGGGATTTTCCCAGCCCTATAGGGGCCCGTAAAGAATCTCCATCTTGAGATACACTACTAAACGTTCTGAAACAAGAATACCCATTCATAGATTTTTTCCCCAACTGCCCTTCTTCCTGAGAACGGGCCCCGGGCCCTTCCTGGAATGCAATCTCCAACGTTTCGAAACTCAGCAAACTAAGATAATTACCACCTGCAAGCTGCAATACATTCCAAGAATTGTCACAAGATAAGGCACGGAAGGGCCCGAACCGGACCTGACACCCCCCAACCCTGCATGGAAAGGTCTTTCGTTAGCCAAAACAAACAGGAAATGAGCCTTCCTCTTGACCGACCCCAGACACAGAGGACAGTGGAGAAGTTTCAAGCCATTTACCCATGCAGACATGTGGATGTAGAAAGCGTAGGTTCCGTTAAACGTGTATCATCTGTTTTTAAAAATCGTCTATAATTTTTTTTAAATTAATAAAATTTTTTCCCGATTGTTTCAAAGTTATCGTTTGAAAAAGTTTTTAACGATAGTCTTCTGAGATAGACCGTACGTCTAGGTGAGTTGTATTCATTTTTTAAGCATAATACACATTTCAGCTATCAAATACAGTTGAAAATATTATACGTATTTGTATTTTTCTAGTTGTTTCTGTCTCTTGTTTTACATATGCTAGAGGGTTTTAAAGGCATTGCTGTTTGTTTAATTTTCTTTTAAAAAATGGAAATTTTCGATAATGAAAAGTTTTATAAACCATAAAAAAATTTACTTAGAGAACAAGAAAATTTATTCCATTATTAAATGAAAATAAAATTGAAGAATCGGTTGAAAATAGTATACGTATTTTGCATTTTACTAGGTTGTTTTTGTCATGTTTTGTATAAATTGGTTTTGGGGGGAGAGGTTTAAAGGCATTGCTGTTTGCTTAATTTTTTTTTAAAAAAGGAAAATTTTTGACAGTGAAAAGTTTTATAAATCATTAAAAGAGAATTTATTACACTATTTAATAAAAATAAAATTTAAGAATCAATGATTTTTAAATTGTATTAAAAATTATAGTATATGATGTCTGTTATTAAGGCTGTCCCAAAATTAATTAATACCTTTACAAAATTAATAAAAAATAAACTAAAGGAGATAAAAACATACGGTTTGTTGCTAACTACTCTTTTAGCCTGGGAGTTTTTTATACGAAATTTCATACTCCACAGAGACTTAAAAAATTAAGGGTTTAGGAATGTTTCTTATTCAAAAATCCATATTATGCTTAATAAATTGCTTAAAAACAATTTTTTAACACAATTTTAACTAGAAAGAAGGGTTCAATATAATTTTTATTCGATTCTTGAATTATTAATTATTTCAGATTTTAATAAACTTGTATTTTTACTCTATTACTAAATGTCACAATACAAATTGTATTGTACAAGTTTACAATACAAATTGTATTGTAAACTTGTATTTAATAAACTTGTATTAGAAATAGTAATTTGGGCTATTGTTTTTCCATTGAGTTCATATTTTTCTAAAAACGGCTGATTAAAACAATTTTTTTTATGAATTTGATTAAATTTGGATTCTTCCATTAGAACTGTTATTTAATGCGTTCTAATCTGAATAGAACAATAAATGTTCTTGGTCTAAAAATACCTTTTATATTAATCATGAATGAACTGTTTTTTTAATGAATAAAAATTAAGATGTTTTACAAAAAGTTTGATACAGAAAAGTTTAAGTGTGCATTTTTAAATTGGATTAAAGGTGTAATAATTAATTTGTTTGTTTCATGTATACAGTGCGAAAAAAGTGATTTTTCTAAGCTTTAAAGTTATTTTAATTTTCTAGAAAAAGGAGGTGTGAATTAAAATAAACTATAGTGAACTATAGCTGTTATGGTGTAAGTTTAAAGGTCAAGGATAGAAGGAAGCTGAATAGTACTTATTCTAGACTAGATCCTGTTAATATAAAGCTAAGGTAGTTATTTAATAATTGTTTCTGTAAAACTATTTTGGAAAACTATATTGGAAAATTTGGAATTAGTTAAAAAATTGTTTATAAAATTACAACAGAGCTAGGTATGATTATCTCCATTCAATATATCTAGAGGAAAGCTTCCCAAGTGAGAGATGGCACTTTAATTATATCAATTTATTGTTATGTGATAAATGATTCAGTAAAACTTAAAAGTGGGATTTTGTATATTATTTACCTCCTTGAGAGAGAGATTCGAAATTCATAATACTTTTATATGAAAAAAAAACCCTAAAAATTTGTATTTTAATTAAAATTCAAAATGTCCCTCATTTGCGATACGCGTCTCCTAATATGAGAGTATTTAATGTCATGAAATGGTCTTAAAAGTGTTGTTAACATCCTAAAATACATCCATTACATACTTAAAATACATTTTAAATGTCACATCTTAAAAGTGAATTCATAGGGAAGAACGGGACACATTCCCACAAAAATAACATTTTTGACTACTTCTCCATATAGGGTCACTTGGGGTAAGTGGGACCCCTTTTTGGAACAGTACATTTTTGAAGCTTCATGAAATTTTTTTGAAGAGGTTCAATTTGAACTTAATGACATATTTTATTTAAGACACTATTAATAAACAAAAATTTATAATTAGGTTCTAAAATAATGTTCTACATTTTTCTTAACAGGTCTTTTTGTAAAAAATGAGAAGGGGGTCCCACTTACCCCATAGGAAGGGGTAAGTGGGTCACCCCCTCTTTATTTTGATTGAAAGCAAGTAAAACTTAAGAGGGAGTAAGTGGGTCTTACTTGATAAAGTATAGAAGTTTTAGGTACAAAATATTTTATTGTAACTTAATCCATGTACGAGATATCTACTCACATTTAAATTAATAGGGTTGGTTGGGGTAAGTGGGACCCCTTTTTGGAACACTACAATTACAGAATGTTTTCTTCAGGTTCGAATGGTTCGGGAGACTTATAAAGAAACCCTCGAAACTATTCCCCCACCCCACTGTGTGTTTTAATTAATTTCTCAGAAACGTGAATAAAAAAAACCCAATTTAATAGTTTACTTTACTTACCACAGCTTATATTAAAACGCAAAATTAATATAAAATTTCAATAAATTACTTATAAATGTTTCCATAAACATTAAAATGGTGAGTCTAGGGTGTCCCACTTACCCCATAATGAGGGGACCCACTTACCCCTACTATGCTTAAATTACGGGGTAAGTGGGACCCCCCTCTTAAAAATTTTTAAATAAGAGATTTTGTGAAAATTCAAATTGCAGTATGTATTTTAAATCAAACCTGGCACAACAGTTGAAAAAACATTAAAATATAGTGAAAACTTTCCAGGAAACACTTCTTGGAAAAATGCATCTTGAACTCTCCAAAAAAAAAAATTATGGAAATTTTTTTACAATAGCTCTATAATCTTAAAAAGAAATGACACAAAACTCTAATATATGCAAAACCCATCAGTGTGACAAAATGTAACATGATCAATGTGAATAAGTGTGAAATGTCCTTTACATAGTTTAGTTTGAGGGGGGTGACCCACTTACCCCAAGTGACCCTATTTATAAAATATTGAAACAAAAACTGATTTATTCATATGTTTACAGCATTCCTGAAATTTAATATAGTATTTCTTAAATCAGATAAAAACTTAGCGTAAAAGTTTTCTAAAAGCATTAAACAAAATATTCTACAGCTGGTTTTAAAAGAACTCTCATAAATAAATGCATAAAAACAAGACTAATATTAAAGAATATTAAATAAAAACACATTTTAGACGGAAAACAATAATTTTTAAAACTTATCAAATTTCTATCATATCAGTTATTAGAATGGATTTTTAAACTGTTCGAATGTTCCTCTAGTTTGAATATAGGTTGGTGCTGGCGTTCCTGACTTCCAAAGGTTTCAGGTAAGATATTGAAATTTTTTAGAGAAAACCATTGAGGCGCTTACAATGAGCCAAGTCCAACATTGGAGTTAGCTCGATGTTCCTCCAAGTGCCTCAATTACTTAATATGTGTGTGTGCAATAACTCTATGGTGCAAAGTGATTCTTTCAAAACAAATGTAGTTTGAAATAGTTAGTTATTGTATTGTTCAAGAAACTACTACCTATTGTACTAGTTCCATGAAGAAAACCTACCTAGGAAGAAAATAAATACTCTAACAATTATTTAGATTTCCACAAAGATTGAATACTTTGAACAACTCTTAGTATAATAAATTAATGTATAGTGGTCAGATATGTGTACAGTTTCGTTTTAATTATGTCAAAAGTGATAGATATATGTAAAAATATTATGTCTAATTAATTTTAAGGTAGTACGTAAAAGTAAAGAGGGCCCGGGACTGTCGTTGCCCCGGGGCCCGCTGTGGCTCTCGGCGGCCCTGAGATTCAGGTAGGGTTTATAAAGTCGTCAGAAATGATGTTTGCTGCAGAGAGGGGAATCAAGCTCATTGAAGAATATAACAACATTTTAACGCATAATGAGGATCAAATACAATACCTTTTAAAAATTTTCAAAGACTAAAGAGGTCATTATTCTTCCTGTTCGAAGCATTCTCTGTCAATTAACTACTGAAATATATTTTTTAAATAAAGTTTGTGATTTTTCAAAATTTTGAGAATTTTGCTGTTTTCTCAGATTTTCACCCCTTTTGCGGCACGTGTTAATATGTATGGATTCGGATAAAATTTTTACCAGTTATTTACTACCCTATAAGGAAAAAAGTTAGGGGGTGCTACTTAAGAAATTCCGAAAAAAAAATTTACCATTATGCTTAGGACCACCCTAATGTTGCATTTAATGATAATTTTTCGAAAACTAGGAGTTTTGCAAACACAAGAACTTGGCCCTTTAATTCATCATCATTCCATTTATTTGTCAATAGCAAAAATGTACAAGAAATTTTTTAAAAAATCGATCACTTGTGAGTGAACATAACTATTTAAATGTACGAAATAACTTCAAACTAATTTTCCTCGTTAGACAGACCATGTCAAGGGCGGATCCAGACCAGATTTTCGGGGGGGGCCATGTCAGAGTCGGAGGGTATTACATTCGAAATTTTCAGTGCCTCAGAAATTTTTTTGAAGAGTGCTTGCTTTTAAGCAGCTTTTTAGGGGTTTATAGTAACTTAGAGGATATCCAGGGCCCGTGCCATTGTTTTAGAAAGTGGGGGGGGGGCGAAACCTTTTTGGTAGGGGCATAACAATACTTATGTTTCGCGAGGTGTTTGGCTCCCAATTTTCCGAGTATAACATAAATAAAATATGAAACTTTGTTAAAGTTATAAAGGTTTCATCAGATAATGCTGGCTCGAAAGCAAAAGGGGGGTTCTGGGGGGTCCTCCCCCAGAAAATTTTGTGAAATTTGGCTTCCAACAGAAGTTTTTTTACTCATTTTTGTACATTTGGTACCCATTGGATAACACCTACAGAGAGCAACTTCTTGTACTCCTAAAAGGAGAGGAGAGAAACAAATTCAAGTAGAAAACAGTAAATAAGTAACCATGAGAAATTAATAGGGGGTCTGGGAGGTAACCCCCAAGAAAAATTTTGAACATTTGCCTCTAAAAATAAAGTTTCAGCTCATTTTGAAAGCATGAACCACAGAATTTTCAAGGATGAAATTATAAATAGATGCCAAATTTTGAAAAGGACTGGGGGTCCTCTCCCAGAAAATGTTTGCAAATGCGCCCTTTCCAACTATAGTATTCATCTATTTTAAAACTTCCCAAAAGAGAACAGCTTCTTTTAAGCGGAAGAATTTTCATGGGAAAAACACTCTAAAACAGATGTCACATGTCAAAGTATTAAAGGGGGGTTGGGGGTTCTCCCCCAGAAATTTTTTTGAATTTTAGCATTAAGAAAGTGTTTTTTAAGCTATTTGTTAGGGTTTCTCGGGGGGGGGCCATGGCCCCCAGGGCCCCCCCCCTGGATCCGCCACTGGACCATGTTCTAAAGATTGCCTTCTACCATTTAATTACATCATCTGAACAATCTCATCTTTTTGCATACCAAGAAAAAAAAGCTGAGGTTAACCAGGCAACATTACATCAATATCAATCCTGTTGTCTTTTTCTTGTTCAGGGTCTCCATGGTTGGTTTATTGGAGGTAAATGGGAAACATGATTAACATTTGAATGTCTGTGTTCCTTAAATGGGAAAAAATTATTTTTAATAAACAAAAACATATGTTGAGACAAGATAAAATAGACTGAATTATAAGGGAATGAATACCTTTTTCTTCCTGGATTTTCCAGGAATAGGTGGCAAGTTAACAGAACGATTAGTTTTGCACTTTAAAACTTCAATACCTAAGCTTCTGGTTCCCCGAAATTCTTGCTGAAGCCCATGGCCATTGATTTCAAGGGTCGGCAACAGTAGAAGTTGATCAGAACGGTGTTTCTGTTGATCAGTAGAAGAATGTTGTGTGACATTTTTTTTTATTAAAATCGATTTTACTGTACACAAAAAAGGTTTTTATTTTCAATTTAATTTCAAATGTCAGTTGGGAAAGTTTTCAGAAGAGGACCCTTAAAATATTACTTTTTTATTTCTAGATATCTCAATTTATACCACTTCATTACATTTATTTTCTGAATTAAATTTTTTTCATTAAAAATAATTCTTGTTATAAATAATTGACGTGTCTTTTTATTAATAGCTGATTAAGTAGTTATAGGATTTCTCTAAATTTAAAACAAAAAGAATCCATACTTTTCATTGATAACCCTGTTTTGGTCAAGTGTTTTGGTTATGTTTTTCATTATAAAACATTTTTATGTACTTTACATACTATAAATGTTAAAATGTATTATTAACTATCAAGAATTAATAATAAATGAAATATGTTTAAAAATATTTACTTTATAAAATTACTTTGCACAATCTTCTCAATTATTTCATGAGAGTGTAGGTATGTTTTTTAGGTAGGTGTTAGTAGTTAAGTTTTAGCTGATAGCTGTTATTCTTGAGTACTTTATGCACTATGCACTCATTAAAATTTTATATCCGGACATTATTATCTTATATAATCAATGCATCATTATTTTTAAAATTAATTTTTCTATACCATCAACCTAGAAACAGATATATTTCAAAATTATTTTCTTTACACTTTATTGGTATTACTTTAGATTTTGCATGTTAGACTCTTGCTACAAAACCTTCGCCCAAGTTCCTCTAAATAAAATAGGCCAGTATATTGGTAAAAAAACACAGTTACCATGGCTACGTTCAAGAAACCTCTTCTCATAGAAAGTATAACTACAGTCTACGTATTTGATATAGCTTTGATTACCTTCGTTTCTCGCGTCGATTGGTTGGATGAATCGTCTATTCTGGAAACGGGTCCACTTTGTGGGGACAGCGGAGAGGACTGTTTAGACTCAGAGGAGGTTCTTTTCCCTGTGTTCCGGGAAGAGCGTCTCCCCGAGTGGTGGTATTTTTCAGCTAGCCTAAAAAAATTGCATGAATTGTGTGTTAGAGATAAGAAATATTTTACGTTTGAATTTAGGTATGTATTAACCTGGCTGTATGTGTTTGAGGTTTTTGACATTAGATTGAGAAATTGAATTGTCTCTATCATCCTAAACAATGTTTTTTTCCTAATTCTTTTTCCTAATCAATGCAATTTAACCTTAAATGGTCGGCTCATCAATTTCTTATAAGCCCTAAAAGAAACCCGCCTTTCTCCTAAAATTTAGGGTAAAGGCGGGTAAGAGTATGTAGCGCAAGAGTTTGCATTTTTTGTTGATTTGCAGCAGTGCAATATATGCAAATGCTAAGTAAATATCGAAGATTTGTATGTTTCCTTCTGAGCAACGTATAGCATCGTTAGAATTTAATGTGCAATGCATTGTAAGGAAATTCATGGACGATTTAGTATGGTACAATGGCCATTTAGCTGATTAATTTTTAATAATACGAGTCGGAGGCATCAAATAACGTTAAAATTCATAGGCATAGTAATTACGCTATCAGGTAAGCAGTTAAATAACCACCGATACCACAGATCAGCATGAGAAGGATATTTAAGTCTGAAAATAACACCATCAGCTGAGTCAGATATGTTGTATATATCTTATTAGTGATAGTGCTTTAGGTAATACCTATTCAACTACTATGAAACAAAACTACAATAAGTTACATAAACGAAACAATTTTCGCAAACCTGATGTCTAAGAAATACTGGTGCTTGAGCGCCTGCCTGGCTGAAGGTCTCTCCTCTTCGTCATAGGAGCACAAGCTGACCAACAGCTCAAGAGCATCGGGGCTCGCTCCTGGAGCTAAAACTGCTATTCCGATGCCCGTGTGAGGCTGAAAACTGAAGTCTACACCACCGGTCAGTCGTTTGCTGAGAAATATAAACACAAATGTTTATCGAATATTATGTTTATAAAAAAATATAGGTTTAGGGAATTTAAGGATACTAGGGATTAATTACATAATTAATAGGTTAGAAAATATTCAGTAAAAGCTTTAGATTTAAAACTAGCAATTAGGGGCTATTCGGCATATTGCCCTCCCTCTTGTTCCAAGTTGTTACATTTCAGTGACCCCGTCCCCCTTGTACACTTTATAAAAATGAAATTAAAACTAGGTTTAACAAACCTCAAATCTATATTTTAGTTTTTTGAGAATTTTAGTATCATTTTTGTTACTATGAACAGTGGAAGAAATATCTTTTTTTTAGCATTGTAACAAGTGATGTCACAAATATTTGAACTCCCATCCATTGACATTGAACATCCACTGAACTCCATTTGACAACACATACAGACTGGATTTGAATCTTTGGTACACATAGGGTAAAATATTTGTTTACAATGTGAGCCCAAAAAAGACTGCTCCTTGTAAGTTGATGAATTTTCAAGGAAAATAACTATAAAAATTGATGTCGAAATTTCGAGGGGGTGAAACTTTAACCCTCGTTGTATATGGCCCCGAGTAGTAGGGATTGTGAAAATATGGTTTAGAGTGTCAATGAGATCATTGTTTATTTTATTCTATGGAATGATTATGGATTACACTACTTTACTACTTAGAGTAATGAATAATGTAATGGGGCTTACTGTCTTCGTAGTCTGGCAGTTATGGAAGGCTTTGGTGTTCCCAGGACGTTGTGTATTTTGGACAACTGGTCAAGCTCACTGCTCCCAGGAAACAGGGGAAGATTCCTGTTGAAAAAAAATATGTTCAAAAATTAAATTTGTCCGACTAAGCTTGTTATTGATATCTTATTCAATAAACTATTCTATTTTTTTAATATTTATTTCATTTAAGCACGTTTTTGTCTATACCCTACAATAAATTAAATCTTTTAGCCATCGATATTGATGAAAATAGCAAAAAAAAAAAGTTCCAGAATTCCTCCAGTTTTGAAAAAAAAATAGTTTTTGCTATTTGTCTTTGAAAATAACTACATCAGTTCAATAATGTCAGTGTGGAAAAATGACTTACGTTAAAGCTTCAAAAAATACGCAGCCGGCGGCCCACATGTCCATTTTATAGCTGTAATATCCACTCGTTAGTAGACATTCTGGTGGCCTGTACCTAGAAAGAGTTCAACAAGTTAAGGAGAGATCTGGTTTAAAAATACATCAATTTAGTGTAAGAAATAGACATTTACCATCGAGTGGAAATGTATTCAGTGTAAGGCCTCTTGGTGTTGATTCCTCTACAGCTGCCAAAGTCGGCCAGTTTCAATAAATTGTCCTGAAAATGAAACATATTTCGTTAAGTTTCAAAACTTGATTGCTTTAAATTTTTTAATTTGTTAGTAAAATAATGTTACTATATTATACAGGGTGTCCCACGAAAAGTGGCCCAACCCCTATAACTTTTGAACCCCTACAGATATAGTCATGAAAGTGGGGTCTAGGTATAGTAAAATGACCATGTCCTATCCGATGAGACAACTTTCAACGCCCTCTAGCGGAAACTTTAGGAGTTATAATCTTTATTTTAAAAACTATGTGAGGTATGTGGAAAAAGTCAATGACTAAGTTGTAGAGCAGCATCGATTCATTATAAATCCAGACTTCAACCTCAAAAATGCCTACAATAAAACTCATTAAACGCCCGTTTATTTAATTGTGATTTGGAACACTCAACCTCACGAAGCGCTTAAAACGCTTGCTTGTTTATTTGAGGTCTCGAACACTTAACCTCATGAAACACCTCATGAAAATAAACTTTTTACATTTACCGCTAATGCTGTATGTGCTTCCCGTCCGCGACAATGCACATTTGGACTCTAGATTGAATATCGAGTTGCACATTTTACACCTCACACACAATTACGCATAATTAAACAATAAAACCCAAAATTCAATAGTCTCTTAATTAGTATATCCAACGAGACAGAGCGTTTCAAGCACCAAGTAACTACATGCAAAAGCGTTTTGTGAGGTTAAGTGTTCGAGTGTTCGAGACCTCAAATAAACAAGCAAACGTTTTAAGCGTTTCGTGAGGTTGAGTGTTCCAAATCACAATTAAATAAACGGGCGTTTAATGAGTTTTATTGTAGGCATTTTTGAGGTTGAAGTCTGGATTTATAATGAATCGATGCTGCTCTACAACTTAGTCATTGACTTTTTCCACATACCTCACATAGCTTTTAAAATAAAAATTATAACTCCTAAAGTTTCCGCTAGAGGGCGTTGAAAGTCGTCTCATCGGATAGGGCATGGTCACTTTACTATACCTAGACCCCACTTTCATGACTATATCTGTAGGGGTTCAAAAGTTATAGGGGTTGGGCCACTTTTCGTGGGACACCCTGTAAAACGAGGATTCCATAAGATGATTGTTCAAAAATGTCCTAATTGTATTTCTAACATAAGAATTTTTTTAAATTTCACCAGATTGCAGAAATTGAGAATTGTGTACTTTTAAAATGTATACGCGGCTGACCTTAAACGGGTTTATAATTTTGTGGTTTAGTAAGTTTTCCTCAAAAGCGAACTTTCACAAAAAATCTTCGTACGTTTGAATCTTTTTCTCAGTCGTTTAAAATATTCTAATATTAATATATTTAAAGTAGTTTTTTTTTAAATTCTCTCAAACATATTATGAAAAATTTGATATAGCCATGCAGTGATTCTGGTTGTTTAGTAGTAGCTCAAGGAGCAATATCAGACTGTATAAGTATTAACATATAAATTTTATTTCAGTACAGACGAGAGTGCTTAGCGCACGTCCACTCAGTATGAGCGAGAGAAGAGAACTGATTACATATACAACACATCTCCGCTAGGAGCGGAGGGGGGGGGGGGAGGAGAAACCGGTTAGCCCCCTAGAAGCAGGGAGCCAACGGAGAGGGCATAGCGGGAGCGAACAGCGAACTTTCACAAAAAATCTTCGTACGTTTGAATCTTTTTCTCAGTCGTTTAAAATATTCTAATATTAATATATTTAAAGTAGTTTTTTTTTAAATTCTCTCAAACATATTATGAAAAATTTGATATAGCCATGCAGTGATTCTGGTTGTTTAGTAGTAGCTCAAGGAGCAATATCAGACTGTATAAGTATTAACATATAAATTTTATTTCAGTACAGACGAGAGTGCTTAGCGCACGTCCACTCAGTATGAGCGAGAGAAGAGAACTGATTACATATACAACACATCTCCGCTAGGAGCGGAGGGGGGGGGGGAGGAGAAACCGGTTAGCCCCCTAGAAGCAGGGAGCCAACGGAGAGGGCATAGCGGGAGCGAACATACCGGCCCCCGTTGAAATAATTAGAAATTTCAACACAATAATAAAACAATTTCAATACAATAATGGTACACTTCATGCATAGTGTAAAATACAAATGAAACATAAATTGGATATAAATACAGACATTTAATTAGATTCATCCTTAGAAATAGGCAAGATACAAATATTAGAAATGGATCTTTTGTATTCCCCTCTTGAGGTCTTTACCTTCACTACTCTTACTAAGCCATCCTTTCCAGGCAACACCTCTGAAATTCGTCCAATTGACCACTTCAGGGGAGGGAGATTAGGCTCCTTTAAAAGAACCATTGTGCCAACATTAATGTTATTTTTCACAAAATACCATTTGGTGCGTTGCTGCAAATGACTCAAATAACTGTTGGACCAATTTTTCCAGATCTGTTGAACCATTTTCTGGCGTCTTTCCCATTTATTCAAAAGATTATCCCTTACATCCAATAAGTTAGGCTCAGGGAGACCAATGATAGGTTTTCCTATCAAGAAATGACCTGGAGTTAGAACCTCAAAGTTATCAAAATCCGCAGAAAGGGGAGAAAGAGGACGTGAATTTAAAATTCCTTCAATCTGAATTGAAATGGTTAGAAACTCTTCAAAGGTCAATACAGAGGACCCTACAACTCTTTTGAAATGGTATTTGAAGGATTGAACACCTCTTTCCCATAAACCCCCAAAGGAAGGAGAACAGGGAGGTAAGAACTTCCAGGTAATTTCTTCAGAAGATAAAAATTTAGAAAACTCGTTGTCAGACTCTGAGGCATCCAAAAGTCTTCCCAATTCCTTATAAGCCCCAACAAAATTAGTACCATTGTCTGAAAACATGATTGAACTTTTCCCACGCCTTCTTACAATATATAGGAGGTCCAAAGCACCAACATGAAAATACATATCATGAAAATGTTTAAATATTATTTTAGTCAGCTTCTCATTTTTAGGTAATACAATAGGATGTTTTTTATCATAACTTATATCTGCTTTAGACAAGCGACCTCCTACTCTAATTATACCATTACTATCTAAATAGGGATTAAGATATTTCAACACACTATTTGATCCAACATAGTTTCCCTTTGTTAGGGAGTTAACCTCATTCTTAAAGCATTTTCTTTGCACATGTTTTAATAGGATAAATCTGGCTTGATTGAGCTCGTCCGCAGATAAAGAGCCTTTCACCTTAATGGTGCTTCTGGCATTTCTTATAAATCTGAGGACATAAGCCAAAACATGGATCAACTTAAGAAATTCGTTTGACATGTTCACAAAGTTATCAAAAAATACTTCAGAGGTCAAACTTGCTAATGATTTTGAAACTGGACCTTTGAACTCTCTTTCAACTTCTTCCTTTTCAGGAAGAGCTATACTCAGATTAGAATTATTAAGCTCAGAATGTTTCGGTCCAAACCACCAAAGTTTACAATTTATTAGTTCAGGAGCATTTAATCCTCGAGAGGAAATGTCCGCAGGATTCAGTTCAGATGCAACATGTTTCCAAGTAAATGATTCAGTCAGTTGTTGAATTTGAGAAACACGGTTAGCAACAAAAGTTTTTAAGAGGTGAGGAGGAGAGTCTATCCAAGCCAAAGCAATAGTGGAATCAGAGTACAAGCTTACCTTGCTGATGCTGAGGTGAAGTGCGGAAATTACCTTCGTGACCAGGGATGACAGCAAAAGGCAGGCTGACAACTCCAACCTGGGCACAGTCAGAGTCTTCAAAGGGGCAACTCTGGACTTACTGCACAGAAGTCGACTGGAAGGTTCGCCGTTTGAAGAGATGGTCGTCACGTAGATGACGGCGGCATATCCTTTGGTGGATGCATCACAGAAGCCGTCCAAGGAGACTTCCTCAGGATTCCTCGTCAGCACGAACCTCGGGATCTGAAGATATTCCAAGGCAGGCAGAGATCGGACAAAATCTTCCCATTCTTCTGAGACAGCTGCAGGAAGGATGTCGTCCCAGTCAAGTTTGAGCAACCATAACTTTTGCATAAAGAATTTGGCTTTGCTCACAACAGGCCCCAAGAGTCCAAGTGGGTCAAAAAGACGGGCTATTTGCGACAAGATGTCTCTTTTTTTGAAACTGGATATAAAGGGCAGCGTCACCTTGAAACTGAAAGAGTCAGTTTTATTGTTCCATAGAACACCTAAGGTTTTGACTGTGACCTCTTCCGACAAGTTCTCAAAATGGATTACTTGTTCATCGGCAGCTGTATTGGAGAAGCACCATTTGTGTAGAATCATTCCAGCTGCTTCAAACATCTTCGTGAGCTCTTCCTTGTGTATGGAGAGTTCTTCTAAAGTGGAGCATCCACTAAGAATATCATCCAAGTAGACGTCATTCAGTACCACCTTTGAAGCTGTGGGATAGTTGGGAGCTTCATCCATGGCAAGCTGCTTTAAAACGCGTGTTGACAGGTAACAAGCAGGCGTAGTTCCATACGTGACAGTTTTTAATTCGTAAACTCTGATTGGTTTATCGGAAGCTTCCTTCCAAAGAATTTTCTGGAAATGTCTTTGTTCAGGGTTGACTTCTATCTGACGAAACATATGCTTTATATCGCAACTATAGAAGTAGGCATGTTTTCTTGCCCGAAGCATGATAGAGAAAAGATCGTCTTGGATCACTTCACCCTTTCTGAGTACATCATTTAGAGAGATGTTAAGGTCGGTTTTTTGGGAACCATTGAAGACAACTCTTAAGGGGCATGTCCTTTCTGGTCTATACACACCATGATGAGGAAAGAAGAATCCTTTATCAGATGTCAGCTCCTCGAAATCCGTAACTTCTTCCATATGGCCCAAAGACAAGTACTCGTTCATGAATTCCACATATAAGGATTTCAACTTTGGGTCATTATCCAAGCGCCGCCACATTTGATCCAAACGTTTGGAAGCTACTTTTTTTGAGTCACCTAAGTAGACGTTTTCAGGGACATTCTCTTTGAAAGGGAGCGATACTGAGTATCCGCCAGAGGGCATTCTTACATGAGTCCTTTCAAAGTGTTCTTCACAATATTTAAGCTCTTTGCTTATTATGGGCTTGCAGGCGGACACTTCTTCTACATCCCAAAATGAGGATAGGGATTTTTCCAATCTGTCCAATCCTTTCGAGAGCAAGCAGCAGTTGGGGTCGGGACTATCAAGGTATGACCCAGCCACCACAAATCCAAATTTTGACTCCACTAGCTTGAAGGAGGAGTCTTGAAGCTTTATTTGATTGCATCCGATAATCTCGAAAAAAAACTCACTTCCAAGCAAGCATGAAATCTCGCTTGGTATGTTGAAGTCCGGATCGGCCAGTACGCATCCAAAGGGAATTTTCAGACTGGAAACATCAATTTTTCTCGACGGATGCATCTGAATGATTTCAGGGATTACAAAAAAATTGGAGTTGAAAGAAAAAGAGTTGTCCGAATTCGAGATGTCAGCATTCACAATAGAAGAAATGCGCGAAGCTCGGTTGTTTAGCCCCAGCACAGTAGTATCAGATTTCTTCCTTCTCAAACCCAAAACATCCACAGCTGCATCGGTAAGGAACGAGTTTTCACTCGCGCTGTCCAAAAGGCACTTCAGGGGGGTTCGCTTTCCACCCCCGGTGGAGACGAAAACGATAGCAGTGTTCAGGATTCCGCGGCGAGCGGAGCGCTTCCCGGAAGACACGAAGGTCAATGACTGCTGGCCTGGTTGGAATGCTGTTGCTGAGGGGTCGAGACCATCTCGGAAGACAGGGGGAGGGTTCTGGGAATTATCACACAGTAGAACGTTGTGGAATGCGTCCTTTCCCAGCGTTTCGCAAGTGAAACAAGTGTATTTGCTGGTGCAGTTCGTTTGATGTGCGTAGCTTAAGCATCTGTTGCAAATTCGATGTTTTTTGACGAGCTCCTTTCTTTGTTGAAGGGAAAGCATTTTGAAGGAGTCACATTTGTAGAGTGGATGCGGTTTGTTGCAGTCGTTCATTACGCAATTCTTCATTTCCTTGCTCTTCGATAAAAACACTTTAGGAGGGCGGTTATATGCCTTAGATGGAGGGGTATAGTTCTTAAAGTGTTGATTTTTTACGTCAGAAAAGTCCTGTCTGCGCACAGCTTCTAACTGTGTGCAGCGAATTTCCACAAAATTAAAGAAGTCTTTCAGTGAAGGCACTTCTGTTGACTTAAGGCTTAATTGAAACTGTTTTTGTGTTTCTTTATCCAATTTGGAGTTTAACACATAGAGGAAAATGGCATCCGAAAGCTTGTTGCAGTCCAGACTCATGTTGTTTAATGCGCGAATGTTACTTCGAACTGAGTCGATCATAGACCGTAGCAACACAGGATCTTCTGAATTAATTTTTTTTATATTTAAAATTTCTGTTATATAGATGTCAACTAAGGCTCTTTTGTTTTCATACCTTGACTCAAGGGCATTCCATAAAGAATCAAAGGTATCTTGCTCACTTTGAATGCGAGTTGCATCATTTTTTAAAGCGCTACGAAGGTAGCATAGCTTTTGATCATCATCCAAACATGGATTTTTTCCAACAACATTTAGGAACTGTTTTTTAAACATTTCAAAGTCTTGGAATTTGCCACTAAATGTGGGCAGAGGTAGATCAGGGAGTTTAATAGGCATATTGATTTTAGAAGGAGGACTAGCCTTGAGCTTGGTTATACATATTTGGAGCCTTACCTCTAAGGTCTGAGCTTCTTCTTCTAAATTGATGGCCACATCTAGGTCTCTTTGTAAGTCCACTCCATCAGGGAGTTTAGAATACGCCGAGAGAAGGTCTCCACATCCAGAAAGTAGATCCTTTAGGTTCGATAGTTTCACCTTAAGTGTGACCAACTTGGCTTCATCATCGTCATCTTCGTTTAGATGAAATTCATTAACGAATTTTTCTAGTTTCTTTAGCTTCGTTTGCAGCGTGCCTCGCTGCCTGTTTAATTGAGCCAAAGACATCTTCTAATGGTTAGCACTGCGGCTGTCGACGGACCAGTTGTTTAGTAGTAGCTCAAGGAGCAATATCAGACTGTATAAGTATTAACATATAAATTTTATTTCAGTACAGACGAGAGTGCTTAGCGCACGTCCACTCAGTATGAGCGAGAGAAGAGAACTGATTACATATACAACACATCTCCGCTAGGAGCGGAGGGGGGGGGAGGAGAAACCGGTTAGCCCCCTAGAAGCAGGGAGCCAACGGAGAGGGCATAGCGGGAGCGAACAGCGAACTTTCACAAAAAATCTTCGTACGTTTGAATCTTTTTCTCAGTCGTTTAAAATATTCTAATATTAATATATTTAAAGTAGTTTTTTTTTAAATTCTCTCAAACATATTATGAAAAATTTGATATAGCCATGCAGTGATTCTGCCCGGCTAAAATAATTATTGATCTTTTAAAAGTTTATTAAGTCACAAAAATTTTTTAATGAGTTCTCCATCCTTTAAAAAGTTCATTCGTATCAGTACTACGTGTGATAAATTTCTCTAGTATATAGAACTTTATATTCCTTATATACCATAAATTTTTGCTTCTTTAAACACATCACCGCAGTTTATAAATAAAACGTCTCCCGCATACGATGCAATGACATTCATTTACAATTCAAGAGATCGACAAGCTTCCAAATATACTGTGCAATTCAAGATGTCATTTTCAGCATTCGCTTTCCCATGCAGCGACACTCGAAACCCAATAAAGCTAAATTACGAAACTTTTCGGACATAATCAATGCCAAATACGAGCAAAAAGTGACATAATATTGCAACTTCTGACATCTGTTACCCTGAAAGCATCATTAGAGCAATATGATATCGGAAGGGGAAATCAATATTTTTGCTTCACTCGATAACAGTCATTGAGTTGAAAGTGGAGTGATTAAATATGTATGCCTGAACATTTCCGCGTTTTTGGTGAATGTAGGTCGATGATGGGAAAATGAATGTTCCCTAGAAACCGTGACCCACCCTTAAAAAGAAAGTTTTGAAGTTTTCTTTTATTATTGTGAAGCTCACTTATGAAATAAAATATTTGTCATTAAAGATTATGTTCTCAAATGATGTTTTTACGGATTTTCTCTACAAACGATCAAATAATGATAATGATTCCAACGTATTCAAATTTATTTAAATAGTTTTTTAATACAGTGAGTCTTTCATAATGTATGAAACGTACTCTAGTGCACAGCTCATACCAAATATTTCAAATTTACGTAACTGCAACTAGAAATAAATAAGTTCGGCTATACATAGCAAAGTTTGGACGAATCTTGGACGTTTGTGCTGCTTGGGTACTGCTCAAGTATAAGAAGTTCTCTCTATTGGTCACAAAAAGACAATTAAAAAAAAAAAAGAAAGAAAATCGACAAACACTGAAGCTGATAATCTCTGAAGTAAATGTACCGATCTAAAATAACAAGACAGACATTTTTAAACCATGCTAATACTAGTGTGTTGGATATCATGAGCTCGTTAAAACCTGCAATTGAAAAAAAAAAAAAAAGATTTCCCTCTTGTGTTGTTTTTGGTCCTCAACAAAGCTCCTCTTTACACATATTTTAAACAGGAAGTTTCCCTTTTAAGTGTACCGCCCATACGTCATTTAGGGTTTTTCGATAAACTCATCAATTTGAGAAAGGAAAAATGTGAGTTGCCGCTCAAGAATTTCAAAACTTTTAAATTTAACCGTAACAGACGAGAGCTCTAATGCTTTAAATCATCCAAATCTCGAACTACCTTTAATTCTAACAGCAGTACCCAAATTTCATTTTATTTAGTTGAGTTTGAAGCCGCCTATATGCTTTGATCTGCTTTAAGTTTTATTTATCACCTTGTGCTTTGTAATGATCATCCTAAGTATTATTATTTTGCTAATGGTTGCGGATTCTTGGACGTCTATCCTTGACTTTATACCTATAATAAAACATCACAGCATTCTCTTCACGACCATAGTTTTACAAATAATCACCTAATACGTATTGCTAATTACCATCCCCCAAAAAAGCAATCCCTGAGGCTGCATTCGAAACAGCCGAAAATCAATAAACTCGTCTCCGTCCTTCAATTCGCTCACTAATAGAAAAACACGGGGCGAAATGAGTTAAATTAAGTATGTGAAGGTTAACAGGTCAATAGCGTGAAAATGAAGTTTATGGCCTCTCTGATATCTGGAAGCAAGGGCCACTCGCGTGAGGGCTGCAGACATCTTCCTTTTACGATGCAATCAATTCGTTGCGTGCCATCTGGGTTCGTTCTCCTTCTATGTATAGGATAGCCTCCTATAGTGCACTATACTGGTAATTGCAAGAGGAGAGAGCTCATGTATGAAAAATTTGAAGATTGGGCTCCAGAAAGAAACAGATTATATCTCGATACGGTTTTGGAAAAAAACTTATTTGAAATTTTGCGCAGAGTAGATAAGGGGTGTCTTGCCTCTAATTTGATTCCCTTGTAATGTGAATATGTTTGAGATTCGATGTAAACGCGATTGGAAGAAAATAATGGGTCTTTTTTTATTCTCATTGGTGAATTGCTTTGTTTGAGTTTTAAATTAATATTGGGAATGAATATACTTTAAAGTAAAATCCTAATTCAAAACATCTTCTTTTAAAATCGCCCTTGTATGTCAAATTATAAAAAATGTCATATTCGGTTTTTTTTTATCCCAAAAGTGTAAGAATATATTTAAAAGATTTTATAAACACAAACAAAAAAGTAACATTTGAAAAAGTAAGTACAATTGAAAAATACAAAATCGTATATTTTTTTAGAGTAAGTTTCTGGTGTAACATATCATCACTGACTGCTTGTATGCATTAAAAAAAGTAAATTTGATTTTTTTTTAAATTTATGAATAGGCGAACTTGATGAAAAGCAACTTTAAACTCTAAAAACTTCTTCATACAAAAGTTAGCCTATTCTAAATATACTAATTTTATTTCGTAATTAAGTTCAAAATGTGAGTATAAGATTTTATTAGAAGAAAAAACAACGGTATTAAAAATTCTAATATTAATAAGTTTCAGGAATATACATGAAAGCATTAACCTTGGTTATGAATTGCCGGAAAAGCAACTTCCCTGTAAAACTATCTTTGGTGCGAGTGTTGTCTTAATGCAGTAAAACAAACTTGTAATTGTAGGCAGTACACGAAAGCATCGGAGTTCACATGATTCGAAAAATTTAAATACAAGTTTTAGCAAAGTGATGATGATTTTTACTAACCTTTTTTTTGTTATTACTTGACGATTTCTCATTTTTTCTCGGCATCAAATTTTAATTCCACTTTGTAATAAATGAAAAGGTTTTGATAGAAAATAATGAAATGAGTACTAATTTCCTAAAATCTTCTACAACTTAACAAAAAGAAATATGAGTGGTAAGCTGAAAAAAATTAATGTATTTAATTAATTGCTTAAGCGTTTATTTTCTGTTGATCCGGAAAATATGAATAATATAACAATAACTTAATTTAAAGAAAAAAAGAACCCACTGTACAACTAAAATAGTTTTAAAAAACCCTTGGTATTCAAAAACTAGATCAAACTTACAATTTAGATGTTTTGTATGTTAAGAAAATTTACATGTGAGCAAACACTGTTAATTAACTCGCCCTTGTTATCTGAATCTCATGAACAAACCAATAGTGAACTTACAGATTGAGATTGATATTTTGGCATGTATCAAATTCAGAAAGCATAATATGCAATACATGCTTGCACAAATAGCACATCATAGTTTAAATTGTACTATTCTGCATTTCATAACCTTGAAGTTGTTTACTCCTAATATATCATTAGCCTAATTTTAATCAATTCGGTATACCAAAGAGAATACCGTGCTCATTGATAACGACCCATTGCTTATTGAATGTTTAATCAATCTTCAAATACGAGCCAACTTAACCTGCCATCAACCTTGAAACAGCCTACTCGAAACTTTTCTATCAAAAGCCAAAACCTCACGTGAGCGATCGTGAAATAAAAGTCAATAACAGTCCTAGAGAAATCGATCTGTTGGGGGTACATAGATACCCTCTCTTCCATTACCCGGGCAACAAATAGAAAAGGGGGTTCGAGGGGCAAATACAAATCAACAGCCCGAAAAAGAGGGCAAACTCGATTTGAAGCGAGATTAATCCATTAGCCCCGCGATGCGTGCTCTGAAATGGGGTTAGCACTGTTTTTTTTTCGGAGAGTGGTCCAGATTTTTGCCGAGATTAACCACTTTTGGAGAGACTGATTGGGTTTGAGACACCTCTTGGTGTGTCACCTCCCTATGGAGGTTTGATCTGTGATTACCCAGTTGTTTTTTGAATGATAACGGTGGGTGAAAAACAGGAGGTGATGAATGGTAGATAGGGGTTTTTGTACCATTTTTTTACAAAGAATTTGCGCAGAAAACTATTAACCGTTGAAAGTTTGATTTTTCATTCTTTAGTAACTTAATATTTATAGGTAACGTGTGGGGGTTAATGACATTTGCAAATGGATCTTCACATCAGTTTGAAAAAGGGAATAAGTCCAAAAAATGGCAAATTGACTTTTTGTTCTATAGAAAATCTATAAGCTTTGCTCAACAGATAAGTGGGAAGAGAAAAAAATATGACTACTCCTATTCTATGTAAGGTTTACTTACCCTTATAAGCAAGTTTTCTGGTTTAACATCTCTGTGGAAGATTCCATGCCTTGAAACAAGTAAAAATTATCTCCATTTAAATAGCATATATGATACGCATGAAGTAAAACGATTTCATTATAAATGAAATATTGCGAACGAACTTATGATTTCATAAAGGACATATCGTTTTTTCGGTATTACAAACGTATATTATTTCTAAACATAATTATCTCTGTGACATCTCCAAACTGAGTAGAAAAATGTACATGATCAGACAAAACACATAAAAAGAGAACCGAAACATAACAGCAGATCATGTAAAAGTGAACGCCCTCGATTTAAGGATATTATTGCGAAGCTATAAATCCTTAATGACAAATTTTGCGCATGTAGTTACAAGACCTAAGTATGTACTCAATCATAGATCTTTGTAATAAATGAAATGATCATTTCGGTGTTGGATTTTCATCTACACTGCGTAGAATTGATATCAAATTTATCATTGATCCAAAATTATATTTCAATTACTTAGAGCGATATTCTTATAATTACTCTGAAAAATTACATGTAATAATGATAAATGTAACAATATTAACATCACATGATTGTATGACATAAACATGTCCTATCAAAAATATTATTTCCTATTAATAACAAGTATTTATAATAATCATATTAGAAAATAATATTCTACTCTGAATTTGTTTTTAAATGTGGGAGACCTTTTTGGATAACTTTTTTTTAAAAAATCATGTCTACACTTTTGTAGTTTTGATAAAGACGTATTATACATTGAAACATAATATATGTTGTTGTTGTTACTTATTCTCCCTGATCTAGATAAAAATGATAGACTAGACCAGACAGTCCAAAAGATTCCACACCCTCAAAAAGTCCATGACCTGGACTGGATTCTCTTTTAAATCAGCCTTATCCAGCCCCAAGCAAGCAAGAAGATGACTAGGGGAGGCCGGGGCTGAGCTGCATTTACTACATGTCAATACATACATAATATATTTTATTGTACTACATAATATATTTTGTATATTATTGCATTGTATTTTTTCTCAAGTGTTATTTATATTATAGTCATCAATAGCATTAGTCAAAATTGGGGGGCTTACCTATGGATATGATCAAGTGATCTAAGGAGTTGATAAACATAGCTTTTTACTCTGAATTCTGGCAGTGGTTTTTTTCGAGCTGCAATGATGATATACATAATTTTTTTCATAATAAGAATAAAATAATTAAAAAACTTTAAGTTTCAAAGAAATTATGAATGTTTTAAATAAGAAAAAATATTTGTAATTTGGAGTTTCTAATAGCACTTGCAATAAATAATCTAATCTAATTTTTATACAAACATCAATGCAATGTTAAGCACAATTTAGTAATTAAGACGATACATGTAAAAAAAGAAATAAAACATTTGGGAACAATCTATTTATAAAATTTCTGTTGCAAAAATAATAGACTTGAATTTTAATACCATCACTTAAACTTCAAATGTTGTGTTAAAATATACTTTTGAATACATTTATGTAAAATTGAATGAATATAAAATTTTACTAATTTAGATAAAATGCATACTGGATGCATTTAAGGATACTTTAGCTACTAATCATTTTTTGTTTGCATTTTACTTCTAAACAAAATATATTTAAAGTACCTTTGAGCAGTTCATACATATTTAAGTCCATAAGCTCAAAGACCAAAGCGAGACGACCCGACTTTTTGTCACTAAAATAAAAACAGTAATTTATACTTCATGGGATTTTTTAAATGAATGGTTTAAATGAAATACAGGGAAGGATAAAAAAAAATCAACATAAGTTTGTAAGTAAAAACCAATTAAATTAAGCTATTATTTCCCTTTCCGCGTATTTGTTATTCTTAATAAAAATTAACACAAACATAATTATTTATAAACAATTTTTGTTTAAAATATTCACCCGTTTATAACAACATAATTTATTTTATCTGACTTTATTACAACACAAAAATCCTCCACCAAATTTAGCAACAAAATAATATTTGTTTACTGAGCCCAAAAATAATGGATTCAAAGGCTTCGACCCTGAAACAAAAATCGAAGCTTCTGCCATTACGTGCCTGAGCAACATTAGATTTTTCCGATAATTTAAAATAAGCGAACAAAGAGAAAGTTATCCTTATTTCGCGTGCAGAAATATCCCTGCATTTGATGCTTACGAAGGTCGGCTGGAGGGGGCTTGTATGAATCTTTACTTCCGGTAACTACGACCATGTTTGTTCAGAGAAATCACCTAGGTGATGTAACAGTGTGTGGTCTCTTGTCAGTACAGTGAACTTCAATAGTATAAACTAGTATATCATTGAGCTTTTGCTATAATTAGAATAAATTCTGCTTTTTTGGCAATGGAATGATATAAAAAAGGATTTCACCTTTAAATGTATAAGACAACAGTTATTTGAGCAGTATTGTAAGCTAATATATGTATTTTTTATTTCTTTCAAAAAATAAGAATGCCTTTTAAATTTTAGTATATAAGATAGTTTAAATTAAAAATAAACAAATATATGAAAATTTTTATGAGTAAGTTAATTTTAAAGAGAATTAAAATGAAAGGTTTAGAGTTTCACCAAGTTAAAGAAATTATATTTCAAAACCATTTTGGTTGCCTTTTCAGGAATTATAAAAGTTTAAAGTTTTTTTTATTTTATAAAGAGTTAAAAAAATATTTTATAATTTTTAGTTCGTTTTCAAAACGTGGTTTTCAATTTCTCTTTCATAATATAAGATACAAATTGAATAGATTAATGAGTAATTGAGTTTATTTTCAAAATTTCAATTTTAAAATCACTAGGATGGAGTGGCTTTTAAAATAAATTTGAAATTTAAGAGTTAATGTAAGATTAGTGAGCTAATTTAAGACAAGTAAAAAGTACTAAAAAATACAAAACCTAACCTTTAACATAACCTTATACCTACTTCATAAAGTTAAAGTTTATAAGGTTATATATTTTATATACGTATAGTGTTTTGAAGACACAAGAAACTAAACTAAAAAAAAAAACATAAAACTTTTCATCATACAAACGTTTACTTACAAAATGATGTCATGCAACTGAACAACATTTACATGTGGTCGGAGTCGACGCAAAGCTCTTACTTCTGTTAGCCCTAGGGCTTGGTCCACACTGAAAGTAAAACCCAAATAAAAAAATTAACTGTATTTTTCGTACTACATATCTTACAGTCAGGGAAACTGTTGTATGTTTTTAATTGTTTGCAAAATATCGAACAATTCATTAGTATAATTTTGTTTGAAGAAAACATAGAAAACTACATGTATCTATGAATTTTATTATTCATTGATCGTACCCCTTTCAAAAGCAAGAAGGAAAATATTTCAATCGTGTCTCTTTCGTATTGATAACTTTTATCTTTGTGGTATATGTCATCAGAAATAACTTATCTTCCGTATCAACCAAATCAATCACTCTTTTGTAAAAAAGAAAAAGGGGGGAAATGTCATCAATTTTTTGACTAGGGTGGAGCGTTGACTTTTTGCTCCAGATTTTTCTCTACTTAGTCCTCTCATGTCTCTTTAAAGGGTTAAATCATAAATTAAAATTAATATCATCAGATAATTTTCATAGAAATGGTAAAACGAAAGGTTAAGAATGTAAATAATCACTCATAAAAGTTTATTAAGTTATTATTTTTAGCTTTTAAATTTTGCAGGTAGATGTAGAAAATGTTTTGATTGGATCTAGTTTGCTTTAGGTCGGCAATATAAAACTTGCACATTTTTAGCTTTTATTAGCTTATTTAGAATTTGCATAAAATAATAAACCGTTTAAGTATTAATTAGCATTAATTGTGCACTACTTACTATTAAAATATTTTAATAATAATATTAAAATTACTTTCTTGAAAATCTTAGTGTGAAATGAACTTCTTTTCGCAGATGGGGAAACTTTGTCCCTATTATTAGCTTATTGTCTAAATTTAATTGAGACTTTAGGAAGTTTTAATACATTGTTTAAATATTATTACTAGGATAAAATAATGTTATAAGAATAAGTTATACTTTATTTCTTATTTTTTCTTCCAAAAGTAAATTTACTTTTAAAGTAAAATTTTACATAATTTTTCCATTCAGGCCTAAACTAGAGAACAAAGTAGCGTGTTTCGCTACAAATACGGTGCGAAACTAAATGAGACTTTTCCCAATATTCCCTAGCATTATGTTCCAACCTTCAGGGAAATCTCGATCCATTAGTGTAATAATGTCTCTCGTAATGAAAGAGCATGTAAAAAATGGCTTCCATATAGCTATAAATAAAAGAAGTGGCAAGCGTTGTGATTTTCATAACTATGATTAGAATAAAAAAGCTTTTCCGTGCTTAATTTCGGCTCAGGGTACGGAAATGGTTTATACCCGAGACGCAAAACGTTTTTATGGATTAACTGCTTATTTTAATCTTCAAATGTCATTAACACTTCTCGGACCTTTAATCTAAATCTGTGTTTGAAGTGTTTACTGCTGTTGTTATTTTATGTTCCTGGGATAACAATAATCGCAAATGATTGTATAAATACAGCAGATGCGTTTTTTTTACTACGTGCGTTCTCTGATTTGGAACTACACTATGATTAATGTTTTTCCTGATCCTGAGAATTTCTGATCACAGGTAATACTTACTTTTGCGTTTAATCAATTATTGTTAATACTATCTTAACTTAATATTTTATTTAAAATTTTCAGTGTAATACGTATATTTAGATAATTTGAACTAAAGAGTGAAATATATATGTTATTTTCAAATGGTTATATGATTAAAAATTAAATTGTTGCTTTGTGTAATTTTTCTGCTACTCATTCTTCTTTTAACTATAAAACGTTTTAAAAGAAAAAAATATTTATTTTTCCTTTCTAATTTTTGAGAATTTTTTAAAGAATATAAAGCTAAATTCATACTTATAAAATATCACACTTACTTTACAAAATGTCTTTTTAGTGTTTTACAGGCGTATAGCTGCCCATCTGTTAAGTTTTGGCAAGCCATTACTTCGGCAAAGCTACCTTCACCTTTTTTTCCCAATATACGGTACCCTAAAATGGAAAAGATGCTATGATTACTCAAAATACTTAATTAAAAACAATCAAGTTGAAATTGAGCGAAAAAGTTTAGAGTAAGTTAAAGGTGAGGTACACTCTCCAAATATTTATCTTTAAACACTCAAGTAACCCTAAACAGTTATAAGCCCTTCTGAGTGGTAAAATTAATTTTTAAATGTTCAAATAAAAGCTTAACTTTTGAAAATGTTTTTAACTTTTCGAAGATGTAACATTTTAGTTGGTTTTAACTTATCATGATAGCCTTCTTCGGTATTATTCGGATTTTTATTATTTTCATGCAATATTAAAATGAAGGAGTATTTCTTAAAATTTTTGTGATTAAAAGATATATTAAAATGAAGGAGCATTTCTTAAAATTTTTGTGATTAAAAGAGAAGTCCATAACTATTCTAAATAATAAATTTCGTCTGAAAATTTTATTTTCTAAAGAATTGTATGTAGCCCAACCTAATTTTTAAAATGCAAATAAATGGCCATATGTTTTATAAAAAGAGCTCATTCTTTAGGTAGATTCATTAGATCAATAGTTTTGTTTCTTGTATAGTATATGTTACACCACAGAGAGCTAAATATAGAATATCAACGTTCAATGTTTAGTTTTATATCCCCATGTAGTATTTGATTTTAAAACCCCCATTATCTCAAAAATTCACCTGAGTATTTGAAAATGTCCGAGGACATTTGTCTGTTTCTATAACTCTCACTCAGATCTCTTATCAGACGTGTTTACAGGGACACCCAAGTCACGCACTCCCTAAAAAGCGAAATCGTGTTAAGCACTCTTTGAAACAATGAATAAAACACTCGCAAAGCTATTTTGTTAATAAACGCAAAATTATATTTTGAAGAGCGTTAAACTCATAAGTTCTTCTTTTCCATGCCAAATTCTTCATATGCTATTTTTTACAATTTTCACAGTTATTACTTTACTAATTTACACAGTTACAAAAACAACGTACTTATTCTAATTAAAGATGAGTAATTCACAATATAGACGCCATAAAATCCTAGAAATATTTTATTTAGGCTGTTTTGTATCACGTTCATTTTATACAAGTACAGTGGAATGCCGTTACAGTGAATGGGTAATGGGACAAAAACAATTATTTCACTCTTACGAAGTTTTGGTAATAGATAAGATACATTAATAGGAGTAGAAAGTGTTTCATGGGTGAACTATAACCATATTATTCCGATATTACAATTCTATAATATTGTTTAATCTTTAAAGACCGGTGAAAAAGTCAATTTATAATTGGATATCGGGTATATATCGGCTGTATATCGGGGCTTATTTGTACTTGAAATATTTTTTGTATATTTTCTTACGCTAAAAAATTATATTAAACAATGGAATGAAAACAAAATGTCAGTATTTGGTTGCAATACTCAATTTTTAAGGGATATCTCCCAGTTATGCATTTGATAGTCTTCAGTCTAGTACTACTTATAAGTTATGATGAAGGGACTGATAGTATATTTCTATACCGATTTTGAAATTTGTTTTCGTTATAGACATCCATCATATATTTATTTATTCCACAAAATGACAATAATGTTCTAATTTGTTGTGTAATTTTTGACAGCCCTCATTAAAAGCGCTTTTTTAATATTCCAGGTTTACAATTTTATCATTCCTCCACTTACAAAAGAACCCATCTTTACTGCCGATAACTTAATGAAATACAGGAAACAAAACAAGTTTATTTTACACAAGAAAACGCCCCAGAAAGCCATCGACAAAACACTAGGGAACCACGAGCATTATTTTAAGTACCACAGATGCGGGCGAAAATGACACTTCTAATGGAATGTCTTCGTGTTACGAATACTAATAATCCGCTTGACCCGCGTCACCTTCCCCCCACTCTCTTTATAGGTGACCAACCTTTTCAAAGGGAGAGAGTAAAACCGTTTGCTCTCATTTCACGGGGAGAGAATTTTAAGATCGATAGCTTGTTGCCAAGCAATGGGATTTGTACACCACTGATACCCTTTCTGTTCCATGGAAAAGTTTCAGACCGAAGCTACTTTTCATTAGTGTTAATTAACTTTCTTTGTTAATTTCGTCGTTTATAGAAGACGTGCTGTTTGGGGGATTGGGTTACCTGAGTGAGTTATTTGTTCTTCTTCGCCCTTTGGGTGAAAATGAGAATATAAATGTGCTCTTCATGGGAATAAATATAGCTTTAGCTTGGTATTCTAATAAAAAAGTATACTTAAATAATAGTCTTAATTTATTTTTAGTTGCTTAACTTGGATATTTTAGTGTTATAAGCTAATGGTTTTAAAGCTAGCTAACAAGAGAGTAGGGGAGATTCGTGTACTTTGGGTTACCCCACTTCATTTAAATAATGTTTAGTTATAAGTTTTTTTTACTCAACTGGGTGAGAGGCAACATCAATATTCATGTTAGCAACCATTTTTATACCAGTAAGGAAAAATATGTGGTTAGTTATTGGTTAAAATAGTTTATCGTACATCTAAAATTACATTTTGAAGTTGGCTCTTCTACTTTATAAAAATAAATTTAATACTTTTTAAAATTTTGTTCATAGTATTGTTTCTTCGGTTAGGAAATAAATGACACACTAAAAAAGTTCCTACTATATGTGGTTTTACCAAATCAAGACATTTTGTATAAAATTGCTTACTTTGTACCTAGGGCCACATTGTTTCATTGTAACTAGGGCTGCTCTAAATACACGTAAACATATTTTTTTCAATACTGAAATGTTCCCATAAGATAGGCATGGGACTTTTGAGTTAAAGAGAAAGAAAATATAATTTTAGAATCACCAAAACCTAATTGTGTTCGAGTATCTGAACATCTATCCATAATTTCCTTTTTCACAAGAATGTTGTGAATTTACCAAAATTTTCAGATTTTTTTTCCTTAAAAGTACTTTTACAAATTGTACCTAGAGCCATTTCAAGATTTTTTATAAGCCTTCTGTTTTGAATAATATCCTTTCCTTATTTATGTATTTTTAAATATTCAAAAAGGTAAGTAATTAGTATTATGACAGCTGGATAATCAGTTTTACAGCATAAAACACGTTTTTGGCTTAGCTATTGGGGATTGAAAAAGGCGGTCCTTGGTACACGAATCTTCCCTAATTGTCTGTGGGATAGGATGCCAGTGAGGCCATTAGCATGTTAGAGAGTGACGATTTTTTAAAAAAAAAGGTTACAGTTAAAGCGAGTTAGGCAATAAATGTACCTACTATGAGTATTTCATGGTAATGAAAATATTAATTCAAATAATATATTTTAAAGTCAGGATGTTTATTGTCATAAAAACATCGAGGTTGATTGCCTCTCGCAAACATGATAATTTTAAAATTTGCCTTACAATACCCTAGAAATGATTGGAATGGATGTCCTTAAAAATCCCTACATTGGTTGATGCAAATTTTTGAGATTGAAAACATTTTTCTATTCTAAAAAGGGAGTTCTTTGGTATATGGCATCTTTAAGATGATAGTACAAGTTGCTAATTGTAAACAGAGTAATAGTATATGTTACACAAGAAATACTATAATGTCATTTATAAGAAACTTCAGTGCTATCTTTTTTCCTATGATAATTTTGGTAATCATAAAGGTAAGTATGCAATTAAGATAAATCTAGTCGTAGGGCAATATGTAAAATTACATTAGTCAGACTATTACTGAAAGTTGATGAGAACGTTGGCCCCAATAAACCAAGGGTCGTGGGTTCAGCCTATACTGACTCTTCATCGATTAAGTTATCTAAACCATTGGTGTGTAATAGTCTAGTATTTCTTCCCCAGGGAGACAACGTGTATTGGAGAGAAAATTATTAGTAGTAATAACTTCTAACAAGATGTTTTTTCAAACCTAAATTGTATGTATGATAGTGCGAAACTTGGCGTTGCCCAGGCAGAATAAGAGAAAGAAAAACGATATTTGGTTTTGTACACACTCTAAGCTTCTCTATCCCAACTCTATGATGCAGATGGGCTCCACTCTTACAAACGCGTCTTCTCAACGCCTCGCAATGATCCTCGCATGTGGGTGTCTATTTCACATGTGCTTCGCCCGCATTATTCTTTACAAGGTTTTTTGTTAATTCACCAGTCTACATTCTAAGATAGTAACAAATGACTATCACAGGGGAAAAATGGTATTTGTCCATTTCGGCACATCGTTTGCATAGGTTCTCCAATCTCCAGCCGCCATGTTTGACCTGTGGACACCCGGTGTACGAATCAACGCTTACACATGGATTTTTGTGTGTGTATGGAGATGATTGAAAGTGACCCCTAGTAAAAAGGAGGTTCACTTCTGCGGTACTCCAAGTATTTGCCATAAGTAAAAAAATAACATTTTTTAAGCATAATTTATCTTTAAAATAAAAGTTCTTCGCCCTATGTCTTTAATAATTGTTAGTTGTAATATCAATTGCTCTATTTCATAATTTTAGTACACATTTTTTATTTTTATAATTTATTAATAAATTTGGTTTTAATTTCAAAATTTTAGTACATATTTCAATGTATACTTCGTTTAGTTTTATTTATTATTTATTAAATTATTATATCATTAATAATATTTTTATTTTAAGGAGAAATTAAACTCACAAAATGAACTTAAATGTTATTTTTTTTTACCTATGGAAGAAACTTGGAGTATCGCAGAAGTGAAACCTTTTTTACTTGGGGTCCCTTTCCATCATCTCCATGCACACACAAACATCCATGTGTAAGCGTTGATTCGAACACATGGAGGATGAAGAACCTATACAAAAGATGCGCCGAAATGGACAACACAGTGGCGGATATAAGGGGGGGAGAGGGGGCCCTGTCCCCCCCCCCCCGAAATTCGGACTAAGTGTACCAAAACAAGTTAAAACACTGTATTTTAGGGTCAAATTTAAAAAAAAATTTCTGGGGGAGGGCCCCCAAACCCCCCCTTTTGTACTTGGAATTTTATTATTAACAACTTTATTATATAATAAGTTCATCAAAATCCAAATCCTACCAAAAATGTATGTCCAAAATTCGGACTAAAGTGTTCCAAAAACAAGATAAAACCCTGTTTTTAAGGGAAAAGTTCCAAAAATTTTCTGGAGAAGGACCCCAGATCCCCTTTTGTACTTCGAACTCTATTTTAATAACTTTTTAAATATTAAGTTCATAAAAATGTACATCCAAAATTCGGACTTAGTATACCAAAACTAGTTAAAAACCTGGGTTTTTTTAGTCAAACTTCCAAAAATGTTCTGGGGGAGGACCCCCAGACCCCCCCTTTGGTACTTGTATTTTTATTACTAACAACTTTTCCTATATATTAAGTTTTTAGAACCTAAGTTATCACCTAAAAAGCTACATGGACCTATTAAATATGTGGGGAAGGGGCTGGGGAGTAATTTTGGGCCCCTCCCGAAATAAATTCCTATATACGCCACTGGGACAACATCATTCTTCCCCTGTGGTATTCAAATAGTAGCTAGAATGGAACAAAACTGAGCAAAATATAGTATTACCAAAATAAGAAAGTAGAGAGAAAAATGAAAAATTGTGATTTGAAATTGTGAGCTAAAAATTGTGATTTAAATATTAATGCTCATAAAAAGAAGACCCAAAGTTAACTGAAGTTCTATGTGTGGCATTTAAAAAGGGTCAAAAGTCGGTCAAGGGATCATTTTAGAGACTTGAATGACTAGGGACTTGTTTCTTGGTGTTTTTACAAACACATGCCAATTAGATCTTAAAAAAAATTCTGTAGATATGTATAAAAGGCAAACACACAAATGCACTTAAAAAAAACCATGGTACACCTGTCGAATACCGTATTTCATGAACTAATGTCTGAAAGCATGCTGGAGACTCCATAAATTCTGCAGGACAGCCCATAGGGGGAAGCACAAATCCATAGGAGAGATGGGATGCGTGAGCGAGGGAAAATAGCATCTCCGAAGTAGTGATAAAATATATATTTTTGAGTATGACCATCTTATTTTTGAGTCTTACGTTTTCTTTCCATCCTAGTTAGTGATCCAGCGTTTTGCATACAAGTTAGAAGACTTATTAATATAAAATATAAGTATTTCTTGAAATTTAAGTTTAAGAATATGATGTTATTTTTAGTCAATTACTTTTTAAGAAATTAAAGGAGTGTTTTAAGCTGATGGTTACAGGTGACAGTATGGACTTCTGTTCAAACTTCTTAGTTTTTAAATTTGTTTTTATTAAGAAGTTTCTCTTTCCCTTGAATTTTTAAAGGTAGTTTTGTAGTAGTTGTCATATATCAGAGTACGGAAAACATCAAACTCCAAAAGTTTGCTAAATTGAATATTTACTATTTTCAATTTACATAGTAAACTTATCACACATTCTCACTTATTGTTTGGCTTCTCACCAACTAAAATTACTTATTAAAAAATGCTAATAATTAGCTTGTTTTAGAATCCCTTTAAATCAAGTGATTTATATCTGTTTTATTTCTAAGACATAACTTTTAAAAAAACCTTGTCCATTCAATTCAATATCAAAATTGTTTCTTAGAAGGTAATGAAACTTTTTTAATTTGTATAACTTTACAAATAATTTTGTAATATTTTTAAATATTATATAATAAATACCAAAATACTTTAATTTTTTTTAAAACTAAACTTTCTGTTAATTTTAATAGTTTTCTTGTTAATCAATTGGAACAGATAATAAAGCGAAGGATATTTTTTAAATCCAAACTTTAAAGTAACGCATATGAACATAAAATTAATTGATGATTAAGAAAACCTACTATCCCTATTAAAATGTTCCTTATTTTTTTCGATTTTTAAAAATTAACTTAATGATTTGTACTACTCAGTTATTTTCAATTTTTGCTATCCTAAGACTGCTTTAAATTTGGAAATTGATAAAAATAGTCTTTAAAATGTCCTTAGAGTCCTTAAACGACCTAAAATTAGCAACTTTTAACATTTAAAAAAACTTTGTTGGTAAATTAATAATTTGTATCGTTTCAAAATAATAATTGATTTTGCCCATTTTGGACAGCCGACGGGAGAAAAAAAAACAATTGTTTGTTGACATTTTAATGACAGAATGTTTCACTGGATATATTTTACAAATGGTATGAATGTGTTGAGAAAGGAACTGGTGCCTAAATTAATTCTTGGATTTTAATAGTTACAGAAAGCATTTTAGATTATAAAATTTAGCGAATTTTAGTCCGTTTGAAGCACAGAAAAAACTTTTTGATCGGTTTCAAATGTTTACTAGATATTGGGAGTTGCTGGGGATACCTCATATTTATCATACCTTGCACAAGAATCCATTTTAAAGTAGTATAATAACAAATTGAATTGAATTTATACAATACAAAATGTTAATGATAATTTAAGAAGCATTAAATATTTCACAAATTAAGTTTTCAATTTTAAGCAGCAATTAAGTTTTTTATTAAGGGGCAAAAGAAAATAAACCCCGAAGATTTAATACTGAAGTTACTTACTCTGTATAACTGAGAGCTGATGATGAGGGAAATCTTCTGCTGTCACGGGTCTACCTCTCAGACAAACTGTCTGAGGGTCCTTAGGGATGAGCATCGTGATTCTTCTAAAGTATCACCAAAATATTTAAACTAAAACTGATTTATCTTTCGAATATTGTCCACATACGGCATGACAGCAGCATTGCTCTCTTGTGTTAAACGAGAAAGGGGTTCTCTTCACTGAAAATATATCACTGACATTTCCCCCTATGTTCACAGCACTCATCTCAGTCAGATGGTAAAATGAATAACTCTAACTCATTGATTTTACCATGTTAACTAACGCAACTCTGAATTAAATGGAAATAATTCATTTCTGGAAGGATAATTTCATCAGAAATCAGGAAATAAAAAGTCTCATTAAAAGCCTACTGACAAGCCTAAATGTAACTGTGACCACCAGACTACCCCTATCCACCTGTATCGGCAGAACGACTCTCCCCTAATGAAGCACGCTACTCCAAAAAACGTGGAACAATAGAACAGCGGGTGAAGTACGACCTCTTACGGCGAGTGTGGTCTGCTCAATTGCATTAAGTGTGGGTCGCGGCAGAAGAATTACGCGCCAATCCGCTGGACTCGATGTAGGGGGACCATTCACAAAGTTTCTATGTTTCCCCAGTTTTCGTCTGTGTTTTTCTTTCTAGAATATCAATAATAAAAATCTAGAATATCAATATAATATAACTTCCCGTTTATTCAACTATGCCAAAATCGATGCCGTAGATAAGTATACGGAATAATATGTTTTCTGGGTGATGAAAGTGTTAAAAGGAGTGAGGCATTTATATAGAATTTTCCTTTTCCCCCTCCCTTTACTTTCATTTCCTTACTCGCGTTTCTATTGAAGTTTGTACGTTTATCTGGATTATACCTTATGATATTTATGATCCGTATTTTTTTCTTGAAAACACTTAGGTTGATAGAATTTTAAGTATTTATAAATACATGAAATTACAGGCTGACAGAATTACAGCTGAATTATTTTTAATCGAATATATATCAAAATTTCTCTTGTATTATGAAGTAATAATGGGGTTTACAGGAGTAAGTAACTTGGCAATAAAATTAAAACTGATTATAAATAATCCATCTTCCTACGAATTGAAAAAATAAATATAAATGCTTTTTTTAGTCGATGTAAATCACTGAGAAATCAAAAACCAATTTATGTAGATATTTTTAAAAACTTTTTTTCTATGGGGAATTTTGAACAATTTTAAATAATATGTTCTCTACATTTTCTCATTTTCTTCCACGTCTACAAAAACCGGAGAATTCATATTTAAAGTGAACGATATTAAAAATAAGTAATAATTGAAATATTAATTAACAATTTAAGATTTATTGGTTGACTTTCAAAACCCTGATTTTAAAGATTTTTATTATTACTTTTACGCTTAACAAGCAAAGATCTTTTATAGGTTCATATTTTTGTAGCAACAAAATACATTTTTTCTTTTCTTTCAATTTTCAGTGCTGAGTATATAACATGAATTTATATGTATCAATTTTTGTAATTGTAATTTTCTTGTTGATATTCTTTTACAATTTCTTGAAGAAACAAATGTGAAGCGGCTTTTCCCAGTAGGTATTTTTCTAATTGTAGTAAATTTGGTTGTTTTCCTGCATTGCTTGATATATAAAAGCTGTTTTCCGGCAAGGTAGTTTTAATCGTAGCAAACACAACCTTTCGGTAACGACTCAACAGTTGATTTCTCTTCCAAGTTTGTCTTCTACAACTGTAATGTTCTCGTCTTACTACAAATTTTTATGCAGCCAAACTTTCAAAAGTATAGCGAAACACTTACTTGATCTATTTTGCGGCCTAACCAAATGTCAACTAGTTTTTTTTTTATGAAAATAACTTTTAAAAAGCCTAAAAATATTCATTTACTCATTTTTTGTTTTAAAAGACTTATAAATAACATATAAAAGGAACGATAAAGTACAAAAAGTTAAAAAAAAGTTTTCATAATTTAAAGTTCAATTGTAAATATCGAATTTATGAAATTCCATTTTTTTCCAGACGACGTTCTAATCTAAAACATTCCAGAATAAGTTTCTAGATTTACTAACCACTTAAATTTTTCATATTAAATCACTTCAAATCTAGTTTTTAATAATTACCAAGATTTTATTGGCGCATTTTAAAAACGACTTTTTAAGGGCAAAAGCTTCATCCAGTATGTTAAATAAGTTAAAGCATGATAATTGACAATGGAATTTTATTTAAACCCTAACCGTTTGTTCACAGTAACCCAACTTTTATTGATTATGGTAACTTTGGTCCGCAACCAAGCGCCTCGGGATTCCACCGATGCTCCCCTTTAGGATGATTCTGAGTTACAATTCTCTAGTTTAAATCCCCTTTTAGTTCTCCATGAGATTTTAATGACCCTGTGTAATGATTTAATAAATAATTTGGACTAAAACATGTAAATAAGTTTATCATGAACCATAGTAAAAATTACTAAACACACTAACCCACATTTTAAATCTTCAACTAACACCAGTCGCATGAAATTAAATATAAAAACCTGAATAATATATTTTCTCAGTGTGTCATCACTTGCCCTCATATCAACCACATGATATTGTCAGTAACCAAGGAAATACGTGTACCCTAAACTTGCATTCAAGCAGAAATTAGTCCAAACTGTGCTCCAATCCGAAATACCGGAAGGGCTTAAATTATACATTAGGAGTGTTGTTCCCAAAATCGGGAAAAACAGAGGAAAAACGCTAAGTTGGGGGAGGCAAGTCTCCCTTACGAGATCGGTAAAAAAAGCACGAATATCAGCTTGCTCTACCGTGACCGTTGTCATGATGATATATTCCTTAGTTTGAAATTAGTCACGTGAGCATTCATGGTACTTTTAAAGGTAGTTGGAGTCCGTTATCTGGAATTATAAATAAATAAAACATTGAGCCGATAATCAGGGAAAATTAAGGTTAAACTATTCGCATGAATTTTTGTGGAGATGAACTAGATTTTTAATGGGAAGACTAAATTTAGTGATATTAGTGCTCTAAAAGTTTTTTTTTTTAATTTAGAATGTTTTGTAGAATAGGGGTCACAAAACCCCAAATTAAAATAAAAATGGTGTTTAACAAAAATTAAAAAAAAAAAATCAAAATCAAAATATTTAAATGAAGGTGGGGTACAATATAGACGTTTTAGCTATTTAGAAATTTTAGAAATATGGATAAACTTGTATAATATTTACTCTAATTAAAATTTTGACCTTATATTTTGTTGCCTTCAAAAACGTATTCTTATTTCAATCTTGCGTGATGTGAAGCTGACTTTAAAATTCGATATTTTTGTCATTTTATGTTACTTAGCAAAATTTTAACTTGTGAATAGTTCAAGTTGATATTCTTTACTTCATAAATTTTTTAATATATTTTTTAATCAGTTAAAATACCTACTCCATGTTTTATGATTTTTTTACCATCTTTGCTTGAGAAAATTCTCTCTTTTAAGGTTTAAAAAATTTCTTATATCAATTAACTCGAAAGCTATTTACCTTTAAGGACTTGTAATTTGCATTATTTAATACATCATGAAACATTACCAGGCGTTTTTTTAAAGTGTAATAGTTTTAGGTAAATAAAGATAAGTCAATATTAAGGGTTTATTAGTTTTTATTAAATAATATATATGAATGAAGTACAAAATTTTTACACTACAAATACACTGAAGTCTGAAAAAATCTCCTTTCGGAAATCTAAATGGCCATTATGTGTTGTAATTTCATGCTGAAAAATAGATAATAATATAAATCAGTTCATCGAAAAATAAATATAAATAAATAGGCAAATATAATGTTATAAAAAAATTTCAATACCATTTGGCTTTTGGCATCTTATTCTTTCCATAAATAGAAATCAAACCTGTGGATTTGATCACAAGAAACAACTGGATTGCTGTAAAAAGGAAACATAACATAAAATATAACTATCGTGTTGATTTCATTTGAAGTCAAAATACAAAAGTTAAGAAATTAATTAATTTCACAAACTTTTCTACTAATCAAAGTGGAAGGAAGTATTAAACAAAACGTATGAAGGAAGTTAATGGATTGAAACTTATTTAAATGAGTTGAAAATTTTTAAAACCTTCAATATGATTATTTTCTACCTTAAGTTTTTAACCAACAGTATAAAAAGTTCAGATTCCTTAGCTTTTAGAATAATTAGATGTATTAAATCTTAGTAAAACTAACGTATCAATATTTTTCTTTTGGCAGTTTGATATAATGAAATAACTGGTTAAACCCAAGAAAAACTTAAATTTAATTAAAGTAATTTTAATGTAATTTCGATACTGCTATGTATTAATATTTAACCCTAAAACTTAATACTACAACTGACTAAAAATTTTAAATGAGGCTTACTTGGCAGATGGAGGTCTGAATGGCTGCATTTGAATTTTCCTTATCCTCGTCGTTTCACATAGTATCCTTGCCAATGACGTCCTCTTGATTTCCATGAGTTGCTCTGAAATACGAAAATTTCATACTCAAAATTACAACCTTGAAAACTTGAGTAAAATATTGTGAAACTATAAATATATGGTACCACATTGTATACGAATTGGGAGAGTTAGATTATTTCTTTCTGAAAGTTATTTTACCTGGAGTAAATGAACCAGCCTGGCTTCCATGCTCGAACCAGTATCTGTCTCCAAATTTTATCCTCTTGTATTGCTGACCAAGAATGGCTCCGAAAGTAGGTCCTACGAAACCTCCTGGTACATAGTACTCTGCCAAACCGGCAGAATATGTATCTACATCATGGACAGACCTGGAAGAAGCAACATAAAACTATTACATTTGTGACTAAAATAACACATTGATAAAATTATAGTGACGTAATAATCGTCATTATTTTTATGTTTAACGGAATTTTAATCTAAAAATATTGAACATTGAATAATAGAAAATATCTGGTGAAATGATCAATGGAAATATCATTGATTGGTTTTAGCAATGCTAATAGTTTCCATGTCCCAATCATTAAGAAAACAAGAGCGTTACATTCCTGCTATTGGCTTTTGATGTTCAACGTTTATTTTACCCAATGTTCTGTTTTGTTAGACAGTCAGAACCAATGGCAGGGACGGATTGCACTTGTTGTAGCGCGTTTATCGCGTGAAAAAATTGCATGTTAATCCACCGTAATTATTAATTAGGTTTTTTAATTTCAATGAACTTACCAGTGCCCAGTCACATTGCAATACTTAAAAACCAGACTTAGAAATATTAAAATACTTACTCATATAATTCTTCAAGCAAATCAACTGATTTAGGTGGCAAGACTTTCCTTAGATCGTTGAAACTGTAAATTGTGTTGTTAAATAAATAGGATTGGTAATAAGTGTATCCTGGAATACCATGGTCTCTGCCTCTAGTGATACTAATAGCGGCTAGATCGCCACCAGCAGTCTGGTTCAGGTACAACCTTCGGTACAGATAATTTCTCACATCATCACCTAGAATAGAAAAAAAAATTACATTCGTTTTTGGCTTAATAAACACGTTTATAAAAAACGTATATTTTAATTTGTTGTAATGGTTTAGCAACAGGTAATTATACAAATTCCAATAAAACCTTCCGAAAACAACACCCCTTTAAATATCTTAACTTTGAATTTGTGCATCTGGACTTAATAGCGGGTCTTCGGGTAAATGAAACCATAATCATAGACCATAGAGAGATAGAGAAAACCCAAAACCATAAAAATATAGGATTTAAAAATCTTGCTACTAATGCTTGTTACTAATCTTGAATCACTATGATCGTAATGTATTATACAACTACTATTGAAATTACAGGTAACTTTTACCACACACGAAAACGAACGTTATGTCTAGAACTCACTGAGGAAAACGTCATGCTTCATCTTCCTATCCATCGTCATCCCCTTCGCGATCTTGTCGAACTGTCCGTACCGGAACTCGAAAGGGGTGTAGTAGTAGTCCCGCAGTCTGATCTCGTCCCTCTCTTCGGTCTTGGGGTCGATCTCCGAGATTCGGCCAGGAATGAGGGTGTGTCCGTAGCGTGCCGCGAAGGTGGTGTACTCGTCGGCGATGCTGGCGTCCAGTTCAGGGTCGTACTTGGTGTACTGTGCGTCAGGGAGGATGTGGATTCCCTCCTTCTGCATGATCTCGCCTAGTACGTTCGGGAGGTAGTGGCCGAAGGTGATGTACTGAGCTTGGGCTATGTTGAGGCGCCTGTGGAGAGATGGGATTTGTTAAATGTTAGGCTCGATTTTTGTTTGTGTAGTAAACTTGGTGGGTTTTGTTTGGATCAATAGTTTGGTTTTTAAAGGTACTACCTAGCATTTTGCGGTAGAGAAATAATTGTTTGAGAGGTGATCACTATAGGTGGGAATTGGCTTTAAGTTCAGGTTGACAGATGAGCCATGTTGGTAAATCAATTGACTGGATAATTATAATCTCAATCAACAATCATGGAGTTACCTGGAGATTCTTAAGTGACGTCAAAGATCAATATTTGTAAGAATCTTCTATTACGCCCTTGGGCTGGGAAATTTAAACAGTGATATCTGTTTCTGAAAATCATTTGGTTTTAAAGGGGAAAAGGTGACAGTGGTGAAAAGTGAGTTTGGAATATTGATACTCCGGGTTGTTCAAAATAAATTCAAAATTTCGAGAAGTCAAGATGAAACAAAATCATGAGTAAAACGTGAAATTAAAAAAAAAATATGGAATAAAAGTGTAAAATCTAGTCTCTTTCAATGGACACTTAGCTGCTGCTTTTTAGCAATAACTCTGATGGCCATCCACAGCAAAGCAAATGCGTTAGTTAATGACAGGTAATTTAAAATCCGAATTTCTACTATTTCTTTTACAAGTAGATAATTTCAAGAATAGATAATGTATTTATGAATAAACTAGTGTGAACTTCTTGAGTGTACAAACCTAGCTTCTTGATATATCCTTTCATCGTCCCAATGTGGATTGATTTCCGCTAACTCTTGACAAATGAAATTGTGATGTCTGAGAAGATACGTATGCACAGTTAGGAGGAATGGATTTTGATTGGCTCTTTGATCCCCTTGGAAATAAAGAAACAAAATTTGTATTAGCATACAATTATTTATAGAACTCTAGAAAAATATTGATAATTTAATTAAAAGCGTCAAAGTTACATTACCTGTTTTATAACAGGACTTTTCTCTGTCAGGAGAAATGCATAGCTCTTCAACTGCAACAGTAGGTGGCATAGGCCCGGATTTTCGGTTGTACTCGACATCCAACATTCCTAAATTTGCATTCCAAAATAAGTAAAACATTGCTAACGTACAAAAATCTAATATCATAAGAGATAAAAAAAGATAAGTAATTATATTCCAAAGATAAAAAATAAATAGTTTGTTCTCACAAGTGAAAAAACTTTTATTAAATGGCTTTATGGTTTTAAAGGTGAAAATCAATGTATGAGATAAATTGAAATTTAGAACTTTTTGTTGTAGAATTTGCTTCAACTTACCTCTATCTCCACTTCTTAATTTTCGAGCGCCTTCCTCTGTACTACTGTACACTAAAGACAAATCATGATAGGCAGTGTTTTGATTCCAGTGAACTCTTTTACCTGAAGCGATAAATATAGTATACTTTATATTTTCTCTATATACAACTGACCTGGTCGATTGTATAGCTATCACATTTTATCAGACGTTATAAACATAATTGGAATATTATCCTAAATAAAGGAATATAGATTAAAATTAAAAAAGTGATTAGTACAAAGTAATTAAAAAACAAACGGCATTTTATGAACTGTAAAATACTTAATTCATATAAGATGAACCCGATAGAAAACCTGCGAAATAATAATTTTTTCCCTTTACCCACACATAGCTTGAATGAGAATTAGTTTATATTCATTGAAGATATTCTAAGTCATACAAATAATTGTAAGTAGCTCAAAAATTATTTAAATATTTTACACCATGCCTTGAATAACTAAGCAATATTTGAATAACTTTAAAGTTTTTTATTACTTACCTGAATTGCAGTGTGAGCATGGTACTGTCCTGACCATACTAATGCAAGTTTGACCCAACTTAGTATAAAAAGGATCATTTGGTGGCACAGGGTAAGACATGCATTTATCACTGATGTGAGGTCCAGAATTACAACACGGAAGTGCTTCTTCTGTGCCATAATCTATAAAAATATATTTATAACGTAAAAACTTTGAAAACCTCTTTTATTCTCCTTTAACAGTTCAACACAAAAACATGATGTTAAAATATATCTGAAGATTTTTAAACTGTTCCAAGATGTTGTTACGTTACCTGATACTCTGTAAATATCGTTGAGGGACAAATCATGGGCAAGCATTTGACCCCATTCCATGAAATGTGTTGTAAGGTGGTTTGGTTTGGGCTTCAGCTCTTTGTGAAACACATTTGAAATCAATCTGGGGTTTGGAAGAGGATTTCCAGTACAGGATTCTCTTGGGAAGGATATTTCTGTGAAAATACATTAAATTATAAGGAGGGTATTTCAGTGGGTGTATCATTAAATGGTGTGTAGGATATTTCTTAGAAGATAGTTTCATTTAACTTTTAACGTACAGTGTTTCAGTAAAAAATAATTTTTTATAAAACTTTTAATGTGTAAAATTCATTGGTTTAATGATTATATAATAGTTTTATTTTACATAAGGCTTCCATTAATACTTAATTTTGTATTGTACTGAGGATAAATACACTGTTTAAAAAAAATCTTTCTTTTTTATTAGTATTAGGGTTCTTTTTATTTAGTAGTACGCATAGGGTACTCAATAATTAAAGTATAAAAGGGCAAAATATTCAATATAGTTTCTAAATTATTACATTTTATAGTTATAAATACATTCTATTTTTATATACTTTCTTATTTTTAAAATATTAAAAGTTGGGTTGAGTTAAATACTTAAAAGTTATTTCTACTTATTTTTAAAATTTCATAAATAGGTAGTAAAACATTATTTAACATAACTGTTGGTATGACTCTCGCACGTAAAATTGGTAATAATTTTTACTTTTACACATTCTAAGTTTTTTAAACGGCGAGTTTCTAATGTTCAGTAATGAGAAATCAAAGCAGTCGTCACGCTATAGTTAATGATATTCTAGGTTATTGTACTTCACTTTCAGAATTTATTATACTAAAAAGGTACACATTGGGTTGCTATTAAGCCCTGGGTACTCTACTTACTGTCGGCATAGTCGAAAGGTAACACCCTCCTCAGGCAGTTGTCCGACTTTCCCCAAGTGGGGTGCTTGACATTGTTGCAGACTCCGTCTATCGTCCTGAACTTGCTGAATTCAGCGTAGTAGCAGGAGACGTAGCCGTCGCTGCATTTTGTGATTTCTTCCCTTGTATCATCGATGTTACGAGGGTCTAGAATCTCATACCTGTCATAAAGAAAGAATGGAGGGGTCAGTGAACAGAAAAGAAGTTGGTACCGGACGCGCAATTGCAAGAGTAGTGAGTAAAATCGAAATTGCCTTAAAAAACTCCTATTCATGGCTAAAAATTAACGGTATTCTGTTGGTAACCACAAAAACTTACGACTTACCAGCAGAGGATATTACCATCCATTGTGTTCAATGCAAAACCAGTAACATTCCTTAATTTTTACAACTATTTCATTAATAAAATCAAAGTGATGAACTTTTAAATTATATTTAAAGGTCCAATTAATAATAATAATTTATAATAATAATAATAATAATAATAATAATAATAATAATAATAATAATTTATTTTCCATAATGTACAGAGTGAAATTTACAAAAATATTAAACAAAGAAAGAATACATTATGGATAAACCACCACTTTAGCAGTCTGCTGTGATGTGGTGGTGGTGGCAACATGCGAGGAAAAAAAACAATAATACAAAACATCCCGTATTTCCGTACTTTAATTAATTTACAAAAGTGTGAATAATATTATTGCCATTTCGATATATTTATTTTGAACTGTTATAAAGTATTTTTAAAATTTGATGGAAAAATAAAAAGGTTTATTACTATTTAAATTAAGTTTTAAAATTTTCCTAACCGTTCTCCATTTTGGAAGCAAAGTAGTACTTCCCCAAGACAAGAAAGAACCTACATGGCACCGCCGCGCCGGTCTGTTGTGGTGCTGCCATCTAGCAATAAAAAGAATAACTATTCCATTGCCTTTAAAATCTCTTCTGCTCTTTAAACGCCTAACTGCTTTATATTTTCTTAAAGTTGTCCCCGGGGCTTGAATCAGCAAAAATTTATTTTATTGTAAAAGGAGTAAATGGGTGGGAGGGTGAATTGTTGATATACAATTTTCTCCATAAAAGTAAGGAAATATTCAAAATTCTGTAAAATTGAAAAGAAAAACACTATTTATTCTATCCTTACTTCGGATAAATAAAAACTCCCGGGATAATATTTCGAACATTAAAAGTTTGAGAATAAATTGTATTATATAGCTTAGGAAACTAGTTTTAGGTATTTAGATATATTTATAGGCTTATAGGTATTTCCAGGGATTTCAAAAATACGCTTATAATGACTTCACTTATGATGGCTGTTTCACACTTACTTCAGCCTGCATTCTCGTTTTGGTTGTGGCCCGTATACTACAGGAGGTTCCTCTATAAGAGGTACATGAGCAGGAGGTAAAACGGATAGTTTACCACCTAAAAAAGACAAAAGATAATTTTAAATAAATTATATGTTACTGGAAAAGTGTAAATCCCAAAGATAATATTCTCGGATACAAAGATGTACAATTATTCAGCCACCTAAGTTTTAAATTTATGGATCTAGTATGGTAAATGGCCTAAAAAATCAAGTACTAGGCATTAGGAGTTTATAACTATTTTTACAAGTTTAAAGACACGTGAATTTTAGTTAACCTGTCTTTTGCAAGTGTATTAAATGCCACAATAATAATGTTTGTTGATTTTTTTGGTCTCAAGACAGTTGAGTTAAATGGCCCAAGGTCCAGAAACAGATAATGACACTAGAATTAGACTTAGAATTAGACACTAGAATTAGACAAGAGACTTCGGATTTTCTAAAAATCGTTTATATTTTTCCTTTAAATATGAATTAAATCATTCTTCATTCTCTATGTATACCACTTTACTAGATTCTGATTTATTTTACTTTTAAATTAAATGTTGTTGAAAATAATAGGGAATAGGTATAGACGGTAAAATCTTTTAATTTTGACTAAATTTTATTACTTACAAACTTACATGATGGATACGACCATTCTGTGTAAATATTAAAATTCCTTTGAATATTCACGTTATTAGTGATTGTAATAACAATGAAAACAACAAAAGGATGAATTATCACATCATCTCCTTCCTTTAATTTGCACAATAAATTAATACTTTTTATAAGTTTTCGTTTTTAGATTTATTCCGTGGTAGAATGAATGAGATTAAGCTGAATGAGATTGAAGCTGATTCTTCATTTCACTTTAGTGATGATTACAAATTCTTTGAAACTTCCGGTTTATAAAGCTATTTTATCTTAATGACATTCTTAAGAGAAAATTTGGGTTTTTTCAAATTGCAATTATTTGGGAGAAAAACTTTGAAGTTGGAGAAATATTTACTTATTTTCTTAAAGCGAGATAAAAGGAATAAAATTATAAATCGCCGAAGATGTTAAGGCAAATGTGTTTACTTTAATTTTCTTTCAATTGAATGGTTTTCAAACGAAAAATTTATTTTGACATTGATTGTCAACAATTCAAGGACTTGTTTTCAAAATAAATCCATTACTTTTTTTGCAAAAATATTTTTTATTGGGAAGCACCATTAATGTGAATCAATTTTGCAATTAGAATTTTTTTTATTAACAAATAAAGCAATAATGAAGGTTATAATTTTTAAAAGTTCAAATGACTTAGTTTAAAGCTAATTTATTTCTTCTAATGAATAAACAGAACAAACATGTTTTCAAAAACAATTGCAACTTTTCTCGAAAGGGTGAAAAGTAAGGTAAATACTATTTAGTTATATCAATTAAGTGGATAATAACATATATTGACTCTTGGTGCTTTCTGGGTATTCCAGATATCAATTTCCTCCGAACTGAGAGACTGTTAAAAAAATTCCAATATGTTAATATCCCTATCTTATGAACTCTGAATGAATGTAAGTTGGGAATTTCGTCATGAAAAATAGGACTAATGATGAGCACTTTTAAGTTGTTTTTAAATGATAGCTGTTCAATAGAGTGATTCTTTAAAATACTATAAATATTATATACTTACTTTCTGAGTAATATCCATGGGGAGGTATAGCGTTAGGTTGTCTGTAGTCCCATGATGTAATTTGGCCTTGACTTACAACTACGAGAATTAACAACACAGAGGCTACTGAAATCCTGTAATAAAATTTAAAAAAAAAATTAAATACAAATATCATTGAAAACTCCATATTGAACAAATGAATAAACAAACAAAATCAGTGAATCAAATAAAGAAGTGGGAACCCTAATATTTTCAACACTTATCAAGGTTAAATGATTTTCATTGTCATTCAATTTTTCTTACATGCTTAAAAGAAATATGCAAGTGATGTGAAAATATTTCATTATGAAATGCTGAGTCAAATAGATCCACGCCCTTAAGCGACTCACCTGAAAAGGTGAATGCTTGATTAAAAGTTAACTGCAAAATATATGTTCCAAAGAAGCATAAAACTCAATGTCTTCGGATTTTTTTGCTCTCCCACTTGATATAGAAAATGTAGTGGGATTGGATGGTAGTGGAAACTTGTGTCAGCTTCATTCAATGTTAAAATCTAAAAAGTAAATGGAAAACCGAGTGTTTGTGGTCTTTTAATAGGGCAAGGTCGGTAAGTATTTTTAAGGTAGTTTTCACTGTTTTAAATTCGTATCATTGGCCAATACCTTATTGGTGTCTTAAAACACCGATCATCAAGGTTACGTAAATCATCAATAAAAATCATGTGACTCCTTTTGGTAGGTATTTTGTTTAGGAATGACTTTGGTCATTTCAATAACGGTTTATTAACAATTTAATGAAAAACTTAACTACGGCAGGGAAATATGCACATGTTTGGTATGCAGAACGTGTCTGACATTATCGTGTAAACATTTTAATTGTGTCTAATTCATATCAATTTAATTTCATCTTTGTGAATTATTGATACGGATTTATGATTTTGCACAAAATATAGCTACCTCTACAAATTCAGTCAGGCGCTATGACCCTTGTGTGAAAATGATTTAATTAATCCTTTTTTACTTCATTGTCATCAGTAATTAAAATTGCTCATTTTATTAAAAGTAAGAAATATTACGTAGTTGAATGATATTTCAACCTTTAATAATAAAATACTTATTCCTCAGTCTTAATGAAATTTTAATTTTACTCATTTGATAAAACTGCTTTAACCTATCTTGATCTATGTAATCTTCTATACATAATGCTGTCTTGTTTTGTTTGGAACTAGTCAACTATATCAGTAAAAGTCAAACCAATCAATTATATCTGTAAAAGTCAAACCAATCAATTATAGAAGAAAGTATTTTTGGAATCTGCTAGATAATTTTACATTTTCTTTACCACAACAGTTGTGGATATAACAGTGGTTAGCCGAAGTTTTCAGAGAGTACTAAAACTTATATTTTCTAATTTTTTTGAAAACTTTATGATATTCAAATGTCTAAATAATTCTCTGAAATGATGTAAAACTTATACTTTTATGTGGATATTTAAGCGGTAGTGCCTATGTACAAAATGTAAATAATTTTAAAGTAATCAAACTTTTAAGAAACTCCGAAAGCATATAGTACTAGGTAAACATTTATTTTTGATTTATTATTTAAGTATTGATTCTATGTTAAAGGAAAACAGCAAAAACTTTTATTTGATAAATTATACAGACTGAAATATTTTTTATAATGTCATTCAAAATTAAATTGCCCTTTTTTTCTCAAAATTATATGGCTAAAGAATTCAGCATCACTGCCATCAATGATTTATCCTTTTAAGTAACATGCTACAATTTTAAAACCGTCCGTAAAGGTTCTGTTTTTATTGAACTAAAGAAATACAATATAAAAATTTCCTTCTTTCCTTCTATGTATCATTATATCTACTTTATTAAACTATTATATTCTGACCGTAAAATAACTTTTAGTTCAGTTTCATATTCCCCCAATCGCAGTTAAAAATCTGAAAATATTTAACTACATTTAAAAAAAAAATAGGATGATACTTTTCTCTTTCTTAATATTTTTTTTTCCTTTTTTCAAGTTTTTTAAGGAATTCGTTCGATGTCACTTCTATCCAACTTTTGCCACTTAGCCTCTTTCACTTTCTTGCGTACCTCCTCAAATGTTTAATTCAAACGTTTTGACATCCGTTTTAGTAGTTCATCCTGCATAATGCTGCAAGAATATGATAAAGACATACCTAGCTGAATATGTATTTTGCATAAAAACTCTTTTAAATCTTAGAAAAAATTGTGCCAAAAATCTATTAAGAAATGAATATGAATGATGTCTTATTCAACGGAAAATAATGCGAAGTTTATGGAAAATATTAATTTTTCGTCTTACCTTATAAACCTTACTGTCCTCCCTTATGAAAATATATGTAGATTTTATTCAGTGTTTTCAGTCAAGAAGCGAAACTTGCCTTGAACACATTAAAACTACTTTTAATATTTTCTTGAATTTTTAAAACATTTTTATAAAGATATGACGTTTTATAAACTGTACTTTAAATTGCCTTCCTGGAATTGCTTATTTTAATATTTATTACCAAGATTGCAATTTACTTGACCTTTGAAAATCTAATAGAATTATTGAAGAATCATGGTTCATAATTTTTGTGCTTTTGTTTTTTGTTGATGCATTTTATGAAACGCAATAAAGGGAAATACAGTATCAAAATCACAAAACCGTATTTCTAGCGTTGGTTCTATTTCTAACATGGAAAATATTTGTAGCATAATAAGTAAACTATAAGTATGATCTGAAATGCAGTGTGTCTCTCTAAATAAGTTATTCTAATAATAATATAACTAATGTGAAAATTTTAAAATCTGAGATAAAGCAAATGATAGAAAATTTTATAACCATTGGGAGTCAATTTTATAATAATTTATGTCATCATCATGGAGTTTTCCAACTGAAATACGTAAAGTACCATCATCGAATATTTTAACTCTAATATTTATATTTAACAAGTATTAAAATTAAAATTTTACTACAACATTATATTCATAATTTCATTAATGTTTTAATTTTTCTGGTTATTCTGTATGCAGCGAATACGCTTTGTAGCAATGTTCGGTTCGGAGATTGTTGTCTTAAGCTCTTTTTTAATTTCAATGAGTGTTTGACGCTTCAGTTCAACAATGAAGGTTCAATCATGTATATTTACAAATTATCAGTTCTCTAAACCCCACTAATGGACGGGTTGACCTACAGATGATCTAAATGAGAAGTACTGATTGAAAAGTTCTATAGTACTATGTCTAGTGGATATTTCACCAATTTTATGAGAAAATACCAAATTCACAAATCATACAACTACACCAGTGGCGTTCGAGTATCACAAAATAGGTGTTATTTGTGGGGAAGTCTCAATTACTTTTTGACAGCGAATTTGTAAGAAGATCCGAGAGAATATTCCCAACAGATAACGAACAACAAAAATTTAAGTACCGGTTTCTTCTAGCCGATTAACTAATGCAAATCATTAGTTTAATTATTTTCCTCTTAATTAAAAGAACTGCTTTTCTAGAAAAATTATAAAAACTCCCATACTGAAACACTAAGTAATTAATTAACTTGAAGACCAATCACTTCCTCGCATATACCACCAGCAGAATACGGCCTTGAATATTTTAACTTCCTCGGAACAGTAACACACCTATATAGATCTACGAACTTCTCCAGTTCGCCCCTTAGGCCTTCCTGGTGGCAGACTGGTCGGTAGCCAAGGTCGCCAAGCATTTCCGCCGCGAGGGTGCCAAGCCGCGACGAGCACCCGTTTTTTGACACGAAATGATCGTTAGTCACTCAGAAAGCGTGAAGGTTTCTCGGGCGTAGGATTTATGGGGAAGAAACGGTATCGCTCTTTGACGGTGTTGCGAGACTTTAATTAGTGCTGGGCGGTATATTCTAATTTTGAATGTCAATCGGTGGTCACTTTTTTTTGTGCTTGTGGGTTGATATGAATGATATCTGTGACTGTAGAAATTTTTCTTTTGGTTTTAACTGGAAAGAAAATTGTAGTCGAGATTGTGAATAAGTTAAAGGATTTCTTTCGAAGTGATATCTGTAAAGTACTTGATAAAGCTGTGAATAATGGGAATAGGTGTATGGAGTTTTTTCCTGAAGAAAATTGTGTGTAGTTACTAATGGTATTTGTTGACAGCACTCAATAATTTTACTTTATTACTTTTGTGTTGTTGTTTTCTCTTAAATCATATTTTACACTACTATAGAAAATTTAAAATAGAAAGATGGTACATTCAAATGCTTTTTACAGTAAGTAACAGCTAATGGAAAAAACAAATGTAGAACTCACACACAGTTGTAAGCAAATGATTTATACGTGTGATAAATATTTTATACGTGTACTACAATTATTTTTTTTCTTAAAATTTTGTTACTGACACAAATATCCAACAGTCACTTTAATGTAACATTTATAAATAGTTTAGGATGATTTTTTCATTCAAAGATAAGATATAAAAGTGTAATATTGAGGAGCTAATTTTATTTTTATGCCTCCAAGTTAAATCCTTTTCACTGTTAAGAATATTTAAACAACTACTTAATTAAACAGGAGAACACGAGATTAATCAAAGATTAAAACTAAGTTTAGAAGATTAAAAATCATGCAACACAAATCGCTCTCATAAGAAAGAACCAACTCATATCCATTGCGAATGTTGCCGTATTTGGTTATTTTAGAGAAACTTTGTTTACTCATTTTAACTTAATTTTCTTAATTTGCACTTTCAAATATGCTTATGACTGTTAAGAACTTATTTAAATGCATATAATAAAACGTATAGTTACAGTAATATTAAATCCAAGTAAAGAATTCGAATGTTTAAAAAGGCTTAATTTAACTATAACATCCTTATTGATAATAAATGGCATTGACTGGTGCAGACTGAAGTAGAATAAATAAGACTTAAACCAACAATTGTAACGTTAAGTAAAAAATAACTATTACCTGAATAAATAAATCAAACATACGGCAAACATTAATCTTTTCTACTTTTTGCATGACATATCACTTACACAAATCCTTTCATTAGATGACTTTATCTTAGAAAAACCAGATTATGTCAGATTTGAGTTACAACTAATCCTCTTATAGCTAAAACTGATGCATATCATTACCATTTTTATAGTTGAAGACCTTTCCGGTGCTAAGTGTGAACAGGAAGCCAAGAGAGGTTTTATTCTAATCTTTGACACTATATATTCGTAAGGAAATCACTTTTTTAAAAGGATATGCAAATAATAATATTATATGTTAATATCGTATAGTTTCATTTAATTCTATGTGTTCCTAAGGAGTTTTGATACATAAATACATATATAAAGGGATAATGCGGTTTTTTTTTTATAGAAATGGCTTAATATACTTATTGCTATTAAAAATCAATTTAAAACCACAAAAGATAATTTAACCAAGCTTTTGTTAAACTATTTTAGTTACGTTTAAATTTGAATTCTTTATGTTGAACTAACTCTATAAAAACAGGAATAATTATTAATAAAGAAATTAGAACTATTCTTTTTAGCGGGGTTCGATAAGTTTTGTCCTAGATTTTAAAGGATAAATTTTCGAGCTCAAAAATATTAAAAGGAAAGTCGTAAATTGGGACTCTATGATCATATAAAATATTCCATACCTTATTTATACAAAATATGTAGTGAAAGGAAAAGGCACTCTTTGTTTCATTTCAAACATAAACGTTTTTATTTACAAGACGGTCTGGTCTATATCTTATTTTTCTTTTGTAGGGTATTTATTTCCTTAGAACTATCGGTGAAAAATAATGCGTTTACATTGTGATTATTTTCATTCAAACCACAACTTACAAATGCCTATTTTCAAAAACTGGACGTATAAACAACATAATTATCAGTTATATGAATAACCCTATTAACAGACACAATACAGTATCTATTACATCCAAACGAATATTTCCCTACATTAAATTTAGGCAGCAACACCACTTCCCTTTCCTGTTACCCTTTCATAACGGTGCCATTGAAAGTACCCATTCAAATCTCAGATCGCACCGATGACACCCATTGGGAACAGCATTTCGATCAAATTAACAACGAAGCCGAACTCTTTATCGATAATTACCCATCGATAGGAAATCGATTGTTACGAGAGACGATGGTGATGTCGAGGAAACGATGCCCAACCTATTTTTTTCGGCGCCTGGAGGAAGAGTGGAAGAAAAGTAAGCTTCTTATCATGATTAGGGATTGGAAAAGGGAGAAAGAACACTCGGCGAAAGGGAAACTTAAGTGATGGGGAAAGCAGCGAGGTGAGAAACCTCTGGGCTATGATGTCCAGTGTGACGAGAGAGAGAGATGATGAATACTGTGATTCATCTTTTTAACTGATAGGGATCTATCCGGTTTTATTGTTCTTTGTTGTGTGGGTTTCTATTTGATGTTACCCTATGAATATTAGAGCTTTAAGGGTGCTGTTAGCTTTGCTGGATATCATTGGTTCTAGAACATATTGTTTGCGATAATGGCGTTCGAAGTTAATAGCATATTATTTGAACAAATCTATGAAAATATACAGCTCATAATGAATGTAGTTTAAATCACACTCTCATTCTCTTTTTGATTTACTAAATAGAAATAAGCTCAGCGATTGGAGGGAGTTCAGAGCCTTTCGTTTTGATCTCCCCGTTTTCCCATCTCCATTCAAATTCAAACTTAATTTTTTATTATTACCCTTTTTTTTCTTAATTTCACCCATTTTTTAATCTAAAAATTTATGTATTAAAAATTTTAAAAATAAAGGAAGTTAGAGATTTATGTGTTTAAATATAAAAAGAGTAAAATTTTAAGATTTAAAAAAACTTAATAAATAAAAGAGTTCAGAATAGAAAGTTTTTCAAAAGGTTTACATTTTTAAAAAATATACTGCTTGGAGATCTGGGGTTCTTTCGACACTCTACGCTCCAGAACCTGCCCGTGACAACAAAATATTACATTTATTAAAAAAAAATAGCTTAACTGTATGTACTACAGCAAATGTTGGGAAAATTTTACATTGACAAGATTATGTAAATAAAAAAATCATATAAGATTAAAACATTCATTTTAAATTAGAATAATTTTAAATACTTTTCAAAAATGTATACATGGTCAAAATGAAGGCAGGCTGGGGGTTAATACCAGTGGCAAAGCATGAGTTGCAGACAGGGGAAGAGCTACATAAACACAAATGATCCAAATTTCAACCATTTCAAGAATTTCGAGAAATTATGATTTAAAAAAATAATACCTATAACTTCTAATAGCACGTGAAAGTACTAAATTTGAAATAAGACGGTAAAAAACTAATTTTACGTTTCAATCGAATTGGACCAGATATTGATAAGCTCCCAGCGCTTCTCCTGTGTGCAACTTACGCTTCGCCACTGGTTAATACTGTAAAATTTCATTTTGATGTATATTAATTTTATTTATTACTAAATGGTTGGAAAGCTTATTTTCCTATAGTAGAAAAACCTCAAATAATATTTATAGCATGGAAAATGGGATTTTAAAAGAAAATAATAGCGAATGAATTAGTTTGAAAACTTCATCATCATGTTTATATTGAATTTAAATAATGTTATTGTTTTTGAAAATACATTTTGAGGTATAACTTGAAATAAAAAATGTAATATGCGTATAGTATCAAATGAGAACTTTAACATTAGAGATATATCGATCAAAGTGTAATTATGTTTACTTAATCATACAAATCTAAAATAACTATTAAAATAATTATTTATACTTTTCAAACCCATCATCCTTCAAATATTTATTATCTGAACAAGCTAAAGAAATAAATATATAAAAACTGGAATTTACCCTTGTATTAAATAAGGTATAAAATTCCACTCTCTGAAATATTTTTTCCAAGTTAATGTTTAGAGTAATGCATCACTTAAAATGTTTATCGTCATTTCTACGGTTCTTTTTAAAAACTAAATGAAGGAATCATCACAAGGTTAAGAAAATGAGTTTTCAAGAAGCTATCCAATTTCTCTTACGGACAGGTTGTCAAGTTATTTATTGCGAATCAATTGAAGATCTCATTCTTCTAATCAGGGGCAATGAGCCATTTCCAACCGAGTACAAAAGGACAAAAGAGTTTTGTGGTAATTCGGAAGTGAATGAAGGAAGTAATTAGACATTGTGCGGAAACATAGAAGGTATATCACTCACTCTTCTATCTTCGGACTTCAAAGTGAAAAGAAATAGGAAGCGTTACACTATGAAAAATAAAAGCCCAGCTAATCCCGTCAATGCAAGCTGGAGTGATATAAAACATTATATGACAACATTTATTTTATGGACTTTAATGGAGCTGCATTTAAACTGTTTGAAATAGTTTATCTGAATGAAAACTAACTTGAAATAAATACTTCCTTCTTTTTATGCATAATAGTTATTGTGCAGCTAAAATAAAAAATATAAATGCATTTGAATGATACCTTATTAGTTTTGAAAAAAATATTTGAAGGAGTGTTGTTTACTAAGGAAGGAAACCGCTTTTACGTAAATATAAAACAAAATGTTTCAAGTATGGTTTTTAAAATAGTAACACATTACTATATGTAATAAAGGTTTAAATAAGTTACTGACTATGGGAAATGTATTTTACTGACTCTTGAAGTTTAAAAGATAAACACATCTTCATCTTAAAATTACTCTTCAAATAATACACTTGTTAGATGTGCCACTGTTGCTCCATTTCCATAAAACTTTAAAAAAAGTTTTAATAAAAATAATTCGAATTCATATTTTATTTGTAATATACTCTTTAATAGTTATTCAAAAGCACAAGTTTGAAGAATAGAAGAAATATGCGCTCTAAATCAGTGCGCTTAATTCAAGCTATGCTATAGAAAACTAATAGAAGTGATAAATAAGGGATGCTTATGATTGTTTGACTTGATTTCATGTAGATAAGGAGATGGAACAATACATATGGATTACGGCGTTTCCATTTATCCAGTGCCTTTTGGAATCCGGCAAGACCGATTGGACGAATCGTAGAGAAACAAAACTGTTTTGAAGCTTTTTATTGTGATTCGTCCAATCGGTCTCGCCGGATTGCCGCATCGTAAGCGCCGGATGAGTGGAAACACTCCTTAACTCTTGGATGAGGGAAATAATGGATACACCATAAGAGTCGTTGCTTGTAAAAAAGACAATACCAACATCAGTCAAAATGTTTCTTTACGCCCATTCCACCCTATAGAAAAACTACAAACTTTTTTTTCATGACGAGTTTACCCTGTCAACTTTTTCAAACTTCACGACCAAGCTATTGAGTTAACCCTTATTTCTTATTGGAAACTTTTTCAAACGATTTGTTTTCTCATAAACAGCTTTTTTATGAGTTCTCCCTTTGCATACGCAACATCTGTATGACAGATAAAAGGAGAATTTTTCCAAAAGAAAAGGGGAACCTCTTGAATGATTCACAAAAATTAATGTCATATTATTGTCAAAAATTCATGCACAATTGCATTATTTTCCAATTAGACTTAATATCTTCAATGAATCAATTCATTACTTTCAACAGGCCCGATAACTGTTAATCCAATTACTAGTGAGCAAGAACATTCCCCATATCTAAGCACCGAGTTAAACGACCTGCAATTTCGAATAACACTTTGATTCCACGTACTGGATTACCCTTATTTTCCTTCCTAATACCTAACTCTGCGTTGATGGGAACGTCTTTAGCTTTCACTAGGATCTACCGAAGGAAACGTATCGAAATCGGGTCAGTAATCTTCCGAGTGCCGTGAGAATGCAATCCTCATCACGCAACATTCATTCCAAAAGAAAATGGCGCGTTATAGAACATACCACTTTCCAATCCGAATATTTGAATTTTGGTAGATTTTTTGTAGGCCAGTAGGGTGCACTTCGGTCTGATAAAGTCTGTTGATTCGCTTGATAAGGGGTTTCATTGGTTGGAATTTGTTATTGACTCGTAGTTTCCATTAGATTTGTACTGAGAGCTACTGACCAGTGGTGTTCTGTTGATATATTTCAAATAACTTCGGCTGAGAAATGCGGTTTTTTTTTAAATTTTATATTGTAAACGATTAGGGGAGAGTGGGGGTACAGGCACTTTTTACAGTTGAATTTTTCATAATTTCTTAAACTAATATACAGCAAAAAAATATCGTGCTTGAAAATATGATATTTTTTCTTTAAATTAATTGGTAATTACTCAATTTTTCCTGACAAATTGGATAATTAGTTGTCAATTGCGTACGATATTTTTAAAACTTTGAAAAAGTAATTTAAATAGAGCTAGAGAAGGAGAAAAACGTTTCAAATAGTAAAATGACAATTACCTTGTATAATGAAGCAATTACTTATTTTATTTGCATATAATTCTTAGCATAAGTTATATGTTATGGCTCAAGTATCCCCACTCTAAGTGGATCAGGTATCCCCATCAGCATCTTTTTTGTTTAATGGGCTTTTACTATATAATGCATGCGTATTTTTTAACGAACTTTCCATATTTTTACTACCTTCTTTTGTTGTGATAACGACATTTTTATATTTTGAAAGGATGGTAGTTTAATGTTAATTAATTCAAATAAATTTATTCCCTTTATACTTATATAACCTAAGCATGATACATTCAAAAGTCCATCTTTAAACTATTACTAATGGTATTATTTATAAAGAGAGTATTACTTGAAAAAAAAATATGTTTCATGACCTATAGGTGAGAGAAAATTAATTTTTTTTTACAAAAGTTTTATCAAAGTTCAAATAAAGTTTCTAAAACAATCTTTGATTCAGAATTTCAAAAATAATGTTTTCTTTCTAGTTGGAGCTAGCTTTGATTCGAAATTAGAGAACTTATAGTTTTTATCTCTCTGTAATTTGTAATGTTTAATGGATGATGAAAGAAGTTTAAAATAATTAAAAAAACGCGTTAAAATTTATACCAATAAATAAGTCACTTAACCACGTTTTTCAGCCGAATTGGTATTCATTACTCAATTAACCCTAATAATACTAACGATGTAGTTATGATGCGTGTCAAAAAACGTATCCGAAAGAACTTCGAATGGCCATTATTGACAACTGAAGCCAAACACAGGAAACGAAATTATACATTTCAGCCCTTTTCAATATCATAAGTTAATTAAATCAATCATAACGCAATGTCAAATATGATTTTCCAATCAAAGCTTCATGCTCTGTAAATTTCATTACCGTTCCCTCTGCCTGTATATTTGGGTGACCGTTTGGTATGTTCCAAGGGTTTTGAGATGTGAAGTATGAGTACTCAATGAGCTATGAAAAAAGGAAGAAAGTTCCCCATAAAATTGCATATGACAGTTATAAAAATGCAAATTAGTTTTTCTATTTGTAATGGAAGAAGGAGAAAAATTTCTGTAATCGCAGTAAAAGAATAAAAGTAAACGTTTGAGTAAGCAAACTTATGATGATCGTTTTGAACTAACACACATCTTAGATTTAATGTAAACACCCGTATTAATTGTGTTACAAAAATATAGGCTGATAAATGAAAACATCGATTAATACAAAATGCTTTCAGGGTCATGAAATATTATTTTTTCAAAATCCAGAAAATGACTTTGACACATTAAACAATAATTATAGTTAAATTTTATTTTAAGTTCTACATAATACATGTCTACAAAAAATTCTTAATAAGCTTTTCTGTCTAAACTATTTCTCTTAGTAAATATGTTTACTATTTTATTCAATTATATTGCTTCAAATGCATTTTCCATTAAAATAAAGGGGCAAATACAAGCTAAAACTAGGAGAGATTTGGAAAGTTTCCTTAATTCCACCCCTCTGTGTGTGTGTGTTTCTTTTAATTTTTCTAGAACTAAGTATATTTTCCTAAAACGTATTAGACGTACCGGCATAGGTGTGAAATAAAAAAAAAACCTAAAAAACAATATATCATTGTTTAACTTTTGCTAAGAAGGGATATTTATTGGGCCATATATCTAATTCCAAATCTTAAGTATTTTCAAGATATTCACCCCATAAATCCCCGCCTTAAAAGAGCTTGAGGATAATTCGACCAATCAAATTACTAATGTAGCACTGGTTCAACTCATTTTCCGACCCTGATCACGTTTTAGTTGTGTGTTTTTGTCTCTATCACGCACATTTCTCCAACAACCTTTGTCAAAAACGCGTGTCGAGAAATCGAACAAGTCTATAATTTGTTGGGAGTGGTTAACGTGCTAAAGTTCCTTATTAATTTGTCCCAAATGGCCCCATTACCAATACTAATTGTTTCAATTTTAGAGGCGCATAATTTGAATTTATGGCAAAACTTGAGTGATAACAATAACAGTTGTTTGTTTCCTTTACAAAGAACAAGTGACTTAAACATCATTAGGAAATGGAACTTTTAACCTACATGTTTCATAACAACCTGATACAGTTGTAGCTGTAATTTAATTAGAAGTGAAAAGTGTAGTATCAGTAACAGTCAAACTGCTTATTAAGAGCATTAAGAGACCAACACCTTTGGTTAGAGTACCTACTCATTATAAACAGGTTATGAAAATTCTGCAGTTTTAGATGTATTTTTTTTATTTTATCAATTTTTTTAAGATCGTAAGATAAAAGAATACATCTGAAAAATAAAAAATAAATAAAACTGAATTACTTTCCCTGGTGTAGAAAAAAAGTAGTTTGCTCGTTATAACCAGGTTTTTCTCCTAACGTTTAAATGTGTATCAACCAAACTATTCTTTATCCACTCAATAAAACTGTACTTTCATTATTATCGAAATATCTACAGGGTGTCTCAAAAGGTTGATTTCGGTTGGGGGGGGGGAATGTTTGCACAGTACACTATTCAAAGATTATTCAAAGTCACCTATGAAAGTGGGATTGCAAACGCACTCCTGAGTTTTGAGTGGGGGCAAAAATTGCCACAGAGCAATGAAAGATAAGATAGGATGTTGTGGACAAACGGTTGGGGGTAAAAATAAAATTTTAATGTCAATTATCATGTTTTAACAGGTTCCTAACCCTATTTTATGTAAGAATTTTTTTTTTCAAAGTCGCAAAAGGATTTTCTTTAAGTAGGATACATTCCCTCAAAGTTAAGCAACGACCTTTTGAAGCATCCTGTATAAGTGAGATAACTGTTTTCTCCAAAAGGTGATGAAGTGCAACAATTTAACCGTAACAATGCAAAAGTAATATACAGGGTGAATAGGAAAGTCCCTTTACCCTGAAATAAATTGCTAGCGGAGCAAGCTAAAGCTATGCAGTTAAGGTAACAGTATAGTAAAATGACTATGCGCAACCGAATGCAAGTGACCGCACCGCCCTCAGTGGCGGACTTTGGAAGTTAGCCATTGCAAATCGAAAACTAAAAGAGGTAGAACAAAAATTTCAAAATTTAGAAAATTGTTGCCAATATAATAAAAAACACACTGAAAAAATTTTTCATGAAAATATCTCAAATATCTGCGGAGATATAAGCGAGTGAAGATAGCACTTTTTCAGGCCTCAAAAAAGAAAAAAGTTCAAAAATCTACTAGTTTCTTTGATTTGTCTTTATTTAGCTAAAAAAGGCAAAAACTACTTATAATAACACTGAAAAACTTGTAAAATTTTTGAACTCTTTGTAACTTATTTCAGGGTAAAGGAACTTTCCTTTACACCTTGTATATATTCTGAACTGCTTTGCCGAAGAATGTTATTTTTAATTGCAGTAGTAGTGAATTAAATTTTTTACATCGAATTAATAAAAAATTTGATACTTTAAGCTTGAGGGTTCAATTTCCAATCCTTCCTAATTCCACGTATTGCACGCGTTCAACAGTAGCAAGATTGAGGTTGTGCCCACATAAATGTATCAACAATGGGCCATTACGATAAACATTACTGCATTCGTTTCACAATGACTCCTAACTGTCTTTAATCGACCTTTGCTTGGAGGAAACTGGCAATGGCAATTTTCTTTGTAATTTTTATGATTACTTTTGAAACCTTGGCCTGAAGCTCACTGGAGGTATAAATTTAATACAGAAGTGATACATGGACAATAGAACTGGCATGTAAGTCATAAAAATTAACTATTTAGTCTACTAGAACAATCTTTCTTCTCTGAACTATTCAAGGTCTTTAATAGTTTTCGTTTTAATCTATTAAAGCTATTTATTGATATCTTAAGGCGTATCATGAGACTTGATGAATTGAAAAACGAAATGCGTTCAAGGAGTTCAATTAGGCAGGTGATGAAAATAGCGAAAAAACAGTTTTCCTGGTGGAAAACCTGAATATGGTAATTTGCACCGCTCCAATAATGCAAGGATAATTTCCAAAACTCCATTCAGGGGTATATGAGATTTGTTAAGCCTTGGCCATTATTTTGGTGAAACTAATTTTCTCCTCAAGTTTTGAAGGGCTTCGTAACGCATATTCTTTTTGTATGAAGTTTAAATAGAAATAACTTCCGTTTAAATTTAAAAACACCGTTTAAATTATTCAGTTTTATGCTTCTAAGAGGTAAATGTATTTTAAAAAAGTTTAAACTTATTTTAGAGATTTTAGAAATATTGGAATACCTAATATTTTTTTCAAAATGAACTGATAACTCGTGTACATCTTTTAGTCAAAATGTAGGATAATTCAAAAATTTTCCGTGATATTTTTAATTTGTCATCAGTAAATTAAACCTTTTTAATTAGAAGTTCTGAATAATCTGATCTTTTTGGGCTGTAGCTTAGAATTATCCTATTTGTTTTGTACGATTTTTTCGAAACATTTAATAGAACAACACCATACTAATATAATAAATTTTAATTCGTAAAATATTTTTATGCCAAAAATTTTTTTCGACCAAATGTAAACAAAGGGTTTTAGATGTTCTCAAAACATAATAATCGATCACGTTTATGATTGAGACATCTTTCTCATAAAACTGTGTCTGTCTGGACTGCAAATATTTGTTCACACGTATTGTATAACATAACAATCACAACGGGACATTATAAAACAGGGGACAAAAACTCCTTTGAATTTAGGATCCCATCCTGCAATAAATATTTTAACTAGATCTCTTCCTATTCAATGGTAATCAAACGGCTCTTGCTTGCTTACACTGATGTCGGATCATCTGCACTGTCTTCTACCATCCTACAAAGGTGACACTGCGTGACTAATGGACACGGGATGTGTGTCAAGATAGACGACATTTCATTTATTCGGTTTCAGACGATGTAGTTTCGTTCAGTTTTTATGGGGCGAGTGGAAATTGGTTTTTGAATTTAAATCCACAGCGGTACCATAGCTGACTGGTATTTTAATTAAATCACCTCTGACACGTTGAGTCGGAAAGTAGTTGCTCAAAGAACTAATTACCGTCAACAAATAAAATATCTAGTTAGTTGTTTTTAAAATTAATGTCATTTACTTTTATATAGATACGTTTGCATTAACTATTTTCAATGATTTGCATAACTTATTTTCACCATAACTAATCGTATATGAAAATGCACATTTTGTTAGGTATTTATTTATTAATGCGGAATGTCTATACACACCTTATGACTTTAATAATTAAGAAAACATATTATTAGCTATAAAAAGAAACAAATTGTAAATTCATGAAAAGTGTAAAATTTTTAAATTATCATTAACCATCTGAGAACAAGTAAATTGAATCGACTATACATATTCGTAATTACCGTATTAAAAGGATACCCTTCCCCAAGTAACTATTGAAAGTGATGAATGGTTAATATAAAGTTGCAGAGAGCAGTTCCAAGAAGTGTTGATGCAGCGCGAATTTTTGTGCAAATTCCTGTCAGTTTTGGGCTGCGAACTTATGACAGTGCCTGAAATCGTTTTATTTTCATTTTTTTATGGTTAGCTTTAAAAAAAATTTCAGTGATGTATGGAAAGCAGATATCCTAAGGCTTTTATAAACACATCTTAGTCCCGTAGGGTTTATGTTTATGCCATATAAGTATCTGGCGTACGTGTGGTTGATGTAAATAGTAGACCCATTTAAGAGGAGAAAGAGAAACAAGAAAGGGTTCAAAGTAACTGAGGTATACTCTTTTAACATCTACATCTTAACCTACGTTTATTTAATAGAATGAATGACCCCTGTAATTAAAAAATTTCTTAGAAGCTTAGTATTATAAAAACTTAAAATGAAAATTTTATTAACCCTTATAACTGGTCATGCCAACTCAACATTTATCACACAACTAAGGGCATATGGTGAATTTAGTTCACCATGTAATTATAAACCTATGCCTATGGTAACAAGATAATTGTTTTACATTTTTTAGGCCAAATACAATAACCGTGTGTGTTTATATGAAAGTAAAATATAACTTAAAATAATAGGCATTTATTTAACTTCATCTTTTATAAAATTTCAAAATATACAAGTATTAATTTTGTTTCTTCATGATTTTGTGAATAAAATTTAAACTAGAATTTTTTTTGAATGTGTGAATGTGTGTGTGTTCACAACACTCTATTGTATAGTCATTTTAGGTGTTTCTACATGCCACGGATGGTAGGAAACCGAATTTCTAGTGTGGCGCATTCCGTTAATCAGAGAGGAACGGTACAAAAACTTCTCTTCAACTCTTAATTTCAAATGAATGATAACAAAAGACATCACATGTCATTCAGCAAGAGACACTTGTAGGTTAGTAAAAGGAAGGAAAAGTTTAAGGGCGTAGCAGAAATAAAAGAGCAACCTTTTAAATCAAATGGCGAATTAGTAAGTTCACTAGCCCAACTAGTTAAGGGCAGAAACATTCTGAACTAACAGAAGTGTTGAAAAACTCTTTGCACTGTGTCAGAATATTTCAGAAAATATAATGAACCAAAAAAAAATAAAATAAAATAAACAAAATAAATGCAAGATTAAATAAAAAAAAATCTCTATGGGTTTATTAGAGCCACAATTTACAGAATTTAAAATAATAGGATTTTCCCATTAGGCAAAGATCATGCAAACACAAGAAATGAACCTATTCAAGATCATCTCTACAACAACGACAGTGAACTTCACTTTGAAGAGCATTTTAATTTCTATAGGAGTAACACATTATCTTGACTGACAAGGGGGAAATGTGTAATCTTAAAAGCCAACTCATGCATGAAACAGGAGAAAGAGGAAGATCAGCAAAATATATTACCAACTATTTTACGAAGAGGATGTAGTATTTTAACTTTAAACGCACATGGAAGCAATATTATTGTCAAACTCTATTAATTCTCTTATAATTAATGGTCCGCGCGTATTTACGCATCAGTAGTGTTCATTCTACGTGTAACTTTACTTTAATGATTACTGATAAAAGAGTTTCCAAGCCAGCCATTTTATTAAGTCCTTGTGAAAGGAGAGAACTATTGCCCTGATAATTGCTTAATGTATGTTCGCTGAAAAACTAATGATGTAAACTTTCATTGTAAAAAAAATTCAACGCAATTTGTTTTTCTTAAAAGCACTTGTTATTCAATGTACTACTCCTATAAACAATTTAATTTGTTGTTTAGATACAAATAATTTTTAGAACCATTATAAAGAATACACATTCGACTATCCATTTCAATAAAAATTTATAATATTTGGGTTTTTACAAATTTTTAAAACCCTTAAAATTTTAAAAGAGTCATGAAAATTTCCGTAAAAATTACAGTATTATTTTTTTAAACATTGAGCCTAATAAGTCTTAAATTAAACATAGAAGGACAGTTTTTATGATTCCTGTTTAAAATTAAAACCCTAAACTTTCTTTTTATCCTACACTACGCCAGGGTAACCCTATACTTTCAATCCCAGACCGTCCAAGATTTCATTAAATCCTATAGAAAATTTAGAGTGGCCAGGACTAAAAGGGTCAATATACTATGTTATACATTTAACAGCCGTATTCACCCCTAACCTAACCTAAGGTTATTATAGAATCAAAACTTCAAATTGGTAGTTGAAAAAGGGAAACAAGTTTTAAGCCAATCAAAAGTTATCGAAAATGCTTGATTCCAGGTTAACCTTAGGTCAAGTTAACGGTGGGTACAGCCGTTTAACTCTTTCCTGGGGAATTTCGGCTCACACAGTTCACGCTTCTGATGATACTGGTTAGTGCAAGTACTCAAGTTTTTCTGACCACACCCTTTAATTTAAATATTCATTCTCCTGCTTCTTTAGGAATTATAAGCAATTTTAAAGTACTGCTTTTAAAAGGAAAACTAGGTATTTCAACGTTAAATAAGTATGGATGATGAAATAAAAAAATACCCCGTTAAAGTTTTGAAAGAGTTACTATAGGGTACTCTCTAGATTTCCATATTAAAGTGATTAAAGAACACACGAATTCCTAAGATACAATTATTGAGGAAAGAAGCTATACAATGCATTCAAAAGATGTATAAAACTGAGGTAGCGTGAAAAAAAAATCGATTGTTTTTTAATCCATATCGTACAGAATTTACACAATTTTGAATGAATTTTTCAGGAAATTGCCAAAATATATTAAAATCAAAAAATTAACTAATTCTTACTTCGCTTTCATCCAAGAAAATAGGCACCGCTTTTTCCTGTAATAAATACATGCAGTACCTGGGACTAGCTTTTAAGAACCCTAATTTTACTGCCTTAATGCTTTTTCAAATTTAATTTAATTTTCTAATTAATTTGTTTAAAAGTAAAATGTCTGGTAAGTTCTTTGCATCCACATTGGATCTTCCCAGGTGTTTACCTAGGGGGCGTGCTCTGCAGTTTCAGAAACGCCGGAGAAGTATATATGATAAAAATCGCCCTGTGTTAGTGTCATTTAAATGCTGTCATTTAAATGAGTACAGAAATAATTGATTCCCTATTGTTTACCATCTAAGCGCTTGATTGTTGAAACAACCTCGTGTGAGTATTGCTAAACTAGAGGGATTTTTGACCTACTGCTAAAAAAAAATTCATTTACACAATGGATGGGTAAAAAACATTTTTAAAAATTACTTTACTAAGGTAAATATAAATGTTTGTTCCTAGAATTTCCCATTTGAAAGACGGAGAGGAATTTATTTATTTAAAAAGAAAGTTTTCACAGAAATAAAATACACTCTATTTAATTTGAAAAAATTGAATCGCAATGTTTTATGTGCATAATAGATTCATTAATACTTAGTAGATTTACGATAATTTTACCTAGGTAGTAACCTAATTTTGAAACTATATAATCATCCTAATTTCGTTACCATGGACTTTAGATAATTCAACAAATCCACTAAAGATGTCAAGGCTTTGAAATTTTAGAAAAAATTAAATCAACCGGTAAATAAAACAATGGGATACATTAATGAATTTAGGGTAGAGTATCCAGTGTATTAGTAATTGTAATGTATAACTGAAAAGTAATACATTGCTAATTGTGTAGGAAATTCTTCTTTATTATATTGTATTTAAAATAATGCAATAGAATTATTGATATCCTATTAAACACTGGGTGCCTTACGGCTTATTTTTTAATTGTTTTAGGTTCCACAAAAAAGTTTACCTAACAATAATTATTTTTAAAACCATATTTCATCCCAATTATATACATAAAATATTTAATTACCAATTCATCAATGCCACACTTCATATAATACAAGCACATCATTATATTTCAAACAAAGTGCAAAGTGTATTAAAAAAAGGAAATATTTTCAGTCATATTTTTAAAGTAATACGCTCAGTAACAGTATTATCAAGTGATTTCCATTTGGAGAAAAAATAATAATACTATGAGCACAAAAATAATACCATGAGTGCCAAAATAATACTATGAGCACAAAAATAATACTATGAGCATAAAAATAATACCATGAGTGTCAAAATGATACTTAGGAGTATAAAAATATGCTCCTCTGGAAATTAAAATATCTACACGTAAACTTCAATGTGATACGAACATATACAACTTGAAAAATTTTTCAAGCAAATGGAAGCATCAATCAAAACATAAAATTTTAAGAAAAGTAAAATGTAAATTTTTAATTATTTTTAAAAACTAAGTATACCTAATATATGTGATGAACATAATTACTTATAATCACTCCCACTAACCAAAGGCTAAACTTGACTTACGTTGGAAGATGCATGGTGAGAGAGGCTATCGTCTGCTGCGTTGGGTCATTGGCACAGGGGTGTTCGCGCGGTGCAGGGGAGAGCGAGCGTTTGAGAGTCGCGCGGAGAAAGTGAGAACATTTTATCCCGAATCTAGTTCACCTCCGACACGCACCGCCTCCCAGACGATATCTTTTCCCGACGATCTTTCGACACCTCTCACAGGGGGGAATATACCGTATATTTTCAGATGAAGAATTAATTTTGGATTTGGAATACACACAGCGTCTGTATTATTCGATCTGTAATACCCTTTAAATGCATCTCAATCCTTTTTTCATTTCTTTTTATACACTTTTAATCTATCTAATTATAAATTATATCTGTCTCATTCTATACTTCGGTATTACCTTTTTAATAATTTTTCTTTTTCCCTTTTCATCACATTTCATTTTCTCTATTACTCCAATCTCTTTTCTCCCTTTCCCTTTCATTGCCTCATTCTCATTTTCAATTTATCACAGTCTATCCTTATACATTTTTCGCTTACTCTCTTATTTTCCCATTCTAGTTTTCACTCTTTTGTTCCCTTTCTCCTTTTCTCTCTAATTCCCTCCTTCTCTCTCTCCCTCTTATTCTCTTATACTCTTTTACCCTTCTATCTCTCATTTGTTATCGCATCCTCTCTCATACAATATTAAAAAGTCTTTCACATTTCAATCGTGCTAAATTTCTCTATTTTTCTATCTCTTCTAAAGTACAGGGATCATGTTTAACGTACTCGTTATAAAAACAAATCTTTGGCAGTGTAGTCTTACTATCTCCCCTTACTTTGTGGTAATTCGTTTTACGTTAGAAAAGATGGAAAGGGAAACATTCTGTCTCCTCAAAGCATCCATAAAAAACCTTCCTGTCTTTAAGTTTAGGATAAAAAGGGAATGGGACAAACTCGCACATTTATACGATGAGCTTGCATTTATTTCAAAAGATTGGAAGAGTAAGTTTAGTGTGTCATAGGTGTTAATATCAAGCGAGATTATAAGATCTCTTGAATAAAATTTATTCCAATACACTGCCTTCTTCTCGTTCTTGTTTCTATGTTCTTGTTTGTATGTATGATAAAAGGGCAATTGTATATAAATACTATTTTAGATGATGGAAATTGTCATGTAATAGAGCTTCATGCCTTTCAAAGCAGACTATTTTGTACGAACTAAGATTATTATTATTATACTAAGATACATTATACTAAGATACATTATACATTATAGATTATTACAAAGTATAGAATGTTTGAAAATAATTATGACAGTATTTTACGATAGTTTATGATACATGTGTTCATATGATCTTACCTCAATCTCCTTGCGGGAAAAAACCGCGGCGTACTTTTACCCGACTGCGCACTCTTACCCTTCTTTTCACTAAAACTAATTACCCATATGGTAATGATAAATATAACCTTCTTTAGTCCTAGAGTTGGATACATGAGAATCAATCCCAACGGTCATAGTTCTGAATATAATTTTATTTTATTGTAGTACCCATCAAAGAAAGTAAAATTCTGTCAGTCAGCCTCGGCAAAGATTTTGTGTGTTGCGTAAAACAGATTTTGGGACATTTAATTTAATTTCAAAGTTCTTGAATTTTTCACCTTTTTTTACTTAACAAGGAAATGGTTGGCAAGGTTAGGCAAGATGAAAAGCTGAAAGTGTAAAGTTGAATCTAATGCAAGTATCACAATTCTGCTTGATTATTAAAATTATTTTCAATTAATATGAAAGAAATGCACAGTAAGTCATTTGAATTCAAGGTTAGTCTGGGAATTCACAGTCGTTTAAAGTTAAGTTAAATGAAGAACCTAACTAGACTCCACTGAACATTTTTGCGGCCCAAAAGAGAAAGTCATAATCTTTTATGACTCTAAACTGTCAGTTTCCTCACTAAGCCAAAACCCGAGAGATGATATCATATAAAGGAAAACATTAAAATGACATATTAAGATGATAAGTATACTTTATGCAAACATGGGTTAATTTATGATTGGGATGTTGTTATAAATTTTGAAAATGAATTTACAGTTCACAAAAATTATCTTTTAAATAAAAATTAACAATGTTAATTAAAAAACTCCCCGAATACAGACGCTTATTAGTAAGTATTATTCATAATATAATCTAACGATATTTTCCTATTAAATTTTTATCTTCGCAAAAAAAGTTAAATTTGAACAAGAAAACACTATGGATTTATGTAATTCTCTGAGCCACTAAGGAATTTTCCTACAGATATTTCCCCAAGTTAAAAACTTTTGGCTCCTCTTACTTGATAAGGATATGTTTTTAATATCTGTCAGAAATGAAAACTGATAAAAGAACAAGACCAATATGAATGTTAGAACTGCGGAGGCCATTACAAGCTATTGTTAATAGATTGTTGGTTCGTAAAGCTGAAATGGTTATTTAAGGATTATATGAAGGATTTTAATGTTAGGTCAAGGATGAATAACGAAAGATACGTGCTTAGTTACTAAAAATGATTAACTGAATTTAAACATTAATACATTTAATAAAAAGCTATAAAAATAAGACATTGCATTTCAAATTCCTGTTAATGATTTGGCTAATAGTATCCTCTCAAAATTTTCTTAAAAATAGACTATTTGAAATGTAATATATTCGCTGAGGGAAATAGAAGTAGTATTGGTTTAAGAAGCATATTTTAATTAATTTAGTGCAATTTGATCTGTGAACCAATACTTTTATGATATATTGTTATGATTATATGATCAATCTATCAAAACATACCATGTAGGTATCTAAAAAAATAGGTTTTCAAAGTCATCATAAAAATAAGTCTATTTTTACTTTTCACCCTGTAATTTTTTATTTATTGAAAATAAACTGACGAAACAAATTTCCCTCTATACCTTTTTGAATATCTTTCATACAAAACATATATTTTTTTTGGGAGAATTTTAATTGAAGTAATTCAGTAGGACATAATTCATGAAATAAAAAAACTGAAAATAGATCCAAGGTTTCAAGGTTAGTGTACCTTGGACCTATGTCAAAAATCTTAGTTTATTTCTTATTTAATGGATATAAGCCTTATTTTAAGAAACTTTAAATTCTATGATGAGATTTAATTGTGTGAAGGTTAGTTGGAATGAGCTCCGAACTGATTCAGCCTCATCATATTTGGTTGCTTGCTTTCAAACATTTTCGAATGTACTTAATCAAATGATTCATAAAACATACTTGTCGAGGGGTTACTATTTTTGTAGTTATATAGTGTGGGGATGAAATATTTCCGATTTCCCCCATTTTCTTTTGAAAAATAATTGAATTGTTTTCACAGAAATATTACTTTCATGGTCAACCATGAGTAGTATTGCTCGTGTGTACAACAAGTGTACACTAAACCACGCAGATGTGTAAGCTCATAGATTTAGTTGGATCACTTTTCAGCATAAAAGTGTTTTAAAGAACTGTTTTTTGTCACCAAATTATAGATTTCCCTTAAAATTAGTTTTAGTCTTAAAACTAAATACTACTCTGCTTTTAAAATCGAAATATCAATGTAAAAAAGTCGGCATAGTGATTTTTTTAGTAAATCAAAGTAGTTTAGTGTATCTTGGACAGGTCCAAGGTACAATACTTTTCTTAGGCCCATGCAATACTTTTCCCTGTATTTTACTATTTTAGTTTTTAAAATATTTCAACAAAATTTATATATTTCTGAGAAATTTGTCTTTATGTTACTTAAATTAATATAATTAACATTTGTAAGACAAAATATTTTTTTTGTGGGAAGGTTTAGTTATTAAACCTATGATTTTTATACTCATATTTATAAAACAGAGGATACATAGAAATTCAAGGTGAGGATTAAGTTTCTAGGGAATTTATACACCTCTTATTCCTACATCACAAATTTCAACAATTGAATTGGAGAATTGTACTGTATTTGGGGCACAATACAGTATTACCTTTCTCCTTAATGTTTTACTTAATTTGGGAGTAGCCCTTCTAAGCAGGGAGAAGCGTATCCTAATCCACAGGAAAAACTAAATGTCTTTATTAAATACAATAAATTGTTTCGTATCAAAGACTATGAAAAATATAAACCATTTATATCTTTGTTTCATTTTATATCAAATTGAATGCAACATTTAATACGACTAACATTGAAATAGAATTTCAACCCGAATTATATGATTTCTTAGCAAAACATTACTGAAATTTTAAAAAAATTGTTTAGCGATCTTTTTTAAGAACTCGTATAGTATTTGTTATTTCAATCTAAGTAGATACCATGAGTTTACTTATTATTACTGTTTACTTATTATTAATTCCATGATTGATTTTGTTTGCATAATAAAAACTCACACAAAAAGGAATATCCAAACATGCGCAACCCATTTTTCTTGAATAAAAAATAACCTTATTCACTCTGAATGTAAAGGTCATAGAATTTTATATCCAACATTTAAACTTGTGCTAGATAAACAGCTTAATTCTAAAGATCGCGGCTTAGTAACAAATAAAATGAATCATTTCCGGCATTAAATGCTAGAAAGTGAAAGAAAATTTAATGAACGTTTTCTACGCGGGTTTACTTAGACAATAATAGTGCTTCCATAAAAAGTTCATTTTCATATGTATTAGTTAAGGATCACTGAGCAGTGGTTTTGAAAATGATTTCTCCAACAAAGGTCACATTTTAACATTTTACGTAAAATAAAAACTATATGGGAAGTTAAATTAAGAAGTTACGATGCTGTTTAAAGATACTGAAATTAATTTTTCTTTTTAATATTTAATATGGTAATAATAGTACTTTTAATGTTTGACAACACTATTCCATTTGATTTTTTGTCACTTAACAATATTAAATATACCTTGAACGTAAATTTAAAAAACATTTACAAGCGTGAAAAACACAAGAAACGAAGAAAAAGTACGCATTCAAAACCGGCGGGGAATAGGGAAAAGTAGGAAAGGAATAGGAAAAGTTTACTATGATACTAATATGTAATTTTCAAAACTAAATTTGTCTTTTTTTTGTACTTGTATCTTTAATAATATCTTAGTAATAAATTTAAGAATAAAGTAGGTAACAGTACAGACATTTTAAAGACAGATTATTTATAACTTGGTTTCCAAAAAATTGTGTTCTATTTTTGGCTGTAAATTGGATACGAAGTAACTCTCTGCTCTCATTCATATTGTCTGTACAACTGTGTATTATAAATTTTGAAATCTCGAAAGTGGCAGTCTTGTAGCTCACCGGATGAAAATGAAAGGGAGTCTCTCTAGTTTCAACTTACTTTTATATCCGATAAAATGATGTTAACATTATATTATTAAAGTTACAATATAATAATTATATTATTATTATGATTAAGCTTTACTATTTCTACTAGCTTTTACTACTTTTCAACATAATGCTCGAAGAGAAAACTTCAAATTCCAAGAAGGTACACTTATACCTTTCATCTGCATCTCAACAGATTATAAATTCAATTAACTACTCAACCATTTTGAACTTGACCTGCATAATGCATAACTAGTATAAACTTGGTAAAACCTTAATGAGATCAAGTTCATTAAATGGTATTGCTTGTCCTTTTTTTTCTACCAGTGATTAAACTTAAGGAATCGCTTGAAAAACGTTCATGCTTTATGGATTAAACGAGTCACCACAAATCCTCCATTGAAATAATATGAATTTTACATTATTTTTAACTATTACTTTTTTTCTGAAAAATGTTAGGAAAAATAAAAGTTTCAGTCTTTTTAGATAAGTTTTTTTCTGAAATTTCTTGAATATTAGATAAATAGGTAATTAAACATGCTATAGATTCCTGTTTGACTGCTATAATCATTTTTATAGCAAAAATTGAACACTAGTAAACTTAAATGTTTTTTACAAATGAAAATTTGTATTTTTAAATTACTTTGACTAAAAAGGGTTGAATAAAATTGATGTTTTTCCCTATGGTAATGTAGATTCGTCGTAATAATTATTGGTATGTTATATGTTTGAAGTTTTTAAAATGCCCGTATTATATTTCAAAATGGACACGAGTTAATTTTTACTGATTAAAAAGTATATGAAATATATTTTCAATTTGATTAACTTATATTCCTGTATTTTTTTTTTTTTTTGATTACAAGTTTCCATCTTGGTTAAAAAGTAACTGAAAAATATAGAAGATATATAAACATTTTCAAATTAATAAAATAATGAAAACTTCTCGGGAAATGGATCAATAAACAGTTACTTTAAAAACTATTAAAACTAATTCTCTCCAGGTTCTAATTATGAAATAAAATGCTTTAACTGGGCTTTTCATTACATTAAAGTATTGATTATGAAAGTCCATTTACAATGTTGCATTCTCTGGTATTTAAATAAATTTCCCTAACTCTGTGGTTTATAACACTTTTTGAGATGAGAAAACATTGTGTAATAGCTCAAACTTCACAAAAGTGTCTAAACACAATCTACGCCGATAAGGAGCTTATCTGGATATGTATCTCTAAGTTGATTGAATTACTTGCTTCAATGAACCAAACCTGAAGAATAGCGTTATAAACCTATATGTCTGATTCGAATTCTTTTGAAGTTTCATCCATGAGTCCTTCAAGACATTTCATTCCGATTTCTAAATTTTGTTTTTTTCGAAAGACTTAACCTTTACTTATTTATTTAATTTAAATACAGTCTTAGTAATGTTGGTAAAGATTGTTCATGAGTTTCCATGCAATCTTTTATTATGCATATTAATTCTTTTGCACAGCATTCAAGTGTTAAAATATTTTTGCATGAAAACAAGAATAGCGAGTTACGATTTTTTTCAATCGATAATCTTGATCTCTTTCAAAATTGATCTTATGAACTTTTTCCTTTAAAAAATAAGGGTAATTTCTAAAAGAATCTTACAGATATTTTCTACAGTGTATTTTATATCATTTAATAATTTTTACTCAGATAAAAAAAATTATAACTATTGATAAATTTTAAATAAGATTTTTATTAACCATCAGTTTGAAAAAATTTACAGAAATACGTTTATGTTCTTTGAAATAAAAATACAAATCCTTCTTTTTGAAAAGCAGAAAATAACAAGAAAAGTTGACCTTGAGGGGTACGCTTAAGTCAAGTCGAAAAGGATGTGAAATTTTTTATCATTGGTATAGTTTAAAATATTTAAATGTATGTTTATGAATGTGTTTCTCACACATTAATCTATTGTTAATCACACATTAATTCCTAATTAATTAAGAGTATAGGTTTAAGTGTCTAATATATCGTCGGCTTGTAGAAGAAATGCATTAAGTCACTTCTGGTTCAACTACTATGCCCGAGGTTAAGCCAAATTGAGCCATTTCCGATCTTTTTCTTTTGTGCCAAGCAAATTTAGAAAATTACCGATTACTTTTCAGATTGGCGAGATTTTGAAGTTCGTCAAGGCTTTGCTCGTTTATTGGCGCCGTTCTACCACTTTCAAAAGATTAATCGAAAGTGACTTAGTGCCTTTTTCCTGTAAGCCAACGATGTGGTAAAATATTTGTTGGAGGAGTTAGTTCAAATTAGGTTTTCATTATCCAATGGGGAGTAAGGCTGGGCGCGCACGAGTGACTAAAGTCACGGCGACCAGGATTACTAGTATCAAAAATATCATTAGAAAACAATAGAGCACTTTCAATCACATGACTTTACCTAACAACGGCCTTAGCAACGTTGTTTTTATCCTCCAGTGATGTCATGTGCGAATGCTGCTATTGGATACTTCTATGTCCCGCCCCTAACAACAGCCTTAGCAACGTTGTTTTTGTCTTTGTCACCGTGACAAAAGTCGCCCGTGCTCGCTCGCCCTTAGATGAATAATAAATATAAACCCAGTAATAAAAATCCTGATACCACAACGATTAATATATTCCTATAGTGAGTGAAAGTCTTCATCATCACATACTTCTAACGTCCTTACGCAAAACAAGCGGCGTGCTGCAAAAGGCGTTTTCAATGCACCAACGGAAAATGCAAACACAAAACAACCAAAAAAGCAACTTTGTTTAGGAAAACAGGCGGCCATTCAAAACTGCCTTAACACGCGAAACTAACCGTGACGTTTCTCCTTCTGTGAATGAGGTAGCGGCAATGATTTCACTTATCTACCTCACGCTTCGCTCTCTTGTGTGAGGGTGGATTTTCAGAAGAAACGCGCTTTTCTGCGAGAAAAACAAAGGAAAGGCCAAGGTTTTTTTTTCCCACCCCTCGCGTGCTGAACTAGACAGTGAGCAAGCGCGCACAAATGGCGGTTAACAAGCTAATTCCGAGCTGAAATTGAAATTGGAATGTGCTTTGTTTTGATTACATTGTGGCTTTTGCTGATGTATTTAGGTGGAGTGAAAGGAAGTGGGATTTCGTTTTGCGAAATATGGAGTTTTTGAGCTTATTTTCGATTCCTACATGAAGAACGCAACAGTGTACCGATCGACCAATAGGAGTGTGCTTTAGCTCCTCCTCCTTCAAAAAAAAGAGACCACAAACCACAACAAGAACACGCTTTTGGTTTATGCTTTTTTGTTTGTTCAAATACCTATTTTTTTGTTATTATGATGGAGAATGAAATGGAGTTCTCTTCAGATACAAATTTCATTGAAAAAAGAAGATTTGGTAAAAGTAAGACTTAAAGTTAAAGATAAATATGAATTTATGGTGTGGCTAAAGGTATAATATGATGATTACTTCTGAAGTTTTTATCATTCATTTTTAAAGTGAATTCATCATTTGAGTAGATTGAGATAATTCAGAGTAGGGTTTTTTTTTGCGATTTTTTAAATAAGTTATTACACAAAATTTTTCCTAATTTAAAAATAAGATAATATTTTTTCCTATACATGCTTGTCTCTGCATTTAGAGATGCTCAGCTAGGCATGTAGAAAGCAAATTAGATGTAAATTAAAAGAAATCATGAACATATTTTAAATATAGGGGAGAGATGGGTACCTGAAACATATTTTAGTAAATTATTTTTCTATTCAATGATATTACTTATTCAAACACACCTAATGTATATATTAAATAAAACTAATTCAAATAAGTTCCTGACTTTCATGAAATGTTACTGTTCAAGTGACTGATTAGTTGATTGTTTGGCAAGTTTTATTTCTTATCAACATTTTGGTAAGGGATTTAATATTGATTTGATACTTAAACAAATCTTAATTGTAAAGCTAACATCACAGATTTTTCTTTGTGTTACATATAGTTATGTTTTAAAAGTCGCATGTAGACTACTATATAGTACAATGTGTATTTAGAAAAAAATTTAATGCTCATTTATATAATACTTAAAAGAAGTCTAGTTTTCTCTTAAAAAATGCTAATTTATAAAGGAAAGTATGTGTCAAGATTTAATTAGTTGTCTGATATTATAAGCACTTCATTATTTATATTGTACCTACAAACATTATAAAGTTAATTTTCACTTAAAATGATTGTTCTTTTGAAAATTGGTCACACTGAAGTTGTGGGATGAGCGTTATTAAGCATTTTGCCTCAATAAAATTATTAAAATTAATCATTACTTGTCTACTTTCTCTTTCAGTTTATTCGGTTCAATTCCCTTAACGTTCCCGCTGAATATTGCAAAGCTTTTTTGTATGCTATACATACAGATATCAAAAAATTATACTGATTTTTATTGATAAACAGAATAGTTTATTGATTTCACTAAACATTTTAACCTATGAGTTTGAAATTAGTAATATTTCAACTTTTTGGTGCTCAAAAGAACATTACAGTATTTAGTAGGGTCGTAAATGGAATTGAATCCCGTTTATTCATATCTAACTCTCAAATTCTTATCTTTGCATGAATATATAACTAAGAAACTAACATGGCATTGATTAAAAATAAATGAAGCACAAATGTCCACGGTATCTTAAGAAGGATCTTTATTAAATTAACAAGTCATGTTTTTTACCCATAAGCCCAATAATTCATAAAATTAAAAACAATCAAGACATCTCAAGTTTTATAAAATGTAGGGTTAGACTTCAGTATGTCCTGCCAAATATTGCCAAGCTGTTTTAAAATTTAAGTATTAGAAAGATCTCAATTCAAAGATAATCAATTAAAATATCTACAATTATATCAATGAAAGTCAAAAAAGGTAGAAACATTCGAATATTTTTCATCTAAAATGACTAAGCAATATTAAACAGGACAGTCTACATAATAAATGTAGGGAATGATGAAGTTTGCAGTGTTATTGGTACTTTAAAATAAGCCAGACACAAATCTAGATCACTGGATTTATTGATAATCTTTCACTGTTAATGTTAAAACATAAAACAGTTAAAAGCTTCCTGCTAGTTAAGATATTAACATTTATATCATCATATAAAATACTTACAGTTAATAACTTTCAGCAGAAAACAAAGTTTTAGTTCCCATTTTCTATTTAAACATTTTAATCACAAAAAACACAGTTTATTGTTTACAACTTTACATATCGTCTATAAGAACTGCAGTAAACCTTTAGAGAGAATTCTCGCATCAGTAATTTATTCAACTAAGATGTAATTAACACCCGTAGTCTTTACTGCGACAATCCCTGAGCTGCATATTAACATTAATATATTATTTTGAGTAAACTTTTTACTGTTTATAGCGCTCAATAGTGTGATCCACAATGTAAACAAAAGTCTCGACTTCGAATAGACTCTCGTTTCCTCGCGGCGACTTTGCCCTGTAGATGTAGTGAAGGGAGGAGCTAAAACGAGTAAACAAGCAATCCTATTGGTCGATCGGTACACTGCTGCGTTCTTCATGTAGGAATCGAAAATAAGCAGTTTTTGAGGGTTTTTGATTGTAGTTTTTTTTAGGTTATTTTTTGTTGCTTTCATTTCAGAAATATATGTGTTTATCTTTCCCTTGGTTTTTGTTATACATCCATCACATGAAGGGGTTATCTAAAAATAATGACAGCACTCAATATTTTTTTTGTATGCAACACTGCAATTTTTTTAGTATTTTACATGACTGCTTAACAATTATTCAAAAACTTTTTATGTAATATTTAATAAAGTTTAAAAGTAATAAACTTTTCTGTTAACTTATTAAACGAATACCTCTACTTTGCTAGTTTCCAAAATTTTATTCCATTAAAATTAACTTAAATCAAATCAGATACTAAACCAACCTTGTAACAACACCTAACCAAAGAATTAAAAACGAAAAAAGAAATGTTATTAGTTGAGAGAAAATGGGTAAAATATCTTTTACCTCGTTTGATATTAAGTTTTATACCTTTAAAAACGATTAACCTTCAAGGTATGAGATAAATGTTGTACCTGAGTGTGAAAACATTCTTTGCCAAATCAAAGATTTTTACAATGTTTTTTATTTTAAACTGATATGCAAGAGTTGAGAACATTTTATTTTATGATGTAAAATAAAACAAAAACAAGGATGCGAATGAGAGCTAATCTACAATATAACTCACTAATAATACATAAGTAAAATTTAAAAAAAAATCAGTATGAAAACTGATTTCTTTTGTATTGGAATAATTATATATATAATAATTGGAAAAATCCTTTTTTCAGAATTTTTTGCACAAAGGTATGTAAGTGTCAATTTTGATTAACAAAAACCTTCCGATATTTTTGCCGCCTGTAAAAAAAGACACTAAAATGAGCAACCAACTCAAAACTTTTTAAAATTTTACTTGAAAAGAAATATTATATTGATGCATTAATCACGTAAAATATCTTGTTAAATTTATAATATGTTTTACTATTTTTTTTTTTTAACTTTTTACTATTTTTTTACATCTTTGGAACTTAGTATGACCAAATTCACTCTCCACTACGTTTGACCAACAACTCTCTCACACGGTTCATTACAGTTGGTATTTAACAGCCTCGAGGCATGCTAAAATATATTTTTTTTTTCAAAATTCGTATGTTATCGGAATTTGAATAATTTCCTTCTCTCATTTTTAAGGTGTAAAATAGTTTTCCCCCTCAGGCTAGGAATGAAGAAATTTGCTTCTAAATTACGGTAGTTTCCCCTTTTTCGCCTATTTTGGGTCATTATACAGTTTGTAATTATGATTTTCGGTCTTCAAGTATTACTAATTCAAAGGATAAGATCTCAAATACGTATAGGTACTATAATCTAGATAAGAACTCAGTTTTGCCAAATACCTTTTTTATAACCTTTTTTTTACATATTCTTCTACTGTTAGCTTTCATTCTTAATTCAAAAACTGTTCACTAAACCCCTTGGTATTATGTCAATTTTTTAAAGACAAAAATAAATTGTATGATGAAAGATATTTTTTATCATTAAAATTATTTTATGATTTTTAATTTTTTATTACTATATACGAAATTGAACTATTGCAGAAATCAGACACTCTACTGCATAAAACTTATTCCTCTTATTTCTTGTTTTGTATTTTCTTATGCTTTTGGAGAGAGATACCTACCTATCTCAAAATATTTCCCCGTCTTTTTTATTTTAAGATATCAGTTTATTGGGACAAAGTGACCAGCTATAAGTTCTTTAAATAATGTATTTTAAAAATTTTAGGCTTGTAATAAATGTAGGATTTTCAAACTAAAAAAATACCATCACCCTGTGTAATCTGAGTGTTCAAATTTTATACATAAACTACCCTTATTTTATATACATAGGAGGGAAATACCTAAGGAAAGGGGTAGTATAAGCAAAGTGTCTGAGATCTTTTAAGTGTCTGAAGATAATTTAAGATCATAACTATGCTTAAACCGGGTATTTGTTTTTAATTTAAAAAAAACTTCAATAGCCTATATTTGCTTTTGAATATGCCCTTGTTTACGTAGTGAAAACTTTATCAAGATTAATAAAATTGGTCGATAGGTATCTTACCATTCTTTGAAAAGCATACTATACTGATCAGACCCAAACATTTCAAAACATTTATAAATATCTTGGATTGTTCATAGAATGAGTAGGGAAATAACAATACACTTTTTCGTATTTTGGAGCGCGACTTCAAAATAAAATTTCCGCGAAATTTTCTGAACTAGCATGGAGTTATAGATTTGGGATAAAATCAGTGTGCAATGAAAAACAATGGATGGAGGTTCTCTAAAGATAGATCCAAGTAAGAAAGTAGTTCAACTTCCGTATGCGCTCAAGTTTTCCTTTGGCGGTCCATAAGAACCTTTACAGTGTTATTATAATATGTAGTACGAACAATAACTATGCTCTATGTCTATGTCTTGAGGCGATTGTTTTACCGTAGCTTATTATTATCGGCGTCTTTTTTAAGTAAACTGATTCAAATATTGCTCAAGATAGAAGCAACGGTAATGCCGTTATGTCACGGTAGGGAGTCGTGAGTTGTGAGAACATAATTAAAATTGACGGCTTAATTATTATGGAACCATGCATATATCTTTGAATAAATTGAGTTTTATTATTTAAGGTGCCAAGTTTTTTTTTTAAATCCGTAAATATGTAAATGAGAGATATTCTATCATAATTACGTCTCGTCCTTTATTGTGTTCAAGAGCTTAGCGGAACGAATGGAATCTAATTGCTTCAAATATCTTCTACTAGTAGACTTTCCACGTAAAACAAAAACAATAGCAAATATACTTCAGTCAATATTGGACGTTTGTCAAAACCCTTTGAAATATGGACCAATATCGATGACATTGTCTAGTATAGAGTTTTTTTGGCAAAAATATCATTTCTCCAACATCACACATGTAAAAAGAGAAAAATAAAAATCCAACTTCATTTTTTTTCAGGTTTGTTTCATTAAGTGTTGCTTAGAATTCTTTAAAACCTCGTTTTTAATAATTGAAACTTTCATAAATGTCCGATATTTATCGATATTTGCGCCTTAATACTGAGGAACGAAATAACTCCTCACCTTGAACTGAATTTTAGGATTCAGTAGTCATAGAAACAGTAGTCTACCTCAAATGTGCATAAATATTGATTTTTTAATTTATTTTAATTTTTAAACAAATATACTTGTATTGATCATCGTATAATTCAATAAAATAATATTTTTAAAGTATTGCTTTGTGTTATTGGAGAAATAAGAGAATCTGATTTGCAAACAAACTTCAAGTACCTACTTATTCCGTCCTATTACGAGCATAATTTAACATTACATTTAGAGATTACTATAATTTTTACAGAAGGATTAATTTTAGATTTCCCTTTTATAATAATCAGCGTCCTACAGGTATATTTTCTTAATAGAGTTATCCGTTCATTTTTTCACTCAAATTACGCAGGAAATTTATTATTTGAACTCTAAAATTTCCATTGTAGAGAACTTTTCACAGACACGTTTTTCTCAAACAACAAAAACATTCGACCCCGAAAAACCTCAATTACACATTACTTTTAATTGAACCGCGAAAAAAAGTCAATATGATCTTAAAAAGGCCGACGCCGAAAAGGAAGTGCAAACCTTTCGTGCGTTTTCTCAACATTCCAATCAAAAATGATTCATAGAATCGCAACACGATACGAAGAGGAAGAGATTTGGGGTAACGATTATATCATTTCTCGGAGTGTATGATATACCGCCAAGACGAGATGCTTTGACTTGATTGTTGCCTCTCGGATCTGGAATACAAACAGTCCGAAACTGACAAGTGGTTGCGAAACTTTTCTTCCTCAACGATGACAAGATGATGACAAATTTTAAACCAAAATCCTACTTATTTTGTAACAAATGTGTCTCTGTGTGACGGTGATTTAGCACCCTTAAGTAGATTGCTTGTCCTATGGATTCTATGCTGTCGCAGACTGAACTCTATCATTATTGAATTTTTCGCTCATTGCAGATTTAGGCCTGACATTCGGATTTTGAATCCCACAGATTTCATAACTAAAATTATACCTCTTAAAAGAGAATTAGTTTTATGAAAAATAAAAGCTTAATACTATGTCTATACTAGACTGCAACGTTCCCTGACCCTATGACGTCACTACGTGGAAAGAGAAACTGTGAAACAGAAAGCCTGTTGGGTTGCTAGGAGGAGTTTCGGTACGCAAATCGTGATAAAAAGATTACATATACTCGTACATGGGTTTAACAAAATAATAATATTTTTAAATTGACGTTTTTCATTTCATTCAAAATTCAGACACCGTGCTGTGAACTACTTTGTATGTTAGTGACGTCATAGAGTCAGGAAACGTTGCTCTCGAGTATAGTTGATACCTGATCATTTTTAACGAACATTTGGAAAATATCGTTTGAGTCATAGTATTATATTCTATCGATTTACACAATAAAATAATCTTTGCTCCTAAAATATTGTAAAGATTTATGGTATACCTATACTACATGTATATTTAATCTCAATATTGCATAGTACAGTATAGGAAGTTATTGAATTAGTTAGATAATTTTTTAACTATTTTCTTAAAAGTTTTGTAAGGATCTTCTAGCATTATTACTCGCTTTTTATGTGACACTTCAGCCTAAATTATCTACATTTTCTATCAGCTTCTCCTATTATTTTTAATTTTGTTTACAACAGAATTATTACTTCATATCAAATACCAAGCCCCTATTACGAAATTTAATAAGTGTAATGGATAATATCACCCAAACTCATAAAAATTCATTGTGTACTGACGTTATGTTATTCTTATCTTACTCCGTGTTGACTTGAGAAATCTGATAAAACATCTATTTATCTTTGAATATATTAAAATCTAAATAAACTATATGGTTTATATTTCGGCCTGTATAAATCTAGTTTAACAGCGCAGTACTAACCACTAAACCGAGTAGGAAACGGATGAAGCGGAGATTATAAAAAATATATATCATTTTGTTTCTCCGCATATCTATATGTGTCAAGATGTAGCGAATGAACCTCAGAATTGATTATCAGAGAGAAGAGCAAAAACAATGAGAGGAAAGACCCTTCCTTGAAACAATGCTTTTCTATATAAGAGAAAATTTTTGGGGTCAGAGCTTGACCTCGCTGACCAATGAAACAACAATACAATGGCCGATTCGACGATTATGCATTGCTCTACACGAAACATGTAATACATACTACATGATACTGCTCTCTGCTCTATCCTTCATACTGAGGAGTAACTCCTGGTAACATAATAGCTCTAAATGTTAGCAATTGTTGATTCCCGCACGCGTTTCAGTAAAACCAAGGGGGTTATGAACATTGTCAAAGTTGACCCGTTGTGCAAGTCAGGGTAGAGTCATGACGGTATTCTGGATACTGTAACAATGTTAATCCCTTTGAATGAGCAACGTGACAAAATAGGTTTATGGACAGTTGCTAAACAGTTTGTCTATCACGTGTAGGTATTCATCACTTTTATATTCCTTCGATGAAGTTTGGATAACTCTGTGTTTTATCATTGAAGCAGTGTTTTTGCTTCAATAGATAGTCAAAAACATCCTTAAATCTTCAACTTAATGAAATAAGGATACTGAATTTGTCAATTTCATATTGTTTTACATAAGATTAGCTATTTATTTCTAAAAAATGATTCCTCTGAGATAAATAACAAGAATCAAATATCATAGTAATAATAAATAGTGAAAATTTATAGCTTAGTGAAAATAACTTAAGTTTAATTTCAAAGTGCTCATTGTATTGTTTTCAATATCTATTTAATAATAAGTATATCTGGATGCTTTTGATTCTTTTGAATGTCTTGTTGAGAAAGTATTACTCTTGTATTTATCCGAATATGATTAATCTTTTGCTTAATAAAACATAGAGCTTCAAAACTAAAAAAAAAATATTATATTGATACAAAGTAAATAAATCCTTCTCATCTTTTGGTAAAGGTAAAAAGAATTTTGAGAAAATTATGAGTCTAAATAACAATGCATAGAAAAATATTTAGAAAGTCAATGCATAGCTTTGTTTCTAAATGTTTTCAGTACCTAGTTACGAATAAACTGGGTGAAATATTTTTTTTTAAAATTGTAGCGAGTGTTACTGTAGAAAAAATAACATGATATTCCAAGTTATTAATAAAACGTAACTTTTAACTTTAACTTTTTTTTATTAATAAAACGCAAATTTTAACGGAAGTGTGGGTTTTTTTGTATTTAATGTAGTTTTTTAGCTTTGTCTTAAAACCTTTTCCTAATTCTAAAAACATCATCTTTTTGTATGAGCAAAGGGTGTCTGTGCCATTCTTTCCGTTTTGTAATCAGGACTTAAATTAACTATCACTGCAATTAAATTTCATCATTTTGGTAACTTGAGGTAGCTAAACATTTAAGCCCTGCCCAAAGCAACATGAATTTATTTTAATGAAAATTAAATTATTTTTATTGCACTGTTTTTCAGTATGAAATATATTTTCATCATTTCCTAAATTTTCCTGTTTGATAAAATAAACATATGTCGATGGAAAGATAACAGTTTTGAAATCTAACCTAGTTTGATGTTTGCTCTTTAATTTTGAGAAAAATTAAATCAAGCACTTGTCAAAACGTTTGTTGGAGTTTCCAAGTGTTTTCTACCCAGCAATTTAGGCGTGGCTTACTCTGAATTGCCATTACATTACAATTGATATAACTACGGATGTTCCTTGAACTGAATTCAGATTTAAAAACGAATAAATAGTTCTAGCATTTTTGTTATGAAATTGCGCTGAATAAAATGAGAAAATTAGAAGTATATAAGATTTAGCTTTCTTGAAATTTACCCTCTTTCCTTTCGTTGACATTCTTAGTATGATTTACTATAATTATTTCATTGATAATTTAAATTGTCTCAAAATCAATAAAACGAATTAGTGCACATTTGTATAGGCCTATTTAGGTGAAAATATAAATCGATATAAACTACTATTAGGAAAACACTGTTGTAAGTAAAAGGATAGTGCAATGATAGTACAATCAAGTCTGTTTCCCATAATGAATTTGTTCAAAACCTGAAAATTTTATGGAATATCGACTTTATTTCACATAAGTAAAATAAACTCCTTTGTTTCATTTAAAACAGGCACTTTGAATTCCACCACAACTTGATACTTTTATCAGTTAAGGAAGAAAGGTCTATAGTCAGAAAAGGGTGATGTGGGCAAAAAAAAAACCGTATTGATATGCCAGTCGATTTTTCCCATTATATCCTGATACTTAGAAAGACTGCCTTTATGTTCGTCGTACTAAAATCTTATAGCTTAAGTAAATACTGAACTATAAAAATTGACTCAGATTTACTTCTGTTTTACTTGTAACAAAAAACATTTAGTAAAAAAATAAAAGACGTATCATGTTAAACAGTATTGCTCCACCAAAAAATTCCGAGTAACAAAAATCAAAAGCATAACTTTTAAATAGGAAATTAATGCGCATTTTTTTTTTTTTTGGTTATTGCTTTTAAAATAAGCTATTAAATTAAAATAAAATGTAATTTAAAAGTACCAAAAACATTGTTTCATAGAGAAAGGTGTTTTCTGACATCCCAATGTTTTCTGTCATGTTATGTTTACTGGTAACAGAAAGTTAAAGTTACAGTAGCTCAATCAAGCATGTCTTTTTTCGATTGTAAAATATGATTGAAGTAGAATACAATGACATTATAAAATGTGCTGTATTTTATAAGTTTAAAATAACTGTAATTTGATTTTATCTTTTTTTACAATGACAAGAATCTTCAAAAGAATACGATTTAAGTAGGTTTTGTCCAGTTATCTTTCGGTGGCATCAAATCCTTACTGCATTGTGTTACTTACGTCGGATAAAAAATAATTTTCTGTATTTTGCACGAATATCCATTAAAATGTATACGGTTCTATTTCTAATAATTAAAATTGAGTTTTTTAAGCTTTTTCAACTTGTTTATAATAACTACTTCATCAAAACGTTATACAACTCATTAATTCCAATCACTTTAACTGACTACCTCCTAATCTGACTGGATATAAGCTGGTTAGGAAACATAAAATGTTATATTATTTTATAAATTTCACATAAAATTATACATTTTATCAAAATTTAATATACTTATGTACAAGTATAGTAAAATGATATTAACAAATTTTATTTTTAATACATTTTACCTTCCTAAGAAAAATTGATTTCATGATTATTAATATTGATTGTTTTGTTAATATAAGGTTTCTAATAGAAACGCTGTTAAATAGACATGGCCATTATATCTTGTGTTTCCTATGTCTATGTAGATTACAATAATACCTCAAATGTTTATATCTTATTTTATCCCTTTCGATATAATTGGGATATATAATATTATAAGCATTTCATACAATCCCCAGGAATAAACAAGCATTATGTTCTTACAGGTTTAAAAAATTAGGCACAAACAAGAGATTATTCATATTTTTTTACTTCTTCACCCTATAATCTATAGTTGCTTTGTAGTATATGATGTGTTGAAGTATTTAGTTTAAAAAACATAATTTATAGTGATAGATTAAAGAAACATCACTTTTGCTGGGGTAAAGTATTTTTTAATTAATCTTTTTAAGTATTTGAATATTTAACTTGTGGGTCATTACATTTTTATACTATGTATTTGCTTGGTTGGAAAATTCTAAAGCTTATTTTTTAGAAATCACATTTTTCATTTTGAACCTTTATAAGTAGTGAAAATCGTAACCTTGTTTTGATGATTGTAATACGATATGTGATTGAAATATGAATAATAAAGTAAGAAAACTTATAACGCCCCTTAAAAAATAAAATAGTGAATTTCCTAGAACAAATTAATTTAATGATCTGCGCTTGTGAGAACTACTTTTAACCTCATTGTACCATTTTGTAATAAACCCTAAATAAATACATTTCGATTTTTGAAAAACGCTTCATTCAAAGTAACATTCATGAGATAAAAATCATTTATATTCTGTACTCAAGTAATCTCATAATATGAAACCACAATAGCTTTAAACCGTGTCAAGGTGCTCTTGATTCATTTTATATAAGTAACTTTAAGTCAGAATGCTTCCACCCCCACGTGGATTCAAGCAACCAATTCAACTGGTGAAAGGTCCACGATCTTTAATTCAGATTACACGTTTCATTTAACATGGAAAACTTGTCAACACATGAGTTGCGAGGAAAAAAAATATTCATTTAGCAGTCGATTCCAATTTATTACTGCTCGGCCGGATGCATAGCTCGTGGCTACAATGTCCCAATCTCGTTTCGTATCTGAACCTTCCTTTAGGCCTTGCCCTTGAACTTCATGGACTTATTTATTTCAGAAACCATAGATTTTAGGGTCGAGAGCTCAAAGAGGATTTGATTCAAGTAGTTAAGCGTGCGTGATTGACATTCTTTTGTCAAAGGAATCACACACACACGCTGCAAGCAAACCGTATCGTGACTGTTGGTTAAGTAGCTTACGACAAACAAACGTATTTGATAATGCTAGTTAAAAAGCTTCATCTTGTTAAAATACTAATTGTGTTACACCAGGGTGAAGTAGCTATATTAGTGATCATATCATAGAATGAGATTTCTTAATGAATAAGATACTTATCGGGTAAGAAGTACATTACAGTTAAAAATATAACTTAACTGTATTTGCATCAGAATTAATATAACTTAACTGTATTTGCATCAGAATTAATATAACTTAACTGTATTTGCATCAGAATTAATATAACTTAACTGTATTTGCATCAGAATTAATGGAACTGTGAGTGTTACAGCTGCTTAAAAAGGAACTAAAATGAATAATTAGACTCCCTCTAAAAGACATCTGTTTTAATCCTATCTACGATTTAAACTTCCGTAATTTTAGTAAACAATAAAAACAAATTGTGAAATTGGGCTGTAAATCATCAAATTTAGAACCTTCTGTGGAAAAAGTATTCCAATTTTTTATAAAACTTTCTTGCTAATGTTTTGTAAAATTTTTGTAACAAATTAACATATTTTGCACTGAACTTTTAACATAAAGTAATTTTTTTTAGTAAACAAAACATTTTTTCGTTCTTTAACAAAATTTTCGTCTAACCGGCTTACCCGCGGTCCCATTTTTGATTGAACACGATAAAAGGGAGTCTGCTGTATTTATATAGTAAATAACTTTAAAAGGACCACTTCTTGAATTTAGCCTTGATAAAACTTACGCAATATAAACGAACAAAATTTATTCTTGCTCTCTTTTCAAAACATCAATTTTTTCTCGTACTCTGTTTTAAATTAATAATAAAACACAAGCCTTTCCTTTAATTTATTTGGTTTCAGAAGAAAGAACATCAGTAATCAATCCAAAAATTGGAGGACAAAGGTAATTACCATCAGAACACAATAAAACTCTTTTCCCGGTTCTATTTTTCATCAAATTTCAAAAACTCTAATGGATAACAACAAATTTCGTTTATCGTGCCTCGAACAGCCTTAACATTTCTAGTAATCTAGATTTCGCCCCATTTGTACCATGCTTTATATTTAATCACGATTCCTTCATCAGACGATTAGTTATCGTTCATTTCTGTACCAAGACATAAGTCTGTCTTCCCTAACACAGGTAAAGCAGCTCTGCTGCGAAGCCATAAATCTCTGAATTTACATTTTCCTTCCTATGAAAATACACTAACCCTAGTCGACCTCTTATAAATAAAAGTCAAATGAAAGCATTATATTTGCAGCAACTTCTAACACAGCAACTCGGTTTCCTCGATTTCGAGATAAACTGCAATTGGCTTTAGAAAAAGCCGTGTATTTGGTCCTTTTGTAAAAGGGTTAGGGCACGTATACGAATTACGTAGTCACAGAGAGAGAAAGTATACAGTCTAAAAAAAAAATACACTTTCTTCGTTAAGCAGATCATGACAGTAGAAAAGGAGATAGATAAGGAACTTAAAATGACTGAAATTTAGATGAGTCATGATTTGAATTGAAAGTAAGTATTTAAAATTTGGTGAAGAAATCCTTCTGTACTTTGAAACTGAATTTCCTAAATAACTTTTTTAATAATTTTAATTAATTTTCTTTAAAAAAAATCAACATTTGCATATACGATTAGTTTTTTTCCCTTTTAAAAGGTTTAATCTTATGTTCAGTTTCAGTGTATTAGAACAAGAACAAAATAACAGCAAATCGCAAAATAGAAAGTCTATTATTACAGTTTAACTTGCTTTTGTCGAACTTGGATAAAACGGGAAGTGTTCGGGTATTCCAGTTTTGAGCGTATAGATCAATCAAATGGTTCGTACAAAACATGAATGAAAAAATAAACGAGATCAATGATATAGAGAGCAAAAGGTGGTGGTCTAATCGTGCTCGTTATGTAATTAGCACCGAATGTAACTAAAGTACAGTCCCCAATAACGACGCTGGCCATTTCTTGTGCATTGGCGGGGAAGATAAGGACCGCCACACACGCAACGTTTGGTTCTTTATGCTTCTCCGAAGAAACTTTCCGATTCTTAACTTTCTCTTCGAAACATTTCGTTTCAATCGCAGTTCCGTCGGTTCTTTTTTCCCGCTGATAACGGTTTGTGGGTCAAACGACGGAATAAAAAAACGCAAATTGAGCGGAGGTTGCATAAGCTAACGTTGATCTTGAGTTGGGCTAATGAAAGGGTTCTTAAATCATTTTCTGAGCATTTTATGCGTACTTTTGCTTTGTTTTGCGGCTCTAAAGCGTAGGTAGAATCTGTCTGTGTGTGCCTGCAGTGTAAATTTTTCATAGGTATAGCCGTTTAGGTAATTCACATTCCATTTTTTTTTACTAAGATCCTTTTTAAACAAATAAATTGAGAATGTATGGCAATATGGATGTTGCACTTTTAGAAAGGACAAGGTTTCCCAAAATTTTCCGAGTTATGTTCCCCTTTTGAATATCTTTGGGATTTCGATCATTTTTATTCCTGCAGAGGTATTAATTAGAGGTAATAAAATGATAGGGGAAGGTCGTGTACCTCGGACTTATTTTTTCTTTTTACCCAGTAATTTTTATTTATCAAAATTAAAATAAAACAATTTTCAATCGATACTTTAGCCTTTCATACACACCACACGAATATTGTTTTCGAAATTTTAATTGAGGTATTTCAGTACATAAATAGCAAACGTTTAAACGAATGTAGATAGATCAAAGGTACACCACGGATAGTGTACCTTGGTTTCAAAGGTAGTGTACCTTGTACCTATGTCAAAAACTCAGTTTATTTCTTGTTTAATGGATAAGCCTTCTTTTAAAAAACTCACAATTCCCTGAGGAGATTTGATCGTGTGCAGGCTAATTGGAATGATCCCCGAACTGATCAGCCTCATCTGATTTGCTTCGTGCTTTTTTCATATCTGAAACAATACACAAATACAGAAACAAACAATCTGTATTTTTTTTAACTTAAAAAATTTAATTTGATGGGGGAAATCAGTTTTTAACCTATATTATCTTGAATTGTTTACTTTAAAAAAATAGCTAGATTGAGAGCTCTGGTTGTAAGGAAAACCTACAAAGGTCTACAAAAAGTTAAGGTAAAACAATTATAGGATCGAGGTTCAGTTAGGTCCGAGGTACATGACTTTCTCCTACTGATAATTAATACAAACACCAATAAAAACTTTATTTTTAAACTAATGATAATTCGTATCAACAGATGTAATAAGTATAAAAAGGAAATAAATATTAAAGAAGAAGGACAGAGAATGAAGAATTCTGAAATAATTTATTCAAACTGAAACTGATTACTTTACGAGTTTAAATAATTAGTCTATATAAAATTATGGGAATATATTTAAAGTATTTTATTTGAATAGTTAGATGAATGTTAACTACATAAAGTTTTCCATGTATATCAACCTAGCATTGGACTCCTTCGAAAATTTCTCAACATAAATGTAAAATAATCTATGTATTCATAAATGACCTTAAACACTAGAACCGCCAAGGGCCCTTTTTTGTCCCCTCGCAAAGTTCGAAGTTTTGCTAATTCTATATTTTTTGTCAGATCACTCTGAAACTCGGTGACTTTTATTTATTTCATGCCACATAACACAGAAAAAAAATTCCCCTTCGGTTGCGAATTTTAGAAGAAAAATGCGGATTATACTAGAACCGCCAAAGGGGACATTTTTGTCCCCTACAGCAAAACTATTCTTTCAGGCGCTAGGCATGCCCATCTCTGCTCCCCTTTGCTTGCTAGACGTTGTTCCCTCGTTGAATGCAATGAAATATTCGAAGATATTTCCCCCTTGATGTATTACTACTTAAAAAATGTGATGTTATGACGTTTCCTCGCTTTGCTTTGGAGGTGGCTTACCGATTAATCTACTACAAGTATATCTACATTTTACCAAGTTTCTGTGCGGTTATTTGTAGAAAACTATTCCCACACTTTAACCAGACATTCATTTGTATACCCAATATTCAAAATTTCACAAGGTTTCCCTTAAAAACACGTCGAAATCGCGAGAAGAAATGCTATCCTTTGAGTGCAAGCTGGTACAAGCTTTTCATTGCGCTAACAAAAAATTAACAGTAGAAATTTAGAAGATAATTAATTCTTAAATGTTTGTAAAAACCTGTATGTTCTTTTTATTTGCTGAGATATACAATTTGATGGCTTTTTGTTAACTTCCGATACATAAATTGGTACATAATTGAGATACTTAGAAATTGCGCTAATTTCCAAAGATGAATTTTTTCCATTGGATAATATTATAATTTCAACTTAAAAATTAACAGACACATTTATTAAGATATGTTTAGTTGTAATAAAATTAAAAATTTACAAACATTTGTATTTTTTTTTTAGAATGCAGGAAAAACAACTTTACGTAAATTTTAAAATTTTCAAGATTTATTTCTTTTAAATTTTCGGACACAAAGAAATTAAACTAGTCACATACTATTGACAATGAAGGTACACAACCATGAAAAATTTATTTGAGGAGAATATTTGAGAACGTTATCTAGGATTTTCGGCTAATTTCCCAGAAAATGACCAAAACATCAAAACTTTGACCGCTTTGCGCGACGGTCAAACGTTGACCGATTTAAAAAATTTCTGTTGCATTATACTTGTACTAATGTGTTACAACATTTACGCACTATTACATTTCGAATTTTTGACTTTCGTCTTTTTCGACACGGCCTAAGCAGCATGGGGGCATTTTTGTCCCCTTTGGCGGTTCTAGGTAGGTAGCAAAGTCCGGCGGTTCTAGTGTTAACCCCAAAAGTAGATTCTATAACGTAAAATTACCTGTTTCCTTACCTCTATAGATATAAAGTGGATTAAATGAATATATTTTTAATATTTACACACTATTATGTGTTTAAAAATTATTAGTTAATTCTTATAAGGTTTTTTCGGCTCCTTTGATAATAGATTAGCTTCATTTGATTATACCCAATCAAAATTGAGTAGAAATGCTGTTTATATTTTGGAAAATATTAAAAGCAATTCCCCAATAGTGTAATTAGCTTTTATAGTGCTTGCATTAAATATTTTCATAATAAAGAGGGGAAATTTTAGAGAGTTCATTTAAGCAATTTAACTGTATTAACTAATAATTGGTAGTAAAGTTTATATTTACCACACATTAAATTTTGTAAATATATCCTTGTAATAACTATTATTTCAACATTGATTAAGTAAAACAAGTCCATCTATTGCAAATAATTTTAATTTAAATTATCTCAAAGATAGTTCGTTATGAAAGTTTTAAATTCGAAAAAAAAAATTAAACTGCAAATTTGATTTGATTAATTTAATTAATTTATTAATGCGTGGAAATCAAAACATCTAAACTGGTATACCTTAACACTTACCATTTTGAAAGATTAACAACTAAAAAAACCACAATTTTGTCAGTCATTTACCTTTGAAGTATTTAGAAATCTATTCGACATTTAATTACAACAATAGTTTAAGAAGTTAAATGCACCATTTTCATATAAATTCGGTATTATAGATAAAGGAAATTTTCTCATATAGTTAGCTATTATTTTAAATATAAATTGTCAAATTTTCAAAATAAAAAGTAATAATTTTTACTTTTGTTGAAAAATATTTAAAAAGAGTGTCATTAAATAAATCCAAGCATTATCTTTAGGATATTTATTCTATAAAAACAGAACAAAAACACAAACATAAGGCCTAATTTTTACAGAACAGTTAAGGCCTACATAGTTTCATATTACTATTGGCAACAAACGAAACATGCACCGTATCAATACGAGTACACGTCAAAAGCGAAACAATAATCATATATAGAATACAAAATACACATTTTCTCCAATATTCATAAGATTATCTTTTCAAAAAAGCAAGTATCAAAAAACATACTACCCTTTTCTTAAGAAAAATTAAGTACAAAAAGTATGAGAAAATATAATCGCTCAAAGTTCATTCCTTATCATTCATGTAGGATCCAATAAATAACATCATTATTAGCACTTCTTGCTATAATTAGGAATGAACGCCTAGTAAAATATATATCTATATATTTCATCATTATATACAGCACTGTACATGTGGATAGTGTAAAAAATCTTATTTCTGTAGAAAATTACAAAAGTATGAACTTATTAAGCGTGTTAAAATTGAGCATCATGAAAATTCTCCGACCTGTATCATTTAATCACATCAATGTAAAAAAAGAGTTATAAAAAATCCTGCAGAATAATTTTCATTCACGTTTGTTATAAATTGTTTGGTGCTTTAGGATTAGCAGGGCGCAAGTGTCAAGTTTTCTAATATATCACCAAAAGTAAGCAAATATCAAAATAAATAACAATTAAAATACTTCATCTGGCAGTGTTGACTTTAATAATTTTAATGTTTTTTTGTGTAATTTGTAGAAAATTGCCAATAAAGTCCGACTGGGGAGATTTGGAACCGCTTAATCCTAAAGTACCAATTGTTTTTGTTACTGCATCTGTTTAAAAATACCTTGTTGTTTATAGTATTTGATTTGAATTAATTTGTCTCCGGACGGGATTTCTTTATACAAGTTCGAACATTTGGATTTATATATTTCTTGAATTTGTAACTGATTTTAGGACAACGATAAGCATTTTTAATAGCTACTAAAGTCTTAAAATTAGCGATAAACACGTTCAGAAAAAACAACTTGTATTGTTTAATCTTATCTGTATAGGGATTCATATGCTTTATAAGATTAAAATTAAATAAATATTAAAATTCATGATATAAATTAACTTTCAAAAAAGGTACAAATCTTCATTAGGACACAACCACACTGAAAAAATATAAAAAGTACACAATTTTAACTTGTTCTTTTAATAAAAAACAATTTAATTTTCAATTATCAATTTAGCAGTGATTAATTTTATTTTCTATTTAAATTAGATGTAACATACTCAAAATTTAACATGATTTTAACATTTATTACATTAGGAAACAATTGACGACCAAACAACAAAATATACAGTAAAAAAATTCTCTTAAACTTCAAAAAACGAACAACTATTCAACCACACGTTTCTCCGGAAATACCATTTCCTTGGCCGTTGCCAAATAGAGTAACGTAATTAATAATAATAATCTCCCCTAAAAAGAATTGGCAGAAAAAACCCACGAAACACAACAATCGTAGACTAGATACTTAAGAGTCCAGCCCGTAGGCAAGGAAGCAGTGTAGCGATAAGTACAGAGCGATTTAAGAGTGAACTTTCTGGCGTTATGGCTGTACGATGGTTGTGAGGCTTCCTTGGGGGGCCGAATGGGGTTGAGGGGATCTATTTCTTCTTCTTGTGGCCGAGGTCCTCCCAAGCGGAGAAGTCCAAGTCGGGTAGATCGCTGCAGTGGCTCACGGGGTTTCTGTGGGGAAGATAAAATTAGGGTTTTTTTAATGATTAGTTTTGTGATGTTCAGGTTATAAATTCTGTGATTTGATAATACAATAACTGTATATTATAAAGTGTGACAATATTTTGTAAGTAAGATTTTTAATTATATAAATTTAAATGAATGTGTGCTAGTGAAAGCTTTGAAGGTAAACTGTCAGGGATATCAGTTGAAAAAGTGCAACATGTTTATTGAATGTATTCATGATGGGGATTATTCTATTTACTTTTAAAAATACATTAAATTTGAAAAGCAGTAAGCAATATACTAAATGTAAAATTTATTTAAAATAATAAATTTCAAATTAAAGCAAAGAGCACCAACAACTAAACCCAACCAAAATTAGTTTAGTATCGATTATATTTATAAACCATAAAACTTTTGAAAATGTTATTTAGGAGTAATAGTTTCCATTATTAGAATGTAGGTTGAACTTTTTTCAATGATGGCATATAATTTATTGGATCAATTAATTTTAAAGTCTACAGTAAATAAAATAATGTAAAGCTCTGTAAAGTTTCTATTTTTCTTGTTGTCGTTGTTTTATAAATTTTCTTACAACAGTTTCATTAACTAACTAAAGTGGCATATTCATTTGGAAAATATCTGGACGGGTTTTGTTAAAAGATATAAAACAAAAAAAAAACTGCAAAATTAAACCTTAGAATTCCAACTGCTAAACTGCTAAAAAAAATAAACATGTTTGATCTATTTGGAGCGTATAAAAGGTTCATTTTAGACATTTTAGGGCATTTACAGTTTTTATCTAGCACACTAACACCTCAGGCAACCAAGGCATTTCTACACTTTAAAGGTAAAAAGAAATAACAGTACAAATGTTGTAAAAAAATTAATTTTAAGATAGTTATGCACTAAAAAATTACAATATGGATGTGGAGGTTTTTTTAAGTTAATATTTGTATTTTTTTTTTCATGATTTCTTATCTGGGACATAAAATAAGAGTGACTTTTTGCAATATGTAAATCAATTAGATTTGCTTTTTCTTCCCTCTTTTAAATTCTTTCATGCATTCAAAATATTGCATATGCATTGCTAATGATATTTAGACCCTACTAAAAGTATCCTAAATGAACTAATATTAAGTAATGAAAGAAACTACTCGAAAACTTTTTAGTTGTAATCATTTTTAAGTAGTTATAAAATCTGTGAAATTTATAATCGCTCTTATTTTTTTTGTTCTTGGTATCCTTAAAGTTTATGTGATTTGTTCTTTAACATTTATATTTTCTTTAATCGTTTTTTAAGTAAAAAGGGATTTAAATTTATTTAATAATTAAGTTTTAAATTTTTCTTAATTTGTTTTCTTAAAAATTCTGGTACAAGAAGGAATTTTAAGTGGATTAATATATTTCATTGTTTTTTTTTCTCGTGAATTTATTTCTTTTTTCTTTTACATACCATTTTAAAGGTCGTTACAACTTCATTAAGGACAGATATTTCCAGACATAAAATATGATATAAAAAAACCCACCTTACTATACTATATATACTCAAAAAATCTTATTTGAAATCGATGCAGGAAATTGCATAAGGTGTTCTTATAAGTGTTATAAGTGAAAGTTCTAAGGCTGACCGTGAATTAAAATTCCTTTTATGAAAGGGAAATTCTCCCAAAAGACTCAGTGGAGAGAATGAGAAAGTAATTCGGAGTGGGGTTTAAGCGTCTAGGTTTTTCAACTCCTACTAAGGAGATGTTCTAAAAAAAACCCCTAACAAATAGTTGAATCAATCCCAAAATTATTTTAATCTATTTCAGAAAGAAAATTGGCAACACCCAAACCACAAAATCAGAAGAAATAAAGTCGACTGTGTGCAGGAAAAACCCGCTTCACCCACCGAATCAACTGGAGCATTCCGTACCGAACGGGGTCGGGCGATTACGGGATGCTTTGGGGACACTCCCCCTGAAGGCTCGCAGGTATCGAACCTGTTCCCTCCCAACAGCCGATACCACGCACTGGCGAGCACGCGGGTCGTTATCAAACGGATTAACGGTTGCGAAAAAAAAGGCGGAAGAAAGCTTCATTGCTGTTCGCGGGTTTCTCTTTTGGGGGGTTTCGTTAATCCGTTTGAGTTATTTGACAATGGGACTGACTGCATTGTTCCTGAAGTGTGAACGCAGTAAAGAAATGGTTTTTGATTTATTAGAATAATGCGAGTTGTGGTTTAATGGTTAGTGGGTATTTGTTTCTATATGTGAAAGTTGCTGATCATTGGAGTATCGATGTAAATCGGATTATTTTTTTTATTGCGTTCAGTAGCTGCGTTTTAATTGAATATGCATGCGTCCTCTTATGAAAATCATTTTATGAATGGTTTTTTGAAAAGTGTTACAAAAACGTTTTAGTTATTTTACTATCGGAAAGAACTGGAATTCCTAAGTGGTCATTGGGAATGTTTCCATTCATACTATTAAAAATATTTATTAGACCAGACAAATACCTACTACAAATAAGTATAGTAATGGTAGCTTTCATGTCTGGAATATTAATAGATATAATATGTTTATTATTTGCACTATTTTCTGTTTTGTTAGACTTTAAGGATAATAAAACAATTTCGAAGGGTTGTTTCCTAGAAATGTGTAATTTAATAAGTTTGAAAATTATTTTAAAATGGAAGGGTAAAATAATTATGTGTATTTCTTTTTACTAAAATAATTATCTCCTGAATGTCTTATCTCATAGTTTGAAAGCAAGTATTTTTTTATCCCTACACTTAGGAAACCATGACTAGATCAATGAAAACCAAACTTCGAAGAAATTCACTAACACCTAAAAAAGGCAACAGTAAATAAAATGGGAATTTTCCCTCGATCAAAGACTTTGAAACACTACTATTTTCTTACCCTGATGATGGGAACCTAAAGGCATATCGCTGGATTTCATGTAGATGTGTATTCTGACAGATGATTTTTGAGAAAGGAGATTTCTTGATGGATTCAACTTGTTCTACAACACACAAAAAAATTATTTAATTAAATCTGAAATATCATAATAAAATGAGAAAACAATACTTAAAAATTGCAATACAAATTGAGAATGAAAATACAAAAAAAGTGACACAGCTTCTTACCATGAGTGAAGGAACCTGTTTCTCCGTGATGTTCAAAGTAATACCTATCGCCGAACTTCAGATGGTAGAATTGGATACCGATAATGCAAGCAAAAGTGGGGCCTACGACTCCGTCAGGCACGCTGCTTTCTGAAGTACCTCCAGTAAACAGATCGATGTCATGCACGGATCTGTGGACAAGAGCAAAATTGACGTGTTAATGAGGTGGTTTTCAATGAGCGGATGGGTGGGTTGCTTATCGAGATTTTGCCTTCAAAGCCATTGCTCATTATCACACAGTCACGAAAGTAACCATGAATTTGTACTTCTTAATTTGCTACCCGAAATAGTTATGAAATATTTTCTTTTTTTGAACAGAAATATGTTAGCGTAACTCACTCCAACGGATCTTCGGCTATTTTGAATGTTTTTGCATGTTTTAACTGGCGTATAATTCTTATATAGAAGTAAAGCAAATACTTGATTCTACTAAACAAAATGTCATTTTGCGACTTTAATTGTAGTAAACCTACCAATATTTGAGGGATGCTAACTTTTATTTTAAAAAATATTTTAAGGTAAAAAGCTAAGACATTTTTTTTCTAATCTTTCTCCTACTAAAGGGTCATTTTATTTATTTAGCGAAAATATAGGTTAAAAAAATTGCAATGCATGACAATCCTAAGTTGTGCATTTTTGAATAAATTAAAAACACGTTAATCTCTATTTTTCTAAACACGTTAATCTCTATTTTTCTAAACACGTTAATCTCTATTTTTCTAAACACGTTAATCTCTAATTTTCTAAACACGTTAATCTCTAATTTTCTAAACACGTTAATCTCTAATTTTCTAAACACGTTAATCTCTACTTTTCTAAACACGTTAATCTCTAATTTTCTAAACACGTTAATCTCTAGCTTGATCCACACTTACTGGTAAATGTCTTGAAGCTTCTTCCTTCTCTCCGGTGTCATGAACCTGTCCAAGTCTTCGAAAGCCTTGACCTCGACTCCGAAGCAGTACTGAATGTAGCTGGTGTATCCTTGGATACCGTGGTCACGGCCTCTCTGAATGTTGAAGGCGGCCAGATCCAAACCAGTGGCGTTTCCACGTCGCCTAAGAGGGAAAAAAAATCAGTGAATAACTTGGAAATAAAAAATTAGCTGGTTAAATGAAAGAAAGTCAGATAATTAAAAACGTTAGTTCGGCAGGGATTTGCATTATCTTGTGATCAAGATGTGTAGATTTTCAAGCCTACAGTTCAATCTAAGTGTGCCATTAAAAAACCTTTAATCACTGAAAACTGATTATACGATATTAGTAGGTACTATAGAATAAAAGAGTGTATGAAGAAAGACGAGAAATGAAGAAAAAAAAGAGCGAGGAACAGGAAATATAAAGAAGATTGAAAATAAATTGAAGGAGAGGGGTATGAAAAGGGGCATAAAAATGGTAAATAAGAAAAATGAGACAAAGTAGAAAAATTGAGAACTTAAAAGATATAAAAAAGAGAAAGGTAAAGAAAGACCGAGAGATGTAGAAAAAAACAAAATAAGAGACAGGCAAAAAGAGAGAGAGAGAGAGAGAAGAACCACATACATATTGAATATATAGCTGGTAGAAAAACATACTAGTATAAGAAGAATTCACTATGCACTTTTTTATCATTTTTCTTATCCAAATTTCTCCAATTTTATAGAGAGTTATTAGGCTCAGCAACGCCAATTACCTGTACAAGAAATTCCTAACATCAGGAACCAGATGAGTATCGAACTTCTGAGCGGGCTGCAGAGTGAGACCTTTCATCAGAGGATCCAGCTGACCGTCGTAAAGCTCGAACGGGAAGAAGAAATAGTTCCTCAACATGATACCGGAAATGTGTCCGGAGTGCTCCTGAATTTCACTGAACAGGCCGTCAATGAGGGAGTGCCCGTATCTGTAGGCAGCTGTGGAGAACTCGTTGATCATGGTGGGCTCCATTTTGGAGTTGTACTGAGTGAAGCCGCTCTCTAGAACCCAGAGGCTGTAGAAGTCCATGTAGTGAGAGCCCAATACCACTGGGAGGTATTCCCCGAAGACTACCATTTGGAACTGAGCTCCGATGATTCGCCTGGAATTAAAAAGAGTATGAGTGAAGTGTAAGAAGTTTAATCATACCATTTTTGTTTTTGTTTTTATCTCTTTAGAGTTTTGGGGGACACTGACTGCCCCTACGCCCCTACATAACTGAAAAATATAGTGGAATTTGGAGCTTGACTGCATACTTAACCCACGAGGATGCGCTCTATGGCTGCGAGGCTCTGAAGTCAATAGATACGTTTGCAGAAATTCTTCTTTTTAATATTAACGGATAAATTCATGTGTTCCCTGAAGCTCTAAAGGTTAGGTTCAATAACTACCAAAAAGTTCAAGAATGTGATCATATTTTCTTCCCAGATGTGAGATTTTGCTTTTTATTAAAAAAAAACCCTAGCTCATGGTATCGTTTAACTATTTTCTGAACTCGCCAGGCATATGAATTTGGTTTAACCATATAAATCTTCATGACGCTCACCTAGTTTCCCAGAAGAGGGTTTCATCGTCCCAATGTGGATTGACGTGCTTTAGTCCTTCTGCAATTCGGTTATGTTGCCTCATCCAAATAGTGTGGAGAGATGTCAATGCAGGATGCTGGTTTACACGTGAATCCCCTGCAAAAATAAGTAAAAGAATCGGACTCAGTTATTTAAAACGTTTATGTAACACAATTTTAAATATCAACGCACTCAAAGATCCCCGAGTGATTTTTGTTGAAAATCTAATAATAAAGAAGTGATAATATTTTAATACTAATAAAGTGCTTAATTTGCACAGCAGAATATTTTCTCCCGATGTATTTTTCTAGGAATTTACCTTTAGTGAGCATTATTCATAAATACTGAGCCCACGAGACCTTTAAAACATTGATAAGGTAGTCCCCTCCTGCAATTTTCACCTGCTCACCAATTTGTTTAATGTTAAATGCTGGGCGAACGGAGCGGTCGCGCGAAGAAGAAAGCGAAATTCTCTATGGGTTGGCGGGAAAAAAGTTCGAGGAGCGCGCTTGTAAATTCGATAACTAACAGAAAAAATGTCCGATTTTTATGCAGTAACGATGCAAATTGATCCTGAAGAATGTACCTAACTACCAGTACCAAAATTATTTCGAAATTCCCACTACCTTTTTTTCAGGAGGAAAACGGAAGTTGAAAAAAAAACAACCCTCGTATTTTCATTTATAAGGTATATTAATCCCCAATCATAAATATATGTCGATATTCATACCCTTATACACTAATTTGCGCACTTTGTAGTAAAAGTAATGACTTGGCTCATTCAAAATTTAAAATTTCTATTTATTCAAACGCAATAAATAGTTCGAGACAGAATAATTCACTGTAATGTCTAACATAAGAAATTAGTGGTCCGATATTTCTTAAACTGGAAATTAATCTCTGCTTCAAATAGGTTAAAGATCTATCAACTGATAGGGAAGGAGATATTAAGAAGCCACCTAAATCGTATGAACTTTTAAAAATTATATATCATGGATTGGGAAACAGTACCTGCTCTGAAGCAAAAGAGATTTCTTTGCGGTACACTACACTGATCCTTCTGTGCGTCGTCTGTCTGGGGCAACAAATCTCCAGTATGAGGTACTTTAGTTACGACAAGTTTACCTGGGAATAAAAATATGCATTTTTTCTATGAATAAACGGAAAAGTACTCTTATATTGAATAAAGTTACACTTTAGCTTATGAAAATCCTTAAAAACTTACCTGTTATTTCTACAGACCCACACAAAATCACTTAAATCACTCATAAATTAAATTCATAAAAACAATAGGGATTCTAATTTCCTTGTTCCGAGTTATTAAAATAGACTTGAAAATTTAATTATTCATGGTTTACATGAGTTTTTGAATAATTATCACACTAATTTTACTTTTAACCTGAATCTATTTCAAGGACTAGAGACTATTATAACTTAAGTTCAGCAATCTTAAGCGTAATTTCTCCTTTTTGTTTTGTAGTTAATCTCCATTCACATTGTCCATTCTAATTATTCCATGCATTTTGTGGTTTGGATATGTAAATATGTACTTATTAATGAATCTTGATTTCATAAGTTGACATATTACAATAGCACAATTAACTCTTATTTATAAAAGTTGATTAGTATTATTTGTAAACTCACCATCTCTGAAGGACCTCAAGGATTCGGTTTCATTTTCCGCGTTTCCATAAATTGTTGAACCGTCGACAAAAGCAGTCAGTTGATCCATTTGCTGTCGAGGTCCTGAGAATAAAAATTTGCGTCATTGGTCACTAAACATAATTATTTCATTAAATTAGCTTAACTAAATAATTTTTGACCATAATTTTAAAAAGGCTGTTTTTGATGTTTAATTTTATCTATATTGCGTTAAAATATAGGATGGAATTGTTTGTACTCGTTTCCTTTATACTACAAGTAATGCATAAGTTAAGTACCAAGGCATAACCAAAAGGGGGTTCAAGGATGTATCACTTCCAAAAATTAAAAATATATATTATACGATAAAAACAATCAAAATACTCCATAGCACCTCTAAAATTTTAAAATATCGCCCTCCAAAAGTTTTGATCAAAATAGATTTTTTTTCCGAAAATTCACTTCATGGTAATCTATGAACCCATGGGCGATTCTTTGGCTTCTTAGGGATTTATATGCAATTACTTTTTGTTCTTTTTTGGGTGATGTGTGCATGTTTGTTTCTGCATATTATGATTTTTTAACATATGCTTAGCTTCAATGCTAACTTTTTTGACACTCCATATTCATTATAACCACTTACAGCTCATATACTTCATTGAGTCTCTTCTGTTTTTTTTTTTCATTTGATTAAGCGTATAAATTTACTAACCCAGTGTGCAGAGAGGGCAAGGTGCCGATCTCACGAAGTTCAAGCAGTCTTGATCGTACTTGGCGTAGAAGGGATCGTCCTGGGGCAAGAGAACAGGGAAGCACTGAGGGTGGGTTTCGTTGTTGTGAGGACAGCAAGAAAGCATCTGAGGACCACCTGTAAACGGTTGGTAGGAAAACAAGAAGAAAAATTTTAGTTACAAGGGAACAATTAATCTAATTTTTTGAGACTTTTAAAAAGTTTTTAAAGCATCTCCGTTCTAAGTAATATTGAAAGCAACACTTATTTTATTAAAAAATATTTAATTATATAATTTAATTATATATAATATAATTCAATATTACATCGCATTTTTCAAACAAAAAAATAACTTTCTTTTATCTCCTGACGAAGCATTAAATATAAAATATTATGAAAAATCAAATTAATGATTTTAATTAGTATCGAAACTTATGTGAACATTAATTAGAAAGTAACTTACTTTATATCCAAACAATGATAACACTGTAAAGATTACAAAAGGAAAAAAATCCCAAACACATAAATGTATTTGGATAACAAGATAATATTCTTCGGAGATGCTTATTAAGATTTGAGGATTGAGCATTAATGAACATAAATGTATAATAACAAAGCTAAAAATTTCAATCTCGCAAATTAATCAATCATTCAATGTTATAATTCATTCATCCATGCTAAAAAAAAAACAAAAAATATTTAGTTTTGTAAGGTGCAAATACAAAATGTGCTGATGAGTATATTAGTAATACATAATTGGATTTCAATGCAAGAGTTAATAGGCTCGGATATGGGTTTTATTATGTTTTAGTGGTTATTTGTTAATGCTTAGTGGGTTACTTTTGTTAACCGTGCGGTTTGGTATTCTTACCTGGGGTGATGTTATGTGCTGTTAGTGCGTTTGTTATTTGGCATTCACTTACCATTTTGATGTTTAGCTATTCTTTTGGATTGGAATTATTTCTATGGTAAAAAGGACAAAATTTAAACGCATTTATCAGAATAAAAAACTGTTATATTTATTCGTGATGATTTCTGGTATTTTTATGAGTTAACCATTTTAATTTAGGGTTTTTCCTTGGGAATGTGTGAATTGGATACCTTAACCTTTAATATTAATAGAAATTAAAACTGTAGTTAAAATGAAACTCATATTGAAATTTTTTGTAGTTCAGAATTATCGACATTTTTCTTAATTTCCTTGACATTTCAAGTGCAAGTATTCAGTTTTAAAAACAAAACTTTAGAATTTTTTTAATGGAGATGAACACAATGTGTACTTTTACCCATTACTTTTACCCAATGTGTATTTTTATCCCATTCAGTCAGAAATGAAGTTTCAAGCTCTATCAGCAATATATTAGACACGATAAAAAGAATATTAACACGGATTTTACTAATCCCCAGTCATTACTAATATTACTACTCTGAATAAATATAGACCCGTGTTCCTTTACTTCAATATAATAAAAAAATATACTTTGAAAATGAGCTTCTGAATAATACCTTGATAAATATACTTCTGAAATATGTTTGGCAATGATTATTAATTACTAGAAATCTGTACTATTTAGAGATAGAATTTTTGAAAAAAACTTTTTTACAAGTTTAACTCCAGAATATATTATCCCGTATTGTAGACAATGCAATACACTGCATTTTGGAGAAGAAATTATAAATTATAGGATATTCTTGTTTCATACTAGATGGCAGCATGGCCGTAATTTAATTCATAATTTCAATAATTTTTCAATTTAATTCTTATAACTTGTGAAATTTATAGTTTCTGAAATAACCTTTATAATATTTTCACCTTTTTTTAAAGTCATATCCTTATTTCTAATCCAAAAAATATGTATATTCTTTACTTAATTAGCCACATGTAGATAGTTAATATTTTGACCGCTAGAAAGCAGCACCACAAATTACAAAGTTTTATATTTAGGAATGAGAAAGAACTTCTAAAACCATTTTAATTACGTCAGACGAATGTATTTTCATAAAATTATAACCCTAATTTATATTCAGTAACTAATATTTTTTTAAATACAATTTATCCTCCTATCGAGAGGAACACAACAGGTAGTTTCCATATTTACTACTAGATGGCAGCACCACAATTTGAGTGGTGCCTTTCAAACAATGGGGAGAAAGCTAAACATCGCCATGGCGTCCACGTACCGATTGGCATACCAGTGATTGGCGTGAGCGTGATATCGTGATCAACGAACTGTCCGAAAGCCATGAGCAGATGGGTGTGATCGTGGGCTGGTCGGTCCATGTGGCGGTGGATGTACAGAGAGATCACTCGGGGAGGGGGAAGAGGTTTGCCGGATTTCGACATACGGGGAACGGAGATACCTGAAAAATGTTACAATCTTATTAGTTTTAACTGTGGATGACTCAGGAAGTGATGCTAGAACATAGGGGCACTATAAGGAAGAAAAATTTGCAATACTACTTTGTGCAATTTTTTTGAGGACATAACTTTTATCCCTTACAATGAACATGGCACATCATTGTGTACTTTTTTGTGACAGGATAACATCAAAGAATGCTTGAAATGATTGACAAGATTTGCTTAAGCTATTTTTGTAAGAAATTTACAAGGCATAATACTACAATTTTAAAAGTTAAAACTTTAGTTTCCTTAATACGTGAATCGATGAAGTAATCCACCTGGTTAGGTTATAAATCTTAAAAATATAAAATCGCAGTTTTTAGTGAACGAGTGATTATGTCTCAACGAGAACCAAAAGTGAAATAACCTCAAAAAATGACATAGAAATAAGTAAAATTTCAAAAGGATTGGCGGCTATCCCTTAGCAGTACAGCTAAGGGATACTTCATGGGTGCTCTCACAATATTCCATGGTATTGCAGCTTTAAAAAAATACCAAAGTGGGAATGTTATAAGGGAGTGAATATTAATTCTACTAATTAATCATAGGGTTAAATATGACACCGCAATCAGTGTAAATTAAATCCCTTACCGTCAGCATAATCTGGTGGCAGAAGTCTCTGCAGACATGTCTGAGCTTTTCCCCAAGTGGGGTTGTGAAGATTGTTGCAGCTTCCGTCAACGGATCGGTATTTGGAGTCCAAGCACCCAGAAGCGCTGAAGTGGGAGTGACACTCTGCTGCGGCCTTCAGGGCCTCTCGTCCCTTCAATTCCTCGTGGGGGAGGGCCAGAGTAACCTGTTCTTTGGTCAGACTGAACCTGGAGTTGAAAAATTCATATTTGGTCATCAACTTAGTTTAGTTTTTATGAATTGGAATATTTTTAGACTGTTAGTGTGATTGTGTATAATAATGAGATCCTACAGAGATTTAATTATATCCCGAACTCTTTTTACCAGAACCTTATTTAACTGACATCGGTTTCGTTTTTTCTAGATTTCATAAGTCATATTAAGTGTCACAAAAATATTGCTTAAAATTGTAAAAATAAATAAAAACATTACATTTGCTTACTTTGTTCTTGTTTAAAATCTAGTAGTTATTTGAAATTTTCGATAGAAAATAACTTAAAAGAATTGAGATGTGAGATTGAAGAAGGAAATTAATATTTTTTTTTCATAACTAGCCTAAGGAACGTAAGGCTCTTTGATGTAATTTGCAAAAAAATTATTCAACTACGTGTAATTTTATTTTTAAACAAGATATTGGATAAAGAAATTAATTTAGGGTGATATTAAATTTTAGAGTCAAGCATTTTCTAGAAATTAAAAGCGTAGTAATTATATTATACGTAATCTGCCTTACATGTCCCTGATGACATTGGTTGCCTCTTCAAACTTCTCCGTTGCTCTCTCCATTTTAGATGCTTTAGCGTTGGGCGCTAGAAGATGCTGATGTCTTGCAGAGGAGGGGTATTGCCCTGGTTTCATTATCCTTCCTATTGACAGAAAACATTAGACAAATTCAACAGTATTTTTACGAGAAAAAGCATGTTGTTTTAAAATAATTTTTAAAGAAATTGATTTTTTTTTGATAAGATAAAGTATGGGCTCAATAAGGAGTCAAATGAGGAAACGTTGTTTTTTTTTAAGGGACAGTTTCAAAGTCACTCGTAAACGTCACTTTAAACCCATTTGTCAAATAATGATTTTACTGTCTACAGGATTGTTTTTATTTCATTAATATGAAAAAAGTACTAGATCCTTAGAGCTACGCACCTCCTTTGTAAATCTTCTCTTCGTGCGACCTCTTGGCTTTGATGACGTGATCGGCGACAACAAACGCCTGGTCCATGTCGTACTCCGAGATGTGCGGCAGCCACTCGTAGTGCGTCCTCTGCAGGATGGCATATCGAGGGGTGATCACTCCCTGGCCCACGGTCAGCTTGCACGAGCATATCACCAGCGATAGCCGCACCAGTAGCCTGAGGAAGAAAGTATATTTTTTAACATGGGATGGGACACAACTTGGATACTAGTACAATTATAACTCTGAGTTAAAACTCTAAAAAGAAATTGGTTCTTACGTAATATTCCGTAGATAATACGGAAATACCAAGACATTTTACAAAATTTTGCACCTTGAGACTCCTTTTAGGATACACAAACCTCTAATGGACTAGAATCATTTGTACCTAAGTTACCTTTTGTTTTCACAATTAAAAATATGGGGTTCACTCCTTGAAACTAAGTGAATAATATTTTCTTGACCAATATTAGGAAATATTGAATCATTAAAAAGACACTGATGATATTTCAATCATACAATGATATAAAAACTGCTGCACCCATAGGTCATAATAATTGATTTTCTAAAAACTTTGAAATTTATTTAAAAATTATTAAACGAGCCCAGTCCATTGAGTCAATTAAAATAATCTTTACGCTTTATAATAACCATGCAAAATAAGAGTAACCCCGCCTTTCTACAACGAAAAGTAATATTCTGTAGGCAGTTTTGTTTCAGAAAGTTTTATTTCTTTAGTTTTCGGTCATTAGTCAACCGTTGAATGGAAACATGTACCATCTAGTTTTTTCCCCTTTTACTTAAAAGTGTAGCCAATCTTAAAAAAATGAGACTGTTCTGTATCGGAAAATCTAAGTAGTTCTCGACTAACCCTTAAGAATGAAGCAATCTTTCAAACAAAAACTCCTATCAGATCAGTCCAATTGTCTTGACCTGAGCTCACTTTCACTCCCTCTAACGAAACAACGTATTTCATTAAAAAAACCTTCAAGACCAACCATAACCCCGCGATCTCTACCTTCCACACGAAGGTCAAAACCAAGCGAAAGTACAATGGGCGCGATCGTTACATTTTTAATTCAACATGAATAATTTTCGTTTTCTTATGACCCAGTTTTTGACGTAGGTACCCAAGGAAGTGAAATCAAAGGGGATGAGAAGGTGTGAGGAAGTTATCTGTAACGCGTACCCACAGGACACACCTTGGTTGATTAATGGGCCGTTAAACGAATTGTTAACAAGTTTATGGCTGATCCTGTTGTGTGGGATATGTTTCATTCTTTATTGTTTGAAACTGAATGGTCAATGGTCACTTTATTATTGTTGGTTAAGCGACTGAGTAATTATAGGTGCTTTTTGAATGAGAACGTTTTAGGGTGCGGCCTGAGAAGTGGGTAGTTTTGTTTCCACGTTCCCATGAACTTGACATCTTAATTCTTTGTTTACCTTTTGTGGGGGTTATTATGGGTAATTATTTATACGGCAGATGTATATGAATTTGGACGTTTAATTATGGCTAGGTCAGTCTATTTGCTTTATGTTAGAGGTAAGTATGCAATCAAAATGATAATTTTAGTGCGATCGTATTAATTGACCTTACAAACTGCTACAGAGCCAGTAATACATAGTATTTTTATGGTATAATTCACATGAATGAGATGTCTCATTCTAGTATAAAATAACATTTCTGCTGCGCAAGAATAAATATCCTAATGTATATAGGAGGGTAATTCTGCTCTATCGATATTCCCTTGCCAACTTATATTTTTTTAACAGCTAATTACCTATTATTTATTAGATTGTTTTTAGACTTAGAATAAAATAATAAAAGTTACTTACTATACCTTTTATTTTTTATACAATGGCGTATTAATTAGATAGATTTGTAAAGTAACAATAGAATTCTATAATTAACTTATCATCTAAGAAATTGCTTAACTCTCTATTAAATTGTTAATAGAAGTTCATATAGAAATGAAATCGATTCAATCATCTCTTTGTTACTTTGTGGGATTCAGAACTTTATAGAATCTCATAAGAAATTCAAAGTTCTATTTAAATGTTTTGAATTTTAATTTAAGTAATTTTTCTGACAAATAGCACTTTATAATACTTCTAGTTTTTGGGGTTACATCACATAACACACAATTTAAATTATAACACAATATGTAGCAAATTATAACGCATCTTGCTTTCGAACTATAGTATCAGATAAAGAGAAGTAGCAAAAAAAAAAGAGTAACAAAAAACGAACCCAAAATCTATCAGGAAAATTCCTAGGAAAAGAAAAGCTATTTGAAAAACGGATGACAAAAGGTAAAAATTTCAACTTCTCCTTGAGGCAAAAATTCTTTAAGAGATTTGCTTTCCTTTGATATTTGATTATAATATGCACCTGACAACAGTCAATTGCTCTTCCATCATTTCGAGCGATTCTATGCATGGAAGAAAATCTACTTACTCAGATAGTGTAGATTCTTTCAAGATTATTCACTAGTGTGGAAGGATCCAAATTTTCATGACATTAAGTCAGATAAGGCAAATGGAAATGCCCTAATTTTAGATTTAATGTGAATGACTACTTTCTAGATGCTCTCTTCTTTTTCCTTGGCTGCCAGACCTTAATAGTTGTAGAGGAATTCGAAAGAGCGCTCTTCTTTCCCAAATGAAATGGAACGTGAAGCTATGAATGGTAAATAATGTTGGATGATTTAGATTATTTTGTAGATAGATATCCGGAGTGATATCGTTTTAGATGTTGTTAAGGTGTGCTTAACTTAAAAATTGAGGTTCTAACATTTGAGATTAAAGTACTCAATGGTTAGACTTAATGGTTAGATCATTACCATTAACTCACTTTAATGGTTAGACTCTGAAAAGTGTTGCATTATTTTCATTTATATTGGTTTCTTATACTACTTATTTATTAATGCAAATTTATATACCATTTGTTAAGTATTTGTTGAAAAGTTCATAATTTAATTTATTTATGTTTTATAAGTAGACATTTTCTTTAAAATTCTTCAAAATAGTAGTTTATTTTTCTTTTATAGGAAAACTGATACGTTTCTTTGATTGTTTTTTTCTATTTTTAACTGTGTATTACTATAAATATTTTATTTGAAATATTTTTTTGTATATAAATAAGCTTTCAAAACCATACGTACTATTTTTTTACTTGTAATATTTTTAACTATGCTTTTTATAAATATAACTGTTTGCGATATTCCAACATATTATTAACATTCTTTGAATGAAAAAGTAAACTATAGAACTAAAATCCAATAAATACCTCTTTCTTCTTCAATGTTTTTTGTATCTCTAAAATTATAGCTTTTAATCAAAGTTGTGACAACTAAGGACTTGTTTTAGATTTAGCAGAGAAGCACCAAATTACCTCCTGCTATAATGCTGATGACTTTTAAATAAAAAGGAGGATAAAGCTCTAAACCCATTAAGAATACTTCCGTGTTATAGTGTAGCATGTCATACCCCTACTTATTACGCGGTCAGGAAGTGGTGGTAGTAAAAATAGACTTCGGTTTATGCAAAGTAAGTCAAAAGATCAACTTATGAATAACGGCAAACAAATGAAAAAACTATATGTTTCGTTCAAGAGATTTCACTACCACATATACAGCAAATACAGCATATTTTTTTATTGAGACATTACCTTGGATCTTACCAACTATTTAATTTGAAATAAAAGTAAATATTTATTCAATTTTAATAATTTATGTTATTGAAATCAAATATATAATTTGTGTTATTTGTAAACGGGCAATGCCCAATACAATAAACTTTTTTTCTATGTCTATGTCTAAATCAAATATATAACTGAAATCGAACTGAAGGATTTCGACTAACACCATACAGAGCATGTACCATTGCTTGTAAAATCCAAATAAAAGTTTGAAAAAGCGTTATAAATTATTTTAAGATTCAATACAATTTAATCTGTCCTTTTTTGTACTCAGTTTAATTAACCTAACTCGTAGAAAAATATTTAACAAATACGTATGGAACACATATATCTAATTACATAGTATATTGAAATTGAAAAGTAATTAAGCTAGTAATCAAATAGTGCTTTTCAGTTTCGTTATTTAAGAAACTGCAGTTATTCAAGCAGCCATTGGCGCTAATAGCTAATTGGCATGAGTGTTAAAATTAGGATAAATATTTTAATAAAGTTTCCTTTTGATAACGCTATACGTAATTAATGATTATCATTTGTGCAAAAAATATTTTCACTTTGAACAAAATAAGTAAACTTTTATAAAAAAAATAAAAACAACTAGTAGAATATTATTCCACGGTAGACAAATAAATGAATTTGCATTTTTATGAGATCGTATATACATTGCAAAAAAATCGATAGAAATATATTTCTATCCTTCCTTAAAAGAAATAAAAAGATTCTGAATGATATTTAATTGATACACAAAGTGTATTTAATAATATCCTCTCAATTGGTGAGGGATTGTTTTTCGACTTAAGATAATTATCATTAATTAGTAGTAAAATCACGAATCAAGGACTCTACTTTTCTACTATAAATTAAACGGATGTAGATATGAGTTTTAAAAATCCTTGATTGCTAATAAACTAATTTTGATGTACATATTTACACCTGTGGCAAACATTTTATTGAAGTCCTTTCGTTTTGTTTGATAAATGATTGTTAAAAATGTGGTTTACCTTTATAATACAACCTCAAGATATCAATCTCAACTGATATTTCTGCGACATCAAAATTGCCTTCACTCTCAATATAGTTCAAGGTTGAATATTTGAAATCGAAACGTGTATGGAAGAATGGGCATGCGTATTAAAAATGAATCCGAAGTTTTAATAATTGCTAGGTACTCAATGAATAAATTTAAAATGATTTCTTGAAATGAAGATGAACCTGATTAACTTTAAAATTAATTATGAAGTTATGTTTAGTATTGCAATTCATACTCAGACTATAATTTTTCTATTGTTTTTGTATACTAGCATTTATTAAAATAATTATTGGAAATAGAAAAGAATGTTCCATTACTATCTAAAACATATGAAGCTCCAGTAAATATTTACAAAATCATAAACACCTTCACGCTCAGATATGTCGAAATTTTTCAACTAAAAAACTGAAGCTGGGTAAAATTGAATAAAGAGAACAATCACAAAAGCTTTGAAAAGGTTTCCAGTGACTAGAACAAATTTAATTATTTATCACAAAAAAAAGCGATTACTTTAAAGCTCACCATTCAATTTTCAAAAAGCACTTTTTGCATTTAATTACATAACAACGTGACAAGTTTCGGCATCAGTGAAGAAGAAAACCTTAAAAAGTTACATAAAAACTAACAATGGACACTGAAAGCTCTCGACCCGGAACTAAGAAAGTGTCAAAGTTTCCGACCGAACAAGAAAAGTCTCCTTGGTCGACGTACCACAGACAGGGAGGGATACACCTTTTCGAGAAGATCGAAAGTGATATCTTCGAACACGGTAAACAACACCTTTCTTCTGTCGAAAACCATTCTTTTCATTGCCCAAGTGTCCGAAGTATATTGTTCGTTGGATTGAGCACGCGCCACTTGACATGGTTTCATCACCATATTTTTTTACGGCATTCTTCACGCAATTTCGAGTGAGTGGAGTTGATATGTCGGTGTTTCTTCTTTTGCGTTTTCAGGAGTGTAAGTTTTTCCCGTTTATCTATTGTTTTTTTTTTTAACGTGGGAAAGAACTCGTTCACGAAAGTTCCGTTTGGTCTAATGCTTTTTAACCTCACAAGGGCAAAGATTTATAAGAATTTTGCTTTTATCTATGGAAATATGTGGTATATACCTGAACTAGAAGATAGCAAATAATTATTTTTTGTTACAGAATTTAAAGAATTTACTTTTTCACACTGATAATTTTATTACGTACCTAATAGCTAGTTCTATACTCTGTTAAACCACAATGGATGTGGGAACTGGGAAGGTCAAGTTTTAAATATCGCCTTGATAACGATGCGGCAAATATAGCAACAATCTTATTTTTACACATCAGATGAGGCAGGGCGTAAAATTTAGTCAGTTAAATTATTCTCTTACAAATTCCTACTGAAACATTTTAGCTTCGCGTGGGAAAGAATCATGATTTGTCGAAACCATGGTAATGCAGAGGGGACCAATGTAGGGACTGAGGAAATCTCGTGATTGCATACGCCGATTTATATTACACCGAGAATTAAAATTGTTTCAATATTAAAGAAAAATCTCCTGCATACTTTTCAATTGTTGGTACATTTTTGTCTAAGATAAGATAAGATAAGGTAAAGATTTGTCTAGTTGGTAAAAGTAGAACTTATTATAATAAAGGCTTTCATTTTGATAAAAAATAAATTATTTTTATGCAGTGTATCGAAAATAAAGATTGACTGTAACCAGTAATTGATTACTGTAATAAAGATTGAGTATCTACTCATTTAAGGAACATATGTCAAAATAATATTGTGTATTTAAACATGTAACATAAGTGTATTTAAAATTTAACTTAATTTGTAAATAGTCGATATAAGTTAGATGGTTGATAAAATAAGCAAAACATTAACTAATGTTTTTTTTTTATATTTATCTTTTTAACGATGTGAATGTTATGCTTGATAAATTATCCTTACTCGTTGTTACCAGTTAATCTTACATTCAAAAACACCTAATTTTAAATAAACGTCTGAATCTAGAAGTTTATTTATTTTAAATCTGATTTTTCTTTCCTCAATGATACATGGGTCCAAATTACTCAGTAGAAGTCTGGCTTTTTTAACCTGAAAACGGATACATTAAACTCTTATTAAAATTCCTAAAGCTACTTGTAACATGTCCCATCACTACTCTGCCTCGCCTCATTTGACGTAAATGCGCGGAAACGTGTCATTCGGTTCGCAGACTTCCGAAACGTGAAATTACTCTGTTCCTCTCAGTACGAAACACTAAAATCTAATTGATTTTTTTTTGTCCAAAATTATTCAAACTTTCTCTCTTGTACGACTGTGAGAACTCGTCCTCTTAAGTATACGGAAACCGGCTAAATACCAGTTTGCGAAAAAGTAAGTGTGCAATTTTTGAGATCCCAATAATCTCCATGCTCTCATGTGATACCTACTTTAAACGATAGGGTTTTTTTTTATTTAGTTCCTTATGTTTAGGGAAAAATTTACCTCATGGCGGCTGGCTCTAAAGTCGCCTTTAATAATTGTTTGTTGTCAATTTCTGACAGGAAAGAAGATTGATGGTCATTAATTGCCTAAATGTTTGGAGAGGAAAAGTCTCTGCCTAAATATTTTGAAGAAAAATAATTTATTGTTATCTTAAGTATGTTTATACACTGTAAATAATAGAGTCGAATTTTGGAAATTAGTTTTAAAAACAACTTTCTTATATGGATTGAAATTTTGACTTATATGCATTTTCCTTCCTCGAGTACAATTCATTGAAATAAGATTGAGAATGAAGGTTTGAATTTAAATTATGAGTTTATAAAAGTATTTTAATTATTTTTTACTATCAAAATATGGAAGCTAATTCTACTTTCCACTCAAAAATATTTCAGTGAAGAAAACGCTATCTACATTTTTCATAGCCTTAACGTAATTTCGTATGGATTTGGATATTAATTAAACATAATCTGTAAAGAATCATATTTCTTATATTGACAAAATTTTCACTAGCAAAAAAATATCTAACATATATTTCATTTTCACACACACATTTTTTTCAAATGTTGTTCTGAATGACCTATAAAAATTCACAATATGTGTATTAATTTATAATAATTGTATACAATTAGTGTCTGTTATTTAAATCTCCATATTTTTTAAGTATCACCGGCTACAAATACTGTACTTATTTTTCTACCATTAACAATGGGATATAATTGGGATATCAAAATTCACGATAATGATCTTGAAATAAATATAAATGTGCCACACGCTTGATCAATGAAATGCAGCTCAATTAGATTCGTCTGAGGTCGACAACTAAAACCCTCACGCAACACGTCTAATATTAGTGAATTGATCTCGTTGTTAGAAACTTATAAGGATGATTCTTTTATTGCTATTTTATTCTATTATCCTTGCTATAATGATTTTCGTTGTATTTTACAAATGGTGTTGAGCAATTATGTTAATTTTTTTGAAAGTAAGTAAAATTAAAATTGTAAAGATTTTGTTGTATACAAATTCAACCTGCATGTCTGTTTATGAAAAAAAGTTATTTTATTGTACCCTTCTTAAAAGCTGTAAAGTTCTGCTGGTCAGGGGATGCTTAGGGGTTGGGTAAATAAATTAATGGAGGCCTATCAAGTATCTGATTTTTCTTGATAAATGGCACCCAAGCTCAGACCTAAGCACATATTCATTTATTTCATTCATTGATTATGTATTTTTCTATATTTCAAGGTCAAATTCTTAAATCTTAAATAATGTCTAGGATATCTAACTTCCTATTTCAATATTTTTTAGAAAGAAAAACATTTTTTTTTTTGCATGATAACCAAATTTTAATTAGATTCAATCAATTAACACAAGCACTTTGTTCCGTGCATTTATGCATTTAATCCAACTTAATTTCGTATGTTTTTTCTAATATCACCTTAATAACTTCTATTATAAGCACTGTATTGGAACTACAGTAAAACCTCATTGAGTGACTACCTCCTTTAACGGCCAGCTTTTGTAAGCACCAATTTCCGTCGCATTCACTTAATGTTCACGTAAGTTTTCCCAAAACAATTTTGCTGCAGTTTTATGACTGTGAACGGAAACAAATAATAGTTCTCACTATAAAAAATGGGCAATTTTATAATAATAAGTTCAAAAATCTGAATAAATAAATTTTTTCGAATATTATGATGATGAACCCTCAATCTTAGCAATTTAATAGATGTTCATTCCTATGAAATGCACAGATTGATACCACAATCCATGAACGCTTTCTTAGAAAAAATAAGATTCAATCACATAAATCAGCATGAATAATAAAATCACGAACAACAGATCAAACCCTGCTTATAGAATCCGCACCACCACTTAACACACGGACTCCACGATCCGAATCAATCACTCAGATCCACCGCGACCCTCCCAATCAAAAAAATATTTCCCCCAGCCCGATCCACCTACAACCGTATCTAATCGCTAACCCTTTCCTCGTATCTTCAGGATGCTCTCGCATTAAGTGAAATCTCTGTGAGAACCAACACAATGACACACATCTTCCTTTCTTCCACGTCTGGGTTTTTTCGATAGGGGAAAGCCGCCGCGACACCTCGGGGCACAAGCCGTCGGGTTGTTGACTCACTGTGATAGTTCAAAGGGAGAAATTTTTGTTGTGAATGGGAGTTTCGTAACTATCGCCCGGATCCTGCATCGGTCTTTCTTTTTTTTATCTGAAGATGGTGGATGCGGCTTATCGCTTTTGGATCTGTGTTCTAATTTTTGGGATTGGAGGAAAGGGTGAAGTGGGGCGAGGATGCAGCTTCACATACGTAATGATAATACTAGTTATGTAAGTTTAAGCGTTTTAAATTTTGATACTTAGATTCTGAGGATGTTTCTTCTGGGTTTATTTTTAGAATGGAAAAATAGGAAGAGGAAAATCAAAATTTTTGTTCCAAAATGGTTAAATATTACCTATGGGAGGATTGGGATGATATAATTAAAATTACATTGCCAAAATTATGTGATACAGTTTTGTGAAATTTTACATTAACGTCCTCACCAATCAAACCAAAGGGTGGATTCAATTAAATTAGAAAATTTCCTTAATGATATTTTTCAGGTTATGATGATGTAAGTAATATGGCTGATAATCTAGGAGTTTGTAGCTAATTTTTTACAGTATTTTAAATAAAAGTTAAACTATGTAATAAAATTAGCTTCACTCTAACTATATTCATTATTATTTTATGTATTATTAAGTTTTTTGATTGACCTTTACAAATCTAGTAAATGTGACACTCATTTTAGAACTTTTTTTTTTATTTTTTGCTCTCAAGGTCTTAGTATAAAAATATACTCTGATCTGATAAAACTGAACTTTTATTATATTTTTAACACGAAAAATTTAAGAAAACAGGCGAGTAATTTGCATGTGTTATTATGTTATTTCATATTTATTTTGAATTGAACCTAACTTAACCAAAATAGTTAGTTTCCTAGTTGGGAGGATTTTTTCATTATAAACTGTTGTATAACAAAATAGACAAATGTAATGTGGATCATTTCCCTAACTTTACCACTTACCTAAAACTAATTTTGGCGTTTGTTTTGTTTTTTCATTCCGCGTATATTTCAATCAAACCCAAAGGTATTGAAGGAACCTCTACAGCTCAATAAAGAACTCTGTTTTTTCCAACCATACGATACAAATAACTCTCAATTATTTTCAGAACATTCGAAAGTTCCAAATCGAATCCAAACATCGCCGCAATCAATAAACGTTCAAAGTAACTTCAGCATCGTCGCTTCTCCCATAGCTTCGATTTATTTGTTCTTGTGGAAAGGGAATCTCGGTCAAAGTCACCCAACGAGAAAGAGTTTAAAATAGGGTGAAGTAATCCTACGGCGAAAAGATGGTCCGTTACGCTCCATATTGTCTTCCTCTCCCCCTCCACACCTTTTTTTTTATTTTTAACGCTAATGGCCGGGCGTTGCTGCTGTGTAATTATGTACAGCTCAGAGGCTGTGTGCGTCTTTTTGCAGTTATTGTTTACATGCGCTTTATAAAAAGAAACAGCGGTGTTTTGTTGGATGGACAATGTATTGTACTGTTAGAGTTTTTGTGTTGAATAAAAATGGTAATATGAGGAAAAACATTTTTTTTCTTCTTTTGGAGAAGAATGAAAGGAGTGATGTTTATAAACTTTGAAGCTTATACAGAAAGAAATATTCTCCACAGATATGGACGGGAGATTCAAATGTTACATCATTATAGGATGGGTTTTTTTTTGAGGATAACAGATATAACTTTTAAAAATATTACTAACAAAAAAAAACCGCTATGTTTTTGTTGGTATAGAGTTTTTAAAGTGTTTCTTTGTAAAAATTACGAAAAACTCTTCTAACTTTAAATTCTAATATCAAAAACATATTGAGTATAACAAACAACATACATTAACATACTATTTAGGTACTCTAATAAAATAAATACGCAAGGGTAAACTAAATTAAAATTTAAACAATAGTTAAAGTAAACAATAATTTAATACATAAATTATATTTAAGTTTTTAACACAACGTTTGAATTACGAATGAAATAAATATTTGCGAAAACACTTTCATTTAATTTTGATGCTATTTACAATTACACAACAAAACAAGTCCAAAAACAATCACAAAGATATTTGCATTTCTCACTATTTTTAAGAAGTTCACGTGCGCGTGAATGAAATATTAAAGATAAAGGGTTTAGTTGTAAAGCAGCAATTTCATCTGTTACACACTTCCCCTCAACCTGCGGTTTAAACGTCCTCGTAAAGCAGGTTGGACGTCTTGGAGGCTGGATAAGACGAAGAGATCAGATTCTCCATCTACTTTCTGGGCTTTTCTTCTACTCGACCTTTTATTTGTCTAGCATATTTGGCAAATCTACGATCTATTCGGGCAGAATGGTTGCCGTAGCCGTACTCTGGATCTCGGTCCCAATCACGTTGGTCCCAGTCTCTGTTCATGATACGACCACTTCCAATCCTGCGAGTTGGTTCCCTTTCACTATCAGAGGAACTCCCAGGTCTCCTGGCCAAGAAGGACTGCTGTATGACGTGACAGCCTGTTCCAAAGCTGCGTCTCTGTGGACTAAACACGATGCCCTCCTTAATCTGCTCCTTCGGATCAGAAGACTTGCGCTTGTGGCTCAAGAGGCCGTTGTCCCGTTTATGGCGTCCGTGCTCCAGAGGAGACAAGTGATCAATGCCGCCGTGGTTCATAAACCATCGCTCGGGGTCCCTCTTGCCATTCGCGTTGTTGTATGCAGGGTCCAAACAGGCAGGCCAATTCATAGACAATGGACTGGTGGAAGATTTCATCAAGTCTTCCTTTGAGTAAAGAGAAGGCATTACAGGAGATATCCTACCTGGAGGTACTGAAACTGGTGGATTATCTCCAGTATTAATGAAATGTTTAATCTTGGTGGTTGCTGCTTCCCCTAGACGGACAATACGGGAGAAATCTTCCAGCAATGAATTTAATTCAGCTCTTTGGGTTTTATTGATGTGTTTCCTTTTATCGTCTCTTAGACAGATAGAATTGACATTGATATATGCTTTATCGTTAGGAGATAATACCATAACCTTATCTTCAGAAAACCTGAACCTCTTCCTAGGTCTACGAGCAAAGAACCATTGATGATGTGGAACATCTATGACAATTCCAGCTCTTTTCAGGAAATCAATCCCTAGAAGAGTTCGGTTATTCCTAGGGGTTTTAAAAGCAAACAATTCAGTTTTAATGAAACGATCTTTTATTTGGATTTGAACTTCTGTCTTGTAAACTTCAGTTTCCCTTTCAAACCCATCAGCAAGAGAAATACTCATTTTTGTAGCCTTAAACTCTACCCCATCTTCTTTTAAAAGATTATACAATTTTGTGCTAGCAATTGTATGACTTGCTCCAGTATCAGCGCATCCCGTCCCTTTCCTTCCATTGATGGATATCTCTAGAAGAGTGTTGTACGGTTGTTTATGTTTATTTTTAAAAGAATTAAGCTTTATAGAATTGAATGTACCGCTATCTAATTTTACATTTACGGTGCAGGTGGGACAATTAGGTTTGATAACGCCCTCTTTCCCACATCCATAGCAGGATAGTTGGGGAAAATCCTTGCTCTTTGCTATTCTATCAGAACGTTTCGTTCTAGAAGAATTCTCTGAATCATCTTGGCATTTTGGATATTCACTTTTCGTTGGTACCTCTGCAACACTTCTTAGCTTCAGGCATCTAGCTTCTTCATAAGAATCAAATTTATCAGCTAATTCTTTTGGATCAACCAGCTCAGACCAGTGATCAATAAAATGTTCTTTGTATTCGGGAGGGGCAATTTTCTTAATTTGATCAGAAATAATTAAATTTTTAAGTTGATCAAATGAATTTATTTGCAGCTCATTTAGCCAACCTTCAAAAGAACTTTTCAAATGAAAATAACAATCTCGCCAAGTACTGCCATACTTTCGGCGGTGTTGAACAAAAATATTCCGGAATTTTTCGGCACTGATTTTAAAGCGCTTCAAAAGAATTCGTTTGACGTGTTCATAGTTATGGGCATCCTCATCAGTTTCTTGGGCTATCAACTTAGTTATGTCACTTGGAAGAAGCCCTACCAAGTAAACAACCCATTTAGAACTAGGTACTTGGAGGAATTTCAGCTGTTTTTCAAATAAATTTAAAAACAATCCGATATCATCAGTCGTTTCATTGAAACTGGGGATCAGTTTTTTTAATTCCAATTTAGGAATATCCGTGACAGATGACGACGATTCTTCTGAGAGCATATTAGCAGAATGCTGGGTTTGAAGTTTTAACTTTTCTAATTCAAAACCCCTTTCTTTCTCTTTTTCCTCCCTTTCTCTCTCCCTTTCTTTCTCTTTTTCCTCCCTTTCTCTCTCCCTTTCTTTCTCTTTTTCCTCCCTTTCTCTCTCCTTTTCTTTCTCTTCTTTTTCACGAAATTCTTTTTCCACTCTATCAGTGATAATATTGTTAAACAATTCTTTAGTGAATTCCTCATCATAGGTATCACTTTTTATGATAGCATTCCTTAAATTAATTCTATTCAAATTTCCCTCAAGGGTAATTCCGAGGTCTTCTGCTAAGAAGATTAAATCTTGTTTTTTACCTTTAGCTAAGTAACTCATTTTCACGTTTAAATAACTTAAATAAAGCAATTATATTTTGATAAATACATATACATTTAAATGAACTGATGTTCGTTACTTGTATCGGAACGATCACTTAGCTTAAAAATTTCAACATCGGATTACTTGGTCGGCATCGACTTTATCCAGATGATGGGACCGTGTTTCGGCCGCGAGTTGGGCGCCAATTTAACACAACGTTTGAATTACGAATGAAATAAATATTTGCGAAAACACTTTCATTTAATTTTGATGCTATTTACAATTACACAACAAAACAAGTCCAAAAACAATCACAAAGATATTTGCATTTCTCACTATTTTTAAGAAGTTCACGTGCGCGTGAATGAAATATTAAAGATAAAGGGTTTAGTTGTAAAGCAGCAATTTCATCTGTTACAAGTTCACTTATTTCATTTGTAAGAACACAATTTTTATTTCTTTAAAAAAAATCCCTCAATTTAAAAGGACTGCTTAATTTAAAAGAAGTCAATGTATAGCAGTAAGTATTAAACTACATTCCATAATTATAAAGTGAGTAAAATTCATGTTTGTTCTACTAACATCGTTTATATAGTTTAAAATCAAATAAAATGTACTTTAAGTTTGGACTGCAGCTATATTTCTATTCTTGAGATTTACCCTTAAGGCAAAGAGTGACCCTTTTACTCCAATAACTCTAATGAAATTCAAGATCAGGGCTTAAAGCAAAAGCTCCAAAAATGCTGACCTAATTTGAACACTAATAGAACAGATAACTAGCACCCTATATCGGAACCATTGTGCCCTATTTGCCACATTCTTCTCAATATCTGTCATGGTGAAAGTTTTCCCAAGGTCATGATCATTGATAAGTGCCGGTCATCCAGAATAAAATAAAAAACAATTTCAGGTGTTTGTTCCATTTTAAGTTTTCTGACTTGATGAAAAAAAAAAGCGTTGTGCTTCTTTTGTCTTATCATTAGCCCCGATGCAATTAGTTTTATTTGGTTTTATTGTGGTTTATAACTGTGTCAATACCATTAATTGAGGAATACGTTTTTTTCTCTGTAACCGTAGGCTATCAATTGGGTAAAGGGGCGTAACCACATGAACACATAGGGTTACAAGTACGTGACAATTACAACTATTCTACTATTAAGCTTCAGATTCGAATTGCTTACCTCAAACAGGAAACAGATTTCACAAAATTGCAAAACTTCATTGCAATCCTTAAAAATTATCATAAAAATACTATGCAATTGAATTTATAGCGAATAAAATTCTTTCGAAAAATATACACTACAACTTAAAACGTGTTACTAAAATGTGCAATATATTTTCTGCTATTTTTAATATTAACTTTTAAAAACAAAGTATTGAAAAAAAAGAACTTAAAATAAACTTTTTATGTTATTTTAAAAGTTACTACTTCGTTAATTAATATTTTATAGCAAACAAAATTATAAACAAAAAAAAATAGAAGTAAAACACCTTTTGGGTGATAAGCTAGCTCTCTTAAAACCTCCATCATTAAGAAATAATATTTTTTTATAGAAATATTAAAGAGTTTGAAGATAGTTATTACTACGTTGAGATAAGTAGTAGGACATTTGTAAAACACGCAGTATTTCCAAAAAGTAAAATAAAAGGTTTTATTAAAGTTATACATTTTAAAATTCCTTTCAAGTTCCTCTCCTTTAATTTTTTTCAACAGATTTTCTCAAATATAATAAAGCAAAGAGATAATATAATATATAATTGTTATAATGAATAGGTCATAAAAAAGTTAAATTTATGTAAATTGTCCAGGTGTTTTATCCTACTGAGCTGTTTTGGTAAATAATAATTAAGAATTAATGTGATTTACTATCAAGTACATATTATAATTGGTATTTTCTTATGGTCTTAGCTTAGTTTCTACTTAGAATAGAATTTAGGATACTTCGTTAAAATTGAGTAGAATAATGTGAATCTTTAATTAAGAAAGTTCTTCTTTGCAAACTACAAAAATTAAAACATTTATATAAGGGAGATTCTTTGGGAGGGATTGGGGAGGGATAAGGGATTGTCTTTTTCTAAGGGTTTCTTGATTGTTTACAATTAAATTAAACGCTGTGGACATTCCCTAATGTATTTAAACGAAACATTCTCTCTTTCTTTAGAAAAAAATCTAACAAGTTAAATACCATATAAGAAACCCAGGAATCAGTACCGCAGATCGAGACATAATAATCACCTCCAAACCCAGACAGCACCAAGTGAAATTACGGTAAGAAAAAGAGAAATTAGATCAAGTTCATTACTACACACCCCACCACCTTGCTCCTGAATCCTAAAAAACAAGAAAATTGCCCAAAAGTCGTCTTCTGCTCTCAAAAGTGTTTTAACCTCACTTTTGAAGCAACCTTGAAGGGATTCAAACCCGGCGGTGTTTTTTGAAAACAAGGTCAACCCTGTCAGACGGTTACTGGCATTGGATGATGCTGTGTTCTGATTTTTTAAGGCAAAAGGCCGGTAATTAAGAGTTTACTCGCTTTCTTCATTGTTTTCTCTTATAAAAGTAAGTCGTACTTTCACGGAAGTTAGGTTTTTTTTTAGGGATTTTTTTCGCAAAAAATGATCATGCTTGTTACTTTTGAGTTCATTGAAAAGTTTTGCTTTTTTTCTTCTGAGAATTTCTACAGTTAAAAAGATAGTAGCTATAAGAGTAGTAGTAGGGAACAGTTATAAAAAGTATACGAGAAAACTGACTTTATGAGAAAAGGGAAACATATTAATTTTCAATTAGGGAAAATAGAGGCGTGCTTTTACTTAACTAGTTCTTGAAATTCTGAAAACCATTTTTAAAAATAAAATAAATAAATACAACAAATAAGTTCTATAATAACAAGTAAAATCAAGATAATCAAATATGCGTTTAATCGGGGAGGGGTTGTTTAAATAAAATATTACAAAATGAAATACACCTACATTAGGAAAGTTTGAATTGTGATATTAAAAGATAAAACATTCTTATGATAGGCAAGAATAAAGTAAAGTACTGTTTTAATCCATTGATAACCCTGTCGTTTAACCCATACCAGTTTTACTTTCACTATTAACCGTTTATATTTATTTTCTAAGCTTTATAAGAAACATGTCGATTCTTTGTGATTAACTTCTAGTAACTATAACAAGTTTTATTAATTTGTTTTCTTTGTTTAGCGTGGCATGAGTTATGAATGGCAACTACGAAAATATAATAGCATCATTTTAAAAATATTGACATGGATTAATTTTGTCTCTAAATTTACATTTTTTAATAAGCATAGTTGTTCATTAAACGTCTTCAAACAATGCACAAAACTCATTTAAATTCAAGAAGCAAACACACGACACCTCTAGAAGTTCATTGCTACGGAGTCATAAACCCCAAAGAAAACTAAACAAAATCCTGACACAATTACCTGCACACGCCAGGGTAGGGTAGCTATCAAAAGCAACATCTCCATCACATCTGATCCACCTTCGCCATTATCTACACCTCCCAATTAAATTAAAGGAAACCACATCCCTATCGGCATTCTATCGAATAACATCCCCTTCTGTAAAGGCGTTGTTATTCGAAATCAGACTGATCGTTCTCACGAAAAAATTAAAATCGGACAAAACTGGTCGGAATATATAGCTCCTTTGCGTGCATGGAGCTATCCCTTATCTACCTGACCTCAAAGACGAGTCCTGAATTTTATTCTTGCATTATAAACCCCTCTTGGCGTTGTTGTATTATTGAGTTTCTTCGGCATGTTATTAACAGAAAAGTTCGTTATTATTGTGATTGTGAACCTGTTATTTACTTTAATCGACGGGAGGTGCCTTAAAGTAACAGCCGACGAGGAAGTATCCGAAATAGAACCATCCACAAAGGAAAGAGTTAAGAGAAGAATTTAGTGAGAAAAAAAGGACATACGCGCAATCAGAGGTAATTACTTCTTGATAGCTGTGTCTCTTCGTCGGGATTTCTCGGGATGACTGTTATTTGGTCCGAAAGGGGCGGCGGATGATGAGTGTTGTTTTTGTCTGACTGAATAATAAAGTGATCTGGTTTAAAGTAGGAAGAGGTTTATTCCAAGTATATGGAGTTATGCTATAAAACGAAAAGATAACCTCGTTTTTTTTTAATTCAAATGTAGATTAGGTGTTTGGAATGAATGAGTTGTCACAATAACATGTATTGGTAATTAGTTTCTGAGGCAAATGACTCAATGTAACAAGAGTTAATTAAAAAGAATGAATACTATATCTGTTAAAGCGCAGGCGTTTCGGTTTTGTGATTGGATTCCTAAATGAGCCAATCGAGATCGGCACGTGGCGACCGTCCCGCATCGGCTATGCATCCATATTTATGATCACGATTATGTTACTTTATGACAATGTAAGTTGAGATTGTAAATGAATAGCAGTCTTTAAATAAATATGTTTAACTTTTATATTCGTCGACTTTCATTTCATCAATATCTTTGCTTTTGTTCTAATTCATTTGGTCATCCTATTTCTTTGAGCTACCTCAAAAAGTAGATCAAGATGCATTTCGATCCAGAGAAATTTCGACTGTTCTGCTCCTTTAAGATTAGGAATTTTATTTGTTTTCAAAAAGTTTAATTTATATGTTTGTACTACTTTCTATGGTATATAAAGCGGTGGATTGGCACAATTTAACTAATCTGCTCAGAATTAGAGTGGCTAAATATAAAATTATAAATTTGATATAAGTGTGGGATTTGGATTTTTTTTTGTATTATTCGACAAGTAATCAAACTAGAAATTAATGCTTGATGCTGGTGATGTAGAAAAGATCAGAAAGAACATTGTAATTTTCAAAAAACGAAAAAATCTATTACTTAAATATTATGCATAGCTATTTCGCTAATCAAGATAATTGTATCTCATTAAATAATTAAACTTATCCGCTTGAACGAAACTGAATAAAACACTCACAAGAAGCAATGACCTTTAACGAAGTTTTGTTTAATTACCCCATTCAAATAAATAGGTTCATACCCTCATCGCATTCAGTACACACATAATTAGAAAGCACAACGCGCACGGCATCTTTTGTCAATAAAAGTGCTAAAGAGGCCTGAGTCAATCGTTGAACAGTGACTTCTAATTACGTCACAAATCGTCCTTTCATCAATTCGACATCATGAATGAAAGCACAACCCCTCCTGTGATTATCCCGTCAGAACTCTATGAAAACGTAACACAGAGAGGCGGGTATGAAAGAGTATGAATAACAGTTGTCCCACATCATAGTTATGCGGAATAGAAGCTTTTGCTTTGTTTGTGCTCGTAGGAGGGGATCAAGATAGGTCATCTGTTGGGGTGTCAAGATCGATCCCTCTCCTTAGAGTTGTCAGAATGATTTATAAGCTATAGACGAATGACCAGGATGTGACACGGAATAAAAAGGGTGGATAAGACATTCCGTCATGTTGTAATGTATGCCTAAGTCGATGGTTAATTTTAGAAAGTAGATTTATATAGTAATACGTATATCTGGTGAAAAATCTGCATATTGAAGAAATATTTGAAAAGGCCGTCTATATGCCAAGTTGAATTGTTTTATATTGCGCAACCTATTTCTTCTCATAAGTTTGCATGTCAATTTTTAAAACTTTTAAATTTTTTTCCAGTTTCATTAAAAATTAATCACTACTTAAAAGGAATTAAATAGTTATATGTTTTTAAAAATTAGGGAAAATTTGAATAATTGAATATTAAAGATTTGTGTGTATTATTTTGTATCCTAAAGTCATTACATTATTATAAAGTCCCATAATGTATAGATGTACAGATGATTATAAGAATTTTGGGTATTCGAGTTTCTAATAATGGTATAAAACAGTTCAGAATTAATAGTAAATTTAAATGAAATTTAATATTGCTATTTCTTTGTTTAATATTTATACATGAGAACCATAATACTATGTAGAGAAAAAATCTAACATTCTGAGTATCTTAGCTAGTAGAAAAATGTTATAGTTTAAATGTGTAGAAAACAGGAATAAAATTAAGACAAAATTTTTATACATTACAAAAACACCGTCTTTAATCAGAAAAATAAATACTTCCCTTGTACTTGATGAAATTCCTAACACAATTTTATATGTAAATCAAAAACTCTATAAATAGCTTGTGAAGTAAAGGCTAGATCAATCATTTACGAAATTCCGGAAATGTTACAATGCCATTGATAAATCAAAAAGAGTGGAGCACATAAACGTAAAAGTGGATCTTAAGTGGGTTTGTCAGCCGCATTCAAGTTCACAGTTTCCCATTACCATAGCCTGTCAAGACTACTTTGTTATAACTTGTCTTTTTGTGATGCGTTTTCTTTTAATGTGAGATAGGGAGTTGACGGCAATATCTACGATTAAAAACAACGGTTTTCATGTTTTTGATTACATTAATCTTTTACATTTAAACGGAATAAAAGTCCTACAACTTTTTGGGGTTAATGACTTGGTTTGAATACTAATTTGACAAAATTGAGTTTTAATTGATTTAATATGCAGGGCGTATTGGGTTGATTAGTGTTGCATAATTATGTGGTTGATATTTTATTTTTTTTTTATAATTTCATTTCACCTCTATCTTTTGTTAAATACCTAATGATATATATGTAGTAAATGAAGCTTGACATATTTTTGTTATTGTTTCTAAAGAATATGTAGATGAAGCTATTATAAATTTCTCTTGCATTATATTACATAAACAAGGCGTAGGAAGAAAATTTTCTTATAAAATTGTGTGTATAGTATTCGGAGAGGGTTTAAAATTAAATTACTTTGTAGTCCATGAACGTGCACCCCAAAAGGGGCAAACACACATGATTGAGGATATTAGTAAACAAAAAATCGATACTTTTAGGCATCGATACTTTAGTTTGCTTGCTCCAATACTTTTAAGTGCCATAAAATTTTTTTCGCTTCTCGATTCTAGGTTCTTAGATATTTATAAGTTATATAATTAAATCATAAATTTGTATGTAATCTAAATAATATAATATAACTTCAAAAAATAGAATAAGTATTTTTAATATTAATGACGATTATTAATGTATGCTAGAATGAATTGTAAATAAAAAATTAAAAAATTGTATATAATATAAATAAAAATGTATAATGTATATAATGTAAAAAATATAAGTAAAAATTGATTTAAACTCCCCCCCCCCAACTCCCCCCCCCCCAATTACATCAAACAATTATACATCTTAAGAAGCTGTAATGGAAATATACTATATTAACTTATATTTTAACCGGTGAACTTAAATTTTAATATGCCTAGAGGTGTAGAAGTGTGGGTTTTATTGAATCAAATAATTTACAATATCTACTTCCCTTAATTTAAAAATCTTTTTGAACTTAATTGAAATTGAAGCAAATTTAAACTTTGGGGAAAATTTTGACCTTAGCAGATTTTCCTTTCTCAGCTATAATAATATGAGGGGACCATATGTTAATGAGATGTTTAAAAACGTTTCTAATTTTGGCACGTAAGTCAGTTAGTTAATTTGCTACATAAATTCTCTCTAGAAGCTTGTTAGTGAAACCTGTCAGTTGATTTTTTCCACATCAACGTCTACCATTGTTATTTAAAGATACCGATATCACATCTCATGCTAATTAATACATTTCTCTTTTTCATTCAACTGTATTCCTCCGAATCAATCAACTATGTGCACCGTTACGCTTTTCACTCCTAACGGACCAGTGGCGGGAAAAATTTTTCCTCAACACACAAAGCACCGGGCTCATTAAGTGGACATTCATCCTCCACACTGTATACGCTCTGTCTTTTTATTAGACCTGATGTGCTTTGTCTCGTCTATTTTCACCGCGGCTTTCTTCTTCGTTTTGTTAGGCTAATGATGACGACAGTGGACGTGCCGCGGATACGTAATGAGCGAGGATACCCCTTCTGAACACGTTTCTTTTCGAACCGAGATCCTCTTCAGATGTGGGTAATGTAGATTAATGGTCGAAGTGTATGGATATTGGGAGTCGGTTTTTTTTTCTATTGAAAGGAAACTTGGTTTCTTTGCGGTGGTGTATTAACTTTTGTCACGTGGTAGGAAGAGATATATACATGAATATTTTTGCGCGCGTGTTTCCTTGTTTTGTAGGTTTTGGGTTTTTTTACGGGCTTTGTTAGGTGGGAGGCTTTTTTTTATGGCTGAAAACTATACTCATCCCACGCTGTGTTTGTGAGTTTATTATCACTTTCCCTTATGTTAAATAACAGGAAACGCCTATTATTATGATGTACAGTGTATTGCACTGTGCGGAAATAAGAAAGAATGTATGAAGACAAATTTTAAAATTATTCTTACAGATTTTTTTTTATGGTAACTTGAATAATTCTATAAAAATTCGGGACAAATATTCATTCTAATTTATATCAATTTTAGGAGGTATATTTTAGAGAACCTTTTTTATTTTGCAATGAAATATATTTAATTCTTTAGCATTTAAAATTAGTTAATTTTCTCTAGAAAACCATTTATATAGATTTAACATTAAAATCACACAAAAATAAATCTAAATAATAATACTTTTTCGGTATCTTTAAAAGATAGACAAAACCTTTTTTAATAAAAGTATGATGAAAAGCTTAAAACTAAAAATGCATCAGAGTAAGCGATTGTAAGAAATACGAGTAAAGGGTTCATCTATTCATTTTAAATGTTTATAGTTAAAATAAAGTTATACTTTAAGAAGATATTTCAATAGTTGTAGAAATGGAAGAAATTCGTAATACAGGTCTAAAAAAATAAAGTCTTTACAACAAACTCCTTGCTTAAACTTATCAAATGAAAAACAATAAATTCTTTAAAATAAACATAGTACCATTCAATCAAATATATTTCACTTAGATCCAATGAAGATACTACTAAATGCAAAGAACTTTCAATGTTTTCGTGAGAAAAATGTATCACATGTTACACACATTATAAACAAATAAAAATAATCCAAAACTAACGATAATCCAAACTAATATTTTTATCTCAGAAAAATTCACCAATATCCACAAAAAAAATATCCATCTCTAGCTTACGTAAAAAAAAAAAGTAAATCCTCACCTCCAACTGATAATCATGGCACTGCAGAAAAATATCACTAAGTCCTACGAATCAAGAAGTTAAGTCCAAAATGTTGGCACCACCTCGACAGACAGAGAGCGAAGTGAAGAAGAGAGAAGGTCTGGAGAGATCGGTTCGCGCAGTGGGACAACAGGGTTTTGCAGCTCACGGTTTTGTTTTATCGCCGTTTCTCTCTCCCCTGCATCACGTGGTGCGATGTCCAGCGGGTTAGCCTCGTTTTAGTCCCCCGAGCCACATCCTTTTCGGCGGAAAAGCGACCCGATTTCGCCGGCAAATAGGTTGGGGGGCCGGCCACAAAGTGCGCTCCAGCTGAGGAGTAAGAGAGAGAAAGTCATGTGGGAGATGATTCTGTGTGATAAGGTGAATAATGGGAAGAGAGGATTTGAGTTTATACTGTGGGAGTTCATATTTAGGAACTAGAAAGGCACACTCAACTGGTTTGTTAATTCGAGAGTTCATATGAGAATTAATTATGAAGTAATATTTTTAATTATATTAGAAAATTTTGTTGTGAATCCCAGTTGAATATAATTAAATTAGATATGTGTTTTGATGGATGAATATGTATGTATAAACACATAATGAAACTGTTTCTTAAATTGTTGGGTGTACAACTGCACAACAACTGGTGTATGGTATTTTTATTTTTAATTGATATTTAAAAAGATATAAATAATTGAGTAAGATACTTTTCAAGTAAAGGATAGATGTTTAGACACTCAGTTAAAAACGTTAGTAACACATAGGTAACAATGACAACTAAATTCTCTTACAAAGCCGATAAAGAGACGATTGTATATTTTATCCTGTATAAATTTAATTTAAATTATGTGGATAACTTTTTTAAAGAATAGTTCACTCTTAGGCAGTAGTTTCAAATCAAATTCAAATTCATTAACAAAAAATCAATACAAACTCAGAAACAGATATGAAAGCATCACACAAAAGAACAAAAAAAAAGATTACCATTGAATGAAGTTTAAAAGAAAATTAAAATAAAATAAATAATGAAATAAAATAACTAAAATAAAAAAGGGGGCTATGCTGGCAATGAAGATAATTTTTAATAATTTTACAGTTTCTTAGAGAATTTTAAAACAATCCATATGAAAACAATATAAGGAAGTTCAACGATTTTTCAATATCTGTAAGCAACCGAAATTTAAACTTAATTTTGTATACCACCCCCTTACGATGATACAGCTTGGGATAAATCAGGAAAAGGTTGAAAATTTTCTGAAGTGTCTGAATGATTCAAGATGTTGAAGCTTTACTTAGGAAGTCTGCTTTCTTTGTTTCCTTAGGGTTACTCTTTAACTGAAATGTCACCTAATTAGTTTCCAGATAGTTTATTTTTTATTGCTAACTATATTTGATCTGGCTTCGTAAAAGGAGATTTCACTGGAATCCTTACTTTCATTTTCAAAGAGATTTGTGGTTTTATAAAAAAGGAAAAATGGTTAATTTGTTGTACAACTTTAAACGGATTGTCTCAGATTAAAAAACATTAAAGATCGAACTCAAATTACTCTTGGAAGATAAAGTGATTTACAGAATCAAATCAAATCAAATTCTGCCCCGGGGCCTAGTGGCCCATCAGGCGGTGCCCGTCGCCGTTTCCTTAGCCTTTGGGCCTGGGGTGCTAATTACTTAGATTGTGTCCAGGCTCGTAGCCAGGCACGCTGACCACTACACCACCGCGGCCACGATTTACAGAATAATTTCTGAAAAAAAAAACAGCGTTCTAATGTGCGCACTTGTGATAGTATAACTAAACTTATTATTTTAAAATTAATAAAAAATATTCGACCAGTACACAAATACAATAAAAGTGAAAGTGAAGTGATTGTTCATTTTTAAAATTTAAAACAATAAATTGAAAAATCGTAAGAATGGATCATAATACCTGTAAATACTTTTTTGAACAAAAAAATGAGAATTTCTTTAGGTATATGTTGGTAGTATAGCACAATACAACTTATGATTTCAGTTGAAGATTTGTTTCTTCAGGTTTCTGCAATATAATTGAATCGTTTATTTCAGAAACAAGTCAAACACCAAATTTTTTATTTTGAAAACAAACGAAGAAAATTTTTTACCAACTCAACAAAATTTTTATGAAGGTTTTCACTACTTTTTTAAAGTAGACCTTATTTGGATATTTCATGTAGAGATAAATATTAACTCTTTTCTTCTTTCAAAAAAAAATATTGAAATTTTTGTCCTCGACTGTTTTTTGTAATAAATAGTTTTCCAGCATATTTTCATAGCTTAACTATAATTTTTAAAAGTATTTGCTAATAAAAATGGAAATGTTAATTAAGAATAACATTTACTTATTAAAATACTAAATGATAAAATTATTATATAGTTCTTCTCGTCTTTCTTTCTTTATTATTCTTTATATTTCTTTACTATTAAAATTGTTATGTAGTTTTTTTTTTTCTTCTTTTTTTTTCTTGCTTGACCCCGGGGTCTTCTGCCTAAATGCGTCCTTTTTCTCAACATAATTTCTAAAAAAGATAATTATGTGATAAGATTTGTCTATACTAGACAGCTCCTGACTCTATAACATCGCTACGCGGAAGCAGAAATTGCGTAAACAGAAAGCCTGTTGGGCTGCTAGGAGGAGTTTCGGTGAGCAAATCGTGATAAAAAGACGCAATATATACTAACAAAACAATAATTTTTTTAAATTGACGTTCTATATTTTACTAAAAATTCAGACACCGCTCTGGTAACTACTTTGTTTGATAGTGACGTCATAGGGTCAGAAAACGTTGCGGTCTGGTATAGTTTGTTGTGCTTACCCGCTTTGCCTCAAACGGGTTACACGCTTTGAGCCCCCTTGTTGGGCAAAGCGGTCTTTTGCAAGTTTTTTTGATTACCAGTAATAACTCATTTTATTTTATGGTTTTATGTATTTTTATGTATTGTATGTATTTTTATTTTATGGTTCGATAACTCACCTATTATATAAAATTGAATTTGTAATTAGAATCAAACAATAACTAAGATTTTTGAGCTTTCAAATTTAGCATACCCTTTTTGGGCTACTCTCCTCTATAACTACTCGTTCTTATAAATGATGTTAACTTTACACTCATAAATAGTTGTCAACCTATTCAAAGGGTTAGTATAGTAATCCTCGTAGTCAATTAGATAATGTTTTATATGTAACTTGACAGTAAACCGATTTTGTTACAAAAGCTACCCCCATTTTATAATGTGATTCAGATTTCCAAAATCTCTGACACGTTTATATAATAAATGCCCACAAACATGGAAATTTTGAATAAATTAATATCAAAACGACCTAAGATGATAAAAAAGCTATCCTGAAGCTATCAAGAGCACACTATTTTAATTTTTGTAAATGGCTCTTGACTTCTTTCTGAAATAAATAAGTTAAAAATACTTACATTGCTACTCAATATTCGAACAAAATATAATTATACATTTATATCGATAGCAACCAATTAATCCGATAAACTATATATTTAACTTATCAAGGAAAAATCTAATAGTTATATTATTAAACATTAAAAAATATTCTTCAATACACGAAGCAGCTACTTACAATATAGTTTCCTGTAGGTCTTTTGATAAATGTTACGATGACACCTGATGAATATCAAACCCACAGAACTTCCTATCATTAGTAGCTCCAGGGTATTATTCGATGGTAGAGCACATAGGGAGTTGCATGTAGAGCAATGCTATTAGCAATTATTCCATTTCAATAAAAAATAAAGATTCTCAATCGGTAGTATAGATCGATAGGAGGTATTGAAAACCCGTCTAAATTTAGAAATGATCGTGGTTTTCTAGAAACGTGTTATAATTACATCTTATAGCGTCTCGCCCTATGCAAAATAAGCGTTTTTGCAATCAATTAACCTCAAAGTTGTCCACATAAAGCAATTACCGAATCCCATAAGGAGGAAAATAAAAAGAAGACATCATTTGGTATGCTGCTTGTGCAATCTTCATTGTCCACACCTGGTTTTCATTTTCCTCTAAATACGGGGCCTCCTGCACTCATATAACGTGAGATAGTAATATTGTGATGATAATGAAATAGGTTTCTCAGTAATAAGCAGTAATCCGGTCTTTCATTAAGGAGTAAAACTTGACCGATTATAAGGGTAAAAATGTCAGTGTCATTATTACGCGTAGTCTTAGATTGAAAGCAATTTGAGCTAATGATAAAATAATGAATAAAAGTATCATTTTCTTGTACCCAATAATCTGTTCGTGCATTTCTCACAGTGTATTAAGAATGACATTAATAAATCTAGTGAATACGATAAGTGTAATTCATTACTACAAAGTCTAACTTGTTTGTATGGAAGAAAAAACTATAAGAAAAGAACTTTAAATTTCGTCATACAAATTTTTCTTAATTGGTCCATATCTCACCCAGAATGAGGCACTACAAAGTTATTTACTAAATTTTACAAGTTTATTTCTTTGTACTCCGTGATGCCTCGTTCAATTGTATATTTTTCCCTGAAAGACAAAAACTAAAGAAGCGAATTATTAGACAAAACCATTTTATTTTTTATTGCATAAACTATGCAAAAACAGGCTCCAATTAAAATTTTTAGGGGAACTTATTGCAATAAATCACCTTATTTTCTGATCAGATATTTATGTTTCATACTCTCACTGTATAACACCCCTTCATTAGGCTACCGGTTAGACCGAGGTATTTTCAACTCTATTAGTGGTTTAATTTCTTGTATAAGCACCTTAAACTCTAATTAATTTTCTATTAATTAATTGTACTGAGTCAGATCAGAAAGGATAAAATATTGGTAGATGTTATATTACTTTAAATTAATTGTATATTTAGTGTCAGAAATTTTAAAAATTTCTTAAAAAATTAATCTATTTTTCACTCACTTGAAAATGTTACTTTCGTTCAATGCGCATGGTCATATATGTGTATTTTTTAACCCTTTCAATCTTAAGCCGCAGAGATTACTATTGAATCCCAAGGAAAACTTGGGGCTGCTGGGACTGAAAGTGTTAAACTAATACTTTTAGAAAATGAATTATGCTCTTATAATACGCTAGTTTACCTTACTATGAATACCCATCAGCTATATTAATTTTACTTAAGAGATAAGAACTTAAATGATTATGACAACGTAATGTTTTGAATCCCTTCTGGAGCACCTCAATATTTGAGACTAAAAAAGAGAAAAATTTACTACTTTTAAACTTTATTAATTGATAGTCTAAAATAGCAAATTTTAAGAAAATCAGTTATCTAATGTGACATAAAACTTTAAAAATAAGATTTTAACTGATTTTAAAAGGTGGAATAAATTTAATATCCATTTCAAATTAAATTTCAGAGGGCCCCTAAAACCAATTACCGAAAATAGGCCAAATATCTCTAAACCAATTCAGTGTACATCACTAAAATAACTCCAATTACTGGTACGAGTAATGAAGACTCAAAACTGCTGTGTGTGTACAGGGAAATGGTAACGCATTAAAAATTGACGATGATTGGATAAAGTTGGAACTTCAAATGTGCTATGATTTATTACTCCACTAATGACCAATGTTTTCTTCGGATGTTTCTTCACTTCAGTTTTTTCTCGTCAACGCAACAAAGTAACTCGGCAATCAAAGGAAAAGTGTTGACCTTCTCCTCTTGTTTGAATCTCCGTGCGAAACAGAGCGTAATACGGAACTTCGCACACGGAGTGTCTCTTTGTTCTTCGGAAGAACTTGTCGTCTTTGCCTTCCTGACAATTCTCTGGGACAATCCTTCCAGCGGAAGGCTTAATCGCAGGGTTGTCGTTGTGACAATTCTCGCGGAGATTGGCAAATTCGCGTTTTGCCTCAGGGGAGGAAGACGCAATTCGAAATGGAATGTTTTGACAAAATCATCTGTTTTCCGATGTGCTTTGTCCTGCGGTAGGCGCGAATTAAATTTGCAATCGTAATGCTTCTTTGAAATGCCGACACTGTTTTAGAAACGATTTACTAAGGAAAAGGAAACAGCACAAGAGGATTTTTGACGCTGAAAGGCACTTATTTATTTAAATAAATAGGGGCATTTTCAGTTGAAGAATAATTTTCAGAGCTAAAAATATGTTTCATCTGTCATTTACTCACAACCATTTAGGAAAATATTATATTTAAGGGATTACTCCTTCACGCTTTGCTAAAGCAGTGTTACAGTAATGTTCAGGAAAAAATTCAATAGTGACACATAAAATGCAATTTTTTAAAACTTGGATTAAATTTTGAGCCTAAAATTACAAAATGGGTGTTTCTTACACGTTTAAGTTAAACTAAGTAGTTTTTTTATATCCTATTTCCACGGCATCAGAATAGACATAATAATGCATTTGTTACTGTGAAATATAGTTTCCATTTTTCTTTAAGTCTCTCAACTTCATTTTGACAACAAAAAAGTGTTCTAAGTATTTCAAATTTTGTATCGAGTGATATTTATTTGACTGATATAAATCTAATTTAATCGATTAAATCTATTGGTGCAAAACATTTGGAACAATGAATACAATATCTGAATATTTTTTCCGCAAAGCTCTGATAAATTAAATTAATAATCCGGAATCAGTGGTAAATTAACAGTATAATTTTAGTAACACTGCAGCAAGAAGGGTAACCCTAAGTATCCCATGATCTACAAATCCCACAATCCCTAAACCCTTAGTTAAAAACATGCCTAACTCTCCTACTATGTCTAAATTTAAATATAAACCATAACACAAACCATTGTCCATGTCCACTCTCAAGTAATCTCAGGTGGTGAAAGTTCCCGTTGAACTTTCTCCACTTATCTATGACTTGAACCTGTTGACACATAAGAAAGCAAAAGTCGTGCATTTTTATTTCTCATGGATACCTAGAAGTTTCTTCGCGTGATGGATCCTACTAGTTTCCGATCTTTTAATCCAATAATCATGACTTAACTTTTGGATCTTTCTTGCACTTTTGAATTTCTTCCGGATGTTAAGTCTCCCATTATACCCCGGAAGATAGGACTCCACTACATGGGATGACATGGGACAGTGCATTGTGTCAGACAGTGGATGGGGTGATATAGTTTAGAGTAAGGCGATAAAAAAGTTCGTGGGAATCACAAATTGCCGAGATTTACTTTCTTCTGTTATATCTTTTGTTTTTAAAGCTGGGAAGAAAAACTTTTGTGACAGGGGAAATGTGGTTAATTTTTTTTAATGCAAATATAATGATATTGTTTTTGAGTATTTATTGAATACATTTGATAGTTTGAGTCCAAGATAAGTTAGTTGTAGTTTTTATTAGATATATTTGTGTTACTTCTTAAAGATAATTAAATGATTTTTATAGACAAAAATGAAAACTTAAACACCCAACAAGTATTAAAATGTCGCTATCTCTTTTAATTTAATTTAAGAACCCACACAATTTTTTATTTCGAGTTAAAAAAATTTACACAGGTAAATACGATAGTATGAAACTGTAAAAAAATTGCCACTTCTAATTTTTAATGAAATATTGAAACTTACAGTAATATGATATCAATTTTATGTACAGTACTGGAAAAAAAAATCGACTCAGATTTTTTATCTCCGGAACGGCTCAAGATACAAAGACAAAAAAGGTACCATTTTTCATCATTTGAAGTACTCTTTAAACAAAAAAAAATTCGAGTCCTTAAGGGGTCGTCTTCATATCGAACGAAGCACCAACTTTCTTTTTTCCTATGGAAGACCTCAAATATTATATTTTATTCTGAAAGATCACCCTCCATAACCCCTAAATACCAAGTTTCACATCTCTGCGTCAAGAAACAGACCCCCCAAAAATTTTTAAAATTTGAAACATCCCATGTTAAATTTCCTATTTAAACTTTTTTTTGAACCTTCTCTAGTAGGCCAGGATATTTCTGTGCACTCTGCAGGAAACAACTGTCTTAAAACGGTCGCCAACCATCGAGCCAAACTCATAAGACTGGTGAAAGTGAGAGAACCATCCCGAACAACTTGCCGATGCATTAATGAAACTACTAGCAGGGATCCCCAAATTACCTTCCATGCTTTTATTTTTATATTCCAGTTTGCTTATAATTTTATATTTGTTGTATTATTTTCTAATCAGCTTACTACAGTTCTTGAATCGAGACGGATTTGTTGATATTTTCAGTAATTGGGGTTACTTCTCTGCCTTACAGTCTCTTTTTACCAGATTTGTTTGTGCTCGGTGTTTAATTACATCAAATTACACATAGAGGGGGATTCTGAATATTACTTTTTTATTTCACTATTTCAGTTTGTAACCGAAATAATTAAATAAATTATACTATTTAATATAATGATACTAATAAAAAGCTTGATAAAACATGTCCTAAGAATTTATTTCTAGATTTCTTAAATTTCAATAGCAAAAAAAAAATCAGAATTCAAAAATTTTTACTGCAAAATTAATTAGTAGTAGTTTTATTATTAAAAATGCGAGGAATATAATTCTGAAAGTAAGTTGATGAATTGATTTTTAAAAGATGAATAAATGCGAATGATAACGTTCAAAACTTCTATTAAAATACTAAATTATTTTTGTTTAAAAGTACTACTTTATAACGTAAAATATTCTCAATAAAATTTTTAATTAAATAAGAATAAAAAATCTTTCAAAGAATGAAAGCACATGGTAAAAGGATGTCATCTGAAAATAGTGTTCTGATTGGTTTCTGAATCATACTGCCCGAGGGCAGTCGGGAGGGTGCTCTACGGACGTTTCGCCAACTCATAATTTTCTTACCCCCACTTGTTGGGCCTTACACATACAAATTTTTAAAGTGAAGATTTAACAGGAAACCAGGGGGTAGGAAATTTTAGAGTTGGCGAAACGTCCGTGGCACCGTCGGGAGATTCAGAGTGGTCATGAAATAATTACTCTACTTTAAAAATATCTACAGTCGAAACTATTAATTAGAGACGAACTATCAATTAGACGAAAATAATAATAAGGAAATATTTTTTTTCTGCTCCCCTGTGTCAGAATACAGATTCCGCCTATACATGTCATATTACATGGAGTTAAAAGGGAAAAATAACTCTTTTTAATTCAATTTTCGAAAAAATTCCCACTCTTTTGTGAAAAGACAAAATATGTATTACTCCCTAATAGTCTATTTCATCCTTCTACCCTCCAATAAACGCTTTTCAAAATGGGTCTCATGCATGGCCACTATACATTTTTCTCAATTTAGGAATATGTAATCTTAATAAGATTATTAATCAAACTAAAATAGAATGTTTCGCATTTTTCTGCGCCGCCCACCTTCCCCAGTCTTTGGTCCCAAATTACACCATCGAGTGACCCATTCTGGGGAGTATGAGAAGGAAAACTGTCATTGTTTAATCTCTTTAAAACATTTTCACGCTATTATTCAAAAAATAAAAGGTTACCCTCTTATGTTCTGTTTCATTCTTCCAACTCCCAAAGCTGAGTTATGCTTCTCAAGATAGACAACCCGAGTGTCCCCAATCACATATTTTTAGTTCTGAAAAGCTCATAAACTGGATAATTACTCTTTCCCTCAATAAAATATAATTTCAACTTTTTCTGCCCCACTCATTATCCCCGACAATGAAAGATATTTACTTTCACATTTCCGGTTCTATACTGTACATGGAACTAACTTACATTGATTTCCATGTTATTTCACTAAAATAGACATTATTTTGTCTAAAAATATTGGAAAGAACTTCAATTATTCCATATAACCCTTCTATCCCACCTTCCAATATAAGGAACGCTTTTCTAAATGAGTGTTCCGCATGTCAACCATCTGTATTCTTTATTTGCACCACATTTGACTCTACTAAAAGCAGAAAATTTTGAATTTCTTCTTCCACTCCTATATCTCCTATATTCCAGTATCAAAACTGGAATATTTTTTCTGTCCCTCTCAACCTCCCTAATCGCAGGTCTCAGATATCTACCATGGTATTTCGTAATGTTAAGTGTATAAAGGGAAAAATTAGCTTGAAATGTGTGCTCCTTCATGAAGAAAAATAAGTTTTTAAACGGCCTAAAAGTTAAGAATTCGACTTTATTGTTTTCAACACCATTTCCCCCCTATTTGAAATGAGAACCGTTCGAAAATCGGTTTTATGGATTTTCCCCTTTGGTGTCAATTTACAAAACATTCAACCGCAGTTAGGTGCCAAAAAAAATTGTTTTTAATTAGTTATCACATAATTTCGAGTTTTTTCCTGCCCCACCCCTATGTGCCTAGTGATCGTTGCCAGACGTCTACTATCGTAATACTTTCTCGATAACTCGATTCTCTTTTTCTAACATGATCCTTAGAGAAAATAAGTATACAAATTTTTACATTCGACTTCATCCTTTCACCCCTTTGACTGGAGGGAACTGATCCTTTCCAAACTCTATATTCTGTTAGTCCTCCCTCACCTCTCTTGTATAATGGCGCATTTGAGCGAATTAAATGAATAAAAGGAACTATTTTGACTTTAAAACACAACATCAAAACTCGCAAGTTTTCCCTCTTCTGTGCCTATCTTACCATCGCCTGCCCCAGACCAAAAGTGTCCATCATCGCAATTCGGAATCTACAGATTCTAAGGAGCAAAATTGTTCCTAATGGTTTCACTAAGCTTCTTCACGAAAAAGCGCACGAAATGTATAATTAGAAAATCCCCTAAACAAAGCAAACAATTAAACAAATAAGTATTTGAAAAAAATGCGCCAATTCAGAGATAAGTCGCCAAATGTATTTAAGCCAAATTCAATTTTGGGCTCTGACCCATACAAATCTTTTGCTATCAAGAGATAACTTACTGGATTTTTTCCAAATTTTATGAATTTTTGGGGGGTCTGTTTCTTGACGCAGAGATGTGAAACTTGGTATTTAGGGGTTATGGAGGGTGATCTTTCAGAATAAAATATAATATTTGAGGTCTTCCATAGGAAAAAAGAAAGTTGGTGCTTCGTTCGATATGAAGACGACCCCTTAAGGACTCGAAATTTTTTTTGTCAAAAGAATACTTCAAATGATGAAAAATGATACCTTATTTGTCTTTGTATCTCGAGCCGTTCCGGAGATAAAAAATCTGAGTCGATTTTTTTTTCCAGTACTGTACATGCATGAAGGTTTCTTTCCTTTATAGAAATTCCTCCATCAATTTAACCCATATAATGTCTTTGGTGTAACAAATCATCCTCAAGAAAAAGTCATGAACATCATATGATGTTCATGACTTGATATCATGATCACTTGATATCAAGTGATGATACTTTTTAAAATCTAGATTTTCTCTAAATTTAAAATAACTAACTAAGCTAAGAGAAGAATATATTCGACTATTTGATACGCGAAAGGTTTTTTGCTTCCTCTTCACGGTTTATAGTCTCGTGTTCTTGCTTCAGTAAGAATCGTGGGAAGAGAGCATAATGTGATATCAGAAAAGAGTATCTGGATTCAAATGTTTGGTAAACGGAGTTACTTTTGTAGTAGATTGCCATGTATTATCATACGAAGAATTTGAAGTTTGATGTATTATCGTGGGAATCAGAATCGTTATGAACGTATTCCTTATTTATTGATTTTAAGTTCAATCAAGTTTAGATTGATGAGTGCTAAATTTTCTTGTGCCAAATTTGCAATACGTCCATCAGAGAATTTTTTTTCTATTCTATATTCTTTTCAATGAAAAATAACTCGAGTTTTCTGAACTTCAATAAGCTTATGAACTATTAATGTGAAATGCTGAACTATGCAATTAAAATAGCCAGCAATGTGAAATCAATTATGATGGATACTATCTCTTTACTTTAAATGCATCAAAAAGTAAGTGTAAGAAAATACAAACTAAAGAGCATGTATAGTTATACTTAACTGTTAAACTAAGCATCTTATTAGTATTGACCTTATTTTTGAAGCTCCTATCTTTGCGATAACTGGATAGTGTAAAGAGTTGTTATTAATGACACAGTTAGATCAGGGTACATGAACTTTTGAAAAAATAAATGTCTCTAAAATAGTAGGAACTCTAAAGTGTTTTCGGTATTAATAGGACACGCAATACTTCAATCAAATTTAATTGAATGTATTGTGCTCATGCGGCATCACTGACTTTCTGTGATTTAAATAAATCCTGTTATTTATAAAATTCATCATCGAATAAACCCAGTTTTCTTATTTGAATATACATATGAATTAAAATTATTCCAAATAAAATTGATGGAGTCTAGAAAGCTATCATTAACTTCTTCTCTATACTTATATTCATCACTACAACCTGATCAGTTGATAGAAAGAAGCCCTAGGATAGGTAAATGAAAAGAGAACTGATATCAGTGTAAAGATGTTTGATGAAGTTATTAGTTTTTTCTTTTCTGTTTTATATTTTAAAGTTGAACTAGATCATTTCAAAATGAAGTAAGAAAATTTTTCTTTCATTTTTTTTTTAACTTTTTAAAAATATGCATGTAAGGTTCTAAAGCTAGAGAACATTAAATGTTCCGAATGAAGTAAAAAAGGTTGTTTCGATTTCCCAAAGAAATTTATTATAGGTTTATAAAAATTATGATACAAATAATTATAATTTTTAACGCTGGATAAGTTCTTCCAAGTAAAAAAATACATAATTATCTTCTTCTGTTAAATACTTGTATTCATTTTTATGATAATTCGTGGTATAGATAGTTATACCTCCGAAAAGCTCGATGGAATTAAAGTCAACAAAAGGAAAACTTCTTACGACTTAAAATATTTAATGTAATATTAGGTCGAGAGCAAAATTAACATGCTAATCCACCCTCAATGATTTTAAATTCCTTGAAATGTTTATAATAAACTTATTACTCTACCAGGTGGACGAAATAAGCATCTAATCAAAACTTTTCTTAAAGTCCTCATATGGAAACTCAGTAAAACTTAATAATTCTATTCTTAATAATATTCCGTAATTTTTTTCTTAATTGTTGAAAATAAAGACAAAATAAAAAGTTTTTGAATTAGTTCTTAGTTTGTACAGTGTGTAGTCGTATATTATTTCTCTAAATTCACATTGCGTAATAAATAAATTACATTAAATTATACATAATTAATAAATAACTTTATTTACTTAGCATTATTATCTTCGGCACTTAATTAAACCTCAAAGCATAAGGAGAAGCGTATCCTATCCCTGCTTTGGACATATTTAAACTCGGAATCATTTTTTAAATGAGGATGCACTGGTTACGAAAACAAGGAAATTATTGAAAAATAAGACAACTTTAGAACCCAAAAACTTCCAAGAAATAAAAGCACACAGAATGCATTACTTTTCCTTACATTTTTAAATCTGAGGTTGAATTTAACAACCGACCACTTATTCAGAGCAGGACGTTTACTTTGAGTTTCGAGAAAAACTCCGTGAAAATAAAACGGAGAAAGGTGCATAACTTGTGCTCATCCCATTTTCTGCACCACTGCTTCAGAAAAAAATCTTGACGCTCTCTTACCCATTCAGCAGGTATCATTGTTAAGATGGTACAGATCGCAAGAGCAATTGATGAGGCAAATTAAATGGAGTTTGGCTAAGCGACAAAACGGTATTATTTTTTTCAATTGAGGTAGAGAGCTTTATTACTAAGCAATTTCTTTGAGAAATAATAATGGGATCTTTAACAGCTTTCTTTTTTATAAGAGTTTGTTTTCAGACTGTTACTTGAAGAGGAAAATGTGGTTTAGAGATATATTGCTACATAGATGAGATAGTTTTCAAGTGATATCTTGATTAGCATGTTGTGTTTATTCAAAACTGTTATTTGCTGATTGCACATTTCAGAGGGAACTCAGTTTTTTGCTAATTCTATTTACCAAAATTGAAATCGTCCTTTAAATAGTATATCCTTTATTAGAGTTCCAATTCAGTTGGTTTAGTTACTATAGTTTATCCTTCTTTTTAGATGTGCACTCATTCTTTTTTTCTGGTAAAAAAAAAACATTATTACTCTACATTAAGCATATGAAAAGAGACAATCTGAAATTAGTTTTTAGCAAAGTTGGAATAGTTTCATGGTTTATATTTCCTTTAATTTGCGAACAATTACGACTTGATAAACCTCAAAACTGTTTTCATATCTACCCGAGAAAGGGGAACATCGGAAATATAAAAGGTTACACACTTTCATGCCTTTACTAAGTAATTACCTATATTTAGTGGTAATATACTGAGATCAATTTAAGGGTCAAGCAGGGGTTTACATCCAATAAACAACACAAATAAACATGTAAACAAACAAAGATAAACAAGTAGTAAAATGTAAAGAAAGACAATAAATAATTTTTCAGTTTATAGATACCAACACGGCTGAAAAAAATCCTTTATGAGTGCGTTCTACTCATCCCATGTCCCTAACATGTCTTTATATTTATTAACTACCCAGCCTTTCGAACCATGATTTTATGTTAAAGCATTTTAAAGAACCATTAAATTTCTCAGCATTCTTGACAAACAATAATACACAAGCCTAATATTAACCTGACCGGTATATGATGTCTTCTTAAGCAAAACCGGCGTATTTACGACGTTTCGTGAAATACCCTTTGCTTTAAAATCCCACATCAGGGTAGGGGGAGAGAGAGCAACGGGCGCCGTTGACCTAGAGAAGGAGCTAACGGTCCGCAACGGTCAAGGACATCGCTATCCTTTAGGTTTTCTCCGACTAGTTGCTGGCAGATCAGGAAGGAAGAGCCGCTGAGCGAGTTAAAGGGTGAAACCTTCATTGTTTCCCATCGCTCCTTTTTATTTTTAAAGGTTGCTGTAAGACGATCCAAGGTCCGGGTGAAGATGCAAGATACAAAACAAGATATACAAAAACAAGATAAATACAGATTTTTTAAACAGGTAGTTTGGATCGTGTAGGGGAGAATAAGGAACTTTCAGACACTTTTCATTGAATCATGTTTTTAATTTTTTACAGAGTTATATTTATTCAAACATAGGTAAGGTATGAAGAAGAATAAAAAAGAATTATACTCCTTTGTGCATCAAATGAAACACTTTCCGACTAATTATCTCTTTTAGGTAATTTATGATAGCAAATTTTAAAAAAACTATCAAAGTGCCCCAAGGTTCCCGACTAGTGGCCAACTTGGAACACTTTTAATAACATAATAAAAATTATAGGTTATTTGAAAAATAGAAAAGGGACATGGAATTAGGCTTTGTTATGGGGATATGAAACACCTTAAATCCGTAGATTTAAGTTAAGGAACACGATAATAACATCGTTTTCTATTTCCTTTATAAATTATAACCGACAACATACTCGTAAATAATTTTGTCCCATGTTATACTTTGTGGAGCATGGGGAGATTTTATTTTTCTTAATAAAAAAAACATAAATAATTACTCTATAATAAAACAACCACATTAAATGTAAAACCTTCTATATGTGAAGTAGGTTAAGATAAATTTGCATCGTGCCCTAAATAGAAATTTAAATTAACCGTTAAAAAACTAACATAAAAATTCTTAAACGTGAAGAAAATTTAAGGTTACAATTCTACTCTAAATAACTGTGCGTTAAAAATGAAAAAAAAAAATTGACCAATAAGAACAGACCAGACATCCTTTACTCTAAGATATGTCATTTTGTTTCCTTAAAAGAAATAAGGTTCGGAACATAAAGGAACTGGACACAATTCCAAACTGTCCACGCTATGACATAGACAAATCGAGATGAAAGTCATTAATACACCAAGGAAGAGTTTTAAGTGACACGTGAGGTAAGCGCCATGTCGAATTCGGAAAGCAAAAACGGCAAAATGGCGGAAAACCATGTCTATAATATCAGACGCAATTTTTTACAGGGTAGAAGAAAAGTCATCAGTTAGTGTTGACGTGAAAAGGGCCCGTCGCCTTTTTTTTATAGTATTGTTCGATTTTCTGAGTTATATGGGGCACTGGGATAGCCCTGGGCTAGCGAGATTTTCAGGTCTGATATAGCCTGTTTCATCCTGTCGAAGAAAGTAATCCATTTATCGATCACCTCGTTTGAACCTATTTTTGACAGGAGAATGTACACTTGGATTAAGGATAACCTCGTAGTATCTACTCTGAGAAAGCAATTGTGTTAATTTACGAATCCCGTAAAAATATATAGGTTTTGAGTTTTAAAGAGTTGATTGAGAGGTTGATTGAAGACTGTGCAGAGAATCACATGGAATCTTACGTACAAGTCATCATAAAATCAGCTATTAAAAGGTCATTAAACATCTATCTATGAGTAACTTTTGTTTTAATTGTTTTAATAAAAGCTAATCTTTTCAAATTAATGAATTTAGATGGATTAATTTATTAATTTATTAATTAATTTATTATAAATTAATTTATTTAGATGGATTTAGACCGTTTGCTTGAGGAAGTTAGCCTAAATAAAATGAACCAAATATATTAGTGTAAAAACAATGGAAATTGTAACAGACAGCACCCAACAATTAATTCTTTTTTGCAACATTTATGAAACATACTCGTATTTTGAAAATTCTTCAATGCTGGGGAAAATCTGAAAAAAATATATTCCGCATGATCTTGGATAGACTATTTAATGTTGTCTGAATTTGATTCTGGGTTACCCCCAATCCTATGAGTTTTGATATATTAGATACAGTGATGGTTTTCTAATATTTGAAGAATATATTTGTATTTATATTTCTGGTAAATTTTGAGGTTTTGTGCATCAAATATTTTTTTAGGTATGTGCGAATACAAGTAAAGAAAAAACAATACCACGTGATAATGGTCTCTTATTCTTAAGGATTAATATAAGTTCTATTGTAGTGTGTAGTCCTCTTTGCATGCATTTTTATTGGATTTAACCTAAAAAACAGGTTTTCAAAATAAAAGTTAAAATTAGTGTTTTATGAAAAAAAGGGACGTGCGTTTGATAAGTTTGATAATGATATTATCAAAAAGTATTGTTTCAATCTACCAGAGGAAACGTAGTAAAATTTTTCATATTCACTCCACAATTTATGTAAACTTTAAAAATAAAATTTGGAACGGGGGTTCCGAAAGCAGATAAGAGGGGGAAATAAGTGGCCGAAAAATGAGGGTTCAGACAAAAAAAAAAGCATCGAATTTAATTATCTCCAATCCTCTGTAGTTAGAGTTTTGCATCTGCAAAAGATCCTATATCTAAGTTAGCATAGTTAACTCCGTAAACCACCACTCACGTTTCTTGACTAATCTGCCATCAGCCTAATCTCCAAATACATAGATAGCCAACAGATCCTTGACCCCCATCTCCACCCAAATCAGAGGCAAACGATCCCCGACACTTTGAAAAACCTCTAATTAGATTACCCATGTCCAGACGAAACTTTTTAGAAACAAACTTTCAAAGAGAATGGGATGGCCAACTCCCATCAGCAATCAGATACGAGTATCATCACGTTGCTACCAGTCTGGGTCGGGGAGATTGGTCCAACATGCAACACACAATGGTCGACCTTCCTTTCGGGGAGATAAGGCACTTCAAATAACAACGCAGTAATCCTTTGGGATGGATCCTCCGAGGTGCTGAGCGTTTAGATCATTAGGAGCCTTCTGTATTAGAGGCCTAATTACTGATACAAGCAGTAGAGGGACTCATCAGGAGTTTATTGACATGCTCATTTCTTTGGGGAGCCTCTTCTTTTGGGCGTTTGAATACATTATCTTGCGAAAGAATAGTTAGTTATGTTTAGGCTATCGCATCTTTCGGTTGGATTAGGGTACGTTGAAAAGCCGGAATTTCAATGTGCTGACCTCTTTTTTTGGATTTGTTTAACTAGATCAGAGTCGTGTTTGGAATTGATTGGAATCGACGAGATGTTTTAATTGTGTGGTGGATATGCTAATTTTTCTATTCTTGCAGGGTTCAATATACTTGGAGGTACAATTCTTTTTCTGAAGATGTGTTATAAGAGGAAGTTTAGATTCGGGGTAGGTAAAATTAAATTTTTTAGAAGACCCGAGAAAATTAGTTGAGGAAGAAAACTGTATATTAAATCTTCACTCGTTTGAAGTGTCCGAATAAATTTTTTAAATAAGAATGGGTTTTATTCCATTTTAATAAGTAGAAGATTATGTTCTGACACCATATTTTTACGGTAATAATGTTCTGGATTCTCTCAAAGACCTCTTTTTTTAAAGTTCCTTTTAACAAACGTATCCATACCATACCTCCTTAGTAATGAGTTATAATGTGTTATATTCTTATATCAATTATCCTTACAAGTAATATTTGCTGATTTACAATAGTTAAAATTTGTGATTAATTATTGATGAAGATTATCCGCTACTTTTGTGGATAAAATTTATTTTCTATATGTGAATTTTTTTGAAATGAAATAAATAATCATCTATCCTCAAAAAATTTTACATTTTGTCTTATATTATTAATTAAAGAAAATTTTTAAACTGAGATATAAGCTTTTTAAGATTTCTTCTTTAAAATTCTTATATCAATTATCCTTACAAGTAATATTTGCTGATTTATAATAGTTAAAATTTGTGATTAATTATTGGTGAAGATTATCCGCTACTTTTGTGGATAAAATTTATTTTCTATTTGTGAATTTTTTTGAAATGAAATAAATAATCATCTATCCTCAAAAAAATTTACATTTTGTCTTATATTATTAATTAAAGAAAATTTCTAAACTGAGATATAAGCTTTTTAAGATTTCGCAGACTTTTTATAGGACATCAACTGAAACAAATTATTTGTGTAAAAGATTGGTACATCGTTTTCGAAAGAAATCTAATAAAATAACCATGGAACTATTTCATGATTGAATTAACAGTGCTGAGTAAATCTTTATCTTTATGAGTAAATCTTGTATAATCTTTTTAAAAATTTAATATTTTGACAAACTGTTTCACACATTTTGAACTTTTAAAACCACCGTACGAATTATAAATGCCTTTTAGATGCCTGTTAGCCTTTTTTTCCATTATGGTGATATATTTAAATTTTCTTTAATTTTACAGATTACTTATTAGTATTTGGACTTGTACCTTTTTGAGGAAAAACGGAGTATTATTTCAGTATGCAATCTACCAGTTTATTTAGCTGGATGTAGGGTAAATAGAGACACCGGAAACTGATGATTTTTGAATATAATATTCTTAATTATGGAGGCCAAAAACACGTGGAATCAAAAAACATCAGTTTCCGTATCGCTATCTACCCTAAATCCGGCTAACTAAACTGGTAGATCGCGTATACTACTGCAAGAATACCAGAAACGGGATATTTGAAAACGGTAGTAGTTATTTGATAACAGTGGCCATCCAAAATATCTATATCTTATTACATCAGTTTAAATTAAGTCGGTTCAGTGACATTTTCCTCCAAGCATCCCCTTTCCCAACTTAAAAATGCAAATTATGACAGAAACCGCAAACTATTGTTCTTTGATCTAAAACAAATACTGACATATTTCCGACCCTTCATTCTTCCACCTGTTATCTCTTGACTCTTTTTTCATTCCTTTTATTGCTTAAGATTCTAGTTATGATAGGAACTCCAAATTATTACGTAAGCCCACGTAACTTAACTAAATAACTTCAATACATTGTTTCAAGTTTTCCTCTCTTTGGGTTTTTCCTTACAGACCGTGAGCAATGGGACTTTCGGTAGAATAATACATAATAGAGGTGTTATAAACCTATATTTATACATATTCTTCTGAAAATCATGTTTTATTACCTGTGGTGTAAAAGTATTAATTGATGTTTTTTTTTTAAATCTTCATGTAAAAAAAGAAAACGAAGGAAATATTTATTTGTTGCAGAACTTTGAAAAACATTTTCTGTTTTATCTGCAGCACCAGTTTCAGAATAAAAAATTTATATTCTTCTCCAAATTATAAGGAAATCTAAGCTCATTATCATTAATGTCTTCTAAAAGGAAATTTTGAATTTCAAAAGATATGACAGACAAAAATAATTAATTTAAACTGTATAAATAAATATTTATGCAGTTTAAATTTTTATATTCTAGTAAATGCAAGCTAGAGAAACGATATACTTGAAAGTAGAGGAAGCACAGTTTAATCTATGTTCTTTCCAAATACTTTTTTTCTGTGCAATTTTTTTGGTATTTGAAATTTTTATGCTGGTAAACTCTTCTGCAAGCTTCCAGATAAAAACCCTAAGGCCCTATAAATAATACCCCTTATAAATTAATTATACCCCTTATAAATATATACCCCTAATATAAATAATAAATCACAAACTTAAAATATACGCATTTTTAAATATTTAATAATAAGAATAATGAATTTGTATTGATGAAATATTCATTTTCTCTTTGATATTTTAAGCAATTGATCGGTTTTATATTGTAGTATTCATAATTAAAGAAGCACTTAAATACATACAATATTTTTTATGATCATTGCATTATCTATATACTAAAAGGAAACAAGATCTTTTTATCTTAGATAGTTTTTTTTTCTTCATTAATTTTTGTTACTAGTCCGGCTAATTCGATCTATATACGCGAATATTTCCTTCTCTTCATTTACACTTAAAGCATATAAATAATAATTCTAAGAACCATCTTGGATTTCTATATAAATTCATGTCTGGTAAGAAATACATATTTCTTACCTTGTCACAATGTTACCTAATATTTGGAACAATGAATGCTTCTGAATACACGAATCATATAAAGCTCATTCTTTATATCCTTGGCTAATAATTACCTAATTTTAGTATCCTAGCCTTGGGTAACATCTGTAATTATTGATATTCAAACAGGGGACATTTTAAGCTCTCTCTTTCATAGTGTACCAAGTGGCGGCAAATCGCAGGTTTAATGCTCTTGTTAACAATACAATTCGAAGAAAGGGACACAAGCTTCATTATCTTCTACGTGCTGAATATAGATAGAGGGCAGTCTTCTCACCTTATGTATTGTGTGACAGGAATAACACTGGAGAATAAACTCTGTGTTGCCATTCAGTGCGGTATCCTGTTATGTGATGTTAAGTGATAAACTTAGATCAAATGCGGTATGATGAAGAAACAATGATAAAGTCACTTCTGATAACCTTTTCAGTGTGGTATTGAAATTACACTGATTTTATTGTGATTTTTGTGTAGTACCCATTAATTCCTTTCTTATAAATATGAGATTTTATTGAGGAAATTTTCTGTGGAATATAAAAGGTCATTTAAGTGAAGATAATTCGTAGTTTCACACTTTATACATTGTTGTCTTATGTTAGGATTTATATATAAGCGTGAGAACAGCATACACAAAGTAACATTATTCACGGAAGAAACTTGGATTAAATAATAGATCAAGAATTGAGATTCAAATAAGAGAACGAAAAATCTTTGACAGAAATGACAGGCGTTTGAACATTTTATTGCTTTGAATCTCAATAAATATTTTAAGGTCCAAATTTAAATCCAATTAAAATATAGTGCAACTTGGATAACTCGAAAGTCTAATTCGAAGCCTTAGATAATTTAAAAGTTTTCTATTTGTCCCTTAAAAGCTTTATATTGTATCAATGTTAAAGCAATTGCGAATAATTCATAATTGGAAACATTTCCTCTCAAAATTTTAAAATCAAAACAATTTTTCGCCATCGTTATAAAACAATTACCGGAATAACAAAAAAATTCTCTACTTTTCCAAGAGAGTTTCAGAGTATCCATTCACTTCGTCGTAGTGTAAACCACGCAATCAGAACCAGAATTCAACGATTTCTTAGTAGGGAATGTTGCTGATACACTATAAAAAAGAATCCTGGAACGTTCTAAAGAAAAACTGGGCAGCTGGGTACTCCATTTTTTCCAAGTAATGTTCCAGTAAAATAACAGGAACATTGCCTTAAAATACTGGTATACTGGTATTTATGATTGATTTTACCGTAATGTTCCTGCTATTTTCCCAGGAATATTACTTGGAAAAAATGGACAACCCAGCTGCCCAGTTTTTCCAAGGAAAGTGGCAGTGTATTTTTTTTTTACAGTGTAGGTAGAAACATAGATAGTAATAATATTTACATTTTCAATCACTTACTGAATCTGGAATTTTAGGTGAAAGATGGAACTTCTTTATTTCAAAACCTTGTATAATTCGAAGTTTTTCAGCGGTCCCTCAGCTTCGAATTACTCACCAAGTTGCACTACCTTTTGTGCCAAACTTTCTTAGAATTATTTGGACTCAAGTACACTTTTACAAAAAGGTGATACCTCGTTAACTCCCTTTGTTTGTAAAACCTCTCTAACGTTTTACCCAGAAATAAAGGTCAATTTGAAATAAAATAAATGTTTTTAAAAATATTTCATAATTGTTTCAATTTTCAAAAGGTTTTTGATTGATAAAATACTATGACTCAAAATTTAGAATATTAAAATTGGTTTATTTAGGATGAAAATGTTTAATTTAAACAAAAGCTAAAGTATTCTCACACATATAGGCTTGAACATTCAATTTATAATAAGTTAAGGCCTTTCAATAAAATATTTTGCAGAAAGTTGGCTAAAAAAATTCATACATAGTTTCTTTAAAAATTATGTTTTACAGTCAGAAACATTTACAAACAAAAATTAAGAAAAGCATTGATAAGAAGTATTTTTCCATTTTAATACTAAGTTTAATTTTATTATTATTAAGCAAACGGCAAAAAGTACAAATAGTGCGATTAAGTTAATCACTTTTTAAAGAAAAGGTTTGAGAGATAACATATTTTCCTCGATACCATTAAAAAAATTATTTTGAAAAACCGCTGTCCGTTTACACTAAATTGAAAGTATTTGAATGTTCACCAGGAACTAACTCGATTGACAGACAAATGAATAAATTATCTTTTCAAAAATATTCTTTCTGTCAAAAGTAGCGAATTGTGCCACGAGGAAAAGATACATCATGAAACAACCAGTTGAATCACCACTAGCCGTCAGATGTGGTGTTTTACTCTTGTAGGGTGAACTTAACTTGGTTTCCCATTCATCATTTCGTTCCATCGTATGATGAACTGCGTTAAAAAATATGAATGATGAATTGTTAAGTACGCATAAAAAGAAACCTTTGATTTTTTTAATACTATTTAAATTGTGTTAAGAGAAAATCAGTGAATTATTGGTATAAACACACAGATGAAAATTGTTGTTCTATTGTCTAAAAAATTTTTTAATTAAAACCTTTTTTTAAAATAAAATTACCCTTTTAGCAAGTACTTTTATGTATGTTTCAATGGTTTGCATCACTCCGTACATAACCTTATTGATGCAAACAAAATATGTAAAAAGTTGTTTTATGTAAAAATATGTAAAAAGTTGTTGGAATCACTTATTTAAGTTTTATATTTTTTTATAAAATAAATGAAAATTTGTGGTCAAAAAGGGAAACTACGAATACTTTAAGAAGAGCTATAGAACTTAAATTTTTTCAGAATTTCTTTATTTTTCTTAATCTTGTAGTCTTATGATCCAAGTTCCTTTTCCCATGAAAAGAGAATGTATTGAAAATTAGTCAAACCATTCAAACTAGGTTTGGTAATTTTCAAGGGAAAAGGATGTAATGATTACTAAGAAAGTAAGAATTCAGTCAGAAAAGAGAAGTGATTACTAAGGACTTGAATAGCAATGATGTATAGTTTGAAAGCTTTATTGCTTATAAATTACCTATTTTAAGAACACTTTCCTTAAAACTGTCCACTTATGGAATTGATTTTCGTTTTGTACTGTTATTTTCATTGGAAACACTGTTCACCTATCGATTATGAGAACCCAATTCTTCACCAAATTTTTGAATATCAGAATTGGAACAATCTGTAAAGCTAGATATTATATAAAATTTCTCCATAGATGCTTTTATTTGTAGACAGTGACGAGGCAAACATTTACAAAGTTATGTAAAAACTATAATTAACTTAATGAAACATTTTTATCTCAAATACAATAAAAATATAAATATCATGAAATAAAATGCTTCGTTTCGAATAAAATACTACAAAATGTGCACTGGCAATACAATAAAATGTACAATGGTCAATTTTAAAAAGATGGTTCATAAAATGAATTCTTTAAAGTGAGTTTTATAACAGATTCTTCTAATTTCTATTATTTATTATAAAATTACAACGTACAATAACAGTAGGGTGTATTACGGAATTAATACTCAATTAAGGATATATTTGTAGAAATCTTTTCTCAAATGAAATTCTCACTTTAAGTTGTTTTTTGTAACAACAATAACCTCTTTCTTTTCCAAAGTAAATGAACTGAACTAATAGTATGTAATTGCATAAAGAAAAAACATTGTATAAAGGTCAACAAGATGCATAACAATCAATCCAAACCTACTGAACAATTATTCATCATGAACATTATTTAAATTCATTTTATGGATGTAATATAGAAAAAATAAGTTCCGCCTTTTATTTAAGTATCTTTCACGCAAAGAAAAAACGTTCACCAAACTTAAAAGACGAACAAATACACCAAATCGATCTTCTCTCATAACGGCTACAATTCTATTCTTAAGCCGTAAGGAACAAGAAAAAAAAATTGCAAACCTTTATCTGAACTTCTACAAACGCATCAGTTTAATAATACACGATGCCCAAAACGCGATAACATTGAAACACGAAGCTCACATATCCGGATTGTGATGTACGATAAAATGAATTAGAATCAATTATTTCACTACGAAAAGGATTATACAGTAATTGCACTACACTAAAAATATCCTGAGAACTCAAATCGTTGTGTGACCTCACCTATCAGTTGAGGGCAAACAAAATTGGAACATAAGGACCATGGTATTGTATATGTGATGGTCATTCCTTTTCGTTTCCGTTGACGCTCGTATGCGAAGAACTGGGTTCATCTTCAGATGGTAATCAGTTATGCTTAATTACATCAAGTGTTTTGAACCTAGAGACAGCAGGTGGACAATTATGGATCGTGGTAAATCATGCAAACCTTTTAACGTGTTGACATGATGGGGAAGTTTTAAATCAATTTTCCATGGGATGGTGAAGAGATATATGGCTTGACATTTAAACTGGTTGTTCCCTTTATGGGGATTGCTTGAAAGTATTTAATGCATTTTTCTGAATAAATTATGTGCTTTTGTTATCTGTATGGGGGTTAAAAATCAATTAATTTGTATTCATGAATGCATGATCTGAACCCCCTCAACGATATGCGTGTTCAGTTGTAATTGGAATTAGGACAAAAATTTAAAAATTGGAACGCTTTTATTTTTATTTGAGTCAATAACATGTAAAAATGTCTCATCAGTGTAAAAAATAGCTCCCTCTATAAGATTTGTAACCCTTTTTGAGTAATATTTATGTGTTGATAAAATCCGCATGGCTACTTATTCTGTATGATTCTTTACTGGTGAAAATTACACTCAATTAAATTAATTAAACTTAAACACAAAATATTGAAAACATTTATATTCTTTTTGGTTTTTATACCTAATTTATTTTTATTATGTTTAGCGTAATTTATTTTTTAATAATTGGTAAAGAAAAAATAAATGAGATAAACTCTAAACTTTCTAGGAAAGGGAAATTCCTTTTTCCTAAATTGTAAAAACAAAATATTGAAAACTTTTATCTTCTCTCTTAATAACAATAATTTTGGGAGGATAATTCTTACAATTATTTTCAAGTATCGATACTTCAAAGTATTTACTCTACCCTTCTATTCAAAAAATCGATACTTCTAATACTTCACAGTAAGTCACAACACCCATAACTGCCTTTAACCCCCTTCATAAAGTAACTTCAAAATGCTTTCAACACAATGTTTGCGCTCTAGATTTCAAATGCCTACAAGGTAATAGGATTCTTATTTCTAACCGCACCCTGATAATACTCAACTAGAGGGTCATCAAGATTTGGCCTTGGAAGGAATGCTAAAACCCAGGGTGGGGTATAAGAGAAAAAATGTGAGTTATTGTTACGCGTTGTCTAAGTGATTAGGTCTTAAAGAATGGGTAAATCCCCAGGTATTGTAAATGTCAAATAAACAATGGAGTTAGTATTCATAAGTGAGGCAGAGTGTGTCAACATGACTGCTGGAACGATAATCGTGTCAAAGTATTATGGGTGCTATGCTTGTCAAACTTATCACATTAGTTCACTCAAATGCTCTCATAATATATTTTCACTCAAGCAATAACTTAATAGTTTTAGACAAGACGCATTGCTCTCAATCGTTCAAATTCACCATTAGTTTTAAAATTTATCTCATGCAAATTGATATACACAAATTACCGTTAATATTACTAGTACTGTAGAAAACTTCTTTTATAGAGTGTTTTCAGGTGACGCCACAACCGGTTATTTTCTTTTAACTGTGTACCTTCTGTAGGGCTTTTAACTGTTGCTAAGGCCGTTGTTTATCTGTTGCTAAGGCGGTTTTTAGGCATGGGATCACGTGATTGCAAATGCTCCAATAGAAGAATTCCACGGCTAGTCATTTTCTGTAACTGTTAACCTCTGTAGGGCAAAAAACTGTAACCTTTCTGTTGCTAAAGGGCCCCACAGACGAGCAACTTGGTCGTCAACCGGGTTGTCAATTTGCGAAGTTTGCAACCAAGTTGGCCGTCTGTAGGGAAGTTGATGGTTGAAATTTCAAGTTGACGATCTGGTCGGCAACTTGGTGGGCGGAGCTTCAGATTGACAACCAAGTTGCTCGTCTGTAGTGAAATTGACGATCTGGTAGCCAACTTGATGGGCGGAGCTTCATGTTGGCAACCGAGTTGATGGTCTGTAGTGAAGTTTACAACAAAGTCTTCAACTTGAATCGTAAATTTTATTTCAGTCGCTTTATTAATGTGATCAACTGATGTTGATTAACTAAAATGAGTTCAAAAGAATAAAGAATCTTAATAGAATGAATGGATTTAAGTTAAATGAGTTCAAACCAATAAAAAATATTATAAAAATGAATGAATTTATATTTTTTTAATATTTTTTTTTAATTTGGGAGTTGCAGATTTTGCTAATAATATTTTAAAGTAAAATATCCCCTTATTAAGTTTTAAGAATCATGATTTGAGAAGTTAATTTTAAGTTTGTGATTTAAAAGGGGTTGAATTAATTAATAAAGTTCACAAAACTAATTAAGCTATGAATCCTTTTAACTTTGATAAAAATATGCCAAGACAAAACTATCAGAATTTTTTAATTGATTCAATGAGAAACAGCATGTTTTGACGTGGAGTAAGAATAATTATATAAACAAATTGATTTCTGATTTTACCCAAAACATAATTATTTTCCACAAAATTCTGAATTATAAAATTTATCCCTTTGTTTCATGCGTTTTATTGCTTCATTTTTCAAACTTTATAAGTGTTAATTCTTGATTTGTTTTATTTCCTTTCATGGAAAGAATGTCTTCCAATATTCTTTTTTTATCAAATAAAAAATTTTTAAGAATTAAGAATTCAAGCTGCAATAGAAGTTAATTTACTGAAATTAAAGGATAGAAATATACGCTTAATATTTTTAAATCAAAAGAAAAAGTCCGTTGTTTTCTTTTCTAATCGGAACATGCTAATGAGAAATAAAATTTATTAATTTAAAATTGTATGTAATTCTCAAATATTTGCCATTGGATCAAAAACAAACAAAATTTAAGATAAAAAATAAAATTTAGAAATCATTTTATTATTCTTTATGTAGTTAAAATAGTGTTATTAATTAAAATAACTTGAGATGTTTAAAAGAAGCTGCAACATAAACAGCCGACATTTTTACAACTGAAGCAATTTTTCTCCATTGTTTACATTCTGGTTGACGACCAGGTTGGCCGTCTGTGGGAAAAGCATCAACCTGGTTGCCAACCGGGTTGACGACCAAGTTGCTCGTCTGTGGGTTGTTAGGTCCGAGTCATGTGATTGAAAATGCTCTGTCTTTACAATGGTTAATTTTTATTTGTAACTGTATATAATGTAATCTGTCCATATAAATGTGATAAAGAAATTGGAAATACTTCAAACTATTCTAAAGGCAGCAAAATCACTAAGAAAAAATATTTTATTAAGTATTTTCTAGCACTGATATATTTAAAGCCTTTTATTACAGTTAAACATTTACAAAGTAAAACTTCCTTTTCCAAATATATTAGCCCCATTTTAATTTTTAAACTGTACAAAAAACGAAGTATTTAATGTAAAGATGTCAATATCCTCTTCATAAAAATTAGGTATTCAAATGTGATTGAAACTATTTGCTTCATATCCTTACCTTGACAGTTTTGTCATGGAATAAAGCTCATTAACATTTGTGTCATATTTCCTGACCAAGAAAATATGAAACTTGAAACTTGAACAAAAAAAAGGAGTTCTAATTAAAGGTTATCTCTCATCGCATCAATCGATTATTACTGGATATGCTTTTCCCTTCACACATTATTGCTCTACATTCATCGTGCCATTCTGTCGAACTCGGATCGATAAAAAACTCCCAAAAAAATAAACTAGTTGATAAAAAGGGACACCTCGACCTTTATTTAGGTTTTCATGGTTAGATTAAAGTAATCTAACATTGAAAACACGGATCAACAACTAACGAAACTATTCCACAAAAACAATTACACTGAAACTATCTATCTCTCTCTTCAATGCAAATAGGAGTATCTTTATGAGTCTACCTGGTCAACTCCGTTTGTTATTTATTTTAAATTTCTTTTTAATATATTTTTTCCTAGCATTCATGACCACACCCTTTTTAGTTGACTCACGTTTATTAATCAGGTTGACACATAAAGACTGATTTTAGTTGTGTTCCATATTTTTTTTCAATATTAGGTATCTTTAAAATGTATCTAATTTTGGGTGACCAAGAGTTCCCAGAATACAGTTACGGCTCGAGATATGATTCTTCCATTTTGTTATCCTTATATTGAGGTATATTTCCAGATAATGTGCTGTCTCTTTTTTATCACATTCCTAAATATTATTTCAAAATTTAACAAGAGGGGAGAGTTGTTCATTTTGGAATACCCCCTTTTCCGACGCAAACTTTTCAGTTATTAATTCGGGGTTTGGTTATTTGCATTAGTTTCCTTGTTTTGTGTGGTTCAAGCTAATATTTTAAAAGATTTTTAAAATTTTAAAAAGTGTATGCTGAGATTAAAACAAGTGTATCGATTAATATTTCAATGAAGAAAAATAAATTGAATTGCTGTGCCTAAAAGTAAAATCAAGTTTAATATCCAATGGCTCAAATGGGGCCCCTTGGGACACATCCCAAACTTATCACGAGCAAATACATTTTCTTCTTATTTGATAATTAAAGAATTTAGAAAAAGAGAGTTTAGAAATTTTTGCAAAAAAAAAGTATCGGACGAAGAAAACCAAAAATTAGTGATTTATGTGCTGAAGGAAATGAGAAATTCAGTGAAGAATTTTAAATGTTAATTTTATTTCATATCTAATTTAATATTAATTAACAAAGCTTTATCATCAATAAGTGTGTTATTATAGATGATAAACCCAGTCTTTTATTTTTTAAGGAGTAGATTTCACATATACACTTTTTATGAAGTTATTGAAAGCTCCCAATGTGCTTTGAAAACATATTTGAGATATCTTGAATTTAAATGTCTGAACTATTCTGCCCCTCCAGTTAGTTAATTTAGAAATCCAGATATCAAACTCCAAATTTCTTATATGATTTGCCCCAATATAGTAGAAAATCGTAATTACACAAACAAAATTGTACCCAAAAAATAACATTGTATCCACAAAAGTCTACCGTTTCTCAAGAATCTCTCATTAACCGCAAACACATTGTTCACTTTTGATGTGATTTATTGACTGACTTTATTACTTGTCAAATTTTTGTAGGTTAAACGTGATTGTCCGATTATAAGATAGGTGATTGCTTTTTCCCAAGGTCTCAAGCGCTGTAGCTTGCATACCTTCTGTGAATACCTTTTCGTGTCTTTTTGTTGCTCAAGAAAAAACTATTATCGGATGATTAGATATAAAATGCCACTTTAGACAATGAATAATTTCTCTTCCCTTTCTAAATTGAAATTTTTTGAAGCTTTAATTCATCATAATTAAAAATTAGACTAAATCCTTCTCATGGTAATTAATAAAGAGCGATGAGAAATGATTTTCAGTAGACTTTCAGAATTTGTAGGAGGAACATTTAACACTCAATAGCAAAATGGATTAGTTAAGGTATACATAGGTTTATATTGATACGTATATCGTATAGTACGAATAATTATACTCTTTTGTTATAATACACTTATCAATAATTACAGTTATTTATTTGAATATTCAGTTACAAAATTATTGGGGAATAAATAGAAGAAAGTTTTTAGTGGTAAAATTCACACAATCAAGAAAATAAAAAACATACCTGATTTAAGAAAAATTAATTGTAAATAACATCTTTTGAATTTTAAGAAATATGTCAGAAATTTACAAGGCAAAAGAAAACAAACTTTTCGTTTTTCCATGTCATTAAAATAGTCTAATACTAAATATACATTTATGCCTCTTAAAGGCAAAAATGGTAGATTGTCACTTTAACCTTTTTCGTTGATATTTCCAAACTTTTCTTTAAAAAATTAAAAACCTTACGTTTTATTACATTGTCATTTGATTGTCTATGGATGGTATACTGGTATGCCAATGTAGTCCTACGAAGGTCATTCGAAACAATGTTACAACTATCTAACAAATTTTTTGAATTGATTATTCAAAGTTTATTATTCACTGCTGATGATGACATTTTCAATGAGGAAAACTACTTTTCATTTAGTAAAGTACCTTTAAGGAATAATCAATTAGACTTCGTTATCTAAGAATTTCCTTGGGATTGTCCTTAAATGACAACCATAAGAGTGAGTGATATTTCACATTCTGGAGTAAAAGAGTAAACTTGAGAAGACGCGGTTACGTTCAATCCGTGAGTCCATAATGTATCACTACCTTTATTTTTCCGGTATCAAGGTAAATGAATTAATTATCAAGATAAAGATAACTGTTTTGAAATTAACATCAATTGGAATATTCAGCTCCCGTAGAGAAATACATCGTTTATGATAATACTATGAAACATAAAAATCCAGTGTTTTAAATTATGTCCTGCTTATTTATAAAATACCGCAAACACATCAATCAATCTTGAGAGGAAATACAAATTGTATTCAATGAAGGATAATGTCTATTCGTACCTGTTTCAAGTATATATAATGTTTCATTATTTATTCTATTTATGATAATGTTTTCTATCGTTTATTCAAATACTTAAGGGAGGTTATAAAATTTGTTTTACGAATAATTTTAAACCAAAAACACGAATATTTTGGTAAAAATAATGCTTATGAGAAAATAATCAGAAGTATGTAATTAATTGTATTTATTATCTACAAAAATAATTTTAATTTTTTCCACGAAATTTATAATACCCTGAAAATCTTTTTGGATTTCCTTTTAATGGAGTGAATTTCAATAAAGTTTTTTGGTAGCCAAATATTTTATGTACTTATGGGTTTTAAATTACAACATAAATATTTTAAAGATGTTATAAGTAAGTTCGTTTTACCCATAAAGATTACAAGGTAAAAAATTAAATACAAAACATTTTGTTTACTTATCTCGACATAGATTTTAGACAGAAATTTATATCACAAGAAATATAAGGCACAGGGACATAGGTAAGGCTATAAAGGCTATAAAATGTCGTTATATTTGTTTATACCTCTGAATTAAGAAAGTAAGTTGTTTGAAATGAAATGTAACTCCTTTTATCCACGCAATTTTTGCGGTAACAAAAAATGCATTATTCTGTAACATTCAATGAACATAACCTTGAAATCCTAACTCAGAGACTACAAGCATCAGTGAAATATTTTGAATGACGTGTCCTTAATCAATGTGTCAATATTTAGAAAATCAAAATACTTATTCGGTAATACTACTTTAGAAAAACCCAACATTCTTCGCCAAAGTTAAAACAAAATGCATACCACACCACCTACGTACTCGACATTACTCTAGCAATTTTTCCCAGCATTCCATAAAAAACCACCTGGACACTCAAACGCCCTTGTCTCATAGCTCCCAGCACAATCGAAATATGGAACATTTTTTCCTCCACAAAACCTCACCCTATCTCTCCAAGGTGAATCGGAAATCACCGAACATAAAGCACGTCATTGAGGATAATTTTTTAAATAGACCCGCCTGCATCGTGACAGCTTCACCCATTGGCAAAAAGCGCGTGACCTTAAACTCGGAGCCCCTGAGACGTTTGAAGTTTAAGTTCTTGCGTGAGAAAAAAACGAGTTTATTGCCAGTATGTGAATCGAGTGACTTGGTACTGAAAGAAACATTTTGAGGCAGTTCTTTGTAGAGGAAGCCTTGAACTGGCGTTCTATCATCTCTCAATTTCAATTTGAGAGAAGATAGTTCGGGTTTGGGTTGATTGAATTGTGAGAGGTAAATGATTTAGTGGTGGTGTGTGATAATTGAAAAATTGTAATACATGATTTGGAGTAATTTCTAGCCTTGACCATTTGTAATTGGTTTGTAATATGGTAAATTGAGTTTAGAAAAGAGATGTTGTATACTTTTAGGCGTTTTTATTAATTTTGGTTAATTTAATCATTTGAGTAAAAATTTTAATTTCTTGGTAAATTTTAAATATAATTTATGCTAAACCTTCTTTAAAGTATAATGTTAGTTTAATATAAAAGTTTTTTGAAATGCCTAATGTTTATTAAAGAGGGTAGCAGATGTAAACCCCATTGCAAAAATAATGTATTTAGGGTAGCACAAAAAGAAAAACATCATAGCTTTTCAGCAAATAAATAACTTGGTTGATTTATTAAAAATTAACATTTAGCAAACATTACAACCATAGCATAATAATATCACAAGCTCCTCATAAAACTGTATCACTTTCAACATACAATTTTACAAGCAAATCAATCTTTACAACACAAAATATACTAATATACTAATCACAAAATAAATTTTTGAAAGTGTGACATGAGATTATTATTTTGTAAGAATAAATGATTATTTTCCACTTATTAAAATTTGTTTCAAACTTTTCAGTTATGTTATAAAAGAATACAAATTAAGTAACGGTTAAAATAGGTTAAACTAATATTTTAGCTTACTAAATCCTATAAGTTGACTTTCGCATTTAGTCATTACTAATTGTACATGGATTTTCTGTCATGCCATTCACGACAGGATATTTAAAACTTTAAATTACAGTTAATTAAATAAAATGTTTTAAACATGTTTCCAATAACAATTAGTTTGTGCCCAAATGAGTTCCTATGTCAAATGATGCTCCCAATTGTTTTAGTGAGAGAGACCTAACAATGTTTAAGTCAAAAGAAAGCTCTACTTTCTCCACACACAGCGAAATGATAATCAAAACACTTAAATAAATCATTGACACCCTCTTACTTAGCAATCATTAATTACTGCGCATTGGTCATTTGTTTAATTCCCCAATAAATCAGGCTTACACACTCAACATGCAAATTCACTTCCGTCATTCTTAATAACACACCTGAGAATCTGGATAAAAAAAAGACAACGAGCTCTTCCAGTCGATAAAGAAAATGGATTCAAAAAACGTCAATCAAAGACTGATACAGATCTCCGTTGTTATATCTTCAACAACACCAAAAAGAGAGGAGACACTTGGTTGGTTTCGCAAAAAAAGCAAAAACCCGTTCAATTGTTTGGCAAAGAACCTGCTCTGAAATACACTCAAATTAGGAAGTTATATCGCTCTTTTATGAATAACCAAAATTGGATCTCCAGGTGAGACGTATGGAAAATTTCGAACATATTGTCTTAGAAGAAGGGGTTGGGGTGATTCACACTGTGTCTTTTGAAATATCTTTTTCTTGTCGGAACAATAGCTTTGACACGCTTCAGGTGTTAAGAATGCTTTTTTGTCTCATGGCAGCATGCTGAGTGATTAAGATCAATCGGATGATTCGGTAGGATTCAGTAGCAGATGATCCTGAAAGATTGTTTTATAAATAGTTATTTATGTGCCTGTTGTTATTATTACATTATTTGTTGCAAAAAAGTAATATTGTGGCAGAAAATTTTATTACATCATTGGTGGTTTTTTGACAGTTTAACTGTTATAAGACTATTCAGGCAATCTTAGTTTAGTAAACAATCTGAAGATTTTTTAAAAGTGTTAAATAATTGTGCCTAAGCTCTTTTCCTTCTACCCCGAGGAAGAAGGAAGCGCCACCATGATGAATACCTCAATAAGGAAATTTATAAGATACCATATGAAAGGACAGTAACAAGTAAAACTGAATGATCTTGTCTAATCAAAACCAAACGTGAACTAGTACATTTTTATGAATGGAAAAGACGGTTAAAGCCTTCTGCTTGACTTAGTATTTTTTTTAAATTTTGAAATACAGTGAAACCCCGATTTAACGTTTCCCGCATTTAACGATTTCCCACAATTAACGTCAGATTTCATTGGTCCCAAAGGATTTCCTAAAGGATGTCCTACCCCGATTTAACGTTTTCCCGCATTTAACGTTATTTTTCTTTGGTCCCTTGAAAAACGTTAAATCGGGGTTCCACTGTAGCTCAAAGTTCTCCCTTTTATATCACCGTTATTACTTCTTTACATTAGAAGAGCATTACCTCTTGAGGATGCTCCACAGTTTTCATTTATTTTTCTATATTCTTCTGAACAATATAATGTAGAAATCCTTCAATAACGAAGATTTTTAAAAATGTTGTACTGTACCAAGAACCATTTTGCAAAGTTTAATGTACAGAATCTATTAAAATTAAATTAACATAAACTTTTTAAAGCTGTCAAATTTAAGCTACTAATTTTAACAACTTCAAGTGTCAGTCTTCCTTTTTAAACTACTTGGAGCATATTAAGATTAGGGTTTTATAAGGGTTCAAGCTCAACTTCAAGAGGGAAAAAACATAAAAAGATTGATACATTATTTGCTGTCATTGTTTTTATTCAGAAAAACGATATCACTTTATATTATCCATTATTTTTTTTAATATTTCTGGTAATCAACTAAGTAATGCTTAATAACATAAATCCAAATAAGCTTATTTATACTCTAAATTCCAAAATATATTTGATCAATTTTCAAATTACATTTGACCAATTTTAAAATTACATTTGACGAATTTCAAAATTACATTTGACCACTCTAAAGAATGTTTTCTTAATAAATCTAATTTAAAATTAATTTAAACCAAAAGCTGTTTCTGGAATAAGTTTCCTATTTTTAGTTTCTTGAATTGAACCTCACAATGTTTATAAAAGTGAAAGTAAACAATATACACACTCGAATCACAATTTATTCAGATCAAGCACACATCACCGATTTCTTCAAACTGTGGATGATACTTCATCCCATTACGACATCCGTTTATCCTAAACACTTCACAAACGCCACTTGATAAGTTTTTCTACACTTTCAAGTAGTTATCCTCATTGTTAGTCCGGATTCCTAACTGGAAGAGCTAATGAACTGTCAGAGTTAAGGACAATCGGACCTACTAAACTGCCTACTAAATCAAGTTGTGTTTTTCACATTCATCCCATTGACCCAATGTTTTGCTTCAATTTCCGGGACATTGGTTGCTCCAGCTTTTTTGATCAACCTACTTGGGAGATTTGTTGGGTTGTTGGTTGAGAGCTATAATGTCGGGCGATATCCCTTACGGATGTTTAATGTCCATTGAGACCCTTAAACGGCCATTACAGAATGCGTGAGGTATTTTGGGGAGAGTTTCAACCTAAAAATCGCATTTGATGCCGTAGGTGGTACTTGAGGATCATTGTATCTTTTGTTTCGAAGTCCTTGTCTCTTATTTGTATTTAGCTTTAAAGAAGTCAATGAACCTCTTTTGATTTATTCTAAATAAGACACATTTATAATATAAAAGTTATTTTTTTTTTGTTTCTTCTCCCTTTTTCTTCTATACATTGATTTAATCTATTAGAATCATTTTCTTGTTGTATCAACTTATGTTAAGCTACTATGATTCGTAAAAAACACAGTAACTTAAAATTTTCTACTCAAAAAGCACAGTAAGTTTCATACTATACAATGCGTAATAGAATATTAATATCGAAATTTACTATTAAGAAACTGAACTATTAAAGCACTATCAATGGATTCAAACATTCATTGGATAAAAAAAAGAAAAGAAAAACACTTTTAAATTGAAATCAAACTTTATTTTTGCTAAGTTTACAATACAAGGAATAAGAAAGGAAAGACAGATTAACTAAAATTTCAAATATAATCAAAAATTATAATGAATGGACATTGATTTAGCCAAACTCAAGGGGATATATCTGCAGATAGGGGGTAGTTATTTTTCCTCCTCACACTCACTGAAGTTTACAGATTTTTATGCGCACAAAAAGTCAATTTGCCGTCTTTGTGGACTAATTCCCTTTTATAAACTGGCGATTCAAGTGTTCCAGTTTTTCCCAAAGATTTAAGCATTAGATAACCTCTACTCGTAGAATCTGTTCCCTTGTTTCGTCTATGATGTGAAATATAAGAGAAATATCACAGGGTTTTATTGTTTTATACTTCCTACTTTTTTGTCAAAGAAATAAGTTTCAAAATTGTATTCAATCGTTAAAATAGTATTAAATCATTTGTACAACAAAACTAAAAGATACGAGGTTGAAATAAATATGTTTTGAAAGATGTGAGATATCTCATCACAATCGCTTAGATTGATTAGATATATAATAAAACGCGAAATTATTCTTTCTTTACACGCCTTCTATATGAAGTTTTTAGGATTCAAAGTAAAAACTAAAAAAGGTGGTTTTGAAACAAAAAGCGTTCGAAAAGTTTATAGTCAATAGCTTGATATCATTCTTTGCATATTTTCAGAGAGAAAGAAGGGCGATTTTAACTTTAGAAATGTACTTCAAATTCCTCTAACAGATCTAGATTTGAAGGAAGAAAAAATTTCCCTTACAAATAAATAATGTTGAGTCCACCCTTCGTATCCACAAAACTTAATGAACACTACAGAGCGAGATATTGCCTCAAGGTTCTTCCAAATTGTTTGTATCGGACCCATAGCAATAATTCCTTACCCGGACCTCGATTGTCTCAGCTCACCTTAATTAGAAACGATACGCCTTCATTCTATTTGAATCAGAATCAAGCGGGTCACTAATCCACTCTCACCTGCATCCATGCAGAAGCACGACTTCCTCGATCGTAAATTTCGAACTCTGCAAAAATACTCTCCCTGTAAATGTATTAACACTTACTCCCTTTTAATAGGCCTCCCAGAGAAAGGTTTTATTTCTCGACATCTTGTAAATGTCACTTTAACTGCCACTGAGTATCTTAACTCGTACCTCACACGACTTCCGTATCACTTTCATGATTTCGGGTTCTGTTTTTACGATTTTTCAATTTATGCACTATAAAAATTGGTTGTATGTAAGGCTTTTTCTTTCTTTTTAAAACATAATTTTTTACCTTCATAATCTATTGACTTTCTCGTGTTTTAACATGTAACTCCTAATAAAAATTACGGTACTTTCAAGTTTGCTTGATTAAAATTTTCAAGCATATCACTCAATCACGGTGAATGAATACTTAATGAACTTTTTTTCATCAATATTTATATTTAACTACTTTACATTAATCTAGTTGTCACCTTAACTAGCGAGGAGGAGTAGCTTACCTCTAATATGTTACTTCCTGTCCTAAAAAATCTAGAAGCGTTCTACTAATTGAAATAACGTTACTAAAAAAAATGCGCTAAATAGCAATTTATTCTCTTCAACGTTATTCACAAAGCACATGCATGAAATGCTTGTTTTTTTCGTACGAGTGAATCGAAACGTCACGCGTTTCCTATGAATAATTTCAGAATGAATATTGTCACGATATAGCTGTAGTATAACTTTTTTTGTGAAGGGAATTTTTGAAAAATTATTTAACAGGTGGATTTTTTAATTAATAAATGAAATGATGATGATTTTGAAGAGGTTTTTGTAGGAAACAAAGATTATTAGATGAATCATTCCATCTCACAAATATTAATAACTTTCTCCATCTTCTTTTGTAATTTCTTTTTGTATGTTTTGTGTTTAATCAAATCGGGATCTTTTTAATCTTTATAGAGAGATTAAGCTATTTTCCTTGTTCTAAGGATTCGATTACTTTTTCCTTGATATGAACTATTCTTTAATGAGTATTACTTTACATTTGTGTTAAAATATCTTTAAAAAGCATATGTGTTCTATATCTTTATAGTATTTTTGTGAAGAATGTGAAGGTTCATTACTTTATGGGAATAATGTTCGGTTGGCTCATAAAAATAAATATCTTTTAACTCAAAAGCTACCGATTAAACTACTATTTGACCATTTGACCTACACAATTGAATTATTAAATTATATTTCTTTACAGTTAAAAATGTTTTAAACTGTAGTTTTATTCTCAATTCATTTGTTTGTAACTTGTTTGTTTAGTGGAAGACTATTAAAATATTATTTTTTTTGTCTCTTACATCTAAATCTTAAATGGGTTGTTAATTTTTTTAATCCTAAAATGGTGTTAATGTATGGAATATAAGGCACTTTTAGTATTTTTAGGGAGGTGTTTCACTCTTTAACATAAGGGCTTTCTCATCATTTCACTTTTTAGAATGTTTGCTTGTCTGTACTTCTTCTCCTTGCTGCCTAAATTTCTTGCAACCAAATTCCTAGGTAGTCATTCATTTTTCTTTTATTTTTAAATAGTTTCAAGAAGAAGTTGTTCTAATTTATAAAAGAATATGCAAATTCAAATCCATAAACCTTTGACCACGTTTCGTCTCGATTCCAAGGAAACGAATTTCGTTGAACTCATTAAGAAAAAATCCCGATAGCTTAGATATGATTATGTTGAGGGTTAATTTCATAATTAAAATGATATGTTCATAACGAAATAAAACGGTCTAGAATTTAAAAAATATATTTCAAAACTCCAACCACAATATTTAAATTGTGTTAATCAATCAAACCAACTACTGGCGTTAGTTAAAAAAAATTATGCGTTACCTATTACCTTAGTCGTTAAAAACTGAAAAAAATAATCTCAACTGCTCCATAAGAATCGGTAATACTAGTAATTGTACACTTTCACAGCTTGATTTTTGACACGAGTTTATTACTGAGCTCAATAAAATATTTTTTCTGGTGCTTTTATGTAACTGACCTATTGCTGCGAGTTACTCAGTGTTGCCAACCACGCTCGGTAAAAACCACCTTATCGTCTGAAGGTGAAAAAAAACTCACGTTCCTCACTCATTTAGAACCCAGCAGACACTGGACACGCCCTTTAGTCCAGGGGAGTTCAGTAGATCACGAGGTCTTGGTGCGAGGACGGATAGTTCTTTTTTTCCAAACGTCCTTTTTGATCGTTCTTGTTTGTTTTTGACACTTGTTGGTTTTGCTCAATGAGCGAATGTTTTTTACTGAGAAGAGGTGGGTCTATTGTGAAGGATGCAAAGAATGCTCAAGAAGTTGCGCCTGAGGACAAGGCGTGAGTGAGGTGCAGAACTATACGTATACGGTGTCCTTATGAGGTAGTGAAATAGATAGGGTGGGAAGAAAGCTGAAAAAGAAATTGAGATTTTCCCCTCTTTTTTGTATTTAGTGCTGTGTCGATTAATGTTCCTAAACGGGTGTTGACGGTCTGTTTGTATTCAAGACATACTTCCGAATTCGACTGACAGAGTATTGTTTCACTTCCGCAATTATTGATTGCAATGTGATTTATCATTATTGAAATGTATCAATCAAGTGTTTTCAGCTTTGATTGTTTATCTTTTATTCGACATAGGTGTTGATGTATCTTGAAGAGAGAAATTAGAAGAATAAGTATTTTTTAATATTAGTGACACATTACCTATCGATTAATTAGGTGTACATAAGTGTTTAAAGTGAAGTATGGGGGTATATATTTATACTATACGTTTTTTTTTTGTTTCTTGCTTGGAAGTTTCTAATTTATAAATGGTTTAAAAATACTTTTTTGATATTCTGAATACTTTCTCTAGAGCTGTAAAATTTGTTTAAAGAAAGGAAAGGTATTAAAGATATTTAATCTTAAAATCTGGAAGTATTAAAAGTGTTTAAATAAATCTTCCGGAACTTTGCTGATAAGAAAAACCCTAGTAAATATACGAAGCCTAATGTGTATACTATGTATAAGTGTAATATAATGTGTAGGATAATATTGTTTTCGTTTGTTCCTTACAAAATATTACAACTAATTAATTAAAATTTTTTTACAAGGAAATGTCATAAAATAGAAATAAAAACGCCAACTTGTTCCATCACTTTAAAATCTATTACACTTCATCTATTTCTAGAAACAGAAATAAAATTTTATATCATAGTTAAATTTTATACGTCAGAGTGATTTGTGTAAGAAATACAAGAAAACTAAGCTCATTAAGCTCACCTGACATGAATAAACGATTCTGAGAAGACAGCTTTGACGTTAATTCGTAGTAATTTAAGCGAACTATACCGTTTCTTCCTTTTTAAGTGTTGTTAATTATTTATGATCACAGCCACGAACTTGACCCCGACATACAAGTCTTTTCCAAAACCTTTGCGTCAGTATAATGATACTTTCGTAGTTCTTAACTGATTTAAACGTTGTAAAATCAAGCAATTACATTTAAAACCCTGTTAATGGTTACTTGAAGATATCATTCGTCATTATTCTGTAAAATAAATTTGAAGACATTTTGAAGACATTTTAGATTTAAATTTCCAATATTGAATAAACAAGTTTAACGAGAACAAGAACATTAAGCCCTTAAGCACTTCTGATTTTATTCCATAACATTGATGATAAATCGTATTTTTGGTATGAACTATACATATCTTAGTACTTCTTATAATATCTTATACTTAGTTATGTCACACAGTTGAACTCATATTTTAGTAATCATCATAAATACCATATTTTTAAATGAATGAATCAGTAATAAATGTTTATTTCATTTTAATAAGAATGTATTATATTTGTTTTAAACATTTTGTTGGTTAAAAATTTAAAAAAATAACTATGAATAGAAACATAAAAAAAGAAGGTAAAAATGTAATATCAGAAATTTAATGCTTCGGATGATTAAAAAATACTTTTAACTTAACGATTTCATATATATTCACACATTACGAATAGCGTACTACTGAACGAGTTAATTATAAATTTCTCAATATAATAATTTAAACTTCTGAAGTAAAGAGTATTTCAAGAGAACTCACAACAGTAGAAAACCCTCTAAGTAATTATATGAGTTTATATTTATAAATTAAATGATAATTTAAAAACAAGTTACTACAATTAAGATAATAAATATTATGAGGCTTTTTAGAAATACTCAATGCATGCTTTTAAGATATGATTTGGAATAACAACTTATCATAGGTATAATCTTCAGATCAGTTAATTGATTTACTTATCTCTCTATATTAAAAAAAAGTAACAGTCGCCGCCCCCGCTGCCGCCGCTGTTTCAGAAAATCTTCACTTTGGCAATTTTGAATTGTTACTATGCAAAAACTATGGAACGGAAATTATTGAAATTTTGACCATTTGTAGACAAATGTATGAGGGTCCTTTTCGTTCCAATAGCTAATTAATGAGATAATTAGTTCTGGAATTATTTAATGTCAAAGTCGAAAATTATTTTTTTTCTGCTGCGAGTTCGCCCCCAGCAAAATCTATTCGCAGCAGAAATATAATTTTTTGCAGCCGCATTCTCTTAGATGTGAAGTTTTGCACCTCGTCGCCCTTTTTTCGAATTTCGAATTAGTTTTGGAGTAATTAAGTTTTAAAATTTCGAAATTTTTGACGGGTTTTCGGTTTTTTCGTTATAAAAGAAAAACTAATCACAGTAGAACTATGATATTTTAAGCACACATACAATTATTTTTTATAAAAATATTGGCGTTTTGTTTTTCAAAAAATTCTAATTAGTTTTAGAGTTATTAAGATTCAAAGTTTTAATTTTTTCTTCTCTTTCTGTTGCCGTTCACTAGAGAAACAGGCGAGTTTTATGATGAGTCTAATTTCTTTTATTTTCAACAATGTTTTTTCTACAAAATAGTTGTTGATTATTATAGACTTGCTGGATATTTTTTTAACATTTCGATTAAATTATTGATAAGCTAAAAAAGGAATGTATTTCAGCAACATTTTTGTTGTTAATTTAGGGGAATGATACGAATTAATTTATTTATAAGCAAGAGAGAGGTATTTTCGGTATTACAAGAGGCTTAATTAAGTCGAGAAGAGTGTTAGGCTGGATTGTTGAGATGAACAAGCGAGCTCTGCTCGCTAAGATCGAGAAGCGATCTGAAAAGAACTGCGAAGCAGTTACGGGGGTTGGTGAGCGATAGCGAGCAGGGGGCAGGCCCCCTAGTTCACATAAATTAATAAATATCTTACTGATATCAATCACTTATTGAAGTAGATTAGAAGCAATGTATTGTTATTAATTTTGCTCTTCCGGCAGGTAAAATCACACCATTTATTTAAGTAACCAATATGGTAAAACCAGTTGGAGGAGTGTTTTATAATGCAGTTTAAATTTCCTGAAAGAATACACAAATACACAGAAAATGCATCCACCTTTAGAGAACAATGAATTATTTATACTAATAATCCGGTAGTGAATGGGGATAGATCCACCCTTAATTTGCATGCCAGTTAATAATGTTTTCTTTTTTGAGGTGATCAATTTTCATCTCTCTATTTTTCTTCGATTTATTCATTAATCATTTTTAGAAATCATTATTCCGGTATAAATAATAAGCTTTGTTCATCAATCTGGGAAAGTCAATTAAACTATTAAGATTGTCTCTCGTATTTGTTCGTGTCAGTGTTATTGAGGCTTTCGGTGATATTTGACGCCCCTCTCAGCAGTAACACGGTTTCTTTTAATCTCTAACAGCGTGTTCGAGTGGTTTGAACTGGTTATGCAGCTTGAATGAGATTCGATCGAGCCGTGGAGAAATTAATTGTACCATTTTGCCATCATTTATCTTCTTACATAATGTAATATTCTTTGGACTAAACTTAAACTGAAAGATTAAAAAAAAAATATGGTAATTTTCGCTTTTCATAGTGACTACAAAACGAGATAACATCTTGATTTGTAGATCTTATCCTAGAATATCTTATATTATCTTAGATAAGTTAATAACTTCTAATTTCAAATACAATTGAGTGTTGCTTTTGTTTTATTGAATCTTCTTAGCGTTCTAAATCTGGGAAAAAGTATTGACAGTCAGACTCTACAAGGATATACGCTACAAAATGTTACGAGTAAATTTTCAACCAGTATTAAAACATATGTGAAAAATAAGTTTGATATAACATACATAAAAGGCGGGCTAAAGATAAATAGTTCAGGATTAACAATTTGAAATTTTCCTTACATATAAACTGTTTCAAAAATGCCTATTTCATTCAATAAATTTATCAATAGCTACTACTTTGCTTCGGTTTTCCCACTGGTTTTTTTTCTAAATATTTTCCTTTGTTTTTTACTTATTTTACAGCCTTATCATCCACCATTCCACCATTCTGTTTGAGCATAAAGCTCTCACCAAAGCTATATTTTAAGTAATCGATATAATTTTCATACATATTAATTAAATCATTTTTAACTTTTCCACATAAGAAAAAAAAATAGTTACTAAAAATTTACTTACTAAAAAGCAATTCAATATAAAAATACAATAACAGCACCTCTGCAAATAATGTAGAAACTGAATCTCTAATTTAACTATAGTTAAAATTATTAAAACCTGATTAGTGTTAAACCCTTTACTTTTTAATTAAATTTGCGACGTAATGACGTGTTTAAAAGAATTATTACAATACCAAATCGTAAAAACATTACATTTATGAGAACACAAGGAAATCAAGTTACATTTTACAACTCATCATGTTGAAACCAATAAATCACTTATATTTCATGTTCTTTTGAGCATTATAATTTTTGTTTTATTTTAAAAAGTAATTAAAGCTTAAATAAAAACAAAAGTGATTTAATTGGTGATATATCTTAGAATATTTTAATGATGCACGTGATTAATGCAGTGAGTTTTTTAGACACCTAGTAATTATTTCCAACTGCTAATTAATCTAACATTGATTATTTTAAGCAATATTTTCTCTAGAAACTTATTCCTTAATGTTTTAATTTTCTTCGGAGGTGATTAACCCTTACTTATTTCTATTGAATCTTACTCTGGATGCATTTCAAAAAGAATAAAATATTATTAAAATATTCATGTGCTAGTTACCATGAAAACTATCATTTATTATATGAGTAAACGTTAATCGTTTTTGTCAGCAGCAGTTACAATTCACGCTATCATCATTATTCTTTATTTTTAGTGGTTAAACCAGAGCTCTTAAAACAAGGACAAACTAAGATTTACATCAAAAAATCATTTAAAACTTAACCAATTACGATTTTTATTCATAAGAACCAATTATTTTGCAGTGTCAAGTTCATAAATGGATCAGGTATTCAGCTGAAGCATTCTACCTCTACGCTATGCCCAACAGGATGCCACTGCTCTCATGTAACTGATTATTACAGTTACGGATAAAACACATCAATATTAATAGCTCTCTTATCTAATTGTTAAAAAATAATTCCTGTTACGTCTCTGAGAAACGTATCCTTTTCTTGCGGAACCGATTCTCACAGCCAACCAATTACAGGTAAATCCTAACGTGTTCACACCATCGTTACACATTCTAGAAGGTCGAATGACGATTCTTCCTTGAAGCATTAGGTTCCATGGATCACTCGTCTTCGTTAAAAAAGCGTGTTCTTATCAGTTTTGTCTTTCCCATTACCTCTTCAGTCATCCACTTAATTACACCATTGTGGAAATCCAAGACACTAATTTAGTATTTGTATTTGACGACACAGAAATGGGTCGCACGTCAGATGAAACCGATAGAATGAGCTAAAGCTATCAACACTTATAGAATGATCTCTATTAATCACTGGAGAGAACCCATTTCTCTTTTATGAGTATTTATTACCCGATATTACTTAACAAGACGCAAGGAAAATATGGAATGCAGTTCAGCAAGAGCGATGACGTTATTAGCTATTCAGAGGACGACACAGAGCTCGTTTGAAAACGTTCGAAAATGGCATTCCAATACGTGGTAATATTTTTAGAAAGTTGATATAGGGTTTTGATCAGGTAAAAACAAGGTCGTTATGATGCCAGTGAATCAATTATTGTTTTGGTTAATTTTTAAAGAGTTCAGCGTTTGGAATTTTTACCTGGGGATATAGGATAATGTAAATAAACATAACATACTCCAAATAACATAACATACTGTATAGATTCTTAAACTATTTTTGAATTTTTCCTGTGAAATTAAAATTATACCTATCACCATTTATATCACCTTTTTATAAGGCAACTGTGGATTTTAGTCTTGTTTCTGGTATTTAGAAGTACCAGATATTTTAAAACATTTTAGTATCCATTGAAGCATTTTTGTGTAGGATTGATAATGACATTGCATTACTACTTGATATAAGTGATTGACCTTCTGTGTGGTGGCTCTAATGTTGAAATAGGCAATATTGTAGGCTATTCTTGTTCATGTCATATTACGGTGAACAAAATTATTCAATTCATGATTATTTAAGCTCAATTGTACTACCCAAATCATTAGCCAATGTATTTCATTCAATATTTGCTTCTTAACGTTTAATACTTATATTATGAAAGTAATTAAATCTTAACACCCACAGCTATAAACTTAATTTGCTCTTTTAAAAATATATACTATGTATAATAGTTTATTATTTAAACAAAACCGGTAATAAACTCCATGATGAAAACCCTAAAACGCTTGGAATTTATGGCAAACGATTACAAAAACACTTAAATCTTTATGTCTGATTCCATTTCAGTTCTAAAGAATTAATTACTTGACCCACAGTTACTCTCTCCTAATCATCCATTCATAGGTATTCTGCAAGAGATAGACGAAACCTACTTTTGATGAGTTTGCGACGTAACGCACTTTTATGAATGATGTGATTTTTTATGCATTCTGTGCTACTGTAGGCGAAAGAGTTGCATTGGAACCTCCTTAGGCTAAGGCGTTTTACTTTCACCTGCGATATCCGTAAAACACGAATCACAACTTAAATCATTCCGAATTTGATGATAGACATATTGAAAATCTGTTATATAACTGTTATATAAGATTGGGGGACGTATGAAAGTTGCACATTTTATAAAAGAGAAATTTAGTTACATGTATGGGTCTGATTAAATATGGGTCTTCAACTCCTTTGTAGATCACACGTCTATTTTTATTTTTGTTACGTCATTTGTATTTTCTAGTATTTTTCTATTTAAGTCGTCATATGTGTTAACTAAATAAATGCGTTTTTGATCGAATAAACTGCTTACAATGGTATAGTAGCTAAGACCATGTGATTGTAAAAATTCATTTAAGTTTGAACTTAATTATTTTTCTTATCCGTTCTTATCCATCTTTTAGAAATTAACCTTAACTTTTTTATGTTCCTAAAGAATGTTAAATTTTCACTTCCAGTAATAAATTATTAAAAAATATATATTGTAACCAAATAGAAGGCATGTAATTTATTTTGATAAGCAATTTAAAGCATTGTATTGCAAGAAACCAGGTCCTTTAGCTCTGAAGTTTACACAATCCGTTATAGGATATCTTTTAGAAAAAAAATCAAGCTTAGCTCATAACAACTAAAATACACTAAACTATTCTGCTCATTAAAACTGCTCATTAAAAAAGATAGTAGTTTCTTCCAAAGTATAAGCAATTAATTTCTTTTCTCTAAATACAGGGTGATTCAAAACTCATAGAGAAAAATTATTGGGAAACTTTACACAGTTTTAATAAATAAGTTAAAACATTATAATAGTAATTGATATTGCCTTTCTACCCCTAACCGTTTGCCACAATAATCCATTTTTCATTGCTTTTGATAACTTTTGTCCGCGCTCTGGCTAAATCTCTGCCACCCAAACCAAAGTAGTCTACACCCCATATTGTTTTTGCGCATGAGTGTTGAATAAGCCTGTATTTAAAATATATTTTACAAAAGAAGAGTCACAACGTATTTTGTAGAATTAGAGAAAATAAAAATAGAGAATGCAAATCGAATTTATAAGAAAATATTAAATTATATTTTCGAATGATACCCAAATTCGTTATTCCATACGTAAATCCAGTTTCTTATGTGCGTCCGTAATTTTTGAACACTCCCTCAGCAATCACAAAAATTAAGGAGAACCTGATATTTGGGTCTCCCAATGCATAGATTGAACCGTGGTCAAATGACAAGTCGTTTGGTAATTAGGTGCCGCCTTAATTTTCACGGTAATCACCGGTCATTGAGATCGAGTGTCACAACACCTGCTGTTTTGCTTACCATTGTCTAAGATTTCAGATTAGATTAGATATAGTGATGTTTAATTTATGGCGTTCTGCAAACACCGGATGTAGCTGCCTTGTCGATATTAATTAATAACCAGGTAATCCAAAAAAGTATTCATTGTCTTTTATCATTTGGATCTTGCAGAATCTGGTTACTTATCCTATGGAAAAGGGGTTTTTCTGTATGGGTGTAATTTGTCATAATGGTGCTAATTTGCCTTATTGGATCGAGTCAAATTAAATCGGCAATTAAAGTGAGCTGTTCAGTAGTTTCGTAACTATAATAATAATTGATCTCGAACACTGCCGTTAAGGAAATAACACCGTAAATCATCGTTATAGGAATAATCTGTTTGATTGTTCTTGGCAGAAATGAGTCATCGTACTAGACGGACCCTGAATAGTGCTACAGCAACACGGGATATAGTGAACCTTCGGTTATAAACTACTATCAAAATAAATAACATATGTACAGAAAATTTATTAACTGTAACAAGTATAGAGTTTGTGTTAAAAAATTACATAAATTCCAATTGAGTAGTATAACTTTAGTTACACGTTTAGCTGATTACGCCTTAAAAACTTAATTGTACTTCAAAACATTTCTGATTTACTTAGTATTAAGTATTTTTATTAATTCCCCTTTAGCTACACACTTAGTTTTCTACATACTAAATAAATTGTAATGAAATAAATTGTACTTCAATAAACTTTATTACTTAAAAAGTATCTTTAACTGCATTTAGATTAATAAAAAATGTATACTTTAAGATAATTAAACGAATATAAATTTATTTATATCACGCAATGGAGCGTGACCATTAAAAACCAATCGGCTCCTCAGCAAGAAATATAAAAAACCGTTACATAGAACACAATAGAAAATGAATAAGGTAATATTTGTTACCCCACAAAGGAAAGCACACTAACACAACACACGAATAACAATTAAAAGCAAATGAAGATACCGAAACCATTCATCACCAACACTTTTTCCTCAACTTATAAGAAGAACCCTCGCATAAAAAATAACCACACAATATCCAGACAAAGAACAAAACATCTAATTTACGTGCGCCTCATCTCACCCCAGGTGGTTCCTCCCATTGACAAGGAACCGAGAAGTCCATCCTGAATAACATCAAGTCCAGGTCACACCTTTCAATGAATATCTTACCAGAACCAATCTACTGCATCTGCTTTTGGATGGATTCACTTCGTATTCCTCCTCCAAAAGAATTTTCTGAATTAATTATCCGTGACATAATTAGACCATGCCCCGAATATCATCCCTGGGAGAAAGTGTATTGTTGGTGGGGTATTGGAAATGAAAAACGCAGTATGTACTGAATTGTAAGTTTTACTAAAAAAAAACCTCCTTCACACTAAATTTTAGTTAGTCCATCACATTTATTATGAAAAGATAAGGTTATTTTTCCTAATTTTAATTTTCATGTGTACAATGAATGGTTGAACTGCACTGGAACTTCACCTGATATTCTTAGCAAGACAACCTAAAGTGAATTCATATTTAAAAACCGTGTCACATTTCATTAATTATTGTAAGGTCTTCAATTTTAATTAGTTTTCCAGTTTTCTTAGCAAACCTTCGTTGCTGTAACATAATTGTTTGTTTGAATTAAAATTATATTTATTAAAAATATACAACAAAAATATACTGAAAGAAGATTCAAGGAATCAGTAAAAAACTGTATTAAATGGGAAACTTCGTTCCGTGTGCATTTTTATTAGACTTGAGTTATGCGTAATCGATTCTTCTCTCAAAATTTTTATAAAAGTATTAACATTATAAAATTATCTCCTAACTTTTCAAAATTTGAGTTTGTTGACAGTTTTGAGGTCTCAATTTGTCCCTTGTCTCCAAGCAAATATACACTCCTACTTTAACGCAGCAAAAAAAATCTTGCTATAATTTTTTCGGCTCTTACATCGTTTTCCATTTCGTTCCGTTTCATTTTCCCTGTCACGCCGATTACCTGGCAGATCGAGTCGCTTTTGCTTCGACGTCACGTCGTCGATCCTAGGGAATCTATCGGAATCCCTTCTGGGGATTTCCTCCTGCGAAGACGAACTGGCGGACCCTCGAGGATTCCTCTTCATCACTTTCTAACGGGGCGGCAGTGAAGAAGAGGATGTTGTGATACCGTGAGGAGTGTCGATAACAATAACTCGGGGTGTTCTTAATAAGTCTGTTCGCGACTTTGGCAATAAATCAGATCGGGTTATTTATAGGAGTGATTTATACATACAGTGTTTTGTTTGATTTATATGCGTGTGCTTTAATCTTCTAGAATGTATTCAAAAAACTGTTATAGCTGAGGTTTTGATTTTGTTTTCCATCTCTATTCTGTCAAATTTTTACTCACCTACTTAATGCGTATTTTGGTCCTTTTTTCTATCGCAAGAAAATGTGCTTTAGTCAATTACTTTAGAGTTGGATGAAAATATTTCCCATCGCAATATATCATGAAATTTTTTTTCTAATGGCAGGTAATTTGAACAGTTACAGCTGTAACTGTTCAATTAATGTAATTGTTCATTAACCCAGATAATGCAGAAGCAGTACTTACTTTGCGTTACCCAGTGAGCACCTGTGGACCGAAGCTACGGAGGTGAAGTACTGTTGCCCACTCCACACACACATTCACACAGGTCCAGCCCCTTTCTACAGGGGGGCCACATTCATTCATCACACGCAAGGACAGAAACTAACATCCATGCCAAACGGGGATTCGAACCCCAGACGTACGGCTTCGCAGTCAGATCATATAAAATAATTTACTTTATTAGTCAGACTTTTAAAAAGTTATTCAATGTATTACATAAAATTATTGCCTAACACTTTTTCTCTTGTATAACATTTTTTCTCTTCTTTTCCCTTGTGTTCTTTATCCTAGTTATTGCAGATGGGGGTAAATATGTATTTGATGCTTTGTAATAAGCATTTATATTTACTGTGTATTAATTTTTAAGTAACAAATCTTATTTATACTAAAAATGAAACTTTTCATCAATACCTTCTGAACTTTTGATTCACAATCATGGCTCAATTCTAAAAATATAAATTCTCTCAAAAGATTTTCTTCTGAACACGGTACAACAATTTGTATAAAGAAAACCTCATCCACTTCCCCAATAAGATTTCCGAAAGAATACAGAACTTATTTTTAAGCATCCAAATTTCAAAAAACACCATACAACTACTACTTACACCTCACGCTTATTTGAATGAAATGGGTGTGTCAGCAGAGAAAGAATGAATGACCAACCATTTCGGAATACGATTTCAATGGCCACAACCAATAAAACAATGGAGCAATCACCCAAAATTCATCTGGTGTTACGCTGGCAAGGAAACAAAAGAGTTAGGAAATAGTTCACTACAAACGATGCTTTTGTACCATTCAGTTCATGCGATGGGAGGGTTATAAAGTCATTAAAATCTGCTTCTGGTATTCACTTAGGGGTGTAAGACGCAAGGAAAGTATTTTAGTTGCATTAATTAGACACATGACAACCTTTGTGTATTACTTACAACCGAAGAACATTTTTGGAACTGATTGAGTTCAATCACATTTGAAGTAAATGTTTCAGTAGTTATATCTATGGGTTTTTTTTAGATTGCTTGTTTAAGAATAGTAAAGGGATATGTTTGATGTCTAAGATTAGTATCTATTTATATAGAGTATGGTTTTATGATTTAAGCTAATAAATAAAAATATTATATAAGTAACTAATAGGTAATATTAAACATTAAAAATAGGTAAAACAAAATCCGGTTTGAAAAAAATACCTTTGTGTGTTATTAGTTTTCTTTCTTTCACCATATTAAAACCTGACTCTATGAAAAAAAAATAACAAATTTATATTTTTAAATGTATTTTAAATTCAAATTTACAACACAAATACCTTTGAATGACATGCATCACAGTGACAGTCTTAATAGTAAAATCAGTGCAGAAGATGTGTGTGAATCTAAATAAAAAAAATAAACTTCTACCGCATTTTTACTGTAAGAAATGTCGTAAATTTAAAAGAATTTCGGACTAATTATCTACAAGATTTTTATTGGTCACTCTAACCAACGTAAAGGCAGCTGCAAAGGTCCATTGTAAATCTTCAATACCTTTTGACTCACAATTTTTTTTGTAACAACTCAGATACACCTTGTAAAGTGTTCATAAATCTTGGGTGTAATCACTATCGAAATAAGTTCTAAAAAAAGGATTACTTTCAATCTGGCCCAATGAAAATGACGATCATCTTTAGAAACGGGTTTGGCCGAGATTTTCAGAACACAGATGTTCGAATCTGACCCACACAAGAACAGTCATCAAAGGGCGAAGGAAAAATTCGGCTCTTCGAACAAAATAGATTCGAACGAAATTTGACCGGATGCGAATTCAGAGCTTTATGCCTCTGGGTGTGCTGGCAGGCCGTTAGCTGTAGATCACTTGCGTAACAAAAGGCATCTTGTAAGAAGCTCGTAAATAGGTTATGTGTTACTCGGTCTACATGACCAATTTACCCGACTGGTCGATGATAAATGTTTTACGTTCTTGTTGGGAATAAGGCTTTTTCGAGAAGTGGGCTATTTAAGTATATATTAAGGGGGTGCACTACCTGTGTGGACAGGCTGCCACTTTTCTGGGTGCATAATACTGATGCAAGTGGTTAACGGAATATTAAACAAAGCCAAACAATTTTTCTACAAATGTACCTCTTTAATAGCTGCATATTAAACAAGATCAAGAAATGCTATTTTCAGAACCTTAAGGCCCAAGTAAGTTCAAGAACCTGAAAAACTACTCTAAATAGAATTCAGAACTCAGTAAAGGGCTTCAAGGGTTTTAATGTGGTTGAAAAAGAGTAATTTGAATATCTGACTTGTAAATATAAATAAATCTAAGGGTTTACTGTATACCATAGTTAACTGACCTTTGCCATAACTCTATAAATTTGAAGGAAATTTCAAAGAATTAAGTTCCTTGATGTTGAAAAAATGCTCCAAGCATTGTACAAAAAAAAGATTTTATTCACCTAAATATATATAAGAGATTCATTAATAAAAGTATCATATATTTTCTAGATGGAGTAAAAAAGTACACATAATTTAACCATGTAGCAACCTATATTGCATATGCTAAAGAAAATTTGAATTTTGTGTTACTCTTTTTGAGGCCATCTCCCTTAAAATATTACATGGCTACATTTTTAAAATCATTCTTAGTAAATATGACTAAATCTTAATCTAATAACTCAAGAAGCAGAACACAGCTGGAGAGAGAAAGGAACCATGGCAGTCATATTAGAGAACTGGACTTGCAGTCGATGAAAAATCAGCTTTTGTTAAATATCACTAAACGTGAATTATCTTTATCTTATTTTAAAATCTGTATCTTTTTAGGACACAAGTTATTCGAGTCTTGGGTATGAAAGAAACCCTTCAATGGATAGCTCTGCGGATATTCATTACTAGGTTTTACACGATTTTAGAGAGGAAAAGATCGACTATTTAATCAACAAAAGGGAGCGAAAATTGTTCTTTTCTGCAATGTTTATATCCAAATACTGTGATTGGAATACATTTGAAGAATTTGCTCTGGAGCAAGAGGTTAATAATACTCATAAATCCTAACAGCTGAACGAAATAATTGTTCTAACATTGGAGCAGTACTTCATAACTCACGAATGGTGAAGATTGCTTCTACATTTCTAATGAGATCGCCGAAGAATCTTCGAGTTTAACAACCTCGTTGCCACGTTTAAAAAAGAAAAAATTTTACAAGTGCAATAATAAGTGGGCAAGTGAGAAAAGCTTAAAATGAGAGTGAATAAAAAAATACTAATTAAAACAGATGTCGTTTATAATCGCATTATGAATTCGAAGCACATTTCGGTCGTACACGAAGACCGACGCCTTAAATTAAAGCTTTTGACTGATTCATTTTCGAACGCTTTTATCGTTTTCCGAATCTGTTTAATGTGGTTTTCGTGATACTTCAATAACGCTTTGTAATATTCGAAAAAGGAAAAGTTTCAATAGTATTCGGAAATCGAGAAAATGTTTACTTCCTGGACATGGACAACTACGACTTTAGAAGTCAATACGGTTTTGAAATAAAAATAGAAAATGAAACCATTAGTTAATGATGATAGCCATCTTTTTCTGTTTTTTGGACGTGAGGTAAAATCTTTGCCTGAACCAATTGTTAGAGAAGAGATTAGATTTAAATGAACTTTCGTTGAATAGGAGAAAGAAAAGCTCGGTGAGATAATAATTCATCTAATTATGCATTGTATTACATCACAAGTTTTATTTCAGCTACCCAAAATGCTCGTATTTTTCCCTTTAAAATTGTTTGAACATTTATTTTAGTTTAAATTATATTATATTTTCTTATTAATAACTTTCACCCTTTTTCTATGATTTTTGAACTATTTGAGTTTTAGGTTACCAAGGTAAAATAACCAATATACAATATAATAACCACTCACTATGCTTCATAGTGCATGCATGACTATTATTATGGTAAATTATATTGTAATTAAATGATAGTTATTGTTATATGCCATTCTATAGAGTATATTTTTAATTATTTTTGTATGGATATAGTTTTTGCTTAGAATACAATCGTTGATGCCCTATTAGATACCAGGTGGTGTTTTAATGTAGCCTTTTATTTTAAAATTCCTTTAATGGAAGTATTTCTAATGTTTTGAACAAGTGTAGTTTTAATAATATAAAAATATAAAGAACTTAGTCCTCAACATAGTGTTCAAACATTACGAAATATTTTAAAGTAGTTTTTAAATTTGAAACATTAATTTATTAACAAACAATTTCACATTAATTGAGCTAAGCATTTTTATTTCTGCTTATTTTTTCAATGTAAACACTTTCAAATTTTCATAGTATACCAACCACAATACAGCCCTTTATCTTTTGACACTATTTCTCCGACTTAAACCTGAACTTGGAACATTGAATGCCAAAAGCACCAATTAGTAAATGGTTTGAAGGCATTACTTTTATCCTCTCTCAAATATAGGCTAAGCTCTAAATGTCGCAGATAGTAATAAAACGCTAAACAAGAAGAGACGAAGTGAAACTTTAATATCTCTTGTTTTTCCTCTCGTTCATAGTTTCTTATCAATGAAGCATCCTTTCCCCTTTTTAATGTCACTTCTTCGTCGTATAAAGTGTAACAAAAAAGAATAAGTCATTAAATTTTCGATTTCTATGTTTAGATCAATGACCGCTGTTCTGGTTCTTTTGCCATTTTTTTTTTTTTTTGTACTCTTAAGTGGCTATTGTGTGGAATTGGGTTCCATTGTCGTAGCGGTTTAGTGCGATAAAATCACCGGACATTGCGTAGTTCAATACTTTTTCTGCTGCAAGTTTATGAAATACGTTTAACTAATGCTCCCCTGAATACTTCTCGCTTTTATTTTCAGTCTTTAAAATTTCTTGACATTTCAGAAATTCTTAACAAAAATTACTCTAAAAAGTTTTGTGGGGCAAAAGGGTAATTTGATACTTTTTGTTTTTAAGTATCACATTTAATTTTCCCTAAAACAATTGTAATTGCATTAGCGTTACTTTATGCAACCGTAATTAGTTCAAGAACTAAAAAAAATATTACAAAATTAGGCAAAGTTGTCGAATACCAAGCCTTCAGTGGAGAAAAGTAACACATTTTTAATACTCTGAGTAATTTGCTATTTATAACTCTTTATTGAAATAAAAGCCTTTTCTGATTAACCTTCAGTTAAAGAAGTTTTTTTTTACTTCAACACAAAAGTAGCTGTTTAGTACTACATTTTACAGCCAGTTTATATAGGTATATACGAAAACCTTAATCATTAATTAGGAATGAGAGGTCATTTAAAAATTGCGTCATACGTTTAGGAAAGGAGGAAGTTATGTATGTGTGACACAATGAGTCAAAAGGGAGGAGACCTTAAAACTTTGTGATATATATCACGCAACCCTTAGTAGTATACTATCGTTGGTTTCTGTATCACCTAAAACTTGACGGTTTCTGTACCACTTAAAACTCAACATCAACATTTGACTGAAACAGGAACCATCAAACGTTAGTTGGTACAGAAACTCTTGGTAGTATAGTACTACCCTCCCCCAAAAAAATAGAGTGTAGAAGTAACGTTAAAAATGTCAATTTGAGTTTACCATACAAGATTCTACAAAGGGATGTCTAAATAGGGGGAGTGGGTTGTATTGAAAAATTTTGAAAAGATAATTTTCATACTATTATAAAACACATTCCATTCACAATCCTTGAATTTTAGAACAATATGTAGTTTTATCAATACTTAGTGATGCAAGGACTCTAAAACTTTCCCCTTTGGACAGGTCAAAGATTTTGTAAACTTTATCACGTTTAAAAGTAACTAATACCAATAGAGAGATAAGGTTCTATCTAGGACAAAAAATCAAGGTGATCATACTTTTCTACTATCACAAACATAACATTAGTCAATAAACGCACACTCATCAAAAGTCCTTGCATCATTAAAATTCCCACTACAAAGAACTCTGCTCTACTTCCAACAAAATTACTAACGGTAACCATAACAAACTATAGTGATAACTTCTACACTGACCACGGACTAATCCAAACACATAAATCTCAAATCACAAAGCGTAGGAGACTGAAAAGTAAAAGTGTCCATTGAATCACCAGGTATTTGCTTTCAATACCTCATTCCGGATACTTCTCGAGAGATAAGTCATTTCAAGGTCGTTTCAGAACACGAGGATTGTTCTATAAGGACCCCTGCCTCTTAAAATTCAACTCATTGAGAGGCGAGATTGGTACCCGGTCTCAGTCGCTCCCGTTACGTGGTCTGGTAGAAATTGTGACCGTCTGAATTTTAATTCCGTTGGGAAACTGAAAGAATGCTTTTAACCTGGAAAGAGTTCACCCACACGAATCTCTTTTTAGGAGTGAATTCAAATATATTCTCTACGTATATAAAGTTTCTTCTCAAGTGGCCGGATCTGAGAGTTAATCTAGATCGGGGCTTTGTAAATTGACGTGTGTTAACCTTGATGCGCTAACAACTTGACTTTTAAACACCAAAAGGTGTGCTCCACAAAAGTAGTTTTGGGGAGGCGTTAAGTGTTATCAAGTTTATTCATTAAGCACGGTATAGTTTGAGAAAGGAATCTTAAGTATCTATTTTCAGTAAGTTCTTAGGTTTTTCTGATAAGAAGTTTGTCAGCAATGGGAGCAAGTTTTGGAAAGTACAGGATGCAAAGGGTAAATGAGTCATTTCCCTACTTGCAAATTAGAAATAATTTTTTTCATCCATGTTTATACCTAGTCAGTTATTAATTCGATATTAAGAATTAACTCAATAGTCAAAGTAGCATTAACTGTTAAAATACCTCTTGAAACTTTGCCTTCTATGAAAGGTAATCTTTTCATGGGACTTATGAAAAGATAATAACGTCGAATAGCTAAAATGCTTCTTTCCTGGTGCTTATTTATTTTACCAAAGAAACCCGTTTCTATAATATTTAATGAAAAATTTTGATGAATTTTTTAGGTAAGAACTGAAATTTAGAATGAAATTTGAAATTGAACTTTTATTGAATTAAACTTTTTCTCTTATTTGTGATATAATTGCAGATTTATTAACAAGTTTGAATTTTAACTGGTTTTAAAAGAACGAAATCCTATTCCCGTTAAAATTGATTATCCCCGTAAAACTTTAGCAAACAAAAAAAAACATATGTTGATTAATCAAACATTTTTCATGTTTTTAATCAACAAGTCGGACAAAAAGTTATTTAAAAAAATATTAGATACTTCACATTAGATTAAATTTTTATATTATTCATTCAACCTCAAGTCATGAAAGGTTTATTACCCGAGTAGAAGTTTAACCTAAAAAAAATTCAGCACACTTACTGGGTCTTTTGACATTTTCACTAAGTTTATATAACCATCACTTTATAAAAAGCGTACAATCTTTGTTCTTGAAAACATGTTTTTTCCTTCACCTAAAACCATAAAAAAACACCCCATTAGAATATTTTTGCAAAGATTTTTTTAACACCTGACGTGACAAAGATTTGCTACTACTGACTAAACTGAAATCTCATTACCTAATTAAGTAGTACATACAACGTAAATACATTTTATACAGCATTACTATGCATCAAACGTACTTATTATTCCATGTTAGACTTACGGAAGACATACATATTGCTTTCTTAAGTGGGCCATACTTTCTGAGAGTTCCAGTTAGTAGTTAAAAGGACATTGAAATTTGCTGATGGTGTTTTCCGCAGTTCTATGCATGAAACACAACATGTGGAACGAAAAGAAATTAATTCAAGAAAAAGTATCTTTCTCCCATCTTGTGTCTGGAAAATTTATACGTTACTGGTGTGTATTAATTATACTATTACTCTTAAAAGGGATTACAGTTTTTGTTTGAACTCAATGAACTAGTTTAAAAATTTTATTATCAAGACGTGATAAAAAGTGTTAGGAGAAACATTACCTAGGGAAATCTTGTTTCTTGGAACAGGATGATTTTTTCAAAAGCTAAAATTAGCTGCTGTATGAATCTCATTTATTTTTTAAAAGGTAGAAACACTTATATAACTCTTACACTTTATTTGAAGTCATCGAAGCTCTTATATTGCACATAAGAGCTATCGTAATTTTTTTTTCATAGGTAATATTCTAAACATAGAAGCATAATATTTTTAAATGCAAGCTTTTGATCGTGGGCGTCAGGAATAAGAATATCGATAGTTATTTATCAGTATTCTTCAATTACCTTTTGTTTTGATATTACCATTATATTCAGTGCCTAAACTTTCAAAAAAAAAATTATTATTATTTTGCAATATTTTATTAAGGCATTGAACATGCTTTTGCTGGATTTAAAAATCAGTATTTAAAACTGTAATTCATATCGGTTGGTTTTGATGTTCCCTACTTTGATAAACACGTCTTTTTCCCATAAGAATCTCGCAGTTAAAATTTGTAAATTAAATCCTCAAAACAATTCATTCAGAAAATCCTCCACCTCATTTAACACAAACATTTAGCCAGTCCAATAAATTATTCATGTCTGCTTAAAAGAATCAACATCTTAGGAGTAACCACAAAACAAACCTGACTCATTACCTTTTTAACAAACAGTTTATAACGGTAAACAAAATACTTTTTCCCCGTATGCTATACCGCAAAGCAACTCTACGAAATATCTCATGTCAGCATGCAAGGATTTAACAATCCAACGGAGGGGCATATTAGCCAAAACAATATACATAATGAGGCGTTTAGTTGTTTCAAAATAAGTTTCACGTTTTTGTTCTGCTTTGACCCGTGGGAGCTTAATAGGTATATACTTCTTAGAGAAATTATAAACTATTATACCCCAACCCTCTTAGGGTGTTGGCTCCACGCTATGATTGTTCTGGTTATGATATAACTCTAAGGCCACATGTGGTGTTAATGTTCAGGTACGCCTTTGGGGCCCAGTTTGACCTATTTTGTCTTAAATATGACGGGGAGTGTACCTGAGACCAGGTAAGTCACACCGCGAGGAATTTGGTATCGGAGGGATAAGGTGAATAGGACGAAGGTCATGCTCTTTACGCAAGAGGGTAGAAAGAGCTGAGTTCAATTAGAGTTGGTGTGGGTTGTTGAAAATTCATTTGAGCAATACATTATTGTTAAAAAAATGATCGCAATAAAAAATATGTACAAGTGGGGAAAATTTACAAGAGCTACCCTTTTGTGTTATTAATTTGGTGGATCTGGAGATCTGAATAAATATCTATCCTTAATGATCTTTCATCATTAATCTGATCAGAATGTAAGTACCTAGGCCTAAAATTGCAAAATTTGAGGGAACAATGTATTCGGTTTTCTCTAAATGGACTGATCTTAGTCCAATTGTGAATAATTGAACCCAATCTTACAGCTCCAAAAATGTCTTTTCCTAGAAGTTTTCTATTATTCAAAACGAAGTTTTTGGGAGTTAAAACTCTTTTAATCTGAGAAACTCAACTGTAATTTATAGAATCAGTAATTAAACATTTCATACTTACTTGTACTTATATTGATGTATTCATAGTACCTAAGATTTTGCTTTACAAATATAAAATGTATTAATTTCTTAAATTTTAGTAACCATTGATTCCAATAACATTGAAGAATTTTGACCAGAAGAAGAGTCGAGGAAAAATAAAAATATGGTATGTATCAATTAATTAATTCAGCTTCAGAAAATAACGTACAGATATAAAACTAAAAAGCCTAGAAAAAAACTATAAATATTGTTGGCCTGTTAACAACTTTTTTTACCCATAACTGGTGACGATTTGGTACCAGTAAGTTCGTGATACTTAACCAACCAACATACTTTAAGTCATAAATTAAATCCCAGTCTAGACTGAAGATTTAATGTAGTACGGTATTCAGCATTGTTCTTCAACGTGTGTGCCTTTTACTTCCCACCCCACACACATTAATTTAAATCGACTTTAGATGTGGTATTGTTAAGTCTAACAGGGTCAAGGATGCCATTTATATAGAAAAGTTACATTCAAAGGGCTTTGAAAAAACTCTACGATTGTTACTTTGATTTATATATCTCTATGGTGCCAAACAAAAACGAAAACTAAAATTTATATACTTAAGATGTGTATTTTCCCATACATTTATTCTATTTGAATACAACCCTTCATATTTTTCATAAGGGTTTCAGATAATTTTGCTTTTAGAAATGTATGAATTTTTAACTATACAAATACTATATTAATGCTTCTTTCTTACGTGTTAAATATTTTGTCACTTAAAAAGACATATGGGTAGGCTTTTACAGAGTATTTTCTAACCTAATACCATTTTGGAAACATTTCATAGAAATTATTTTCCCATATATAATATATATATATGTTCTCTGCCTTTATAATATTCTGTAAAAACTCGTCGTTTAATATTTTTATTTCAGATATTTTTACAGTAATTTACAAATATATCTAATCCCTAATGTAATTTTTTAAATTAAAGTAAGAGGAAATTACAGTTGTCTAATGTGAATCAGAAATCCAATTCAGTGTGAACTCCAACTAACTTAATTAATAAATATCTACTCTGGTTGGGGTGGGTGGGACTAATTCCCATCCGGCTAGTAAACTAGACCAGATCCATTCGGTCATGTATTTCTATAAAATCCAAGAACAGTAGGGGGTCAGCCCCTGCCTCCTCAAAGGAAACTTAAATTAATTAATTCTAATATCTACCTAAAATGTGTACATTACCTTTCCTTTTTAGTGTCCATAGAGAGGGTAATTTCAAACAAATTTTGCTGCTTATATTTTAAAAAACTTAAAATAAGGTTAAACACTAATGTAATTCAAATTTAATTAGGAGTTAAATGGTATAACCTCGATGGTCTCCGTATAGAAGGGACACAAAATAAATTCCACAGGTATATAATTTTCGAGATGGTTTCTCCAAATATAAAATTAATTACTTTATTTAAAGGGGTAAATATTTTTTCGAGATATCAATGTTCGTAATAACGAGGATATACTGCACTATTATTTAGCTAACAGTAGTTAAATTTCGACTTTGAATAACATTGAATCTTTCCTTTACCTGGATTTTTGTTTTGGTTCTTTATCTTTTTCTTTGTAGCGAGAAGAAAATAAGTATACAGTTACAAAGAATTTTAAAACAAACCAAAGGTTATCATCTCTGATTTATCCGGTATTGTTCCTTCTTGGAACTACTTACCTCTGTCGTGACTGATCTCAAAAAGTTCAACACTACTAATAACACCTTTCTTGGGTGGTAAATCCCCGAACTCTACAAACCATCCCAACGATTTAGAAGCACTGAACTCAACTTATTGACTTCGGGTTCATCATCATAAGAATTATACAATCCACAGAAGCCATTCTTTGACAAATGAGCATAACCCCTATAGTGTACCGTAATTACTTCAGGAGAAACTCGTGACAGAAAGAATAAAAACCGCTTATTTCCCTTGAACCGGAAAGGTTTCAGTCCGTTTTTTCACCCACAAAACCAAAAAAAAAAAAAAAAAAAAATCAAGTAACCGGACCCCACATGCGGGCCTCCTTTAGAACCGCACTGGCCTCAATTCCGTATCTTTAATCATTGTAAAATTTTTCAATCCGTGGTTTCGCCCAGTGTAGTAGAGAAAGGATGGAAGGGTCTTTCATTGCCCAACGAACGCTTACAGGTTTTCCGGATAGAGTCAGAAAAAAAGAGAGAGCACATTGGATATATTTCCTCATTGAAGCGACTGTGTCAACATTTTCTAGCTCCAGAGCACCAATTTACAGAAATAAACGACAAAATTGAAAAGTTGTAAATTGACAAAGTTACTTCTTTGGAGTAGATCATTTTCTCATCTCCCTAGTAAACTCTATTTCATAGCTTGATTACTGAAACAACTATTTTATCCTTAAATACGGATACAAACGTATCAAAAATTACTAAAAGCGAGTTAAAAGGGTTCCTTTCCATGGTATTTTTTGAAGCATTTTCTCTTACACTTTTCCCTAAAACAAAAGCCTTTTGCAGAAAAGTTCCGTTAAGAAAGATAACTCCGATCGATGTTTTATAAAATCATGCCAAACAAACATACAAAATTTGCACTTTTAGATTAAGTAATCTGATAAATTGCTAAAAAAATCCACCATAAAAATATAAAAAAACAATCAGAATATTGCAACTAAAAGCATTTATTTATGTTTTTAAAAAAGATAGGATACTTTCCAACTTGCCGGGTGCAAATCTCGCCAATCCTTTTTTTTTATTGGAGACAGTAAAATGCTATTGGCGAGATTTGCACCCAGCAAATTGGAAAGTATGCTATCTTTTTTACTTTACTATTTTTAAAATTCTCTTGGATTTCTCTCTTTACACCACTTTTTGCGTCCACTCGCAGGGTCACACTAAATGCGCTATCTTATAATTTAACCTCTATGTTTTTTTCTGGATGTCCTATCGGTTGTCTGGAATCTTTCGCTGACCGTGAAATCTTTCTGTGGGGTCATGATGGATACGCACGGGCCTCTTTTCGTACAGGTTGTAAGGGATGTTCTGGAGATAGCTGCATCCGTCTTGGGAGTAATGAGTTGGTTGTTTTCGGGGTTCGGAAACTCTTGGGGATTGAGATGTCTTAGGTGGTGTTGTGAAATGACGGTTTGGAATGGCAGGTCGATTCGTTTCGTGCAGATGTGAAAGTTCGTGTCAGAGTTGTCCAAGTCGATACCCTTCGACCGGAATTGGAGAACATTCGTTACGAGATATGAGCGGCGTTGTAGATGAAGAAACCTGGTTAAAAGAAAAAGTTTTTCTCTAGTTTCTAATAATTGGTTTGCAATTTCATGTTCTATCACTGATTTTATGAAGAATGAAGAATTTTATCGTGACTTTATTTATTTATATTGATATTGATTTTGAAAAGCTATCTCAAACTCGGATATCATTTATCCTATTAGCATCCAATTAAAGGCATAGTATCTTGTTTATTCTTCGCAATACCATTGTTCATGTTAACTTAATCAGTAAGGAATGAGTTTTAGCTTTTTACCTCAAATGGATACGTTAATTGAATTTTATTTTTAAAAGTTAGTTTCCATTAAGGACAATTTCTACTAAATTCCTCAAATACATATTTCATATTATAATACAGACATAGTATTATCCCTTTAGCTATTTTTATTTAAAAAAAATATCAAATGCCTAAAAAATAGGAAGACATTTTATCAAAACTAGAGAGAACAGATGAAAAACTTTATCTTTACCCATATATCCTTCAGTTTAGGAAGATAACTAGATTCCAAGCATCATTCTTTGTATCATTTTTGTTTATAACACAGTTTTCATCATTTTTGAGGTTACTTACATTAAATAAGAAATGTCTTTTAGGTTTCTACCTACTCACTGAATTTCGTCAGACTTAAAAAAGTAAACTGGACCATTTTTGGACATTATCTATACTTACTTAAGATTTATTACACATAATTCAGTTCAAATAATCCCAATTTTAAGAATACCCTTCCATAAATACACAAAACAATGCCACTAACAAACTAAACTATGACCCTTTGAACATGCAGAAGCCTCGAATGGTGCTTCCGTAACCATTAAATCACTAAACTTAGCTCATCTTACATAAGTGCAAAAAACGCTTCAAAAGAACTCCATTAACGAATGGATATATAACCAGTGCCCAAATAATGCTCTCCACAGATGCAAGTAGCGATACAGCGTCAGTAACGAGCTTACGTGCGTACGCCATATTTTTCCTAATAATCCAACCTCGTTTGCTGAATACGCTCCATCTATGTCACGTGAAATTAACGTAAAGAACATCTATGAATGGAAAATCCCGAAGATAGCCCAAATATTACCCTGTACATTCAAGAGCTGTAAAGATGGCCTCAAGGAGGAATCGTGAGTTAAAAGAACACAAGAATTGGAGGAGAGACATCTCTGTAGAGAGAAAGGAGTTCATCTCTTTTCGCAACGACATTGCACTTGAACTCTTTTCACCTCAGTTTGAGAACTGACTCGTCTTCTTTTATTTTGTTGGAGTTGAGGTGTTTTCGTTTGAGATATCTCGAGTGGTTGGGATCCAGTTTTGTGGGTTTTCGTTCCCGATCGGTGGCTGGGAAAGTGTTTGAGGTTTAAAGAGGAAATTTGAAGTGTTCACAGAGGTGTTTGCTGTTTTTATGGAAATAGGATCAAGAGTCGGTTTCTTTGCTTAAAAAAATAACACTTTTTTTGGAATGTATTGGACCAGTTGGGGCGAAAACAGTTTCGAGCTAGATTTAAAGATGTCAGTTTCAAAAATAAAGGATAGATTTTTCCTCTTATTTTCTCATTTAAAAATAATGAAAATTGTTTTTTTTTATACTTAATGCAAGATACATAATCATGCATTTTTATACTTAATATAAGAAAAATATGGGTTATGTTATATACTATTGGGCAAATAGTTGGGGGTTTAGAATTAAAATTATAATTCCAATCATCATTCATCATGATCACGCTTATTTAAAAACTATTTCTCAAATTCTTTTAATCTACAAGTTTTTACTCTTCCCAGCGGCTTCACACGTGTGTTTTTACAAGAACTACTTTTGGGCTGAGATGAAATAAGAACTAGAACTAGATCCAGATATATTCTAATATATTCTTTAATTTCTACTCATCACACTGTCTTCAATGCTTTACATTAAATACTTAAGATCCTCTACATCCTCATCCTTTGTCAAACACCATTAGCGTAAGGTTAAAAAGGTTCCATTTGCAAGAGTGAGAGAGTGTCTGGTTTCCAATTCCTTAAAATCCCATTCTTTTATTTTGAAGAACTATATACTTAGACTTATTTTCTGTGAGGAGATATCTATACTCTAAGGATTATGGAAAACCCAATTCTGTCAAACCTTAAGAAAGAGAGACTATGTATGTATGCTATTTTATTTTATTTTTTCATTTAAGCTTATTTAATTGCCTAATACATAGGACCAAAGAAATATGAAATAGCTTGTTTGGGAATTTCAATCTTGATCTACATTTGATTTATCATGAAGAACCACAAGAAAAATTACTGTGTTTTAAATTCATTTCTTTTGGGAGCTTAAATTTATATAAATGAATTCTTTTACAAATAATTTTATTTTGGCTATTAAAATGGTAAATATACCCATTATAGTAGAAAACCTATTATACAATAAGGAGAGTTGGTCTTATATTCGTATTTGGGTGTCATATTTTTCCATCGAATCATCGTTTTCATTTTACTCTCAATCTATTGCTAACTAATTATAGAAATATATTTTTAATAATAAGTTTACTTTTTGGTATGTTTTATGGTATTTTAGGATGGGTACATATTTGAATATGAATATGGAGGTATGATAAATTGGACTGTCAAGAGATAGTTAAGTCTATTATTTTAAAACAAGTTTTGAATACATACCGTCAACAACAATGTTTAAAATAAATTTCTTAGGGATATAACAGTTCATTCACAAAATTTTCCCTGGGAAAAAGACACGGGGGTCAATTTTCCTTAGGTTGAAATAAAATGCAACTTGCTCTCAGATGGTTTATTAATACAAATGATCGTGTATGACAAAATGTAACTAAGATAGATAGTTAAGGTCTTTTGCTTCTTTTTATTCAAATGTAACACTATTCTATTAACTTTATACATAGTAAAGTGTTCTCCACTCCACCCTCATCTATCATTGAATAAGCTCATTTCTAAAAATACTTTTTTTTGTATGCTTTCACCAACCTCAAAGTTTTCAAGTGTCTATCCAATCCTACAAACCTCATTATAAAGACAGTTTATATTAACATCATGCAAGCATTTCTAAAATAGTTTATAGTTAGAGAATTTTACAGGAAAATATAGAAAGATTTTTTGAAAGGGTGACAGTTTTTGAGGAGCGGGAAAAAGAGTAACGTTTACCATTCAGAACTGAAAGATAAAGAAAATAATTCCGGCAGAAAATATTACGTTAAAATAATCTTGGCTAAAGACGAATAGGGTACAGAATTCAAAATCCCCAAAAAATAAAAAGACTAAATATATCCTTACTATCAATACCAAATATTAATATTTTTTTTCCAGGCGTGTAATAATACAATAACGTACGTTATTGTATTAACGTACAACGTGCAGCTCTAAATACCCCCGATATTTTTCAATTCATGTGTAAATATCCGTTAAAAGAAACTTTCAATACGAAAGAAAATCTTTCACAACCAAATAATAACAGATGAATAATTAACTTTTGCAAATTATATAAGCATACAAGATTAGATTATTATATTCCTCATATGCTATTATTTTAAAAACCTCATTTTTATAATAATATAGGTATTAAAATAAAGGTATGCTATTAAAATAAAGGGTATTAAAATATTAAAATAAAAGACATTAAAATAAAAGGTATTAAAATAAAAGACATTATAAATGAAATCAAAGGTGTGCAACAATATTTCAAATCACACCTTCTTTATTCAACAACAAAACTTTTGCAATTTATTTATTCACAAATACCAGCATTAATTTAGTGTATGCTCATAATGTGAACGTTCAATGTTCGTTATACCTGCATATTTAATTAACACATTTCACCATAATTTAACCAGTACAAACTGTGAAAACATAAAGGCTTTCAACTGTTGAAATTATAGAAATCAATTGTATATAAAAAGCGTAAAAGTAAGTGTGAAAGCTTCTTAAATCATTATGAATTCGCTTAATTTCTTTACAAAGAGCTTTTAATTCTACGTGTGGCACACTTTTTTTTAACACGCTACCCAAAAAACATTGAGCTTCATATATATGTAGAAGTTACTTCACCTCTTCTTTTCATTTTTTTTCTTATATAATGTTATTATAAAGAATTTGTGCTTCAGATAACTATCTTTACAACACACGAAATGAAATAAATTTATTTCAGACTATTTTTGAATGATGGAGCGCCATCATGCGTGGATTCCAGCAACACTACTTACCTGCCTTGTCAACTGTTATTACAGCAATTGAAAACCATTGTTAACCACTGGAGCTTGGAAATCCTTTTTGTAGTTCGACATTTTTTACAGTTGTATTTATTATAGTTTTGAAGTGATTTGAAAAGCTAAATTTCCAAAAGGACTTTTTGCGATTAGACCAATGATTCCCTGCCGTTGGTCCGTGAGATCTTTGGAAGTGATTCGCGGAATTGTTTTTCATTAAATCTGGATTTTTTTTTTAAAAATAGTACAGTGAAACCCCGATTTAACTTTTTCCGCATTTAACGTCAGATTTCATTGGTCCCAAAGGATTTCCTAAAGGATGTCCTACCCCTATTTAACGTTTTCCCGCATTTAACGTTATTTTTCTTTGGATTGATAGATATTATTAACGAGATAGTTAATAATATCTATCAATACTAAAGAATATTAGCTGTTAAATTTATGGGAATCAGTCACACTTGCTTTTGTTCATTACTTTCTGCGACTAAATTATAAATCCAAAGTACTACAATCTTAAAAAATAACTGAGAAAACTTTTTAGGTTGTAAAGACATTTTATGTAATAGGAAAAGTTATTACTATTCTGAAGTAATAAAACTAAAAATGAGAAATTTAAAAGTTTACTTTTACCGAGACATTTATTTAAAATTTCACTCTTAACAATATCTTAATAACAATAGGAACATTGTTAATTCTACTTATGCAGGTCACTATCGCCTTAAATATTAAGATACCCGATTTCTGATTTTCAAGTTTTGATGTAATCTTCTTTTTCTTTAGCTCTTTTTCTGTAATGATAAAAATATTCACATAAAATAACACCTCCCAAACCGCTGAACGCAGAAACACGGGGAACCATCCAAGGATATTATTCTGACGATTTAAATTTCGAATCCTTTTCGAACGTTTGGTCTTTTTAATCTCCTCATGGTTCACTAAAATCACTTCTCCTTAAATTGATTGTTAACCTCGGTTCCTAAATTCTTTTCATATTTTTCCGAAGTAATTCAAAACTGTTTAAACTTTAAATGTGTGTGTTAAGTAAAAATTAAATTCAGTTTTTAACACAACGTTTGAATTACGAATGAAATAAATATTTGCGAAAACACTTTCATTTAATTTTGATGCTATTTACAATTACACAACAAAACAAGTCCAAAACAATCACAAAGATATTTTCATTTCTAATCTATTTTTAAGAAGTTCACGTGCGCGTGAATGAAATATTAAAGATAAAGGGTTTAGTTGTAAAGCAGCAATTTCATCTGTTACACACTTCCCCTCAACCTGCGGTTTAAACGTCCTCGTAAAGCAGGTTGGACGTCTTGGAGGCTGGATAAGACGAAGAGATCCGATTATCCATCTACTTTCTGGGCTTTTCTTCTACTCGACCTTTTATTTGTCTAGCATATTTGGCAAATCTACGATCTATTCGGGCAGAATGGTTGCCGTAGCCGTACTCTGGATCTCGGTCCCAATCACGTTGGTCCCAGTCTCTGTTCATGATACGACCACTTCCAATCCTGCGAGTTGGTTCCCTTTCACTATCAGAGGAACTCCCAGGTCTCCTGGCCAAGAAGGACTGCTGTATGACGTGACAGCCTGTTCCAAAGCTGCGTCGCTGTGGACTAAACACGATGCCCTCCTTAATCTGCTCCTTCGGATCAGAAGACTTGCGCTTGTGGCTCAAGAGGCCGTCGTCCCGTTTATGGCGTCCGTGCTCCAGAGGAGACAAGTGATCAATGCCGCCGTGGTTCATAAACCATCGCTCGGGGTCCCTCTTGCCATTCGCGTTGTTGTATGCAGTGTCCAAACAGGCAGGCCAATTCAGAGACAATGGACTGGTGGAAAATTTCATCAAGTCTTCCTTTGAGTAAAGAGAAGGCATTACAGGAGATATCCTACCTGGAGGTACTGAAACTGGTGGATTATCTCCTGTATTAATGAAATGTTTAATCTTGGTGGTTGCTGCTTCCCCTAGACGGACAATACGGGAGAAATCTTCCAGCAATGAATTTAATTCAGCTCTTTGGGTTTTATTGATGTGTTTCCTTTTATCGTCTCTTAGACAGATAGAATTGACATTGATATATGCTTTATCGTTAGGAGATAATACCATAACCTTATCTTCAGAAAACCTGAACCTCTTCCTAGGTCTACGAGCAAAGAACCATTGATGATGTGGAACATCTATGACAATTCCAGCTCTTTTCAGGAAATCAATCCCTAGAAGAGTTCGGTTATTCCTAGGGGTTTTAAAAGCAAACAATTCAGTTTTAATGAAACGATCTTTTATTTGGATTTGAACTTCTGTCTTGTAAACTTCAGTTTCCCTTTCAAACCCATCAGCAAGAGTAATACTCATTTTTGTAGCCTTAAACTCTACCCCATCTTCTTTTAAAAGATTATACAATTTTGTGCTAGCAATTGTATGACTTGCTCCAGTATCAGCGCATCCCGTCCCTTTCCTTCCATTGATGGATATCTCTAGAAGAGTGTTGTACGGTTGTTTATGTTTATTTTTAAAAGAATTAAGCTTTATAGAATTGAATGTACCGCTATCTAATTTTACATTTACGGTGCAGGTGGGACAATTAGGTTTGATAACGCCCTCTTTCCCACATCCATAGCAGGATAGTTGGGGAAAATCCTTGCTCTTTGCTATTCTATCAGAACGTTTCGTTCTAGAAGAATTCTCTGAATCATCTTGGCATTTTGGATATTCACTTTTCGTTGGTACCTCTGTAACACTTCTTAGCTTCAGGCATCTAGCTTCTTCATAAGAATCAAATTTATCAGCTAATTCTTTTGGATCAACCAGCTCAGACCAGTGATCAATAAAATGTTCTTTGTATTCGGGAGGGGCAATTTTCTTAATTTGATCAGAAATAATTAAATTTTTAAGTTGATCAAATGAATTTATTTGCAGCTCATTTAGCCAACCTTCAAAAGAACTTTTCAAATGAAAATAACAATCTCGCCAAGTACTGCCATACTTTCGGCGGTGTTGAACAAAAATATTCCGGAATTTTTCGGCACTGATTTTAAAGCGCTTCAAAAGAATTCGTTTGACGTGTTCATAGTTATGGGCATCCTCATCAGTTTCTTGGGCTATCAACTTAGTTATGTCACTTGGAAGAAGCCCTACCAAGTAAACAACCCATTTAGAACTAGGTACTTGGAGGAATTTCAGCTGTTTTTCAAATAAATTTAAAAACAATCCGATATCATCAGTCGTTTCATTGAAACTGGGGATCAGTTTTTTTAATTCCAATTTAGGAATATCCGTGACAGATGACGACGATTCTTCTGAGAGCATATTAGCAGAATGGGTTTGAAGTTTTAACTTTTCTAATTCAAAACCCCTTTCTTTCTCTTTTTCATCTCTTTCTCTCTCCCTTTCTTTCTCTTTTTCCTCCCTTTCTTTCTCTTCTTTTTCACGAAATTCTCTATCAGTGATAATATTGTTAAACAATTCTTTAGTGAATTCCTCATCATAGGTATCACTTTTTATGATAACATTCCTTAAATTAATTCTATTCAAATTTCCCTCAAGGGTAATTCCGAGTTCTTCTGCTAAGAAGATTAAATCTTGTTTTTTACCTTTAGCTAAGTAACTCATTTTCACGTTTAAATAACTTAAATAAAGCAATAATATTTTGATCAATACATATGCATTTAAATGAACTGATGTTCGTTACTTGTATCGGAATGATCACTTAGCTTAGACATTTCAACATCGGATTACTTGGTCGGCATCGACTTTATCCAGATGATGGGACCGTGTTTCGGCCACGAGTTGGGCGCCAATTTAACACAACGTTTGAATTACGAATGAAATAAATATTTGCGAAAACACTTTCATTTAATTTTGATGCTATTTACAATTACACAACAAAACAAGTCCAAAACAATCACAAAGATATTTTCATTTCTAATCTATTTTTAAGAAGTTCACGTGCGCGTGAATGAAATATTAAAGATAAAGGGTTTAGTTGTAAAGCAGCAATTTCATCTGTTACAAGTTTAAATATTACATTTATTTCATTTTTATTAACTATTTAGGTAATTTAAGTACCTAAACCTTAGTTCCACATTGAGCAAAGTATACTCCCTCAAATTGAATCGGCAGTTTAACCCGTTGGGACGCGCGGGGTCATTTTATAACCCCAAGCTCTCATTGACATTCGTTTTTACGGAAAACTACCCATCTGTGCATTCCTTTCTTATCAGTAGCTGAGTTTCTGACCCTTATCTACATGCTAGAGTGAATTCATGGAATTCCATTCATTCTTCCGCCCCTCACACCCACTTTCTTTGTAACTGGGGCTATGGAATGACCCCCGCGACGCTTTTCGCTAGTCCTCCATATCACTTCTTTCGCGGGCGAGATGCAGTGTCAGGGCTGGGCTCAATTTGAGGTGATTTTTATATTTTTTATGTATTTTTTGGAAATGTATAAAAAAGATAAAGTACATAAGACATTTGCCGCTAATGCTTTCGGTTTTTTTTTATACAAAAAGCAACTTAGAATTTAATGCTATTTAAAGAAATTCATTTCGATTTAATCCAACTTGTTTTTCTTTTCCAAGAAAACTTTTATTACAGACAAAAAAACAAACGTTACAGTTTTCTCATTGACTTTTATATGTAGTTTTCTTAGAAAAGTATCAGTTTTTGATTGTTAGGATCATAGGATGAAAAATGTTATTTTTTATTCTACTGCGCGTAAACTAAATATATAATCACTTGTCAAAACTTTTATTCCATTCTAAATGCTGCTGGGAGAAATACAAGAATAATATTTGTATTTAATGAAAATCTGCCTATCTCCATATATATAATCAAGGTGTGCCTGGGTGGGTGGGTGGGTGGCTGGGTACCAGGCCCGCCGACAGGGGGGGGCCAAGGGGGCACTTTCCCCCGGGCCCGGGGATTTTCCCAGCCCTATAGGGGCCCGTAAAGAATCTCCATCTTGAGATACACTACTAAACGTTCTGAAACAAGAATACCCATTCATAGATTTTTTCCCCAACTACCCTTCTTCTTCCTGAGAACGGGCCCCGGGCCCCCCTCCTTCCTGGAATGCAATCTCCAACGTTTCGAAACTCAGCAATAATTACCACCTGCAAGCTGCAATACATTCCAAGAATTGTCACAAGATAAGGCACGGAAGGGCCCGAACCGGACCTGACACCCCCCAACCCTGCATGGAAAGGTCTTTCGTTAGCCAAAACAAACAGGAAATGAGCCTTCCTCTTGACCGACCCCAGACACAGAGGACAGTGGAGAAGTTTCAAGCCATTTACCCATGCAGACATGTGGATGTAGAAAGCGTAGGTTCCGTTAAACGTGTATCATCTGTTTTTAAAAATCGTCTATAATTTTTTTTAAATTAATAAAAGTTTTTCCCGATTGTTTCAAAGTTATAGTTTGAAAAAGTTTTTAACGATAGTCTTCTGAGATAGACCGTACGTCTAGGTGAGTTGTATTCATTTTTTAAGCATAATACACATTTCAGCTATCAAATACAGTTGAAAATATTATACGTATTTGTATTTTTCTAGTTGTTTCTGTCTCTTGTTTTACATATGCTAGAGGGTTTTAAAGGCATTGCTGTTTGTTTAATTTTCTTTTAAAAAATGGAAATTTTCGATAATGAAAAGTTTTATAAACCATAAAAAAATTTACTTAGAGAACAAGAAAATTTATTCCATTATTAAATGAAAATAAAATTGAAGAATCGGTTGAAAATAGTATACGTATTTTGCATTTTACTAGGTTGTTTTTGTCTCATGTTTTGTATATATTGGTTTTGGGGGGAGAGGTTTAAAGGCATTGCTGTTTGCTTAATTTTTTTTTAAAAAAGGAAAATTTTTGACAGTGAAAAGTTTTATAAATCATTAAAAGAGAATTTATTACACTATTAAATAAAAATAAAATTTAAGAATCAATGATTTTTAAATTGTATTAAAAATTATAGTATATGATGTCTGTTATTAAGGCTGTCCCAAAATTAATTAATACCTTTACAAAATTAATAAAAAATAAACTAAAGGAGATAAAAACATACGGTTTGTTGCTAACTACTCTTTTAGCCTGGGAGTTTTTTATACGAAATTTCATACTCCACAGAGACTTAAAAAATTAAGGGTTTAGGAATGTTTCTTATTCAAAAATCCATATTATGCTTAATAAATTGCTTAAAAACAATTTTTTAACACAATTTTAACTAGAAAGAAGAAGGGTTCAATATAATTTTTATTCGATTCTTGAATTATTAATTATTTCAGATTTTAATAAACTTGTATTTTTACTCTATTACTAAATGTCACAATACAAATTGTATTGTACAAGTTTACAATACAAATTGTATTGTAAACTTGTATTTAATAAACTTGTATTAGAAATAGTAATTTGGGCTATTGTTTTTCCATTGAGTTCATATTTTTCTAAAAACGGCTGATTAAAACAATTTTTTTTATGAATTTGATTAAATTTGGATTCTTCCATTAGAACTGTTATTTAATGCGTTCTAATCTGAATAGAACAATAAATGTTCTTGGTCTAAAAATACCTTTTATGTTAATCATGAATGAACTGTTTTTTTAATGAATAAAAATTAAGATGTTTTACAAAAAGTTTGATACAGAAAAGTTTAAGTGTGCATTTTTAAATTGGATTAAAGGTGTAATAATTAATTTGTTTGTTTCATGTATACAGTGCGAAAAAAGTGATTTTTCTAAGCTTTAAAGTTATTTTAATTTTCTAGAAAAAGGAGGTGTGAATTAAAATAAACTATAGTGAACTATAGCTGTTATGGTGTAAGTTTAAAGGTCAAGGATAGAAGGAAGCTGAATAGTACTTATTCTAGACTAGATCCTGTTAATATAAAGCTAAGGTAATTATTTAATAATTGTTTCTGTAAAACTATTTTGGAAAACTATATTGGAAAATTTGGAATTAGTTAAAAAATTGTTTATAAAATTAGAACAGAGCTAGGTATGATTATCTCCATTCAATATATCTAGAGGAAAGCTTCCCAAGTGAGAGATGGCACTTTAATTATATCAATTTATTGTTATGTGATAAATGATTCAGTAAAACTTAAAAGTGGGATTTTGTATATTATTTACCTCCTTGAGAGAGAGATTCGAAATTCATAATACTTTTATATGAAAAAAACCCCTAAAAATTTGTATTTTAATTAAAATTCAAAATGTCCCTCATTTGCGATACGCGTCTCCTAATATGAGAGTATTTAATGTCATGAAATGGTCTTAAAAGTGTTGTTAACATCCTAAAATACATCCATTACATACTTAAAATACATTTTAAATGTCACATCTTAAAAGTGAATTCATAGGGAAGAACGGGACACATTCCCACAAAAATAACATTTTTGACTACTTCTCCATATATTTATAAAATATTGAAACAAAAACTGTTTTATTCATAAGTTTACAGCATTCCTGAAATTTAATATAGTATTTCTTAAATCAGATAAAAACTTAGCGTAAAAGTTTTCTAAAAGCATTAAACAAAATATTCTACAGCTGGTTTTAAAAGAACTTTCATAAATAAATGCATAAAAACAAGACTAATATTAAAGAATATTAAATAAAAACACATTTTAGACGGAAAACAATAATTTTTAAAACTTATCAAATTTCTATCATATCAGTTAAAACTGGAAAAATTCTAAAAGCTTTGAATTTTAAGTTTAATACTAAAATTATTTTAACTAATTAAGCTTAAAGTACCTTAAAATACTATATGTAAAGTCTGAAAATGCGTTCGAAATAAAAAAAAAAGAATTAGAATGGATTTTTAAACTGTTCGAATGTTCCTCTAGTTTGAATATAGGTTGGTGCTGGCGTTCCTGACTTCCAAAGGTTTCAGGTAAGATATTGAAATTTTTTAGAGAAAACCATTGAGGCGCTTACAATGAGCTAAGTCCAACATTGGAGTTAGCTCGATGTTCCTCCAAGTGCCTCAATTACTTAATATGTGTGTGTGCAATAACTCTATGGTGCAAAGTGATTCTTTCAAAACAAATGTAGTTTGAAATAGTTAGTTATTGTATTGTTCAAGAAACTACTACCTATTGTACTAGTTCCATGAAGAAAACCTACCTAGGAAGAAAAGAAATACTCGAACAATTATTTAGATTTCCACAAAGATTGAATACTTTGAACAACTCTTAGTATAATAAATTAATGTATAGTGATCAGATATGTGTACAGTTTCGTTTTAATTATGTCAAAAGTGATAGATATATGTAAAAATATTATGTCTAATTAATTTTAAGGTAGTACGTAAAAGTAAAGAGGGCCCGGGACTGTCGTTGCCCCGGGGCCCGCTGTGGCTCTCGGCGGCCCTGCTGGGTACGGATCATATGTGGCACAATTACACCGAAACTACCCGTCCGAATCGAACCAAACTTGGTACACATACGTAACCAAACGGGGGAAAGGTAATGGCACCAGTTTCAAATTCCTAAAACCACCCCTTCACCCCCTTTTGGGCCTTTTTTCAAAAATCCCCTTACTTCTCCGCTGAAGAAGATCTGTTTCACTCGCATTGTTGCAAATAATACAACAAAAACAATTTTACGCATAAAACAAAGTATGTAAAGATAAAACTTGGCTAAAATTGTTATAAAAAAGTTATTAATAATTTAAAAAATTGAAAACTGTCCTTACAAAAAACTTTATAACAGTATTTTCTTATTTAAGACTACATTTTCCATGAAACTTTCAGTTGAAACAGAAAGTTTTAAGAATTAGACTGGTTAAAGCGGTTAAAGTAATAATGAAAGTAAAATTTGCATAATGCAGTTTTTTTTTTTAGAAAGTTGATGATAGAAACACTAGATCAATACTTATTTAACCTAATAATTTGTTTCTCTGGGGTAGTTAAGCGGGATTTTTTTTTCAATTTAAACAGGGGGTATTTACAAATTTTGGGATTTCAAATGACTGTAATAATTTTAATTTATTTTTTTTCACTTAGAATGGATAATTTGGTAACTGTCGTAATAAAATGTGCAACACCGGAACTGGATGGGTTAGGTTAGATTTACACAGTTGGAACCGGGATATGAAAAAGGCACCGGGAACACCGGGATATGAAAAAGGCACCGTGAACACCGGGATATGAGAAAGGTACTGGGAAAACCGGGATATGGAAAAATACCGGGAACACCGGGATATGAAAAAATAGAAACTTGCAAATTTGCGAACCTTTTATTTTTTGAGGCTTGAAAAAGTGCTATTTCTAAATCCTAATACGGATATAATAATAAGGATATACAGGGTATTTCAGATAAATGTTTCATAACTTCTAGGGGAGGTCGGCAATAACCGAAAACACGTGGGTTCGTTATCAGATAAACCAGTAGAACGAACTGTCCCTTATCTCACCGGTATCCTGACATATGCGGTCAGCTTCCCCTGCGACCCCCTGATGTTTATGGCCATGGGTTGCAAGACTTACAAAATGGTTGCCGTATTTGGCGAGATATCAAAGACTGAACTATTCCAATGTTATTATCTGCACGCGTTGGAGCGTTGTTCTTTTCATAGAGCGTCATTCTTTTCATAGCTCAATAATTATTAATTTTAGGATTATGGATGTTGCAGCGTTGGGAGCACACTGATAGGCTAAAACTTTAATAACTTCTTCTCCTTTGGTTATTACCCGTCCTCGGCAAATTTCACGTTTTTCACTAAGACACACCCATGTTATAAGGTCTTTCCGGGTTCTGTACTGCCTATAAGAATATCCTTCATACAGCAAACACGGCTTTCCTTCCTTTACTAGTTGATATTATTTCCATATTTTCACGCAAGTCGCAGACTGGACGCATACGGTAAACAATACTGGACAGCAACTGAGACACTTGGACAAGCATCTTATTTTACCTTTTTTAGAAAAGGAGTTGAACCAATCAGGTACACTCTACCCTTGTAAAAGATAACGCAAAAAGGGGGCATCTCCACATGTAGGATGGAATTTTGACTTGGCGAGTAATAGCGTCATCAACCTGACCACCACAAGAAAAGGGTCGCCAAGTATTGCGCGCCTTTCTTATCAGTGATTGACAGTTTTATAATAGGGGTGGAAACTGACCGCAAGTGTCAGGTATTCATCTCACCTCACACCACCACCCCATTCGTCAATTCCCCCCAAAACATCCAAGGAATGCTGTTCTTCAACCCTCCCCACATCCGTTATTTCACCTTCGATTCGGGGAAATTTTCCCACTAGGAACTGAAAACTGAATATTTTCGAATTTTAAGACATTGGGAAACGACGTATAACCGATACTGCGCGTCGTATAAACAAAATATTTTAACATTATGAATAGGAGTGAATTGGGACTTCACAAAAACGACGTATAAATGGAAAAGTCGTATAAACGAGAAACGTATAAACTGTGCTTTATAACAAGGATAGTATAATAATAAGGATAATAATATAATAAGGATATTTTCATGAAACTTCTTTTGTGCTTTGCATCATGATATTGCAAACAATTCATTTGAAGTTTTTAATTTTTTAATTAATTTTTAACTGTCTTATTTTGCTGCTTAGAGGCACTGTCTCAAAGTATTCAGCAGGGTCACTTACCTATAGGGGTACACGACGTTACTTCCATATACTTTCATAACCCTCAAAATTCACATCAGTAGCAGATCCAGCCTTGACCTATGGAGGGGGGGGGTTGAAAAAGTAAGGTCACTTGGGGAAATCAAGAGGGGGGTAGCATCAAGTTAGCCAATCTAAGCCAATCCTCAGATGTACTATAGGTACTCCCTCAAAATATCCCCCTTGATTTTGAAAATTTGATCCTATAAAAACCGATTTTAGGTAGCTGCAGGGCCGTACAAACAGACTTTTTTTCGGGAAGGGTTTTGACTCCCAATTTCTTTCCTTCTCTCCACCCGAGTAAGGTCTCTCTCCCCGCAGAATCTCAGCGCATTACGTCAGAGTTGTGGAACACGGAAGAGTTGTGGAACACACTTCGTTCGGAAGCTAAGGGGGGGAATTTGAGAACTCGATTGGTTGGAGCAGTTTGAGCTAGCTGGAAGAAAATCGGACAATAAAAAGTTTAATTTTTTTCAAATTTTCAATTTTTTTGGCCTCAAAAATCGACCTTTTTTAAAATTCTCGTTAAAACGTTTGAGGCATTTGCCAAGGTCATTTTTTTTCATGGATATTGTAGTTATATAGCTATATAATATAAAAAAACCCAATGAATGATTAAATCAGTAGTTAATTAATTTATTTATTAAAATTAACATTAAAAATAGGTAAAATCATACAGTCAAATATAACTGAAAATATTTGAATAATATTCAGTGATAAATCATCTAAAAAATAATTAAATTTGAAAGAGACAAAATATCTTTTAAAAAAAATTAAATTTTTATCAAATTTTTAAATTTTGTAGTATAGGCATGTGATACATGACTTAAGGCTATATTTTAGTGCTGTTTACGAATATCAGGCCAACTTTTTAATAAAATTTAGAATAAGTGCGGAAAATTTGAAGCATTTATCTCAACACTTTAATTTTAAATGATAACAATACGATAATAACGCTACATCAACCTTTTAAACCCCCTCTTAAAACAGCTTAACGTTGCTAGATTTAAAAGATATTATTTAAAAATATTCTATATCCCAGGAAGGACCTAAATTGAATATTTCATCGACTGGGATGAGATTGGCATAGAAGCAAAAAGTCTGAAAACTGCGCGAACGACATTTAATCCCTTAAATTGAGAATAAATCGGAAAAACTAACAACTACAATTAACATTATTTTCAATTATAAATTCTTACACTTTAAAGTTAAAAGTTTTAATTACCAATTACCATATAAAAGAGCCTCATAAGTCGTGAACATCAACTTGAATTATAAAAAAATGAAATTCTCAGTCAAAAATTTCTGCTTTCATAAGCTGATTCTTTTTAAAGTAAAAAGTCTGAAAAATCTCTTCCCTGCATCTAGCCCCCCCCCACTAGCAAAATTCCGATGAATAAACCGTCACGGTGACCAACCCTCTTGAAGAAAGAACCGTCGCCATTGTCGAGGCCTCACACAGTTCGGGGATTCTTCTGGATTCTTCCTTCCTCAGGTAGATCCTCCTCTTTGTTCGATTAAAAAGAAGCAAGAATCCCTCTGTGTGGCGGTCAAGTATGGTCAGGGGTTTAAAAATTCAAGTTGAAGCACGAAACTTCCTTGTTTGAACTTTCACACAATATCCTTGACCACAGCATGAATGATAACTGTCCGAAAGGATCCACCCATCATCCGATTCCAAAGATAAGGACTCCGGGACGAATCGACGATAGGGGTGTGTATGTTTTGGTAGGGGAAGAAACTGACCTTTGAGCGAACAACCCTATAGGCCGACTATTCTTGACCGTCCACCACTAGCGCCACCAACCGGATATTTCAACAGTACTTTTCCATCAGAAATTTAGTGTGAGTGCTGGTAGTGTCTAAGAAGGTGTCCTAGTCTACAAGTATGGGAGGAATCCAGAGTGCCGCGGCTGACGTCCCAAAGGAACAGGCTACCCCTAGACCGCCGACCATCGCGGCAGGGGATTCCAGATGCCCCGCCACCGGGAACAGGTAAGCCTAGCTTTTCCTTATTTCTTACTTAGGTAATGTGCCTACATTGGAGAATTTTTTTTTTTTTCAAAAACATAAAAATCTACTGATATTTTCATATTTTTGTTTCTGTTAGAAATCAATTAATCAAGCTCTTTATACCACAAAAATGTTTTTTAATATAAATTAATTAAAAAAATCAATAAAATGTTAAGTTTACGACACATCTCATAATTAAAAATCTCATTAATTCAGTTTGAGTATTTTTTTAACTTGCCATGGAATTTAAATTCAATTATCTAGCGAATAACCGAGAAATGTTAAGGTAAATGAATTTACTTAATAGTTATAGACTTTTTCTTAAAAGTTCATGTTTTTAGATAATTTGTTATTTCTATTTTTACATATGAACAGGCCATGAAATTGGCGTTTTCAACTTAGGCACATACCTTTTAAGCAGTTCACTGTGTGCTTTTTAATGGACAATTGCAGTCAATTTTTCTTGAAATCTTTATGTATTCATATTAGCTAAAAACCTTCAGAAAACACTTTCATGTACTACATTTCAAAGCGCTAAATTTTAAGTTATTTTTAATTAAGAACAGTTTTTTTTTCGGTCTGAGCTGAAACAGCTGGTGACGTCACGCGTGCCTGTGTTCAATCATTTCACTTTGAAATTCATTAAGCTCTATTTTTTTTTCACTAGTTTTCACAGCGAGTGTGTTTCTGTGAAATGATGTATCCACTCGCATTTGCGAGAGGCACGCTTGACATCACATTGTTCCATGTTTTTCTGCAATAAAATGCCTCAAAAATTTTTAGAGAAATTTTTTGTGAGAAAACCCAAGCGTATTTTCGGATTCAAGAGAGAAATTTCACTAAGTTTAAATTGAAAACTTTGAATTTTAAGAGATGCTGCAATGCAATTAGGGTTTACTTCTATCTCTTCGAACTCATACTTCCGCCGCTTAAATTTAAAACAAGTTCGTATAGGGAATTTAAAATGATGTTGCATATAAGTTTATAAAAATATTCCTGTAAAGTAAAAAACATTATTCATCTCTATGCGTTATGTCGACTTTTGTAATTTAATACTAATGTCCCAATAGCCCCTATAATACGCATAGGGGCCGACTTTTACAAAATATTGTGGGGGGGGAACACAGTACTAGACAATAAAAAACATAAAAGTAAAAGAAATACAACCATTAAGTTTACGTGCTACAGTTAAAAATAACCTAATTTTGTATCAGATGTGTAAATTCAGTTCCGTTACATGTCCCTTTAAATATCGTCCGGTGTAATATTTTAAGGAGCACTTATATAAACGTTTTATGTAACAATGAGAGCCCGAAATAAAAAGTGGGGTCTGGGGGATCTCCCCCAGAAAATTTTAGAAATTTGTCTGTTAAAAGTAGCATTTCAGCTCATTTTGAGATATCTTAGATTACAAATGAAGAGGGAATGAATGAAATGAAGAGGGAATGGGGTACTATTTTTGGTCCGAACTTGGTCCCTCCCCCAGGTTGGGCCGCTGAAAAATTTATTAACTGTCTGAGATGAACTGAGGCATCACAAAAGGTTTTTTTTCATTTCTTAGGGGACATTGTGAAACTATTGTTTTTTTTTTTAACAAAATATATTTCACACTTACTCACATTGGTTATGTTACATTTTGTCACAATGATGTGTTTTGCATGCATAGATTAGAGTTTTGTTACATTTCCTTTTAAGATTATAGAACTAATGTAAGAGTGAGTGATTTGTTTGGAGAGTCAAAGCTACATTTTTCCAAGAAGTGTTCCCAGCTAAATTTTCATTATATTTTAATGCTTATTTAACTGTTGTGCAAAGTTTGACTTAAAATACATATACTGCAATTTGAATTTTTACAAAATACCTTATTTAAAAAATTTTAGGAGGGGATCCCACTTACCCCGTCATTTTAGCCTAGTAGGGGTAAGTGGGACACCCTAGACTCATTACTTTAATGTTTATTGAAAAATTAATAAGTAATTTATTGAAATTTAATATTAATTTTGCGTTTTAATTTAAGTAGTGGTAAGTAAAGTAAAATATTAAGTTGGGGCAGAGATATTTTTAACTCCTCTGAGAGAGAGAGTATTTAACTCCTTGAAAATCTGAAATACTCTTTGAAAAACTAGCAAGGAGTATTTTCACTCTTTGAATTTTTCACAAATAGTGGGGTCGCTTATGTCATGTTTCGAAAAATTTTTGGCAGAAGCTTAGTGAGTGGTATCATTCGATTCGTAATGGCGTCTACATTAACGTGGTACCGGGTGTTTTTTCCGAATTCCGTGCAGGGGGTTTCTATGACGTCATGAATGCAAGATGGCCACCGCAGGAAAAAAAGCTGTAAATGGCGATCTAGCAATGTTATCGGAACTATTTTTGGACAAAAAGCTCAGAAATATATATTTTTATCGAATAGCTACAAAAATAAGCATCTAAATCGGTTAAAAATTGCGTTTATGACGTCATAACCAAAAAATGGCTATTTTCACCAAAAATACAGTATTTTGTCATGTAATACTTTAAATAGATGCTATTTTCAACGTGAATGTAATGAAAATATGTTCATAATAAAAAAACCAACAATGAAAATTTCATTGATGGTCACAAAAGGCGGATATGACGTCAGAAATCCAAAATGGCTGTCACATAGAATAAAATTTTTTATTTTTTTATTCAAAAATTTTTTAATTGGGAATTATTACACTTATATGAATGTAATAAAGGTATTTTGAGGATAAAATTTAACAAAACATTTTAAAATTCCTGATAAAAGCATCGAAATATTAGGTGTGAAAGACAGAACTACAGTATTTTGTCATGTAATACCTTAAATAGATGCTATTTTCAACGTTAATGTAAAGAAAATATATTCATAATTAAAATGCCAGTAATGGAAATTTCATTCTTTGTCACACAAGGCGGATATGGCGTCAGAAATCCAAGATGGCTGGCATGTGAAATGAATTTCTTTAGTTTTTTACTCCAAAATTTTTTAATTGGGAATTATTTTATCCTTAAAATGACTTTATTACAACATTAATAAAAGAATAATAATTCCAAAATAAAAAATTTTGGAGTAAAAAACTAAAGAAATTCATTTCACATGCCAGCCATCTTGGATTTCTGACGCCATATCCGCCTTGTGTGACCAAGAATGAAATTTCCATTGCTGGCATTTTAATTATGAACATATTTTCTTTGCATTAACGTTGAAAATAGCATCTATTTAAGGTATTACATGACAAAATACTGTAGTTCTATCTTTCACACCTAATATTTCGATGCTTTTTTCAGGAATTTTAAAATGTTTTGTTAAACTTTATCCTCAAAATACTTTATTACATTCATATAAGTGTAATAATTCCCAATTAAAAAATTTTTGAATAAAAAAATAAAAAATTTTATTCTATGTGACAGCCATTTTGGATTTCTGACGTCATATCCGCCTTTTGTGACCATCAATGAAATTTTCATTGTTGGTTTTTTTATTATGAACATATTTTCATTACATTCACGTTGAAAATAGCATCTATTTAAAGTATTACATGACAAAATACTGTATTTTTGGTGAAAATAGCCATTTTTTGGTTATGACGTCATAAATGCAATTTTTAACCGATTTAGATGCTTATTTTTGTAGCTATTCGATAAAAATATATATTTATGAGCTTTTTGTCCAAAAATAGTTCCGATAACATTGCTAGATCGCCATTTACAGCTTTTTTCCTGCGGCGGCCATCTTGCATTCATGACGTCATAGAAACCCCCTGCACAGAATTCGGAAAAAACACCCGGTACCACGTTAATGTAGACGTCATTACGAACCGAATGATACCACTCACTAAGCTTCTGCCAAAAGTTTTTTTTACACCATTGGTTTTTGACACAAGCGACTCCACTAAAAGGTTTAGCTTAAAAAATAAAAAAATGCACAACGTGGCCCCACCGAAATCAACAAATAATATTTTTTTACTCAAAACACCAAAGGATCTCAGCGGAGACATTTTTGCCTTACTTCTGGCCAAAGCCAAAAGCCACGGCATCCTAATTATCATACTTTTTAATTGTATTTTCATACAGCCAGAGTATTTTTTTTTTTTTTTCATTTTTTTTCTGATGCTTAGGGAGTTTAATTGTTTCGTGTTTTCGTGTCTCTGTATATGTTGTTCATGCTATTTCCGTATTTCACTCCTCATAATTGGATTTCACTCCTCCTAAAAAGCCAAGGAGTATTTTTACTCCTCCAAAAAAATTCTAGGAATAACACTGAGTTGGGGTTCTTTATTCACGTTGCCGAGAAATTAATTAAAACCGCACAGTGGGGTGGGGGGGATAGTTTCTGGGGTTTCTTTATAAGTCTCCTGAACCATTCGAACCTGAAGAAAACAATCTGTAAGCATTCTGTAATTGTGGTGTTCCAAAAAGGGGTCCCACTTACCCCAACCAACCCTATTAATTTTAATGTGAGTAGATATCTCGTACATGGATAAAGTTACAATAAAATATTTTGTACCGAAAACTTCTGTACTTTATCGAGTAAGACTCACTTACTCCCTCTTAAGTTTTTCTTGCTTTCAATCTAAATAAAGAGGGGGTGACCCACTTACCCCTTCTGATGGGGTAAAACAAGTGGGAAAAAGATCAGTTAAGAAATATGTAACACGTTATTTTAGAACCTAATAATAAATTTTTGTCTTAAATAAAATATGTCAATAAGTATAAATTTAAGCAATTCAAGAATTTTTTACTAAGCTTCAAAAATGTACTGTTCCAAAAAGGGGCCCCACTTACCCCAAGTGACCCTATACTGAAACCTCTTTGGTGATACCCAGGGCCCCGTTTGCGGAGAGTATATTTGGTATATCCACCTGATAATTTCCTGCTTTCATCTTAACAAAATCATCACATTTCATCTTACACCAATGATTGATGTATCAAACCATAGATAAAAGGGGGTCCGGGGTCCTCCCCCAGGAAATTTTTGAATTTCAGCTTATTAAAAAGTGATTTTAAGCTACTTTTACGGGATTTTTGAATGTTTTTTTTATGCATAAAAATGGCATTAAGCTATAATATAAAGGTAGTCAACGCCCCTCAATTTTCTATCAACTCATCACCGTCCCCTAGAATTCTTCAACGCCCCCTTGGGGGCTGTACCGCCCACTTTGTGAACCACTAATTTAAATATATTACGTACACATCATATACTAATCGAAAAATCACTTACTTACCTTTAACCTAAGTTGTTCAATCTTATTCATTCGTTATATTTTTAAATCTATTCTTGTTTTAATTTTCGAGAAATACATTAAAAAATAAAAACAAAAAGAGTTGTCAAGAGGATAAAATTATGCATGAAATATAGAATGACAGGGGAAGGAGCTTTTTAAAGAAAAAAAAATATTTGATTGGGCAAGATTTGGTTTTGACTGGTGTCCAAATGTCTAGGAATTTATGATAGTACAAAGAAAACGCTACATAAAAAAAACTTGAAAAATCATTGAAAGTTAAAAAATAAATCATTTGTGGCGTACCCCTTAATAGCTCTCGGCGTACCCCCGGTTGAGAACCACTGGTCTAAAAAGCGGGTTTTTTCAAGTGGGATGTTTTGAAAAAAGAAACAATTTGGTCAAATTCGACCAACCCTGTTTTAAGAAATCTTTAACAGTTTACAATATGATAAAATGATAAAAGGACATTTTTCATGAATCTTTTAAGGGAATTCGCCATTGGGTTTTTTCGCCAAATTTCTTTTTTTAGATACGCCTTTTACGAATAGGAAGGCATAATATACTTAATATTTATTTAACCAAGAAAAACTAATAAAAAACTGGAAAATAACTGATTTCCTTAAGGTTTCAATCTTCTATATGGTTTCAACAGCAACAGTTTTTGAAAAAAATTCCATTTATGATTTCCCATTATTTCTTTAACCGATTGTACTAACCGACTTTGCTTAGCGATAACGTCAGGAACACTGGAAATGAGAGAAACACTTTTGTAACACTAAATAAACACAATAATGAACACTTCTAACCAAAAGCGTTTTGATTATTGTGTTGAGCGAGAAAATGTGTTCTTAAAGTGTTTTCGATCCGAATTTAAGAACACTTATAAATTCTAAACATGTTTTTCAACACAATTTTTAGAACACGTTAATTCTTACATTTTTCAAATATTTTCAGTACATAATAAGGTGTAAGAGTTCTACCTAACACATTAACCTAACCCTAAAGTGTTGTTAATTTAATCGCCGGTTTAAAAGGGGAATAAGTCCAAAAAAGGGTAAATTGACTTTTTTGCTCAAAAAAGAATCTCCAAACTTTGCTACATACACATAAGTGGAAACGGAAAGAGGGGGTGCGTGCTCCCTATTTCACAAGCTCAAAAGAAACGCCAAATTTTTAAGCAAAGATAAGAAATTACAATTCCAGGCAGTTCATGCTGCCATCTATGGAAAAAACAAAAGATAAAATTAATCGACAAAAATTATGGTAAAATTTTTCCATGTAACATCCTAACGGGGGATATTGTTTTAAAAAATACTTTCTTTACGTAAAAACTATATGCCAGGGTTCGGCAAGTATTTTACGTGCGGTCCAAATAATTTTGAAAATGTTTATCGAAAAGGACCAAAGGAAAAAAGATATATTACGAGATACGCAAATTTTTATACATGTAATTTGAGTATACTACCTTCTAAATTATGTTGTAATTTTTTTTAAAAAAAATTGATTTAATTGCCGTTAAAATCTTTTTACATCACAGCATCACTATTTAAAAATTAAAATAATTATAAAATAATTAATAAATATTGATAACGCTCAAACGAAGTGACGACCACAGCATGAGAATGTTGAGGGGTATGACCTGGGAGTTTGGGATTCCTCCCCAGAAAGATTTACAAAAAAATTATTAATATCTCTATTCTAAAAAAAAGGTTTTGGTGAACTGTTTCAGAAATACTTTTTAATTACTGATCCGAATGACACATGTATCAAAATGTCCAGATTCTTTCAAGGATTTTCAGTTAGTTGTTCGATTCTTTATTAAAATATTCTCAATTTTAAATTACAATTTCCATTTTTTTTAGATTACGAATCAGGTCGCAGAATCCAAAAGGTCCTGCGTAAGCAGTTTTATGTGGGTTGGTGAGCGATAGCGAGCAGGGGCGGTAGCTCCCTTCCCTAGTTTATTTCCTAAAAAGGAAAAAAAAACTGATAAAAATCACACATTAATTTTAATCGCGGCTTCATGTCTACTAGTAACTCTAGTAAAGTAAAAAGTGAGCTTTGTATTCAAAAGTTAGTTCAGAAAACTTATGAATAAAAACGTTTTATTTACAATACCTCAAATAAATTAATAACTACTATTATTTAAATGCAATGTACTTTACCCCGGAAAGAAGCTCTTTATGTTCGTTTAATTAATAAATTTAAGTTATAAATATTATTTAAATTTTATTATAGTTAACCTACTGGTTATGCCTTAAAAAATCGACAGAGTGCACAATGTTATGATACATTTAAAAACAAAAGCTTTCCTCCCGTTTAGAAAATTAGGTGCTACTTTTAAAATTTATGTTACAGAAGCTTTAAAATAAATTGAAGGGAATTTTTCTCCACTTTCATTTAATTACCAAGGAAAAATCAAACAGCGATATGAGTCAATTTCCAAACAGATTTAATTCTAGACGAGTTGTTTATCCTACTGCACCTACCTCTGACAGCAATCAAAATGAAAATTCTATGTGAGTATTTGTTTTTTCTCTATAAATACGGTGATCAAAGATAATACAGTGTGTCAACTCTTAAGATCGTCTAATTCAGAGTTGCTCAATAGAGAACTTATTCAGTTATTCAAATAATTTTTTTTTTGGGGGGGGGGGAAATTAAATCAGAGTTTTAAACGTAGGGCGCAATTTTTTGTCTATTCAAATTAAGACTAAGATTAAGGTCTAAACTAAAAAGATTGAGATTAAGGCCTATTGAGATTAAGCCAGTACTTATCAAACTTTAAATATTTGGCGACCCACTTTTCAATCATAATTTTCATCGCGTCCCTGCTTTTATTCAGTAACAATGTATGCAATAATAATATTATTTTGAAACTAAAGGCTACAATACGGCATTTGTTCAGACAGATTTTGGGAGGAGAGATACACGTTTAGACTAATTCCATGGGTGCATAATGTATTAAAGCTTTAAAAAGCATTTAATTGTATAATTTGAACCTAGTTTTATCAAACATTTAGTTAATTTTATACCGAATTGGGGGGCTGGGATTTCTTTCCCCAGAAAATTTTTAAACATTAAGATGCACTAAAAAATTTTTTTACCGTTCAGAATTATAAATTTCTATTTCAGGTAAATGTACATTTAAGTTGCCTTTTGCGCTTATGTCTTTTGCTAGTTCAATTTTATTTCATAATGTTTCAAACTTGTTTGTATTAATTGATGCACAAAATTTAGTGTGATAAAAGCAATTTTAAAAGCAAAGCTATTTCTTAAGAATTCTCGGGGATGGTACCGCTGGACCCGCCATTTGTACTGTTGCAATGTAGATGCATTATTCATATCAATATGAATATTAGCAACTTTTTCGATATATTACTCAATGTATCGAATAATAAATGAAGAAGAATGAATTATGGCGTATAAAAATGAATTGTTTTTTGGGAGATACCAGAATATGCTTTTAGGATACTTAGTAATTTATATTGAAAGTCTCACACCTAGATTTTTGTTCCAGGAAGGATGAAATTATTCCAAAGCCATTAGGTTAAAATGTAGCTATTCAGAAATTGTAAGGTAGGATTTGCATCTTGAATAACTCAATATGTAAAAAATTGTGGGTGATACAGAATTCCAAGTACAAAAGGGAGTTTTGGTGTCCTCCCCAAGAATAGTTTAAGAAATTTGACCTTTATAAACAGGGTTTTAACACGTTTTTGTCTAATTTGGGGAGGGGCTCGGGACTTGTCTCGCACCTCCTTCTGGAGTTATCGTGCCACCCTAGGGGGGCGTGCCCAACAGCTTGAAAACCACTAAATTAAGCTATTTGAGACTAAGTTGTCCGCAGTCTTCCTTGAGTCGGTGGGCCCCCTACGTGATAAGTTCTTATGTACAACACTTTTTTCAGGAACAGTTTCCAGGATTACGAGATTGGCTATGTTGATGAGGATGAAGAAGAGTTTGAAACACCGAAAGAGCAGCTCGATGATGCTCTGGAAGACGAGAAATCTGCTATCGTCATCAGGGATAAATCACTGGGCATCCGCACCGCTGTCTGGATAGTACTAGGCACGGGCATGCGCTATTTAGCGGTAGTGACGGCTGTTGGATCCATAATATGTTCTATCGGAGCTCCAGAAAGATTTTTGGACGTCGCAAAGCCTTTGGCAATGAGCAGTCTGGTGCTCAACTTGGGGTATTACAGTGTGTGGCATCGAACCCCTTTAATGAAATATAAGTAAGTGGTTTTGGTATACACTTTAAACACAATTGAAAACGGCTTCAGTGATTTGATTCAGAATGTCATTCCATAAAATGTATTGTAATTTAAAAATAATTTTTTTAAGTAGTTAGACGTTAGGACACATTCATTACTACAGGGACCGGTAGCATAGTTTGATGACTTGAATTTGAAGCATGGAAACTATGTTTTGCTGTTACAGAGCGCATTAGCCGGTTTTTTCTGCGAATGTGAATTTTATATTAACAGTCAATTTTATATTTATGGAATAAATTCCCGGGCTTATGGACTGTGGTTTATGGAAATAAAATACCGTAAATTTCTTTCATAGATTTTATATTAATGATTCCGGTCTTGGAAGATTTCATCATTTTATTAATATACATTTCATAGTTACTAATAAAGTGTAGTGAAATTTTTCATGCAAATTACTTTTTTTGGTCCCATTTCCTCACACAAAAAAGTAAGTTTTGTACGTATCGATATCCGGTAAATTCCGTTATCTGTCCCATTAAAAATCTCTAAAATATGGAAAACACAAAATATTTAAATATTGACAAATATTTTTCGTTGTCATTAATAAAAAAGTAGGTACATTTTATTAATTTAGTTTGTATTTTAGAGATATTTCTGTTATTTGGTGCTTAAACCGGCTTAGCGGTTCTTAACGGCACAGATAACGGAATTGTTCCAGATATCCTTATACGAGATGCTTTTATACGTTTTTTTTTTCTTTTAAAAACACCTCAGTTTCATTTCCAGACCAATCCAGCACTACAGTTTGATTCGGGCTATAAACAAGCAGCACCAGTTGCCTACAATCCTCGTTAGGAGGCCATCGAGTTGCAAGAAGTATCTGAACATCGGCACTTGCGCACTGGCTCTAATTGCAGCCTTCTGGGGCGACTTTAAGCCTCTCGATTTCTTTCAAGATTTCAAAAATCCGTTCAGTTCAACCGTAGAAGAAGCACCTCCGCAGGAAAAGACTGTGAAACAAGCTGTAAAAGAGGTCTTTGACAGGCAAGAAATTTGGCACATGCAAGTTTAAGAGAAGATCAGCTAGCTGCTTGTGAAGCTATACCAGTCTGTACAATGTGATATTGAGAAAATTAAAAACATTGTGAAAAAGTTTTCGTCATTTTAATCTGTTTTGTTTTGACACTATGAGTGTAAAACCTCATTACCATAATGAAGAATGTTCAAAAATCAAACAATATTCTCATTGAGGGTTCCATGACATCCGTTTACCCACACCCGTCTAAGCCACAACCGCTAATAGATATCCCTATTTATGAAGCGCTGATATAGTATATCAGGTTCCGGGGTTTCCAACTTACAAGTAAGTGGCCGAAGACCACAATATAAAACATCGAAAAATAAGCCATAACTGGGAAATATCCTTAAGGTAGAGAAAAGTTTTAATATGATATTTTTTTGGAGGGGAAGGAAAGAGGACATGAAAATAACATGTTATGTAATACAGAATTTTCTAGAACCAACCTCTAATCTTCCATCGGTTTCAAAAACCACCTTGATCAATAAAAGTTAGTAAACTTTCTTTAAGTTAAACAAAGTAAAATCAAGTATTTACTTACGAATCAAGTAAGTAGTGTGTGTGTATAACTTAATTTTTTTAATACCTTAAGGGATCTTTGATTCTTCAAACTTCAAATTATTTTCCCAGAAGGCTTTGTGGGTCGCAAAAAAGGACTGCAGGCTACCAATTGGAAACTCCTGTTAGAAATTCGTATATGCCAAAGACTATGTATGACAACTGTTTATAACTGAATGTATTACTATTAACTAGTACTTATCCTTATTGTTTGTTCTTTAGTTTTTATAATTTAAAGGGTGAGTAATTATTGCTTAAAATACCTTTGAAATAGTTATTACTTATGAGTGAAAAATAAAAGAAGTTCAATTTAGCATAGTAAGAAAGGATAATAAAATTATATTCAGAGACTCAGAGCAACATCAATAAAGCATTAATTTAAATTTTCAATCATTGGCCTTTACAACTATAAGGAGAAAAAACATAACTTTGCATGATAAACAATTAAAATTAAATGCATTTTTAAAACTAAAAGATTTTTGGTTTTTATACAATAAATTCAGATTTGTTTAGTTTAATTCATAACTATTAAAGAAGATCCTAACAATTACAGTAAATATAATATTTTAAAAGCTATGATTAAAAGAGAGACTTTATCTAGACAGGTGCCATCTCCTATGCCTAAGGATGACAAATTGTAATCAAACCATTTATTTAGTTAATTTTCTTCCAGAGTAAAATTACTACACTGTATTAGCAGCTTTAAAATGGACAGTCGACTCTGAATGAGCTGTTTGCTATGCTATGTTATGGATATTTTGCATTTAATATAGGTATTTAATCAGTGGTTAAAGTTAAGTTAAAAAAAGGAGTTTATTCAGTTATTTCTAGATTTCCTCAAATGCTTAAATAAGTTAAGTTTTTCTGTGAAGTTAAGAAAATTGGTTTTTTGATCACTGAATTGCTCTCTTCACTGTAATCTTTTTATTCTTGTAGTTTTCCCTCCAAAAAAAGTTAAAAATCAGCATGGTATCTGTTCAAAAAATCTGCCCTATCTCTCCATTCATGACCCCTCCAACAATATGGCTGCGGTCAGCAAGAAAATCAATATGGTATCTGTTCAAAAAATCTGCAGTATCTGGTTATCGGACAATAGGAAAACCGCAATCAACCCCTTTAATGGTCCCTCCAACAAAAGACAGTCCTCGGGGAGGAGCGAGAAGTCACTATCGGGTGTCTGCTAATTGACTGGGGGAGGTGACTTCGGACTCCTTCGCTATTGTTGGAGGGGTCATGAATGGGGAGATAGGGCAGATTTTTTGAAGAGATACCATAGGTTTTCTGGCTGACCGTGCCCTATAGCGAAGGAGTCCGAAGTCACCCCGGACAATAGGAAAACCGCAATCAACCCCCTTCAATGGTCCCTCCAACAAAAGACAGCCCTCGGGGAGGAGCGAGAAGTCACTATCGAGGGTGTGCTAATTGACTGGGGGGGTGACTTCGGACTCCTTCGCTATTGCTGGAGGGGTCATGAATGGGGAGATAGGGCAGATTTTTTGAAGAGATACCATGCTGATTTTCTGGCTGACCGTACCCAACGCTACTGTGGTTTGTGAGAAAAAGTCGCTAAAGTTTAAGCTCCAAATTTGGGGAGTTTTATTCATACTGAATTCTTCATATCGTATATCAAGGTTGCTGCATTTTATCGAGCTATCGTGAAAAAAAATGCCAAGTGGCTCAGTTTGAACGAAAAATGGTCCATTCTCTTTTTTATCGTATCTTTCTATTTTAGAGAGATTTTCAGTAGATTCAGTATCGCTGAAGTCTCATGTGAAGATCCTCTTCGCACTTCCGAAGAACAGCTCTCTGATGCTTTGATGGCCAGAAGGTCCGTCGTCATAATCAAAGACAAGGAATACGGGAGGCGCATACTGCTGTGGATGGCATTTGGGAGAGGTGTGCACAAAAGTGCCCTGGCTATGGCTACTGGATCAATCTTATGCGCCACAGTCATGAATGAAAGATTTATGGTATTTGCAAAGCCTTTGGCCGTAGGGAGCCTTGCTCTGAACTTCGCCTATCATATGGTGTGGCACCGGACACCACTGATGCATTACAGGTTGTTGCATTAAAAAAGCTGCTCAAAATGACGGTGTTGTAACTCCACGTTTCGAGTTATTGAAGATATTTTTGCCTTAGTCTTCAATTGTTCGTAATAGAGAAGGTATTTTTGGGTTGCCATTACAGATCAGTAATTGATTCTGGAGAAAATGATTTGAAAGAAAATCCAAACCAATGTTTATCTTACACATTATAATTTTTGGAATTACACCACTATCAGTTTGAGAAGCTAATCTTGTAGTTATTACTTTGAAATAACATTGAGAATTTAAATGCTGGTCCTATGGAGATAGTCGATAGGGCATCGTAATCAAAAGTACAACTTCATTGATTAATATCTCGGGAGTAGAGAGCAAAAGGTTGGCGTATTTTTAATAAGGGGGAAAAAGGAAATTTTGTCATTATATCTCTTTATCTTTTTTCTGTCAGATATTTTAAAATATTGCCAAACAACAACTTATATCAGTCCATCGATCAATGGACTCTAACCGCCTATCTGGTTCAAGACTTCACACGGAACCAACACGTGACCTACTGAGCTTGTAATTGGTTACCACAGATACTAAGAAGATCTACTAGTGTAGTATCTGTGGTAACCAATTGCAAGCTCAGTAGGTCACGTGTTGGTTCCGTGGGAAGTCTCGAACCAGAGAGGCGGTTAGAGTCCATTGGTTACCACAGATACTACACTAGTATATCTACTAGTCACTACTCACTATCTACTGACGTCAGACGGTTAGAGTCCATTGCAAGCTCATTAAGTCACGTGTTGGTTCCGTGTGACGTCAGACGGTTAGAGTCCATTGGAAAATGTGTTGATTTCCGTTTTATTTCAGGATTGCTCCCCATTGTAGTGTCCTTCAGGCTGTAAAGAACGATGTAAAGACCAACACTATTATTGTTGAAAAAACGGTGGAATATAGAACAGATATCGCTTGCTCTATCTCCATTGTTGCTTCAACATTGGCCTTTTGGAGTGGAATAAAATCGTTGAACTTCACGGATAAGTTATTCCGTTTTTTCAAGAAGTTAGGTCCAGAATCATAGTTGTTTTTATAGTGCAAACAAAACATAATTTGACTCTAAAAGTGTGTGTGAATTTGTTGGACGTGATTTTGCTAAATGCATATTTATCTGTAAATTTGTAAATCCATTAATTTGTAAAATATAATTCTCAATTGTTTTGCAATTGTGTGATAATTATATACCCTTAATATGAGTGGAATAAAAATTAAATATATATGAAAATTGCTCTTTAAAAAATAATCATGGATGCATGTTGTATACCTTTAACGAGATACATTAACCCCGGGGTACGCAAACGCCACATTTGTTAACTGGTACGCGTGCCAGCCCAAAATTTTAGCAAGTGTGTAGTAAATATAAAACTTTTATGAAAGCAAGTAAAAAGTAACTTAAAAACTGATAATTTAAAGATTTTGGAAGCACTTTTAAGGGAAATAATTTTCTAATAGAATAAATATTAGACTTGCAAAGAAATAATGCAAGAGTTAGACTGTATTCTTTGAAAATTATTAAAAATCATCAAAAACATGGAATTTAAAACGTTAAGGTAATATCATTATGGAGTTTATGTAACAGTATAAATATTTATATGGTCAAACCAAATTCATACGCCTGGTAATTTCAAAAAGTGGGTAAAACAGTTTCGTGCACAAAGTTTTATAAATTGGGTACTTTAGATTAACCGGGCGCAAATCTCTTCAATCGGTCTCTATGGTCAACGTTTTATTATTTTCACATAAAAATACAATTCACATACATACATTTCACACAAATTAAAAGAAACACTGTTAATTGATATATTTTAATGGTGCCATATTTTGATACTTGATTTGTTTTGTGCAATTTAGCATAATATAATTAGTTAATATGATTGATGTATTACACTTAATTCTTTTTTCAAGTTTGTGAATCCAAATACTGTGTAATGACCCCACTGTGTACGATTTTAAAGTACTTTAGGAATAGCCAGGCGCAAAACTTGCCAATAATTGGATTTTATTAGCAAATATTTCAAAAACTCCAGGCTTGACAAATTTTTTACCTTTTATTCTCTGGATTAATCTACTGGACATTTTATACTAATTGACTAATCCTCATGAAGCTATTAAATTTTTCCTACTACCACTAATTTTCATTACAACCTGTTCAGTACAACTGCCCCATCTGTGATACAAAATTGATTTTTTTTTTGAAAAGTCGTTATATTTTAATTTTTATCTGTCTTATATTATTCAGTGAAATAATAATTTTGTTGTACAGATGAGTTGAACTTTCCAGTAAAAAGAGGATTATAATTGTATATTAGCACATCATCTTCAGCTTTTTTACTTGGGAAGCGGTGTTTACATTTTCTAGCTGAAAATTTTAAATACATACATAGCATTAGTATTATGCGAGTCATTTTCAAGGAATTGAAGAAACTTTAAACTCAATGGCCATATTATTTTTAAAGGCTGGCTATTAAAACATTCGTTGTGAAAAGTGGAAATCCTTACCTTCGTTCACAATAAAGTTGGCAAAGTATTGTGATGTTCTTACAGCATCCAAATTATGAGGAATGTTGTGATGAGTTTTTGAAACAACCCATTCAAACATAACTTTCTCGGGATGAAACGCAACTCCGTAAAATGGGTATTTGAAAGCTAGAAGAAAAGTTGTTTTAAAACTTACATATATAAATGATGGGTGTGGGTCAAAATCCCGACACTCAGAATCCCGACAGATCTGGACAGATCAGGGGGCCTACCACGAGCCTCTCGACAAAAATAACGACACCCTTACTTCTTCCGTGTCGAGAACGCAGAAGAAGCAAGCAAGTTGTCGACACTAGTCGACACCACACTGTCGCGGAAGGTTATCCATAGGAAATAGCATTAGTGATCTCAAGTGAGGTCGAGAGTATGGACTCACTTAACAAGAGGGTCTACCATCAGACTGTCGGGAAGTTTTTAACTGTCGTTAAGTGGTATCGAGAAAGTGAAAAACTCAACGACACCTCAAGAGGTGTCTATATCTTGTTAACGACACGAGAACAAGCTCTTTTATACGCTATAAATTATGTGAATTGTTTACCCTGTTATCATTGCACGTTTTTTGAGATACTTAAAGGTATTTTTAAAGTAAAATTGGCTTGCATTACATCTTTTTTTTTAAATTATCGACTTAAAAATCGGGCCGGTTTTATGTACTAAAAATTAAAGTCGATTTGTGGGTTTTATTTATTAAGAGAATTGAGGCTTACTCATACGTTTTTTTTTCAGATAATATATAAACAATCGTGCATCCAAAAAGCAGCTTTAAAATGATTATCTGATTTAAAAAATTTTAATCAGAAATAATCACCGTGGTGATGGGAAAAAATTTTGTTCTTTATCCAAAACTTATTTTTTTGCGATTAAAAAATTGTAATCAATTGATAACAAAAATGTCCTGAATTTAAGTTTGTCCTCCGTTATATGTTCGTAAAGGTATTCGTTTTAAGCGTCTTAATACGATCATCCCTTGTTTAGAGTGGCGAGAATTTTGCTCATGAAAAAACGAGTTCCTTCCCTTGCGTTGGTGATCATTTCAAATTACGCCAGTGTAACTTAACTCCCCGCCTATTTCTGACGTACAAGATGACGAAAACTTTTTACACCAATCAAAAGCGTTATTTCTTCTCGACACCTATACTCTCGAACTCAGTTGCAATCGGTAAAAGCTTGCATTTGTCGACATTCAAAAACTACATCGTCGTGGTAGGCCACGGTAGGCCATCGACAATTTGATCTTGATTTTTTTAGAATTCCCGACACCATCGTGCTGCCATCTATAAATCGAAGGATGAAATCCACATGAAATCACTTCTGTGGTTATTCTACCTCCAGACTCTTTTTACTGTATTAATATAAACTTGAACCTTGTAAAAATATATTTTAAAAATGAAAGAAAAAATATTCCATCATAAATAAGTACCCAATGACGTGTATTTTTATGAATAGAATTTTCATCTATTTCATACAAAGCAAATAATGGCGGCGATTTGGGCTATTTGCAATGGAAGATCTGATGACTACGCAGAGAAAACATAGTTCCTACGCAAAATAAAAATATTGTTTCATCTATAGGTTGAAAAGTAATTCCTAAGAGCGCTTTTTAATGTACAATAGCTATTAATTTGAAAATAATGCTACAGCCCTCGATAAGAGGTGTCGTAGAGCTTTTTCGCCTCTCTGTCGTTTTCTCCTCTTGGTTTCTCCTCTCATGGTAGGACCTGTAGTTAAGTTTGAGGCGCATCACGTGACTGTCGATAATTTCGGCAATATTAACGATAACGACACGCTGGTGGTAGAGCCCCAGCACTGAAAAACAGACCAGAAAAAAGTCTTGCACGCGCAGGAGTGTAGTATTAAACCATTTTTTAATCAATTTTAAAAAATTTAAAATTTCAAAATCTTTCAAATGTCAGTTTTGATGAAATATCTGTAATCAGCACTGAAAAACAGACCAGAAAAAAGTCTTGCACGCGCAGGAGTGTAGTATTAAACCATTTTTTAATCAATTTTAAAAAAATTAAAATTTCAAAAAAATTCAATAGTTCATGCTCTCACGGCTTAAGAGTGACATTACACTGTCGGGATTTTGACCCTGTCGGGATTTCGACCTGTCGGGATTCTGACCTGTCGGGATTCTGACCCTGTCGGGATTTCGACCTGTCGGGATTCTGACCCTGTCGGGATTTTGACCTGTCGGGATTCTGACCTTGTCGGGATTTTGACCAGTCGGGATTCTGACCCTGTCGGGATTTTGATCTGTCGGGATTTTGACCTGTCGGGATTTTGACCCTGTCGGGATTTTGATCATATCAACTTTATCTTGTTTGATAGCTCTAATACCTAATTTTTTGCTACACCCCGCAGTTTCTATAATTAATTTTTTGAAGCTTAAAAATAAATTTGTTATTTTAGCATTTTGGAAAAGACTTTTTGCTAAGTTTTTCACAAAAAAGTATGAAATAATGAAATATATAAACTCTGGGCATCCCTTTTTGGCTCAAAATACTTTGCCAAATGTTAACTTGGCGTCTCTGCTACTGATTCAGATGCTCAGCTGAATTGTACACTCTGAGTCCTTGTCTGAGTTGCTATTAGAGATGCAGTAAGCAAATTTCTCAACTCAGCTAGCCTAAAATCTCAATATCAAATCATAACAAAAACAACCAAGAAGTTGGCGCAGGTTGATTTTAATTTTAAATATAAGTTTAAAAATTTTTTTCTGAATTTAAAATGCTGAACTAATTTTTAAACGTACTTATCAAATAAATTCACTTTACTTCGAAGTAGTGTGGTTGTTTGTGCATGCTTGGATCTAAATATAAAATGTTCTTGAACAATTATAGCCTAAAGGTTGTTGATGACGTAAACTTAAATTGGAATGATATTCCATAACACACTATTTTTAAATCCCCTATAAATTGTTAATTTTATTTGTATTGAGATAATCAGAAGGATTCAAAAAATTTTTAAATAAAACTTTTGAAGTTGAGATTTTTTGTTTTGAGGTCAAGGGTTTTTAACCATACTAGTTCGTTTTTATATCCTGAAGTAAATTTAAAATTATCTAAGTACTTGATTGGAAAATTTTTAATTTCATTTTTGTCTGCTATTTTCTTTTACATTAATTTAAATAATAGATAGAGAAAATAGTCTTACAGGTGATTCCTACTTAAAGTGTATTTTATGAGTTATTATATTACATTAAGGTTCAATTCCGTTAGAGTCCCCGCTAAATATTGCTTGGTTCTTTTAGACAACAAAAAGTAGAAATATTCATATATAATTTCAAACTCCTGAATTAAAATGTTTAATTAGATCAAAAACTATTCAGTTTATTAATAAAAGTTGGAAAAATTTGTTGATATTCGGAAAAATTTATCGATTTGGATATTGGCGATATTTAGCGGGGACTCTTAACCAGGGTTGTTACGTTTAAAACACTTTGTTTAAAACACTTGTTTAAACACGTTTAAAACAAAGCAAAAAAAACATTGTTTAAAACACATGTACTTTTTTAGTAATTCTTTTTTCTATGAACAGATGGCATTAGTATATAAAACTTAGTATTTACTTTCAACTGTTTTATTTGATTTTTGTCTCGAAAGTTATTTAATAAAAAAAAAACAAATAAAATTGTTTAAAAATCATATTTTTTTATACTTGACCTGTTCTTTATGTTTTATTTTAATATTTTAAACGATCAATGCTGCTAATGTCGTCAAAATACCCAATGGAATGAACTGAAAAGCACTGAAATGAATATGAATATAATAACTTATAAATGTTTAGCTCGTATCTTAAACCTTTTAGCAAAATATATTTACATTTCTAATGTTAAAGCTGAAGTTGTTGACATAGTATCATATTTCCAAAACATCATTCCAAACAAATCATTTTACTCCACCAAGCTCAAAGAAACAGGTAAAAGCTCAAGATGCCATTTGATGTCAGGGATAGCTTTGTTAATCCATTTTCAATTTTAAAAACTTAATTTAGTTTTTTAAAATCATGGAGTTTTTTTTAGAATTTCTGTGTCGTGGGTAAAAAAAAACAAATAAAACGTTTTAAACAAAAAATACACGTTTAAAACACGTTTTGCAAGATCTAAGATGAATAGAAAAATATTTAAATTAAGGCATTAATTTAAATTTATCTAATTAAGATAAATAAATTCAATACTTTTAAAACCTTAAAGTTTTGTATAGTTATCCTATAATGATAAAGCAATTAATGTAATGCAATTTACTATGTTCTTGGAACAAATTGGGGTACAATTCCATTAACTGTCCAGTTAAAAAATTGCCAAGCAGTTTTGGATGCCATCAATATCCTGTCATCAATAAATTGCATATTTTATAAGTGTTTGGTTTGCAATTTTTAGCTAAATTTCTAATTCTGACATTTAAAACTACTTGGCTATTTTTAATGGGACAAGTTGGAATTAATGGACTGGGAATTGAATTTTTTCTTAACACTAATATGTATTTCTTTATAGATTAGATGTATTAACAAAAGTTATGATTGTGCAAAGTGAAAGGTGCAGTTAAATTTACAGACTTCCAATATCACCATTTTAAAAAAGTAAATCTGGTAAGTTAACATCTTATATTATGTGTAAAGGGGCCCACAGACGAGCAACTTGGTCGTCAACCAGGTTGATGTTTTTCCCACAGACGGCCAACCTGGTCGTCAACCAGAATGTAAACAATGAAGAAAAAATTAATCAGATTGTAACAAATTAATATATTTTGGTACTTTAAATGCAAAATTATATTTTATTTAATTATTATCTCTTGCTAGAATTAGATTATTTTAATTTTTAATGCTTAGTTTCTTTTATTTTCCTAATAACATGTTCCGATTAAGCTCCGCCCACCAAGTTGCCGACCAGATCGTCAACTTGAAATTTCAATCATCAACTTCCCCACAGACGACCAACTTGGTTGCAAACTTCGCAAATTGACAACCCGGTTGACGACCAAGTTGCTCGTCTGTGGGGCCCTTAAATTGTGAAGTGACCTAACGTGATAATCCTTATACAATAATAAACCTTTTATTGAGAAACCCAAATCCCAAAATGATCCAAAATGCTTCCAGATTTAAAAAGTAGTAAGTTTTGATATTCTGATTTGAAAGTAATTTTCATACAAAACTTATAGGTACAGTGTGCCCAATGAATGGTTGAGTCAGCATAATTAGAATCTTTTGATTGCAGCATTATAAAATCTATTGATAAGAGGGGAATTTCTTTCAGAATTACCCAATTCCCATGTAATAGCCTGACAACCTATTGTCAGGGCTTAAATTCTAACCAAAGAAGTACCGGAGCGGTACTATTTCAGTTTTACAAATATTTACTGATTAATAAATAAATATCAGTAAATAATTACTGAAAACCAAGAAGTACCGGAGCTCTGCTCCGGTGCAATTTAAGCCCTGCCTATGGTAGGACTGGAGATTCTTCATTTGCTCTTATTATTGAGGGGTACAATAAAAACATTTCCTTGTGTTGTTACAATTGCAATATTTTTCTCGAATATGCCCAGTGGATCACCACTGTTGAGATAGTAGACCAGGGGTTTCCAACTGGCAGCCCGCGGACTGCCGGGTCATTTTGTGCAGCCCGCGAAGCTCCTTGAAACCCCCCAAAATGTAGCTTCAGTACACCTTTTAGCATACTAAAATTTAAAAATTCCCCTAACGCCCCCCCCCCCCCTATTTACCTCTTAGAATGAGGAGTAGCTTTGGTCAGTCGTTTTCTATGGTGAACAAATAAAAGTTTCAGTAGAAAGGGGTTATAAAAGCTAAAGTCAACCTTTATCACGAGGAAGGGCAAAATGGAGTTCACTATTTTTAGGGAAATTTACAAGACTCCTTTAATTAGTATTCACAGTATTAAGAGATTCAAAATTCAATTCAAAACTTATATAGCATCTGAAATTTTTGAAAATACAGTAGTACCTTCACAATATGTAAATAACCTTCGTCCTTCTCACTCCTGAAAAGTGTTCCATATTAAAGAGTCCCGAAATTTATATCATGGCTAAATAGGAGGCAGATTACTTTACGGCCTGCCACTTGACTTGAGATTTCGATGCGGTCCTCGAGTAGGTACTTGGAAGTTGGAAACCCCTATTGTAGACAATCTGGATTATTTAAAATTACGTATTTTAACAATGGGAGATGGTTGTAGGGAGGAAAAGGCACATATTCTTTTTCCCTAAAACAACTTCACCATTATAAAAGGGTTCTGCTCTGAACCATCAATGCACTTGTTCTCTGTGTGATGCGAGGGCCGATATACTGCTAACTTTTCGTCATTATCAGCTTTTTTTTCTAGAATTTAGATAGTGTTCGGCACTAGTTAACTAGAACTAGTTGCAACTAGTAGTTAACTACCTTTCAACTAGTAGTTCAACTACTTTTGGTTTAAACTAGTTCAACTAGTAGTTGAACTACTTTTTTTAATAACTACTAGTTGAAACTATTTTCAAATTTTCAACTACTTTAAAAAAAATTTTGTTTAAAATTTCAAAAATATTTAAAATTTTTATCAAAATATACAAAAACTACACTGCTATTTATAACTAGTGTCATGGTAGAGTACTCAAATACTATAACCAGAAATAAAGCGCCGTTTTGAGCGAAGCATAAAGTTTTTTGTGATAGTAGATAAGAAAGATGTATTAGAATTTGGGCAATTAATGCAATTAGAATTTTTTAGAATTGGGCAATTAGAATTTTATGAAATTAAATAGACTAGTTAACTAGTAGTTAACTACTTTGAGAAATAGTTAACTACTAGTTGCAACTAGTCCCAGGAAAAAATAGTTAACTACTAGTTGCAACTAGATTTTCCCAAACTAGTTAGTAGTTGGTAGTTAACTACTTTTTGACCACTAGTTGCCGAACACTAAATTTAGAGCATGGTCTTGTGTAGTAAAACTCCAAATAAACAACAAACCCAGAATCCAGAACGATATTGGTCTTGAACCTTTTTGATAAGGGATCCGCTACTGGGGTTGATTACAGAATTAAGGATGGTTTTATGGAATTTCCTTACACCTTACACAGTCAATGCTTATTTTTCGGATTCTCTAACAGTTTTTAAAATAAAGACTTGTATAATTATGTAAAATGTTTGTCTATTTTATTGCAATTTCATCCTTTTGCAAAATACTTTTTTATAAATATTCTAACACACAAGTTCTCAAACTTTTACATATAGTGACCCATTTTTATGAACAAAATCTAACGGGACTCACCTCATCTTTAGTTAATTTTCCCATGTCTAATGTCTTAAAATAATAAATTACAAATGTATAAGAGGTAAAATTAACTTTTAAGAATGTTAAAAGGAAGGATTTTAACCTGAGTAAATAAAATTGTTTAATTGTGGGAGAAAAATGAACTCTACGATAAAAAAAAGGGGGTTTGAGGGTCCTCCCCTAGAATATTTTTGAATTTTGACTCTTAAAAATAGTGTTTTAACTCGTTTTTTAGTATTTTGGGAAAATTGCAGTTGCAACAGCATTTACTAAGAAAATTAAAAACATTTGTAATTTTGTATTGCGTATTGCTCCCCCCCCATTGGGGAGCCCCTTGTTTAGAAAAACTTACTTTTTTTTTTCAAATCTTATTTTAATAACCTGTTAATTTTGCATTATCAGCACATTAAAAGTGACACATGGGTAATTTACTTCAATTTTCCTTTGCCTTTGACACCGAGTTGGGTAAATTTCCTTATCGCTCCTTTTATTATTTGTGGTAATTTTATTAATTTCTAAAGCCAACCACGTATGTGAAAATTATAAAAAATATACTTTACATTCAGAGAAATTCAAAATCCCTACCAGTGGGTTGCAACCCACGATTTGAGAACCTCAGTTCTAACACATATTACTTAGTAATTATCTACTAAAAATTCATAGATTGGGTAGTTGAGTTAAAACTACACTGAACAATATTTCATCCAAAGCAACCCTTTCCCTGTTCAACATAATTTTTTAAAAAGTGAGGTTTGACTGTTTTACAAGCCAATTGGATCCCTTCTACCCACCTAAGGTGTTGTGTATAAGAATTTCTTACCATGTTTCTTGTACCATTTTTCATCATACCAAATTTCTTACAAAAGTTTTTAGTTCTGTCAAACATCAGTCAATTGAGTTGTGAACATGAATTTACAAAAAAAAGAGCTTTTTAAATGCTTCATTACACTAATGATGCTAAGTTCAAGAGTAGCAAACTTTGTGCAGAGAGCAATAAACAAAAATGCCAAAAACAATGTAATTGAAGCATAAATTAACCAGTTAAAATGATACTGACAGCTGTTTTGGTGGCAAAGCTAGAGATGACCACATTTGTCTGATTGTCCACCTCAGTCATTACACAAATAACCCAAAAAGACCCGTTAGCACCTTGATGTCAATGAGATCAAAAAACTTTTTGCTGATGGCAATAATCAAAAATACTAATGAATAGGTGGGCTCTGGTTAAATTAAATTATGGCTCAAAAGTTATTTGAAAACTAAGAAAAGATTCTATGAGTGTGAGAAAAAGTTTTAAGTTCTTAGATATAAGTTATGGTCGAGGAGTCATTGGCAAAATGTGTGATTTTGACTCTTTTGTAACCATTAACCTTATGAATTAATATATTTAAGTAATCAAGTTACAATAAACAATAGCTTTTGTGTTTTATAAAAGGAAGCCTTTAAGTAGACTTTTTGTGCTATATGCAAGAGAACAAAATGGACATCACATGCAACCCTACAATATCTTTTATAAAAATGTGTTTTTTCTCCTGCAATGTATCTGGTATTGAATTTTTTTTTAATTATTTATTAACTCTAAAAACAAAAGAAAAAAGATAATTGCAAAACACATTATTATATCAAATCTAGAATTAACTAGCAGCTTAAGCAGCTGATTTATTTTCTCTCAGAAGCTTGAGCTGCAAAGCTCTATCCCCACTGATTCATTGTATTATGTCTTGTTATACATATTTACTAGCGCATTTGAAAATTAATGCTATGAGACCTAAGTACTTGGTTCTTATTTTAAATATAACTTATTTTGGCTCAGTTATAAAACGTTTGGAATGAAAATTTCTTCACGGATTCCTATTCTTACTCAAAATAAAATGACCTGCTGATAAATACGAGTATATGTTGAATATACCTATGTGTCATTAAACAAAATTAGTAATCTACACAATAATGAAATACATATTTTAAAAAATCAAATCATATAAACAGATTATTTAATTAAACATTTACTCAATGATCAATCAGGTGAAGTTAAGAATGCTTATAATAGGTTATGAGTCAACTTTCAAAGACTGTACTTACCAAGTATGCAACAATTTTTGCATCCAAATGTTATTTAAAGCTAAGTTGTTTTTTACTAATGGTTACAATCAGATGTAGAATTGAAGAATATTAATTCATTGTTTCATTATCTTCATATATGTTTATACTAGATTTTAAAACATATACTATAAATGTAATAAATCAACAAGATAAAACTAAAATTAGGATTTGTACTTTATATTGGTGATTAGGTAGTTTTAATAAAGTTTCTGAATTCTAATGGCCCGAAAGACCACTATAGATTAAGTTTTGCTGTTATGTTGTATGGTTTTGTGGTCTCTGACCACCATTGATTTCAAGCGTTGGTCATAATCCCAACTACTTTAAAAATAAGGATTAAATTCATCCAAATGTGGATTAATTTGAAATTAACTGTTCTGTGACTAAAGGAATAAATTCATACCTACCTATTTATTAATGCCTTGTGACCTCAAATGTGAACAAAAAGGTCTCATTGTATTGATATACCATACTTGCATTTTACAGGTGTCAGCTGTGATGTCCATTTGAAGTCTCTTGGTAACTTGAAAATGCAAGAAACAGAATGCCAAATCATACCTTTACCCCCTCCACCACCTCCTCAGCCCCCTTTAACATCCGTCAAGAACATTTCTCCACCGTTCAAACTTTCTCCTGACACACACTTCAGATGTGTATTCCAAGACTCTGAATCGGCATTGATTTCATTTTACAAACCACTGTGTTCTGTATTACAAGAGGGACCGTCATGCGGGATAGCAGCCCTCTGTATGGCTAGTCAGTTTTTTGGTAGTGACATCGCTTTCGAGCAAGTTCTCGACCAGGCCAAAGCGTTAGGTTTTTCTAATCAAGGTGAAATGTTTTCTGTTTATAACATGGCAAGTCTTGCCAAGTCGGTTTTGTGTTGTAAAGCTTTGGTTGTTGATGATTTGGTTTTAGATCAGCAAGAGGTATTGGATCACATTTGCTGTGGACTTCCGGTTTTAGTTCCATACGATGCTGATAAAAACCACTACCCTTGCTTAAATAATGGTATGAAATCACACTGGGCTGTGCTGTGTGGGATTTGCTATTCTTTACCTGAATGTGACTTTCGTTCTTCTGGGTTGAGTTTCGAAAGTTGTGAAGTACCTTTACTGTACAGAGCATCCAATGGGGATGATGCTAAAAGCCTCTTACACTATGCTAATAAGATTTGTGTCTATGCTTACCATGGTAAGAGCAGGCATGTTACTTTGTGGGATTTTAAGGAACTGTTGGCTAGTTCTGAGAACTTAAAAGAAGTGACAAATAAGTATCCTATGGAAAACATGGTACTCCCCATGCCTGATCCACTTTCAGAATTGAGAAATAAAGCTGTCCTGCTTGGGTGAAAACATGTGATTATATTTAATTTAAAATTTTTGTTTCATTTGTGCACCATTTGTTTTGTTTGAGGAGTTTTAAGTTAATTTAGGGTGAGTTATGCTTGTTTTGTGCTTTGTTCAAGGATTTGATCTGATAGAAATAATGGGGGTTTCCCCCGTTTTCAAATTTGAATACAAAGTGTTAAATATATATTTGTTCTGAAATAAAACTGCCCATTTTGGGTGGGTTTATTTTTACTTTGCTATAGAGTTTATGTTTAAAATAAGGTTTTGTTTTATGTTTATTTTAGTATTGTTATTTCTTTTCCTTCTAAAAGTTAATGGAAAGTTTTAAATTTCTATTATTATAACTTGTAAAACTTCATTCCATTGATTCTATTGTATGTAACATTTTATAACATCTCTTTATTTTTAAAATCTTTATGAAATAGTTTTTCTAAACTGCTACATGAAAACATATTTAAAAAAAAAATTCAATAACAATTTTTAAATTGTTGTAATTTTTAATTGTTTTTTTGTTTATTATGTTAGTTGCGATAAAGAATTAAAATATCAAGTAATAATCCTAAATGATTGTCTATTCAGTCAATAAATAATATATCTTTTAAGAATACCTATTCACTGTATCATTTGCATTTTTGAGTATCATTAAGTTATGTTGCATACATCATTGTTGATTGTTTGTTGTTGACTCATACCATATAGAATTTTGATTTTACATATACCATCTGTTCATTCCCAGTTCTTGACTTACTTAACGGATTGTTTTTATATTTATGTTTGTTCAAGTATATTTTTGTATTTCACTGAAATGTTTATTTTGTAATGAAACTTGCTGTTGGTGCTTATAAGGTTTGAGATGTTTTATTTTCTTAAATATCTAAGACATATTTACGGAATGTTAAATAAAGAGATTTAATTTTAATATGCATCCTTACTTTCTCAATAAGTTTAGAGTTATAAAACCTATTTTGTTGTAACATTTTTAAAATTTCTGTTGTAAGCATATTTATTGGCTTACATTTTTGAATTCACAAAAGTAATTATGAACTCATAAATACAGCAATTTACATAATTTTTGGTTGGTCATACACTTTTTTTTCTATTTTTTAAAAAATATTTGCACTTCTATCTATTAATTGTAACTTAATTATGTTTTAACTGTTTTTCAAGTTAATTAGTACCTTGTTTCTTAAAATTTAAAAGCCTAAATGTAATTTTTAGGTTTTATGATACATTGACTTTTTTAATGGTCATGCTGATTTATTTTATTCTTTCTGTTTACCTTTTCCCTCTGAAGAAGATCTGTACTCTGGTCTGATGATCAGCACATTAAAACTTGTTCAAATGCACCACAACATTTAGAGTTTATTTTAAGGGACGTGATGAAAGCAAGTTTGCAACCTTCAAAATTTTAGTACTACTCTTATGTTAATCCCAGGCTAAATTAAACCTTTTTAAACATATCATGGTCGTACCTTAAAAAAAATGTAATACCTACACAAAGTACACAGTTCTTAAAAAAAGAATCAATATTCTTACTAATTTGTACTTTAGGTTTTTTGACAAAATTTCAATTTAGTTAAGAATAATAACTTTTTTTTATAGATGCCTTGTAATTATTTTATTTAATGCTATTTTTATGACTGCAAAGACGGATTATGGTTTCTTGTTTACTTCCTGAAAACTTTTTATTTAATAATAAATCTTTATTTTAATTTTGTGCACATAATAATCAAAAGTTTAAAATTTTCTAATTTAATAGTTTTATCATAAGCATATTTATTTTTAAATGGGCCCTTCTTGCCAATGAACATCTGAAATATCTTATTTTCCGAGGGCTTCATCTGAACATATCTTGGACCCACTTCGGGAGAAAATTTATTCTTCCCCACTTCTCATTATTGATTTATTGAATGTCAATAGATTTTTAGATCTGATCTGACTTTATCAGACTAGTTTGGTGATTAGCAACATTCTTCAAGGAAATGCTTTGACACTGACATGAGCCTACTGTAAACACCTGGAGCTAAAAGTTATCAATGTGAAAAAAGGTGGAAATCGTACCCTTTTGCATTGGCAGCTAAACTAGTTTTTGGAAGAAATCTATAAAGCAAAATACAAGCACTTGCTGCTTTACAATCGCGCAAGATGACTCAGTGCTTTAAAATCAACGAGAGAGATTCTTTGATGCTAAAAAAAAAGATCCCCTGCATTTAAGAAATAACTCAGACTTTATAGAATGTCCTTGTATATTTCTTAATACACAAAAAAGCTTTGTTTCACCGATATCAATCATAAACCCTTATGCCATAAAACCCCCTAATAACCAACCCATCATAACTGAAGTGGGTTTTGTTATAAATTAACTCTAACTTGATGAAAGTTGGCCAATTATGATAAGGGTTGTTGCTGGAAAGGAAAAAGGATTTATCTTCTGATATCTTTAATGAATTTCCTAGAACATACCTATCAACCCTCCTTATTTGCATGAAAAAATCTTTATAAAACCCCCTACTCCACAAGAAGTCCTGATAAAGTAGTGATCCGCCACTAGAAGGATGGTTTTTGATGAAACCCCCCTATCTTGCTTTGTCGGACGTTACGTAAACCAATGCCTTTGCGTTTCCAGACACCAATGAGCCATGTCCACCGATGAGCCCAAACCTCTTCGCATCGGCGTCCGCTTCAAGCAACCGGCCATCATCCTTGTCTACGAACTCCATTCCAAGTTCCGCAAACGGGTCATGCCCGTTCGAGGACTCAAGAAGTCCAGTTCCGTCTCCGCACTGGCCCTCGACCTCAAGGATCACCACGAAAAGTACCTCCGAGACGTCCCCGACTTCAAGATCGAGAAGATGCTCCGGCTCATCCAGAACGACATGAAGGTGAGACTATTATTAAAAATACACTTTCAATATGATGATTTCCCATGATCTCTTTAGTGATCATTGTTGATATTAAGGAAAGTAATGGAGGACGATGTCTACTCACCACTTAATTATTTAGTGAAATGACGAGTAGTATTTCTTCTTTAATATCGATGTATGATCCCCAGCGTACTTCAGCCAGAATCATAATTAAGGAGTATGATGGGTAATAAGGTAGAAGTGAAGCGATGGAGAGTTTTTGAGACGGATGGGGGAAGGTTAAGGATATATACAGCCTTGGAAAAAGATGGTACAAAAACAAACAAAAAGAATGTTCTCTATAATCGACAGTTACCAAGAAATTGTCATTCTTATGAAATTATAAAGCCTTACTGGCTTACAATCCTTAAAAATGTTCCCCATTGTACACCAAGCACTAATAAGATAAAATTTTTGCAGTTTGCTCCAAAAACTTTTCATGTATATTTTAACTGCTAAATCGTTCAATCACGTTTTTCACGGAAGCTTGAACGAAAGTCCTTAAAGTGATCCTTTAACTTCAAGATTTAAAACAGGGAAAGAGTCCAGCCGTGCGAGAAGTAATAATACTACTGTGGGTGCTCGCCTCTAGTTTCGATCCCTTACAAATGTGGGAACGCAGTCCTCACAGTTTTTGAGATCCTTGATAAGTATGGCTACGAACGGTTGTGATCATCGTAAAAAACCTAGTTATATATTTATGTTGGGGTTATTTGTTTCAACTTATTGAGTTGTGACTGTTTCCTAAGGGCATGGAGCTGGACGAGAGCCTGCAGGAGCTGGAGCGGGAGTTCAATGTGGATCCGGAGGAAGACCTAAACGATCTGGACGACGCTGCTCTCAAGAGGAAGAAGGAGATTATGGACGTGACATTCGAAAGGAACCGGAAAAAGCCCGGAGATCCGGACTTCCAGTATGATGTCGAGGTGGACTTCTCGCAGGTGGTCGGCATGGAGTCGTCGGTGTGGGATTCGGAGAAGGACGACGGAGAGGACGAGTTTTAGGTCTGATTCATCCGGCAGCCACAGAGCATTCGACATCACTACCAGTTATTTTCTTTAAACTGTTAACTGCCTTAGGACAACGCACATGTTGCTAGGGCGGTTACTAAGTGAGAGTCACGTGATTGCAAATGCTCTACTGCAGCGATTCTTAAACTGTTGTCCGCGGACCCCCAGGGGCCCGTAGCGCCTTCCTTGGGGGTCCGCGAGTAATTTTGGGGAACACTCAAGTTACCTTTCAGTTTTCCCAAAGATTTTCAAAATGAGATAAAAAGTTTAAGTTTAAAGGGGCAACTTTCAAAACTTTTTCTTGGGGAGGACCCCCAGCCCCCTCTAAATTTTGACTGCTACTTATACTATTTTTTCCTTGAAAATTCTGTGGGTTAGAAGGAGCTGTTTTTTGGGTGTAACTAAAAATGCCTCAAAATGAACTTAAACCAAACATCTATATAAGGCAAATTCTCAAAGTTTTTCTGGGGGAGACACCCAAACCCCCTATTATTATTTAAACTAAATGTAAAATTTTAGCAGAAATATGAAATATTATGGGGTACCTTAGGAATTGTGACATTGAGTAAACCACTTGATACAAGTCTGGTTACTGCTCTGGGTGTTCAAAATCTTGGGGGGGCCCTACGTCTGGCTGTTACATAAAGGGGGCCGCGGTGATCAAAAGTTTAAGAACCACTGCTCTTGTTGGAAATCGGACTAGTAGCAGCTATCTATTTGTTTATCTTTAGTTAGAAACCTTTTGGCAACCAGGAAGTGACGCGTGATATTATTTTGTGAGCTTTTAAATTTGAATGAAAAATGTTTTAGATCAATAGAAAATATGGAAAAAGTGTAGTTCTTTGTGTAAATAGTTAATTTTTGGCCGGAATAAAATTTATTGTGCTGTACCCATCAAGTTTCGCTCCTCTCAGATGTTAAGTGTTCGGTACAGCTGTCCATATTATGAATTTGAAACCACATTTGGCGCCCCCGGGTGGGCGGCCTCGTACTGAACATTGACTCTCAGGTTAGTGAAACAGACCGATTTCCATCTTGAAGTTTTTGAAACGTATTTATTTTATTATATGAACCGATCAGTATTTTTTTCTGAATTTTGATATTAAACGGATAGTAAAGATGGAAAACATTAAGCGAAACAAAACAGCACAACGAAAGGCTTTTAGTAAGTCGTATACCCAGCTAGAAAAATTATTAATTGAGGATAATATTGATTCAGAAGAAATAGAAACTTGTTTACAATGGTTCAAACTAAAGGCAAAATCCCTAGAATTGGCTCATACAGAATATTTGAATGTTTTAACTAATGACGAAGAATACATGACTGAATTTGACGTAGTTGAGGATTATCAAGAAAAAGCTGTAAGAATAGAACTGAAATCCAAACGGATATTAAATGATGCTTCGAAAAAACAAAGAGCTGTTAAGCTGAAGACAACAGGGGAGAGAGAGGTTGAAGAATGTCCAGAGATTCCTGTCACCTCTTCACCTGTTGAGACAGAGATCTTCAAGACGTCATCACCTTTGATGAAGATGGGATGTCGGAAAGAGGAAGACCTGATTGTATTGAAGGAACAGGTCGAAGATGATGGAAAAGAAACCAGTGAGGTTATAAAGAATGTGACTGTTGAATCCAAGTGGTCCTCAAAAGACAAGAAACCAACCGAGTTGTGGCAAGATGAGGAGAAAGAGAGAATGGAAAAGCGAGTAGATAGATGGGATAAGAAACCACTAGAATTCGTTGATGAAGAAACCGAGAAGATCAAGACCCTAAAGATGTTTGAAAGAAGGAAGGGAGATGAATCTTTGGCGGTAAAAGATGGAGAAAGAACTGAAAAGGGAAAAGAAAAGATAGACGGTGAAAAAGAAGAAGAGAACCATCCTATGAAGATGTTGGTGAGAAGATTAAAGGATTCTAGAATAAGACAGACTGATGAGAAACAGAACAAGAAAGAAGTTAACCTGGACAAAACTATAGAGAAAGAACTGGAGAACTTAAAGGAGGAAGATGATTCTGTTGATAGAGCTGAAAATCTTATTAAAAAGAAGAGAGGGAAGACTCAGGAAGAAGTGATGATTTCTAAAGGTAGAGAAGATGATGAAGGTACACTAGAATGTAAAATAAGTGGAAGAGAAAAGGAAAAATTTGAGGTGAAAAGATTTGATCAAGTAAAAATTGGACGAAAATTTATCAAATGGAAAACAACTCAATGATTTGAAGCTCCCCACAAGAAGTTTTACAAGGAAGAGCATGGGGTTTTGAGTTTGAATTGACATTCTCAAACTCAAAGTGGGGAGAATGTTGGAAATCGGACTAGTAGCAGCTATCTATTTGTTTATCTTTAGTTAGAAACCTTTTGGCAACCAGGAAGTGACGCGTGATATTATTTTGTGAGCTTTTAAATTTGAATGAAAAATGTTTTAGATCAATAGAAAATATGGAAAAAGTGTAGTTCTTTGTGTAAATAGTTAATTTTTGGCCGGAATAAAATTTATTGTGCTGTACCCATCAAGTTTCGCTCCTCTCAGATGTTAAGTGTTCGGTACAGCTGTCCATATTATGAATTTGAAACCACAGCTCTACTGGATGAACTGACTGGTCTCGTTTAAACGGGAGCTGGAATGACAAACTTGTCTTGATTTACATTTACAAACATTATTTTACATATATTCCTTTCTTCAATATAGAAGGAAAATATTTCGAAAAAAAAATTAAATCACAAATTTAAAGAATCAAATACTATTACTATTTTATCTGACAAGTAGTAACATTGATGGACTATGGTTTGTGTTGTTGTGTGTTATTTATATCTTGCCTGACTTCTGAAACTTCTAGTCATATGCTTTCTTTAACCTTTTTGATTAATAATTTTTTAATTTTATAACAATATGTAGGAATTTTTAAGCTTCAAGTAATCCTCAGCTCTCTTTTATATATTTTTTGTACTGTAAAAAGTTTATACATGTCTTCTTTAACCTTCTAGTCAATAATTTGCCCACAATGCAGTCAATTTGATTTTCTCTTCTAACTGAAATAGGCTTGACAGCAAACTTTATAATAAAGTTTCATCTTCGTTTGGAAAATTAACTTTTCTTACTTGAAATCAGGTCTTAAGAAAAGCGTGTATTACGTGGTTAATACAAGGTGGTTTGATTACTAATGTCTACTCCCTGATTCAAATGTTATCGTCTTTTTTACTGTTTAGGTATCAATGGATTATATAGCATCCATTCAGAAAAAAAAATTTAAACTCCCTATTAATCAATAATTCTACTGTTTTCTAATTTTATCGCATTTCTTAGATAATTCTTTAAAATTAGTTTCTAATGTAATTGTAATCGTTTTAAGGTGTCCTCCATCTTTTAGTGCCTTTCTGAGTGTAATAAATAGTCTGTTTTTGTACGATTTTTCCCGATTTAGATGATCTTGTGTGATAGTATATTTTACTATTTAAATCATACTCTTCCAGTCCAACGAAATTCCGTCCTTATGTACATCTTGAGAAGTTAATAAAACTATTTTATAAATAGTTTTAAATTATAGTTTTTTATTAAGCGAATTCTTATCAGTGGTTTAAAATGTGTTTTTCTGTGAATTAGAGTTTAAGTGTTGAAAATGTATCTAAAAATTCACAATCGATCCCATTTATAGGAACTCTAGTGAGTTGTGGTTTGCTCTAGTTACTTTAGTTTAGTTATTAGTTTACATACTGGCCTATCCTATTTTTTAGAAATCTTCTACAACCTAACCTCCATAAAAATGTTACTCAAACCATTGGTGTTCTTTAAACTCGGAGGTTGTTGCTTAAAAAATAGCTCCTTTGTATCCGAGGCTCTGCCAAAAAGTCGATTCCCTAACAATTTCTAATTATTTTACATTAATTGTGTATTTCTATGTGTGCTATAGAATTAGAAACCTTGATTTGTTTGTCTCAATGTCAATGAAATAGTCATTATCATATTAACCGTTTTGGTTTGAGTACCCTCAGGATTCAAAGTGTTTTCAAATAACATTGTATCGTCTATAAAATATTTGCAGAAATTATTTTCCTGTACATTAATATAAAATTAAAATTATATTTCTAATGTGAATGTTTCTTCAATTTTGGTTTACTAAAACATAGTTATACATATACTGTTACATTATAAAGTTTAACGCCAATATTTATAGTGCGTTATCTTTTAACGAAAATATGAAAAATAGTCCCCCTTTTTAATTCTATCGAAGTTTTATCTTTCCTGAAATTATCGTATTTTATGTTATTAAACCTGGGCTTACTACACCGAAGTATACAGTATTTACAAACAGTGCAAATATGAATTCACTTTGATGACAGAACATAAAAGTCCTCTCTATTCGAAATTCGAATCAACAGCTTTTCCCTATTGTTTCTCTTACAGCTGTTCCAATGGAAAAGTGAGAAATCATGTCTAGATAGATCACGATATGAATGTTCACCTCTTGCAGTTCTCCCAACAATCGGAACTACTTGGAAGGGAAACCGCTCTTTTCAAATCAGTGTTTCATCTGTGAATCAGACTACACAATAAAATCTTCAGTGCTCTTGCACTCAGCGACCTTGCCGTAAGGGTAGAATAACTTAAGCCCTGGTTGGGTCACATATCCTCCATAGACGCGTTCAAGTTGGCGAAGGGGGCTCATTTAGGGTCTTTCGTGAGGCCCAGTGTCCCCCAACTTCCTTCTACTGCTTTAAAATACAAGTATATCTAGTCTTGGGAGAAAAATGTGTTCTGTGTGTGGCAATGATAGACTAAACAGGAATAGTGGTCTAATCGTAGTAGTGAAAATCTCTAAAAAAAAACTTATTAAATCCTGATTAATTTGATCACTTCTAACACATCTTTGTATTTCCTTGGTAACAAAAATAGCGAGATAGCAAGAGAGTTATTTTATATTCTGTTGTGGGAAACTGGCTCGAGGGCTATGTTCTTAATTATTATTTTATGACGTTTCCATATTTAACTGTAGTGAACGATGTTATTTTTTAACTGGTTTTCTAAAAGTGCTCAAGTAAACTAAAATGCATCTTTGTATAACGTCATACATTTTTCTGTTGTAAATTTTCTCGAAAACTATGGGTTGTTTAGGTACAGTTCTTGGGCCTTTTTTCATGAACTCCATTCAAGGAATCTTATTGTGCAGAGTTTGAGAGGACATTCTGAAACCATTTTGTATAAAAATAGGAGGAGGGGGGATTATTTCAGTGGTAATATTGGAGTTTAACGTTTAAACGTTGCTCTTACTTATCTTATTCATCTAGATCCTTTGAATTTCATTGTTAGAAGTGTATATGTATACTTTTAATTTTTTCTAATGATTTTTATTTATTTAAATCAATTTCTTGTAATAAAAATATAGGCATGTAATTATAATTATTATTTGATTTCATTTTTATTAAAGAGACTAGCTAAATATGATTTCCAAGGCATATTTTAAATAAGTACCTTCCTTTTAATTCTTAGATAACAAACAAATTATTAACAATCAATACAGTAAAAAGAATCTCGCTTAGCTATCAACCTTAAAAATGTAAATAAAAAATTTTGGGTGATTTTTAAAATACTAATTTGGTTAGGTTTTTGCATTAATTAGTGTAGATATTACAGAAAATTCCAATGATTCCTAGAGAAACAATTTTCTAAATTATATCATTTGCGTTTTAATTTACGCTTTGTGATTTTATTTTGGAAATGTTAACTTAACAGAGAACTTGGTTATAAATCTCTAAAATAAAAGCAACAAATTACTTTAGTTTAATGTATTTATTGTTTTTTTAAGATTGAAATCCAGAAAAATTGTAAGAATTACTCATTAGTAGGGGAGAGTGGGGATGAATGGGACAAATTTCACATTTTGATTAATATTTCCAAAATTAAATATTTTTTAGTTCTGTAACAACCTGTATACCATTATTTCAATTGTTATTTAGTTATATACTTGTATTCAATCATTTAACCATCATTATTAACAGCCATAATTGTTTCTATGAGTGCATGTATTTTGTCCCATTCATCCCCGTGATGAGGATGAATGGGACACGAGTGGGGATGAATGGGACAGTTAAAAAAAGGTAAGAAATTTTAAAAATAACAAAGTTATTATTGATATTTCACATTGTTTAACATTTTAAAGGAACAACACACTTATATTTTCCAAAGAAAAAAAAATAAAATGGCATTTAAAGCGGAAAAACAGCCTAATTCATTTAACTCCATGTCTAGTAAAATTAACAGAAACTGAAGCAAGTTCTTTTGTTCTTTCAGTACAATGGGCGATGCTTAATGTTATTTCTATTCAATCTACTTGCTCTTGATGGGTTTGTAGTGCAAATAGATAATTTTTATTGTCTGGTGAAACCCTCCAGAAGCCATTTTTTTTCCTGCGGTTACATTTTCTGGCAATTTCTGAAGGAACTTTTCTTAAAACATGAGCCTAAAAACCAACCTAGATTGAATAATTGTTTAACAATAACATATTTGAGAAGAAAGTTGCAATTATTTGCTCATTAAAAGTTGCATGTTTGAAATTTAAGAAGTTGCATATTTGCACATAATTTTGAAACATAAAACATAAATTTTTGCACCCAACTTTAGTTACCTTATCAGAAATTACTAAAATGAGTTGAATATAGCCAGCTATTGATAGAAAGTTTTAAAACCAGAAAATGAAGGGAAGATGGAACTGTCCCATTCATCCCCACAGCTCTTGTCCCATTCATCCCCATACCCACTTTTTTTTAAAAAAAAACTAAAATTTGGCTAGGAAAATAACCGTGAATTTTCTCCATTCAAATTGCAAACTACACTAATATAAGTACATTTTCAACACACAGTAAAATATTTAGCTTTAGTTAAATTATTTTTAAGTATCTTCTTATAGAAGTAAAACAAAAAAAAGTTACTTTAAGTATGGGAAAACGCATTTAGTGGTCCAATTTATACAAGAATGAAAGCTGATGTTAATAAACACATTTGTTAAATAGGATATGTACTACTATCATCTGGGTGAAATATCTAAAATTTAAAGTGAAGGTAAGGTATAAAAAATTGAGCTGTCCCGTTCATCCCCTGTCCCATTCATCCCCACTCTTCCCTATGTGGTAAAATAATAAGAAAATTTATTTTAATAAAATCACACATCTTAGTTTTGTATTCAGTATTCTTTGTTTGAAATTGTGTCTTTAAACAAAAAGAAAATATTCAGTGAAATACTTAATCTACAAGTTATTATCAGAATTCCTTTCTGATGGAAGTTAATATTATTGAAAAAAAAAAGCAAGTTTAATACCATGATCAAACTTAATCGGTAAAAAGCTGCTCCATTTACAGGTTTTAGGTTTATCAATTAACAATTTCGTTATAGACTCACTGGTAGAAGGTGACTATAATAGATGGTACATACTGCCATGTCTTAGCAGGGTAGGATGTGTTATCTTCTTCTTATAAGATTAAAAGGCTATAAAATTCAGGAACTGCTGGGAAAAAATATCCGCTTGTCCTTTTAGTGGAACAAGTTAGTTCACCACTGTGAAGACGATAAGGTGTTGAATGAGATAGGTTGCAGGATTCTGTGTTGTTGTAATCACTTAAAGAGGATTAAAAACCTTTTCCGACTTTTTTTGGTAGGAATAGAAAGAGAGGAAACTTTCTGATGTAAACTGAAAAAAAAAAAGAAATAAATTTCTTCTTTTTGTAGCGTTTGAGTGTCCTATAAGGAAAACTATTCTAAACTTTATTTATTATTGCTCTTCAAAATATTTCTAGCTTTAAAAAGTTCCGTAAAAGCCCATAAAAACCTATAGCTATGAATAGTGCAGAATTATAATAGGTTTAAGGAATGAGATGCTTTAGAGATGTAAAATGTTAGAAAATCTCAAATGCTATTAAACTTTTTAAATTGGTTTATTAATACGTGTCTCCTTTTATACCTTCGAATGTTTAAACCTCCGGTGAATTTTCTTTAAAACCTAATAGTGTTTTTAATATCTTTTTATCTACATTTTTGCAAAACACACAGTTTGAAATCATTGTGAAATATAACGAACAAATTATCGTGAACTTTCATTTTATCATACTTGTTAACTACTCTGTGGAACAGGTAAACATGGGGGCCACTCTTCACTCCTCAGGACGGAATTCCGTCTTTTTAAAAGTTTTGTGAACGGAATTCCGTCTTGGTTTTTAATAGGAAGAGTAAAATCGGATGCAATGTATCAAATTTTGGTACTTGCATAACTCCTTTTGCCAAGAAATAATCCTGTTTTACACAGATATAGCTTTAACTTATAACATTTAAAGACCTGTTCATGTGATATTTTATGGGTTTTTCTGCAATTCAAAAAAAATCCACTACACGAGAAAAATTATCAAAAAGATAATTTCAAGTTCAGTCTTACTATTTTTGAATAGTGGCACCCATGCAGGTAAAGACTAGACAGATAGTTTTTAGAGACATTTGTTTCTCTAACTCTGTTATATTTTTGAAAGCATTATGATTATGACTCGAAGCCATTTATATTTGTGAAGTTTAAAGGGCTAGATCTGCATTTCTATCCACTGTGTGCCGGTTTAAGCCTGATGACCGGATTGTAAACCAGCACAGTAGTTCGATTCCGGTATTAATTACACATGACTTTACCTAAAAAAAATTTGAATTTTGTTAAGAAGTAACCCTTAAGATTGTAATTACTCTTGCTCGAGAGGGTCCATAGTTTGAATTCTACCTGAACTTCTGATGATATTTTTAACTTTTGTCTGGATTTTTTAATTATTATTTTCCATTATTATGATAATTTTAAACGAAAATAGTATATAAATTTAACTTTTAAGTCTAAAGTAGAATGTCCGTGATCCCATTTTTATCTAACAGCCATATTCACAGCCATCAGCGTCGGTGTTAACCAGCAGCTAAAGAAATAAAAATTAGCTTTTCGCTGCCTCTGATTGGTGGAATCCTTCTTTGACCAAGGATTTAACACCGACGCTGATGGTTATGAATATGACTATAAGAATCACGAAAAACCTACTAATACACCGCAGTTGTCATGCAATCCACAAACCACGAACAAAATGAACTTAGAATAGGAAGGTGTCAGAAAATAGAAATATTCTTAACATTCAAATTATCATCACACTATCGCGATTTAATGTATTTTCAATATACCTTTTCCCTTGAAATGTATCAATAGTCACATCCAGAAGCTGACCAAACAAAATATTCACAAGGTACTTAGCGATGTTTTGTGTTCCGTTCCCCCAGACGTCTGCGCAAATATCCCACCTGTTGAATGTTGTGAAACATAATAAGAGCGATCTTCGCCAAACAGGTAGGCAACAACTCTACCTTCGAGAGTGGAAGGACAGGTGTTCGCAGAGCGGAAATAAAGAAAATTTGGCGAGTTTTCTTCCCCTCGCTCGCCGATAGCAACCCTGATTCTTCCGCACCGAGTGCAAAGGTACCCGGGGTTTGGTGACCCAAGAATCGCAAACAAAAATACCACAGACTTTCATCATTGAGTTCACATCATCGCGCGGTCGGCCGTGATTGTTTGAATCATCGCGGCTCTTGCACTGACAGGGGTAAAGTCAGCTGTTTTGAATGCTCCCGTTGCTGGTCTGTTACACTGTGAGTGTTATGTATTTTTTTTTCCCCAGTACGATAAATGTAGCACATTCTACGTGAAAGTTTTTGTACGAATACTACCTTTATACCTACGAATAAGTATTTCCGATTTATATTTACATATGTTTTGATTAGTTTTCTTAAAACCATGTGATTAGTAGCCTACGAACTGTTATTTGGATTCTAGCTGTTTTTTTTTTGGTTTGGGTGGTTTAATTTTCAGTCAATTAATTACAGCTCTTTTAATACATTGCTCTGATAAAGTATGTCTTTATTAGAAAACTACTTACTACTACATTGAGATAATTGGATAATGGATGTTTACTTTGAGTTAGATTTTTTAGATGAATTAATGGATAAAAGATATCGTGTTTTTCTTAAACTAAAACCTTTAAACCGGACCATGATTGACCAAGAGAACCATGATTGACATTTGAAATTAATATTCCTTTCAATAAATGTTCAGGTACGAGCATTAAGATGGTTTATGTTTAGGTCATAAGAAATTAACTTTTTAAAATTAATTTATGAAATGGCCGCATGTTTTATCTTTTGGGATTACTATTTTTTAGGATTCATATTAAATTAAAAAGTTTAATACTGCTGAAGTGTGGAATTAATTATCTATGACATTCGTATTTTTTAGCCTTCCTGCTGAATACCTGTTAGTTTTCAATTTTACTTATAAACTACACTTCGATCTTTAATACTTTGCTCAGTATTTTATTTAATAGCTATAGATCTCCTGAAATCACCACACGCAAATCTAACAGTGCTTCAACTCTTATTGCTTAACTCTGGATTTGCAAACAAAGTTTACATTTTGAGGCGTTGCACATTAGGAACATTTCATTTTAATAGCTTTTTAACGTATGACTGCAGGTTTCCATCTTTTATGAAAAAAACCCTTCCACTTACTGTGTAAAGAGAAGCATTTAATATTAGGTGATATATTTAGCAAGTTTATGATTTACTTAATTGAATGTAAAACTATTGCATTTTACTGACAGTGCATTTAACATTTTATTCTATTTACCAGAAATAAATGTGGTAAATTTTGTTGATTCAGTTGAAGGGATTTGCGAAAAGCGAATTTAAACTAATGAACATAGTTTGTTCCTATAAAGCAAATATAAAAATGAAGTAGTAAAAATCAATCTTGCCCTGTGATTGAGGGATAAAAACTTATGGAACGTTCTCTAATATTTGCGATTTTCTTCATGCTCAAAGTTTTTTTTTATTGTGTCTCTCTTTTAAAGTTGATAAAGTCAAGGCTGGAATTTTGAAAATTTTAGGGGTTTGTCTTTTTATACCACTTATTGCGTATATTTTCACCAAATTTAAGCTATTTAGTAACATTTTGAGATCATTCTCTAGTGTCTTGTTTACAAACCCTTGCAGTGAAATCTTAACATAATATGTGGCAATAAACAAACACACAAGTGATTGAACGTATCTGATTGGGAAAACAGCTGTTTTAGGGTAGTTGTGTCAAAGACTATTCACAACATTTCATACTTTTGTGTGCCAAGGAGACGGAACCATATTTTTTTCAATTCCTTTTTAAAATAAATAAATCCCCGTCTAACATAACAATGATTTTTTTTGGAAGATTCTTTACAGGAAAAAGATATATGTCTCGAAAAGCGATCTGTTAGAGTGTTTTTGCGTAAAATGTTCGATATAATAGATATTAACGTTCAAATAATGCATCGAATTGTAAGTTTTTTTCAAAGTGTAACGGTTTTTCAGCGTATGTCCAGGATGCTAAGAGTATACAACGGTATTTTATGTAATCATAAAAATTTTTTATCCCAAATTTGCAGTTTTTAAGAAAGGTTAAACACATAAACAGTTTGCTAAAAGAAAGTGAAACTACTTAAAATTTTCCAATCACAACATTTTACAACCATTACCATTCTATGATACCACAAGAAATTAAATAAATGACTAAAATATTTTATTCTTAATAAATATATTTTGAATACTTTTATAAAAATGAAATTTAATTAATTATTTATTTACTAATTACTTGTTAATGACTAAAATATTTATACGTCTGTTAGTTTCCGTTAAAAACTCGTAGTAAAAAAAATTAAATTGTGAATATTGATAGAAGCTCCTTATCATAAAAGTATTAAATTAATGAATATTACTAATTATGTTTTATTTTTTGTAGATGAACAAGGTAATTTATGTCTAATTTATTCATTCTGTATTTATTTTAATTTAACTAGTGTCTTATTTTATTTTAAAAATGAGTTGATTCTTAGGTACATGGATTGATAAACTGTATGAGCAAAACACCTTCACTTCTAACACTTAAAAAAGTTCTTACAAAAACACTTCTCTTTTTTAGAAGTAAATTAAGAAAATCTATTTAAAATAAGGGTAGAAATCAGTCAGAATTTAAGCTGTTGGTGCTATGGTTTTGGGATGTGTACCTTTATACAGGGTGTATCTGAAATGGTGCAACAAACTTAGAGCGATGATAGGACTCGTCAAGACGAACAAGAACTAACTGGTATTGAACTGAGGGTCGCAAATGGGGTTTAAGGAGTGAAAATCACGAAAATAATTAAAGCAGTGAACCCTCGCAAATACATTCAGAAAAAGACATTTCTTTATAAAAAAAGACTGATTTAGGAATAAGAGCTTCGGAGAAGAATCTAAAAAAGGATCTTCATAAGAATTTGTTAAAACAGGTTAAATAACACCTTATTTGTCGTACTACCAAAATTCTTTTCCTTAAAAATTGGGGATTGTGTCGATTTTTTCTTCAGGAACTGTACACTCGAAATTATGCAAAACCGGAATTGTTAGCATTTCAGTCGGTTTGGGCTAATAACGTTGAAACCGAGCGTTTTACCTTATTTTCTTAGCCTTACCTTAAGGAAATGCCTTTTTCTGAAAGTTTTTGCGAGGGTTCTTTGCTTTAATAATTTTCGTGATTTTTCACCCCTTAAACCCCCTGTTCTACACCAATTCTTGTTCGTCTTGATGAGTCCTATCATCCCTCAAAGCTTGTTGTACCATTTCAGATACACCCTATATATTTGAAACTGTCAACTGTTATTTGTTCCAAATTAAAAAAAAAAAACTTGTCTGATTCATTGTTTGCAGGAAACCAGTGGACCGGACGAAATACGAATACTATTCCTTAAATCTATGAGTAGTGAGAGTCATTGTATGCAAATGTTGCATCTCATTGAACTTGGCATACATACAGATCTAAACATCTAAAAAAAATAGTCCTTAATCTTTAGTCAACCAGTTTCTTTACTTTGTTCAAATATTGGAAATTTCAGTAATTAATATTGAAGGATTTAATTGAAAAATTGAAAGTATTGACCAGTAACAATAACTTGTATAAGAAAATTGGACATTTTTTGCATTAATCGCGCAAATGCTAAAGGACACCCACACATCATTCTTCTCATAGAAATTTTTTATTAACTAGAAATATGGTTACATCTATTTCACAGGTTGTTCATAGAATTACATAGAGAACGAATCCAAAGTCATGGTATCAATTTCTAGGCATGGTAGACAGTTGCATGTTGATTCGGAATGCCATAGGAAAATAGAAAACTTAATTAGGCGCTAGAGAAGGTGTCGGCAAGTAATTTTACGAGGGGTCCAAATAATTTTTAAAATTTTCATCGAGGTCTTGAGAAAAGTATTTAATTTTAAATTTTCACCTTCAGATACATATATTTGCATAGATGTAATTTGAATAGTGACCTTATCTTCTTAAATTGATACATTAAACAAAACTGTTAATCGGCGTTAAAACCTTTTCATATCACATGAACACTACTTAAGAAAATCAAGTTTACTAATAAAATATTAAAAAAAACCCGCATTTATTAGGCTATCGCTTAAAGCTTAAACGAATGGTCGTTGCCAGCAAGAGAATGTTGAGAGGGATGGGCCAGGAATTTGGGATTTCTCCCCGGAAGGATTTGTAAAACCTTGATTTATTAACTGCAAAGAAATAAACGTTTTACATTTCAGCAATTCTCCTAAATTTCAAAACCATTGAATTAACTTTTGTCTTAAAAACTAAAATTATTAATATACTAGCTTTATATTGAAAAAGGGGGGGGGTTATTAGGGGTTTCCCTAGGAAATTTTTGGTGTTGATCTTTAAAAAGGTCAAATTAATTTTTAGTGTCTAAGAATACATATTAAGGATCTCCAAAATAATTTGGTGATCCAGGAAATAACCTCCTATAGACCGCTGTCCGCCAGGATCAATAAGATGATGAAGTAATATTATTGGGCAAATGGGGCTGAAAGTAGAAGTCAAATTAGGTTGTGTCAATTTTTACGATTTATTTTATTTAAATAATTTGTTAAGTTTATGGTCTTCAAAGGTCCGCCTTATTAAATTCAAAACTATATTTTTTCATGTAAAATGCTATCTTTGTTGCTTTATTGCATTTTTTCATCCATATGATGGCAATCCAATAAGGACAAAAGCTTAACAGTTTGTAAAGTTTTTTTTCCTAAGCACATAGTAGCATCTCTGGGAAATCTTTGTCCACCCTTCAGAAAGAAGCTCGTGTGCGATTCCCCTTTCCGATGCTATTCCGATGTCTATTAGCAATCTATAACTTCTTGATGATTTTTACTCTAACTTTGGAATCACCCTGCCAATTCCTAGTAGCGTGTCAAGTCGAGCTAGTCCATCTTTCCCATCCATATCATCTCTGCCCGCAGCGCCTTAGGCATCCACGGGTCGTTGGGTTTTGTAGGCATGCTTATTATCTTCACCGTATTTCAATGCTCTGGGTGATTGTTAGGAAACTATTGGATGTATTTAATATACAATCGACATTGTACGTAATATTGGATGCTGTATATTTATTCATCCGTCTCTTAGGGAATTAATTGTCTTGGTCGACAATTTCGACTTATGGATAAAAGAGTTCATGTTTTGGGAGAGTAAGATTCAAAAAATGTACTGTAGACATTGGTACGTTTTATTCCTTTAAAACATTCCGAATGAGTACTCACACTCAGTTCACATTTACTAGCAAATTCAAATAAAGTATATCCTTGATTAACTGAAGTGGTCTGAATAAGACCTCCATCAAGAATGAAATTATTACACTACACTCTAAAAAACCTGTTGATTTACTTAAGAAATCTTGTCAGCTTCCTATGATACCAGACCCTTGTAATTTGTACAGGGAAATCCTGTTACATTCATACAGAATCTGTAGTCAGGCGACTGAAACTGTCTCGAGTACAGAGACAACCTAGGTTGTAGTCAGACGATACAGCTGTATCGTCTGACTGCAGATTCTGTGCCACTACAACGTGATTTCCCTTCACAAATTAGAGGTTTCTGGTATCATAAGTATCTGACAGGATTTCATTAATAAATCAACAGTTTTTTTCGAGTGTAGTAAAAAAAATGAACTGTAAGTATTAATTACTATGGCACGGAAAAAATAAAAGAAACCAACAGGGTTAAAGAATGTTATGAGAGTTTGGGATAATCTAGGTTCTACTAATTATCTGAGAAAACAAAGATAATCCTATAGAGTACGATAGTATCAAGGGTAGAATCTCCTACACTATCCTGAAAACTTCTTTAGCAGTGGAATTGCTTCGGTTCTTAATGCGAGAGTGTTAGCGAAAGTTGTACGTTAAATTCTCATTTGGAATTTTTTCGATTTACTCTAAATTGTGCCATGCTTTATTATAAATTTCCATGTAAAATTTAAATTAAATATTTTGTTGTGCCATTTTTGATTTTTATAGCCACTAAGCGGGCGTGTAGGTGACTTTTCTAAAAGGTTATCTTAGAAAACGAGTGCAGGTAAGGTATCTGAACTCCAATTTAAACATTTACTTAAGTGATTAAACGACATGGGTTCCATTACTAATCTCCGTTATCTAAAACCATAAACCTAACCTCTTAGTTTGAGTATACCAAATTACTACTAAAAGTCATGAACTGCGGGCTGTAGAAATCTAGGCATTCAAAATGCATATTGCACGTTTAACAAGAGATAGAAATCTATATCCACCAAAGAAATTGTTCTACAATAGGTTCTTCCTCGATCGTGATAAGCATAAACAATGCACCTACTAAATCTCGTATACAAACACCCTTATTCTGGACACTTTTGGGCCAAGTGTAATGTATCTGTCTTGTAAAGAAAACTTCCTTCCTCAATTCTTTACCTTTTCAAGTATCGTTCTCTCCAAAATGAAGATCAAAGGTGAAAAGAGTCAAGTTACCCCATTTATATGCGTCCTGGAAAAGCTTTATATTCAAATATACTGTACCAAATTAAGGGATGTGTAGAGATCATAAAAAATGTACGATTAGAAAAAAAAATCCCTCAAGTAACTTTTTCTTTTAACATTTATATTTTTAACCCTAAATCATTCGACAAGTCATTCATCTTTGTTACTGTCAATTCCAGTTTTTCTCTTTAACCAGCTACAAGGGAAGTTTAATATTGAATAGACAGGAAAGGAACGGTTTAAATGATTCATTAGCATCTATACAAAGAATAAATGCCGCATTTAAAGTTGTCGCAAGAGTTTAAATCAATTATTCATCACAATGTTGGACCTTGTTAATAATAATAAATAAGGAAGTTGGACCTTCTTAGTTTTATAATGCTTGAACACTGACGTTAGAAATGTACAAAGAGCCGACATGGAAAACTACACGAATTAGTTTGAAAGTGGGACGATTCTCTGTTGGACCATCAAGAAATCATGTCGCTTATTAGATGAATGATTTAAATCTGATGTTAAATTTCGTAAGTGGGACTCGTCTATAAGGATGGCTGACCTAATACTTAAAACTACAAAGTAAGTAAAATACTCAGGGAGGCGAAAAAAATACTTCCTGTTTTTTTTTAGGCAACAGTAGGGTAGTTGAAGTTCTTCAATTGTATTATGAGTTATATTTACGACCATTTTAATTGTCTCTAATTGCTCTTAATTGTTTTTCCTTATAATTTTGAAGAATTAACAGCTTTGTTTATTTAACAAGAAGTCATTAGAATAGGTAGTAAAAAACGGTGCACCTAAATACGAGAAGTACAATGAAATTTATAGATTTGTATATGTAAGTTTTTTTCAGTCAAACATGTTTTTTACTTCCATTTTTTGTATTCTGTATTAATACTGACGAGCGAGAAATTGGGTTTGGAACGAAAAGGCATTTAGTTTATGCATAGTTTGCATTAAGTTATAAGCATTTTTTATTTTATATTTGTTATTTTTGTCATTGCCTACTGCATACTTCAATTCTAGTAGGGTTAGTATAACGTTATTTTTGTTTAGAAAGCTTGTCATTAAAGTTGTCTTAGAATAAAATTAGTTTTTAAATTAAATTCTTAGCTTAAAAAAGTATTAAGAAAATTTTGAAATAAGTATTGAAGATATCAGTGAATTTCTTCGCTATATCCATGACTAAATATTAATTAACAGAAATATGTTATAGTACTACATTTTATTATATTTATATTTAATGTACTACATTTTATTACATTTATATTTAATGTATTAAATTTTATTACATATATATATTTAACGTATTACTATAAAATCTCCGTGTCTCATAATTCAAATGAAAGAATCTATTGAATGCTATGGAAAGCTAATAAAGCTGTATCAATCGTTTGATATAAAATAGCCTAGTAAGATTTCTAACATTCTGAACATCAAAATTTGATGTAGTATAAGCTTGCAATAGATGATCAGTGATTTATGTCGATTTCATAAAAAGTTTTAAGAGTTTAGTTTGAAAAACAAAGATTAAAAACACACTTGAACCTTTAAATAATTAAGAACCTCAGTACCAAGGGGGAATAGGGGAAAAGTCAAAGCATTCAAAAACTATTTTTTTATACCAAGCAGACCAGAAAATACGAAATGGCACGCACGCATTTCTGAGAACACATCGATGTTCGTGCTCAGCGGATCAAAGTGTGAAGGGCATTTTTTCTCCACGGGCATTCGTCAAAAACCTACCGGACACATAATTTGTAATTTTGGCGTCACTTCATTGTGATTCCAGCCTTCAAGGTACGATGACTTCACTTTTATGATTTTAGATATCCTTTTAATATATTTTGGTAACGGCAAGAGCTTTCAGTCACCTTATGTGTCCTACTTGGTAATATCGTTAATTGTGCTTTTTTTTTCTTCAAAACTCTTAATTTGGATGCTTGCGAGTATCGACATAATTCCTCTGTTAAAAAATAAACGTACAATAAATCGATAGGAGATACGAATCTTTCGATTCTAAAAAGGTTTTAGTGGAACGGTTTCCAGAGAAAAACGTTTTTTAATACTCTGATCCGTATGCACTTTATGGTATCAAAGTATTCGGATTCTTTTGAAGATACCGAGTAAACTATCAGAATTTCTTAAAAACTATCAATTTTAAAATACTTCCATTTTATTAGATTTCGGGTAAGGTTGCAGTTACATAGCAAGCAAATGTCAAACAACTTAGAACTTTTTAGAGAGTGTTGGAGATGATCTGTGACGTATTTTTGGAAAGTTGGTTGACGTTTCTTCTGATAATTGTTTTTACGAATGTTTTATAAAGTGAGTCTAGTGCTGTGAGCAGGGTTTTGTGATGATTTCGAAGCGATCCGAAAGGTCCTGCTTGAGCAGTTTACGGGGTTGGTGAATGTTAGTGTGCAGGGGGCAATAGCTCCCTAGTTGTTTAAATTAAAGAGCTAATCTTTAAAGTTTTCATACTGAATAATCGTGAAGAAAAATCTAACTAACGAATCTTGTTCTTTTCTTCCTTTTAATTCAATCTCTTCCTAAAAGGCGAGTTTCATTCTTTCCGGATGTGTTTTCTGTGAATATTTTTTGCTTGGAAACAGTTTATGATATTCATATCTTTTAAGCTGTCTTGTTTTTAACTGACCTGCCTTCTGATGCAACATTAGGCCATGACTTTTGGAGTGGAAAGTATATCCACCTGCGACCTTTTTTGTTAAGCATCTAATTTGCATTCGTTTTTATTTTCTGTGAAGTAGGTTTTACGGAAGCAAGTCATATTGTTTAGATAGCAATCAGTACCAATTCCATCTTAGCACGTTTAGTGTGCATATTACGTGAAATTAATACTCGTGGTATCTAAATAAAAGGGATAAGTATTCTTTATTTTTATAATATCTGGGGTATGTTTAATTGTATCCAGGAACGACTGGTTTTTACATTTTTAGTTTCAACAAAAAGTTTTGAATACCTTCCTTTCTTTTCACTGGGACTTTTTATCTTAGGACTGAGGACTTTTCATGCTTCTGCCATACCTTCAAATTGCCAATAAATTTTAACAATCAAGCACATTTTAACCTCATGTTAAGATTTTAATGTGGTTTTTAATTTTTTGCTCGTTTTTAGTTCTACCCCAGCTTTTAAATAGTAACTCTTATCTATCATAATTAAATATTTACACTCATATGAATTATTCACGAAATTAAAAAAAATATTTATGCACATTTTAGGACATTCTGACAGTTTCTAAAACAGTTTCCTAGTAAACTTTTAAATTCATGTTACTTTTTTACAGTTGGTCAGAAACTCTGAAAATAATTATAATACCTTAAATAATTTTAAAAGGAACTCGTATGCTATATTATATGGGTTTATACGTTTAAGGTATCGGTTAAATTACTTTTTTTCAACATAAAAACTGGAAAAAAAACGACGTGGTTTATTTTCATGCTATTCTTATTGCCGCTAAAATAAAGTTGCTAATAAGATTTTTTAGACCGATTCACGCAATACTTTGGTTTTATTCGTAAACTAGCCAAATTTTTATACAATGTAGAATAAACAAAATTCTTAATTTACTCTAACTGCTGAGGGGAGTCTAACTCGTCCAATGATTTTATATACGTATCCGCATGATATTTTTACTTGAGGAAATGGACACTAATTCTACATCTAAATAAAATGGTAACTACTCAATTTGTGGGAGACAATAACATGATCTCCCAAAGTCCAAACTAGGTTAATCCTGCAATTTTGTAAGTCTACTCATTTTTTTTGTGTCTACTACAAGACCAAATGCCTTCGAAAACTCACGATGCACTTGTTCCTCGGTACTTTGTCTCGAGTGGATGGATCTAAAGTGATTCTTTGAAGTTTCCTCCGAAGGAATTAAAGTCATTAGCCCTAATGATAATGTTCAGTTGTACGGAAAATTTAACTTCAAAGTAGATTCGATGATAAAAAAAATGTAATTTTAGATCAGAGGAGTTTTCTGAAGGGATATTTGACTTTAACTGAACTTTTAACTACTAGAACTAGGAGTATTAATGAATTAACGTATATTAAATTATGTCTTTCATTAACAAACAATGAATTAAAATTTATGGAGAAAATTAAGAAATTATTTCTGATCTGATTTTTAAAAAAATGTTAGCTGCGAAAACACAAATACCCTTAACTTATTAAAATTCATTGTGATATAATAATAAAAATGATTTATATAATAATAAATAAAAATCATTATGATTTTAAATAACTTTACATTTTAAGTAAGGGTTAAATTATAAAAGAAGTAAAATCAGTACTGTGTGTTTTTTAAGTCAAGCGGTCAACCTGATTACCTAATGCACAAACACCTTAGAATTTTACTCCAATTTTTTTAACACATATTTTTCCTTTCTTAGCTGATTATTTCTTAGAAGAGGATCAAGTTAGATTCTACCATGTCTAATGGAACAATCGACAGCAAGGAGCTCCTTGGGAGCGGAGAGTTCACAGTATTTCTACAGGTAAACACAGTATGAATTATGATATAATAGTGTAAATTATCAATTGCTATACTAATTGAATTGTTCATTTTTATGCGTGCATTACTATTGCAGATTACTGAAGTTATACTTAAAAATTATTACTTTTAGAAGTTTTCCTGGTTTTGAAGGTTGTATTTTATTCTTAGTGTTAAAACACTTTAATGTATCCAGTTTTGAAATCAACATACTATGTAAAACTAGTTTTGAGATCAATTTCGCTAAAATTTTTTACTTGACGACTAGTATTTATTAGGTCATCTTTATCTATATTAAGGGCAGACAGGAAGATGATGGGTAGATAAACGTTTAGTGGTGATGTGCTAGTCTTTACCAAGAATAGATAAGATATGAAAAATTTCTTACTTTGTAATACCTTTAACTGATATGGAAATAAGGTCTAGATTTAAAAGATTTTTGTAGGTACCCGTACTTATCGGTGAATTTGTTCATCACATAATTTTATTATGACAGTCATTATGGCAGTTGAGGTTTATTGCTCAGTAGTGTTGGCCTTATTTGTTTATAAATTTTATTTGATCCCAGAATTATTCACTAAATCTATACTTGATAATTTATACAAAAATTGAAATCCTAGTCTAAATAAAACGTCAAGATAGGAATGAGCTTCTCAATCTGGTTACAAATTGGGTGATTTCAATTCCCGAAAATTTAAATAGGCATGGTTTCACTTCGAAAAATGTCAGCTTTAACACTTAGCAACTAAGTACCCATATTCTAGTTACCCATATTAGAGATTTTCTATGATTGTATGACGAAGAAACGATAGTTTAGTACTTCTCAAGTACAAAAGTAGATGTATATGTACTGATTCGTACCCTTCCAACTTATCTCCACCTGTTTGGTTGTAGAACTTGCTTTGGTAAAAGAGATTACATAAAAATGATGTCACATCATTGTAATCATTATTCCCCCCCCCTAAAAATGTGAGTCAAAATTTTCTTTTGTCTAATCCCTCTAACGCCACTTTTAATCTATAATATTAGATTACGATCTTATCTTTTTTTTTTGTATTCACTCGCTATATCTTTTCGCTAAGCTTTCGAAATGCACTTACGAAGCAAAATATGTACTCGCTCATGAAACAGTGAGCTTAAATTTTACTTATCCCGAGTGAAATGATCAGGTATGTGGTTTACTTTTATGCTGTTGAAATATATGCTTGCATGAGCTACCATTTAGAGTGAATCTTTTTCTGAACTTTTTTCCCTTTTCATAAATAAATATTTCAAGATATGCAGAGTGATTAAACATTTCCTGTACAAACATTTTGAGCGGTACCTTTAATCGCATCAGGAAATATTGCCACAGACACGCTTCTGAGGGGTCAGAGAAAAAGTGAATATACCCCAAAATTATTCACATAAGCTGTGATAATATTTTTTGATTGAATGTTTACCTTGTAAGAAAACTTTTTAAAAGAGTTTTTGAAATTTATATTAACGAATTTAAAAGAATGCTGAAAAACCTAATGTGTTAGTGTTTTTCAAGGAGCATCGGCAACGACTTTATAGGAAGTTTTTTAAGTTGGCTATTCATTCTTTTAATCTTTAACTAAAAGGATAACCATTGGGAACCATATTATACGACAATAATATGAATGTCTCTCCGAGATGATCAAGGCAAATAATTTAAACTTTAAATTTTAAACTTGCTTTATAGATCGTATAGATAGGTCTCTCCGAGATGTGGTATAGAAGAGTTCGGTAGTTAAAGCGAAATAAAATAATAAAGATGTGTGATGAATGACGTCGATACCCTAATTTAAAATATTTAGCATAATAATGACAAGTAACATTTTAAACCAACCCATAAACTTTTGAAACAGAAATCCTTTGTGTAAAGTGATTCGGATAATTAAAATTCTCCTAATATTTTTTTTAATTTGTTGACATATCAAAAATTACACTTGATAAATTAGCTAGGAATCAATTTAGTTTAAAAGTAAATAACCAATCCTATAATTTAACCAATATTTTATATATCTGCTGAAAGTTTTTTTTCCTTAGCCTAAAACAAGATTTTGAAAGGTCTCATGTACTTAAAGAATTCTGAATGTACTCTTTCTAGAACATCTCTATGAATTGTGTGAATACATATTTCTGTCCTGATAAAACCGTTTTTAGTGTCATGTTGTTGACTCTTAGATAAACACGTATCGAAAGATTACTCGAATGAATCTAATCTGGTCATTTTAACACCCGATTCCGAATTTGTTTTGAAAGAAAAAAAAAGCATGGTATTTAAAATTGTAGCATAAGTACTTTTCTCTCAATCTGACATCATTCGTTATTTTCGTTGTAGAACTGAGTTGAAAATTTTGACGTGTCGATTACGAATAAACCGCACAGTTATCAAGTTATCACAATCTTTTTTCATACTTAAACGAAATTTTTATCTTTTTAAATTTTATGTTCAGATTAAAAAATTTTAAATGGCAAGAATTTTATATTTTGGTTTTGTTTTCTAGTCCTTGAGGAGTGATATTTTAGAAGACGTCGATACTAAGTTCTTCAAAGCCATAGATAGATTACGAATGGAGCTTGAACACAAGACGAGGCCAAATGGTCTCAAGGAGAAGCCAAAGCAAAGGTCTGTCTCGGTTATGTTTAGCCATTGAAGTTGCACTAACTTGAAAATAATAATATAAATTCGTTAGCTTAACAGTTTTTACTATTATTTTAAAGAAATACCTGTGTTTGGATGCTACCTAATAAAAAAACCTTTAATACTCGAACATTTGGATGTGCAACCGAATATTGAAACTATGAATTAACCCTCGTGTATCATTTGTGGGAAATAATTTCTAGGTGTATATTCTGATCAGTGTTTTTCCTTGCCTAGTCTAAGTTGTGTTCAAACTGGTGTAGTGAATCAAAAATGGAAACACTATATATAATACATGTAAAATCTGTTAGCTAGGGGTATTTTTTGTATGATAAGGAATTCAGATTTAAAAAAAAAAAATATTTTTCATTTAATCCATTTTATCCCAACTTTTTTTTACCTTGTTCAAATTTCAAAGGAAATGCATTTCTTTAGGGTTAATTTAAGATTAATAAAATAAAAATAGCAAAATTTAAAAAAAAATATTTTGCAACAAATACTGTTTTTACATGCTATTTTTCAGCTGTCCTCTAAATTAGGATAGTGAGATAAAATGGGTTAAATTATACATACATTTATATAACTTTTACTTAAAATGAATTTTGTTTCATAGCAAACCCAAAGAAGACCGTCCGAAGGAGCTGCCTTGTAAAGAATTTGTTTTTAGAAATTCTACACTAACGTGAGTATTTTTTAAAAATAGATAAATTTTTTTATAAAAAATTCTTTTACTTTAATCATTCCAGATAGTTTAAATACTTTATTGCTCCAATGAAATAAAGATTCTATTACTGGTAATGTGGTAGAAAAGGTATTCTTCAGCTTTTCAAATAGTCTACCGCTTGTGGCTTATTTCTATCTTTACGATTGTTACATTTTCTAAATAATAGATTGCTCCTTTTTTTTCGAATCACTGGTTTATGCACAGAATAATATAACTTCGGGGTTCTAAGATTAAAGTATGTTTGACTATTATAATCCTTTTAAAACTAATTTCTTAAATATTTATACACATTTATAGAAAACTCAATTTGTTAAGTATTTCAGTTTGAGTGACTTATAACGATTTTACTTACAGGAATCTATGGGAAAACGCACACATGCGATCGCTCTACAATATTTGTGTTGCTCTACTGTTTCTTTTATACTTGAACATTACGATTTTTTACTGGTTGAATCCTCAAAAGTAAGTGATTGACATTCTTATTGCTTTTTATACCCTACTTTTAAAATACTTTAAAATACATTTTTAAAATTATTCAAATAAATGTACAGAAAAAAAATGACAGTATTAATGTATAGGTATTCTATTTAAATATTTTGTAAGTTCAATTTCTAAATAATACTGATATGGTAAAAGTTGTAAAAACTGTTTGACATACTGATAAAGTTTTAAAACAGTAATAACTAACAGGTTTTAATTTTTAAAATGTCTATACAATTTTTAGAAGTTTAACATTTCTGGTATTTGGTCTATAAAACAAGAAACTTCTTTCAAAAGTTCTGATAAAATTGTGGAATTGAAAAGCGTATCCCCATAGGTTTGAATAGAAGTTTCTCACTCTTAACCATACAAATATAGTTTTGAATAAAACTATTCTCTATCAAATGCCAGCTACACTCTATCATTTTTTAAGGAAAAATCTTCTTAGCACAATCATGAAATAAAACAACCCCGAGCCATCATACATCATATAGAAGAGCTCTTTATAGTGATACTACACACAAATAGTTGATACTTTAAGAAAAGTACATTAATTACTTGAAATTCTAAAATTCCAGAACCCTTCGGACCCTGCCAAAACGTCACACCCCGGCGCACAACCGCAGCAAAAACTACCCACTAAGCATTAAATCCCCATACTTCTGACACCGACCATTTATATCCCGAGGAGAAACTAACCTATGTTATCTGAGTCAAATACAATAATTAAAAAAATATGTAAACGTTAATACCTTCGAGAAAGCAGAATTGAAACCTTAAAATGAAAAGTAAAGATTCTAAACAAACAAAGTGAAAACTTTTTATTAGAAATGAACTTAGTCTTGAATTTACTTTCTAGGTTAAAAGATGATATATCTGTGGTAGCATGGACGTTTAGTCAATTTCATATAGTAACAGCAGTATGGGTTGCAATTCATGTGTCCATTCTATTCCTTCTCTACCCAGCATTTAGATTCTGGGCAACAACAAGAATTTACATAAGGAAAAAAGGTAGGTTTATATTTAATATGCTTTTTATCAGCTACTTATTCGTACTACTTGTCATGGATAGGCTAATTGCCCGACATGACCGGAGTATGCAAAAACTAAATCCGGGCAAGCATTTCCCTTTCTTAACCTGATATATCAGGAACATATATATGTTCGACCTGGCATGTAAAGATTTTGTATCTATCCAAATTAAAGCTGTGGATAGGTTATGCAAGTGGGGTCTAAATGCAAATGAAAAACAAAACTTCATATGAAAAGGAGTTTGCTTTTAGTATCCGAAAAGCCTTCTTTCCATGCATTCATATGTTTTTGTACTGGGCAAACTGTCCGTTCACAAGGTAGCACAACGGTACAGACTGAAATTACAATGAAAATGAAAAAATGATCATAAAATGAAAAAAAAATTACAAAACTACAATAAATCTAATATAGAGACACAGATAAGCACAAATGGAAACATTAAAAGAAATATAGAAAAGTAAATCGAGATCATCGAACTAACTCGATTCTGCTAATAAGTTTAAGCGGAGTTTTAAGATAGAAATTGGTAAAATAGACAATTTTTGAGTTACGACTTTGAATTAAAAGGAGAGTAAGCTGTTTTAAATCAAATAAGGGTATTTGTTTCTATATGGAATATAAGGAAGGCAGGAGTTGAATACATGTTTCCAGGATTCAGGTTCTTCTGTAAAACAAAAAGTGCGTGCGTTTAATAATTGTGAAAAGTTAAAGATTTCATTTTTGTATAAAATTCTACTTTGATTTAGGTTCTATTGGAAAATAAATCTTTTGATTGTAATATCTGCGCGCGATTAAGTGTAGGTTCCAAATGCAAATGAAAAACATTATTTTATACTTTAACGAGTTTGCCAAAAAGTCTCATTTCTTCCATGTATTAAACCAATTAGTCAATTTAATTTTTTGAAGGAAATATTTATCTTCCAGGTGTATACGATGCAATATTTTGCTCCCTTTTTATCATTTATGAAGCGGCACTGCTTATTCTTCCTGCCAGAGTGGTTGTAAATTACAACCTGCCACCAGTGTCATCGTTTGCGCTTCTTGCAGAACAGGTACGTTTCAGTTCAAGTACCTATCATTTATGAAGTCAAAAACTGACATAAGAATGATTTAAATTCGTTTTCCTTACAGTCAAGATTGTTCATGAAAACTTACGCTTTCATTAGAGAAAATATCTCGCGTGCTTTGAGATACAAACCGCATCAAGGTATTCATGAATTAATATTTTGGTTAAAAAATGGATTGGTTCTTATTGAATTTTTCAATTAAATCAATGGATTTGTAAAGATTTCTTACGTGCCCTTGAATTTAATTCCATTAATTTATTTGTTTTTAGATGGAGACAAAGATTCTGACGATTCTAAAGTTTGCCCAGAAATTGAAAATCTTGTTTATTTCTTATTCGCCCCTACATTGGTTTATAGAGATAACTACCCAAGGTAAGTGAAACGTAATACTGGATTTACTCTTTAAGTACAGTACATGTTTTCAAAGGAAGTTAGGATTCTCGTGTCATAAAGCAAAATAAGTAAACCAAATAAAACTCCAAAAACAAAATTTACAAACTCCGCCCTTGCTTCTTCGTCAGGGGACTTGGATAAGGACAGAGGGGTGGTTTCTGAAGTCATCCGCCGAAATCGGCAAATGATATCAAACCCCAGCACCAGAACTGACTGATCAAAGAAAAAAAAAGAAGAGCCATGCCTTAAAGCCTAATAAAAGAAAAACTGAACTGTATTTATAATATTAGAAAAGTTTAAATTACAGTTAAAATTGAAAATAAAACATGTGCCAGCAGGAGCTACTCTACTGAAGTTTAAATATCACCCAAAAATGGAACAAAACGATCCTGTTAAAATATAAGAATAGAAAACATTAGTTATCCCGCGCATATTAATTTGGAAAGTAATTTTTTTGCATTTTAAGTTATCCTTGCATGTGTTTTTCTAAGTAGAAAAGTAAATTAAAATCCCTCTTTTCAATTGTGTTACTCTCGTTTTTCAGAACCTCTCACGTTAGATGGAGTTACGTGGGATGGAATTTCCTGCAGGTGTTTGGCTGCATCATTGGTGGATACATTCCGTGCACATATTTCATCGTGGACGTCTTCAACAAGACTGGTCTCGAATCGATCCCTCTGGTCCAGTTCATGGGAACACTGGCCACGTCCATTTTCGCCGGCAGTATTCTCATGTTCTTGATATTTTACGGCATGTTCCACTGCTGGCTGAACGCGTTTGCAGAGATGATGCGGTTTGGGGATAGAATGTTTTATGATGTAAGAATTTTTTTCAATGATGATTCGCTAATACTTTACTTATATGTTATATGTTTAATATGTTTAAAATGAATCTTTTTTGGAACATTAACACAGTAGGTCTAAAAATAGCAACTATAACTTTCCATTTAGTAAAATGATTTTCAGGTTTTTCCTGAATAAGTATAACTTTTCGTTTTCATCGTGTTCGTTTCTTTTTGGCGTATGAAATCTGTAAAATATTAAAAACTTTCACTTCTGATTCTCGGGTGGAACGAAAACGAAGCAAACATTTTTTTCTCCCTATGTTCAATTTGCGATAGCGGGCAAAAGTTGACTTTAGCCATCAGTATCAATATATGAAAACTGGAAATTGATTAAAAAATATCTTGAGATGCCGCAAAGGCCTTGAAAGTTTCGAAAAAAAAATGCTAATTTAAATAAACAACTACAAAATCAACATTTTCTCGGCGTTTATGACGTAGCTTAGAAAATTTCTAGTATTTTATAAAAGATTATTTGATACAATATATATTTTTGAAAATTAAACTGATTAGATTGCTGTTACCGGGTTGTTTGTTTAATACAGAAAAAAATTTCTTAATAGGCTATAGTTTAAGGTGGAAAATTATTTGACTATGGTAATTCTTTCTGAGGCCAATAAACTAACTTATCTAAACCCTTTGTGTTTGCATATTTGTGGGATGAGTAGGTATAGAAAATCCCTACTTTCCAGTTAAGGGTTTCAGGAATCAAATGATGCATCAAAAGCTTGCTATTTACTAGTTTTCCTAAATTTTTTCAGGGAAGAAACCTTGAACTCCGTTATCCTATTATGTATTTTGTAAGGGAAATTGGTGAATAGGTTGAATTTATCTTCTTTTAGTTATATCCCTATTAATCTATTATATTATTTTAATTCTATCTCCGTTCTGGAAGATATTTTAATCGTACGAGGAAAAACCTAGTATCAATTTAGTCGTCACAGAAAGTCCTTACAATGGGCTATATTTTTTATAGTTGAAGACTTTTGAACTTCACTGAGTTTTTAGAAATTAGGAAAAGAAAATCATGTTTCAGTCCAAGGTTCATGAAAAAAATTAATTTTCTTTTTTAAACACATAGCATGGGTGGCGATTTGATTAATCCCATGGGTGATACCCATTTTGAACAGTCTCCGGTTAACTGAAAAATTCATCTCGTGGAAAGAAAATACTTTCTTAGGTAGACAGACCTATATAAATAAATAATAAAGAGGTATTTTTAGTTTCCTAATTGTATATTGAAACGTATCAATAGTTATAATTCATTTCAGGACTGGTGGAACTGCACCTCTTTTGCCAAATATTATCGCTCATGGAATATGGTTGTGTATGACTGGCTCTACTCATACATTTACCGTGATATGTATACAGTAAGTATTTTTCTTATAAATAAATTAAATTAATGGAGTGTAAAAAGATGGAGTTATTAAACTACTTTGAAACTTGTTATACGAATGATAGAAGATTTATATTTCCTTGATTAATTTACAGAATGAAGCAGTATATGAATTATATGGTTTATTTTTCATATTTTGGATACGTCTGGAAAATATTTCACAAGTCGTGATCGTTTCACTATCGTCATAATGGAGAATTGCAGCATCTCTTAAAATTCAAAGTTTTCAATTTTAACTTATTGAAAATTCTCTCCTGAATCCGAAAATACGCTTGTCTTTTACGAGAAAAATTTTGTAAGTTAATTATAAGATATTTCATTACAGAAAAGCTGACGTTAAAAGTGCCTCTCGGAAATGAGGGAAACACAGTTTCCATGGAAACACGAGGTTGTCAAAACAAAACAAAAACTAGAGCTCAATGTATTTCAAAGCGGAATGATTGTAAACAAGGCACGCATGACGTCACAAGCTGTTTCAGCTCAGACCGAAACGAAGCTCTTTTTAATTAAAAATAACTTAAAAATTAGCGCTTTGAAAGGTATATTAATGGTTTTGTGGAGGTTTTAAGCGATTCTGAATGCATTAAGATTTTCAAAAAAATTGACTGCAATTGTCCATTAGTTTATGCCATAAATTAATTCAGTATAATCTCTAGTAGGGGGAGAGCGGGTAGTAAGAAGCTAATGTGGTAGTAAGAAACAGGCAAAATTGCACAGGATTTTCCTTTTAGTATATAAAGCTGATTGTCTTTACAGACTGTTTATAAACTTTCTTTGAAAAAATAATGAACCTGCTAGTAAAATCGGAAATTAGTTACTTGTACCTTAATAACCCGAGTGACTATCTTATTGTTACCCCACGAGAGGTAATAAGAAACAAGCCAGATTTTTTACAATTTAAAACAATTAAAAATCAAATGATAGTATTAATGTTATCTCTAAAGGGTATTTTATAACCCCAGTAGTTTTCAAAAATTTTCATTGAAAATCTTTCGAAATATGCTCGGTTAAAAATTAGGCTAAAAAAGTTAAACTGAAAGTTTTATACAATCCTATATTTTTTTAAATATAACACTTGAAAATCATGACAAAACAAATAAAATGGTGTTTCTCTTATTTCATTTAGTGAGACTAAAAAGTTATTCCCCACCCCATTATCCCCTCTATTACAATTTAATTACAACGAATTTTATTCCTTTTCTCATCGATTGCTTTCAAAATGTTTTTATTCGTAAGTTTTTCTTTTAACAGAGATTTATTTATAGTTTTTAAGGGCGTTTCAAAACTTAAAACAACTTTTTACAGGTACTTGGAAGAAATCGAACTGGTGCTATGCTGACAGTTTTTCTCATCTCTGCAATTATTCATGAATACATTCTTGCCATTTGTTTCAAATTTGTGTTTCCACTCCTCTTTATGTTATTTTCTACCTTCGGAGGCAAGTATTGAAGGAGACTGTGTTGATTTTAATATACTTTTCACTTTAATTTAGAGGTATACTAGACAGCAACTTAAGTTGACCCTATGACGTCACTAACAAAGTAGTTCCCATCGCGGTGTCTGACATAGTGCTTTTCAATCACGATTTACGTACCGAAACTCCTCCTAGCAACCCAACCGGCTTTGTGTTTACCGATTTCTCCTTACTGTTCGACGTACTGGGTTCAATATTTTAATACTGTTTCAAAATATTTCGACCAATTTCTTAAATTGCTAGTACATTCTCCTACACATGATATTAAGAAAAAGTACGGTTCTATCACTATATTTTTTCATATATGTGTGATAGGCAATTAATTTCTAATAAAAAATTGTTCTTGAAAACTATTGGAGAAGTAACAATTTTTCCACTTTATTTCAGTTATACTTGTATTCATAACTCGAAGGAGTACCTCCAGCCTTTGGAACGTTTTCTTGTGGGGATCTGTTTTTCAAGGATGGGGACTTTTAACAGTATTTTACAGCCTTGAGTGGTATGCCAGAATTAATTGTCCAAGAACTTTGGTGAGTATATTATATTCTCTTTTCGCTACGTGATTTGTATGGGTGTAGATAGTTTTGTACATTTAAGGTGTCTAGTACCCTAAAGAAATTATTTTTAATAAAACATTTTTAAAATTTATTTAAAAAAAATAGTTAAAAGTGTACTCCTCTGGTAACCCAGTATCTCAAAGAGTATTATTATATAGCAAATCAGAAATTATTAGATAAATTTTTGAGGAATATAAATATTTAAAACGTATTTCTAAAATGGGATTTCTTAAGTTTTCTTTAACTGATTCGCACTTTCAATATTTGTTTTGTTCATAATCAACGGGTACAGGTACCAAAAGAAATTTTCTAACTATGAATCATTAAGTGACGTTCGGAGTTTTCAAGTTATGGAAAAAAAATGCTACGGAATTTTGATATTTTTTAAAGTGTTATGATCATGTAGCCTTTTTTGAATGAATGCAGCCATCATTTTTAATGTTTGAATAATAAATACAGAAGCGGATATTGCACTATTACTCCAAACAAAAATTTTGATGCCTTGACAATTTAGTAAATTTTATTGTTTTATAGGATTCTTGGCTGGACTATGTTGTTCCTCGATCTTTTACTTGTGATGTTATATCCGTCTCCTAAAAAGATAGTTTTAACCTACCAATGCAAGTGGAGCTTAAGTATTGAAGTGAACTTTGAAAGTTTTTCATTGCGCAGAGTATCGCATAAAAATGAGCATTTTTCATTTGAGAATGATGGAGCATACTTGGAACTCTTTAAAGTGTTACCGTTTTGAAGAGTTATGGTGTTGTGTTCATCTTTTGTAGTATTTGTGTATGAAATGTGTTTTTCTTAAATGTTGAGTTTTGTCGAAGTCTATCAGCTTTGTTTTCTCAAGAAAACATAACTAGATACTTCTCCCGGGGTTTTATGGATAAATCGAATTTCCTGACTATGTAGATACATACTTTTATTTTTCTATAATACTTTTGCATTTTTATACAGAACTTTTACTGATAAACTAATGTTAATAAAAGATTCAAGATATTTCAGAATAATTTTAATCCTCTGAAGATAGCTGTATTCTGATTTTTTCATTTAATGTATCATTATTTAGATTAAATTTGATTTAACCATGTAAAATGTCTAAAAATAATTTTAAAAGCTAATTTATTACAGAAATAAAACTAAAAAAAATGTTTCAGTTACTTTTAATCTATGCTTTTATATGAATGATTTAATTTTTTTTGTGTATGTTGGGGGAAAAAGCAAGGGTTTTGAGAGTTAAATATAGTCATGTCTAAATGTGTTTAAATTTATTTATTGCTAATTTACAAATGCTTTCAATCAAAACTGTGCAAAACATTTATGCTTTGTATGATAAGCTTGTACTGTGAATAAATGTATATTTTTAATTCTTGTGTTGCTCTTGTTTTATTTAAGATATTGTTTTTTCCAAAGAGTATTGCTTTTCTTTAAATACTATTCTGCACATAGATGTGAAATTTTTATAAGCCTATTGCTGATTCTAAGATTGGTCTACACAATTTTATAATTTGTAAGCCAAGTATTGATATCGGAGAAAGATTTTTATATTTGTATAATTTATAAAGGATTTGATTTACCCAAATTAACATCTGTTAGTTTTTTTCTGATTAAAAGAAGAATTTTCGTAGTAACCTGTACACTGTACAGTAAAGTGTGTCTATTAATTTCGTAGTAACCTGTGCAGTACCGTGTGTCAATATTAATTTGCACTTGACTTTTCATACAGATTTTCTAAGGTGTTTGGAATACCCATTCAAGGGTAGAGGTAATAGAGTAGTAAACGATTTTTCAATTTTAATTTTGATGGATAGACGCTAATAAACGAAGGTCATCAGCGAAGAAATTTTTGAAATCTGATCATTAGTTAATTTTTAAAAAATTAAAAAAACCCGTGCGCAGAAGCTAACGCGTAAAACGCAGTACTGCGCAATACGTCACGGGTGTCTACCGACTGTCCATCGCAACTCACTCACCGCTCCGGAGCTCACGTGTTTGCGTATTACGTATCATCAATATTCGTTCACCGTTAAATTTCGACTAAAATTTCCTAAAATGTCCGATAACAATCAGAAAAAGAAGAAACGCTTTTATTATTGTTTCGTTCCTGATTGTAACTCTACATCAATTAGCACTCCTAATAAAAGTTTCTTTTGCGTACCCAAAAATAAACTTAGAAAGAAATGGTTGTCAGTCTGCCGCAGAGAACAATCGGGATCCCCAACAACTGTGTTTTTCTGTTGCGAAGATCATTTTGATGTAAGTATCAACCCTTTGTTTATTTATAAAATATTGTTTTAAGTTAATTATGAATAAATATTTTTAAGACATGAATATATAAACTAGTAGTGTGGTTATAATAATGATCTTACAACGCTCGAACTTTCCAATACTTTATTTCATTGCGAACCAAATATTTCGTTAGGTCAGATTTTTAATTATTCTATGAAAGTATTTCTTATTGTAGTTGCTTATTAAGAATTACAGAAGCATGATTGCATTATAGTTATATATTATTACTTTATAGCTCACCATAAGTTTTCTCAAATCAAACTCAAATCCTTTTAAAAAATTATGAGTGAAAAGGCAACCTTAAATAAAGACTTGAGATTGTGTAAACAAATAGATATGTAACGTATACACTCACCTCAATTGCTTTGATCCTGTACTTTCGGGTATCTCATCATACCATTTCCGAATACAATCCGTCACCATAAAAACTGTGACAGCAGGAAGATTGTCCGATTGGGCTTTAACAAAGCCTGGTTCCATGTTTTAATTAAAAATTCTAATTAAAAAACGAAGTAAATTACAGAACGGCAGCTTTTGTTTACATACAAATCCTATGGTATACTCTACTGCGCTCTACCGGCGACGAGCGGCATAGACACTCCTGACGTCACACGAAGCCCCGCCCCGTTTTTTGAGATTGCAACGTTTAAAAATTAATTAAAAAGTAATTAATGGTTTAAAAAATTTCAAAATATCAAAAATCGTTGTTTATGACCTTTATTTATGTTTCCTAATGGTCAAAACTGTTAGATTTGACAACTGTTTACTTCCCTATTGGGGATATTTTTATTTTAAACAATTATAATGTATCATTAATTTTACTGCCCATTTTGTAAGGTTTAAAATATTTTATTATTGAGAATTTAAATGTTGGAACCAACTCCCTTGGAGGTTTCAATATAACTATATATTTTTCTTAATTTTTTGAATGTCTAAATCCCATGTACCGATTGATGTGTGGTGACTCCATTTAAATCGGAAGGAAAATTATTTTGAAGGATTTTATTTATAAAGATAAGACAGAGATTAGATTAGAAAGATTAGCAGTTTTCACAGAATTCAGTCATTTTAATCAAATGGTGATATATTATGAGTGAAATTATTTCAACAAACGTTCACGTATGTTACTTTCATGCGTGCTCCTTTCCGTGTGTTTTGGGTTTATCCAAGACCCTCTATATAATGGCCTCACAACTCGGACGGGTGACGTCACACTTTCCGCCACCTTTGACGTCACAGTGACGTAGTTGTCAGGCTTTGTATATAGACTAGAGGGTTTTGGTTTGTAAGGGGTTTTACCACACTGCAGAAAGAATGGAAATATGATTGACTTAAAATCGTTTCGTTAATTTTTATAGTGAATATCGGTTGCTTAAAATTTCATCTAAATTAAATCCACAATTTAGAATACAGATATTAATTGAATAACAGCCCAATTTTACACGCAGAATGGTTCATAGCCCAAATACCGTTAGATGGGAGGGAAGGATATATATATAAACCTTTTTCTATTTTATTATATTACAGACATTTTAATCATAATTTTTAGACCTTCCCTTCATTTGAGACTCCTGCCCTCACCTTGTAAGTTTCCTACGGGGTCAAAAATAAAACTAAAAAAGGTTTATGACTATTTTAAATAAAAGAACAACACAATTTTTTTTTTTGTTTTTCATATAATAAGCAAACAACGCTACGGATTCTGATTCAGCTTAGCTCTTTTTAAGTTCGTGCTGCTATCCAGCGGAAAGTTGGAGCAACTCCAGTTTGATAGAATGCACAATACTGAATTGCGATTAAGATAATCAAAAATGTTGCTCTGTTTACCATAGAGTAAACTTTTAATGACTTAAGCAGAAATTTATACACTTATATAATTCGTAAATCACTAATAACCAGCAAAATTATGGAACTTGTGAAAGTTTTTCCATTAATGAGTATAAACAATGCATGCAGTCTTATCACACTAAATTGCAGTTAATTTAATTCATGTTATTTTATAAGGTGTTTTTAATCTTCATCCTCTTCGTCGCTATCTGAATCACTGTCTTTATCTTCACATTTGCATTTCTTTTCCTTTTTTCCTTTCTTATTCAAGATTTCTTTCTTTTCTTTTTCTTCTGAAATTTTCTTCCTGATAGAAATGGAATAAAAAATATAATTAGATTAATCTACCTATATAGATAATAAAACATATATAAAAGAAATTTTACATAGTATTTGGGGGTTTATTTTTATGCTATATTGCACCAACCAAGTATTAAAACTCCAAAAAAGGAAGCATGGTTGAAATAAAGACCTTAAAATATTTGTTTTTTACTATTACAATCTCAGCTAAATCAAATTTACTATACATAATATTAAAATATCGGTGTTGATTTTTAAAACCGACATTAATATAATGGTGTTTAAGAACTGATAATCAGTTAATAGTATTTTACTGTATGATCACTTAGTAAGCTGGAATTTTACTATACACATTATATAGTATGGTAAAAACTATAATATAGTAATGATTTTCGGCTTAAATATAAGTAATTATTCAAAAGTTTTATTACTTTTCTTCATAAGGCACATCTTCTCTTGAGGCGACATCCATATCCTGAAATACATAATCTATTTAAGTTTACAAGAATAAATAGGTTGAGTTTAATAGCATTGTAAATTTTCCTTACTTTTAAAAACTAAAAATAGATAATCTCATCTTTCTAAATTTTAAGCTCATTTGAAATTTTGGTACTTTATTGATAATATATTTCCGATGCTTATCTTTAAAAAGGAAATTTCATCCTCCTCAAAGCAAATAAGTTTTGCTAACTACTTCAAACAAAAAACTAACTATAAGTGTTTTTCCATGGATTTTGTTTAGAAAATAGTTCGTTTTGATAAATTCTTTTAATAAAAGTTTGAAACGTGACTATCAATTAAAAATAAAACTAAGTTGTTTCTGGAGGTGATTGGATTCAAAATAAAGTTCAACAAAGATAGAACTCGTTGCTTGCTGAAGATGCAGCTAATTGAAGATCTAAAATTACTGAAGTTAATTACCGCGGAATTGTGTTTTTTTCGTAGATTCATTCTTCCACGAAAGATACTAGAATATAGTCACCACTAAAAATACTTTTCAAATATAAATATACTTTTCAGGTTGCTCTTCATGTTAAAGGTAAAGCTGATGTCGGAAAGCTTCCGGCTTTTCCGACGAGGGTGTTCTTTCTCTGTCTTGTGTCAGTAAAAATTATGCTGTGTCCGTCTTACTTGACGAAGGTTTATAAGCGGAACCTTGAGATCAAGCACACAGACCGGAAAATATATGTATCCAATCCAAAGGTATGGTATGTGAATTAACGTCATATGTTATCACTTCTGATATTAATTTAATGTGTTTGAACAATGTCAAATCGCGTTGGTTAATAAAGTATCTCCTTTAAAAGAGGCAGGGAGAGCATCTGAAAGAATAGACGTTCTAAAAAATAAGAAAAAAAATCTGACTGTAAAATTTAATCAAGTTCCTTATTTATCTTAAATATTTTATCTTTTTTTTTATTTTAAAATTTACTGCACATCTCATCATGCTCCACATAACATAACATAACATAACAAGTCCATAACATAAGACTAACAGATGTAAATGGTTAAAGTACAAATGTAAATTACAATAGAAACAGAACAATAATTTAAAAGTTTAAACTGTAAACAAAATTAAGTAAAATATTTAGGTTAATATTTTATCTTGTGTCCAGAAAAGAAACGGGCATACTTTAAAGAAACGGAAATAGTGCGGAAGTTCTGCTATCGGTCATTTTCCGGTTTCCCAGAGAAAGATTTATCCAAATAAAAAGTGAGAGTTTTTTTTATTAATTCCCTATTGGAAAAAGTTCACAAAACCAGTATCAAAATGATACTAGAACCAGTATAAATCATACTGGAACTAGTATCCATACTGGAAAAACATACAGGAAATTTTAAAACCAGTATGACACCATACTGGAAACTTTAAAACAAGTATGAAACAATACTGGAAATTTCGATACTGGTTTTAATGGATACTGGGAACTTCAATACCAGTATGAATCAATACTGGAAATTTCGATACTAGTTTTAATGAATACTGGGAATTTCAATACAAGTATGAATCAATACTGGAAATTTCGATACTGGTTTTAATGAATACTGGGAATTTCAATACCATTATGAACAACACTGGGAATTTCGATACTGGTTTTAATGAATACTGGGAATTTCAATACCAGTATGAACAACACTGGAAATTTTGAAACAGGTATGAAACCATACTGGGGAACGTTGATACCAGTTTTAATGAATACTTTAAATTTTTATACTAGTATAGAATGTACAAGAATTTTTATTACCAATTTTAAATCATACTGAAAATTTAAATACCAGTATAGAATTAGTTGATTTTTTTTTATTCCAACCTTTATTTTTTTAAGTTATACGACGACTTAAAAATATTTGAAATTTTCTCGAAAAATAACTCGATCGTCACGTCGTCAAGTGCGACGTCATGTGCGAATGCTCTATAGTTTTCTTGACTTAGCTCATCATATCTCATTAATGTTTTAAATATACAGTGAACAAAAAATCTCATCCAGTAAAACTATCTAAAACATTTTAAAATTACAATTTTATTTGCAACAGAAACAAAAAAAATATATGGTGTTTCAGCATAGATTTAATTAAAAAAATTATTCATTAAGGGTAAGCAGTTGGGGTAAAAGTGAAATTCTGGTGCCAATTAACATTTTATAACTTACTTGAAAAACTGCAAAATATTTTTCTTAAGGGGTCGTGTGCAAAATTATACTGTCACATTTTAAAGACCCCATTAGAAAAAATATTTTTCTCAGTTTTTTACAAATAAGTTTAAAATGACTATTTACAGTGGAATTTTGTTTAGACCCTCAGCAATTAACCATTTTTAATTAATTTTTATAACTTCTGTCCTTGCTCTAGCCCTTCAGAAGTACTGTATTTTTGCAAACCCCAATTTAATATGCGATCCAGAGTTGTTTCAGGTGTATCCAACCTCCCCCATCTATCCAGAAACTCCCTGTATAAATAAATTATTTTGACATTCACATCTGTAGGTAGAGTGTGTTTGTGTGTTTTCGTTTTCATATGAAAACTCTGAAATGAGAACAACATCATACCCAGATAGCATGAAACTTTACGGTTAACCTTTTCTGAAAATCTTAGCGCGATGCTAAAAAAATGCTGTTCCTAACAACAATAGCAGAAACGAAAATCCTCTTCATAAGGATTTGCATAGCAACGCTGGCAGCCGGTTCACGCATTCTAGTGAGTATACAGTATTCCTCCGCGAGACCCAATGTTTTGTTATTGTGTTTGTAATTTGTTTATATTTTTTGGCGGCAACCCGAGTTAACGGGTTGCTGCCTTTTTTTTTAATGCAGTGTTCAAATAAGTAGTATTTAACTTTTTATTCTCTCATTTATAACCTTGATGTGTCTAGTAATGTTCTATACTTGTTTCTAGAGTTTTTTATGGCATAAAACTCGCCGGTTTGGTTTAGTTAGTTTTGGTTTGGTTAGGTGCAATCAGTGCTTTGGGTGCAATGTTAGTTTCGCTATCTTTATTTTCTGTTGTAAAAATTCCTTTTCAGCAAGAAAGAACGTTTCAACCGACATTTTAGCCGAAATTCCTTTCCCTTTTTATTCTAAAGTTTCTTTCTGTTTCAGCTCTACATCATCGCGATGGCGAAAGTTGGAATGAAGTGAATACTAAGGTATGTTTCATTGCTATTTAGTGTTTTAGTATTTGAAATTGAAATTAATATTAGTTACGGTTCAATTCCGTTAGAGTCCCCGCTAAATATCGCCCGGTTCATTTAGACCACGAAAAGTAGAAATACTCGTAAATAATTTCAAACTCCTGAATTAAAATGTTTAATTAGATCAATATAACTATTCAGTTTATTAATAAAAGTCAGAAAAATTTATTGATATTTGGATATTGGCAATATTAAGCGGGGACTCTTAACGGAATTGTACCTTAGTTACGTAATAGTGCATATATATTACTGTAGTTGTGTTAATGTCCTATATGTTTATCTTACAAGTTTTTATACACGTTGTAAACAAACTATAAACGCAAATCACATTTGCCAAAACGTAATGTAAAAATATATACTTTAATAATTTTAAGCTTGGATTTAATTTTTTGTTGCTTGGTTGTGTAGCAGCAGACTTTTTTCCTCTGAGTCACAGGACAGGATCAGGAATTTAATCTGAGGTGTTGTGTTTGATCTCTTAACTGGGTCACTAATACAAGTAAGCTTTGTAGGCATTATGTGTGCAGGGGTCTGTCCAAGTTTTTTTAAGAGGTACCTATTTTGTGAAAAATGAGTAATAATTTGTGAAAATGTTCTGCAAATTGTGAAAATTTAAGTATAAAATCATTTGTACATTGTCTTAAAACATAAAAATCAAAAGAAAATTTAGTCTGGAATAGCTAAATATTTAATAATTAAGAGAATAATATAGCAAGCTTATTAGAGAACTTTTTTTAAAAAATGTATTTTGTGAAGGTACTTTTTATCCGAAAACTGACTTTGTGAAACTATCTATTTTTATCAAATGATGAATTTGTGAAGGTACTGCAAAAAGGTGGTAAAATTGCTCAGGACATACCACTGGTGTGGTCTTCATGGGCTAGTGAGCTAATGAGCTTTGTGTAATCTTTTCTTAATTCAATGTCAGGAATAAATTTTAGAGCGTGGATATTTCACCGTCCCCTGGTAAAATAGTATTTCATCGACCATTCTGACGCATCTGTTGTAATCATAGATCCTTGTATTAGATGCATTCAAACAAAACTAATTAAAAAATCTTTAATTTGATAAAACTGACAAGAATTATGAGCTCTATGCATTTTATTAAAATTATATAATTATTTGTTTGAAGTATAAATAACATAGTTGATAAAAAGCATCGATAGCCAACCTGGATTAGAATCGGGGAAGGTACTTACGTATTATCCCGTCGACCATTCAACGGCCGTCTAATTCAGCGGCACGGTAATAGTAAAGTCAATGGGATCTGATAACATTTTCGGATTCAGCGTCACGGTTGACGGTATAATACGTAAGTACCCGGGGAACAACAGGTCATGAGGTGAACACTGTACTGCCTAGGCCATCAAGGCTGTTGCAATGATTGATCAGTATCAAAATTTAAATGTATATGGTATGTTGGCAAGTCAGAGTGGTCAGTAAAATAATATATTTCCGAGGATCAGTGAAATATACGTGGCATTTCACGGTAATTGTAGGATCCATAACATTTCATTTTGTCTTTTAAAGTTGTATACATTTCAAATCTTTTAAAATTTTCTGTTCTCATACTAACATAGCTTGTAAACATTAGATTAATACAGAAAAACTATAAAAACTTGAAATTTATACAACTTTAAAACACAAAATGAAATGTTACAGACTACAATTACCATGAAATGCCCCATACACTTGGTAAATTTTAACATCCCTTTGATTGAAGTAAATCAAAGTCAACAAATGGTGAGGTGTTTCATTTGCCATATATTGTTTACTTCTTGTTTCGGAAATCATAATAAGGAAGTTTTTGGGAACAGATTCAAAACAGGTCCTTCCCAAACTTGGATGAAACAAAAAACTTTCTGCACACAAAATTTTCTCTAAATATTTTCTGTAGATTAAATAAGTGCCTCAAGTCTTTTAAATTGTAATTTAATGCACATTTACAGTAAAATTATTTACCTAGTTACAGTAATAATGTTTCTTAAGCTACAACAATTATCAAAAATCAATTCAGAAACTTAAATTATTATGAAGGATTTTCTGCAAAATTCTAAAATTTTCCGTGTATGGAGTTCATGTGTGCGTCTATATTATACAAGTGTGGTTCTTCCCTGTAGACAGCAACCATCAACTTTGTGACCTCTCTAGATACAGCCCCCATTCGACTGCTCTCCAAGATCTTTAGACAATCTCCTTATTCGCTGTGAATACTGTTTCAAATCTGTTCCAGTTTGTTGCGTTATTAGAGTATTTAGCGATTTATATTGCATCCCGTGTTCTTTTAATAGTAAGTTATTAGTTTAATATCGTGATTCCCCCCGTGCTCTTTATTTGCTACATCGAAATTAAAACTTTCTGTTTCTATTCATTGGTGGAACCAAAAATCTGAACATAGGTACAGTAGCATCAAGCCTTAACACATTTTTTTTTCAGGTAGCAAGACCATCTGCTGGTGCTGCAGTTTTGCCGTCCTGATGCATCTTTCTGTATATACCTAGCCACCCCTTAGTCTCGCCCCTGCCTCCACCCAATCCCATTGTATGTTTCTACTTTTAGAATTACTCATTTGATACGGCACAGCTGGGATAAGAGTCCTCCATTTGGCGACTCGCGTGGGGTCGCCAAGTTGGCTGTATATCACAATTAATTATAGTGTATAGTTGGCAATCGCGACATGATCGCCAAATGGAGGACTTTTATCCCAGCTGATCCTTTGATACTGTCATTGGTATACAGAGTAGCATTGAGTCTTAACAGGAGTCCTTTTTCAGGCAGAAAAACTATTCACATTGTCGCGACCTAGCCATAAAGTTTGAAGGCTGCCTTAACATAATAATGTTTCTTGTATGGTATTATAAACTGATATATTATAGCACCATTCACATGAGCCACTTTTTCCGGGTAAAAGGTTAAAAAGAAGTTCTACTCAGTTGTGAAATCAGCATGTGACCTCATTTAATCCAAAACATTGGTTTTAAGGGTTTTAAACAATAGTTTAGGATTCAAATCCATTGTTGGCCTGTACTTTAAAGTAAGGCCGAAACAGATGCGACGTCATTCAATCCTAAACAATTGCAAAGTCTGATTTTCTCTCTCACTCGGATCGTCTATTTTTATTATAAAATATTGAATAAACTAAATTTTTTGGAAATTCTCCATGTCAATTTTTGAATTTAGATTTATTTCTTTAACTGGAAAAATGCCTTTTTTCTGTTTTCAAAAAATGCTGGTATTCCTCATTGTACAGATCGACCACGAAATTGAGTCGCTTGGGCAACCCCCCGAAAACCAGAATCTCTTCTTTTTTTAGCTACCCCGAAGCGGCGAGCTCTCCCCGGGTCAAGAAAGGTCAAGCGACTAAACTTCGTTGTTGAACTGTAGTCAATGAGTCAATCAGTCTCAATTATGTGGGTTTTTTTAATTTTTTTACCATGATGGCTTGAAAAATCTTGTTTCTGTTCTTAACCTAGCTGTTAGCACATTCTCAACTAAAAGAAAAGTTGTGGTATTTGTAAACAATGCTTTTTTCAATCTTGTATTTTCTTACAAGCGGATTCATCACAAAATCATGTATCTATTGGCCCTTTTTTTAGTTTTTAACGGGAAACCAAGCTCTTGGAGTTTCCTCATAAATTGGTGCAAAATAACTTGGGGAGAGTATTTGACTCATTTTTAATGCTTTGTTTCGTTTAGATGGATTGCGTTTCTTTTTGAAGAATTGTCAGGGGAAGGAGGAGGTCATTGCTCTATCTTCCACAGTGGTTAAACAAACAGGAGAAAAAGCTATTTAATTTTGAACTGCATAGGAAGTAATGTATTTTAGAGGCAGTTTTTTGATTTTTTCTTTGGCACAAATTATTAATAACTTTCAAATCATAATTGAATACATTGTTCTTCAATTTATATTAATTAAAGTGAAGCTAAACTTTTTTCAGCAAAAAATATTTTCTTTGAAGCAGAAATGAAATTATGATACATACGTACATAAAATTCTTGGAGTGATGTTATCTAGTAGTAATTATTAGCAAATATTCTCTGGATAATTGAGATTTAATTAAAAGTGCTCTTAATTAGTAATACTTTGGTTTAGTCTTGTAATCACTTTTAATAAATAGTAATTTTTCAGTTTAAATTTGAAAGTATTGGATATACTATATCAAAAACTTGATATATATAAAAATATCCGATATTTTGATATTTATATAAATATCACAATATTTGCCAACCCTGTTTTTTATTCAAGTGTAGTAAAAATTGCTATTGATTTCTTAATGTGCATTGTTCATAAGCGAGAAAAATCTTGCAGTATTGAATTTTTTCTGACATGTTCGATATATTTGAAGTAAGTGATTTTTCAAACTGTTGCTTTGAACCCTGTTTTGCTGATAATTATGATTATTTTAGTATTTTTTTGTTTGTAAACACCTGTGTTTCTCTTACATAAACATAATTTTGTTGACTGTATTCTTGTATTGTACTGTGTGATATGTATTCCAACACAAACAATGAACACAAATTCTCACATTGAAACCAGTGTCACACTAGAAGCAGTATTTTATACTTGGTCTGGTATACCAGATCATGCTGGATTTAGTAGTGAGTCATCTGGTTTATAAAACACCTATTCTTGTGTGACACTGGATCAGATACTAAACCAGCCCCAATAAATACTGGAACCAGTTTAATACCAGATCAAAGTGATACTGTTTCCAGTATATATTGGGTCTATCATCATACCGTATCCAGTATAAACCAGAACCAGCATATATCGGGTTATGGAGTACTGGTTCCTGTATGATATCGGAACCAGATCCATCATCATACCGTATCCAGTATACACCAGAACCAGTATAATACCAGCTTATGGAACACCGGAACTAGTATGATACTAGAACCAGTATAATACCAGCTTATGGAATACCGGAACTAGTATGATACTAGAACCAGTATAATACCGGCTTATGGAACACTGGAACTAGTATGATACTAGAACCAGTATGATACTGGTTCCGATATCATACTAGTTCCAGTGTTCCATAAGCCGGTTTGATTTTTTCCGGTAAGGAAATTTTTTCCAATAGGGTTTGGGTGTATATTTACTAATTAAAGAAGTTTCTGTACAGCACCTGTGTAGTTTTCACAGAAAAAGCTTTTTTTCAGGATCTACTTACAAGTAAATTTTATTATCCTGTTTACTTAGGAAACTACTAAACTAAACAATTGATTTAAAAAATCCAAGTACATTTATGCCTAGGTCAAATTTTAAATTTGTGACTTACGCCTCATTAATTCCAACAATTTAACAATATACCCAATCGCTCATTCTTTAAAATGAATCATTCTTAACTTTTGTAAATTTTACTATCAAACCAAAAGCTAAAATAAAAGCAGAAAACTGTATTTTAAAATTTAAAATCAATATTTACTTACCTTAAGAGTTATGTCTTTTTTCTTCAACTCCTTCGAAATTTCCATTTCGTCAGTTTTACTAATAGTAGCTTTTTCCTCCGATTCTTCAACACCCATCACATGAGACTCCTTTAAACTTTTAGTTTTCTCTTCTTCAACGGCATCACCATTCTTTTCTTTGATTGAAGTTTCATCTTTTTTCATATCTTTGGCAACGAGGAAACTACTTTGGACAACAGATTCAACTTCAACTTTACCCAAGTCCAAATCCATTGAAGATTCCTTCTTCATTTCATTTTCAGGTTTAACGAATACTGGTTTGGTCAATTTAGTTTCAGAGACCTTTAAAATATCAGACTGAGGAAACAATTTTCTTTCTTCAGTATGTTTGACTTCCTTTGAAATATCTTTCTCAGCTTCGGTTTCTTTCTTTAGAGAGTCTTCTCCTTCTCTCTTTTCAATCTCTTTATGAAGGTTGAGGTCAACTTTTTCATCTGAAGGCGTATTTTTCATAATCACCTTTCTATCGATACCTGCTTCTTCTTTACTGGTCTTGTAAATATCATCCTCTTTCACAATATCTTTCTCTTCATATCCTTTGTCACCCATAGCGCCTTTTTCCACCCCGATATCCTTAAGTACCTCCGGATCTATATGTTCCAGAGGCTGAACGGACATTATTCTCAAATGGAATCTACTTTTGCCGTCAGTTGGGAAGCTCAGAAACTTTTTCTGTAGTAGCATTTTCTTTCCCTTAACATCCAGAACTTCAGATTTGGTAGCTCCAGGTAATTTACTTTCCCCTGTGAAAAAAAATGCCTATTGCTTTTACATCTATTTTAAACAAAATACTACAATCAATCTTAAATTCAGAACGCATTAAAACTTTTTTTGTGAAAAATAAATTTTAATAAACTGTTAGCTATTTCAATGACGTATTAAGCAACTGAAACAAAAGCATTTTTAGAAAGCCTTCAAAGAAATAAGTTTGTAAATTAGAACTACGGTATGTATCGTAAGCAACCCCCTGTGGCAATGGAAGTTCGGTAATTCTGATATTTCTGGAACGTTCTATAAATATCATAATTACCGAACACAAGAGGCATTGTTTCCTATTTAAACAAGAGAAGTCGGCCGTAGCCGACCATGTACGCCTGGAACCTGGCTCTTAATAAATGCGCGATATAGCCATTACAACAATAGTGCAATCAGTGGGGCCTCATGGGGGATTCGAATGGGGGTACACACACAATTTTGAAAATGGAATTAACACAACAATCTCACAATTAATGTTAATGGTTACGAAAATAAATTTTATATAGGTACTAGCTGGTTTGACCCGGCAAAGCCGCGTCTTACCAGCTAGATTACGCGCCTTTGGCGCTGATGCGAGCTTCGCTCGTTACTACCACACGCTTGCAGCGCAGTTAATTTTTTTTTACAATTTATTACTTTTTTTAAGCTGCATCGTCAGCGCTAAACTGTTCAATATTTTCAATCAAATTATAGGTTTTTCTAACCACAATTAACTTATTCTTATGCGTCATCTGAAGAGAAAGAAACTTCAACTAAACCTGTACCAGTAATTTTTTTTTATAAATCCAATATGCCTAGTAGGTATCCTGTAGCGATAAATCTAGTAAATTGTCAACAAATTCAAGTTTGATAATTTCAAAGTAGATTTTCTTCACGCTCTTTAAAAGACGTTTTGCCTGTGTTGGTAAAAATATTAACTGAAAACAATGGGGCAAATTGAAAAAAGTTTCTAATTTAAAAACGGAATGCTTTGAAGGAGCGTGACATATTATTGGCTCACCTAGGGTTGGAAATCTTTCGATCTAGACCGAGTTTGTCAAAATCAGTTCAGGGTTCGGGCTGGCGGCCGGCCGAACGGAACCTCCCCATAGAGATAACATGGGCAAAACGAAAAAACCGCATAATTTAAAAATGGAATGTTTTGGAGGAGCGTGATATATTATTGGCTCATCTAGGGGTGGAGAGCTTTCGATCGAGACCGAGTTTGTCCAAATCGAAACGGGGGTGCGGCCTGGCGGCCGGCCGAAAGAAAAACCAAATTATTTTAATATATAAGATAAGGCAACTCATCCAACGAGAAGTAGCATTCCATTTTGCTAACCAAACACAAACAAATGAAGACTTCTTAGTTTATTCGCATACACATTACACAAGTATGCGGATTTACAATGAAAAATAGCTCAAATATCCTTTTGAAATCTCAGGTAAAATTCGCTAAAATTGTTATTAGGCCCAAATTCCGATTGACGATTTTTAAAGAGACAAATAACAGAATTGATCAAACAGTAGAAAATCACTTCTTACCAGATATCTCCCTCAAAATAGCATGCAACGGAATCATCGGCAGCGGTATTCCAAAGCTCATGGGGTTATCATAATGTCCCCCAGACACCCTACTGGACCCCTTCACCAGCTTGTCTCCACTCTCCATATCTTCAATAACGGCTGTCTCGGAGCTTTCCTCTACCACATCCGCATCAATGGGTGGCAATCGGTCCGAAATGTCGACCGCTGGGGGTAGAGGCACCAACGGTGTTCCTCCGAAGGTCCTGGGCCTCAGCAGCATGTGAATGCTGTGGGGCAGGAATGGTGGCAAAAGAATCGGAATCTGACCGATTTCGAGTTTACCATCTGCTTCCTTCTCAGACTCTTCCGCAACGACGCCGTATTCTTCTGGGGTGAAGTGCCCCTCGTAAGGTTTCTCATCTTTACCGTCAGGCTTCGGCAAGAGGGTAAATTTGTGCTCCGGAACATCTTTCTTTGATTCATCTTTTTTAACTTCCGAGTCTTTTTCGATCGCTTCTTTCTTCAGGTCATCTTTAATGTTGTCTGGTTTGACGGAGTCGATATCACCCTTGACGAGTTCTGGTAGAGTGCTACTGACAGCCTCGACGACTGCCAACTCCTTTTTCAAGGCATCGGTGTTTTCTACGGACACGATCTCTTTGTCACTCAAAAGACCGGCTTCTGCATCTCCTCCTTCGAAAATGTCATTTTTAGATTCTAAGGCCTCAGCAAGTGCATATTCGACCTTGCTGTCTAAGAGCTGAGGTGCAGATCGCTCAATTATAGTGTGAGGACTGCTTAATGCTAAATTTATAAGAGTCAAGAGAAAAAAACCAAGCGCTTCTTTTGCAAAGGCAGACATATCTGAAAGAAAGATAAAACAATAAATAAAATATATTCATTAAGTTATATTGCCGCTCTTTAAAGACTATTATTCATATACTCAATCTATAGACATGAAGATAAATGTTTAACTACATATAGTTTAAAACTCAGAGTCCAATTCATTTTTTCAAATTTTTAATGTACCTACTCCAATTGATTTAGTTTTATAATACGTAGAAGTATGAGAAGATATGAGAAAATTGGAGTGACTAAACAGAAAATGTGAACTTTTCCCGGATTTAATTTTATGTTATTTATACATGCTTTTTAAGTGAAAAAAATAACTGCTACAGTCTTTTAAATACTATTTAATAGTAATGTTTTACAAGTACCTAATTCTTTCTCAATATACTGACACAGAGTAGCCAAGGTGTTAAAAAGTAGTATAAAAAACGTAACTTTGCAGCCGTTACGAAACCAACCATAGATGTAATCGCGAAAAGCACGTGACAATTGGATTATTGAGGAACAATCACACAAGAAGGAGGCACGCACGTGCTCCAAGACTCTCAGATTGACAGAAATCAAGAGTTAATCATTTCTGCCCGACAGAACAAATTACTTCCTGTCACACGTCAATGATCCCCGTTGCTTTCGGGGAACTGCTGGTGCCTGAAATCGAAACGGTCGGCGTGTCAGAAGCAATGCACTGACTTTCCACTCAAAAGGATATTCAATGTCTGTGAGATTAATTTGGCGGTCAAAATTTATTTCTCGTATCGGAGGAAATCGCATCGCCGAATTGCTTTATTATGCTTCGATTTCATGAAAACTGAACAGTTTGAAATACATAGTAGCTATCTTGAACCTATGAATTTGGTTAGTGAATCGCTGACCTTCCAAGTCCAAGGGAGAATATTTTTCAAAATATTTTCTAAACCATTGATATATGTATTTTGGTCTTAAAAACAGTATTTTAAAAAATAATTATTTTTATTTCGATTCTTATTGAAACGATTTTGAAATTGGAATCGGGATGTAAATATAAAATGTGTGACACTGGGATTTAAAAAATAAATTTAAAAGCTATATCAATGTAATTAGGCCGGGCATATCAGCTATAAAGTATATATTTTTAAACCGATTTATTTGAAATAAATAAACACTAAGTAAAATAATTTTGTGTAATACATTATAAAGACAAAGTTCTAATTGAGAGAGTAACTTTTTTAACTTCTTTAGTTCTTCTGTAGAGATCCTTTAGAAATTGAAATCATTTTGCAAAAATAAAAATTCTCCACATCAGGATTATATTGGAAACCTTAACAGCAACCTTAACACAGTAGGAACCGGGATATTTTATTTATAAGTGGCGGACACACTGGGATGATTTAAGTAGCTTCTAATACAGAAAAGGAAAGACATCCAAACTGAATAAAATATTTAGAAAATAGATAAAATGTCTATCCGTGCAAGGCCAGGTAAATTAGTTAGTATTTTATAAGTGATTTTAGTGTGATTAATCTGAAAACTTTGTTTAAAAAAAAGTACAGAATATTTGGTTCAATTCCGTTAGAGTCCCCCCTAAATATCGCCTGGTTCTTTTAGACAACAAAAAGTAGAAATATTCATAAATATTTTCAAACTCCTGAAGTAAAATGTTTAATTACATCAATAACTATTCAGTTCATTAATAAAAGTCAAAAAATTTTGTTGATATTTGGATATGTTTAGCGATTTGGATATTGGCGATATTTAGCAGGGACTCTAACGGAATTGTAACATTGGGCATATTAATACACATTTGATTTATAAGAAAAATTCTACTAATATTCTTAATTACCGCAATGATTGATGATCCAAAAATGCTTCTTAATTTAAGAAATGCTTGAAAAATGCTTGAGCCTTTTAGTTAATCTTTAGGTTTGTTTTAATACGGGAAATGTTCAAAATGTGGCTTTAAAAAATAAACTCCACTTTATTAGATAGAATTACATTAATATAACGTTGGAATTTACTTACAACATTTCAAAATGCAAATTTTAATTTACTTTCTTAAAGAGTTATCAAGAAAACATATTACTTCTAAAAAAGTAAAGTGGTTTTAGGACACTCAATTTCATTGTTTATTATTACTTTTAAATTTGTCAATTTTTAAAAATGTCAAGTGTGTCACCAATATATTTTTTTAATTTTCTTATTCTTTAAATGTTTCATATTTTAAAATTACAAGTTTTAAACAATTCCAAAGCCATCTGAATTAAAGAGAGGCAAAATCTGTGTAACAATGATTTTTAACAAAAATATAGCCATGTGTTATAGTTTAACTTTTCAGAAAAAAAAAAGGTATTTCAGTTTTATTAAAAGGAGAAAGGAATCACAAATAATTGGAAGTCGTTCAGGTTGAATTTGAAACTTTACACATAAAATAAAAAAACTTTAAAAACCACGTTTTTTAAAATGGACTAAAAGTATAAAATATTTTTTGAACGAAACGAAAAACGTGAGGATCATGCAATAGATAAAATCAGCTATTACTCTTGACACTCTATTTACCTATCTATCCAAAAAGAGTGCCGAGAGATTGATTAATTAAATACATAATGCATGATCCCCACGTTTTTCGTTTTACAAGGAGTTACAAAAAATTATTTAATACTTTTTAGACCATTTTAAAAACGTGTTTATTTTAAATTACTATTTCATTAATTATGTTGAATAATAATAGAAATGTTTAATTTTTCAATGAAACTCATGCATAATAATTATGAACCTCTTACCTTATGTCCAGCTCTAGCAAAATTCACTTCAAAGATTGAGGTAACTGGTCCACATCCCTTTCAACTAATGACGGAATTTTTTTTTCTACTTTACAACGCTTCACCAACTTTGGCTTTCGTCATACCTTAATACTCTCACCAGAACTGGTAAACACCACTCTCTCTCGGCCCTACTTTTTCTTTAGGAGAGCAATAACATTAGTTCTTAGAAATAAACAAGGGCTTTCGGCATTTTTTAGTTTTCAAATGAACTCTTGTTATTTTTTTTCTCTAGCAATAAGCATTCTGTTATGAATTTTCACTTAAGTGTAATTTATTTGAGTTAAAAGGGATTTAACGATTTGTATGGTTTTAAAACACAAAAGAAAAAATATATTTTTAGATTTAACATTTGTATTCTTATTTTGTTTTAATTTTTAAATTCAGTATCTATAATTTCATGAGAGAAAAATGCAACACATTTAATGCAACATAGTGAACTATATTCAGATTAACCCACATACAACAAAATCTATGAGACCGTCATTTTTCTCACTAAAACCGAAACCTTGCTATAATAAGGTTTCAAAACGTTACTATTTTTGATAGGGGCTTTAAAATCTCACTTAAGTAAGCTATCGAGGGGTATGGGGTTTATCATTCTGTGACACAAGAAGGGAGGTTGCAAGAATTGCAGCATCATACACCCCAAAACAACAATATGGGGGAATTTAGCTTAACAACATTTTATAAAAAATTATACTAACCAATATTAAAGTTTATTTTGAAATTATAAGGTTGGATACACTTCGGCTCGAAGAAAAATGTGCTTTTTCCCAAGTTTTTACTAATCTTGTGCTTTACATATTATTGGTAGGAGAGTGGGACACATGACAAAGTGGGGAAGGAGAATGGTAAAGCGTGATACTTTGTGACATAGGAAGGGGTAAAAATGAGGAGAAAAGGTATGGCATCATTTATGGACAGTCCCTTTTTAAACGACACAAAATTGAACAAATGATGCGATGAGAGCTTTACTGAAAAATACATTGTGTTGATTTTCGTAGGGGAAATTTTTTTTAAATGTGAAAAGCAATATTCTACCCTGGATATTGTAAAATGGCTAAAGCATTTTGTTTCCTGTATAAAGCATTAGTATAGCTTATGAAGGGATTTGAGACAAGAAAATTAGAAATAAAAAAGCACTAAAAAGCACATTATATATGAAAATAAGTTAATGAGTTTAACTTTGAATATAAATTAAGCAAAGATAAGTATGAAATAGTAAATCTAATTTATTCTTTAATTAAAAAAATGATTTACAGAGCCATTCAGCTCTTCTGGTGACATAGTTTTCTTTCTTAAAGGTATTGTAAACTATAAGGTATGCAATTCAGACTTCAGTTCTTAATATTTTTGGATTTTTTTCCTACAAATGAAAAATATAATAACTTAAATCTATTAATTTTGATTAATTTAGTATTTAATAATCTATTTCATGTAAATATGACTATTTCATCAATGGGTAATAAATACTAATCTTCATTCACATAACAGACCATCGGTAGTTTATATAGTTCATACATATAGTAGTTTATACATAACTAACAATCGATAAAAATAAATATAATATATTTAAATCAGGTTTTATATAAAACCTTAAAAACAATCTAAAACGATTCTGTACACTATTAAAAGTAGTTTCATGTCACTGATACCATGAGAACTCAATCAACTTGTTTCACACGAGTGTAGGACACGGAATCATTGTCTTCAAAGTCTTGATTGCTTAGGTACCTCTCAAGCCAACGACCTGCGTATTTTCCTTTGAAGAAACGTCTTAAAGATCTACGCAGTTGTCTTTTTGGAAACACTCTACCTAAAACATGTAACTAAATTAACTAAAAAGAAAAAACTATTCAATGCAAAATTCTATGGTTAATGAAGTAGAATATAAATACATTCACGATGCTTCATTTTTAAAGTTAACCCTTGATTTTTCTAAGGAATAAATAAAATTTCTTCTAAGGCAAGCACAAAAATGTATAATTTCAAAATTCTAAAAATAAATTATACATTTTTCTCTAATCACAAATACTATTGTTGAATACCTATAAAAATAAAATTCAATCCGTGGGTTTATTTTAATTTTTAAAGAAAATTTTATTTTCTAAGTCAAATTTTCAGAAACCGTTTTGGGTAAAAAAAACTCCCAAACAATCTATTTCAGTCGCAGTGGTAGTTTTAGAGCAGTTTTTCCCCGGGGGGCAATAGGATTTTCTAATGGGGGTAATTTGAAAATAGAAAATTTAGGAAGATTTTGGTGAGGGATTGGCTGAAAAAGGTTGGGAAACACTGTTTTACAGCAAGAATACCTTTCTGTTTAAGAAATACTAGAATTCAAACATATTTCTGTTTATCTTTCTCTCTTAATTTACTTTAAACCAGCAATAAATAATAGGTAAGCTCTTTTACAAATATATGCTACGTTAAAAGGATAAAGAAGGGATAATACATAATTTCCGTACTCGTTTTCATGCCAGATTACTTAGAAGCCAAAATAATTTACATCTGTTTGAAAAATATTTTTGTTTCAATGTAACTTAATATATTTAAAATCAATGTACTTACACATATTGAAAACAGTAACCTTTACTTTAGGCCTCACTGATATGATTGGAATACACATTTCAAGTTTTCGTTTTTGTCACCTAGAAGCGAATATCCTTATATGTGTTAATTCTCTTACCTGGCATTTTTCCTTTACACTTGTTGACTTCCTATTAACTAATTGCTGTAAATGATCAAATAAGAGATGTTTCCGGGAGGGTTTTGTGTCTTAAAAATACAAATTTAGTTAAACTTTAAATATATTCAAGTCGTTTTTAGCCTATTTGCTTAAAAATAATGTGTATCCAAGTAGTTTTTTTATAAGTTTAATGTTACTGACTTATTGTTTAAAAATTCTAGATAATATAATATTTATTTTAATTTTAAAGTATTCTATGTAATCAATTAATCATATATACATTTATTTCATTCTTAAATCATCTAGTTAAATTATTACAATATTAAATATGTCTAGTTGTTGGGTTTCTTTTTTGCATATTATTTTGTTCTTGTTTCCTTTGTCCTTTTTAGTTAGCCTTCTGTGTGATAAACGGAACGGACCACCTCTTTAACCACCTTGCTACGTCACTGGAATTAATCAAGAAGAAACTAAACGAATTCCATTCTAATTCCTACTTAAATGGAACATTGATCATGTTTATAAACATAGTTTATAAAGATGACAAAATTTTAGTGCAATGGATATAAAAGAAAAATAGAAAAAAAAAATACTACCATCTATATACATTTTAAGCATGATATTTAATTAAAAAGTCTTAATCCAAGTTTATTCAACTCAAAACTAGTGGAGCTCACAGCTCAATGAAAAGGATATTAAATTTCTGATATGACTTAAAAACTACTTTGATGTGCATTTTCTCTCATTTAAAACAAAAATACAATTTCCAGACAATCTAGAAAAATTCTGAAGAGTGTACTGACTATTTTAAGTGCTCAATAGTCAAAAATTTGCATGATAAATATGACTTATATTAATAAGTAACATATTACCTCAGAATATGAATAAAAAACTTATTTATCCTAATTATTTTTTGAGAGAGAAATCAATTCACATAAACAATGAAATGAGTGAGTCCAGTTCTTAAAATTATTCCCATCTAGTTTATTGTCAGACTATCAGATATTCTGGAAACTGGAAAATAATCCATTATCTCCCAGCAAAATATGCCGTTTCCTCTATACCCAAGGTTGCACTTGCAGAAAGGATGTTTGTCTTTGCTTCGTTTGCAAGTAGCGTGTTGGCCACAGTCATGGCTGTTGGAACATGTGCTCAGTAAATACGCATCTTCCTTTTCGTACTCCATATCTCTGATTGATTTCTTTTCACTCGTTGAGATCTGAACAAAAAAAAATATCATATTTTAGAAATTATAATTAAATTAGATGCTTTATATGTCTTGAATTATAAGCGGACATGCTTTCTTTTATTCCCTCTTTTTATTTAAATTTTGATTAATGGTTGTGACTATTCTGAAATACTAGGGATGACTTGTACCTGGCAATTCCAGCAATCAATATGAAGCTTTGCACACTTATTCTTCAGGGTAAAAAAAGGTCCCTCTGATAAGGAGGAATTGAAGATGGCGTCCAAGATGGCCCCGATATTAAATTTAGCCAATATCAAATTATTAAAGTCGATTTCTAAGGTTTTCAACTATGCAGATTTAAAAAATTATCATTTAGAAGCTCTAATTTTTTTATCTCTCTGGAAAAGAATAATTCTAGGCGGTGGCCGAAAATAGAGTAATCCCTTATATAGTTGCTGTTTTAGACAATTTTTATGTGTTTTAACTTTTTAAGGCGTATAAAATAACATTTTGACCATTTTGAGTGTTCAACCTATCCCAACTTTTCCTTATAAATAGGGTGATATTTTCAATTATGAAAATTAGATTTCTAACAATTTATGCCGATTTACGTAGACTCTTTATGGCCATACTAGTACTCTAACTCCATATGCTCTTTACTATTTCCACTCTCTTTCTCATTTATTAAATATTTCATACCCGCGTTTCTAATAAATATCTCCCTAACTAACCTCTATCTTACTCATATATTCTCACATATCTTCTTCTCATTCTCTCTGCTTATCTCTTTCTGGAGCTCTGGCGCATAATATCCTAGTGTGGATAGTGCGCCATAAAACACTAACCAACCAACCAACCAACCAACCAACCATCTTTCTGGAGCTCTTTCATGTGCTCTATCTCTATTCTTCCCAACATTCTCACTTCATTTTCATTCTATCTGTTATTCTTTTTTTTTTACCTCATTTTTAGTTAGGGCTCTCGGCCAAAAGTTAAGTGAAAGAAGTTGAAAAAGAAGGAAGAAAGAATTAATAAAGGTCTGTTCAATGTTGATTATGAACATTTAATAAACAACTGAACTGTGCGCTAGGGAGATATTTTTCCTAATATAAACCACAGCATTTATAAAAGTAAAAAGTTAAGTTTTAATTAATTGCACAGGCCTGCGAAATTTAAATTTTAGAAAAATACAAAAGACGTTTTAGGTGATTTGTATGTTATTTGGTATGCTGATTTCGAAAATGATCTCCACTTCTATCCATCACGTCAGGATTTTTTGTAAAATCAATCTAGTAGATATTTTTGTTAAAATCCTATTTCAAAAGGAATTCTGGTTATGTTAAAATGTTATATTTTTAGTCACTTTTAGCACGACACTACACATGACTTGCGCGTATGGTAGAGAGATTGCGAAAAGGAGGTGTCACAGAGTGATATTATGTTAATTAACCATGGTGTAATTAATGTCAGGCAAGCAGGAAAGAAATTCAGCGTGTAAAAAATTTTTTTATCTCCGTATTTTTTTCATCTCAGGCCTGTGTTATTTTTGCACTTACCTTGTCACCTTTACTTTCTATAAACAATTTTTGCAGAATATTGAACTGTTTAGGTTGAATCTGCATGGCTTCATTTACTGTTCGGGATAATCTCTTGATTCTTTTTTCCCTTGTGATTCTGGGTATCTTCGTGCATTCAAAGCCGTCTCCGAAATATTCAGGTTTACAATAGCAAAAGCCTTCGGTTTTCTGCAAAGCAATTGCAAATTACATTACACATTAATGTCATTATAAATTACTTATAATTATAATATACTAACTTGGTATAATTCGCTTGTAGCTTGATACAAGCTTTCGACAATAGTACAGTAGTCAGTGGATTGTAACTCGCAAGCCACATGCGGTTCATTAGCTAAAATTAACAGCGGTTCTTCAACTCTCGATAAATTTTTAAAGGAGTGGAAAAAATAAACTGATAAGTTGTAAGCTTTAACGAATTTCTTTTAAAAAAATTGACATAAATAAAACTATGACCCAAATATCGTATGAAGAAATTTAATTGTAAGTCAACAGGTTTATGTTTTTTAAAACTTATTTTTATCTCTATAAAAATCTAGACAAAACCTTGAATTCTATCCAAAAACTAAAAGCAAATCTTAACTAGATAAATGAACACTTAAAACAAGATTTACAGAAGTTACGTAACACGTTTCGAGGGTCATGTATTCCTGTTTCAAGGGTCCTGTATTTGAAAGGGGTCTTAACATTTGTAACAACGCCCAACATGCACTTGGAATGCACAACATGCACAACTTTATTTCCACTTCAGTCACAATACTTATAAAGGCATATCTTCGACTGCAAATTTTTATTTAGTAGTAATAAAAAAAATTTTAACAAAGTATTAAGTAGTAACGAAATTAAATTAAAATTTGAAATTGGGGTATAATTTAAGTTTCATTTAAGTTAAGTTTTCGACGCCTTTACCCTTTCAATCCTAAGCTGCCTGAGATTACCATTGAATTCTATGGAAAATTAGGGGCGGCTAGAACTAAAAGAGTTAAACATGAAGGAAGAGGTATAACGGTATCAAAATTGTAGGATTTAATACGTGAATAGCCCTTACCTAGCTTCCTACAAACCGCATTTGAAGAAATATTTCATTACCATTAAAACTGCAGCGAAGCAGTCTTCACAGACTCAAACACATTATCTTGGGAAATACTTTTTAGTTGGCCTTTATAATCTATTTGAAATACTTAAAGTGGTGATTGCTTGAAGTTGCATCTTTCATATCTATTGTCGAGCAGTTTGAAAGGACTCACCTCGTGATCTACCCTTTTCCGTTTCGGGCGGACGCAAATCGCTCCCGTGCCACAGTCGGTGTCTTGGGAGCAGTTGGCTTGAGCACCCGGAGCTGAAAAATCGTCCGAGATGACAGTGGCCATGGGATTCACGAAATGAGTTTCACTGAAGAAAAAAAAAGTTTATTCTGATAAGTTGACTTCATAAAAAGGTTTGTAGTTTGAGGGAAGGGAAATAGTCACACGTGCCTACCCTGTAACCCCATGCACAATGTCACCTGACCTTTCGCATGTCCCTATTAGATTTCAACCCAAGCACCACAAAAGTATTGGACAAGATTAAAAATTTCGTAGAATACAAAATATTGTATTGTGGTATTAGCCAATATTTCAAAATATTGTGCAAGTTTAAAAAAAACAATAGAAACAGTTTAAATAACAATCTAAATTATTATTCATCTATATTGTATTGTGGTATTAGCCAATATTTCAAAATATTGTGCAAGTTTAAAAAAACATTAGAAACAGTTTAAATAACAATCTAAATTATTATTCATCTATTTATATAATGTATAAGAACTATTATTGTTTATAAAAAATTAACAACGAGGTTAAACTGGTTTAAAAGTTCCATCTAAGCATCGACCTAACAAAATATATTTTTCATTACTTCAAAAAATTTAATTCGCATACATTAAAAACAACTTTTTTTTGGTAACCAACCCAGTATAACAGACATTAATTTTGTTATAGGATTACAGCCCATACCACTTATTTCATGGATTTCTCTTTTTATAATTATTATGTAATTACATCCCAGCATTATATCAACTCAACTCAAGCTATACAAAAAAAAAATGAAAAAAAGACAGGAATCCCCCACTTTAGATACAAACATTAGGTAAATTAAGGTAATTTTCAGAAATAAACTTGGCAATGGCATAACAACATAAAAGTTGTTTTTTTTGCAGACTATCTACAATGAAGGAAAAGCTCGTTCTACAGAGAAATCAGAGTTGTACAGAGAAGTCCAACTCAATTCCATAGTCCATTTTTTATTACTTCATTTAGTTCATTACTTCGAATCAATAATATTTTGGAGCATAGTTTTATAAATCATTTTTAATCAAAGGAGATCCATTAAAACTAAACAAACCATTCTATATAATTTAAATTAATACACAAAACTGTTCCATATTTTGTTGTATCACTGAATGTATTTGTTGTATTACAACAGTTCCAGATATGACAAAATGTTTCTATATACTCACTGCGGTATTTCGTCATCCAGAGTGCCATCGCCTTTTTCGCTCAGATCAATCAGTTTCTCGATAGACATGAGTCTCGAGTCAAGGTTAGAATCGTCTTCCACGAAATGAAAGGGTATCCATCGAGGATGCAATCGTTTTCGATAAGGTGCATTCCTCTTGCAACCTAACAAATAAAGGTCAAACAAGGTCTGAAAGGGAGATTAAATAAGCTAATTCTATTATACTCCTTGTACTTAGAATAGGAGAATCAATGTCATGCTAATTTCATGCTATTCTCAACACTTTTCATCCTCTCTCCGTCACCATGTTTTCTCGGTAGATTTTATTTTTTTTTCTACGCGAAGACAGCCCGTTTCAGTGTGAAATAAAATTTTAAAATACAAAATTTCACTCGCCAATATTCAGTTGGTGAGCGGAAATTTCGTGCCCTGCTTTAACTGATGTGTAAAATAAAAACTGTTGTTTATATTTTCCGCATTGTTACCAAGCCAACTAGGTATAAGACGTGACCTTGATAAGCCTATTCTGTTCAAGAAATATAAAATGTACAGAAATTTTAAGTTAAAAAATTAAAATTAAGAGAGCTTAAAACTAAGTTAGTGGAGAAACTCAATTTCAATTGTTCTAAAATCCGAATCTTTACACATTATTTAATGTAAGGCATTCCGGATATAAAAGTCGAAACTCAGCATCGGTTCAAATTTTCCCCCTTTAAAGAATCTACGCGTGTATTTATCATGCTGAGATCGCCTTCTTTTTTCTCTAAAGGTACGAAAAGATCATTCTCAAATGATACTCTTTGCTATTACCTCCTTTTCTAAGATGACTAGGTACAGATTTTAATCTTTTTTTTCTTGATTTGATCCTGTAATATTCCATCATTCGTTCTGCTTTCGCATCTTGCAAGCATCCTCCACGAAAAGTGTGACGTCGATACTGTTTGGAGGACCTTCTCCTCACTCTACCTGACTTTTCGGTATCTGAATGGGTGCAGAATGCATTATTTTAACAATGTATAAAAAATAATCATTTTTAGAGGTATATTATCATAGAAGCACCAGAAAGACTGCTTTTATACATAGGTCTGGTATTGAATATGGACAAATACAGTTATTGCACCTAATATGGTGAACTTTAAACTAAGGCATATGTGTTTTATAAACTTTCCTATACCATAAATTATCGTACACAGTTGAAGACTAGACATCAAAAACGAGCTAACTAAGTGCCCAAACTAAAAAAAATTACTTAGACTCAAAAACCAATCTAAGTGACATCACTAACAACTTTATTTAACTAGCTAACTGCCACGACCATGATTAGTAGTTCAAAAAAAGCCTGAAAGATTACTTGATAAGTTTCCTATGAAGAATCAAATTTAAAATGATCGAATACGGAAAACTTACTTTTTGGCTCTTAGCTCGTTTTTTATGTCTAGTCTTCAATTTAACATTCCAATTTTAATTTAATGATGTACAGTGTACAGTACACAAACCAGCCATAAAATAAATGTGGAGCTCTAGTATGAAATAAAAACCGAGAAAAGAATTTAAAAAAAAACTTACCATTTTGTTTCAAGAAGAACCTCCTTTTGGCCACAGCGATGTTGTTGGATGAATACACAGTGCAGGTCAAGATTCCTTGATGCTCCCTTCTGAACTCCTTCACGACCACCAACCTTCCGCTCCAGCTCACTTTAAAGTTGCTGGGCAACGGAAGTATTTGACCGTTTGGTTTTTCCAGTCTCCAATCAAAGGCGAGATCTCCGTTCGCTGGGAGGCTCAGGTATTCCTCGAGGTTGATGTTCAGTTCCTCTCCAGGGTAGATCTTTTTAAATTCTGTGAAATGAAAAATCTCTTTGTCGTATAATTTTATTTAGAAAAGCATAAGTGGTTCACCAACCAAAGAAAATGTTCTAAAACGGTGGTTCTCGAATTTTCTAATAGGAGCATTTTTCGGAGGAGAGAAAAACTTCACCTCAGAGTACTACTCGGCGAAAAGAAATTTTATTTCACTTTGCCCTGTATAGTGTAGTATTTATTATTTGCACTTTTCAAGACATGTGTCTATGTTTTGCACCCCTTCCCCTATTCGGGAGATATATTATATAAATACATTTTACATTCGTCAAGAGATAAATATTGCACTTTTGTCCGGATTCTAGAACTGCGGATAGGGTTTGTAGTTCCAGTTTGTCAAGTGATTTTAAATCATCTTTAAAATTTCTTACTTCTTGCCCCTTCTAAAAGTTTTTGCTATAAATTTGGAATCATCCTGAAATTTTTAAAAATTTTATTAAATATTAATTTATATACATAAAAACTTACCTATTGCAGATACCTCGATCCTGAACACTAATCGTTTAATCAACTTTTTCTCCCGCTTGCCGCTTTTCTTGATGTCCAGGAAGACTTTGGCCACTATGGCATTTGGATCCAAATCCCCGTCAGTTACTGGATTCAGACGAAGTTCCAGACCACCACTTCCCATAACCATATTCCATGGCAGTCTGTCTTGAGTTGTGAAAAGAAAAACGAAGAAAAGTTATGTTGATTTTGAAAATTTCTCTTTTAGGTTAATCAAACGCGTATTAAAATTATGTACCCAACTTACATTTTAAGCCCAAAGGTTATCCTATGCTTAGCATTAAACAATTCCCTCTAAGTATTACAGAAAAAGGGCTTTACTCAAAAAAACAATAAATGCCAACTAACCTAGGTCTCCCCTATCATTTATTTCAGAATATTTTTATTACATATTAAACTGATCTAATGTGAATTTTAATTTTAGAAAAAATACAATTTTCATTGGATAAAATCAATTAAGAGATAAATCAATCGTTCCTCTTCTTAATTACTTAATCTGTTAAAATTGAACACAAGTAATAATAATCTTATACCAGGTTCTATTAGAACTTCTAAATCGTGTTTTTTCATGGGTTGGTGGTACGTTCTCGTCCATTGAATTTCATTAGGACCTTCAAAATGGAAATTATTAATATTTATCCCTAACGTAAGTGTTTCTCCGACTGTTTGTTCAATCCAGCACGTTCCATTTTTTACGTGGTCACACGAAGTTCCGTAGCTGACAGACAAATCGTCGAGTTCGGATCTAAAAGAAAATTTCTGTTTCAATATTTAAAGGAAATATAACAAAGACTCAGTAAAAAATACGTGGCACATGAACAAAACTACGAAGTGGCAATAGGTGGACAGAATTAGGCAATCCCCCAGTGATAATAAAGGTAGTCTTGAATTCTCTGAGGTAATCCTGAAACTCCTATTTTTTCAAATCATAATTAAAGAGTAGTTTCTTTTTACAAATAATTGATCGTGGTACCAAATCAGGGGTCAAAGAAGTGTATGAATATTATATATGTTCTGAACCTATCCTATCCAATGAATTTATAGACTAGATAATTTTTAGTTTTTATTTACCAAGAATTGACAACAAAGTTGTAGGGACAAGTCAGTCAAAATCTGCCCTTGCCAAATTGGCCATCAGGTGCTCTTCATCTCCATTAGATTGAAAAATAGCACTATTATATTGCGCCTTTTATATTTTAGTAATTAAAAATCATAATCATTATTATAATTTCTTATCAGTAAAAATAGTTACTATTAAGGTAATGAAAAATTACAATAGCTTACGGTTCATAAAAAGTAGGTTGAATTAGATCGTCACTAAAATAATTGTTTTCTTTCGATGTGTCATCTAAGTCGACCTCGAGATCCACTGTAGTTAAATCCTCATCAGAAACTCTGTCTATCGTATAAGCTTCTTCATTTCCCACAGTTTGATCTTCTGAAATGTCATCGTCATTATCATAATCAGTTGTGGTTTCCTCAAAGTTTGTAGCAAATGCCTCCTTTGAATCGTCTTTAGAATTTTCTAAATTTATTTCTTCAGAATTTTCATCCGAGTCGCTTTTAATTTCAGTATCATACAAATTAAAAAAATTGCGAAGAACCTCAGGGAGAGGCATCTTATTAGTAGTAGAGTTCAATAAATCATTAGTTGGCTGAGACTTTTGTTCAGGATCTGATTCAAACGTCTCTGAAAGGTCATTGATTGTAGGAACGTAATTATTAGACACCGAAAAAGTATCTTCGATAGGTTTCCATGAAGTTAGTTGCATTTCATACTCATCTGAGAGGACCAAACTTAACTCATAAAAGCTGATAACTACAACTACCCTTAGCAAAAGCATTTTTCACCTGAAAAAAGTAAAATGTGTAAACTAAAAGAAAGTATTTCTGTCATCTTGAGAGGTAAACTATCGTTTTCTACAGCTACGCCATACAAAACTTGAAATTCTTGTTCAGGTTAAAGCACCATTCGAAGGCATTCAAATACATTGGTTATTTTTAACAGGATGACAACGGAACGGTATCAAAAATCGTAATTACAAAAAAGCAACGAAGTTTTTCTTGAAATAGAATAATCTATTCAAAATACTTTTTCAACTTATTACATTTTATAACTTGAAATTTGATGATTTTGCACAAGGAATGGGATTTTCGACTCAAATTTTAATTTTAACACAAAGAACATGGGAACATAAAAATTTTTAATATTTTTTTTTAAAGAAGAGTAACTCTTTTTCTTTACAACTGTGGATAAAGATATTCCTTTAAGTTTATTACTGTTCTAGTGAAAAGAAATTTCTACACCTCATCTTTTCCATTGGTACTACTTTCCAAATTATCGTAACTATTTTTTCAAACAAACTAGATTATCACAAATAAATTAGTAAAAAATGCATCAGACTGAGAATCAAAACCAGCAAATTACCGACAGCAAAAAGCCTTAAAGATTTTGACAATGAAAACCTCGAAAAATATACTTTTAGAAGGATGGAATCAATTATGATGTCTAGATTGATTTTAGTCACCTTGTCCTTGAGTCTTTCTTCCCCCAGTTTCCTTAAAGGATTTTGCTTGCAGTTTTAAAATGGATAATTTTTTAGAAATTGAAATACATTTTTTCTTTTCTCAACATTCTTTTATGTTTACATCAATTGTACCTACTTTTACCTCCTTTTCTGGTTGAATTACTCCGTTACTAGGCAAAACAAATAGGTAATTTCCTCACAAAAAAAGGAAAATGTTCTAAATAATTGAAACTGCCTCAATTAAAATTGCGTACATCACCAAAAGGTTCCGAAATTCAGGGAGGTTTACGTTTGTGGAAAATCATGTTAAAATTCTCTGTCATTAGATGATAAATAATAATTCATAATGTAATAATAATGGGTTCAACTCCGTTAGAGTCCCTGCTAAATATCGCCCGGTTCTTTTAGACAACAAAAAGTAGAAACATTCATAAATAATTTCAAACTCCTGAATTAAAATGTTTAATTAGATCAATAACTATTCAGTTTATTAATAAAAGTCAGAAAAATTTGTTGATATTTGGATATATTTAGCAATTTGGATATTGGCGATATTTAGCGGGGACTCTAACGGAATTGTTATAGTAAATATTTAGAAAAAATATAATGGTTAATGAAGTTTACCTTAAGAGTAGCTACACGAAAGTTCATCCGTTTATGTTGAAAAAGAGAGTTTCTATTAATGTTGGTTTCAACCCGGGCCTTGCAAGCCCCCGGCGAGCATACTCGCGGGTTGTTTTATTTTTTATAACATAAAAGATGAGGAGAAGATCTCTGATAAGCGGGATGAAATTGCGTTAAGTTCGCAAAATATCGCAAATTTGGCGCTTGCATTAATACGCGATTTTAAAAACAGAAAAAAATAACTATTTTCAGGGGAATAAAATAATAAGGAGGGTTCATAATACTGTCACCATATCGTATCATATTGCCGATGATAAATAATTAAAAATGATGGTGCTTGACATCATCTGTTGCGACTTGTTTACATTGTAACAAATAAAATGCATGAAATTCCGTGCAAAACACACGAGTTTCTGAAAATTCTTTAGTTTGTTTAAAAATTTGACATTACCTTTAATTCTGCTGCCCATTGATCAAGGAAATTTTCATCATAAGTTTTGTAGTACTTGATTTTCAACATGAATTCTGGTGATAAGTTACGGAACAGGAACTAATAATTGAAGATGAAAAGCGTTTTGTTTTGTTTTTGAAGCTGTCCACAAACCAGTACGTTTTTACCAATGGGTTAGGTTTCTTTTTTTATTAGTCTTGATTGGCGTTTTGGTTAAAAACTACCTGGTTTTTGAATTTAATTTAGTTAATTTTTAATTATAAGATAAAATATTTGTGTCCTGTTTGCCAAGTTGTCAAAAACTACCACCAGAGAGCGATCTTCAGGCTTACACGACTCCGCCCTCCCTGACTCCGCCTTCTAACATTTCACTTAATTTCGCAGAGTCTAAGCTCAAATGTCATACCCTTCGGAGAGTAACTCTCTATTACAATATTTACCAACACAGTTCAGGATGCGCGCTGTTATGGTTTTATGTGTTGTTACTTGTTAGTTACAATTTTCTACATCTTCCAAATAAATAAGTTTAATATGCCAAGAAAAAACACATTTTAAGGAATATTGTGGTTTTATTTAGTATTCTGAACCCTTATTTTTTCAATGAGTATCAACACTTTAAGTAGATTGGTGGATTACTCGTCTGACGAGTCAGAAAACGAAGTTAATGACGAGCAAACGCCATCTGATAGTCTTTTAAAAGACAATGTTGATGAAGAGAATGCTTCTAAAATTTCCCAATGGTAGTGTCCACTCCCATGTTATTGTAAATACACTCAAACCTGTTTTTGTGCGGATATGAAAATTTCAATCAAATTGGAATATAGAACTAAAATCTTGTATATCTAAACCCGAGACATAAACAAGCGTCAAGTGAAACCACAGTCGTAGCAAAAACTGATCACTGGATACAGGGTAAATGAAAAAGTCATTTCTTAACATGTCCAAATATACAGGGTGTTTCAGATAAATGTTTCATATCTTCTAGGGGAGGTAGGGTACATCAAGATGAACAAGAATCGGTATAGAAAGGGGGGTCGCAAGTGGGGTCTAAGGGGTGAAAATTAGCAAAAAACCTTGCATATCTGGTCAAAAAGGGATACAATTGTTCGATTCCGGTATTTTTTACATTCAACTTATTCAAATGGTTCCTGTAAAAATCAGATGCAAGTGTTTATTCTAATCAAAAACAGACCAATAAATGAAATATTAATGCATTGTAAGTTGATAGACTGCAATAGAAAGTGTCACGACAAAAACATCTTAATACTAGAGTTTTGTTGGTTGTTTGGAGTTATGGCACAAAGAACTAAAGTCTGAGCAAGGGACAATTGTAACTTTAATCTACCAACTACGCATGACGCATGCCTCATTCAATTATAGGTCTGTTTTTGACTAGAATAAACACTTGCATCTCGTTTTTACATGAAAAATTTGAATTGGTTGAATGTAAAAAATACTGGAATCGAACAATTGTATCGCTTTCTGCCCAGATATGCGAGTTTTTTTGCTAAACTTCACCCGTGATTTTCACCCCAAAGACCCCCTTTTCTATACCGATTCTTTTTCGTCTACTCTCTCTACCTATGTGAGACTATTTTATGTAGTCCCTATTCACCGCATTAAAAAAACTTTTTAATTGTGTTGTAAGAGCTATTTTTTATAGCTACTCGTGAAATTTTGTGCGATTTTTTTCCGTGTTTTCTTTTATGCCCTCCCTATCCACCACACAAACATAGGTTTGAGTGTACAATTGATTTTTGATGTCATTGTTCCTTAAAATTTTGAAATAAATAATTAGCCTAAATTGGAATACTGTAGACCAGTGGTTCCCAACCTTTTTACCACCACGGACCGGTCAACGTTTGATAATTTTACCGCAGCCCGCTGGGGAGGGGGGCGTTGATTGTTTACATTCTAGATTATTTTGATTTATTAATTTTAATTTAATTGTATTTAAACATACTTCCAAAATAAAATACAGTTACACCAAAAAATAAATATAAAGTGATTTATTATTTTATATTTATTATTAACCAAAACCCCTCCCCCCTAGCTTCTCACGTGAGATCACTTTAACTCTAAAACAGATATTTTGGTTTCGTTTACACTTTACAATGTATTGGGATTTCTCAGAAGTTTAAAATGCAGGTGATTTTTCATTTCTTTACAAAAAGAAGATTCGGACAAAGCCATTGATATTGATATACACCTCATTTCTTGATTTTTCTTTCCGTTTCGAAGAAAAATGTACTGTTTTATGGATTTTCTTTTTATTAACTTACAATTGTAACAAAAAAACTCAGACAACTGTCACCATTACTTTTGGGTAAAACAAATTAGCAACAAAAAAGAATATAAAAATTTATGGATTTCTAATGAAGCGTTTTTATTCAGTTTTCTTGGAAAAATAAGATGGTTCTCATGGGTGTCGCATGATTTATGTCACCTACCTTCGGGCCCCTTTTTTAAATAAATAAAATTTTAATGAATAGCAGATGTTTTTAATCTGGAGTATAAACCTATGAATTTAAATTCATTTTCAATGAAATGGTCGGCCCGGTACCATTTTATCAACGGACCGGGGGTTGGGGACCACTGCTGTAGACTATACCTAATATATACAGTATTTTTACATTAAATTAATTTTAGTATTGAATGGTTTTTTATATATTAAATAGTTATAAGCATTAGATCTCCCTAATTCTGGTGCTAATTAATAATTGGGCTCTTGTATGATTTAATGGCATTCATCCTGGTACCAAACAGTGCAAACAAAACAAGATATATCAGACTGTTTGAGGTAAAGGTTCTTCAACTATTTTCCCATGATCTTTCAATAACTGTCAGATTCATTGGAACAGTGTGCGAGATATTGTAATGCTCTTCAGATTGAGCTGCATGGTCATATTAATACATAAGTACTGAAGTGAAATTATGAATCCAAAGAATTTCAGCCATAGTAACTTCTTGGTGAGTGGGTTTTTTGCCAAGTACTCTAATTAGGGTAGGTGGGGGTAATTGTCCGCAGTTTTTGGTTTTGAATTTTTGTGGCCCACAATTTGATTATATTTTATCAAGTTTCTAGTATGGAATCAAAAGCTTAGAAACTAGACTATCATTTCATATTTTTCCAGCCTTGAGCTGTAATAATTTTGAGAAATAATCAACTTTTTTGACAAAAAAATGTTTCGGACATTTGCCCCATTTTTTAGGGTAAATATCTGCAGGGAAGTTATTGAAAAAATGAGATATTCATTCCAATTCAATAACATCAAAATGGAGATTTATTTACAACACTAAGACAACAATGTTTGACACTATAAAAGGTCGACTTAACAGTTGTACGTGGCAAGGAATTCCTCATTCATTTTCTCAGAAGAACTTGAGCTGCACTCCCTTAATTTTAAAAAAAAAATTGAAGCTAATGGAAAAGTCACTTTTTTTTATAAAATTTACCTATAAAACACTAACTAAACTAAAATCAGTACTTTTCTTGGAAGGGGAAAATAGAAAGAACCTTTTTTGCAACTTCTAAAATACTTTGGGAACTTTTAATAGGATTGATTGCAAAATTATACCAAATATGATTCTGTATAGTACTTGCATATTATCCTATCAATTGTTCAGCAGCCCAGCTATAGAATAGTCAATGATATTTGATAACATTTTCGGATTAAGCAGTACGGTCAATAGGATAATACATAAGAACCTATAATTAATTATGTCAATTTTTTACATACCTCAATATTTCAGGGAACCTCTGCCTTTGCCATTGTCTATACAACTTATGTATGAAAATAGCACAGATAATAACTCTGAAGATGACTCTTCTAAACATGGTGGAAAAATTAGATCCTTCCCTCATGAGAGAGGTGTTTGGGCATCTTATGTGTATATTGAATGTAAGTAGAAGTAATAATTAAACTGTGGTACATTTTGACTTGTCAGGCACTATTTTGCTGTTTAAATTACTTATGAATTAAACATATATCATATGATCATTTGTATTTAAAATGATTCAGGGTTGGGTAAATATCACAAGTATTGGATATTTTCAATGAATATAAAATTTTTCAAAAAAACCAAAAATTTAATTTATTACCAATGTGTCCAAATTTTCACAATTACATTTCTATCATTTCAATGAAGTGAATCTCAATTTCAAACAAGTTTAGTCAAGTGTTGATTTGTAAAAGGGCCTTAAAATAACCTGAATTTTTGGCTGGATTGATCCCTGACAATAAAATTGGTTCTGCACCTTTCTCTTGTTACCTAAATAAAAATATTCTAATTTGTACTTTTCAGATGAACCTGAATCAGAATTTTTAGAAATGACAACAAAATTAAAAGAACATCTCATAACCCATGGAATCAGTATGGATGTTTTTGACAGTTTTCATGTTAGTCTATCAAAAACACTCAAATTAAGACAACATTGGATTGCACCACTTGTTGATTCCTTAAAAGTGCATTTAAGGTCATTTTATAAGTGAGTATATAGCATTTGCATACTTTTAATTATTAATTTAATACATTTCTTTGAATAATTCTTAGTGAAATTAATTTTAAAGCCTTTTTTTTTTTATCAATAACCTCAACCTTTACGATATAAATACTGTACAACACTTTTTAAAAATATTTTTTTTTTTTTTAGAAATAGTGTAAAATAACTAGAAATGAAGCAGATTGAAAAAGGATAGTAAAATTTTTTTTAGCTGATTACTTTTAATAGTTTGTTTCAATAATTTTCAGGTTCAAGTTAATCTTTCAATCATTAGAAGTTTATGAAAATGAAGAAAAAACCAGGTAAGATGCTTACTTTCACATGTTCTTAAAACCTTTCTATTTTGTTTTAAATTGCTTAATTAATGCAAATTTATTGAGCTTACTCATGTGTATTAACTAACAGGAAAAATTAATATCTAAGCTTCCATCTAACTTTTATAGGAAAAAAGTATTTTCTTGTTTTTGAGTTTATGTATTTGTATTTATAAAAAAATTAAAGATATCTGTATGTGTAGAACCTTTTTAGGTATGAAAGTGCATTTTGGAATTGAAGGCTTGTTGAAATTATCTGAACAGATTGATGAATGCCTGTCTGAATTCAAGCTTCCTTGCTTTTATCAAGTATTTTTTTAAATTATTTCTCAGTAATGTAACATAGATACCAAATGATATTACATCACATTTGTTAAATTATATTAAAATATTGTTTACTTAATACTTTTAATCAAAATAGAACAAAGAAATTGTGAATTTCTTAGTAAAATATGCAATAGTATCAGCTTTGCTTTTAAAATATTTCATTCTTAAAGTGTATTTAATGTAAACATTGTTTGATATTGCCTCAATAACTTTATATTTTATTAATTTAACCTATTAGGTAATTTTTTTAGTAATTTCTATAGTACAGTAAGTACTAGTCATAGTTTTAATTTGCTATGTAATTTTACCTAATAATTGTATATTTTTGCTTAAATATGGTAAATTTTATTAGAACTGCAGCAGATACTCTTAAATTATTTTAAATGAAAGTTCTTTCAACACCCATATCTGTGAGAAAAACCCACACCCTAATCTCTTAATTTTAAGTAGCATTTGAATTTAAAAATGAATATTTGGAAGAAGCATTTTACAGTTTTAAATATCTGCAATTTAAATATAAAGGTAATACTTAGATTTTTTAAAAATCTAGCCTGTTGAGTTTTTTATATTAGCTGATTAGCTCTGTATCATTGAGGCTGTTAATTTCTGTGTTTCTAAACTTAGGATCCATCATTCCATCTGAGTTTTGCATCTTGTGTTGGAAGCAAATCCAGGGAAATAGAATTATTTTTAGCTGATTTGAATGTAAGTTTAATATTAATTTGTGAAACATTTATAATTTTTATGAATTAAAAATACAGTTGTGCTAAACTTTGTTTTTCTATTCAGGTTATTTTTCAGTCATATGTGGAATCCGAGCCCCATCTTAGAACTCTTTGGGTTTCTAAAGTATGCTTCAAAAGTGGAAATAAACTGTATGTGATAAATTTAAAATCTTGATAGTATATTTATATGAAATATTTTTGGAAATGTTACTCGTATATTTTTAAATAAAAAGTATTGTGAAACATATATGAATATTGTTATGAAATCAGGAAAGTAAACTATCTCAAAATAAAATACTAACACACAAATAATTTATAATAATCAAATAATAAAATAAGGTATAACATGCATAACATCAATTTGTGATATCCTAAATTTATTCAATTTTTGTAATTCTATTTTGTGGATGAAAAAGTTTTATTTCATGAATGTTAACTTTTTTTTAGGCATCAAATTGTGATAAAATTTAAACTAATTATTAACAATAAATAAATTTAAAAATTCTGTGCTATGTTTTTACTAATAGAAAAAAAAAACCATTTAGAAGTTAATAGTATTAGAGAAAAATTTTAAGAGAGTCAATTTTACCACCATGAACTTATTTTTCTTTATTGTTTTGCACATGATCATCCAACAGGTTTTTTAGACAGCATTCTTTCACTAAATTTATCTCCAATGACATCTTTTTTCATTAATTGCTGAAGAGATTCTGGGATAGTTATGCTTCCATCATAATTCTGATTATTCTCAAAAATAGAAATAAGGAGTCTAGGTATAGCACCAGCTGTTCCATTCACAGTGTGACAAAATTTAACTTTTCCTGAAGGCAAAACATATTTTATGTCCATTCGGCGACTTTGGTAGTCTGTACAATTTGAAGCACTTGAAATCTCTCCATACATTTTCTTACTTGGCATCCAAGCTTCAATATCAGTCTTGCGATAAGCAGGCAAGCCAAGATCACCAGCAGGCATATCAAGTATCAGAAAATGCAGATCCCAATCCGAAAATATTTCCTTCTGGATAGTAGTAAGTTCATCAAACAGTTCTTCACTTTCTTTACCAGTTTCATTTGCAGTTATTCCAAACATTTCTACCTTTGTGAACTGGTGAACTCTAAAGAAAAGGTTATATTAACAGAAATTAGTGGTCTATTTATTTATATGAAAAAGTTTTGATAGTGAGTTGCACATTACAAATATACTGATATTTTTTGCCCATAGAAAGTTATGGAGGAACCTGGAGAAATGCTTATGCCCAAATAGAACTTGGGAACAAGGGAGTGAAAGGAAAGTTCAAAGTTAAACTTCCTGCCTTTCAAATGTAGGCTAATTCTATAATCATACAGAACATTTACTACTTGGGATTGAGCTATAAAGTGAGACTCAACAAAAAAAAGAAAATGTTTAACTACTATGGATAACACAAGAGTAGGTTAAGTCTCCTCCATGTAGTCTCTCTTTATTTTCAACCTATATACTTATTTACAAGCTACTTAAATTCATATTTTACAGGATATTTTTAAAAATCATTGTTTTAAATTAAATATCACACAGATAAAGATAATGAAATTTTCCAAATGTGTGTGTAATTTTCTAATTAAATTGAAACATTATAAAACTACTAAATCGTGAATAGAAAGTCACATTCGGTAAAATTTGTCACAATTTCATTTAGATATACCAAACAAAAAAGCTTTTATTATACTTCACTCTTGCTTTTATTCATACACCAGGATTACCATGAAATCATTTCGATTTTAGAATTCAATAAGGATAACAAAAATTAAAATTATGAGAAAATAAATAGCCACATGAGTTCTTAATATTTTTACCATCTAACCTGAATTCAATTACATACATTAAGTTTTGCTTGGTTGGTAAATTTTTTATGGAGTAAATATTTGTATTATATGCTTATGTTAAAAGTTACACATTTACCTGAATATTCCTTTCTCTGTTTGATGTCTATTTGCTTCAGCTCGATAGCATCTACTAACAGCACAGAATTTAAGAGGAAGGTCCGATATATTAATAGTTTTTCCAGCATGAAAAGCAGCTAAAGCCATCTCAGAGGTGCCAGATAAGCAAGCTTCTGGAGCCCAATCATTTTCTATGTTATAAATCTTAAAAAAATACAATAAAAGTTAACAGGATGCTTGCAAAGTCTTCAATAACAGTGATCAATTAACAATTAATAAATTAACCATATGATGGTCACTAAGGTATAACTGTTTGGCACGTTTCAATTATAAGGAAGCCACAAATCTTCAGTTGAAAACTGTTGGTTATTTCTATCAAGCAATAAATTAATAGTCTTAAAAATTAATATTTTTTTTTTTAGATTTCACTTATAATTTCAAATAAAAGTGCCAAGTGGCTAACACAAAGTAGAAAAGTAAATCTAGCTTTTCATTGAATTACCATTAATTAACCTAGTCAGATTTGTATAAGTATAGTAGTATATAATAATGTTAGAACCTATTTCACCTAAATTAGATGACTCAGCTTTTATATGGATACTTAGATGATAAGTCCAGCTTTGCATAGGCAAAGCTTGTATAACTTCAATAACTGTTCTAAACATTTGGCTTTAAAATGTCTACATCATAATTTAATACTTCCAGGAGGAGATTAGACAAAATTTCATCAAATATGTGGCTTTCTCTTTTATAAATTAAAAAATGAGTGCACAAACCAAATTTAAATCAGTGGAGTGGAAATAGAAAGAGTGGAAATAGAAAAATTGTCGATCTGATGCTGAAGAAACTCCCCAAAAAAATATATAACAAGTTTGGAAGACATAAGATTTGTCTGGGGAATAGGAATGTAAAAACTTCTTAAAATCTGAAGTTTTGTGTTCAAAATACAAACTACTGTGTTATACAAAGTATAGAGAAAATAGGTTGTAGTTTTTAAAAATAATTAAATAAATTTTTGCATTGAAATGATTGTGTTATTTGGTTATGTATGTGTTTATTTTGTAATAAGAAAAAGTAAAAAGCCATAAAAGGCTTACACCATAACCCTGTGAGTCCCACTGGGGTAAAAAGTGGTGCATCTATGCCCTAATTTCCTACAATAGATTATTTATTTCAGTAATTTATAAAACATTTCATTGATACCATATTGAATGTTACTAATCATGATTATGAGGATTTTCATACAATAGTAATTTGATTACGAACAATTTGAAAAGCTTCAACGCACTATTTTAAACTTCACACTATTTTTCTACTGCTCAGATGACTTGTAAAATCAGCTAGTTCTGTTCAAAAATGTTTTATAGGGTTGCTTTGTTCTTGTTGTTGCACGCCCCCATTGGCCAGCAGTGCTAGACCAGGTCCATGACGTCATATACCCTCAAAAAATCCAACACCGTCAAAGGATCGTCAGCTAAATCCTGTTTGGAGAGCCCTAAGCACGCAAGGATGTGATGAGGCGAAGCCTGCTCAGTAGAACAGTTGGTACAAATTTCAAAGCTCCTGGATCCTTCAGAAAATTTCATTGATTTAAGGTGGCCACTTTGAAAGCGGGCAAGAATAGTTTGTGATTGTAATGCAAGATTTGAATCTTGATAAACTTAATAATTTCGTTTTCTTGATTATAGGATGAGTAACAAGCACTAAAGGGGTTCTGGGAGAATCCCGGACCTGGAAAAAATGCCCGAACCTACGAACCTGGTTCGGGGGAAGCCCCTGTCAGCTCCATAGGAGCAATACATTAGGTTCGGGGGAAGGTTAAAACTTTTTCCAGGTCCGGAGAATCCACAGGGAATTTGGAAATTCAACCCTTAAAAAAGAAATTTTAAACTCATTCTTAGATACTTTTCACAATATTAAAAGACACCCAGGCATGGGCTTTTTCTGAAATGAAGTTAAGCCTTGGATCCTTTGAAATAATGATTTATCTTGAGTCTGAAACTTTAGTGAATCAACTCCATTTCGAAATGAATTCTTTTAGGGGGTCTGGGGGTACCCCCTAGAAAATTTTTGGAAATACGCATCTTGAAAACTAAAAATTACTCATTTTTGGCAGCCTTCAGGGCAAATAAATTAATTTCCACAATATTCAAAATTATATTCCTCTGTACCCAATATGAAAATTTCTGGGTCCCGGGCCCCGTGGGATGTACCCCCTAGGCCTGATTGTCCTATTTCTTGAGTTCTTGCTCTCTATGTCAATAAGTTTTTAGCCTTAATATAAAATAAGAAATCCAATTTATACAACCAAAAACTTACTTTTTCTACATTCATTATAGTTAAAAATAAGCTTAATAGATTTATTTTGATAAAAAGAAACTATCCTGATTGCCATAAGGAGGCAATAAAATGTTATGCAATAATTACCTGTGAGTGTATTGAATCTGTCTTAAAACCACATTTTTCAAAGTAACCTTTCAAAAGAATGTCAGGTACTGAAACTAATTGGAAACCTTTATTCTTAAGCTTAGAAATAGCATACTTTATCAATGAATGCTCAAGAAGAGCAAGATCACTTTTCAAATAATAACTTTTATTCCCAGTTATATGACCCAAGTACCTTGTTCGTAATAGATTCAGTCGTTTGACAAGACTATCAAAAGTTGCAGGGTGATAAGTGAAACTGTTTTTGTTTCCAACTTTTTCAATTCTCAATGCTTCTTCAGATTTATTTTTTAGCACACTTGGGTGGGTTAAATTTGGGAACCAATATAAAATGGGTGCAAGATGGTCCTTAATTGTGGCAGCCTTTACAGGGTCCTTTATCACATTATTTAATTCATTTAACTGGTTGAGTATACCAGTCATGTCACATTGAACATTTCTAACTACCAAATTTGTTGCTATATCGACAAAGTTAGAGGGATTTGAGTAATAATCCCAGTCGATCGCCTCATTTTTTATTTTTGCTACAGCACAGTACTGGCGCATAAATTTGGGACGCAAACATTTGAAAAGTGACATTTTTAACCACAAAGAAGTTTTTTAAGAATGAAGTTTTTCTGTAACCCTATGGCGCAATTACAACCCTAAGGGATCACTTGAACTTTATCAAATGAAGATAATTAAAAAACATGCATATATTTTCCTCCTATGATAAATGAGTTCTTCGCACACACTCAAAAAAGGTGATGTTTCTGTTTGTTGTTTGTTTACAATTTTCAGGAGGGAACTTGGGAATGTAGGTTTGAAACGACAAAAATGTTTTCTTTTTCTAAATATTTTCCTTTCACACAGTGGAGGAATTATAAAAATCGAAAATATTGCTAACTGATTAAATTATATGATTTTAGAATTTTATTGAACTGATTTTTAATTACTGAAAACCTTAAAACATTATCGAGTTATCCCATCCCAAAATTGAAATTCTGAGTTGAGCATCTGGCTGTAAGTAAAATCGGAATCAGATTAGTTTATAAACATTGAGGATTGAGGTGTAGATTTGGAAAGAACAGAGCAATGGAGTTACCGGTTAATGAATCTGATATAGAATTTCTCAGAAATAAACACGTTAAGTACTGCATTAGATGTTTAGGTGTTCTCCCAGAAAGATTTGAATCACTTGATTCCACTCGGTAATTATAATCTTACGTTCAGTTACTCATTGATTGATCATAAACGTATAAAATCATGCACTCTCGTTATTTGCTTACACATCAGACAAAAAATTGACTTATGAGTGTAAACCAGTAAATACAAAGTATTCATAAGCATTCTAGGCAAAATTTTGAAGTTTGAATTCTTAAGCATTATTGACTAAAACGTAATTTGAAAAATTTAGCATACAAAGTGTTGGTGGTAATCATTTCATTAAGAGAGGGCTGAGCCGTAACCAGACTTTTGTTTCGAGAGGGGTTTTGACTCAACGTAATTTCTAAGCTACCCCCTAACAATTTATATGTTGAGTTTAGAATCACTTAATTACTACATTTAGGTAGTAGTGCTTGAATAGTGTTGCTCTTGCTCATAATGTCAAAATTTCGCAATGTGAGCTCCAAGTAAATATGGGGGTCTGGGGATACTCCCCTAGAAAAATTTGAAAATTTGCCTCTAAAAAATAGTATTTCAGGTCTATTTTGACTTTGAGACCCTTTGGGTTCCATCTGAGGAAAGTTGTAGAATTTGCAAGGAGAAGAAGCAGCATATATATAAAAGACATCAAAATTTTGAATGGGGGGTTAAGGGGCTCTTTCTGCAAAAATATTTTGAAATTATACCCTCAGAAGTAGTGTTTTAACTCCTTTTGAGACCCCTAGAGGATTGCTCCTTTTAAGTTCCAGAATTTTCAAGGGAAAAACAGTATAAAAATGTGTCTAAATTTTGGAAGGGGTTTGAACCCCTAACCCCCCCCCTTGGATACGGCCCTAGGAGAGGGTAATCCAAAAAATCTAGGCCTGGGACTGATCGTTGATAAGGGGGATAAAATCGTGCCAAGTTGCATTATTTCTAAAAAGAGACATAACAGAAATAGCCTAGTTCTAACGTATGTTCAGAGAATGGAGAAAAAAAGCATTAAAATAAGCACCCAAATAAAAATTAGAATTTGAACATTAAATAGCACTAAAAGCAATTTTGGGGAGGTTGGCCCTATGCCCCCTGCCCTTACTATAACCAACCTCGTTTTGATATTGATTAAAATCTGTAGCAATTCAAAAAAAGGAGGCATGTGCTTTTCAGGTAAATATAACAAAAAACACATATGAGTAGCACTCAAACAAGAATTTATCAAAACTAAACTGCCCTTGGCATTATAAATATAAATACACAAAACATTGAAGATGGTATAAACAATAAAATGAACAATGAGAATATGCATACCACCTACCTACAATGGTGTTCCATAATAGTGTAAAAAACTGAATCGTTGTAATGAAAAATATGTATAAGCAACCTGTATTTGAAATTATGAATTTAATAATAACTCAAACTCGTAATTAAAATACATAAACTATTAACCAAACTGGGGATAAATTTCTTGACTATATGATTAAGTTTTCATTCATGCATTAATTTGTGCATATTTAGTAATTAAAGAAACCACATTGGAATATACTTTCAATATTACCACCTAATTATTAATGGTTTATATGAAAATACTGGTCACTGTAAAAACCGATCAATAAAAAACAAATTTATTTACATAGGTAAACCTCTAATTTTTTTTACCCAGATTTACTGACCGATTTTCACATTGACTGGTATTTCCACGACACTTAATTAACTTGATCAATTGATCTTGCAAGTAATTGCAACAATTAAGTAAAGCAAACTTGATAGGTCAATAAAAGATGTAAATTATGGATTAGATTACCTTTTTTACTCTTAATTGCCATACTTGTATAATACACACGAACACGTGAAGGGCGTTCGGAGAAAATTTTTCCCTCTGCAGAAAATTTTCAGCAGAAAAACTACAAAAAAAAATTTTTTTTCAGATATTTTTCTGCATAATTTATTTTTGATCGATAAATTTTCCTCTGCTAATCCCTGTCCTTAAGATTTTCTCAATTTTGGCCCTTTTATTGAGTGAAATTTGGCTTTTTTGTAAGTCTTTTTCGGGTTCGTTTGTGAGTCTTGACGCGCGCTCACCTGGTAAGTTTGCTTCTTCTCTTGTTCCGATCGCAATGCGGAAAAAACAACTTTACCGCAATTGGACCTGTAATTCATCATCGCGTCTCCCTCAATTCTCGTAGAAACTCAAGCTTATTTCAATTCAGCTTTATCACATCCTGCTGAAAATGTTGATGGAAATTTAAAAACATTTTTTTAAAGCTATAATCAAAATATTAGATCTAAAATTGATTCCAAATATAAATTTAAGTAAAATAGTTTGGGAAAAAGGTACAAGATAGTCAGGTAACACAGATAAAAATTATTATGGTACCAATTTGAGTATTCAATAAAGAATGTTAGAAATATTAGAATGTTAAAGAAAAAATTTAAGTCGCAGAAAGGTTTTTATTTTATAAAAGTATGTTAATTGCTAAAATTGAATTCAAGAGTTATTCTTTAATTTCTCTTTCTCTTGTGAGAATTCTTTATTACTTTTGTATAAAACTAGATTGTACTTCTATTCACTTACATCATTATACTCTTATATTGAAATTTCAATAATCATTGTAGCGTTGTTATTTTTATTCATGCAAGTTCTGCTAGAAATACTATATTTTTTACTGTCTTTTTTGTAGGGTAGTTACTGCTTTCTTTGCAGTATCATGTCTTGATCACTTGCAAGCTCTAGATGAGATTGAAAACGACAAGGAAAGCATTATCAACTGGGTATATTCAATGCAGGTAACACCAAAAGGTATTATGTATGGCTTTTTCTCAAGTTAGTGGAAAGAAAATTTCTTTTAATCCATTCTCCATACATCCTAATATTTAAGAAAAATGATAATGTTATTTTCATTATTCTTTTGTTTAGGAAATGAAAATGGTCCTGTTGATTATGGTTTCCGTGGCTCACGTACTTGCATAGCTGGTGCTGATGTTGTAAGTATAATCATACAACTTAATAAATTTCAGCTGTTGCTGTGCCTGCAAAATGAGCAAGCATCTTGGTTTTTGTTTGGCCTGGCCTGGGAAAAAATTTGATAATTTCTGTTTGGTGATAAAAAATAAATGAACACATCAAGTTATAACTATAAAACTGTAGCTTTACCCCTACAGTATCATTTTTGAACCTTTCCTGGTTTTACAGTAGAACCTTGATAAAGCAACCCCTTCTGGGGCCAACAATATATGGTTGTTTTACTGAAAGGACATTATAATGAAAAGAATTAGATCAAAGTGATAAAAGAATTGGTACTTTTATTAGGGGTTGTTGTAACCAGATATATATTTAACTCCTCTGAGAGACTATTTCACTCCTTGAAAATCGGAATTACTCTCTAAAAAACTAGACAGGGGTATTTTCACTCTTTGAGTTTTTCACAAAGGTTTAGCTTAAACCTTCAGCCATAGCATTCTAATTATTATACTTTTTATTTGTGTTTTCATATAGCAAGTTATTTTTTTTTCATTTATTGTTCTGATGCTTAGATAGTTTTATTGGAGTACCAAAAAAGAATCCTCATTTTTTCAATTTCATTTTGTCCATTAAAAAGTAAGCATTTTTAATAGAAATTTTGTCTCTGTATATATGTAGTTTATGCTATTTCCGTATTTCACTCCTCATAATTAAATTTCACTTCTCCTAAAAAAGTCAAGGAGCATTTTTACTCCACCAAAAAAATCCTAGGAATAACACTGGTTGTGACATATGTGTCACTATATCGTGAGGGGTTGTTGTAAAAAGGTTCTAATCTAATGTATATGTTACTAGCAATGTGATAAACAGGGCATTAATAATGCCCAAAGTGAGGCGGGCAATAAGATAAATTCAATGTTTTTTATCAATGAGTATTTATCACTTTGCCCGAAATACATGGGCATTATTAATAATGCCCGGATTTATCACATTGCCCATAACATATATACTTTGGTTCTTATATTCTGAAATATCCTGAAAACTGCTTAGCTTTTTATTTTTTCTTATTATGATTAATATTGAAACTTAAGTATTATCTGAATCATTATTGATGCTTTGTAGAGAGGAAGTGACACTATTTGAAACTAGTATCCTAAAAGCACTCTTTATGTTCTGTTTCAATTAAAGCTAACTGGTTTATAGAAACTTTTTGAGAAAATCCCCTTATTTTTTAATGTGAGTTCAGTTTGCCCATTAATGTGTTTTAATGTAATGTTAAATATGCACATGAAATTGTTAATTCTTTGCACAAATTATGCTTTGTTTGTTATTTAAAATAAAACTATTGATGTGGATGCAACTGTTTTTTAATATTCCTATGTTTCAATTGTAATATTTTCTTAAAAAAGGAAAATTTTCTATTAAGTAAATTGTCTTTTTTTTTAGTACTCCTTTGAATTAAAATGGCTAGGGATTTTTATTTGTCAACTAATGGTTATCAAAAAGGGGTATTTATAAGCTATAAATGTTTGGATAAAATGACTTGATAAATTATCAAAAGTTATGCATAACTTTTTGCTATGTAGATTCTCTTAATTGAATGTTTTAACTATCAATAAAAAGAGTATATATAGTATATCATATATGTATTGTATATCTTCTCTGAATTTTAAAATTAGACATTACTTTTAAAAAGTGTTTATAGAATTTGCAACTTAATTCTCATTTTTCAGAATTCTGATGTATGTGATAAAGCACATATTGCTGTGACCTATACTGCCTTGTCAATATTGATAATATTAGGAGATGACTTAAGTAGAGTTGAAAAAGAAAACATACTAGCAAGCTTAAAACATTTACAACTGCCTAATGGAAGGTAAAGTCTTTCAAACAATAATTATAAAACCACGGGTCTGTTTAGAATAAATTTGGGTTTGTTTTCGTACCCTTTACAAAATCTTTTTCCTTAAAAACAGACCATTCACAAAGTATTTTAGCCTTTAAATGGACACTTTTTTTTCACAATACTACAAATATGGAACCCTATTTTAACAGAAAAAGGCTCAGACTGTAAAAAACAAATGTAACGCTAACTTCAAATTTACAAAATTGTGAGTAGATTTTCACAATTTTTACAGAAACAGGACCCTATACAAAAAGTGTAGACAGACCCCTGAAAATTTTTATCTACTTGTAAGAATTAGGTAGATTTGTTGGTCGATTTTCATGGTTAAAAATTTTATTTTAGTAATGTCACAAATAGAGTCAACTCCACTTAATCTGATAATTTTTGGCAGAGATAAGACTGATAACAATATCTGATTGATAACAGTAAGTGATTCAAATCACGAGCAGAAAAGGATGTAACTAAAATTTTATTAACTGCATAGTCCTTATAAAAATATTTTTTACTCCACGTGTAAGATAAGCGCATTCATGAAAAAGTAAAAACAAGAGTATGTACTACATATTAGGTTATTGACCATTTCATCATTATCAAAAATGTGTTTAAACAGTTCACTAAAGCTCTAAATATTGAATCATGTAACTTTTTCGTATTAAACTTTAAGTTTCATAGTTAGAAAAATATATATACAATATTTAGCCACTATTAAGTGTAGGGAAAACGATCAAGAACTTAATAAATAAATACATTACAACACATAGGTTGCCTTTTCTCAATTCACTCTGGAATCAATAAAATTTATAATTTATTCTTAAAACTTGATTAAAGGTTTCTATAAAAATAGTTAGACCTCTAAAATTTTGCTTGACTTATAGCTTTCGTCCGATGAATATTGATTGTGAAAGTGATATGAGATTTGTGTATTGTGCAGCATGTGTTTGTTATATTTTACAAGACTGGTCTTATATTGATGTTGATAAAGCTGTAGACTACATCAAAAGTAGCCAAGTAAGTAAACTTTCCTTCTAGTTATTGATCTTATTTTTTATACCTTCAGCAGATTTTGTGGTTTGGCTATTTCTTAATGATATTGTTTTGTGTTTTAAGTAAATATGCATAGTAAATTATGTGGAGTAGTCATCTATTGATTATTTTTATCAGTTCTACCTAAATTATTTGTATTCTTTATCATTATTACATTTCTCATGCTTAGTTCCATGAAGGTCTATTATCTCTTCCTGGTAATATAACTTGTCTTTTTTCGGAAGGGGGTAAGTGTAACCCTCAACAATACAGAATTATGTAACACTCAGCTGCCTTCTGAGGAAATATTTTACTGGAGGAAATGACTCCAAAGTTTTGTGGTTATTCTATTTTTAATGGTAATGATCTTTCCTGATTAGTTAGGGACAATGCCCCTCCCAAAGTCTATAGCTTCTCCCCAGGATCTTTGTCCTAATCACGGACCTGGAAAAAGTGCCCAAACCTACGAACCTGGTTCGGGGGAAGCCCCTGTCAGCTCCATAGGAGCAATACATTAGGTTCGGGTAAATTTTATTAGGTTCAGGGGAAGGTTACAACTTTTTCCAGGTCCGCCTAATCATCATAACAAAATCATTTTACTTGTAACCTTTTTGGATTGTTTTTTTTTTTTGTTTAATTTCTAAATTCTTTTCTTCCTCTTAAGAGTTATGATGGTGGCATTGGTCAAGGGCCTGGACTAGAGTCCCATGGTAAGGAGCATTTCATTGTGAACTACCTGTAAATTTAATATTGCACTGCCAATAAAGATAAACATAACTGATTTTTCAGGTGGTTCCACTTACTGTGCCATTGCTGCCTTATCTCTAATGGGAAAGCTTCATTCTACATTCTCTGACTCTGAAATGAAACAGCTTAAGAGGTGGCTTCTGTTTCGACAGCAGCATGGCTTTCAGGGCCGACCCAACAAGCCTGAGGATACATGCTATGCATTTTGGATTGGATCTACACTTAAGGTAATTTCTATTTATCCCTACCATCCTTTACTTGACATTGCTTCACTCAAATTATTAAGAGAAGTTTGATATCCAATTTTAAAAAGTTACTTTTTATGCTACCTATTTTTAATTGTTAGTCTTAAAATTTATGTAGGCAAAAATCTTTTATGCTGCATAAATTTTATGTTTTCTTTTAGATCTTGGATCTCTACCAATTTGTAAGCTACTCTGATCTTGTTAGGGAGGTTCTTAGTGCTCAAGATGAAATAACAGGAGGAATAGCTAAATGGGTTGACTTTGGTCCTGGTAAGAAGTTTTCTCCATTCCATTTAATTGTTTTATTTTTAATTCCAACTTGCAAGAGCAAATCACTTCTCTAATTAAAATACCATGCATATATTATTGTTTTAGAAGTTTATTATCTTTCTTATTAATAATTTCATTCTTTATAACCTGAAAAGTAGATGATTATAAGAGTAGAAATCTCCATCTTTCTGTTTCTCTCTCATAAACGTTTTTTAAAGCTATTTAGTTTCTCTCCAACTTTGCCCCCCCCCCCCGATTAAAGCCTCCTTTGTAATTTTAATACTGCATTTACAATTAGTATAGCCAGTTCAATTCAATACAAAAGATCTCATATACTAAAATTTAACAACCTTGTAACCAGTGTTGTTTGGCATTGGGATGAGGCTCTTATGTAATTATACTTTTTCTTATCAAATTAGACCTTATGCACACATATCTGGCTATAAGTGGATTACTTCTGCCTGGCAAAGGTAATCCTTTAGTTCACCCAGCTCTGAACATCAGCCATCGAGCAGCGACATACTTACATGACCTTCACAGGCAGTCGAAACTTCCAAGTTGACAGAGTACTTATGAACCACGAGTAATCAAATGAACATTAATTTCATTGTATACTCTACTCATCTACAACCTGATATATGATAGTTGTTTTTTAAGCATCCCATAAAGAAAGCGTGTTTTGTTTAAGTTCTGGTTAAGTAGAAACTTTAAATGTCAAAAATATATATTTTCCTTAATTTTTTTTACAAATCTTCATTAATAAAAAATTTTGCACTTTTAAAAATATTTTTCCTTGTCTAACATGATGACTATGCAAATATCTGTGATAAAAGTGTTTCATTATTTGGTAAGTGCTTTTCATAACTTAGTCTGGAGAAATATTTAATTTTGAATCTTAAAGCTATATTTTAATTTTAAAAGTTTTTAAAATGTGACTAACTTTATGAGCATATAAGACGGACTCAAGCCATATTTAAAAAGGGCGATTTTTATCATAATTGAAGAAAATTATAGATTCTATTCATAGAGATTTAATAGTTTATTAGAGTAGACATCACATGACACAGTAATGTTATTGCCTAGGAGGCTCGTAACTGACAAGCCACCATATTTATTCAGGCTAGGCTCAATGCTAAGTCTATGAGGAGGGGTCTGAAAATAGGACAAAAATGTATTCAAAAACTTAACAGCAGAAATATCCCTTCAAGGCCGATCAAAATGCAAGTAAAATAAAGAATACATCGTTTAACACCAAAGTTCGGTTTTATTGTTTTTTCATTCAGATTTTGAACCATAAGACTTAACATGGCTGTATTTTTGTTAAAAATCATTGTTTTTTTTATTCTTGATCAAAATGTCTGTAAAAGTGTTTTTTTTTAAACACCAGTAAAATGAAAATGATGTAATGTTATGTGTTTCAATAAATTATTTTACAATTATTATTCTTTAATTTTTTTCTTTTTTTTATTTCCAATAGTGTTTTTAAAAAATTAAAGCAATCTCAATTAACGAGCAAGGGTTTTTAACAAAAATATAGCTATGTTAGTCTTTTAGTTAAAAAGTCTAAACGGAAATCCAAGAAAACTGAACAAAATGTATTTCATTTTGGTGTTAAAGTATGTATTTTTTGGATTTACTTGCATTTCAATCGTTCTTGCAGGGATATTTCTGCTGTGAAGTTTCTTTAATGCATTTTTGTCCTGTTTTGAGACCCCTTAACATAGACTTAATGTTTTGCCTGGTCTGAACATATAATATGGTGCCTTGGTGGTTCTGCAAAAATCACATGATGTCCACTCTAGTATCCTATTAGATCTCTATTATTTTCTTTCTTATGTTTATTTACTATTGATAAAAATGTATGTTTTTATCATTCCCTTATTTTGCAATACTGCATGTTTAATGGAGAAAATTATTTCTCTTATTCAATAAGAGAGATTACTGTTAATTTATTTAGGCTCTATTTCCCCCTGATAGATCAAAAAATTTAAAATATTTGTTTTTAATTTTAGAGTTAATAAAGATTATTAATGGGACCAACAAATGCATGCTATCAATTTATTGCATTGATATATGACTGAAAAGTACTATTCAGAGCTTCAAAAATGAGAGTTTATATTGTTGCACAATTGTGCACTGTCAATAATAATTTTTGCAGAAACACATTTTTTTCTCTTTTTGTAGATAATAAAATTGCTTCATTCCCCAAATATAAAAAAGTTTCACTGAATATCTTATATTAAAAAAAAAATATTGAGCTTAACTATAATTTAGGTTTAAGTCTACCCTTGTTTTTGTTAACTGGATCTATAAATGTTTAACTTTTATAGTTAATGTTACATCTCAATGTAGTTTAAAGATACAACCGAGACTGTATATGTATTAATTTAAATAGGACCTTATTTTTTTTTACTATCCTTTGAAATCTAGTGTTTATGAAATGTTGGAAGTGTTTTTGTTAATATTAATAGTTCTTAGCACATTATTTCCCTTCAAAAATACTATCTTCCTTTTCTAATAATCATTTTTGTTTCAAAAGCATATCAAAGATAACTTCAATCTTCTCATAAACTATCTACAAAATGTAAAAACATTTATGAATACCTATGCAAATAAAAGCATCAACTGTTCAAATAATTTCGCTTGGGTGCATTCTGCTGCAGTTTAGATTTCACTCAGTCTGAAATTATTGTATCTCTTGAAAATATAAAACTTTTGATTTTTATCTTAATTAAGAACCATTTAATTTGGTTTTATCAATTTATGTTAGGATATATCCATCCCATAGAATCATCATCCTTATCCATTATCCATCCTATAGAATCATCATTTAATTTTCAGTTACCTTGCTCAGATAGAATAACATTTTATTTTACTTTAATTCTAGAAACAATTGATTGAACTGAAATATAAATTCATGGAGAGATATTTTGAATAAATTGTTTGTAATGTTTGGTTTTATTGCAAACTATTTTATAAGTATTGTTTGATTGAAATATATACATTCAACATCTGTTAACTTGAGAACATTACAAAATCTCACTCTGAATATATATGTTTATCCATGTAATGAAAAGAAAATAAATTTCTTTAAATTAAAGCCTTGGTTCACTATTGCTTAGTGTTTTAATAGTCACGTTATAAAAAAAAATGTTCTCACTAAATACCTCTGATTTTTTAGTTTAAAAATCCCCTTAGAATTTTGCATACATATAATTCTTATTATTATATATTATTATTATTGTATATTATTATTATTATACATTGAATATTATTTAATCCTACTCTTTGACCATTAACATAAAGTCTCAATTGCTTGATTATTTTTCAAGCCTATTATTTAAAAAAAAGACAGTAAAAAATCTTGTTATTTACTGACAACACTCAACAAATGTATTGAATAAGGCCCTATTAAATACATTTTTAACTTGTTTTCTGACTAAATGTATCTAATTCCCCAAGGGTTAGTGGAAATAAAATTGTATTGGTGTAATTTAAATTTAGGTGTGTAAGAAATAACGGAATAAATAATTCTCACACATAAATATGTTATATGTATTATTAACAATTTGAAAATAAAAACTGGCTAATAACAGCATCAGATTTTATAAAGGATTTGCTGGGAGAAAATGGTTGGGAATCACTGCTTTAGACTGTTAATTTCATTTTTAACAAAGCTGAAAGAGTGGCTAATTATTGTATCAAGTTCAGAGTAATAAAGACTTTCAGTTTGATCAGCTCACAAACTTCCCTCAATATTTTATTTTAAGGATTCAATAAATATCATCAAATTAAATTCCTTAAATAAGCACTTTATATCCGATATTACTTTTAGAAGTTTGTGGGGGATTCTGTAGTTTACTATACCTTTCCTAAGGACTTCTTTAAAAGTAAAACATGTCTTTCAAATACCCAGCTTATATTCATATTTACTATTGTATGTATGTATATGCTTCCTTGATTATTAGGTTTTTGTTTAGGTGTGTTACAGCTCTGAGTTTATCTTGAGTCTACTCATTCTAATATTTAATCTCTCTTCATTAAATTGTACTAAATGTTGTATTTCTATTAGTATAAACCAATTTTAATTAACTTGTGGCAACCATACTCACCATACAGAGAGTCAGATAATTTGATTGGGGCATAAATACCGATCTGAAACGGAGCTGAGAGAATCTGGAGAATACTTTTGAACCATGAGATTTTATATCACTATCTTTCCGTGGTTTGCATCTGTCACAAACTTTGTGTATGTGTCATAAATAATATTGAAAAAGGCATGTATGTATACAAAAAGTTTATATTCATTTTTACACTACTTACATTTTTTGCACAGCTGTGTGCATCAACAATAGAAACAGGAAAAATATGTACTTGTATATTAAATTACAGCAGCAGTATAACTGTACAGTATTTTCCCAGCATGCACAATGATGGATTATGTAATATGGACTTATAAATTTGTTCATTTTGATGAAATATGCAATCTCTTTTTATTAAGACTGAAAAAAAAATCTTTAAAAATCGCTTAAGATTGGTTTTGGCACAATTCTTGCGAGTATTTTAAGCAGAATGCATTTTTAGTTTTCAAAAATTATCTACTTGTTTTTATGATTTAAAGTGTTAGTTCTGAGGTTTTTCTACTATGATATTAAGCATTAAACCAAACTTTCTATCATATATGATCATTATATGAGGTAAAACAGGTTCAAATATAATTTGCTGGAATTAAAACTGTGCTCACTGACTCGAAAAAATACAAAGAAACAAGAGTCATGAATTTAATCAGTATAACAATATGCATGTCTTAGTTTAAATTAAATCTTAAAAGACACCATAAAAAAGTTTAAACTAAATTTGTAAAATAAAGTATATTAGTTTATTTAAGTGACAATTTACTCCTTTATAAATTTACTTTTTTTTTATTCATAGCATCCTTCAATTTATTTTTTAACAAATAAGCAGTTATAATACTTTTTATTAAATTGTAATGAAATTTAAACTGTAGTGAATCTAGATTATACAATGACATTCTTTATTACAATTTTGTTCATACATTTTGTAAATCAGGTAAAGCGTTTTCGAAATTTTATTACTTTAATATTTTTTTTAAAAAGAATACTGCATTTTTAAGATTTAATACGTTTGAAACTCATTAAACTCCAGAACTTTTTTACAGTATACAAGGTGTTTCAAAAGTCCGTTCCACGGCTTTTATTTAAAATCAACGCATCATAGGGTCATGGAAGTAAGGTGTACCCTAGGTAAGTGACCATGGAGAATCCATTACGATGACTTACAGCGCCCTAGCGGCGAACTAAGAAAGTTATTGAAGTTAATTAAAAAATCTAAAGGAGAGGGAACACAAACTTCAATGAGAATATTGTTGGCAATGTCATAACACTGCGCAGAAAAAAAATTTCATGAAATATCTTCAATATTTGAGGAGATATTGGCAAGTGAAAATGGTAACTTACCTAAGTAAGGGTTATGACCTTACCTTCCATGACCCTAAAAGTTGTTAATAAAAGTTGTGAAACGGACTTTTTGAAACACTCTGTACATAAGCAGTGCTTTTAATCCATACAAAGTGTAGGATTCTTTCTGATATAAGGTGTCTTCTTTACATTTAATTTCGAAACTGCTATTTACCAATTTATAAAATACAGGATGTTAGATGGAACAAAAAAATTCTCAACTTATTTTGCTTTTCCTTAAAGCTCCTAGTTTGAAATATTTATCTGGGTTGGTATATATTTACAGAATTTATCTGAATTAATTTGCGAAGGTTCCAGACTTAAAATTGTACATGCTTGGGCACATAAATGAAAACAGTTTTACAATGAATTTTTTACAATGCACAATGCTTAACACCACATATAAAAGGGAATACTTTTCCGTTATTCATACCATTATGAACATCAATTTCTTACAATAAATAATGAAGACCTCGAAAATAGCTAACCAACCGATTTAATATGCTGTTATATTGATGGCAAAAGCAATGATTGGGCGAAGTTTGAATTTTTTGGAGTCCACAAATATTTTGATAATTTTAACTAGTATATGTATAACTAAAAAGTACCAAAAAAAAAGGTAATTGTCCATCAGTCGTCTGCTTAATCTATTACTCTAACGAAGCGAAACTGCAAATTATTTGAGAAGTAATATGCAAGTTGTTTCATTTTCTAATTGCTAAGATTGAATAGATTTGTTTTTAAAAAAATATTATTTACTCATTCTTAAATCAGATTTATCTCCAACGTGTATGCATGTTTTCTACACATCTTTATTCCTCACTGTTATTTCCTTATAAAAATTACCCTCTTTTATGTCGACTGAATCTGCTTGTTTTTTTGAAGAGGATGAATAAATACTACAGGGAATTTTTAAACTTCTAATTTCTATTGAAAGTTAAAGGTATTAGGTCCATTTTAAAAAAATCTATTAATTATTAAAAATCGAATAACTATTGATTTACCACCTAGTATAGTTCTAATATATACTTTAAGGTATCCTTCAAGTATGTTGCTAAGGATAAATATGTTATTTTATATTTCAGTTTTGGAGATGATTACATTTTGATAGGTAAGAAGGGATCATTGCATTTTCTAAGCACTAAAATTTACTCAGTGAGCTTAAACATTATGAAATTGAAAAAAAAAAGTAAATAAAAATTCAGCGTTCATTTTAAAATAGGTATAAAAATGATACGTTTGTGTTTGAACTTAGAGGTGTACTATCTATTAAACATTAAACTCTGATAGTGTGGCAATTCCAGAACATTTTACTAAATCAAACTCTTCTCAGAAATTTCATCATATTCATGTATAACAAATATAACACCATACTTGATAAGAGTAGAAAGCTATTAAAATAGTCAAAATGCAAGCTTTTTCACAAGAATGTACAGTTTATTTAAAAAACAATACAAAATAAATACATTTGTTGGTAGAGTTATGTAGAACGATATTTATAGACTTAGCACAACGACAAGTTTAGTTAATTAATGTTATATTCTTATTGATGTGCTTTAGGGAATACCATTTTAATGCTTTCATCAAACACGTTTACGTTTTCATACAGAACTGCGTTAACCATCCAACTGTAATATTAGATAGTATATACTGAGTGGAATTCTTTATAAGAGTATAGAGATAGCTATTTCGTAGGTATCACTTGGCATTTTTTTTTTTTGGCATCGGCAATGCGGGGATCTTAACAGTTTATAGAGAGAGAGGCAGAGAAAATAATTTTTTTTGTTTACAGTAGTTGAGAAAAAGTAATTGTGAAAGCATAATGATGGTCAACTACAACAGCTAAGGTAAGGATTTCGCACTTTATTTTCGATAAGTTTCTCATTAAACGCTTTTATAAAATGGTTGTTATTTATTAATTTGTTCTTTTGATACCTAAAATTGTACAACATTATGTTAATTTAAGAGTACAGAAACGTCAAAGATCTTATTTTCACTTTTACGAGTGCCTAATGTGGAGATTATCTAGTAGGTAGTTTAGGAAATGAAACAATTTTTGAAGATAACTCCTTTCCCACCCACTTATCGACCTTTTAGCAAGAGGACAAAGTCTGTATGGTTTTGCGTTTCTTTCAACCTCATGAGAACATTTCCACTTATGGGTTTGGTTGCGGTATGGCAATATATTAGAAGACCGAAAGTGACCTAATAACTGCACTCTCACTTTTGCATTTGGTTCTGGAACTTATGAAAGGGCGTCATTTTTGCCAGTTTGGGGTTCGTCATTTGGTATATCCGGGCTGTCATACAACAACCAGATGCTTAACTCTTTCATTTGTACCTTCCGTGCAAACTCCTGATGCTCATGTGTATCTATCTATCCTGTTTTCTGACAATTAATTCGGGGCAAAATCTATGATGTTCAAGCTGGTACTTCACAGTCAACGTTATTTAGTTTATTCCCTCAAAACGGTTTCTGGGTTGTCAATAATCTGAAACCGATGTTTCAGATTAGTTGATATTGCTTGGTAGTTTATATAACTGAGGAAAAACATACTACATGCTTTATAGACTTGGATATTTTTTGCAGGTTTTCATAGTCACAACTAAAAGTATTAAGAAAAAGGTTATTAGTTCAGCATCCATTCTGCGTGTTAAATTGGTCTATTATTCGATCATAGTCTTTTTCCTAATTTGAGAAGTAACTTAACCCTTTCATATCAGGTGGGACATATGATGTCCCCAGGTGGAAAAATTTTAAAATTACGGCTGGGACAACATAAGTCCCGCCATTCTAGTGATAGCTTGAGAATCAGAACAACTGAGTTTTAAAGGGAAAAGGATTATAAAGAATGATTTGGAAATAAATAAATTAAAATAGTTATATCTTGTTTAACTTGGTTATTGTGGCGTGTATACTACACTGCTCAAAACAATTAAAAGGATATTTGAGACTTGAATAGTACAGTATAGGTTTGTTAAATCAAAATAAATATTTATACCGATGAATAATGTCAAAAATAAAGTGGTAAGTCTGGTCAAAAAGCTTTTAATGCCACAACTTCAACTGTAGTGTTCAGCTGTGGATCAGAAGACTATTAGATCAAACTAGTCGATATAACTTTAGAAAGAGTCCTCCAGCCGCCATGTTTACCCACAGCTCAAAATAAGACTGACAACCATAGAGATCTAATTATCAATACTATTATTTGATCCTGTAATAAAAAAGAGACTATACTAGACAGCAACTTAAGTGGACCCTATGACGTCACTAATAAATAAAGTAGTTCGCATCGCGGTGTAGGAATTCTGAGTGAAATGAAGAAGGTCAATTTAAAAGTATGATTATTTTGTTAAACTTATGTATATGGTGCTTTTCAATTACGATCTGCGTACCGAAACTCCTCTCAGCAACCCAACAGGCTTTGTGTTTACCGATTTCTCCTTCCTTTGTAACTTACTGGGTTCAAGAAACGTTGCTGTCAAGTATAGTGCCTAGCTAGAAGGCTAATTAGTATCATTTAAAAATATTATACTAATTCTATATTGAAGAAAAATATTCCGCAACCATAAATAAACAAATAAATTCAGTGCGTCTGTGCCCTGATGGCTCAGTTGGTAGAGTGCTCCTTGCCGACAAAGAATCAGAAGGTGTCCTAGGTTCTATTCCACTTGTGGGAATACATTTTTTAAAAAATATTATAATAATTCTAAATTAAAGAAAAATATTCCGCAACCATAAATAAAAAAATAAATTCAGTGTGGCTGTGCCCTGATGACACAGTTGGTTGCGTGCTCCTTGCCGACAGACTATCTGATCGTGTCAGAAGGTGTCTGAGGTTCTATTCCACTTGTGGGAGTACATTTTTTTAAAAAATATTATACGAATTCTGGTTGGTTGGTTGGTGTTACATATATTTTCAGGTATGTGTGCTTGATCTCAAGGATCCGCTTATACACCTTCGTCAAGTAAGACAGAGAAAACAGAATTTTACTGACACAAAGAAGGGAAATACACCCTGGGGCGAGGTGAGAATCGAACTCACGACGGAGCAGTGCGCAGACTGATACGAATTCTAAATTGAAGAAAAATATTCCGCAACCAGAAATAAACAAATAAATTCTGTGCGGCTGTGCCCTGATGGCTCAGTTGGTAGAGTGCTCCTTGCCGACAGACTATCTGATCGTGTCAGAAGGTGTCTGAGGTTCTATTCCACTTGTGGGAGTACATTTTTTAAAAAATATTATACGAATTCTAAATTGAAGAAATATATTCCGCAACCATTAGTAAACAAATAAATTCAGTGCATTTGTGCCCTGATGGCTCAGTTGGTAGAGTGCTCCTTGCCGACAGAGTATGGTGTCAGAAGGTGTCTTAGGTTCTATTCCACTTGTGGGAAATACATTTTTTAAAAATATTATACTAATTCTAAATTGAAGAAAAATATTCCGTAACCAGAAGTAAAAAAATAAATTCAGTGCGCATGTGCCCTGATGGCTCAGTTGATAGAGTACTCCTTTCCGACAGAGTATCTGATGGTGTCAGAAGGTGTCTTAGGTTCTATTCCAACTTGTGAGAATACACTTTTTTTAATATTATACTAATTCTAAATTGAAGAAAAGTATTCCGTAACCAGAAGTAAAAAAATAAATTCTGTGTGGCTGTGCCTTGATGGCTCAGTTGGTAGAGTGCTCCTTGCCAACAGAGTATCTGGTGGTGTCCGAAGGTGTCTTAGGTTCTATTACACTTCTGGGAATACATACATTTTTGCTCAAATATTATACTAATTCTAAATTGAAGAAAAATAATTCTTAGCCATGAGTAAACAAATAAATTCAGTGCTTTTGTGCCCTGATGGCTCAGTTGGTAGAGTCATGGCATCTGTACTGATGGTACTCAGTTCAAACCTCACTAACCTAACCTCTTTCCTTACTCTATAATGTTAATGCTCTAATAGTTAAACTTGTAATTTATAAATTAATACTTTAATTTATTTATTTCCTGAGTATCTGATGTACACTGCCTAGGGGAGGAATCCGGTGACCAGTTGGGGTCGCCTCGACGGACCTTATCTGCTCCCCCTGGACGAATTGGTGGCCTTGGGGGTTTGGGATGGACGCCCCCAAGTCGCCAAGGGCTCTAGGGGCATAGTGGAGAAGGGTCCGTCGGGGAGACGGTTTTGCTATTTTTAGTTTTGGAAAAAAAAGTTAACTGTAACCGTAACGGTCAGAGTTATTAGGTTGAGTTTTTTTGCTAAGCCTAACCCTTTTTTTAAACAAGAAAAGTTGCGTAAAATATTAATGCTGAACATTTAACTGTGACCGTAACTGTTAGCATGTATCTTAATAAAAACATTAAACCGCGGTTCACTTTGGTACCTTCACCCATCTATAGGTTTCGAACCCACGCCAGGCGCACGCAAGCCTCAGATACATCCACTGAGCCACTGACTCACACAACAGTGGAAGCTAATAATAAATCTCTATTTTAATTTTTAAAATTTAAATAGAAAAACAGTGGTATCGAACCTAGGACTGAAGCACGCAAGCCTCACATGCATCCACTGAGCCACTGACTCACACAACAGTGGGAGCTAATAATAAATGTGTATTTTAATTTGTAAAATTTAAATAGAAAAACAGTGGTATCGAACCTAAGACTGAAGCATCGCAAGCCTCACATGCATCCACTGAGCCACTGACTCACACAACAGTGGGAGCTAATAATAAATGTGTATTTTAATTTTTAAAATTTAAATAGAAAAACAGTGGTATCGAACCTAGGACTGAAGCATCGCAAGCCTCACATGCATCCACTGAGCCACTGACTCACACAACAGTGGGGGCTAATAATAAATGTGTATTTTAATTTTTAAAATTTAAATAGAAAAACAGTGGTATCGAACCTAGGACTGAAGCACGCAAGCCTCACATGCATCCACTGAGCCACTGACCCACAAAACAGTGGGGGCTAATAATAAATGTGTATTTTAATTTTTAAAATTTAAATAGAAAAACAGTGGTATCGAACCTAGGAATGAAGCACGCAAGCCTCACATGCATCCACTGAGCCACTGACCCACAAAACAGTGGGGGCTAATAATAAATGTGTATTTTAATTTTTAAAATTTAAATAGAAAAACAGTGGTATCGAACCTAGGACTGAAGCACGCAAGCCTCACATGCATCCTCTGAGCCACTGACTCACCTAACAGTGCAAGCAAATAATAATTATTATCGTGTTGGTGGAAAAGGTGCTTGTCTTAAAATCTTTTTCTTATTTTATTGAGTGGTGACTATGAATTCTTCAACAAAAAAAAAATCACTTTCACATATTTATTTTAATCATATATCTGCTTCAGTTACAGAATAGGGTTGACAGAGCATTTACCGTTAGAATGGAGGAATATAACGGAATGGCTTCGGATTGAATCCAAGACAGCTCGATCATACATTATTTGCTCCAGCAAGATCAGCTAATTTAACTTTTAATGTGATGTGAACATATTGTAAGCCGCATAAAGCAAGGAGGTCATCGATTAACTCGTCAGATTATATTCGCTAACATGAAGGTTTTGAATAAAGTAGGAACTATTATCCCGTGATATTATCAGGTTGTAATCTGGAACACCATAACCTCAAATAATTTTCTCAATATTTTTAGTGGTGACTGTAAAATGAATTTTAAAAATTGTCGATAGCTAAAGATCTCTTTTATTACATCTCTAACCCGTGTAAACACGTTTCAAGGAGAAGTAACTATGAACTACCTACAGCTCAAATACACCTTGCCATATCACCTCTCCAGAAGAAGAACGACATAACTGCCAAAAGAGGGAGTTTTCACTGTTCAGAATATTGCCAGTCGAACTTCTGGAATGGTCGCCAAGTTGAAAGAATCAATTAAGATTCTACAATAGGCAGGATTTCTTAAAGTTATTGTTATAATTTTGGACCTTCTTAAAGAAGCAATAAAAATTCAACTTCAAGTAAGGAATTATAAGTTTTTTGTTTGATAGATTTTCTCTACTTCCACCTCAACCATAACTGAACTGTCCTGCTATTTGTGTTTCTCAACTTCATTTATTAACTGTGGCTTCATTTGAATTTTGTTAACTGTGATTATACATCTTAAGGGTTGAGAAACTACAATTGGGCGGGTTTGAAATTGACTGCAGTTTCATCTCTTCTATTGGTTTTACGTAATAAATCCCGGAATCGAACGATTTTCTGAATCTGACGTTACAATGACGTTAATTGACAATTTACGCTATGATTTTTCAGTCTCCCATGCCCCCTCAAAAAATTCCATGTCATTAAGAGTGAATTTCCGATGTTTCATTCCTATGTGATTCCGAGTCGTATAGGTGTACCCATGGAGGAGAAATAGAACTGGAGTGAGCACTCCCATTAAATTCACTTAAATTTACTCAAAAAAAAAAAAAAAGCGAACCGACATTAGTAGAGGGAATTCTAGTGATAAGTTGGCGCGTTATCGTTCGCTTAGGAATTTCAAGCATTTTTCAGACATGTGCTGAAGCTTTGCGACAAACCGGGACGCTAAGAAGGCACGCATTAGCAACAATGCACGGCACAAAAGTTCGTCAGTGAAGACAATTTCCAGTAAGACCATCACGTGACAGCGATCTTTGGAGGTCTTTCTGGAAATTATCTTAGTCACTCTTTAGGGTTACCATTGCTCACTCCACCACAATATCTCTTCTGGATGTACCCTAGCCTTCCTTGCATGTTTCCCTCTAACCCCTGTCACATATAATAATGAACAAAAATGTGTTTTACACTAATTTTACATTGTGGAAACTGAAAAATCATATTGTTTTTCGCTTTTTAAAACAAACTGCACTATCATTATGTGAATGTCTCAATGTTATGAGTAAATGTTTGACACTGATTTTGTATACTTTTATTTTCAATATTGATGTATAGAAACTTTGAGAAAATTTTATAGCTCAATCCAAGCCATATTAGGCCATCTCTTATCGGTTTTAAAATAACGATACTTTCTTTAAATTCTGTTTCCCTATCAATGAATTTATTGATCATCATCCGAGGGGAGCCAAACTGATTTAATCTATCAGAGATGAAAAAAAATAATCCTTCAATATTCATTGAATTATCTCCCCAATCTCTACGGAATAAATACTAATCGGCAAATTATAAATTCCTTTCAACAACGTCAGTTGTTTACACTTCTGGGCTTTGTGTATTTTATGCACACAGAGCTTCATATCATTTTACCAACATCCTATATTTCGCCAGATTAAAAAATAATTATTCCATTCACTCTTTCGATCCACCGGATGGCATTTCTCTTGCTTCTCCACCGATTCTACCAATCTGATCATCTACTCTTCCACTCACCTCGAACCCATTGTTGGCTGCTCCAACACCTCAATGTTTGAGCTTTCAAAATCATGGAAACATGGATCTTCCATCCACTTGGTACTAGTGGCAGCTCCTCCTCTGCCGACCGACCACATCCAATGAGATGCACGGGACCATCGATAAGCCCGCCCACCGTTGCGGCGATCCACCCACCACCGATTCTGTCCATCAGTTGTTGGCGGATCCGGACCTGGGCACGATGGTGGGTATGCCGAGCGTGCAGCTCCGCCTTTGCTGGGCGGGCAGGTTGACGGACGAGATGCTGGCCCACGAAGGTCCGGTTGCGCTGCCTTGGAAAGAGGGCTTTCGTCCGGCCTGCAGCCTGCTCACGATGAGGTCCGGCAGAGCTTCCAGAGTCTCCTGCATCGCGATAAGCTTCTCTGTCGCGGCCTGCAGCCGGTCTTCCAGGTTCAACTGCCGTGTGCTCAGGTCATTCACCACCTCGTAGATGCTGTTCGACGTCTGGAAAGGAGAAAAAACGTCTAAGAGATACGTTTTCACACAAAAAAAAAACATCTTTATTCGAGATGTTTCACTGGTCTAAGTAAGAAAGTCTAAGCTTTGATTGGTCTAAATAAGAAACACTTCTGCCAAAAGGAATATTATGGTTCTAGGTGACATCTGCTTCTGGAGTCCAACCAGAATTTCTGAATGATCTAACGTTGTCAGAGATACCTACACTCTCATATATTATTTTTTAAAAAATCACGGAAAATGACCCGAAACAGAGCTTTTGGACTATTTCATGGCACTAGATGGATAAAACCAGAAAATCTCGAAATTTTTACCTATGATAGACGTATTTAGTGTCATGATAGATAGCCCTTTTCCAACAGTTAAACTTCCTCCTGAAGTGAAGTCTTCCACATTCCATGCACATTTACAGACTTCTCGGTAAGGTATTGGTGAGAATTCTGATTGTTTTGTCGGGAAACTGTCATTCCTCCTGATATGGACAGTCGCTGTGTGAACGCTATGATTGGTCTTTAAAAATCATACCGAGTAGGGTCGGTTAATATTTCCGGAGCATGGAAGATTTCAGAGTATAATTGAGTTGATGGGGGGAGGGGAACTATCTATCGTGACGTCAGGACGTCTATCATGCATTACAATGTCGAAGTTGTTTTTATTAAAGAACGTTCATTTATTTTTTAAACACTAAAGAACAAAGAAACTCTTTAACTAATTTACCAGAGCGCGGGCAAGATATACGTAACATAAAGAGCTTAAACTACAATTCGTATAGCTTATAGATACCCTATCCAATTAAAGTAATTTTCTACATTTGTGTAACTACATACAAAAATAATCCCGTAAATACAGTAATAATTTTTGATCCTTTTACTTACTTTCGCCATGTCGGATATTGTATTAGCATTATCCATCAACTTCCTCTGCTCCAATTTCACTTTTCTTAACCTGCAAAAACGTCCATTAGCGTTTCAAGTCAACAAGCTCTACAGAATCATCAAAAATAATGAACATCGAAAGAAGTTTTCAAAAAGTACTTTACGTATAAATGGCCAAAAGGAACTTCCTCTGGTGCAGTCTGACCTTTCCTGGACAGACGTGCTTCACAAGTTTTGTGTGCTTATAGATCAGCCAAGTCTCTCTCAAAACACTTGCTGCAGCGTTCTTTAACTGTAGAAAGAAACGTCTGATGAAATTACTTCGAAAAGCAGGCAATAAAACAAAACACTGGATGATAATATACTGATGAAGTTAAGGTAAAAAAAAGTTTATTGAAACAATAAAAGTGTTCATGTAATGGAATTAAAAGGGTTATATATTTATTTAGACAAAAGTTAATCTTATTAGAAAAATAATCCAGAGACCTTTTTTTGTAGTGAACAATTTTTTTTGTCTGACTGCTTTCATTCAGGTTCGAACAAGTGTTAATTTAAAAAAAAAAAAAAAAAAAAGAAAACATATCTTATCTCCCCCTTCAAAAAAAGTATTACGACTTTTAACTTTTTTGCGTTATTTCCTATTTTGGAGCTTCTTGGAGATAATTCAACAAAATAAAAATTAAAAATATCTATAAATTTACTTATCAAAATAATTATCCTTAAAAATGTACGAGAAATCACTCAGAAAAAGGACTCTTTCAAATCTGTGTAAATCGATGTTTTTTTATTTTTGATATGAAACGTTTTGTTTCAAATATGACGACCTAAATATTTTAATTTTGAAATACTACCAGAAGTACTTTATTTCAAACAGTTTAAATAGTCACCACTTAAAAGATATATATTTTTTTTATGTTTAAAAATTGGAAATTTTCAAAAATAATGGAAAAATGGAAATTGTACTTGGAAAAAAGTGTGACTCCTACACGTCGTAGAAGGACGTGCAGGTTTCAAACTTGAGTAAATTTGATTCGGAGCCAGTTTAACTAATGAAAATGTCGTATTAAGATTGATAAATCATAACTAAATAAAAATAGCTATAGACACTGGAAGATTATAAAGGGGAAACGACATGTAAACAAAGAATATAACCGTATTATACTTTTACCTAAAGCAATCAGTGTACCCTGGCCTGGGTGAAAACACTCTGCGCTAGGTGTAAAAGCTTGATAAAAACTAAAAAAAAAACCTCTTTATGACTAAACTGATACTTTGGCTGATAAAAAGCGCAACTTTTGTGAAAGAATGGAAACTAAATAGGTTCAATTTCTCGGGTTATTTCTTTTTTAAGTGTGAATAGGAGGTCCTATCTTTTTTGTAGTGGTTCAAAATGTTTCTCCTTTCATTTACAAAACTCTTATCATACATTCGCTTGGATAATTTATTACAGTTTTCAATGGGAAACCAAATCAAAGTATCTTTCAATGACTGCTTTTAGTTTTTATTCATTTATTTTTATTTATGATGTTGCATAAAAAATTGACACTTTAATATTAATGACACGATTATGAAGTAAAGGAAAAATATTTATTTCATACACACTTTAATGTATTTTAGGTAGCAAAAAGTATTTGTAAATCGAGTTTATTTTAATAATTTATCTTTTTCATCAATTTCATTATACGGGTAAATAGTAGTATACTCAAATTTAAAACAGCTTTTCTTGAAGAATATTATCATTTTAATAGTCTTATGGTTACCAAGTAGGGTTAAGATTCTGAGGTATCATGTTTTAAAGTTATTTTAACCTCTATAATTAAAAAAAAATATGGTAATATAAATTTTTCCTGATAACTTTTATTCTTTGGTGAGAAATCACTTAGGTGTTAATAAATTAAAGATTTAACCAACATTTCAGAACATCACAAAAGCATTCTCCTATTAAGTTGTACTGATTAAATAATTTATGATGACTCAATAACCAAATTAAAAGAAATGCTTTATAGGTTTATCCAATAAGTTTGTGATAATATAAAGTGAATATTAGAAACAACTTTGGAAATAATAGTTACCCTCTTCGACAGCTGAGTGTCCATCATAAAATTATGAACATGTTTCTCAGCTCTAGTTAACTCCAACTTTCTAGCTATAACAGCTACTACTAAGGCGGTACAGCCTGCACCCTAAAAAAGAGAGACTGTTCAGAATTCTTTTAAAAACCACAATATTTCAATTTTCAATGTTAGATTCATAAGAGATTGAAACTCTTTGATACTTTAGGATTAGCCGGGTGATATTTTGGAAATTATACACATGTCATAAACAAAATGTTTTTTCTTTTTCTGTCAAACGAAAAAAAATATTTCCGTTATTTCCAGGAACTTAAGAATTTTTTTAGGTTGATTCAGGAGGTGGCATTAATTATAACTAATCTTATATACTCGAATGTTATTGTGAACCCAGCAAACATATTGCCCACCTATAGCTATTATAAGAATGGCTTATCATTGGCTACATGATTGTTTTAAATTTATTCTTTCAATGGTAATTTTATTAAATCTGAATTTTTTTGTGAAAGAATTCAAGGAAAAAGCACGTTTTCTAGGTATATGGAAAATTTTTGTCAAAATACAATGAAAAAAAAAAAAAAGAATTTTTTTACAGTGTGTTTTTTTTGTTTTCAATCTTTCTTAAATTTTAACTAACTTTTTAAACAAAAAATACAACATACTACAACAACTATATTGAAATTGATGATATATTTTCATAAAGAAATGAAGAATGCATAAAAAATGAATTGAAATCACTTTATTTTTAAGATATTTTTATGATTTGAAAATTTTAAAGATGAAAAGCATAAACTTCTTTTTACCTTTCCGTTCAAGAATCGATATTAAAGCAGCGTAGTAAGCTGTTGTATTGCATTAATTTCAACTAAAAAATATTTTACTATTTTTATCTAGCAATACTCGTTAATTAAGTAACAATGTTGAACTTCCAAATTTGCGATCAAGAGGGCTTGACAAGCAAACAAGCTTCCAACCTTCTTTCAGCCACGCAAGCGACAAAACAATGGGAATAACGCAAAATAAAAAATTGAGGACGTTCTGAAACTAATGAGAAACATACCATATCCATTCCTATCTACAAGTTATATGTTAAAGGCAGCTGGTAATGCTGATGAGGCCTCCAAGTATAATGTTATTGTATCGAAATCCTCAGTTTGGACATGTAGGTACTGATTTCCACTTATTTGTTCAATTGATCTCCAAACAAAATAGTCACTCGCCATCCGCGAGTCTGTGTATATTTCCAATGATTCCAACAGAAACGGGAAGGTATCAATTTCTACATCTGCTAATTTCCTTTAATTAAATTTATCCTCCTCCAATGTTTCTGACCAATACAAGTTAATTTAAGCAAGAATCTCTAACCCATTACTGAAGATTTGAATCAAACTCAATGGCGGATTCCTGTTGGTATCAGCTGCATCTTAGAATAGAATAAGCTCATGTGGATTTATTGGTATACTAACACCGAGAGTTTGCTGCCATGTTGATTTAAATTAACCTTAAAATTAACTCAATATTCTTAGAGACGATCCAGTGGCGAAGTCGTAGGTTTAAATATACAGGATGTTTCAGTTTGAGTGTTTCAATAGACTTACTTTAAGTTTTTAACTAGCTGGTTTGACCAGGCAAAACCGCGTCTTACCAGCTAGATAACGCGCCTTTGGCGCTGATGCGAGCTTCGCTCGTTACTACCACACGCTTGCAGAGCAGTTAAATTTTTTACAACTTATTACTTTTTTAAGCTGCATCGTCAGCACTAAACTGTTCAATATTTTCAATCAAATTATAGGTTTTTCTAACCACAACTAATTTATTCTTATGCGTCATCTGAACAGAAAGAAGTAATACTTCAACTAAACCTGTACCCGACCTGTACCAGTATTTTTTTCATAAATTCAATGCGCCTAGTATTCTTTTACGATAAATCTAGTAAAACGTCAAAACATTGAAGTTTGATAATTTCAAAGTAGATTTTATTCACGCTCTTTAAAAGACGTTTTGCCTGTGTTGGTAAAAATATTAACTGAAAACAATGGGGCAAATTGAAATAAATTTCTAATTTAAAAATGGAATGCTTTGAAGGAACGTGACATGTTATTGGCTCATCTAGGGTTGGAAATCTTTCGATCACGACCGAGTTTGTCCAAATCAGTTCAGGGATTCGGGCCGGCCGAACGGAACCTCCCCATAGAGTTAACATGGGGGCAAAACGAAAAGAACGCATAATTTAAAAATGGAAGGTTTTGGAGGAACGTGATATATTATTGGCTCATCTAGGGGTGGAAAGCTTTCGATCAAGACCGAGTTTGTCCAAATCTGTTCAAGGGTTAGGCCTGGCGGCCGGCCGAAAGAAAAACCAAATTATTTTAATATATAAGATTTTTATACCGCCCCCGTAGCTTAAAATTTCCAATTAGCAATTTTTATATTCTTTCCTGAATAAGGCAAACAAATTCTAACCTACCAACAAAATTAGTTAATTTTTATACAGCACCCTTAGTTTAAAATTTCCAATTAGCAATTTTTGTATTATTTCCTGAAGATAAGGCAAAATAATTCTAACCTACCCACAAAAACTGTCATATAAACGAGTGGGTTTAATAAAACGAAAGGTGATATACTTCTTAGATGAGAATGAATACGTGCGAGAATTTCTGATGTCTTAGGCCGGGCGCGCACTAGCGACTGAAGTCACGGCGACCAGGATTACTAGTATCAAAAATATCATTAGAAAACAATAGAGCATTTTCAATCACATGACTTTACCTAACAACGGCCTTAGCAACGTTGTTTTTATCCTCCAGTGATGTCATGTGCGAATGCTTCTATTGGATGCTTATATGTCCCGCCCCTAACAATAGCCTTAGCAACGTTGTTTTTGTCTTTGTCACCGTGACAAAAGTCGCCAGTGCGCGCTCGCCCTTACTGTTCTTTAGGAACGACTAATAATTGTATTATTCAATGCCTAATACTTATATTGTATATCAAGCAACCCACTTAATCTTAGAATTTTTTTTTTACATCGTTTGAGCTTTCACAAGAAATAAAATAGGGTAAATGTTTAGTAAGAATTTCAGATAATTAAGTAACAGCAATTAAAACTAACATAGAAAAGGAAGCCAAAATTTTCTTTTAAAACAAAATCTGCAGTAAACAATTAAACCCGTGGTTAGAATTAGAAAGCAATCAAAAGGCCCTCTTTGTTTGAAGATTTAGTTTAAAATTTTAGTTGCATTTTATTTTCAGAGACTGTTTAAGAACTTGTACATTGAATCAATTCTTAAAAAGAGTGAATAAAGGATAGAAGCCATTTAGTTGTGTTTAGATTAATGGCCATGTTTGAAGTTTAGTTTTCTTAAAAGACGACAACTTGGATCATGTTGGAAGATAGGCTTGTCAACAAAAGAAAGCTGTCTATTTTTTAAAAAGACAATGAGAAGACTTTAACAAAGTCGTTAAAACAGAAGACGGTTTAAATATTTTTAAAAAGTTTGTTTGCATTCAGAGCACTAAAGAAGAAGCAAAAGGAAAAATTGAACTTAGTCGTAGTAGTTAAAATGTGTAACTTTCAAAGTTTGGGAAATTCTACGAGAAACCATCTAAAGGCAGGTATCATTATAATTAGATACAAAAGAATAGATATTTTTTTCCTCGAAACACTAAATCGAGGCATTTTAGCACATTCAAGCTCTTTTTAGAATGGAAATCCTTTATCAAGGACGTATTTTTTAAATCCGTACTAGAAAACTAAACAATTTTCCCCCATCAATTTTTAAAACTGTGTGGAAACAATCATAAAGAATACTAAATAAATTAAAAGTAAGTTTTCATAAATACAATGAACAAGGTATTATTTTCAAAAGCATTTAAGTGAATGTTTTATAACAATAATTAATCCAGTAAGTGATTGAAAAATTTGTACTGGTTATGTAAAGTTTTGGGTGATTTCCTTAGAAAGTTAAATTTTAGAATTAAATTATATTTCACAATAACATAACAAACATTGATATAAACATTTGGTGTTTAGCATGTGCTAATATTTTGATCATTTAGATACATATTTTGATATCTACATTCGTGATGAAGCATTTAATAATGGGAACCTAGTCAAATGTGAAAGGAAAAGTGTAACCATTTCTTTTGAAACCTTTCCCTCTACTTATAAAAAGATAAATAACAAGATAGCGGTGGCGGTCCAAAAGTTCCGTCATTTTGAACGTGTGTTGTGAACAAAATCTCGTAATCGATAAGAAAAACACATCCGCAAAAAGAAGGTAATGGGCGATCACAGATTCAACAGATCCCTCCATTTTTTATCGTGACAAAGTATCGCTGGTTATCTAAGGAGCCCTGTCGGCGGAAAATGAAATTTTTCTTCGTCACTGTGTTGATGAAGACTACAGCAGGAAAGAGAATCTCGTCCCTTTATCGAAAATCACGAGGTACAACTATTTACTATGTCTTTTTTTTAAAAAAAGGGGAAAAAGTTGAAGACTCTTTTAATGTATTTTTCTTTGAATTTTCAGAAGCAGAGAAAGAAAGATCAACGGGGATGTAAGATGGGAAATAAATTTTGTAAAGTATTTAAACTAGATGAGAGACGAATTTATCTAACTGTTGGCCTTTTTGTACATTTAATCTGGCAGCAGATGTTTAAATCATAAAATAAGTTTTTCACATATTATTTTCCACTTAGTACATTTCTGTTTACTCTAAGAATGCAAACTATTTTTTAATTATTTGACATAAACTTAACTATATTTAATTAAAATATACGACGATTTAAAATACTACAAAATAAATCGATGCGCATTTTTATTAATAATTAAGTAGAAAAACTTTGACGAAACCTTGTTCCAATCATTTCTTCAAACCTATTATTTATTTCTCAGCAGTCAGGGCATATTAATAATCATAATTCATTGCTGGTAAGATCCAATTTATTTAGATTTATTGCTGCCAGTCATTGCCAGTACAACAATAAAATAGGTGATAATTATTAGGTTATGGCAGTTATTAGTCATCATAAGCAGTAAATTATGAAGAAATGGTGAAGAAGATACTCAGCTTCTTTTCAGTTCTTTTCGTATGCGATTCATCTAGATTCTAGATATTACAACTTTTTAAATATAAACTAGGCCTATAATATTAAACAAGCAACAAATATGGATTTAAATCAAATAAATTTAGTACTCATTCTTTGGGGTTTTTTTATTATTTATTTATATAGTTACCATTTTGCGTCATTTACTAAAATTTGTTAGAATTAATTATTGGTTTAAGAAGTATGGTATAGAGTGTTTTCAGGTGACGTCACAACCGGTTATTTTCTTTTAACAGTGTACCTTCTGTAGGGCTTTTAACTGTATCTAAGGCCGTTGTTTATCTGTTGCTAAGGCGGTTTTTAGGTATGGGATCACGTGATTGCAAATGCTCCAATAGAAGAATTCCACAGCTAGTCATTTTCTGTAACTGTTAACCTCTGTAGGGCAAAAAACTGTAACATCTTCTGTTGCTAAGGCCGTTGATAGGTCCAAGTCATGTGATTGAAAATGCTCTATATACTATAACCTCTCATTCCCATTCCATTTTATTTGTATTTTTTATTTAAACAATGGAAGAAAACTTTTTAACATATTAATAACATACCACAATAATAAAAAAGAAGTGGTTAAATTTTAAAACTACATTTTCTAATATCTTATCATACGTAAAAAAACATCACCCACTTCTTATAAGAATGTTTTTAATAAAAAAATATCTCAGTATAGCTCAGACGATCCAATGTATTTTCCTTTGTAATTTGAAAGTAATCATTGTTTCTTTCTTTTGCTACGAGAAACCATTATCGGAACTGCCTTGTTGCCAATAAAAGAATTTGATACGTGTCATCAATTTATTTCCTCGAGGAGTCTTATAAATCACTTTAGGAAATCTCTCGTATGACAGGCCAGTGCAATTTCTGTCACAGAGCGGCTAGATTAAATATAGGGCCGAGATGATGTTTAGGGTGTACTTACCATGAGGCCAGTGCTGACAGATATCCCTCTGCCACAGTAGGTGTTCGGCACTATGTCACCGTAGCCGACCGAGAGAAAAGTAATGGCGGTAAGCCACATTGTATTGAGCAAATTGGCGTGTTCTGGGTCATGATACCTGGAGAAAAAAAATTATATTGAGTATGTTTTCACAATCAGATAATGGAGGAGAGAGAAACAAAGTGTCTGGTGTGTGAGTATCGGACAGTTATGGGTTAATACGATGCTTCAAGATGGATTGGGAAACCCTCCAAGATTATTATTGGTTCAAGACAAGGTTTAAAGATTTTACTTCATTAGACTGTTTGCTTGGATATTCATTTTATTTTTTGTGCCATAACAAAATATTTAAACTGTGAATGAGTTGAGAAATCATTCAAGAAAATCTTTAAATAACTCCATATACGCTACAAAGCACTTCGATAGAATAAGCTCCTATTTAAATTTTTATCGTGCTATAAAAAGAGTACAAAGATTACATTAAAATCTACTTATATTTAAAAGTGAGGGAATCTTATTTCCATTAAAATAGTTTTCAAAACAGTATAATTGATAATTCCTAACTGAGCAAAAGTTTCAGTATCCCATTGCTTTCTAATCTAGAGATGGAAAGCTAAAAAGCACTATTTTCAACTATACTATTAGGACATATGGTCATAATAAGTTTAATGGATGATGAAAATTGTAACAACTACAGTATATTTCAGGATAAGATGGTTTTTCAAATTAAAATTTACCTTTTATAAGTAAAAAGAGCTTTTTTGTAAAATTCAAATTTAAATGGTTAGATATTGATAGTTGATGTGATGTCAAACATATAGACGTAGAATAGAATTAGGAAATAAACTAGAGACAATGTGGCAACATATGAAATCCATTTAGTTTCCATTTTAATATCATTGTACTCATTGAACATTAGGGTCGACCAAAACTTTCGAAGATTTTATCAAGGCGTATTTAGGTATGTAATATTTATGTAAAACCTTTATGTAAACGATACACTAAAACCAAAAACTTAAGGCTTTCACATAAATTGCAAGCCTTGTTTTGGAGCTATTATGAAAAATAAGACATTTCGTAGATAGGATCATGACTTATCATAATTTTTTCAACACTTTCCTAAGACTCGAAAAATAAATTTCAAAATCATAATATTTATAAACTTTAAATTTCAATTTTATATTCATATAGAATAATCCATAAAATACGTACAATCGATTCAGGAATTTTTGCAAAAGTAATATAAAAGGAAATGAATTCAGCGTTCTAAACGGAGACGCCCTTATTAAAAGCATGCCATAAAACGCGAGGAAACATTCTTTCGAGTTTTTTAATGCTTCAAATACCAAACATTCTTTGTGCTATCGCTTTTTATTAAGAAGAAAAGAAACAACTTCTTGAATAAATTCCTTCTTTAATGTTACCGCCTCATGCGCGAAGTTTTCTCAAAGTAACAACTTAATTTTGAGAGTTTATAGTTGATCTAAAACTAAGTTTTAGTATGTAAGGAACAAAGTCGATTTTCAAGCAATATGGACGATGGACTCTCAAGGCATATTTCGCTTTTTCAAGGATATAACTTTATCTTCTTAACTATAATTATGGTACTTTATCATACACTAGATTGGTATTTTACCTACACATTCATTATTGATCTATCGATAAAAGATTTATACGTAAGAAATTGTTTTTCATACAACTGAAATGTGTCCAAGTGTTATTATGTTTTAATTAATGCAAAGTTAGAACTGTTTGTCCTATATCAAGTATAATTTAATAAAAGTATTATAAAAGTAAAGAGTACGTATTTACTCCCGTTTAAATACATAAAAATATATTAAGTAATAAAAGGGAAGAGGGAGGCAGTATGAAGGTTGTAAATATGTGAAATAATAATATTAAAAACACATTCATATAGTTTAATTAATAAACATGTCTTTATCTAATTATTATTATTAATTTTACTTTAAAATAATGTGTTGATATAAACATTTGAAAGAAAATATATGAATATTTTGAGTTATTAATTCTAATTTGGAACAACTCAAAACCATTACAATTACAGTAACCATTACAATTTTAAAAAACCTATACAATTTGAATTTATATAGAAGCTGTTACTACCCTCCAGGTTTAGTAATAATACAAAAACCCTATAAGCATGAATCAAATGGCCTTTAATTACATTAATACAAAGTGTAAACTTTAACGAGTAAAATATTTATCTTGAAACATTAACGCAGCGTAATGAGTTAAGTCATTTATATCAGTAATTTCTCCCAAACTATAAAAAAGGCAATTTTTATATTTACTCTTCGAGTCCTCTATTTCCCATTTGTTTCTTGCGTTCAGTTTTCTATCCACAAAAAAGGATCAATTTGCTTTCATTGCTTTGGACATTAGCGAAGAAATCTTTCCTTCCGATAAAGTACCCATGGAATTAGCTGTCATGTCGAACAAAACAAACGTGCTCAAAAGACTGAAAGAAGAAATGCCTTCTAAAAGAGTCCTAGGTGATTTTCTTTCAAGGGTTAAAACTAGAATGTTATGGTGAACTCTTCAAAAGAGTAATAGTTTACTTTTTAATAATTCTTGTCAGTTCTAGTTCCTATTTAATTAGTAGTTTTCTAAGAAATATTTTTAAGGTTATAAATCCTCTAATCAATGATTCATAATAATATTTATATGAATAAGGAGAAAAGAAAACTGTTTTTAAATTTCCAAACGAAAGATTTGAAAATTAATAAGACAAAATTAATTTATTAAGTTAATTAAAGTACAATTGCTATTTTTCTTGAACATTATGACTGATCTGCCATTCATCCGGCCCCCAAAACTCTGCAATAAAGAATTTAATTTATCCTTTATTTTTTTTATAGATTTTTACTAACTTATACAAACAAATCATAAAGTATCAAATTGCTTTATGGATGATTAAAACTTCAGAAAATTAAACAATTGATGAAATAATTACTCCAACAATACCTTTTTTTAATTTTTAACCAACGAGAATCTTTTATAAATACCTCATATATCAGACTTTTCCAAGGCAAACTTTACCCTTTCATACTTAAAAGATTTTGCCAAATGTTTATCAACCATAAGTACTATAAATTAAGCAAAAAAACAACGTTTGTAATATGCACATAAGTTTATTACGATAAATTGCGATCGTAATAAACTTATGTGCGTATTACAAACGTTGTTTTTTGCTTAATTTATCTAAGTTGCACGGTGAAATTTTAATCATAAGTACTATATTGGAAAATATGACAACAAAATAAAGTATGACAAAAAAAAATTATAATTTAATGAGAGTAAACATGGAACCATCAGAATTTTTTATGAAGGAACGAAGGTTTAATACCTAATAAAGTCAAAGTCAAAACTGTTTATTAAACTGTTAAGTCTTTTTATCATAAAGATAAGTTGACTTTTCATTAAAATCCCGTTTAATTAAGAGCCCTTTATTCGATTACTCTTAAAAATATTTTTTTTTGTATCATTCTCACCCAGCATTGGACGTTATTTCCAAACCACGAAAATATGCTTTTTTTAGAAGGGGAATAAATGACATTCGACAGCTCTTTCTTGAAGAAAGAAATTAAGGAGGAAAGAGAAGAATCTAGATTTAAATTAACGCCGTCATTCGATGGAGGTTTCTTTAAGAAACCGAAGCGATGATATTTTCTTTATTTACGAACTGTCGTATCAGCTTTCTATTATAATTTCAATTTTCGAGTTGTTTATCTCTGGTGCGTTCTGGGGTTATGTTATTGACACTTGTGGAGCTAGAGCTTTTTAAGTCTATTTTAGAGTTTTGGAGAACGTATTTCTAGCGTTTAAAATCGTGAATAATATTAGAAATATCTTTAGAATAGAATATTTTGGTGAATCCTTGTGTGTTTTTAAATTTCTCGTTCCTTATTTTTTTTAGACGGGTCGAAGGGTGAATAGATTTAAGGGCTGAACACAGAATATATTCATTTACTAATTCAGACATCAAGAAATAGAAAACTTAATAAAATTAATAATGAACTGATTGTATTTGAATATTGCATTATAACAGAGTAAAAATGTATTTGAATTCTGATAAATAAAAGGTATTTTAATTTTTGGTTTGATTTGAAACTGAATCAATAAAGACTCATCACATAGCGGGTAGTATTGGTGCAATGGTACATGCAGTGAACCACATGGGATCATAGGATCATTCAACTCATTATTAACATATTTACAAATTATTAAAAACTTTTCTAATTATTTATAATGAATATCAACTATTATCCATGCATGAAAAACTTTCCTGAATTCGACCTTCTCCTAAAAGCTGCGTTTTCATTCATGTTTTTGCTTGAATATCATTTAAAAATATTAAAGACATGAAAAGTGGTGAAATTGTTACAAATACTTGATAATTAAGTCAGAATTATTACGCCTCAAGTAAATTTCATGCAGAATTAGTTACAGAGGCCTTAATGTAATCTAATATATTCCTTAGAGTCCATTTACAATATCTCCTATACTCCAAAATCCATCTACAGGTTATTAAAACCTTGGGATGCCGCTCGGCCATACCTTCAGAATTTCACATTACCTAAGCAGTCCAGACAGGAGACTAATACCATCCCTATCGGAGGGTTTGTATGCAGAGCATCTGAATCCTCCCAGCTGTCTCAAACAATATATACTAGGCACAGTTTGAAGACCTTTGATCTTCCTTGAATTAGTGAAAGCCAGTTGGGAAACGCTAGGCTTATTCTGTTGGCCATGTCACTTTCAGGTGTTATCTTAAATTGGAATATGTCTAGAAGAGTTTAGAATGTATGTTCAACTGTTGCTTATTCTAGAATTGTGAAGAACCTAAGTTCAAATTTAAGCTTTCTTGTTCTAAATGATTAAAAGATAACATGAATTTTTGAGGATTTTTTGCCTGTAAATGATATCTACACACAGATATACATTTTAGAAAAATTGAAGCCTAATCTAGTAGATAATTAAATATATTTTGAGATTTCAAACTGAAATTTATGATTAAAAGTTAATTTTCACCTCTACACACATACTTCTGTTTGGGTATCCGCTCGATACAAGAAGTGCTTTTGACTTCATATAAACGTTAAGATAGGAGATTATAAAAGAAAATTTAGATATTTATATTTAATTTCAGAAAAGAATTATTAATTACGAAAGTTATTAGACTTTTTTTTTTATCAAACTTAACTTTTTATCAAATTACTTTCATAGTGTAACTAAATTAAAATATGTAATTTAACGAGATATATACGATAGAACAAAACATATTATCATTTATAATATTAATCTTTAACACAAACAGCATATTACTTGTTAATTAGTTTTAATTTACGTGTCTCTGAATTAATTTTATGGTGTCTGGAACAAAAAATAACCCTAATTTATCTCTTAAGAAAATAAATACAAAACAACAAATTAAAACAAGACTCATTAAAATGTCCGAAAATAAGCTGAAATAAAAATAAAATTTGCATGTCTCTAAAAGTCATAAATGTTCTCCCTAATAAACTTTAAAAACAAAAAAACTGAGCCATTCTTTATCAGGCCAGGTACAATACCTTAAAAATCCTTTCAATAATAAACTAGCACAAGTAAAAATGTTAGTAAAAAGAATCACTCTTTTAATAGCATGGCAACATTTTAAAACTTAAGTTCATTAAAGTGATGAAATTACGGTGGATTATCTAAAGTCGTCAAAAAAAGAATTTATGTACGTATTGTCTGGACTTTGAGCAAGCGTGCTTCCGTAATCATTTTAGCCACCCTAAATGTTGGTAATTAGTAGTTGTGAGGGAGACACTTAGGCGCTAGGTAATGAGATTATAAAACACTTAGTATAGGCTTTACCATTCATTAGGTACGAATTGCTACAGTGAAGATTTTTCTTTTTTGTAATATGTTTTAGTTAAATACATTTTTATGGATTCAAATGAAATATTCATACGGAAATTTACCTTTGAGAATAAGTATCAAATACAAAATAATCGTAAAGACTGCGAAACATTTAAAATTATTTATATGAAGGAATGGTTCATATTAAGAATGCACATAATTACATTTTCCTTAAGGATAATTGTGATTGAAATTGTACTATTTTTAAAACCTATTAAAATGTTTGGAAGCTTTATTATATAGAAAAAGATATTTTAACTTATTGCATTAAACTTTAACAAAAATGAAACTATTTTGATAATGTTGTTAAGTTTTATGTAATACTTATGACATACATTTTCCAAACAAAATTAAAATTTAGATAGCACACATTTAGATTCAGCTTAATTGTAAACAGAAAATTCAATGCATTTTATTCATCTTCAAACATGCTCTATTTTGTAGTTAAGAAATATACAGGCTAGTAGTTTGAAAAATTTTAATCCATGTTCGATTTAAAAGTGTTTTTATTACATTATGATTACTTTGCAATTGAATCTTGAATCTTCTGACTAACAAAAATTTAGGTTAAAAAAACTTATAAGAATTTACATTTAATTGTAAATTACCTACTTTACCGAATGCTTAACCTATACAGTGGATCGAAAATATTTACATTCAGAGTGCATTTAATGTGTATGTAAACGTAAAAAATAATTTATGTACTATGTGTGTTTAGAATTATAAAGGGTTTTATATTAAAAATTAATAAGTTGGACGTATATGTACTTTTATTTTCTGTGGCGTTTTTTTTCGTTACTAATAAATCACGCACATAACCTAAAACTTCGTAAAGAAGGATACTTAATTTTACCAAAGAAAGAATGAATCCTATCATTTTATGGCTCATTAACTAAACCAATTTATTGTAATGAAAAAACTCTGACTAGCGACATAATTAACCACATACCATGAAATCTTTTGATATTTTTTTTAATTAAGAGAATGTCACGTCGTCATGCTGTGAAAGACAAGATACTGCTATTGGCTGGTAGGGATGAAAATTCAAGGGAATTTTTTCTTACATCACGACAAAATGTCAGTTATAAAAACAAGAAAGATAGGGAGTTATTTCATTTCTTTGATCAGACTTTCTTCCTAAGCGTAATCAAAGTTAACTATAACACATTTAATATTATTGAAAAAGGAGGAGGGATGTAGCTTGAATTTATCAAAGATTTTAGTGATTTTTTGTTAAAATCTACAGTTCCACTAAGGTAATATGAAATAGGAAGATGTTAAGCTTGAATTTAGGATTTAGAGCTTAATATAAATGATGTCTTCGCTAAATTTTGAATGATTCTTAAACGCGAATAAATTTGGAGTATTTCTTGAACCTGAATGAGAGTAAATTATGGTGTATAAAAATGTAAGACATCCTAAAAAAGCCCTAAGTTGTCTTTTCCAGCATTATTTATTTCAAGTTGGATAGTAACCAAATAGGAGCTTATGAGGTTTTATGAGGTATATCTTTGACTTTAATGCAATATTTGTTTCTAAGTTTTGTAGGTTTGTTAGGAGGAACTTGGAGGGAAGGTTTGTTTGAATTTTAGCTCCAATGAAATGCGATATTTAAGTTCTCAGTTAAACCAGGGAGGATATTCACCTTTGTGTTTACCGAGGAAAAGGTCAGTTGTTCTAAAGCTGTGGGAAATCGTGAGCATGAATATGAAACACTTGAGCTATTTAACCCATGAACCTTGAGTAGCGCGTCCAAACTTAATGTATTCGATTTAAGAACAGAGTCAAATTTTGGAAATCTTTCAAATATTATAATACGGGAAGTTAAACATTCTGTTTACCAAACTGCTCTTTAAGTAAATTTAGAATCTAAGAATAATCAAGTATTGCAGATTGACTTTGAATATACTTCATATAGTGCTGTTTAAAATTTTAAAAATACCTGAAGAGCCAAAATGTTTACAGGTAAAATGTTGGTTACAGATAGGGTATTTAAGGTTTATTAGCGGCATTTTTTATATCAATTAATTCACAAATTTTTCAAGAAAATATTTATTTAATGTGGATTACACTGCAAAAAATAATGGTGCAGAAACAGAAAAGCTCTGGCAGCAAAAGTTGCCAGAGCTTTCATCCTTTCCTCGGGATATCTCTGTTGACTAAATATGCTACGATCTTTTCTCAACTGTAGGGAACTTATCTATCGAAATATTCTACTTATGTACAATAACTACACATTGTCTCTCTATAGACTGGTGCCTCACTTTTCCTCAACTTCGGAAATTTTAGTGGGTAATGTCCCTAAATATTTTCACAGAAAAAGTCGTTTGATACAGAACAAGTTTAGTCTACAGAGAAATCCCGTGGAAAGGAAAGCTCTGGAAACTTTTGCTGAGACAGCTTTTCTGTTTCTGAAGCATTATTTTTTTCAGAGTACAAGGGTTATATGAAAGAGAAATCCTCCAATTACGAAGGCGGTCGAACTGCTGATTGCTTTCAAAGTCCTTTCAATGTTCAATGTCTTTCAATGTCTAGACCAGTGTTTCCCAACCTTTTTCAATCCATTCCCCACCAAAGCCTTTTTAAATTTTCCATGCCCCCCATGTCCTTTATTATTTTTTTTTTTTGAAAATCCTTCTTTAAAAGTAAATAAAACCTGGTGGTCCATGCCCCACCTGGGGGGCAATTTGTTTAACAGTTTTCAAATTGCCCCCCTAGAAATTCATATTGCCCCCCGGTAGGGCGTGCGCCCCACGTTGGGAAACATTGGTCTAGACTCTGGACATTGAAAGATGGCACTGTCTATTTGGCCAGCAAATATAATCTCTAACTCTAGTCCTTTTTACCCGGTAACTGCCCGACAACGGTTCTGATTGGAGCGTTGGGACTGCTACGTAACCGCGAGACCTACGGCGCATGCGCCAACTGCAGGTTTTGCCGTCCAAACCAGTCCAAACAGACACTTCGTTGAAAGATTTGCTACATAGATCTAGATGTACATGAAGACTCTGGACTCTAGAGTATCTAGATCTACCCAAATAGCAATGTAAGGTTTAAAAAACGTTGGCATAACCTTACCCCGCCAACCCATTTAACGACTATTTATCCACGACTACATATAAGTAGTCGTGGATATACAGTTTGACGTGATATTTTAGGGACAAGGGATATGGACACAACCAGACTGTGTGTAATAAAAAGAGTTTGAAGCGAATGAATTTACATTACACTCTATGATGATCAATACAAAATATAAAAAAAACCCTGTCGAATCGTCCTGTCTCTATAGACATAGTCTCTAGATCTAGGTCGTGGTCATACAGTTTTACATGAGGGGATGTATACGGACCATGGATAAGGATATATTAGTTGTAGTTACCTCTCGCAGAGCCTGAGCGTCCAGCTGGCGATGATCCAGAGCGAGACCATGAAGACGAGCAGCACAGTGCCGGGGCAGATGGTCATGAGGGTCTTGAGCACGAAGCGCGTGTTGAAGTCGATGCGGTTGAGGGCGCCGATGGAGCGCGACGACGCGTCCGTGAAGAGCTTGCTGTGCAGCAGCATCACGCGGCAGATGAGGTAGAGCCGCAGGAACATGGGCAGCGACAGCATCACGTCCACGGGCACGAGGCGCGAGGCCAGTCGGTTGGCGTGGTTGGGCAGCTTGGTCACCCACAGGAAGTAGAACTCGCCGGGCGGGGGGTGGATGGAGCACACCGCCACCTCCAGCAGGATGTGCGACACGCGCCGCCACGTCATGGCGATGCGCCAGTCGTCCGCGCCGTTGTCGATCATGAACAGCTGCCGCCGGGAGAGAAAGCATGTTAACATGTTTTAGACTCTCAAAACAGGCTTTTAATGTTTAAAACGTATGCAGTACAATTTCAATTAATAAGGGTAATATGGAAGAAAAATATACAATAGAATAATTGGAAAAAATTATTTAAATAAGTGATTTTAATTTTACAGGATAAAATGTATCGAGTAAAACAGTGTGGTCCAACCCGTGGCACGCGGGCCACAAGTGGCACTCGAAGAAATATTCATGGCACTCGGCCCCAAAATTAAATTTGTATTCTAACTATATAGAATGTTGTTGTTGTTGTCTTATGCCACTTGGAACATCCAAGCTCCATCCGCAAAGCGGATAGGATTTAAGGCAAAGGGGGTGCGGCTCCTGAGAAAGTGAGGCCCATGAAATGGCAGGAGTCCGACTTAAGCCTCGGATGATAGATGTCGCCACCATCTATCGCCACCTCCTCAATTTTGCCATGGCTCTGAAGGGGAGGGAAATAGTCTCCAGACACCTGGACCCGTGGTAAACTGCGCCATGACGGACCACAGGACTTTCGGACCCACAGATTTAACGAGCACGTACTCCGCATATACTCGGTGGGTCTTCAGCGGTGTCGGGAATCGAACCCGGGACCCTCCGATCCCGAAGCCGATGCCTTAACCACTAGGCTCCCCACGGCCCCACGGCCCATTATATAGAATATAATCCACATTTCAATTTTATTGCAGAATAGTGTAAAAACCCGGTTTTATACAGTCTAATTTTCAAAAAAATTTCAGGGGAGAACCCCTGACACCCCTTGGAAGTTATTTTTGGTTTAAAATTCATTTTGGGAATCAGTTAGAACAGCTAAAAATATGCTATTTCAGGTCTAATTTTCAAATAATTTTCAAGGGAGAACCCATGAACTCCCTTAGGAGTTTTCTTGACTTAAAATTTAAAAGGGACATTAAAACCACATCAGTAGAAACTCCAGTTGGGGAAATAGTTTATAAATTTATATTTTATCCTCACTTATGGCTATATCGTTTCAAAAACTTATTAGTTTCTTTTAAAAAGTATACATCAAATTGAAAGGAGTTATATACAATCTTTATAGATGCCGTGAGTTGTAATTAAAGTTTAATCTATAAGTATTATTTCATAAATGTTCAGTACAGGGAGACAGTTATCTTATATGTATATCGATGTGTTTACAACTCACTTTTGAATTTTTTTCTATTCTTTGGAGAAAAAAAAACACCCAACCTTTTCCAACCCTTTTGTACCAGTAAACTTAAAAAACACTTCTTGCTCTTTCATTTTCAAAACATTGTAAATGGCCTAATTTCTAAGAAAGGTTTTTCTCTTTACTTTGGATTAATTATTCTTTTAACAACATATTTTCAATTCGATTAAGAAGGAATTTTTTTTATTAAATTAAATTTAATAAATATGAACATCAAGGAAAATAGTTTTTAAAATATCGCACCAACTATATCACCTTGCATACATAAGAATAGTTTTAATGACCCAGCCAATATTTTTGCATTGCCCAATTAAAGTGAGAAAATCCTTAAATGAAACGCTTCTAATCATAGTCGAAATACATGTTCCAGTGTTGAAATAAGCTTGACTTGCCTGTGTTATATAAACTAGATATGCGTAATTTTCGATTTTTATTGTCAGTGGCACTCCACTCCCTTTAAAAAGATAAATTGGCACTCGGGTAACTAAAGGTTGGACCACACTGGAGTAAAATATTAATAATATTTTAAAATTAAGAAGGCAATTGTTTTAAATACAGAAAGAGAAAACCGTAGTATTTTCCATACTGCTTGACAAGCATCACTCTAGAATGTAAGAAAGAATTACATACTAAACAATAATAGTGCGCTATCCGATCTGTTTAAAACACCAAAGACAAGAAATATAGTATTCAAAAATTACAACCATTTAAAATTATAATTACAAATTTGGCAATATTTAAATTTTTAGCGTCTAAAAAAATTGCTGTTTTTTAAGCGGATAGACAATGGAATATCCTTTCGTCCAATTTTTTATTTTGATTAGAAAGTAAGAGCAATGACTTAATGATTCACAAGATCCAAAAATGTAGTATGATCTTTGTGAGATATGTAGCTAAATAATTCAATGCAGGGAAATACCCAATAGGTAAAAGCAACATAAATTTTATTTTATGTCTGGTAATACTTCGGTAATCCCTTCAATCCGTTACCAAATGCTCCATTATGATTAAAATATTATTCTAATTTCATCCTTTGTATTCTGTCTAATTATTATTATGTCTGCCTGTCTGTTGGATATCCTTCAAATTATTACTCAGTAGGAGTTAATCATAGAGTGGGAGTTTCAATTTTAACTCAACGAAAGCTGACGATGCACGAAAAGATTAAATATCTCCAGAAAAGGTTGAATATTTAGAAGGTTTGTAGAAGTTAATATAATTAATTATATTTAGCAGTGTGGACAGTTTCAACTACCAAAGGAAAGTCTTACTGAAGTAGGTACTAAGAGTGAAACCTACGGAAATTCTAAATTTGAGATGTAATGTGAAATTTCTCAGCTATGTAGACTAAAATTTGTATCCTCATTACATTCTCTAATATTCGAATAATAGATAGGTTTTACTTAGCTTGAGAAACAAGGATACTTATCTGTAAAAAAAATACTTTTTCATTTAAAATAGTTTATTACTCTCTGAAGAATAACTGCTAAGGGAAATCAAGAAAACATATTCTTATCTGGTAAATGTAGTAAAAAAGTTAAGCCATGTAAACTTTATCCGATAGCTAAGATGTTAGTAAATACGCAAATAATTAACATTTGGTACAAAACTTCTTGTTTAAAAGACTTGCATATCCTACAGGCTTTAAGTGTGTGGTATATTTCCTCATAATTTTCAATAGGTTTAATGAATACAATCCTGGGAAGTAATCGATTAATCGTTTTTAGATATCAAAACTAATTTGTGGTATTTGGAGTATCCCCATCTTAACAACACGGTGAATATTTTTTATCAGGTAAAAGCACATACTTAACTCGCCCCTAATGTTTTTCCGATCGTTCTAATGTGGTTATATCGTAATTGGAAATAAAAGGTTTCCATAGTTTTTCAAAACATACACATTTTTCTCATTAAGAAATTAAAATATAACCAACTCTTAAAAACCAAAGAAGATATGTTTTTTGCATATTCATATTAAGGTACGAAAGCTAATTTTTAGATAAAAGGTGTATAAGTAGTTGTTATATTAAGTTAGTCTGGAATAAATAATACTATTCTTCCATAAAACCCTCTAAATAAGTAAATAACTTTATTAAATAATTATATTATGAGTAAGAATGGTGGTTGAAAAATAGTAATATTATCATGGATAAATGTAAATAAGAATGGTTTCTCCAATAGTTACTAAATAAATATTTTTTCTTTGCAGGGATATTCTTGAAGCAATGCATAATAAAGTTCCTTCAATTTATATTCAAAACCCTTTCCTGACAAGTTTTAAGTAAAGTAATGCTTAAAGGTTTAAGAGTTCAGTTTAAATTCTTACAGACAAAGAAATTCTTGGCTATTCTAAAAACTCAGTCATTACCGCATTAGTTTCACGGCAACATAAAATAAATTGAGCAATATTAAATCTTCCCATATATGAACAAAACTACATTTTTGTGAATGAATATTTCTATATTTCTATCATATTTAAACTAATAGATTTTTCCATTCTTTTTCAGATCTTTCCCAATCCCTTTTTTTTTCTATTAGGCAAGAACTTGCCCCTATGAATTTAAATATCAATTTCTCTAGAAACAAATATAACATTTTAAAATGGGTACAAATCAAGATCATATGTTAAACTGCTAAATTACCATGAATTAGGTTAGAAATAAATTAATGATTTATAGGTTTTTGAGAAACAATGAAAAGAATGAAATTTTGGGAATACTTTATGTTAGAAAACTATAACGTTTTGAAAAAGACTGCTCTTCCAACGTAATGGAATTTGTTATAATTTTAACTTCAGAGAAAGAGAATGATAGTTTCACAAATTCACAAATATGGTGGGTTTGGGTAACATCTAAAAATAGTTACGCTTTAAGAAATGTTTCATTTCAGACATACGCCATACGTCAAATTTCGCAAATAGATCTTAACCTTTCAGTCAGTATTTGATTCTATTCGATATAAAACGTTCCATTAGGTGTGACTATAAATAGAAAGGCTTTCTGAGGGATGAGGCTCCAGGATTATTTCATTTACTAGATGCACGTAGAAAACATTCTATCGACCGAAGGATAGATCTTTTTATATACTGTTTTTTATATTATTTTCTATACCCCCCCATATAAACTTCATCTTTACTAATATCAACTACTAATATTTATACATCAACTTTATTACTTTTATGAATCAAATTCACAACTCATACTGAGATTTGATTTTGGGTTGTAATTATAATTAAGATGCAAAGTTCACAAGTGGAATGCCAGATAGGGAAAGTAGTTTGGTAGTTATAATATGTATATTATAGTTAACGTTTTATAAAGGCACTAATCAAGGACCTTTTTATTCTTATTTAAATCTAGACCATAATAGAATCTATGGTCGTGTTTTTCTTTCATATGTGTTTTGTTCCCTTTCTAAATTCCCAGAGAATTATATCAAGGAATTAAGTTTGCTCCTATGAAAACAATTTTTCAACCTTTTTTCTTAAACGAATATATGTATTGTATTTTAAAAGCCAGGATTTGAAGAAACTTGTCACTTTTTCGTTCAAAAATAATATTGGATTTATTTAAATCGCATTATTTATTCAGTTGTTTTAAAAATTTGATAGTTAGTTTTATTTATTTGGTTAAAAAATTGAACAACCATGCCTACTTTTACAAGTTCAAATTATATTTTACTATTTTATCAAAGCTGGACTAAAAAGTATTAAATTTTTTGACATTTCCATGAATACGTTCACTACATTTACCTAAGTCATATAATAAAATACTCACAAGAGAAAATATGATACTTACTCAACTCTATGAGTTACTAAGAATTAAATAATCATGTTAGGAAATTTTTATCTCAGACTACCTAAAACATAATGAGCTTAAAATTTCTTTTTCATTCTTTTAAAATGTGAATATTGGAAATCAAAGAATGAGAAATTTCCAAGTATAGGTACTGTACATATGTTTTTACACGTATTATTATATAAATTAACATCTACATTTATTTTTATTGCCAACTGTTTTTCCACATATTTTCATAGCTCCTGGAAACTTTTGACTAAGCTCTAGCCCCTCAGATGTGCGCTTGCGGCCCCACTTTCTTATGTTATTCCAATTAAAATTTGATCATAAATTTAGAATCCGCCTGTATATTGTTCTCTGTTATAAATGTATTTTTGAAATAAACATCAATACAGAAACTTAAACATTTTTGATCAATAGGATTTTGACAAAAACGTGTAACTTCAAAAAATAATACATGATTAGACAATGTGTATCACAGGAATGTTTTAAATGTTACACAATAAATAATAAATAAATTCGCACCACACGATGAATAGCCCTAACTACCGTACCAACCCCTCACTGGATCCATTTACTTTCCATTAAATCATCACGAAAGCTCTTTTAGCTGCAACCGCGAAAAGCTCCCCTTTTCACGACTCCCATCACGCTCGATTACGATGCACGAAATAAGCTTGCATCGATTTGAGCCCTCGAAATATCTCCATTACATTCCTGGAAATCGATGGCTTCGTTAAGCATACTGTGGCATAACAATGCTTTAACAGTTCTGTTCAACTCTGAAATTGGATTTTACGTAATATCCATGGTTGGCACGTCTGTACCAATCGTTTGAAAAAAAAAAAGCAAATCGGCGTGGTATGTGCTAAAATTCGCTATTATTGAAAATCGATCAGTTATAGATAATAAGTTAAAATGAAAAATATACTTTGGGTGTTTGTGTTTAGTCATGGAAGAGAGATTTGATGAAGCTTTCCATGATTTGGTTCAATTGTTAAAGTGATTTTCCAATCAATATTATATTTTTGGGGTAGTATTAGTTTATTTAGAAATTATCTCTGGCAGGGTTTATTTGAAGCAACGGTTGACCTTTATTTTTTTTAGAGAGAAAATTCTAGTTACCTATATAATACATTGATCTTGTTTCTCAGCCCCAATTTTCCGGTGCGTCGAAATATGCACTTATGGATCTTAGTGAGAAAGCCAAGTAATTAACTAATAGTAAATTGTTTAATTTTTGAGAGATTTTGTGAAATTAAGCATGTTATTCCTTTTCTCTCAATAGTTACAAATAAAGTTATTTAACAAATAAAAAATTGTTCATAAAAAAAGTTAAAACTTCTGCATAACTTGACATTTTGTAATATTGACCCACTTTTCAACAGGAATAAATATTTTAAAGTAACTTCTTACCCTTTTCCTACGCAATTTTTAAAATTTGGTCACGGGTAGATTTTTTTACCTACCACCTTAAAAACTCAATAGAACTTCTCCCATAAAAGACACTGCTTTTATCTTACATAAAAGCGATATAAAACACTACTACTTTATAGAAACTGGATGAGAAATTCCAACTTCCATCTCAAAGCGAAAAGTCCCTTTTACCCGCCGCAGGCAATGGCTGGTCCCATATATCGCATTATTTTTGGAACAATCCTTTTCAGAGCCGCAGGCAGTTAGTTATTCTCAGTGCCGTTTGGGAAGCAGATAAGAGCGAAACAAACAGTCTGGGCGTTTTGTTTACATACGTCTCTCTACCCAACACACTGCCTGCTTCAGGAAGGAATTTTCGGAATTGTAGAAACGTTGCGAGCTTCATATCTTATACGTCTTTTAGCTCAACTGGATATATAGTAGTGTAGGGAGGAAATATCAGTTGGCGTGAAATGACTTTGAAACAACTGAAATATGGAATAGTAAATTTACGTGGTGTGGAAAAGAATACTAAATAATGTCGTAAAAAAATTGTACGAAACGATATTATAAAAAGGAACTAATTGGTATTTAAAACGTGGTTTTCCTGAAAATAATCAAGTAAAATAAAACCAAGGAACATCCAAAGTTATTTTTAATATTATGTTATATGTAGGGAATGTAGTTGAATAAGAAGAATAAAGAAGTTAGCTCTTCAGTTCCTTAAGGTTCTTTTCTTTTCTAAAAAAAATAAAAATAAAATAAAATATAATGTTTCTGTTAATAAATTTATACCAAAGGCAGATGCTAGGACCTGTATCAAGCTTTTTTATAGCAAATTTAAGGTGAATTTATCTAAGTATTGCATGCTATAGGAAATACTTACGACAAAAAACAATAAAATATTATAAGATAATAAAGTACGGAGAACCCCAAAGAAGTAAACATTAAATATATCAGAAAATGTACGTTTAAATAACGCAACATACTACTTTCCAAATCTCTGTGATCCGTTTTGGTCAAATCAGGTTTAACTTGGTTTAACCGTTTTGGCACAATTCCTTATAAATAGGTTTTAAATTTATCTATTATTAGCATTATGTTCTCTAACTTAACAATATGTTAAACATAAAAGCACATAGAAAAAGTTTCTGAAAAAAAAATGGAAAGAGCCAGAGAAAAAAGTTAAATGTTTTTAAGAAAATTAAAAAAATTTTCTTTCTTGCTTCATGAAATCTTGGTTTAAGTGTATGGGAATCTTTTTTTAACTGGTTTTATTCTTTTTTTATAGTTATCTTATATTGCTTGATTTTGCTTTAAATGAAGTTCGAGAGTAAATAAACTATAGCGAAAGTACTTGTAAATCTACAATCTAATGATTATGAATTCTTAATTCCCCTTCAACAAAATCCCACACCAATACAATTCCCATTTGTATTTAAACTCCATTTCACATGTCATCAACATATTAGAAACCAGGGCCATTTTCAATAATAGATCCTCCAAGTTGCGTTGCTTGATCACTGATTAAAATCAGTAATTCAAACTACGAGACAGAATTATTCAAACAAGGTAGTGGTTTCACGTGCGGTGATTTATGCTATTGTTACATGGCTGTTAAGTGCTTGTTTCTGATGCTTAAAATTTGAGCACACGGCTGTCAGCAAGCCAAATTAGCTTGAACAAGCGAAGTGAAATATTTTAGCATATTCTTTTATTCAACCTGAATATCTACAGAGATGTAAATAGACAACGTCAGATACTAGTAAAAATTATAGTTTGTTAAAGTTCAGAAAAAACTTTAAATTAAATTTGTTGGTTTTTATTGTTGTAGGTATTCAAGACCCTCTATTGTACAGTTTGCATTTCTAATGACTTAGGTATTTGTTTGGTTTTTAAAAATAAATTTCAGCTTATAGCCCAGGCAACGAAAAGGTATAGAGGGAAATTCTTGGAGCACAATTTTTGACTTCGGAACTTTGTTTGGACTAGTTAGGAGGAGAACATATCAAAAGTCCCTGCCCGTAGCCCTTACGCCGAAGTGAGGAGGGGTGTTCGAAAGTCTCATTTTTCAGTTTTTGGCTAATTACTCTTACAAAATGCATCCCCACGAAAACGTTTCAATTCGCTTTTTTAAAGTAGATAAAATTATCAACAATTTAAGACCCTTCCCAGGTTTATACGTCCAATTGATCCCGAGTTACATCTCTTCAAAAATGGGAAATTTTTTCTAAAAATTCGAAAATTTGAGTAAAAAATGTATTTAAAGCAATTTATTGGCTATATTACCCATCTAAAAGGGAATTAAAGGCTATTACCTCATAATGCACTTATTTAGCTTTAATTTAAGCCCTGAATCAAGTATGTGAGATCAATAGTTCTCACGTTATCTTAAAAGAACAAAAATTGGGAAAATGGGATTATCCCAGTATAGTCCAGTCAAATAGTATTTATTTTGAGAAATATTTGGGGTAGGAGATATTTTTCTCTATCAGTATGTTTTTTTGGGGAGCTGAATCCGAATCTGAGGTTTGCCAACAAAATTTCGGGACGGAACATTGTGAAAATTCGAAAAAATGGCAAAAATTCGCCCCTTTTTTTCGTTTTTTGCCCCTAGAACATTACCTTTGCACTTCTGAGCTAAACAATCAATACTAAAAATAAAGAACACAAACCAAGCTACAAAAAAGTCTATTACAACTTTTCTCTCAGGCGCGTAGTTTCGCCGATAGAGCACGTTGAAAAAGGGGTTATTTTCGTTCGATTGGTAGAAAATGTCACTAGTATCGCCAAAACGCCGAATTTTTGGAACATAATACTTTAAAAACTGCTTTAATAATATTCTTCATCAAATCGACCATCTAAAAACTCTAATGATGATTAACTAAATGCATTTTCGTTGTGAGATTTCTCTTACGAACGAAAGTTCCATAGGAGATTATAGTATTTCGATAACTACATACATGTTGCTTCTTCGAGATTACATACAAAAGTGTTCTTTTGACTATTTTATAAGTTTTTGGGGGTGCTGAATCCGAATCCGACGTTTGCCAACAAAATTTCGTGACGGAACTTTGTGAAAAATCCAAAAAATGGTAAAAATTCGCCCCATTGCCCCCAAAAATTTGCCATTTTTTGGAATTTTCACAAAGTTCCGTCACGAAATTTTGTTGGCAAACGTCAGATTCGGATTCAGCACCCAAAAAAACTTATAAAATAGTCAAAAGAACACTTTTGTATGTAATCTCGAAGAAGCAACATGTGTGTAGTTATCGAAATACTATAATCTCCTATGGAACTTTCGTTCGTAAGAGAAATCTCACAACGAAAATGCATTTAGTTAATCATCATTAGAGTTTTTAGATGGTCGATTTGATGAAGAATATTATTAAAGCAGTTTTTAAGGTATTATGTTCCAAAAATTCGGCGTTTTGGCGATACTAGTGACATTTTCTACCAATCGAACGAAAATAACCCCTTTTTCAACGTGCTCTATCGGCGAAACTACGCGCCTGAGAGAAAAGTTGTAATAGACTTTTTTGTAGCTTGGTTTGTGTTCTTTATTTTTTGTATTGATTGTTTAGCTCAGAAGTGCAAAGGTAATGTTCTAGGGGCAAAAAACGAAAAAAAAGGGGCGAATTTTTGCCATTTTTTCGAATTTTCACAATGTTCCGTCCCGAAATTTTGTTGGCAAACCTCAGATTCGGATTCAGCACCCCAAAAAAACATACTGATAGAGAAAAATATCTTCTACCCCAAATATTTCTCAAAATAAATACTATTTGACTGGACTATACTGGGATAATCCCATTTTCCCAATTTTTGTTCTTTTAAGATAACGTGAGAACTATTGATCTCACATACTTGATTCAGGGCTTAAATTAAAGCTAAATAAGTGCATTATGAGGTAATAACCTTTAATTCCCTTTTAGATGGGTAATATAGCCAATAAATTGCTTTAAATACATTTTTTACTCAAATTTTCGAATTTTTAGAAAAAATTTCCCATTTTTGAAGAGATGTAACTCGGGATCAATTGGACGTATAAACCTGGGAAGGGTCTTAAATTGTTGATAATTTTATCTACTTTAAAAAAGCGAATTGAAACGTTTTCGTGGGGACGCATTTTGTAAGAGTAATTAGCCAAAAACTGAAAAATGAGACTTTCGAACACCCCTCCTCACTTCGGCGTAAGGGCTACGGGCGGGGACTTTTGATATGTTCACCTCCTAACTAGTCCAAACAAAGTTCCGAAGTCAAAAATTGTGCTCCAAGAATTTCCCTCTATACCTTTTTTTGAGCATTCGTTGCCTGGACTATTACTCAGGCTCTTAAATTGGATTGTAAATAAGGCTATGAAATGTAAAAAACATAAATCGTCCGATTCAGATAAATATCAACATTAAAATACGTAGGTTATATAAAAGTAATAATAATAATAACAGAATGAATGTAAATTTAACCCAACCCATTTTCTAATAATGTAACGTAGACAACCTTAGTTTAAAATAAAATAACTAAATCAATTTTAAAACATGGAAGATCCCTCCTGATAAATTGTTAGGATATAAACGACACTGAATCCTGTTAAACGAAACCATAATCCGATAGACGTTCTGAAAATTTCTAGGTGTAGTAATACAGAGAAATTCGTGTTTGAATTAAAAATTAGTAAAATATCTTTTTCTAAGTTTTATATAGAATACATTTGTTTGAATTATTTAGTCTGAAGACATAATAGCTTAAAGTCAGTAGAAAAGAAACTGCTCCTATGTTGAGATACAAAATAATTTACTTCTTATTTTTACTTCCTTCGAAATTATTGAAGTAAAAGTCAAGTATAATCTTTCTATACTAATTTATATATGAAGTTATTTATACTGAAAGGTATTAATAGTTTACTCACCTGTACTTCTAGTGCATGATACGTTAGTACAAGTGCTAAAAGGAATCCTGTGGACACTGATATGACAGTCTTCAAGGCAATAGAAAACACGGAAGCCTGTAAAATAAAACACAGTCTCAAATAAACAGAAATGAAAGAGCAATAAATATCTAAAATACGTTAGTGAGTAAAAAACAGGTAATAAACAACAGTTCTTATGAAATATTTAATCCAAAACTATAACGATACATGTCTTTATAAATAAACAAAATTGAATTTTTAAAAATATTTTTACTATTGAATTGATTCAAACAAGAATAAATATTTCATCCCAATTAAGTGTTTAATAATTACAAAAGTTGGAATTTCCATATATTCAGATGAAATACAATAAATAAAATATGTAATTATTTTGAATTCAAAAAATCCACACAGAGGATAGTTTTTAAGAAAAACACACAAATGTTTGTGTGTTTTCTAAAATCTGTTAATAAGATTTAATAAACAATCGTTAAAATATTTCTTATGTTAGTTCTTTTTAGTTTTAAATTCGAACTGAAAAGTTAAATTAATATTTGAGTAGTATATTTATTCACGTAATTAAAATATGAATTTTAGTGGTGTTAATTTTTTAACTGGAAATTTTCTTAATCTCAAATTTAAATTAACCAATTTGATGTTTATTCTTCTTTATTCTATTTATCAATCATGTATTATATTGCTAATTACGTGTATACTAAATTAAAACAAACCCAGCTCAAACGTTACTCAAAAAACCAATATTTCTACAAAGCAAAGGAATAATTTAATCAAGTATAGTCAAAGGAACTTCTACTTCCCAATCAAAAGAAAGAGAAAATCGTATCAGAAAAATATTCTGAGATAAATTAATTTAACGATTTTGTTTTTCAGTTGCAGAATACTTAGTGGAAATGCAAAAGAAAGGAATAAAATTAATTAGTATTAGGAATCTAATAAAGAATAAGAGGATAATAGTCTTACTACCTATTCTGGAAGGATATAAAAGACTCCAAACTGATTCCCTTCAAAAAAGCTACCATTTTATACGAGTTAATTATGTTTGAGCGAAGTTTATAAAAGTAAACAACACATTAGGAATATTTAAGAGGAGAGTCAATAGAACCTGAAGTGAACTTTGAATAGCTTTTGGGGCGAAATTAATTTATTCATAAATTAAATTTTCCGAATTTCCATTAAGGAAAATATCTCTAAGCCACAAAACGATATCTAAAACTGAAGGAAATATAAATATATGAATAAGCGATGAAAAATAATTATACTATTGTGGGTTTATAATTTTTAATTCCTTTTCTATCCTTTATATAAGAAGCAGCGGTTTGCAAAACTCGATGTTAGTTATGGAGTCATTTTTTTCAGGGAGCAGGTATGGAATACTTTATAAAAAAAAATATTCATCAAGGATAACTTTTTAGAGGAGAAATTTATACCATAACCCACTCTAACTAATCAAGAGCAATTTTGAGTTATTTGGAAGGAGCGTCAAGATTTTCAAAATTTGGAAACCTCTGCTATAAAAAATGTATTGATAAAATAGGGGTACTTCCTAATATTTGAAATAATGATGGTAAAACTTGATTAAATTTATAACCATTTTTATACTGATAAAATAAAAAAAAAACTCTGTACTGGGATACACACAGAACAGCATTGCTTGAAATAAAAGAAAATACGAACGTCATTCAACAATACAAGGGGTGTTTATTAAAAAACTATATTCGTTTTGTTACAGTATGGAAAATACTTGTAATACGAGTATTTAGGGTAAAATACAACTCCGTATTTTATTCCATTACTTTTAAAAATAAAACAATAAAAAAGTTTTTAAGTAAACATTTTTTATTAAAGTATAAATATTTCCTGACGCATAACTATGGGTTGCTTTATTTATCATATCCGTTTGTTCAAAGTAAATCTGAAGAAGTAGTGTTCAAAGTAGTAGTTATGAGAGAAATTTAAATAGTTCATCTCTACACATAAAATAAATAGCATAATAGGAATAAAACTGCTATTTAAAAGTATAGCATTTTATACGGGAATAGCTTCATACAATGTTGATCCTCGGAATTTTTCTGTCGTGTTACACGAGTACAGGCGTCTACTGTAATAAATTGAATTCTTTGTGCATCAATTGGACGTCTAAAGGGATCAATAGTTACCTAGAAAGGCTAACGTAAAAGGAAAATAAAAGTTTCCCACACAGTTGTGTGAAATCTTACCAAAATTTAAAAGCATTAGAATTCGAGACTCAATAATTGGCCAACCCAAAATTACATAAACACAATTAACCCAGCAGCTAAAGATAACTTCCAAAGTAATTTCATTTCGTGCCTCTGATTACCTTTTGAGCTCCTTACAGGGAGGTATATTTCCTCCAGAGCTTCGTAATTAACTCTTGAGTTCCGTATCTAAGGTCTATTTTACCATTCTATTGGAAATTACCTCACTTAAAGGCTAACGAATCTCCAACGGCAACACAGGAGGTCCAATTTGAAAATCTATTTGGATCCTTACAGAATTTCATTTTAAGTTTGGGGACACTAAGCCCTACACGTTAATCTTATCTCAAGACGACATTTTCAGCATTTACTTTTTGAGAGAGATGCAGTAAATTCCACTCCTTAGACCCTCAGAGGACACTTGTCAAGTAGCATGGTAGTGTTTTGGTAAAAGAGATTGCGTCCCAAAATCCCCAAAGATGTTCACTCAACTTTAAATGCAAATCTCTCCTCCTTCCTGTAGGGGGAATTGCGTAGTAAAGGAACGTTAGTTGTTACCATTGGTAGTTGGTGGAGACGAATTTTTCCTTGCAAGGTTTTCTTTCGTTTGTACACATAAACTTGTAGGTGTAGCAATTGAGATCGAACGAAACATTTGTTGGTAATGTGATGTTTCACTGTATTCCAGCCACATTTTTGTGATTACATAAAATTGCAACATTGTTTTTACATACTTGAAAATCTTCAAACCATGCCAATATGTATATTATTATTATTACTTTTAAATATGTGTTGACAAAGCATCTAGTATTATAAACATTGGAAAAGTTTTAAAAAAGAGCATTTAATTTATAAAATACGAACATTAAATGTTACGTACTCTAAAATGCGTCCAAAATTCTATGGACTGCTGCTGAAACATTACCGTTTTGCTTGGTTGGAAATAAAAGGGACGTTCTCGAAATTAGTTCTTCAGCAAGTTTTTTAAATAAATAAAAAATATAAACGAGTTTTACATTCTTCCACAGCGAAATTACTTTAAAGGATGAACACCAAAATAGTGATCGTGATTTTAAATTGGCTTATAAAAGAAATATCTGAAGGAAACAAAAAGGATAACTTTTTTTAAGAAGAAAAAGGAGTTGATTCCTAAAGAAGATTACCTAAGCCTCCTCAATTGGGTCCGTATATACGACTTGTTTCAAATATAATAACACTAATTATAATTAAATTGACTCTGATAATTATTACGAATCGAATTAGTTTTAAGAATTAAAATAAGTATCATGGTTGGTTACAATTTATAAATATACTACTACTAATAATTTAAGGTAAGTAGCGTTTGATGAACTGATTTTCATTACTTCAGTTCCCATAACAAGCAATGAACAGTTAGAAATCAATACGTTTACTATGATAAGAACATAAACAGTTTAGTTGCATTGATTTTCCAACTCCTTAAATGATGGTATTTGGAGTACTGAATGGTAGATTAACAATTTTTTCGCGATTCCTTACAGTTAGTAAAGAATTTACCTTGTCAACGAATTTCTATTTTAGAATTTTCCATTATTAGAATTTTATATTGAAACCTCTTCGTTTTAATGTAGTTATAAAATGACTACAATCAAGGATATCGAAATTATATCTGATTAGTGAATGTACTTAAAAATATTTACTCAATAGATGAAGAACAAAAATAAAATTTAAAAAGTGTTTTCAGGAATAGGGTTACATATAATATTTCTCACTGTTTTCAGAAGTTACTTTCAATAAATGTTTAAACCCTTTTTATAATAATAATAAAAATTCATGTCAATATTTTTTGATCCCAAAAAGCATTTTCTAACACTCCAAACATTCTGTTCCAAAATATATGTTAAGAATATTTTAATTTACACAGACTGGGCAAAAAGCTATAAAATCACGACTGAACCTAATTGAGGACGTGTCTTTTTATTCGGCCATTCTTTCAAACCATAAAAACACTCTAAAAACCTATCCTCTCTGTCTGGAAAATTTAGTGTTCAAAACCTCAATAACTTAACAACATGAATCGTAAATCACCTCTTTTCTTGCAGCGACTTTTAACTTCCACCGAGTCCACAAAAGAAAATGTTTTCGCGAGTCTGTCGATAACAGTTCTCTGGGGCCAGGTCTCAACTTTATGGTCCATTCATCTTGACAGAAAAAAACTGTCCACTGCCTCCCCAACCCTTTGGACATATCTCGTTTCACCATGGTGACCGATTTATCAATGGGACATTGAGGGAGTGGATATGTGTGTGAAGCTGGTGGATCGCTGTTCATTCATAATACTTCTTCTGGGAAAAATCAATGCTCTTACCACCTTTTGGATCAATTCTGTCCATCAAATGAGCGTTACTTTTTAAAGTGGAGGAACTACTTGAGGTTTTTGTTTGAAGATAAACGACACTTGAAAAGTTATTACATGGATGTTCCATAGACGTGTTTTTACTGTGAATTTTCGTTACATAAAGGAAATGGGGTGGTGAATATCGAAATTTCTTAAAGACTTTTTTCAATGCAAGAAATTTAGTATTATAAAGTTATTGGACCATCACAGTTATTGAATTTAAGTTGTTTTTATATCTAATGGAAAAATTAAGGAAATTCAATATTTCTAAAAACGGAAGTAACGTAACTTCCTATCAATAAAACTCTTGCTAAATACTCAGAAAAAATTATCGAAAATTTAGGTTTTTTTTAACAATTGAAAAAAAAAATGAAAATAGTAGCATAGCAGATAAAAATTTGGCAAAAAGCAAAGAGTAGAAAAGTAATTTATTCCTCTTCCCTTTACCGTTTTGTAACATACAAAAAAATAATAAAAAATATTTTAATTAGATTACAAAAACACTAATATTATAAAAGTATAATATTTTTTAAATATCTGTTCACGAAAACAAATTCATATTTTTTTTGACACAAGAATAAGTTTTTCAAAGATAATAAAAGTTCATTACATCTTTAATCCAGTAACACAACAGGAAAAAAATAAATCTTATATTCCTTAAATAGAAATCAAGCTATGAAACCAAAGAACCTTGAAAACTCTCTGAAAGAAAGATAACTCTTTAAGCCCCATTCTCATTCTTTCTATTCTACAAACGTGGCTTTCTCCAAGATTGATTAATCCTTTAAAAAAAGGAAAATACTGGTCAAATCGTATTAAAAAAAAGAACTAACTCAAACCGAGGTAGTCCAGACAGCCGTCATCTCCGGCGAATTCCATCTCCCAAACGATTTATCTCCATCAAGTCTTATAAACCCCATCCTCCAAATTACTTTTCCCGCAGAATCCATAAAACCATCTCCTCCCTCATTTACGTCTAAGAATCGATTTTTTTTCTTTTTAATCCTTTTCGTAACTCGGGTTTGCACTTTTGATATAAATCACCCGGCAACGGATTATCAATATTTTGGAAAATAAGCACCTGCCTCATGCCAGTGCATTGGCTTCTAGACTGAATCTATGAATGCTAATGAAGGGACCACTGGAACCGCTTTTGAAACGGGGAATTTTCAATTTGAACCGTTTTGAATGGTTTTGGGGATCTTTAGGAATCAAACTTTCCCTCCGATGCAAATAAATTATGACGCATGGACGCGAGGGTAAGATATCTAGGGGATTTTGGGAGCATTACTGAAACAAGTGCATAAATCCGTATTACTTCTTTAATTAAAGGAACTTCAAGTATGTTAATTCATTGATACATCAACCACAACTAAAAATAATAAAAGGGATTTTAAAGGAATAACAGTGTTAATTTGGAAACCGCATTTATAAGTCCATGAGTTCAATTGACATTAAGTTTTAAAAGAATAATTAGCTTTGAAAGTAAACTAGGGTCCGTTCAAATATTATGTAAGCATGTTTTTGGTCATTTTTGACCCCCTCCTCCTTGTTAGCAAAAATAAGCAAACCGCAAACCTCCCACTCATAATTACGTAAGAAAACTGCCCCCCCCCGAAAAGTCAAATTGCTTGACAATTTTTCCCAGTTCAATTTTTTCGTAAAATTTTTTTTGATGGTATTGAAATATTCGCAAAAATGCAGTGTTTTTGGCATTTTACATAAACATCACTCATATACCCCTCACCCTTTGTCAGGAATAATAAACAAAGAGCAAACCTCTTCCCTCCCCTTGGGTGCTACGTAATATTTGAACGGCCCTCTAGACTGGATATTAAAGGTGCTTGCCTAAAAACATCAAAAATCTCTAACGGTGTGACTAGAAGAGAAAAATCCTTAGTCCATAATTGTCGATGGGAGAAACTTAACTTTTCAAAGTAGTTTTAGAAAAATTGACTCTTGAAGAGAGATTAATTACTGACTAATGATGTTTAGTTTTGTTAAATTTTCTCTTAATTTCTTCCTTCAAAACAATGATTTCATTTGAATGAAAATTTAAATTTACGTGAAAATATGTGTATTTTCTTAGAAACTACCTAGGAGTAAGACTGAAATTACAAATGTTGTAAATAAAAAATCACTTATAAAAAATATTTTGTTTTTCGCGCATTACAATTAATATGGGTTTCGAAAATGTTAAAATTATTTAAATAGTCTCATTTATAGTATAATAACCAGGAAATCTCTAAAAGTTTCATGAAACAATGTTTCAATGAATGCTTCTAAAATATAATCATAATAAAATATTTTCACTTACAAAGTATTTAATTTGATTATAAAGCAGGATACAGCGTTTACAAAGGTTTATCTTATACTTTTTGATTTCGTTTCCAAATATAATAGTTTATAAATTTTTACTTTTAAAATAAATGAATTTAATTATCTACTTTGTATTTTTGTTTCTTCGAGATAGAAATAATCGAGTGAAAACTCCATCAAACTATCATTAGAAAGGGATAAAATCGATTTGGATCACTATTCCTCGGATCCAAGTATTCCAATAGAAGTGGGGGTTTCTCGAAGTAATTTTTCAAAAATGACTCTTTGTTAGGGGAAGAATAAGTTGAAGTTTCGGAGAAGGTTTAGCTTTGAATGTTTATTCATCGTTTGGAAATACAGGATTGGAATCGTAATTTCGTTCTGGTGCACAACGATAGGATTAGATGTGGGCGGTGTTTATTTATGTAAGATCCCAATACAGAATAGCTCAGATCAAATACCAGCAACTGCTCGTATTTTAAGGATTGAAGTTAGTGTAAATGTTTCATTCATATTCAAAACAGATTGTATTAACCCATTAGGTACTAGCGTTACCATATGGTCACACCAAACAGTGCTTTACATTTATTTTTTTCTACACCCAAATAATCTTTAATCGATAAATGTTTTATAGTTTCTGGCTTGGCAAAAGTTCAATTTATCAATAAAAAATTACAACTCTAATATAGCGCTTCATGCCGGTTCATGGTAGATCCAAGTAAACAGCTCTTTGATTCTGGGCTTCGAAAATGTCGCGGAATAAGAGGCAAGTCTTTCTCTTCTCCACATAACTCACTTTGAAACCAATCTTTTAGCATATTCATATTGTTGAAAGATCACAGAACAGAAATACATTGCTTTTAAATCAATATGTGAAAAAAATTTATACTAAAATTAGGTTGTAATATTGTGTTACCATATGGTCACGCTAGTCTCCTAAGTAGTCACTTTTATCCCAGCGCGCCAGCACGGATAATAGCAAACTAAGCGAGATGGAAAAAATGTGTAAACTTAGGCTTATTAAAAACAAGGTAAAATTAAACTTGGTGCATAATTTCAAACCACAACATGAAATTAATTATGATGAAAACATGATCGAGTATTATGGGCTCAGTCGTAAGTCAGTGTATTACTCAGTCGCAACAGTTGCTTCAAATCACTACCAGAGTTAAAAAATGGTGGTGGAGTGTATTATTTACCTGGTTAATTGATGTAAGTATCAACAATTAATGGATAATAATAAAAGAAAGGGGATCAGACATATCCTAGTTTTACTTTCGACGGTAGATTACACCGACTATAACGTTACTCGCTATTGTAATGCTCCTAAGGGAGGAGGGAATCCCTCAACTTATAAAACTGGTGGTTGTGTGATTGCGGATATTAGATATGATTGAATGGATTATCTTTTTGAAACTGTACTAGATAACAAGAGAAGATGTGCCGGACAACTATGCAAATCTGTGGGAAATAAACACTGTAAAAAATGGGGTGTAGGACTTGGTGTGGGACATTTTACTGAATATCATACTAAAATGTATTTAAAATATGTCCATGGAGGTAGAAATTTGTATTTTTATATTTGCATAATTAGTTCATAAGCTATAAATAAAAAAAACTGGGCAAGTAAAAAAAATGTCATTTTTCATATTTTGCTCACATAAAGGACTAGCGTGACCATATGGTCACATACCATATTTCCTAAATTTTAATTCTAAAAAATAAAAAAATAGTTTTTTCCGACTCTATTAGCATCAATGAAGATAATTTAGAAAGGGGAAAAAGTTCTGAAGAGAAAAAATAATTCCGTCCCTAATGGGTTAAATCTTAGCAAATTTTTAATATGAATGTATCCATTGTGAATTTAATTAATCTCATTTAGACTTATTCAAATGAACTTTATAAACACTCTCTAGCAGTTCAACTATAATATTAACACGTGGTTCAAATTCTTACAGATTTAAGCAAAGGAAACCTAAACATTCAAATTGGAAAATTAATTACTCATGACTTATTGATTCTTTTCAGAATTTTTCGAAATCGAGAAACTTTTTATGTAGGTCAAAATAAATGCTTTTAATGTATTTAAATTAGATGTTTACTTGTATGTTCTTTATATCATTACAATTCTTTCCAAAAAATAGTCTAAACAAATGTATACAAAACTAAGAAAATGCAATGCAAATGTATATACAAAATACCAAAGGAAACGTTTTAATTAGTCAAGTTTCACAAAAAATATCATCAAGAAAGCTTTATTTTTTTGCGTAACATTGAAAACAAAACTTTGAACGGGCATAAACAAACTAACGAATAATTTACTGCAATCTGAAGTTCATAACCCGGAAATCAAGTTACATTCTCATCAAACATCACAGTGCTCAAGTGAATACAACCCATGAAGCCTAGAAATATATAGCAAAATATTCCCATCCATGCTGTGAAGATACAGAAAGTGACAAAGAGTAGCCGATTCAATCAATTACCAGGGCGAATCCTCCTTGTTAGTTTTTGCCACCTAGTCAAGTGGATTCAGCCTGAAGGGAGATGGTACGTGGCGTGATGGAGGATTGGCTACGAATACCCAGAAGGTGTGGGTATTCTCATGTGTCCTCACACACTCAGCGAGAATCGGTGAAATATTCAACAGGATACCAGTGTAACTGAAAGGACGTGTCTTGGCGTGTATGTGTTATTCGTATGGATTTCTTTCCAGTGTGAAGTAAAATACGTTTCTGGATGCGTGGATTTTTTTTTGACTTGGGAGAGTCTTTTCTTTGCTGGAAAAGTTCAAAGGGCCAAGTGCGAAAAATATTTCTTTAAAGTATCAATGCGTTCAGGATATATTTCCGATTTTCGTATGTCGTGTGAAATGTTTTGAGTTTTATGTATTATATGTCTTGTGTTACAACATATGTGTTGGAGTATTGAAAGAGTAGAGTACAAAGCATTTATAAGAACTGGGATGCAATATTTATGTGAATTTAATTCCTTGTTTAGTAGACTAACTAAATTATTACTTCTGTCACTCTATTTGAGATACTTTAATTAGTCTAAACCTGCAATTTTTTTGTGGTAAATTTGTGTATTTATGATACCTACTGAACTTAGAAAATAAATTGACAAAACAACTCTAATAATGTTCCAAATAACACTAAGCAATAAGAAACTACATATTCTTCACTCTCAAAAAGAAAATATCACTCTTTTAAATTTTGAGATTTTGACGATAGAAAAAACCCAACTACCATATAACCATCTATTTAATAACATCATTAAATATTAAAGAATATAGATAAAAGCATTCAACTATACAAACTATTGGTCAAAGATTTTATCCAACATCAAAACCTGCTAACCAAATGCTCGACCTGTTAGTATCGAATTTCATAAACTTCTGCCCCGTTATTTACTTTATCGATATATCGAAGAAGGCAAAAAGGCGTGATCTAAGCTATGAAAAAGCAGTCTTTTGCTTGCTTATTCCTCCACTTCCTATATCCAACTATTTATGTGTTCCCTCGACCTATATAGCCCTAGCCATCACTCAGAACTTACGGGGGCAAATATTCCATGACTGGTCGATCAGAACACTAATCTAACGAAAATGGGGGCGTTGCAAAGTGACGACAGATGCTTTTGACAACTTCTGGAATTTATTTGGTTTGGACAAGAATAGGATCATGGAAAAGGCCTTGCTTGTGGTTTTGCAATGGAGATTGAACCTTAGATGCTTTTCAGAGCTCTGTGCATATTTCATCAAACACCAGGTTTAACACTGATCAGAGTGACATTCATAATGCACTGTGTTGAATTATGCATCCTTGAGAAAAAATCCAATACTTGCCTAGTAAAATCATTGTTATTTAAAGAAAAAATGTTCTTGAGCTTTATATGCAATAAATCAAACTCAAAAACATCACATTATATCTTTATGCCCTTCTAATTCATGGTGTAGTTGATATCTTGTAAATGAGCATAATTTTTGTATTTAAAATGCATATTAAGTACTAACTTTAAATACAACAACACAACTAAAATATAATCACTAGGGCAAGGATTTATATGTAATTAAAAATCCAAAATATGTACTTATAATATGTGTTTATTTTAGCAAAATATGTATTAAAAAATGCCAAATATATAATAAAAAAAGAAAATGTTAAGTAATTTTTTAAAGGGGCTCTTCAAATATTACGCAAGCACATAGTAGGGAAGGGTGGCTTTCGCTATAGAGTATTTTCAATCACATGACTCGGACTTAACAACGGCCTTAGCAACAGAAGATGTTACAGTTTTTTGCCCTACAGAGGTTAACAGTTACAGAAAATGACTAGCTGTGGAATTCTTCTATTGGAGCATTTGCAATCACGTGATCCCATACCTAGAAACTGGCTTAGCAACAGATAAACAACGGCCTTAGCAACAGTTAAAAGCCCTACAGAAGGTAGGTACACAGTTAAAAGAAAATAACCGGTTGTGACGTCACCTGAAAACACTCTATTGGCCGACAGAGAGAGGAGTGAAGGATACTTAGGTAAGACATTAAAACACTGTATTTTGGAAAAATTATAGTAACGTTCAAAAAGCATTAATGAAGTGTAAAATTTTCTCAAAGTTAACTGTTAAGAATAATACTTTTTCTCATTTAAACCATAGGTAGCATAAATAAATCCCAGATTTTTGAAATCACATTATCACTCTTAATAATTCATTCAAAGAACAAAGAATGTACATGTCGTTGGCTTTCTAATTTATAACAAATATATTTCAGTATTTAATGGATATATTTAATTGGGTGCCACAAACTTGGTGCCAGTTACTACAATCCCTAATTTATGTTACTTTTATGACCTGTTACAAAGGAGTTTGGGTTATTTTGTAACCATTGATATAAAGTAGGAACTCTATATTCACATACATATACTCGTAGTTAATTCTCAAAAAAGTGGTTTTAAAACGAGAGAAAATTTTTATTTATTTTTTTCTGTTTTGCTGTTTACGTGGAATTTCCCTAAAAGCTTTGAATAAATCTACTCGCTATTTTTTGACTGCACAAAATACCATCCTAGATATTGTAACTACATATAAGAGAAAATAGTTAATTGAAGACATTTTTTTTTAAATATCACCTACCTCTTATCCATAAACAGTTCAAATCTTGACATTTTAATACTTGTCATGTTCCAAGAAAAAAATTCCTCTTAAGTTCTCTAAACATAAAATAAATTTTCAATTTTAAAATTTCAAGGAAAAATATTATGGTTTAACAACAAAACTTTCTTTCTAAAAAAATCACACGAAACAATTATTTGAACTACCGTAAAAGAGTTTTTCCTACATTCTTGAGTTATGAGCGCGTTTCCCTGATAAAGGAATAAATGTTCCGTATTCACAAAGGGTTTGTTCTTGAAAAAGAAATGTTCAAGGCAAAATCCGAAGCCTTTGTAGCAGCATAAAGAAATAGGCCGAAGAAATTGTCAAGAGAAACAATTGAAAAGTAACAAATGCATAGAAACAGACGTAACGGCAGAAAGTACAAAATTTTGGAGATTTCTCCTTGGAAAAGGATTGTATTGAAGATTTTGACTTCTTTACATTTTTAGGTTTATTCTGCTGGTCTGATTGGAATTGTAAATTATGAACCAAGTTGAAAGAACTACGTTAAAATTTTCAAAAGCTTTCGAACTTTTACGTGATTGCAAATAGCTGAAATATGTGTGTTTGTGTAAATGGAAATGGAAAAGAAGGATCCTTCTGAAAAGAAGTAATGCCAAGGAAAAACATTTCCGAAAAAAAAAATAGAATAGGTACTTTAAATTACTCGGGCATAGAGATTTTAAGTAATCTTTACGGTTTCTTAATATATTATCCATTTAAAAGCTATTCAGATCTTTGGAATGCGTAAGTTAAGTGAGAGCTTAAGCTATTCTTAACTATTTCCATAATTGAAAACTAATTATTCACCTGTTAAGACTCATTTAATTAAATAAATAAGTATATTTTACTTAAAATATAAAAGATAGTGTTAAGAGAAAATGTTATATTCATAAATTTGTTTGCTAATGGATTGACATTTAAAATCTCAGAATAAATGTCAAAAACACCCTATGTAAAATGCCCATTACATGAAAACTTGAGTGCTTGCATTAATAGAAGATATGAATAAAGGTATAAACCAATTGTTATATCTCAATCCACTATTTACAAAACACTAACGCATTTTAAAATCTATCATTTGAGAATCAGTTGAAAGAAACTCGATTTGAAATTCCTCCCAGAAACTCGCTTTTGAAATATATCCTGTTTGTTCAATCAGTTTAAATTCATCCTAAGTAATTTGAGGAGAACAGCTCGCTGCATTTGGGGTCCCAATACTCCACAGGGACCTCAGAACGGCTCGCTTTATCTAACGCTCAGACATCATCCCTAATTCTACTTACTAACGATGCATCATAATGTAGTAGTTAGGAGGAAAACGGTTGGTTGAGTATTAAAGAGATAATATATAGGGTGAGCAGAAAGTATAGGGAGTTTAGAGATTTGGGATGTGTTTGGATATGGGGTGTATATAGATATGCTTGGTGTGCAGTACTCAGAGCATATATTAAATTGAGGTGGGTACCATATTGGGGGTATAAACTTCTGATTAAAACTAATATATTAATGAAGTGAAAGATGGGTTGCTTAAAATGCAATAAGAACTGTGTAGTGGTATTATTTTTAAAAGGAACTCGAGAGTATTGAGAGTAGAGAGTGTTTTGAGCGTTTCTATAATTTTTTAAATTAGTTTGATTCTAAACAAGAAAAATTTCCCTCTAGAAAGATAAATTAGGTCTCATACCAAATTTAATTCTTGCGTAGAAAATTATTTGACTGCTTTATTTAAAACACTATTAAAATGACGAGTCTTAAATAAATAAACCCCACGATAAAATAATTTCACACTAATGTTGGTTAAACTTAGAACCTTTAAAAAGAGCGCAGTTTAAACTTCCAGTTCAGCTTCGAGCATTGTGAGTTCAAACAATTAAATAATAAAATTTTAATCACCCAGTAAATTTAAGTAAAAATGTAGTTATCGAGGCAAATTTTTCAATCCCACAATTCATTTTTAAAATACATAAACTTAACTGTTCATTATACCGTATTATTAACGTTTTGTCTTGCAGTTAAAATTTCAAACTAAAACACGCAAACAAGTTTTTACTTATATTTTTTACTATTACATTTTTAAAATTAATATATCACTACATAAAGAAACAAAACTATAATATCCAATCTCAAGATGAACCAACAAAACGAATCCTTTGAGAAAAACGTTTACTTTTTGCATCCCCAAAACAAATGTAGACGGTTCAAAGATTTTGCGACTAAAAGCGGAATTCATAATCAAAATTAAGTTCCGTTACTTTTCTATCTCTTTCGGCACCTTAAAAGCCTTGTATTTTATGTTTTACAGCCCTGTCCTCCAACAAAGAAAATCATCTTGTTAAGAAAAGAATTTATTTGGCATTAAGAACAAAAATTAAGAGTTGGCGAGAGTCCGGAAGACAAGACTCTGATGTTTGAGGCTGACGGAAAAATGTTTCTTGACTCTATTGAGACATGTCTTAATGAGGTTTTGCTTCAGCTTTTTTGTTCCTCTTGAGTGTGCGTTTTCGTTTATCTTATTCATTAGGGACGAAATAGGAGAGATGTTGCTTTTTTTGTTCCTTGTTAGAGCTCCGAGTTAACCAGAAGATTTTTTTTCCACGGTTTCAATTAAGAAATCTTATCAATGAATATATCTTTAAATGATTGCTCATGCTTTGTAAAAGTTTGTTTCCCATCAGAATTGGAATAGCCATTATTGGCAATTAGTAAAAGCAAAAAAAAGTACTCAGTAAGAAGAATAATCGAAAAAGACAGCAACATTTAAAACGCACAAATAAATCCTGGATCAAGATTAATCATCGTTAGTTTCCTGAAGAAAAAATTCTGGGTTTTTACTTTAGGTAACAGCTGCTGTCTTTTACGGTTGCAATTGGTATTATTAACTGATTTTGTCATAAATAAATTTTGATTGCTATTAATTAGTTTATTTGAATTGTATATGCTTAAAAAATTTACTTAATTTTGGCGTTTTCGTTTCGTTCTCCATAATATACTAAGTGCTATCTTTTATTTAAAATATATTGAACTTCCAGAGGGTAAAGTTAAAACAAACACTTTAGTAAGACAGTTCTCTTTTGTATTTTGTAAATAAAGACAAGAGATATTAAATAACAACAAGAGACAAGAGATATCAATTTACAAAGGGTATATTGATATCAAATATCAAGAATATCAAGAAGAGAGATAAACTAAAGTTCAAGAAATCTAATTAAAATGAATTATTTAAAAAATGACTGAGCAATTAAAGAAATTTACTATTGATGAAAACAAATTTTAAATGTATAATTAAAACCTTGCGTATTCAGTATAAGGATTTTAGTTTAATAAGCTATTTTTCAGCTACCTATTATTAAATAAACTATCCTGCAAGATTTCAAATGACACATTCATTTAAACCCTAAGCGAAACATAGAAATTCTTCCTAAAATATTTTAACTATCTCCATGCTTAATATTTTATCTTTATGACTCTTCAAAATGTAGCTCGATTGGCAGAAACAGTGAAAAATGTACAGTAATACGTACATAAAGTACCTAATTTCAATAAAAAAAAACAATACGAACCCCCCCCCCCCCCACTATCACCACCACTTATCACATACATAAGATGAGTAAAAAAATAGAAGTATGTAACATGTAATTAGTAGTTAGTTAGCGTCATTAAAGTTTAACATTTTATGCACAACCAAATTATTACCTTTGACTGTATGACTTAAGCACGGATACTTTGAGATGTTATTAAGATTAACGTAACTAGATCAGTCTACAAACGTCATTCAAATCAATTAGTTAGCCAAATCACTCAGTCCACCGTCATCCGATTGCTCTGAAGGGTGACCGCCTCATAGGATAAAGTAATTACGTTGACTTAGATGTAACAGTCTGATTGATCCGGGATAATGTCGCATCATTAGGTTGATAGAAGTTTACCAGATAATTTATTTTGTATTAAAATAGTGGTGACTCTTAAAGAGAGTTGAGAATGATTACACATACGACGTAAAATAGTAAAGCATACAAAACAAATATTCTTTTATATTTTTGATTTGAGCGTAACGTATAGGTAGTACTTGAATACGTATAGGACGTATAGGAATTTGAACACACATCCAATTGATAGGTACACCGAAAATATACCTCAGAAACTTCCAGTCAACGTAATCGGTTGTTCCGGCTGAACTCGTTTATATAATTATAATATAATATGAATATTATAAATAAACAGTTATGAGAACGAGTATTGGAGCAAGCGGATGCAGTTCTGAAGACGCACGAGGCCATTTAAATATTTTGTCCATGGACACGATAAAAAAAATATGAGCATGAGATATTCTATTACAATCATCAACAAAATTGTTACTAAAATATAAAATTTTTCAAACGATGTTATTTAACGTTACTATTAGATGTTAAACTAAATGTTTTTAGGCTTGTAAAGTGCAATAAATGTGATGACCTTAAAAATTCAAGTGAATTCGGAATAAGGAGTTCTCTCTTTACAAAATGCACTAATGGAATCCAAGTTTTTTTTTTTATTTTAAAATGTTTTAATCAATTAATTGAAAATAAATATTTTTAACAGTAAACGAAGGATAAATTCACTATCCAAAAACTAAATATTCACATCATCCAAACTTTTCTGCAAAATTACTTTTTTATACAGCAAAGAATGATTTACATCAGTCAGTCGGGGTGCATCCACTTCTTGGTTTTACATCACTTTATGAATATGACTTTCTCAATAAAAAAGCCACAACTATTTTTTAGAGTTTTTGTCATTGATCTCAACATTTTATGACATTGTACCGATTTACTGCCAAGAATGTAGGCCATTGGAGAAACACATAAAAATATAAGAGGAGTGGGCTTGCTACTAAAGTAGTTTTCTGCTACAATATGTTTGGTTTTTACGAATGGGGAGAGTGAAAATCCATAATATACGAATATCTATAGATTATTCACGGTTTGGTAATCATAATTACTGATAGCATCGGATAAACGTCAGATGGACATACGAGAATATTGTACAAGAGTATTATGTTGTACAGGCCAATAAATTCAAATAGAAATATATTTGACTTTTGTTGAAGTTCAAAATAATTCTGCTATTTTTATATTTATTACTTCAAGATTTACGGAGACACAACCACAATCGAGGATTTATCTTTAACTTCAATTTAAACTTAGATTAAAAAATTTCTTGCAGTGTAATTTTTAATTTGATTTGAAAAACAGGATTATTATACATGGACTGGTATTGGTGCATCAAAATAACAAGAGGTATATACGCTATTAATGCTGTTTATGAATATAGAGATAAACACACTCAGTTTAATTTCCTTTCAGCAGTTGATGGAAAAATGTCTGAAATCCAACATTTTTCTAGAAAATTTGTAATAAGCATTCCCGACCACGGAAAGAAATGGTAATGGACAAACAAAAATATCCATAATTCGATATGGTTCGTCCCCATAGAATTAGCTATCGTCCACCTAAGAACAAATAAACTAAGAGTAAACACAGGAAGAACAAATGATCTGTGAAATTGGTTTTCGAGGCAGAGATACGGAAGGGAAACGTTCTTCGGAAATTTGCCCAAGAAACCTTTAGGGAGAGGTATTAAGGCACTTTAATCCCATTCCCTATTGGAGAGTAATGCGAGAATTTGCATTTTTCTGGCGAAGTCAAATAGTGCTTTCTTAATTTAGACAGGAATTTAAAGCAAGTAAAAGTACTTAGCTTTCGACTCTGGGAAGGTATTTTAAAATTCCTACTTTCAGAATGGGGGGAGGAGTGGGGAATGTTCGGTTTTCTCTTTCGCAATTGAATTTCTTTAATGTTTAATTCCTTTTTTCGTTCTTAACTCAAAAATTGTTGTTATATACGATTACATCCTTTTGTGATAAAGCTATTTGATGCATGCAGTATTTAAGTCATGTTTTACAAATAATCTATCAACTGTTTTACCAATTTTATGCCAAACTTTAAATAATAAGCTATTTACCACCATCATAAACTTGTCCTTATAATTTTATAACATCTCTTTTGCATTAGGAATATTTATAAATATTTACTTTAAAACGTCTTGCCATTCATTCGAAATTTTATGTGGCCGTAATTCAGCCGTTCCTCATCTCAAGTAAAAATAAAAGCATCAGACTCGGTCCTAACAACGGCCTTAGCAACAGAAGGTTACAGTTTTTTGCCCCACAGAAGGTTAACAGTTACAGAAAATTACTAGCCGTGGGAATTCTTCTATTGGAGCATTTTCAATCACGTGATACCGTACCTAAAAACCGCCTTAGCAACAGATAAACAACGGCCTTAGCAACAGTTAAAAGCCCTACAGAAGGTACACAGTTAAAAGAAAATAACTGGTTGTGACGTCACCTGAAAACACTTTATTACTCTGTGTGTAACAATCAAAATATTTTTGTTTATGGAGTTTTTGAAATTGCATAATTTTTCCATTGTAAACAAAAATATCTTATAAATTAAGCTGTTTCTACTAAAGTAAAAAAAATGTAAAATTATGTTCTAACACTAAACCTTAAGTCTTTTGATTTCGTCTGTGTAATATTTAAAATGTTAAGGTAAATTTAGAGAAACTCCAAATAAACAGAAAAATGATATAAGGGCCGTCAAAAAAATTTCAACAGGAATGGAAGCTTACATATTTAGAAAATACCAGAAAATAAAACAAGTTATTTACAGGATAAAAATATTTTATTCTGAAAATTACCAAGGAGAAGTATTTACGGAACTTTTATTAGTTCCTTGGAGAAACCTCTACCTTTTTAATCGCATTCGTTTTTCACATTAGTTTCTTGCATTCAGTTTAATTACGGTGATTCCGCTGAGTTTCGGAAAGAAAATCAATCTATTTCTAAATATAAACTCAACTTGAACTGAAAACCGACTCTAGTACTAATTAAAATTCATTCTGAAGGGCATGTTAATTAGGTACTAAAGTTTAGTAGTAAAATAATTAGCGGGTTTTTTTTTCAAGTTATTCTTCAAAAAGCCCCTTAAACAGCACACATTAAGATATATTTTTAATATTAACTCAAGTTGTCGTATGAAGTCGTATAAGATATTTCAGTACATAAGAGTAGAAATACAAAATCTTATTTTATATAATTTCCAGTCAATTTCATTAAGTTTATTGAAAAAAAAATGCAACGTACTTATACATTATTATATTTAAATCGCGTTATAATTCACAGAAATTTTATTAAATTTCCACAAAATTTATTTCAAAGCTCGGAATAAGCTCTGATACTTTCCTTTTTATGTTATTTATTACTTAAGGTCAAAAATATAATATTAAATGGAGATAAAAACATAAAAATATCAAAACGTAAATTATGAATCATAAGTTGTTTATCAGAATAAAAAGCATGCATTACTATAAGTTCGTGGGTGCAATGTATGCAATTAAATTATTCTAATTCAAAAATAAAGATGGTGATTAAAAAAAACTTATATAACAGAATATTGTAATTTTTAAATATTTCTCCTAAAAATACTTGTAAAAAATTGAGGAACTTGATACAAGTTGAAACTTTATTAAAAATGAAATAGAAAAGAATTATCAGAGAAAAGGGATACATTTTTTATATGACCACTGAAGTTAAAACTTTTAAATAGAAAAACAAATTTTTACTTAAAACGTAAAAAACTCCTTCTCCCTAACTTAAAACAATTATGCATACATACATATCAGGTCCCCATGGATGCAGTTCCTACACAAAAAGACTATATTATGACAATTTCCATGTAATAAGATAGAAAACATTAACAATTACAGATGCTACAATAAATATGTTATTTAGAATAATGAAAAAACTCATGTCTTTGAAGCAAATTTTTACACAGAATAAAAATTATCTCAACACTTATTGACTATTACTAACCAAACGGTTGAGGGTACCATATAAAAATAAATTCAGTAAAATTTCCTCACATAATTCACTCAGTTTGAAGCAAATAAAGTCATCTCACCGTTTAAACAAACCGATATGCTACAAAAAAAAATCAACGATAATCGAAGCCATATATTCACACAGTACCGCTTCAGATTTAAATATTTCAGGAAGCGAAAACTAATTATATTTCCCGTACTAAACATCGCTGACTACTCTTCAAATATTTGCTACCTTTTTCACTCCTCGGAAGTTTTCGCTTCATTAAATTAAACCGAAGAAATATGACTCACTAAATCTTTTGTTTCGGCAACCGTGGATTTTCGTTGCCCGAGGCATATACTCGTTTTCCTTTCCACTTTGTTTAACATCGGAAAAGAACAAAGATTGAGTTTTATTTTCCTGAAGGTCCTAATTATTGTGGCAGGATAGTAGCTAATGCCGTGAGTAGGGATATAAGATATTGCTTCTTTTGGATGGATTTAAAAACACTTGGAATACAGAAATGTCAAGTGCACAAAGTTAGTTTCGAATCAATGGATATTTAAGGACGTGCTTTTTTTGTTATTGAAGTTGTTTTATAAAGAAGAATAATATGTAGTTAAATTCTAATTCTTAAATTGAAAACGATTAAATATTTAGTATATCATGAACACCTTAGTACTATTTTAATAATACTGATCTTAGTATATCAGTATTATTTTTACTTGAACAAAAAAAAATATTCATAATGAGGGTAATTTAATTCTTGGCTACCAACATAGCTAGAGGTCTCACTTTGCCATAAATTAAATTAAATAATTGTAGACTACTTTTACCCATATAAAAAATCTATAAATTACATAAAATCTCTTTATATTTTTCTTTACAGACTTTTAAAACTTTATGATAAAATTGTTGCATCCTTTAAAAAATATTACCTAATGAACTCGTTTATAGGATAATAATGTTACCCATAATCTAAGAAAATATTTTACGCCATAAAGAACTATTTTAGTAAAACTATTTAGTGGTTTTGAGAATTAGATATTAATTATGCATTTAGATAGCAAATTAATGCTATGCAAATTAGATAGTTAGTACAACTGAACTTCTCTCATCTTAAGTTATGTATACAAATTTGAATAAATTTAGACTCTAGTAAAAATTAAAACAAATATTAGTTAAATGGGATTAGAGAGATAAATAACATGAAAGAGATGAAGAGAATAAGAGATTAGAGGGTAGAAAAAAACGAAAGGGAAGAAAAGAAGTACAGGGTTAAAGTGGATTAGACAATAAAAATGATGAAGATAAGAGGGACAAAGAAGATGAATCGAATATAGATTAAAAAAGACAAGAGAGATAAAGAAAATGAGAGAGAGAAAAGGAGATAGAAATGTTAAGTGAATAAGACAGGGATAGAGAGAATAAAAAGGATGAAATAATCTAATGGATGACTGGGTGAGAGACACAAAGAAGCTGAGAGGGATGAAAAGAAATACAGAAGTGGAATGGATGAGAGAGATGGAGATTATAAAAAGGAAAAATATGATAAAGATGAGGTTGATTAAGAAGCTGATAGGAATGAAAAAGAATATAAAAGTGAAGCGGATGAAAGGAGAATCAAAAGCAGTTTAACACGATTTAGTTTTCAAAAATGTGTTCCTTTACAATGCAGTGGTAGGTTCGAAAATTCGAGATAATTTATCAAAGTTATTTTTAAAAATTATTATTAGAAATTTTTTAAAAAGGACAATTTAGTTTACTAAGGTCCTTGACTCTTCAAAGTGTAATAATAAATCATAATACCGTTAAACACACAAAAAATGCAATAAAAAGGAAACACAAAGCCAGAAAATCAAAAGCCTAATAAATAATACAGATAAAAAGAAAAATCTATCCTGCTAAAACAAAAAAACAATCAGAAACTTACAATATATGAAATAACTTTTTTTTTTAAACTTTCACTTCCAAAGGAAATAGCGGGATTCATCTAATCCCCATTATCTGTGATAATAGCAAATGGCTTTTCAACAAGGTTCATGAGAGAAAAGCAAAATATCATGTGTGTGTGGATATTCCCTCATTTAAAGTTTCATACATCAACACTTAAAGAAACGTGTTTAGCAAAGAAATAAAAGCAACTTTTATGCTCAATTAGGTCTAGGAGTAAGTAATTTTAGTCTAACCTGTGTAAACCGTTATCGATTTAAATTTTTAGTTCCTTTTAAAAGTTTAGTACATTTTTAATAAACTAAATTCCTTAACTCAAATTTGTTCTGCCGTGAGGAAAAGTGGGAATTTCGAAAAGAATAAATGAATATCATCCATCAATGTTTTTTTTTCTCTAAAGATGATAAATTGCCCTGCGTAATAGGTAATATAGTGGTGCCCAAAGTGGGGAAATATAGGGTCGGGATATTTTTAAAACCCTTTAAAATGATTTTAGGACTTGTGAATATTGATTTGTCATGATGTATTAAATGTAAATGTATGTATATATGCTTAAATGTATGATATGCGCATTCTGGTAGATTTTTTAGTGAAAATTACATATAATTTACGTTTTGTAAAAATGGATTGCTGGAAAATAAGTGTCCTATTTTTAAATAAAATTATCTCTTTTTTAGTAATTATATTATTACTATTATTTGAAAATTAGTTTACTAATTTTAATTATAGTTATATTAATATTATAGTTATAGTTATATTAAATTAGTTTTAGAAAACTAATTTTTTAAGACAATACAATTTAAAAACATTTGGAAAATACTGTTACACAATTCATAACCATAATGAAGCCTATACTTGGTTGCAACGTTTCTTGAACCCAGTACGTCACAAATGCGGAAGGAGAAATCGGTAAACACGAAGCTTGTTGGGTTGATAGGAGGAGTTTTGGAACCAAAATCCTGATTGAAAAGCACTATATATGCATGGGTTTAACAAAATAATCATATTTTTAAATTGACCTTCTTTATTTCACTCAAAATTCAAACACCGCGATGGGAACTACTTTGTTTATTAGTGACGTCGTAGGGACTAGTTAAGTTGCAATCTAGTATAGGACAATTTTAGGAAAATTTGATACACACTGCACAGGCCGATAATATAGTTAAGCTTTATTATTTCTGAATCCATTACTAAGAAGTCAAAAAATTCTAATGGTGTCAATGTTAGAAAAATTACTTGTGTAAAAAAATAAGATTAGTTAGTTAAAATAAATGAATTTAAAACAGAAATTAAATATCATTTTTAAATTAGTTAAAATGTAAATTTAATCTTAAACTATAATTAATAACGTAAAGAAAAATATAAAACAAAAGCGAAAAAAAAAACCCAGTAGATCATGGAAAGCACTGATATTTTTATAAAACATACAAATATTTCAAAGGGTATTTTTCGTAAATTCCATACTTTTTAACGAATAAATTAACAAACGAATTAATTAACGAATAAAAAGTAAAAATATTTTGAAAATTTTCCCCTTACTTTAATGTAAAAAAAAAATATATTTTTCGGCTCTATAAAGTGAAAAATAAAGATAAAATATAAATCCTATTTTTGATGTGTGGATAGAATTTTTAATAAAAGTTCTGCTCTTGGAATACTTATCCCTCATGAGTGCATCCTCATAGTACAGTTCACGTTAAGATTAAAAAGAGCATGATTACCACCTTTTTTTTTCATCCTCCTATGCTTGTTATTTTGCTTTACCGAGAAAACATTCTAAGAAATTTATGAATAATAAGCTACGTTTCTAATACATAAAACGTATGCTAGCTCTACGGGGTAATACATAATGGATTATACCCGTTGGATGCCATGGTAGGATGTGCTTTCACGCTGGGACTCATAAAAATCGAAGTTCTTCTAAATCAATGGACTGTTATTAGATTACAGTTTTCTTACTGAAGAAGGGAATAAGAGCAAAATCTCTGCCTTGGAACTTTCTCGTTCCTTATTTCTTCCTAATTTGGTTTAGCTGTTGAATAAAAAGAATTGTGGTTTTGTTCGTTCTCGCAATTCTTTAAGAAACAGCGGTAAGATTTATGGTAACTTTTTTTTTACAGGTTTGTTATGAAAAATGATTTTTTTTACCTTTCCTTTAAAAGCTTATATTTTTGTAAGGTTAAACATTCTTTGCTGATTTAATTAAGAAGTAAGGCAAAGGAACAGGAAAATAAGGATCTTCGTATAATGTAAGTTAATAAAATGTACTATGAACATAATTTAATTTTTAGAATGCTGTAGTAAAGTACGTCTAGCACTAGCATATTTTCTAAGGCTGTTAGTCTGTTCTGTTAGTGCATTGCGAGTAGTAACGTATATCTTCTAAACATAGATATTTTAAAACTACTTTACAAGAATATCGAAAAATAAGTTTATTAAGAAACCTAAATATCCAGGGTACCTTCATAACACAATCATAAAATCGAAAAATTCCATTCAAGAGAAACTCATCAACCAGATAAATAGAATTGAATTGTAAGAAACAAAAACTAAATAAACGTTCAAAAAGCTTAAAACCGATTTCTTCATAGAAGGAGTGCCACCGTGTACCTTGTAAAACCGATGAGAGTTTTTACTATAATAGGAGAAAGATTTAATACATATTTTAATAAAATTTTATTAGTTAAGCTTAAAAATCGGAACTGCCTGATCTATGTAAAAACGGTTCTTCATTTAGCTATCCTTAAATTTTAAGAAATTAGGTTTCATTTCATGCATACCTACTTTAAATTGAAAATTAAAATTGGGAAATATGCTGTTCTTCTATGTGTTGAGCAATTCTACAATAATTTAAAGAATAGCCAACTCCAAGAATATTTTCTTGATTAAAGAAATTTTCATTGTTCTTAAAACAAATATTTACTGAGAGGGTTCCAGCTAGCCTGACGTAGGAGAAACACAAACAACAACAAATTCAGTCTAATTGTCCAACGACCACATTAAACACAAAGCTCTGAGAGAGTTTTACGACCAATTTCGAGGGTCCCTATCGTTACGAAAGGTATTTTAAGAAAATGAACATGGTGGAGTCAGTTTATGGTACTAAGGGAAGAGATAAACCCTTAGGGGTGTATTATAGTCCGTACTTGAAATTTCCATGAAGCAGTTTAAGTGTAATAACTTTAATTGTAATATTTTTCTCGCTTTGAAGTTTATATTTTGAATAAAGTCATAAATTAGCATTCTTCTTAATGGGTGTTCCATTATTATATCACCCACCAGCATTCCCTTCCTAAATTGTAATCATAAGTACAACAAAATATCGAGAATTTTAACATATTTTATTGTTTATGTCTTAAACATTTTAGGTATCAAAACTTTAAAATTTGAAGTCATATAAAATATTAAAATTATTTTTAAAAAATAACATTATAATAAGTGTTAATGGTAAATACACAGTAGAAAAATTCCCACATGATATAGCTTTATTATTAGTTTCAGTAACGAACTTAGAATATATTCTAGGTTTTACTACGGTTACAAAATTTTCAATAAACAATTAACTATTAAAATAAAGCAATGTATGTAACATGAATTATTCACGCATTTTAAAGTCGTAAAATTATATCACAAACCAAATGACTATGCAGAACACATTTCAACATATTATATTGAAATGTGAAAATAAAAACGTTACATTTTATAACTGTATGGCAATATTTCCAATGTTTTTTTAAAATGCAAGTTTAGCTAGGTAGCAATAAATATTTCACTCGTATAAATTCTCTAAAACCCTTTATATAATATGTAATTATAAAGTTGGAGTTGGTTCAAAGCATGTTAAAAGGTATTTTTATGCATTCTAAACATACATATGTTTGCACAACCCATTAATTCTATTAGCTTATACTAAGTTTTTAATGTAAATTAGAACAATGTTTGAGTTAAACTTCAACTTTTATATATATAATATGCGGAACTTTATAAAACTGCCTTTTACGAACAGAAAGAAGTAGCTACTATACCTAAAGAATTAGTAAAATTCCAAAAATATGTTTTAATTAATTGAAATTTAAATCGCCACATAAAATATGTACCTACAAGAATATTTATTTACTTTGAAGTACTCCATAGTTTAAATAAAACAGCCGATAGCAATAATTTACCCTTTTCATTCTCCTACCCACCCTATCTTTCAATGGATATTTCAGGTAGTCTCGGAAGGAGAGGTTTAAGAAACTCCATGACATGAAGAAAATAAGCTTATTACGTGTACCTCTATTAGAATATAATTATACTTAACTCGCAAAAAATACTAAAAAATATTATAGCTTCAAAGATATTTTTAGAGGGCATTGATGAATAATTCATATTTATCGCATAATCCATCATATATTAATGAAATCAATAAATAGTACTTTTACAGTTACTATAACTTGTAAAGTTAAAGTACCTATACTTTTTTCATGAGATCTTACTTATGCGGTTATATCCTGTTTACAAACACACTCAGAAACATAAACCAGGGAAAAGTAACCACAAGTAAGCATTATTTATATTTCAAGAGGTTAAAATAATACCTAATACCTTTAACTTATGAAAACAAGATTTAGTTGAGTTTCTTCTCAAGTTGTCTACGTTTTGAAATTGTAATTGTTTAAAAGAAGTACAGCTGAGAAAAAAAAAAACGTTACAGTAGACTTTGCGTGAGAACGGGTGGCGTATTCCCAAAAGTGCCCCCGAGTTAGGACCGCTTGGCGATGCGCCGGAGGAGAGGGGAATAACCTATGGGAATAACTCGCCATTCTGGGAAACTTTGGCGCAAATCCGTAGAGCTCAGAAAGCGGGAAGCGTAAACAAATAATCTGTCCACCGATTTTCATTACGCAGGTTTGAGTTAGTTTAAAAGTGTTCCTCTTGATATGTAACTTCTAAATATAGTTATAATACTTATAATATTACTTTATAATTTATTCATTTTTATAATGTCCACGTTGAAGAGCGGTTAAAAATTTTCTGGTAATTTTGCTCATATTGCGTAAAAAGAAATTTATGACACAGTCAATAATTTGTTCAAACAGACTTGTGTGTACACAGTGCTACGTTTTGCTCTTTAGCAAGTAATTGTTCAAATGGACTTTGCAGAACTTTATAAACAATTATTCAATTAATTTAATTTTAGTTTTTAATTAATTTAGTACTAAATCATTATAATGTTTTTACTAAACAAACATTACATATTATAATTATTTAGTTCTAATACTTGTTAAATATTTTAAAAAACAATAGTTTAAATTTTGAGTTGGTTTTGTTAATTTTTGTTTTCTTTCCTTTCTTTATTTTTAAGTCATATTCATAGTTCAAGGAATGAATGAATGGCGTTAAGTTCATAAGCTTAATTTATAAATTTAAATTTGGTAGTTACTACATTAAAACCTTTTCCCAAATACTTGGTGTCTGATTTTACTAATTTGCAGTATGGTCAATGAGCTTAGTACATAAATACCAAATAATAAAGTTAAATATTTGTTCAATAAAATTTATTTTAAATTCTAAAGCACAGCCCTAAAAATGTAGTGAAAGTTGTTTGTAATTAAATACTATGAGTGTGAGGACCCTGAACCCTGAAAGAATATTGTTATAAGCAAGTCATTGTTATACTGAAAAATGCTATGAAATTGTATTATACGCTTATACAATAAAGAATCTTTATGTTTTCATTTTATATTATCTCTTATTTATTTGTGAAAAAACTAGTAAATTGGCATCCTTTAATTAATTAATACTCTTTAAATAGAAACTTTGTGATTTTAATTTTTAATCCTTTCCTTTGACAGAATTCAAGCACTACATAAGAAAAATTAGCCATTATGATAGATAGGTGGAGCCACATGAGTCCACACTTACTAGATTTGTTTACAAACACACTCCGACCACTCTCCTCCCGCTCATCGCCAAGCGGCCCTAACTCAGGGGCACTTTTGGGAATACGCGAACGGGTGGGGTTAGAAAGATGCTTTTGGTGTCATTTTTCAGGATTTAGTGTATGCTTGAAAAAATTAATTGACTATTTTTCTCTCAGAGGTCGTCTTCTGGGGCAGCGCAATAAAAACTGCATCTTTTTTCATGGCGACCCTCAATTTTTATTCGATTTTATGAAAGATCATAGTAATTTAACCCTCATCACCAAGTTTCATTCAATTTGGACGTTAAACAAACCCATGGCAGACCGTCAAAATCTGAAAAATTCATATTAAAAGCCTGAAATTAGTCGCCAACACCCGACTGCCAAACACGGATTTCTGACAACCTACCAGTACTAGTGAACCGATTTTCATTACTATTTCAGTTTTAAACTGTCGAAACATGAGATAAAGGTTATTTTTAAAATTTTTAAGCTTTAATAAGCATATAAATATTATGATTAAATTATTTTAATTTTGTTTATTTATATTAGTTTATTAGTAATTTCAAAGTCAAAAATCGCACTGAGCTAATTTTCGTGTTGTTTGAAAACGCGTAAATAAAAACAAAAACGCAAGAAGCGCCAAATCATCGATAAATTGCCAAGCCTAAAAAATAACTGTAACGTTTTTTTCCCTCAGCTGTACAAATGCTTTTGTAAAAGTGTCATCAAAATTACCCATCCTCCTGGTGTTTGATAAAATATATATTCTTAGCAGAATTTTAAACCATAAGAAAGTAAAAAGCAAAATATTTTAAACCATTAGGTAATATAAAAACACACACTGTAAAATAAACTATTTCTTAGTTATAACTATCTAATCATTAAAAACCATAATAAACTGTCAAACTCTCTCTTTACTTCCATAAAAAATTTGAACAAAATAATGTAAGGATATTTTGATGGTTTAATGTTGTCTCTTATTTCCATAACCTTTTAGGTAAGATATTTGGAATAAAAAGTCACCCAGAAGCTTTCTGATTTGCATATTGGATTAAAAAACTTTCCTTTGTCATGGAAATGATCCTAAATTATGAATGGTCAGGACTTGCAAAACTCCTAAAAGAGGAGTAAAGAGGACTTGGGAAATACATTCTACGCACAAGAATGAAGGTAATTTATTCCTTTTCCATTCAGAACTTTTCTTTTACTAATCCTAACAGACAATAAACACGTATAAAGAATATACGGTGGAAGTTGCAGTTAATTGATGGGTTTGAATGAATTTTTTTCTGTTTTCGTTAAAGAGGTGTCTCTGGAGATATTAATCAAACGGGCTATTTAGAAAATAACCTTTCTTATTTCTTCAGTTAAAATTGGAAGGGATCGCATATTATATCTGAATAATTTGTTCTTTGACGCCAATTTTCGAGTAAATATTTAGATTATTAGATGGATTGAATGAATAAATTATTTATTATCCATTGGTGTTAATTTAGATTAAGAACATTTTGAGAATCTAGATAAATTTTCTTAATTATAAAAATTGGTCTTAAAAACCAGTGTGAACACCAAAATTAACCAGTCTAAACACCAAATTTTACAAGTATTGCTACAGATACAATAATATATACAACTAAAACTTGAGAATTTTTATAATTTTTTATTAAAGTTTAATTTACTAAGGTTATATGAATCTCTAAATTTTATCGTCTTATTAGTCATGCGCATCATTCTGACTTTGTAACCACTAATCCTTGTCGTAAAACCATTTGAAATGCATTGTAATTTCTCTTTTGAAGGATTTTTGTTCCCCTATCGGTAAAAATAGAGACTAAATATTAGTAAAAAAGTTACAGAAATTAAACTTTTGATGAATATTTTAAAAACCTACAAATTTAGATAAAAGTTGTTTTTTTTTTAAGTTACACTTTTAAAGATAGTTTTCTGTTCATTATTTTAATATGTATATACGAAATAGCAAATGAGAATGAGTCAGATGACAAAATTATTCTCCCAGGTTTCATTTTAAATACTATAGGTATACTATACTATACTTTTAAATTAAGGAAACCCCAAGCCATACCCATTTTAGTAATTTAAAAGGGAATAAAGCTTTAAAAGTATAAATATTTTAATACTTACAATCCAGAAGATTTCAATTTTTTTTATAAGTACCTACTACATTTATATTCGCTAAAGACACCAAATAGTTTCACAATGGGTGATACAATCAAGGATGTAACTTCTGTACATGTCAGTTGCATTATGAAACTTGGATGATCCCAATTAATAGTAGCGAGTCTAGCAGACAAATAAATTTACGCATAGAATAGGTTTGGAATACATTTAAAGGGACAATATATATTTTTAATCCATCTAGTTTATTTATATCAACTGAAAATATGCAGACTATGTACCAAAAGTTCGATAAATTATTGCTTCCATTCTCATCCACATTATAATTTTAAATGAAGTATATAGAGTGTTTTCAGGTGACGTCACGACCAGCTAATTTCTTTTAACTGTTAACCTTTGTAGGGCTTTTAACTGTTGCTAAGGCGGTTGTTAGGTAACGAGGTATATGTTGCTAAGGCGGTTTTTAAGTATAGGGTCACGTGATTGCAAATACTCCAATAGAAGAATTCCACGGCCAGTCATTTTCTGTAACTGTTAACCTCTGTAGGGCAAAAAACTGTAACATTTCTGTTGCTAAGGCCGTTGTTAGGTCCGAGCCATGTGATTGAAAATGCTCTATTTAAAAGAAAACAAGGAATAGGTACTAATCCTTTTTTAAAATTATTTTTAACCAGTGTATGAATAATGTAATAACCTGTTCACCCAAAAACAATAATTAATTTAAGCATTGTAGTAAATCGTAAAAAAAAATCTAAGATAAAAACGATTTCACTCTCTACCTAGTTAATCATATAAACAAACACTTTCTCACTTTATATTAATAATGAAATATTCAAATTCATCAAGCACAACTTATAAATTTGATAATAATTATTATTTTAAGAAATTTTTGTGATGTTTTAAAGAATGTCTCAATCATACATTTTAAAAAAGAAAATTTCTTGTTTTATATAACACGACACTATCTAAAAAACACAGCCCAATCCCATCAAAAATAGACAGAAATTCGCTCCCGTATTCTAAAGAATTATTTACATATCCCTAAGTAATAAATCTGGAAAATGTTTGTTACATATTCTGGCTGCAGAATTTCCCTACTAAGCTTAAATAACTATATAGATTGCACAATTCTTAGGAAGAAAACACATGTGCTATAGAAAATTTATATTGCATTGCATCCTACCATATAAAGACGAACTCAGCGAAATCTATGCAATTGTGCAGTGAATTCAAATAGCTGCTTCACAGTTATGGTGGAGACGAAAATTCGAGTAAAATAAGGGTTGGAAGAATAGCAATATGGAGAACAATTGACTTTTGAACTAACATTTCCTTTGAAGTGAAATTTATTCCAATATTTCAAATTCATGTCATTTGCATTCGGAGCTTCCAAGCTGCATAACATTATAGTGAAACCACCATGCAATTTTCATATAAGGCAAATATATCTAAGGGAGAAATTACACAAATTTAATTCCAGTCTCTTTATCATGATAATTAAATATTTTGAATGTTCCTTACAAAACACACGTTTTTAAACTGATACATTTTCTAAAAGAGACAATAACCATGGTTACTTCTTCAATTCAGGTGCTAATTTGAGGTGAATATCTTCTAAGAAGTAAAATAAAAAGGATTTAAGATTTAATTGTTATTCTACTAATTTAAAGGCTTTAGGTAATGTTAAAAAATTAAATTTTAACCACAATTAACGATAAAATATTAAATTAAAAATATGAAAACAATTTTCAGTTAAAACAATATAGTTCCTACTTTAAAACTACTACTAACTACTATTATATATAACTATATTTCACGCTCAAAATGGTATTAACAAAAAATCTCCAATAATAAAAGTACCGAAAACATGAAAATATATTACTTTGGTTCAAAAACTTCTTCGAAACTTATTTTAAATACATAAATCATTATAATTGCATTAAAAATTTTACGTTTACTTAAATATTTGAAGCTTCAGTATTGAAAAAAAGCTCATAGCGTGAAAATATTATCTCTATTTAGTCTTTATCATGTTTTTATATTATAACTTAATGTCATAAAAATAAGTTTTGTTTTTTATAACATATAAAGCAAGTAGAATGAAAATAGAATTCTTTTGTATATCAGAAGTAATTTCAATAGAAATGTAATTTAAATATTCAATAAATTAAGACTTTTTCGCACTTAAAAACTACTTTAATTACTACGATATTCTACACTATGGAATTATTAAATAAACAGAAGAACATTAGACATATTACCAGACAATGAAAATATGAAACCAGACGCTAAAAAAGCCATGCGTTTCTTATTTCTTTGTAATAAAGATAATTTCCGTAAACAAATATCGTTATCAACCAGCGTGCATATTTAGAAAAACATTCTCAAAAACCCCTTATTCCCAAGGTTGAATTTAAAGAAGAAAAAAGCAACAACAGATTCTTCACAGAAAGCTTCGTTTTTAATATTAAAAACCCTTGCTTTTACACTGCGAATTTTTATTAAGACATCATTAATTGTAAGATAGAGTTATTACAACGTCAAACCTAAGAGCTAATAACAATATTTTGCCCACGTTCCCTACTGAAATTTCATGAGGCTTTGGATAAATATTTTACCCAAGGAAAGGCAAGGGAGAAATTCAACCTGTAATTAAAGGGCCAAATATATTATCTGCTAGTTGAGAAGTTAGATGCAATTTTCCATTTTCTCCCCAGCTATTGAGCTCTAAAGGAGAGTTATTTAGGGATGAAAGGCATGCTGAAGCTATTTATTCACTTTTAATTAGTTCGTGGCACCACGTAGGAAAGGTCTGGGTCAGTTGAAGGTGTTCTTGTTACAAAAGTCTGGGTATTTTCATGCTAATTTCAAAGTTTGAAGTAAAGAAAAGTCGAGAATAAGTGATATCCCATGCAAATTACCAACTAGGGCACACATTTAACTTCCGATGACTAGTACAATAAAAGCATCTAGTTTAACTAGGCCAAACAAGAATTTTTATCAGCAAATTCTTTTTATTGGTGTTAAATGGAATACTTTCAATTAACAAACTTTAATAAACCTTGAGCATTTTCCTCTTTAAAGCCCCCAAAAAGATTAATTTTTACTCGAAATTATACTTTCTAATATTAAAGATACCTCCACGAAACTTTTTTCTGGGCTTTTGTCATGAAACTGCACACTATTTTGTAGATTCTGTTTTATCTCCTTTAATATTTAAATACTTTGGTTGAAGTCCGTTATCCGCCCCGCTTAATATTACAAAGCTGATTTAGACGCCAAGTATTAGAAATATCGTCAAAAATTGCAAACTAATCGATTAATTTATACAGTACCTAATAATAAATTAAACCCATAAACAGTTGGAGATATATAAATAGATTTTTATCTCTCTTATTTCACCGTTAGGATCGCTGTGGGCAGTCTAAATGAATTTAGCCTTCAGCATGGTCAATTTACTATAGATGTATACATTACATGCATGACTCTACAAGATATTGTTTCAAGTATATACTATAGACGCGTAAATTAACTTTTGATGCATACTGTATATCTAGATAAAAAGCGAAGTATTGTTTATCATAAAACGAAAAAAAAAAAAATCTGAGAAGATAAGGCATTGTTGTTGCTTCTAATTTTATTAATATTAATTAAGTAAAAAAAGTGGAGCTTCTCTATCTTTCTGACCTTAATTAATTTGTAAAGACTGAAATTAAGCAATTTCTCAACAAATAGCTAATTATACACAATGATGAATATGCATGAACGAAGTGTGAAAATAGCAATCATCACATTAATTACATCACGATTTCTTTCTGAAGGGAGTTTCTCATGCAACATAGATTGCCATTTTTACTTTATTTTTATCGGAATTTAGATTTTTGTTTAAAGTACTTTACATGTTATTTATAAGGTCTCTATTTGTAAAGCTACAGAGAATTTTAATGTAATATCACAGTTATCTGAATTTTTTAGACCTATGGTATTATTTAGCTTTTTCAATCTATAATGTAATTAAGTTGTAATTTTTTGTATTTGTAAATAAAATATTTGCATGAATTTTAATGTTTTGTTAAAATACAAAACTTATTGATGTATACCGAAGTTCTCGTAATATTATTTCTATTTTTGATCTATGAGAATGCAACAATATTGCTTTATTTAAATTAGGAAACTGGAAGATAATTTTTATACGCCTCGTGGTTTTAACTTAACATGATTAGAGGATGTAATAATTTGCCTGTTTTAGAAGTACACAGAAAATATATTAACCTGTTTTTGTTCATCCCTCACTATTGTACATAAAAAAAATTCTTGAGGGCATAAAAGATAATAATATAAAAAATTATACAGTAAACTTTCGTTACAATTTTAATTCGTATAATTAATAAATGGCTTTTAACTATACAGACACGTTTATTTTAATTTTCATTAATCATTTAAATAAAATACATGAAGTTGTGTTATCCAATAATATTAATCTATCTTTTAAAGGAAACCATATGGAGACATTCCATATATATGTTACGGGCAATGTGATAAATCCGGGCATTATTAATAATGCCCGGGACATGTGATAAATTCAGTGGAATTTATGAACGAAATTTATCACTTTGCCCGCCGCCACTTCGGGTATTATTAATAATGCTCGATTAATCCCTTCGGCCATAACATATATATATTATTGAGTATACCTTTATTGGTTTTAATTATTTTTACACATATTAAATCTAAATAATATTTAAAAATTTATTTGAAGACGTTATCCATGAAAATGTGTTACATCTTAGTTAAAAATATTCATCTCTGTGATTACAGAAAGTTTGGAAAAATTCTCTAATTTCAGAAACAATTCAACCAAGACAAATTTTAAAATTTTTATAAATCGTTTCTTTTATGAAATCTTGGTTAGTTTTTACTGATTTTATTAGGCGTTAGTTTCCCCTATCATATGTATGAATATACCTTTAAGTTGGAATATAATATTAAAGAAAAATAATACACCAGGCATAAAAAATTAAACGAATGTACTCGATCAGACATGCTGATTACTTTTATAAAACCATCTCATAAAGATAATTTCTTTGTGGTAAATCTTAAGTTCATAGAAAATTACCGATAAAAATATCTACGGAAGGAAATTAACTCTAGTGTTAAAGTAGAGGAGGAAAACTTGGTGGGAAAAATATTTTAGAATCCTTTGCTCTCTTCTACTTGGTTTCTGTGGACGTATTGATCTCTCTCCCTTCCGAATAATCCTGATATACTATAGTACAAGCACCTAAGGCTCAACCTATGCCAATTGATGAGACTGCTGAAACAACGTTATGTTCCCCGGGAACTGTAAATGTTGTGTCACCGTTCGACGTATCTCCTATTCCCAACATTGAGAAGGTAACTACTACTTGTGAAGGCTATACAACAAGGTACGGCTTCATCACTGGAGAATCGTTTTAGGATCAGTAGATCAAGTAATATCAAGAATTATTCTAAAAAAAGGTCAAGTGTGTTATGTGCCAATTGGGGGAGCGCACACTGTGCCGGGATTGAAATTAGCATTTTGTATTGTTTTATCCTGTTTTTACACATTTTAAACTATTTTTTTCTCTTTTAGAGGGTGCCATAAATTGCACTCAATTTTTTGTACAATCTTTTTTGTATGCTTTTGGTTAATCGTAATTTTCAATACAAAATAATTTATATTAATCATTGTTTTGGCCTCTTTCAGCTGTGGTATAATTTCCTTATTATACAAAGTGATAAATACAAAAATATGGTTTATTGCATTTTCCCAGCATCCACCGGCAGATGCAGAGCAGTTTCCAATTTCACATGATGCCATTAGGAATCATAACAAAAAAATGACAGTCAAATGTCAATCAAAACAAAAATATACCTAACTTAAAGGGGAATTGTACATAACAATGTTATTCGTTTGGAATCGGTAGTTCGGTAGTAATCCTGTTTTGAGGCGAGGAAGGTTATAATCACCGTGATTCAAATAATCATTATTTAAAAGAAAAAACACTGGACATTCTTGAAGAAATAATCACTAAGATATTTCAAAATATAACTTTGATTATTAGCGAGTAGGGTTATAAAAATCATTGCTCATAGAATGAAACCTTCAATGAAAAAATTATTTGTTCACCTTTGATTTATGAGTAGGTACTGGGTATTTTTTACATTCACCAACGACTAAGTACAAAAATAACACACGGCGCAGGATATTATACAAGCTAAAATAAAATGTAGCTTTAAATTCAACCCAAACCATGTTTTCAACCTGCTAGAATATGGACTAATCTCTGAGAAAGGAATATTTCGTACAATAAAAATTCAAAACTTTCGGGAGGAGTTAGCTTAAAAAACCTGTCAATCAGTCCAGGTAAAAAACATACACAACCAAAACCTCAACCGAGGTTACTAACCACATGGAAGTAAACATGAAGCACAATCAATACAACGACCGCCACGCTTCCGCGCAAGAGAGAGAGAGAGACGGGTTTGTTTACCTTCGAGTAGATCCCGGCGGCGGAGAACTCTGTCTCCGCCACCATGACGGCGATCCCGAAGATAGCCATGATGAGCGCGTAGTCGCTGACCCTCCTCCGCTTCTCGAAGAGCGCTTTCCGGCGCCCTAGGCGGTAGCCCACGCTGGGCCTGGTGCCCTGGGCCGAGCCGCCGCGCCCAGGCCGCCCGCACTCGCCGTCCTCCGTGGCGGCGGCCAAGTTGACGCTGCTAGTGCCGATCTCCTTGAAGCGGCGGATGGCCCCGTGGACGCGAATCGGGGGCCCCGCGCCCCCCGAGGGCACCCCGCCGCCCCCGAGGGCTGCCCCCACGAAGCCCGCGGTCACTCCGACGCTCGCCGTGGTCAGGCCGGCAAGCGCATCCTCAGCATCTCACATCTCTGCTCTCTCTGCTGCCGGATGGCTCTGGAGAGCGCACGGCGGAGTGGCACCTGCTGCGCATGCGCGAGCGGCGTGGGGATTCTGGCTGGAGGAGGGAATGGGGGATTTTTTTTTGTGTTGTGTTAGTTGGTGGGGGTGGCGGGGTTTCGACCGATCTTTTCGTTTTGGGGGGTGATTGGGGGCTTGTTTTGTGTCGGTTCGTTTGATCGTTCGTTGGGATTTGGAAAAAAAAAAATCTTGAAATTCATCTTGAAAAACTGTCGATCTGGTTTGAAATTCAAAAATCAATTCCATTCTAATTAATTGATGTGTTTTCCCTATCTTTGAACTCTTCTAATTATTTTAATTTAGCATTAAAAAAGTTCTCATAAACATAATCGTACTTATTTTACGTATGGTTTAATTATAATTCTGTTGGGCCGCTTTAAATAATGTTTAAAACACAATAGAAAAACCAATTTTTCTGACTTTTAGCACATTTTTTTAATAATTGAACAATAGTGGAGAGTAGTAGGTATAGCTGATAAATGTTGAACAGGAAAAAATGTAAAAAAAAATCAGGCGTAATTTTAAATTTCACATTAAACTAAATAATAATTAAATAGAATGTAAAAATAATAATAATTTTTGTCCTAAAGGAGCCACTGATGACTATACAACTGTTCAGCTGAATGTGGTTTTTTGTTTGAAATGTACATAAATGGATAAGTCATTTGTTAAATATTTCCATTTATCTTAAGGAAAACGATAGAATACAGGAATGAAATGAAAACATATAACATTTTAAAATTAAATTGTATAACTTCCTGCTTTGGGAATAATTTTCTTGTCAGCTGTAACATTGAATAAAATCGTTCAAAAATACTCATTTGGTCATAAAATTTTTCAATTAGGTTTTATAACAAATTTTGGATTGTTTTTTTACTCTTTCAAAAAATATTTTTTAATCACTATACGTCAGTTTAAACATCTAAAAATTGTTTCCTAAAAGCTGTGAAATAAAAGGTAATAATTGAAACGATTTTAAGAAGCTTAACGAAAACTAAATTTAGATATTTAAATTACATAAACATATATCCTTAAATCCTAATTTACTGAATATTTTAAGAAAAATATTTTTTACAATAATCATAACACAAATAGTGAAGAATTTTACAAGAAAACACAAACTACTTCTCAGAATAAAATGAACTACAAAAAATAATGTTAAGTATAATTTTTACCGCCATATTATACTCAAAAATGAATGCAACATAAAATATTTTAAATACCCATGCTTATGCATCGACAGTAATTCCGTATTTCCTATTACTTCAAAATATTTACCCACTAAATTTTCATTAGGATCAGACACAAAATAACGGATTCTCATTTCTTTTAATCTTGACTTGGTTCACTTTCAAAAATAAGAGCTTTTTGCCATTTTCCGCCACGACGTTTTTGTTGTGTTATTTTTCTTTTCATTCCATTTTGTTTTGGTTTCGAGGTTAATGAAATTATTTATGGTAATCGCGGGTTGTTAGGGAAAAGGAGGGAGTGAAAAACGTCCCCTTCGATGCATTTTAATTTTTCTAGGGAAGAGATCGATACGAATGGGAAGGGAAAATCTCTCTTGGAGTGTTGTGAAACTAGGGTTTTAATTCCGAGTAAGGGGATTTTATCCGATGCATGGCGAATTCTATTTGTTGAAGGGAACAATTTGAAAATTTGGTTTATGGGTTACACTAGATTTTATCGAATGATATGGTCCAATCATATCATTAACGTCTTGGGATTTTTGCTTCAATTTTTGATAGTGCTGTTTTAGATAAAATAATACTACACACATTAGTTTTATGTTTTTATTGGTATTCATAGAACAATTTTATGGTTTGATAGAAGAAAAATGGTCTCTGATACGTACAATACAGATATAAATAAGAATGGAAAAATTGAATGATATATGTGATGATTTGATAGTGGTATGAAAGATTCGTGATAAAATACAGATAATAGTACTTAATGTGTGAATTAAATGATAAAAGCGATGATTTAATACATTAAAGCAACTAATAAAATGCTAGGTAAATTTTATAAAATTTTGACTATAGTTTTTTTTCTAAACGTTTTTTCAACATATTAAAAATAGATTCTGGAATGCATAATAACAAGTAGGGGAGAGTAGGGTAGGGTTGGACGACAGTTTTCACAAAAATATTTTTATTACTTTCAGAATAACATTTTGAATCGTTTTAACATTTAAAAATATAAACTAGATGATAGTTATTAAAACTTAAAGTTTATAAACCAATTACTGTAACAAGAAAAATGTCTCATCCTACCCAGATCCCGGGATAGGATGAGACAATTTTTAAAATTCATAATTACTTTTCAAAATGTTGTAAAAAAATGACAAAGACAAAAGTTTATGCACATTCTTATTATTTATTGTAAAAACCAACGGTTATTTATCTTAAATTATACTTAGTGAAGTCTACATCAAAAGAAAATATGATTGTGACCGACTAGTGCCCCCAATCATTTCTGGTGGAGGTAACTTTGCAATTATATTCTTTTCATGGATAGTGAACAGTTCATTTCCTCTCAGAATAATAAATTTCCTTTTACCCACCCAAAATCATAGTGTCCCATCGTACCCCAAGAGTAAAACTTTTCAAAACTAGGTAAGGTTCTTACAAAACCACATGGCTTTTAAGCTTAACTCAACTGTTAATTCATAAAGGGTATGTATTGTAAGTAAATTTACTTCACAAGTCTGAGTAGTTTTTTTACCTTTGATTAAGTAAAAATTTTTTTTATACAAAAAAACAAAGGTGTTTGCAGCTAAAATGATAAACAGTAACAAGTATGAAACAATGATACCTGTAACTGGTGGAATATTCATAAACTTATTTTTAAAATGTATTGAAGGTGTCCCACCCTACCCCAATCTCATTTAAATTACATTTCGAATTGCAAGAAATTATTGATACAAATTACTACAAAGTCAATTGTCTATCCCGGTATTTTAACGAACATTCTTCAAATGTATACATCCCATTCGTGGAAACACTAACGGCAAATATATTTAACCTAATGGACCGTGATTATCCCGTCCACTGTGGAAGGAAACAGACGACCATTGAGAAAGGTGTCTTCTTAATCGATCCACTAGTGCCGGCGTCTCCAACTGGTGATGTTCCCAAAGGTAGCGCCGGATAAGTCATGTCGAGTTCACCAAAGCAGAAGAAAATGCCCAAGGCAGGAGGTAGGGAGGGCACTGCTCGTAATGAAAAAGAGGAAAACGGGAACTTGGACGCAGGAAGGTGGATTTTCCCTTGAGACATTGGCTACCGTGCTTGTTGGGAATAAATAGATTCAAAGATTCAATTGGAAATAAATAGATGTTATTTTGAGTCTGTAGGGGCTATTATATTATTTTGAATGGATAAATGGGGAGAAATAAGAAGACAGATACAGAACCTAAAAATAGATGATAAAATTTTCAAGGGTACCAACTCGTATACTTATCTTGGTAATGAAATAAACAATAAATGTGAAATCCATGAGAGTATAAACAAACAGATACAAAATGGAAATAAAGCAGTTTTTGCAAATAGTAGACTACTAAAAAGTAAATTATTATCTAGAAATTGTAAGGTGCAGATATATAAAACCCTAATAAGGCCAATCATAACATATAGTTCTGAAACCTGGGTGTTATCTAACAAAGATGAAAGTATGTTAAGAACATTTGAAAATAGAATAATGAGAAGAATCTTTGGAGCCATATACGAAAATAACACATGGAGGAAAAGGTACAACTATGAAATAGAAAGGCTGATTAAAGGGAAAAATATTATAAGATACATTAAAGCTATGAGAATACAGTGGATTGGACATGTGGAAAGAATGAAGGAAACTGACATGTGCAAAAAAATTATGAGAGGAGAGAGAGAGAGAGAGAGAGAGAGAGAGAGAGAGAGAGAGAGAGAGAGAGAGAGAGAGAGAGAGAGAGAGAGAGAGAGAGAGAGAGAGAGAGAGAGAGAGAGAGAGAGAGAGAGAGAGAGAGAGAGAGAGAGAGAGAGAGAGAGAGAGAGAGAGAGAGAGAGAGAGAGAGAGAGACTCTCTCGTACACGACTCTCGACACGAGAGACACGTACTCTCATCTCGTCGGCTTACAGAAGAAAGGCACTAAGTAACTTTTTGTGAATCTTTTGATAGCGGAACAACACGCCAACGAACGAGAGTACTTCCCAATCCTCGCCAAGCTGAAAAAAGACCAGTGCAAGAAAATGATTGGATGTCGCCAATTTTGGCGTAACCTCGTACAGAGTAGTTGAGCCAGAAGCGACTCTGCCTGGTTCTCCTGTAAGTCGACGATTTAATGCAAAAAAAAAAAAAATTATCACTGTCGTCATCTATAGTTAAACTTTCAAATATGTTTTTATCGACTCCTCCAGTGTGGGGAAGTGCAAGTATTTCATTCAACTTTATCTTATATACCAATAAGATGAATTAAATAACCCACCAATACGAAAAACAAATGTTCCTATAACTTTCATGATCTTCTGAAGAATTGGATAATGTTTCCAATGCGATAAAAACTGGGATTATCTGTTTAGACTCTTATATGTTTGGCACTTGCTTATTTAAATTATACTACTCATTGATTAAAGTATAACATAGATATAATGCTTCTAAAAACATTACTTTTAATAGAACCACTAAAAATATAATCCTACATAAAAAATTTAAAATTTCAAAATCAAAGAACCAAAGCATAAAAATTTAATAAGAAGGTAATTAAAAAATTTAATCAAAATAAATAGCAATCCTATTTTCCGTTTTATTTTATTCAGACTAAAATAAGCTGGGGTTGCTATATAGTTACCTAACCCCCTAATCCTCTATCCATAAAGATAGTGTTTATAAAGAAACTTAACTAGAATTGAAAAATAGCTATAAATTTATCAGACTTACCAGGACGTGATTCTGGTAGACATAAATAAGCAGTAGATTTTATTCAAGACAAGAACTTTTGAGCCGATGAAAAGTAAAAGCTAATAAATCTCTTTCGGTAACTAAACTTGAAAAGACCTTTTCAACCTGTTTACTAGAATTTCTTAAAAACTAAGCAAAGCATAAAAATAAATGCCGTTAAAAATTTTATTTCATTACTTTTAACAGGGAACGGGATTTTTAGAGATTTAAAGGCTATCCCCTAAAGCAGTTAGCACGAAGCATGGTTTGAAGAAAACAAAGATGATAAAACTAATAATTTTATTAGGCCTGCTGAAAACTTTAAACGTGCCCTGAGAGAAAAGGATGTTGCTAGCTTTTGTTTTAATCAAATATAGTTTAAAAGCATTGAATATTTTCTTTTCTAATTTCTTTTTGAAAATAATTTTAATGTAGTTAGAACACCGAGACTGAAAACAAATAGGTGCATCAAGGCATGTAGAATTTTCTTTCTTCTATAACTTGATCTAAAAGTACATAAGTTTAAATATAGCAATATAATTAGAAATTAGTTATAAATAGAATGTCAATTTAAATTGGGTAAAAATTCTTCTTCATTTGGTTCCCTAAAAGTTTCTTATTTGGAGCTACATTCCACTGTAGTAAATGTATTTTCGACTAAAATAATAAATACATATTTTTTTTAATTACAACGGATTTTTTCCAAGTTTAAAATAAAATTAAGTATATAATTTTACAAAGCAAATATGACTTAGTTTCAGATTTAAACGTGTACCCTAGAAGCTGATAGATAACATGAAATTTTCTAATAAGTTATATTCTTCTCCTATTTCAATTTTTTAGCTTTCAAGCCTCTAAATATAAAATGCATATATTCCAAAGAAATATTTTTACTGTTAATTAAACTCATAAATAATATATAAATGTCTTTAAACCCCTTCTATTACCATTTACAAAGATAACTGCTTAGAAAGCGTTATATCTAAATATCCACACACATAGTTTCTATTACGCCAGAAAGATCCTGAGAAATGGCATAGTGCCAGAAACAATATAAAAAAAAGCTGATCGAGGCAATACAAAAAGCTAAGCATCAATTCAGCTCAGAATGTTGTAACCAACTAATAAATAGAATTAATTGTAAGTAACTAAATCTAACTGATTTCTACTGCAAATAACACAAGTTTCCATAGCAATTACACAGTACAACCACCAAAGCTTTTGCCTCAATTTTTTGCATTCTCTGAATTCTCCTGTAGGGTAAATATTTACTTTCCCTGTGCGCCTTTGGTTCTTGGCAAAAGTCAAAAGGTTTTCACACAGCTTGCTAGTGAAAAGTAAACACTATTTTGGCCCTACACCAACAATGGTGGGAATGGTTTAGGTTATATAGACGCATTTAAGAGTCCCTCCATGAATTTATTGTTCAGAAAAGAGTTTTTGGATTTTTTTAATGTACGGGTATGTCTTTCTTGGACAGTTGCAGAAGAACTTTAGATGTCAAGGAATCTGGCAGGTCACCAAAAGCAGTGATTTTCGCGAGAGAGATGTTTATGTTGTAGTTTATCTTTTTTTGACAGCTTAAAGGGGTTTCATTTTTTAAAACTCCTACCGTTATTGAATTCAATGATTCATTTTATTGTCATGAAAGTTCTTAAAGCTTTTAGTTATAAGTTAAGAATGAACAACAAAAGACAATTGATAAACGTTTTGATTAAATTATTATTTTTCTATACAACAGGTATAAATTTAATTTCGATTAAAAATTATAAATTTTTTAGAATATTTTCATAGTAAAAATCAAAGTTCATGGTTTCAAAACATATACACCGATTCAAGTCAAATTTTAAATGGAATGCAGTAAAAACTAATAGTTACGAATTAACATAATTGTTATTTTTAATATAAATGTTATTATATTAAGCCTGTTCCCAGCATAAGAAATGATGTAAGAATTCAGAAATTAGGTGCTTAAAATTAGGTATATTTCAGAAAGAAGTCGAGGAATAAATTTTAAATTGAAGTAGAAAGGCTTTCACGGCCGGATGTATTAAAAATAGAGGCTTCCGGGCTTGGTTACCCACAACAATGGATGCCTCTGCATCGCCAGTCGACCAGCCAGTCCCTGTCTTACGACGATCTCAACGATTGCGTGGGAGAGAAACCTGCTGATGATGCCTAACACAGTTTTGGGCGAAACGTCCATTTTATCACCATCAAGACCACGGCAACCAAGCCCGGAAGCCTCTATTTTTAAATTTTAAATTAATTCTTATATTCAACGCGATCGGTTCTTACACAAAATCCACTGCAGAAAAGTAAAATACTATAGCGGTATTTAAAAATTGGTTGCTTTGTATTTTAATACTATTTTATTATGGATGGAAAGATGTTTTAGTAATTCTTACTTCTTATATATATATGATTAAGTTCATAATTAATTCAATTCTTCTGAAGTTAACGGATTTGAAAATACTCCATAAGTTTACTATTTTTTTTTATAAAATTCAAACCAATCTATTATTTCTTGATTTAAATTAGACAATAAAAAATTATTCAACTTATTTCATATATTTATTTTTAACACTAAAAAACTTAACACTTATAACTTAAGCATATTATAATTTTTGATTATTTTTTAACTATTATTGGTGTTCAGTTACCATTATTTTCTCTACCCTTATTTTTTAAATCTTTCTTTTCTTCTTTTCTTTCTTCCTTTTCTAGATTACATTAACAACAATATATTTACTCTATTTAACGAGAACATAAGTGTGTGACGTCTTTTAAAACTATCATCAGTACGTTTTATAAAATCTCACTTAATCCAAACTCTTTATTCCATCAATTTATTATTCATGCTTCAAAACCTAAACTCAACCATTATAATGTTTAACATTTTTCCATACGAAGAAGTTAACTAACAAATCCATTCTTTGATTTATGAGCGATCTATCATAATGGAGATTAGAAAGTTTTCATGAGAGTCTCAATGACAGTGAAGAATTCAAAATTGAACATTTTTTTTTTATTTCCATGGAAACTTTAAAAGATGCACTTCTTCAGTTTATCTATCATTTTCCAAACATCAGAGATATTTATTTTTTAAAATTGCTAGAAAAATAAATTATTTCATAACAGCGGATGTGAGTTTACAGAAATATTTACTACGTATAAGCTGTCTGAATTTCCATTACAAATTGTAACTTTATTTTAGAACTAAGGTTTTTCAAAATAATAAGACATGATTTTTATACTATAAGAATTATTAGTAGACATGGTTGATAATTTAAACACTTTTGTATGTTGTGTAGCGGGTTAAGGTTACAAAAGTTAATTCAAAAGATAGGTTTTAAGGTTGTTCAAGGTTACACACAGGACAATAGTTATTTATAAAGATTATCACAAAGATGAATTTCTCTGAAATTTACACTTTAAGGTAATTTTACTTTACATAAATTTTAAAGGAATTCAAATTTTAATTATTTTCTAAATAAATGTTCAAACTATTTATCAATGCATCGTGTTTGATACTAACGGGTATGATGATGTGAAAAAAAAACTCTAGGGATTATAAAATTTTATGTCTTTTTATAAGAAAATACTGTACTAAAATAAGAAAAAAGCATGTCCTTCTTTAAAATGAGAAATTTTATATTTAGTTTGATACAAAAAACTTTAATAATATTGGTCTTTATTAATTACCATGCAGGTAACACCGTATGGTAATTTACGTCGGCATACCGTACAGGCTATAACGAGAATTTTATTTACGAATTTTGGAATTTTCATTGGGTGCTATTCTATTTTAAATCTAAGTTTACACACTTGACACTTGTTTTTAAGGTAAAGTCGACGAGAAGTAGTACTGAATCGCCAGTTTCAGATTTCCTTCACATAACATGATACTTTTTTTTATCTCTGAAAAGAAAGTTTGCCTTCACTCTGATAATGATTTTCTTAGTCTTAAACGAAAACCGAAGAGGCGATCAGCATTACTTTTTCATCATTATTTGAACAAAAGTTTTCCGATACAAAAGTTGTTGAACATAAAAGTGTCGTCAAAGCACTAACATAAAACCGCAATGGGTAGCTTATCTCTTCTCTTATAATGTTGCGATTTTAATTTTTTCAACCACAAAGTTTCATATGTTCCTTTAATATCATACTCTTCAACAGTATACTATGATGTATAAGTGCAAATGAATTAATAAAAAATCATTTTGAAAGGAAAATTTTCTCTCCTTACAAAAATATTAATAAATAAAATGTAAATAAAATGTATTAAAGATATTTTGAATTGGATTTTAATATTTAAGAAAAATATTAGTTCATTAAAATGAAAATTCAATGAAACAGCTTAATTTTTATTATTTTAAAGTTTAAATAGAAAAGTATTTTTGACTCAAAAAATGTCCTTACATGACTACACAGGGTGTAAAGGAAAGTCCCTTTACCCTGAAATAAATTGCTAACGGAGCAAGCTAAAGCTATGCAGTTAAGGTAACGGTACAGTAAAGTGACTATGCGCAACCGAATGCAAGCTACCGCAGCGCCCTCAGTGGCAGACTTTGGAAGTTAGCTATTACAAATAAAAAACTAAAAGAGATATAGCAAAATTTTCAATGAGAAAATTGTTGCCAATATAATAAAAAAGACACTGAAAAAAATTTCGTGAAAATATCTTAAATATTCGCGGAGATATTAGCGAGTCAAAATAGCACTTTTTCAGACCTAAAAAAATAGAAAAAGTTCGAAAATTTACAAGTTTTTCAGTGTTATTAAGTAGTTTTTACATTTTTTAGCTAAATAAAGACAAATCTTAATAAAAAAATCAAAGAAACATAATTTTTGAACTTTTTCTTTTTTGAGGCCTGAAAAAGTGCTATTTTCACTCGTTAATATATCCGCGAATATTTAAGATATTTTCACGAATTTTTTTTCATTGTGTTTTTTATTATATTGGCAACAATTTTCTCAATAAAATTTTTGCTCTATCTCCTTTAGTTTTTTATTTGTAATAGCTAACTTCCAAAGTCTGCCACTGAGGGCGCTGCGGTTGCTTGTATTCGGTTGCGCATAGTCACTTTACTATACTGTTACCTTAACTGCATAGCTTTAGCTTGCTCCGTTAGAAATTTTTTTCAGGGTAAAGGGACTTTCCTTTACACCCTGTATATTCATTCCTTATACAAAGATTTAATTCATCATGTACCGATAAAGGAAACAAAAAATTAAATTTTTTACAATTATGTTAAATTGAAACTTATTACAAACTAATTTCTCTATCAACGATATAGGGATGATGTTATACCTAAGCTATCTTTAATTTTATATCCGACAACTAAAAGTATTTAAGTCTTCATTTACAATTATCACTAAGTGAAAACTTTTTCATTATTTTTAAAAGTCAAAAATTGTTAATTTACTTTTCTTCTTCTTCGTTGTTTCTTTATGTTTTGAAATCTATAATTTTATTTCATGAATTAGTTTTCTTTAATTTCTATTCCATAATTTTAACTTTTTACAAGGTATATTTTTTTGTAATTGTAATTTTATTTCTTATCCTTATAATTTAAGCACATTTTTTTCTCACTTTAATGGGATTTTTAATCCCCTAAGTGTAAATAGTTCATTTGTAATTTTAAAAAATGTTTTTAAATATATGAAATTTTCAAGTTTGACCCAATAAACAGTAGAAATAAGTATAATTATGTACCGTTCGAAATAAATACTTTGATGAATAGCTTTAATTTACAGACTAAAGAAAATAAAATTACCACCAGAAAAACGTCAGTTTTAAAGCCAAGAACACCCTTAAAAAAAAGATGGCATTTCTCTTTTCATTGAATAAGTGCTCGTACGCTTAAGGAATCTTTTGTTATACTATCTCTCGGAAACCTTATGTAAGCCAATTGCAGCCTTCAAGGAAAGTGTAAAAAGATTTCTTCGAGTTTTTCCAAAAGTCCCTAGTTTTTACTTAATAATGAAGAAATGGCCATTTTGCGTGATTTTAGAAAGAGAAAGACGCACCCAACAAAAATAACTGTCAAAACATTTTTTCTTGTCTGGAGTATTATACTAATAGAAATTCAATGATTTTCTTATGTTTTTGTAGGGGTTTAATTTTTTTCCACCTATTAAATAATAGGCACAACGGTATATATTCACGTTATTGGAAAATTGTCGTTATAGTATGTAGAGAAGAATCTGTAATATGTATTAACCTATGAAAGACGATTTATGTGCAGTATCTACTAATGTATCAAATGAAGGCAATTAATGTTAACAATAAGTTGTTTTCTAACTAAGTTGACACATAATCAATTGCAATTATCGTTGACCCATTGCCTAGGTATAGGGCATATTTTTTTTCGAAATTGGGGCCAAAATATCTCTTAAAGAACACGTTAACTTTGGTGACACACAACAAAGCATATAATTTTCTTAGCTAGCACATTTTATGCCAGACACATTTCTCAAGGAAGAAGATATAGGTATTTACTTTAAGTGTGAAATAAAAATCTTCTCTAAGGAAAAATATCATCAATTTTTAAACAAATATGCTGAAAATTCTACAACCAGCTCAAGCAAGACTGGGTTTCAATTATTTCTACTTTTCAATTAACATTTTGAAACACTGCTAAGCCTCAGTGGGTGTCGTTTTTTGGAGTACCAATTAACATCCAGAAGAATTAAAATATATAATTTGTGTAGGTATACAACACAAAACAAAGGAAACTAAACCAAGTGGTCTTGGAAGCATTTGAGATAGCTTAATTTTGTGGGTAAAAAAATGTGGAATTCCATCAAATCTCCTTCTCAAATATTCTTGTATTAATTCATTAGAAAAGAGAAAAACAGTAATTAGTCATTCATAATGAACTTAATTAAGATCTGCGGAAAACACAGAGGATGTAATCGATTCTGCTGTCTCTGAAATTCCAAGAACTTTACGATTTGGTGGGCATTTTGCCAAATTCTATCTCAAGACATGTTTGAGTTAGCAGTGCTGACTTCTGTTACAAAAAGCTTTAAACTGATAAACAAATTTAATTTTTAAAACCATTGCGAAAAATTGGATAAATTTTAATAAACGCAGTCTCAAGGGGCATCTTTGGGGAAAAAAAACCTTTACATTTAGAAATTGTAATTTAAAAGTAATTTTAAACAGTTTGTAAAATATATGCACAACGTATTCCAGTTCTGAAAAAGTTCTTTGAGAGGCAGTCAAAAGGATTTTTATTAAAACCATGAAATTTTCAATCTACGTTCTTGATATTTTATCGTAAGCTCTACAATTTTAATTCTTTTTTTCAAAGTGATGTTTTATCTGTTAGAAGGGTAATCTATACTTTGCTTTTTACTGACCCAAATATGATTGGATATATAAACTGGTTGAACAAAATCTGGTTTGAAAAGAGAAATACGCATTTTCAATGGAAGCAATTATTTTTGAGTTTAATTAAGCATAAATACGGCAATTTATTAAAAAAATTATACCAAGAATGATTAAAATATCCAATAATAATTCTGCTGAAAGCTTGAAATTGAACAACTCACTGCTTAGGCTGGGCGCGCACGAGTGACTAAAGTCACGGCGATCAGGATTACTAGTATCAAAAATATCACAAGAAAACAATAGAGCATTTTCAATCACATGACTTTACCTAACAACGGCCTTAGCAACGTTGTTTTTATCCTCCAGTGATGTCATGTGCGAATGCTTCTATTGGATGCTTATATGTCCCACCCCTAACAACAGCCTTAGCAACGTTGTTATTGTCTTTGTCACCGTGACAAAAGTCGCCCGTGCGCGCTCGCCCTTAGGCTGGGCGCGCACGAGTGACTAAAGTCACGGCGACCAGGATTACTAGTATTAAAAATATCACTAGAAAACAATAGAGCATTTTCAATCACATGACTTTACCTAACAACGGCCTTAGCAACGTTGTTTTTATCCTCCAGTGATGTCATGTGCGAATGCTTCTATTGGATGCTTCTATTTCCCGCCCCTAACAACAGCCTTAGCAACGTTGTTTTTTTCTATGTCACCGTGACAAAAGTCGCCCGTGCGCGCTCGCCCTTAATAATGCTATTTCGTGTTCAGTATGTACTCGTAATTTAACTACTGCCAGGTTAAGTTGACAACTGTTTAAAAAAAAAAGATTCGGTACAGAGGAAATCTAATGAACGGAATACTTTCTGACTTTAATTCTTTTTCTGGCCTATCATATTAACTGCATAGCACATTCTATTCATCTGGATTATTGATTGAATACATTCCTTTTCCCTTTTAACTTCATAGTCTCAGCTTCCAAATTCAACTTGGTATCGATCAGTCCTCAATTGTTTTTTTTTAAGAAATAAAATGGTTCCTTTTCAATTTACATTCACGCTCAGATGTTATTGATGAATTCTTAAGAGAAGTTCAGATACATCATATTGTCTCCTGATTACTTCTATTTCATTCAATGGTTCTATAGAATTGGAAAGTGAAAACCTAATTCTTATCTATTGTGTAAAGAGATTTCAAACAGTGTTGAAAAGAAAAAAAATCGAAATCTAAAACAAGAAAGTCGATTTTTCTCTTTTATTTCCATTCTTAATTCTAGTCTTCCTCGAAGTCGTTTTTGTTGTACAGAAAAAATAGAACTAATTTTCTTGACTTGATAGAAATATTTTTTTTCCTATTTCCATTCCCTTGTTAAACCAAATACTTTCATTTCTAATTTTCACTTTTTTCTTTCAACAGTTTTTTGAAGGATACTAAATCACTAAGGAGAACATAACTGAAAAACCGGAAAACTAACTTAAAACTATTTGTGATTTACTATAAATTGCAGGGCAATGAATAGGGTTTTTAAAAATGAAATGCAAAATATCGTTCTCAAAAAGAACTACGTATATAAGAACTGAAATTATTTACCGCTCTCACGTGTTAAAATTCTAGATTTAAACATTTTAATATATTTCAGAAAAAAATCGGTACCGATTTCTTCAAAATTCACTGAACTATTCAAAGTCAGAATTATCTAAAAATTAATTATTTACATAATTTACGTCATACATTGAGAACGATATAGACTTGCATAAGTTAGTTAACCCGGGAGGACGCACGCTACTTTCTGTTACACGGGAACGCGCGCGGGGTCTCTCAGACCCCGCAAACCGTTTTCCGTTCTAAACGTTCAGTTTATGCAAAAATTTTATCACGGAAAGTTTAAACATATAATTTAATCATTCAAAGTGCATTAACTCATTTTTAAGTTGATTGATTTTATTGAGATATAATATTAGACTATTTCACATTTCATACTGAATCTCTATGATATTACATATTTTTCATAAGAAATGTGAAAAAATTGTGTAACAATTAATTTAGTGGTGGGTGTTTACCTTAAATTTCCCTTTTAGAGCAAGAAAAAATAAATATACTAGGTACTTTTGGACATCTCTTTGGTTATAACTCGCGCTAATCCTCACAGTTTTGGAAGCATTTCAATAAAAACAACAACCTAACTCGGAAAATAACGTACCTACTTTATTTAAACTTCATGAGGTGATAGCTTGAAACCTATTAGGCAGCTACACGGAGTTTCATATATTTTCATTAAAAACTAGAGTTTTTATGAAGGTTTATTTAAGCGTCGGGGTCTCCCATACCCCGCGCTACTACTAGTGTAGTATCTGTGGTAACCAATGGACTCTAACCGCCTATCTGGTTCGAGACTTCACGGAACCAACACGTGACCTTCAACTGAGCTTGCAATTGGTTACCACAGATACTACACTAGTAGATCTACTAGTGTAGTACCTGTGGTAACCAATTGCAAGCTCAGTAGGTCACGTGTTGGTTCCGTGTGACGTCAGACGGTTAGAGTCCATTGCAATCTCAGTAGGTCACGTGTTGGTTCCGTGTGACGTCAGACGGTTAGAGTCCATTGCAAGCTCAGTAGGTCACGTGTTGGTTCCGTGTGACGTCAGACAGCTAGAGTCCATTGCAAGCTCATTAGGTCACATGTTGGTTCCGTGTGACGTCAGACGGTTAGAGTCCATTGCAAGCTCAGTAGGTCACGTGTTGGTTCCGTGTGACGTCAGACGGAACCAACACGTGACCTACTGAGCTTGCAATTGGTTACCACAGATACTACACTAGTAGATCTACTAGTGTAGTATCTGTGGTAACCAATGGACTCTAACCGTCTGACGTCACACGGAACCAACACGTGACCTACTGAGCTTGCAATTGGTTACCACAGATACTACACTAGTAGATCTACTAGTGTAGTATCTGTGGTAACCAATGGACTCTAACCGTCTGACGTCACACGGAACCAACACGTGACCTACTGAGCTTGCGATTGGTTACCACAGATACTACACTAGTAGATCTACTAGTGTAGTATCTGTGGTAACCAATTGCAAGCTCAGTTGTAGGTCACGTGTTGGTTCCGTGAAGTCTCGAACCAGATAGGCGGTTAGAGTCCATTGCAAGCTCAGTTGTAGGTCACGTGTTGGTTCCGTGAAGTCTCGAACCAGATAGGCGGTTAGAGTCCATTAAGGCTGGGCGCGCATGAGTGACTAAAGTGACGGCGACCAGGATTACTAGTATCAAAAATATCACTAGAAAAAAATGGATCTCTATGATGAAATTCTTGGCAATCGGCCAACTGTCACGTCGCCTAGTGCGCGCACTTTCAATCACTCTTTAAGTGTTTCAATAGCCAAAGCAACAATTTTGTCTTTTTCACCGTGACAAAAGTCGCCCGTGCGCGCTCGCCCTAAGGCTGGGCGCGCACGAGTGACTAAAGTCACGGCGACCAGGATTACTAGCATCAAAAATATCACTAGAAAACAATAGAGCATGCAGACCATACAGGACAAAAACAACGTTGCTAAGGCTGTTGTTAGGGGCGGGAACTAGAAACATCCAATAGAAGCATTCGCACATGATGTCATGGCGGGCAAAAAAAACGTTGCTAAGGCCGTTGTTAGGCCGAGTCATGTGATTGAAAATGCTCTATGGATCTCTATGAAGAAATTCTTGGCAATCGGCTAACTGTCACTTCGCCTAGTGCGCGCACTCTACCAATACTTGAACTTGTTTCAATAGCCAAAGCAACAATTTTGTCTTTGTCACCGTGACAAAAGTCGCCCGTGCGCGCTCGCCCTAACAATCATTAAAATGTAAACAATTTTATTTGCCATAAATAGTTTTGTTAATATATAAGCTTGCTAGCAAAAAACTTTAAACGTGTAAATAAAAATTATTTGAATTATATTTTTAAAGGAATGAATCTTTTTAATTACTAGCATTTTAACAATCAATAAAATAAAGAGAGAAGAGAGAAATTTTCAGGTGACGTCACAACCGGTTATTTTCTTTCAACTGTGTACCTTCTGTAGGGCTTTTAACTGTTGCTAAGGCCGTTGTTTATCTGTTGCTAAGGCGGTTTTTAGGTATGGGATCACGTGATTGCAAATGCTCCACTAGTTCCTACGCAGTCTTGTTTAAAATGTATATTGTTTTCAAAACTGCTACTAACCATCACCAAATCATTTAAACATCTTTAAAAAAGTGTCACGAGATAAAATATTAAACTAGCTGACATTAAAAATATCCCTTTCAAACATTTTCATTTAGCATACAAATAAATCTATCTACGAAAAGGAACTGCTCAAAAATAAAATAGCTTTCTGTAATGCCAAACAACAAAATGGTCAAAGTAGAGATCCTACCCAAAAGTTCACATCGTATCCAAAGACGCACTACGTTAACAACCCGAAGGTCATCTATGAAGAAAGCCAAGTCAAAAATACGTCCTTCCTTTAAAGCATCTTTTAATAAAGTCAAGAAAATCGTGATTCCCAAGATGGAACTACAGAAACTCACTCTGATCCAGCTGGATAATATGATTGATCACATTATATCAATGATAAGAAAGGAAATTGTGACCCTGAAGAGAAAAAGCAAGAAGAAAACTCTGACCTCACGGGACTTAGAAACTGCCGTGAAAATGTTGTTCCCGAAATATTTGGCTGAGTGTTCGATTGATTTTGCTAAAATGGCTATTTCCCACTATGCAGAACACTTTGACAACGTGGAACGGCGCATCCATACAAAAAGTACGGATTCAGTTTGAAAAATAAATGTTTCCATGTAATATAATAATGCTATGTTTTATTTAGTACATTTGTATGAAAAAATAAGAAATAACCATTAAATTGGAGAAGATTTAAGAGGCAAAGGTTTTATTTTGTACGCAAAATATTAAAAATTTAACAATGTTTCAAAAACATTATAATTTTTAATATTTTACGTGCAAAATAAAACCGTTGCCTTTTAAATCTTCTTCACAGTCTTGCACGGTGGATTTTATTCCTAACCATGAAATTACTTACATTATTTATGAGAATTAGGCATTAAGGAATATATGTATGATTTTATATGAATTTAAAAAAAGAAATAGTGTTATGTTTTCCTTTTAATATATAGTTACTTTATGATCAATAAAATAATAAAATCTAAAAATTCTTTGTTGTGAATATAAATTCTATTTTAAATTTGGATAAACCTAGAAGTTAATAGCTCCCAACTAGTTATAGATACAAAAAAGTCTCAAATTAAACCGCGCGTAAAATAAATACTTTACTAAATTGAATTGATTTCTGTTATTTTCAAATCTCACTGGTATAATTTTTTATCCTAGGATATAAAATTAAACGATAGGTTGTTTATGTAAAAAATATTTTTAGTATAAAACTATTTTAATAAAAATGATAAATAAAAGCAGTGAGCCCTCCCAAATGTGTCACCAAACATCGCCTAATCTACCGTGTTACGTATACTAGGATTAAGCCCTATTTGGCTTAGGTTTGGTAATATACTCCGAAAAAATGTTAAATTTTAAAAACCAAGGCGTAACAAAAATATAACCTGGAGTAAATCCAGAAATTCTAGACTTTTAATATCACCAAATAGAATACCTCATTTTCATATTTCCTACAAGTTACATAGATACTCTAACACGATTCATTCTGGGTTAAGAAAATCCACATCTTTGTATTGATTTTCAGAAGCTCTACCAATTTGCAAGGCCTCAATAATAAATTACCCGATATAAGAGGGTTTTTTATCGTACGGCAGTTAGAACTCTTTCCATTTATCATTTTTACGCAGCACGAGAGCGACTCTTTTCGTATATGAGAGGCAGTTAGGTGACAAACTATCCCAAAGATCATAAAGACCGCTTCTATCCAACAAGCTGATCTCCGTCTTTAGCTCTAGTTCTCATATTATCCAACATAAGTTTTACTATTTCTCTTTTTAGAAACCTATTGTTTCCTTTTGTTTGATGAATACTATATTCTCTTTGGAACGGATATTTTGTCAGAGAAAACTATTGTGTGAAAAGGTTTTTAGGTGTTCGGAAATTTTAAAACATTAATTACTCATTTGATAAATACTATATTATGCATTTTTTGATGTTTAACAGGTGCATTTTCGTGATCTATGTACAATCAATATGACAAACTGTTTCGTACGTCAAAAACTAAAAATATAAAAATGACCTTATTAAATTTCGATGTCGTCAAACACAGGCAAACATTTGAAAAATTTTATAACATAGATTTCAAAAGGTATAGATATATAGTCTAGGTAAGGAATTTAGAAAAATTCAGTTTCGATGAATAATGGAAGTTTTAATTGCTTTATACACAATATATAAATCTTAAACACATATGTCACTTTTATTTATCCATCTGCTTTGATTCATGTTCACAGAATTCGTTCTAGAATAAACCCAACTCATAACAGATAACTTTTCAACAACGCCTATTTTCCCAGAGGAGTCGGTCAGCAAGAGCCTTCAGAAACTGCAGAATCAAAGATTTCTCATCCCCTCCATGCAAGATAGAAGCATGGCATTTTCATCGCTATTTCGTTTCAACCTTGGGAAAAGAAATGGTTCCGGAAATCATGGCTTTGGCTATCTAGGAGAAAAGATATATACTTCACTCAAAAAAGGGTGCCCCGGTGTATTTTTATCACTTCTTTTCTTATCCGTAAGCGACTTCGAATAAAATCCTGATCCCCCTATGCTTTAGGGTTAGGCTTGCTTTCTATGATCTCACATATATCTTTTTGATTGAATATGAAGTAAATGGTACATAGTGTTTCTTGGATCCAAGCTGAATTATTTGATCCGCTAAAAAACCTTAACTAAAATTTTAGAATAAGCTAAATTTGAAGATAAAAGAAATAGATTCCTCTAAGACAGCGTTTCCTCTTATCCGAATCTGTTGAGTGACAATCCAGTGACAGCAATAGACGGATCACACTGAAAGACGAATCTGACGTCATTTTCAGATGGCTCACTGGGATTTGTCGTGTCGCACTGCAGTGGCGAAGCAAATCACTGTAAACTGTAACGCTCTCTCCCTTTTCCCACTTTATTAGCATTGTGAACAATAGGTGGATCGAGTAAAAAAAACGTTTTCGTAAATACCAACATAAGTAACTAACAACCTTTTTCTAAACTTAGTAACATTATCTTTGTGTACACCTGAATATCAATCAGATTTTGAGAACCATTTGAGAAACGCTGTCCTATCCCATACAAAATGAAGCAATTCATTACGGACTATGATGGTAATTAGGCCTTCAACTGCCGGAATCTCATGTTCTCGTAACAGATCCATTAAGTATCCTCTCGGATAATCGTTTCATTAAATGGTATGGTAGGCATTTAACTTGAGAGGGTTGTTTAATATTTCATGGAAAATTCTATGTGCTTCCACTTTGCCATTAGCATTTCAACTCCATGAAAATTAGAAACTTTTTGTTACATCAAATACATTGGAACTTGGATAATTATCAGCTGAAGGATCCACTTACGAAATTCGAACTGACCAAAACTTTGAATTATTAGAAAAGTAATGTTTTCCACTTTAATATTATAGCTTCATTGAATTCTTGAAATAGTTATTCTATTCTTACATTAAGTAGATATTTACTGAGAAAGATCATATGAAATGTAAACAAAAGAATGTTTGCAATACTCAGAGAAATATTTTGAAATTTTTGTTTTATGCTACTGTCTTTTTGAAGAGCTCAATTATAAAATATATTCAAATTCTAAGAATCAATATATAGTATTGTGGTTTAGAGAGAGAGAGGTAAGTAATTGTTTAAAGTCGAATTCAGTCTTGAACAAAATTACATCCTTTCATTGAAGAAATTAATGGAATCCAAAGAAACATTAAATAGAAAAATCTTCGTCTTTGAAAAGCGGTTTGTCATTCTGATTAATAGCTTTAGGTAACACTTCTACGAACTCCAGAAGAAGAAAGCAAGTTGAAAACGTCTGATGTGAAACAAAATCTTTTAGAGACTGTTTCAGAGTAGATTCCTCTAACAAATAGACGGTAGTTCTAAATGAAAAATGTGATAAGAGACTAAACTATTTCATTTTAAGACAGTTTTATAGTCCAAAACATATTTGAAAATTTAAAACTGCTTTGAATTTACTTTATCCACAGGAAAATAAAATTAATTGATTCTAGAGTATTAAGGTAATTTTAAATCAATGTATATAGTTGTTGATTGCTCACTATTGACACTAATACGTATCGTTAAAGTGTGTTATAGTAAAGTTTCAAACTCAGGTGGTAGGAAAAATTCAACAAACAAGCAGAGTTATTTAGAAAATATTTTGGACCATTTTATTTATATAGTATACTCGTCCTACTTATATTGTTGTTGTTATTGTTTCTTATGCCACTTGGAATATCCAAGCTCCATCCGCAAAGCGTACAGGATTTAAGGCAAAGGGGGTGCGGCTCCTGAGAAAGTGAGGCCCACCTGCTTATATTACAAATAAAAAATAATACGAAATTAATGATTTAATGTTTTTATTGTAAAGATGTGATTTGGGTAAATTATGAATTAGAGGTGAAACTTACAATTCTAAATCATATGAATATTTTAATGAGCATTAGTTTAAAATTAGTTTTGATATTTATCTACTAAAAGAAATAATACATATGTTCCACAAATTTTCTATCCAATTCAGTCTTTTATTTTTATCCAACAAGACCTCTGTCAAATCGAAAGGGTAGAGCGGCAAAATCTATCAACCAATTGAAAAGATCTGAACGTCTTTTTCAATAATCGTTTGCACCAATCTCCTCCCCCCATTTACAGAAATTGCCAAAAATAGACGGATGAAAGAAGTGAAGTGACTTAAAGAGGGAGGTATGGTTAAGAATAGTTTTGGGGATGGAAGTGTGTAGGGTGCGTTATCTTGGCCTGCAGCCGATTTAGGAGGGAGAAAAATCAATATGGATTCACACAAAGGCACAGCTTGTAAACAGCTTTCGGTATTTCTTATCTCTGGGTTTCTTGGGGTTGGGAGGAAAAAGAGCATGGCTAAGAAGGAAACAGGACAAGAGGATGGAGCTGAGAACGTGACCAAAGCTTGATTTAATCTGTGTTAGATTGCTATTTTTGTATTTATGCGCTTTTCTTTATCTGCCACTTTTGTATGAAAAAAGTATGTGCTGCATTTTAAGTTGCAATATTTTCAACGGTTTAATAGATTTGCACCCAACGGGTTTTCAGTGTAAAGTTTTAATACGCCCATAACATTACACAAAACATTTATACGTTTAGGATCAAAGGAAGCCCAGAGGCATCGGTGTAAGAAAATAATAACTTCAAGTCTGACATACGAATAAAGAGGTGCATGGTGAACCCATATCTCGCTTATTTAAATCTAGATACTTGAAAATAACTGTAAAAAAATTAAGATGTTTTCTACTTTTAATTCCTAGAAATTGCATAGCATCATTCATGTAAAACTGGAAAAAGAAATACTATTTTAAAGCTTTAAAATAGTAAAATATTAAGGGTTTTAACTAAGACAAATAGTTTATGGTGGCTTCTTCTTTTCGAGTTCATTAACTAATGTAAAGATTACTCTTTCCGAATGCTTTATACTGATTGTTCAATTTCATTATAAAAGTTGAAGAAGTGAATCTTTAAGAGATTTGAACGAATAGAAAGGTTCTAGAATGTGTGATTGAAATAAATTAATCTTTAGTAAATTTCAAACGCTTGTTGCTGCAGAAAACAGTCACTTATGAAAGTAAATTAGGAAAATTAATTTGCGCATAATATTGCTTCGGGCTTTTTGATAGCTAACGAAAGATAGATGCATATATTAAAAAAACTTATGGAAAAGAATATGCATAAAAGACTGACCTGTGTAAGTTGCACTCCTTCAACTCAAACTCTAGCCATTTTATATTTTCAAATAATCAACTATTAACTCATCCTCCTAATTTCCTAATTTTATGTTGTCTATTAGTATTACTATAATAATAGTAATACTAGACAAGATCCATAGAGATTTCTCAAAACAAGAAACGAAACTTCTTTTCCAACTAGAAATTACTAATCACATTGATGTTTATTTAATCGCTCTTGAGTGCGAAGAAGCAAAATCAAAGGAGAGATAAAGCATTTTAGAGCAGTAAGGTATACAGAAGTGCCAGAAAGATAGCGAGAACCCCCATCACTCTTCGCTAGTTTGTTAAGGGCATTAAGCTCCTGAAATGGGGTCCAGGGTCTTTACGGCCCAGTAATCACTTTTCCAGATGGGAAATGAGACCTATCAAAGCGAAAGGTTAGAGAAGGGTTTAAAATCCGAATTACTTATTTTACTGCTGGATTTTTCGGCTCGCGTTTTTTCATGCGAGGGAAAGATTTTGGGGAGGAAGAATGATTTATCTTCGAGGAGTATTACTTTATTGTAAGTTGTATTCTTGCAAAGTAAATTGGATTTTTAAGCGGAGTTGTTCATGAGAAAGTAGAGTGTAGTGCGTGTGTGATTTTCTTTGAAAATGTCGAATCGTGAGATGGGATTTGTCTTGGGGCGTGGCATATTGGGGATTTATCAAGCCTGGCATTTATGTACTTAAAAAAAAAAGGATACAACTTTTCTTAGATTAAGTTGTTGCATAAAGTATAATTTTGTAGCTTTAAAAGTGTTTGAATTTTCTTATAACTTTTACCACATCAGAAGCATGTTAGTATTTCAAATTGTTAAAATTTTCTGAGTTAAATTGTGATAAATATAGTAGTACAAGTAGGTTTAAATAATGATTTACACCAAAAAGTTTACAATAAAAATTAGCAGCTGATTAAAATAAAAAATAATCTGTTAGCGAATGTTATATTTTTACTTTAAAACAAGGATTTTATTACAATCAAATTTGTCCCGTATAACAAAACAACAATACAAAGAGAAGTTATTTGAATTACTCTCATTCAAATTAATGAATCATGAGCAATGATTATGATCTAATGATTTTTAATTTCAAAACATTTCTTTTAGTCTTTTTGTATTATAATGATATAATTAAAATGAAATGACTAATATATTGTAATGTGAGATAAATATAAAGAAACATTAGTGTTGCCACGAACCTCGAAATCTATTACCAGATGCAATACAAAATTTTCAGAAATATCTAAAAACACTCCAATAGAGTGTTTTCAGGTGACGTCACAACCGGTTATTTTCTTTTAACTGTGTACCTTCTGTAGGGCTTTTAACTGTTGCTAAGGCCGTTGTTTATATGTTACTAAGGCGGTTTTAAGGTATGGGATCACGTGATTGCAAATGCTCCAATAGAAGAATTCCACGGCTAGTCATTTTCTGTAACTGTTAATCTCTGTAGGGCAAAAAACTGTAACATCTTCTGTTGCTAAGGCCGTTGTTAGGTCCGAGTCATGTGATTGAAAATACTCTATGCGGTAACCCCATAAAAAAATCAACATTCTCAATAACGGTTTGCAGACACTGTCATTGTAAGCGATGAATTTTATATTTTGTATAGCTACCTAAAAGTGAAAGATAAGAAATTTTCAAAACAGGAGGTAAATATTTAATTTACAGAGTAACAACTTAACCCAGTTTCCCCAATAACACAAAAAAAACTGTTCTGGAACCCTTTGTTTCTCTTTTTTGAGAAGAGAGTCCTATTTTTAGTTAGTAAAAATATTTTAGATCGATTTTCTTTCATAAAAGCGACAAAAGCAATCCTGGAAGCGATTCAAAAACTGGAAAAATCAAATAAGCTACTCTTAAAAAAGAATAGAACTTTCCAAATAACAACCAAGTAATTGTTTAGCAACAAAAACTGATACTTTAAGAAAGTATCTGATCTTTTATGGTATTTATAAAGAAACACATGCATGGATACGCATAGATGAGCAGAAGTCTTTCCAATAAAAGTAGGCCCCATAAAAAGAAAACTCACGAGAACGGTTGTGAAATTATATTTCCTCTCCGAGAAATTTAGTTATGTTTACACGTGCAATGTCAAAAAAAGCAAACATGAAAATGTTTTTTTGGCTTCGGGGTCCGAAGTGTAATTATGGTAGGAGTATGAAAAGGACGCGAATCTCCTGAGGTACTTTGAGAATCTTTTCAATTTAAGTGCGGTGACGTTTTTACCTCATTGAATTCAAGATGATCGTGTTAGATGAAAAATATTAAGTCAATTTATTAGTTTTTTTATGGAATAATTTCTTTCAGAAATAAGGATATTCATTATTTACCAGTTAAAAAGAATCCTTATATCCGGTCCCCAAAAAATAAATTCCCATTTCTATTTTTTGGACGGGACGTAGGATTCTACTTGATCTATAGCCCCAAGCTAGACCAAGTCCACGAGGCCGAAAATCTTCATGAAGTCAAAAACAAGATGTGGCGTCCTAATTTATAATAATAATAATATAATAGAATTTGTATGTGTATTTTTTGAAAAACGCATAGAGGAACAAAGTGACATAAAAGTTGATAAAAATCATTAATATTTTAATAAATATTAAAAAAATAATTGCCCTGAAGTGATTTCAGTGCAAATAAAATATGAATTTTATTTCACACTATACACTAAGAAGTATAGATTACATAATTAGGATGGATAAAAAAAAAGAGTTTGTTCAAAAGTTGTTTAACATCTTAATCACTCAATTGTAATAATCTAAAAACATATATAAAAGTCATAATATTTTTATACAGCAATTATTTTTTACTATCATATCTTTTAATATTTTGTGCCTTATTACTGATAGATCTATAAAACGTACTCTCTCTGAATATTCTTTTGTTTACTTACCGGATAACTAACCTTGTATCCATATATTTCTAGTCTCGACATCAGAGTTTTGATGCTCTCTATTACAATTTATCTGACATTACAGCTTAATTTTTAGGTTAAAAATTCAAATGTTATCATTTCTCACTTTTAGAATCATCGTAATTGAATATTAGTAAGAATATCCACATTTTAAATTCTTACTATAAATTTAAGAACTTATGTAATTTTTCCTCTCATTTACATTTTGACTTATTGGAAGATTTTATTTTAGTTTAACATGTTTAATTTATTTGTTTTTTATTCAACTCAAAGATTTTTAAAAAGGCGTTTTTGTCAAGAAAAATATACTTCTACCCAATAGAGCATTTTCAATCACATGACTTGGCCTAACCATGGCCTTAGCAACGTTGTTTTTTTCCTCCAGTGACATCATGTGCGAATGCTCCTATTGGATGGTTCTAGTTCCCGCCCCTAACAACAGCCTTAGCAACGTTGTTTTTGTCCTCCAAGTGACGTCATGTGCGAATGCTCTATAATCCAACCAATTTCATCACGGTTATGACGTCAGACAAGAATTGTAAGGCTTTTCCATTGTTGGTTTAGCAAACATTAAAATATAAACTCCCCACACACACACGCTGTTGCCAACACTCAATGCATAAAAATATCCCTTCACAGCAACACGTCCCACTCAGTCCTCCAAGATCATCTCTCCTCACCCCATTTTCCGATTTCAAGCAGACGGTCCATCTCCTCATAACTCAGAAATATCCCTGGATGTGTAGAGGCAGTGAACCTCCCAATGCGCATTTCTGGCTCTCGCGAAGAGAATCTGGCCACATATAAACGCTCATTTCCTCTGTCCATTACCGTGAGTGGTCGGTCGCACCGATTCAGGATTGCTGAAAAAGGCGGAGGTGTTTCTATGGGGTAGCTTCTATTGATTCATGATATCTTTATCTTTTGAAATAACCCTTGGTTTGCTTTTTTTCCTATTGCGTGCTGTCGCTTATATCTATTTATTCTTGAAAGGAAATGGATAGGTTTGTTTTTGATCCGAAAGTGTTTGGTTTGGAAAAAGGGTATTGTTTTGTGGTAAAGAAATTGGTTGTGGTTGTATGGACAAAAATGATTATCTGTTTCAGAAGTTTCATTTATTTGGAACGAGGTCCTCTTGGCATCAAATATCCGCATTTTATTTTAGTTACCATTTCTAAGAATTTTCGACTAAAAGTACCCTAAAATAACTTTGGTACAAAAATAGGTTTTTTTTTTTGCTGAAATTGGATATGTAGATAAACTAAGAACTGATAGAACTGATAATCTAGAATTTAGCTAATTAATATTTATAGTACATTTGGTTGGTTGGTGGGTTAGAGACATTTGCTTGCCCGTAAAGTATATTTATTATAAGCTATTTAACTGCTGACCAAATAAAAAAGAAAATGGCAATAACATTTCAGCACTTATTTTTCATTTAATACTCATTCTTCTAATAAGGTGTTGATATTAGACGGATATTGGTTCTTGAGAACACTTGACTGGTTAAAATTGTGTTATAGTCACGAATCAATGTTGTAAGATGGAAAATATTAAAAAAAATAAAGGATTTAAAGTTCCTTAAACCACAAGAAACGTTACATATTGTTAAAAACAATTTCAAATAACCTTCATTTAGAACAATTCTTCAAAACTTTTAATTTTAATTTAAAATACCTTTTATATAAATATCTTTGAAAAAGGAAAACATCACATGTAGTAGTAGATGTTTGATATTTGCACAAATAAAAATAACTTATTTAACTACCATATCCGTCGAACCATATTTACTACGCAAAACTTTGTTAGGTTTATATTTTGAATTAATTAACTAATTTTTAATTAAAAAAGAAGTCATGCTTCTTCTGTAATATGCATATTGGTTCATCCAAAATCACTTCACAAATTTGATTAAGTCTTGGTCTGAATTTCTGTCTATTAAACCCGTAAGTATAAACTTCTACTCTTTTGACTTATCATCTTACTTTCAAATATGTAATTAGTATCTTGCAACTATATATTCGGAATTCGTGTATGTATTTACACGTATTTTATACTAAAATATTAATAAAAATAATCTAATTAGAAACTTTTTACATCAAGATCATTATACTTAAATGAAAATTTATTTTGAAGATTACCTAATAAGCTGGGATCAACAGATTGTCACCAAACAGTTCATGTTGCTAAGATGATAAATGATTAAATGCAACAGTGCTTGAAATCCTCTATAGTCTGTGTAAATAAAATCGGCGGTTTCACGTCATGCTTTACCATGGCAACGCAGAAGAAATACATGGAGAAAAAACTCAAAGTCAACCGCCAATTCTATTTACACAGACTATAGGTTTGGGTTTTACTTTTGGCAACCCTTATTGGTCTGTAGAGAAATTCCGCCGACTTGGAGCCGATTTCGTTCAGTAAACCCTGCTTATTAGGGATTCCCCTCATCATGCTCTCTTAAGTAAGGATTTTACCAAGTAAACTTTGACTATCTTTCCAAATTTTGTTTCCTCCGTAATATGCATATTTGGATTAAATGAAGCGAGTGGTGCTACATTCTGCATACGAAACGCTTTCTAGATAGAAGAAAGTCACGCGCCTCCCATTCAGGTAGAAAATGTAATCAAACATTTGCTAAAACAACATTGTTGCTATTCAAACACACTTATATCCAAACTAATTGCGTGGCAACTCTAAGTAATCATGCAACCGTTATTCAGCATTGTTTCATACAGTAAACTTTGAGTAAATATTACACCGTTAAGTCAATACATATTAATGTTATGAAATCGATTGAGTTGTAACACCAGTCTTACGAGTATAGTAGGTGTAATTACTTTAGATGAAGATAATTTATTTAATATACAAATGTAACTTTCATTTGATAGAATAAATAACTATAAATAGCACCCTCCCCTCCAGTTTCTTTGTTCTCAATAGTGCTATAAAGTTGAATGAAAAAAAACCCAATTCATATAAACAAAAGTTTGGTTATTATGGGTATTTTCCAACTTTTAAAAACTTTTTTTTTTTGTATTTTTATGCACTTATTTCTTTATTTCCTATGGGAAATGTGGAAGGCATTAAAATGGTTTTAGCAACTTAGTTTGCATGTAAGCATAATAACAATTATTTATTACTCAAGAAACTTCTTGCTTCCTACCATAAAATTAAAATTTTAAATACTTTCTGGAAAAAATATAAATATAGTATTAAATCATGAATAAGATAGGGTGAATAAACTTCAGTGAATTCTAAAATAACTTGCTAATAAATAATGTTAACACCTTTTCTCCTAAAAATCATGGCTTTTTTACTCTATGGATGTTGTGCCAATGAGTTAAGTTTATAGGTATAAAGCTATATTTAATATATTATGTACCAATGAATTAAAGAGTCTAAAAATTATTTTTCATACAGTTTAAAAAGTCTAGTTACATGGTTTACAACAGGAATGTCCACCTCCGAAAACCCACTTTTGACGAGGACGGACTCTGGTATTGCAAATGGATCAGATCGGTCTTTCCAAGTATCAATGTAAATTTATATTGGTAATTTGTGCGTTTTGTGACAAATAGTGAATGTTTGAGAAGCTCTGCTCTATCTCCAATTAAAATCCTATTAAAAATAATCCCTATTTAACAAAAGTCTATTTGAAAATAAAAAGCACAAATACGTAAATGCTAATCCTTTCATTTGGAACAAAAATTAACAAGACTTTTGTTATACATTCATATGCAAATGAAAGGATTTCTTCCTTTAAAATAATTTGAACATAACTGATTCAAACTGTTTTTGATAAGTGATGAAAAAACATCATAGTACAATATTATAAAAGCAATCTATATATCTATCAAGAAAGGAATAAATAATATTCCAGCTGAGAAAGTCGTATATTATCTTCTTTTATACTCTCTTAAGAACGTGTAAAAGTATTTGCATGCAAATAAAACGGCGATTTAACTCACACAAACTGCCCGTTCGTGCGAAAAGTCATATTACAGTCTTGAACTGAAAGGGTGACAGTATGACGGAACGCGAGGTTCTTAAAACGCGGATATGTGTACATAATGGAGGGCGTGTGCCTCCGAAGCGCATGTTATGAGACGTGAAACGGCTGTTTTCATTCAAAAGATGACCTGAAAAAGAATTGTCAAAACGTTTTGTAGTTCATTGCTGTGAAGTACGATTCCCCGTAAAGGCTATCGAAGCATGGATGGGCGATGGCGTTGAAGGATGTGGATTAGGATGTGTGGAGTTTCTACAGAAAAATTGCGTTTGTTACTTCAGCGATAATGATCAGAAAAACTCCATTTTTCAAGGAAAATTTTTCTTTGGGAATCTCACAAACCGTTGCGATGAGAATTTTTCTTCAAAATGCTCATGACCACTCCTACAGTATTTCGTGATGAACTAAAAATTTTTAATGCCTTTTTCTTATAAACGTTTTTATTACTTATTCGGTTTTATTTGTCACAAGATAACGCGTTCTCCTTTCGCGTTGAAATCGATTTTATTTCGAAAATATTACGTAATGGAAAAAAATACGAATTTTTTATAAAAAGTATTTTGTGTAATAAATTTGTAAGTGAGCAGCAGATAGAAGAGGTCTCTAATATCATCTAATTACCTAAATACTGAAAATTTAGTTAAACTTTTTAATTTTTGATTATCAAATTAATAAATACAATATTTTTAAGAAAAATTAGATAAATCGACACAAAGGAGAGTTTATTAATATAATACGATTAAAATTGTGAAGTAGATTACTCACCGCCGTATTTAACACTAACCTGACCGGCGGTTAACGGGCAGTCCACCCCCTGATTGGTTTGAGTTAAAGATGGAAAACTAGTTTTATACCAATTAGAGGTTTGATTGTCAGTTTGTTAACCTCCAAGCCGGTAAGGTTAGCGGTGAAATATTCGGTAAAAATATACAAAAAAAGTTATAAAGATATAAAAGATGTAAAAGCTTTATTAAATTTGTAACTTGTTAACTTTGTTAAATTTGTGGAGTTAAATAATTTAACAATTATCTAACTCCCAGTCCTAAAATTATTTGCGTAAGTAGAGTTCAAATGGATTGTTTCTTTTCATTTGTTAAAAAAATTAAATAAGTAAATTACTCTCTTTTCTAACATGACCTGTATATTTTATAGCCAGTACTTATTTAATCACTACTCCCTAACAAAGGACCTGTCATCCACACTATTCCAGATATTTCTCGCTTTTGCAGACTTAACAATAAGCAAACACGACATTTCATATCCACACTTCCAACAACTTGACAATGCAAATGGCGTGACAAACATCCCCTCTTGTTAAACGCACATTATCAGTTCAAAAGTCTATCCTTCCGTTTATTCAAGTCTTTTCCTAATGCACAACAACTTCGCTGAAATATTCATCCGGTCTCTTCTGGTTATTAATGCTGTACAAGACTGCTGTACAAGACAAGAAAAATCGATACCATCCCTGAGGCTATGACTCTAAAGCTTTAGAATTTGTACTTTTTAAAAGGAGTTCATCTCCAGTGTTGAGCTTGGATTTTTTAGGCTATTCTGAAAAATATCTATAGTTTATCTATGCAATTCAAAAGCTTTTCAATTACAAAAGCCAAGCAAAAATTTATAAGATCATCCCTGAATTCTTATTGGTAATCTTAAATCTTTGTTTTGGTTTCTTTGGTAAATAAGGCTATTCAAATATAAGCTTAGTTTTATGTATGACGCCATAGTCATTGAAGTCTAGACTTTCTAGTCTGTGATTATTTAATAAACTATCACAAACGTTCTATTTTTTACGTTTAGACAAGCTCAATTAGAATTTATTTAAGAGTACCTACTCTAACACGAAAAATTACTGAAATTTCCTTAATATTAAAGTAGGAACAGTCACATCATACGATTACTATATCATGGAGAAAATAATGTATGTTTTTTATTTAGATTTTCATTTGTTGATATTGATTATTTTCTTAATATTTTTATACTATATTAATATTTAAATTATTTTATTAACAAAATTGTATTTTTAACATAGTAAAAAGTATTTGTGTTTGAGAGAATTAAATATGTATATTAATTTTGAAAAAAAAATCCTTCAAAATTATTTCAAGATTCTTTTTATAGCTAAGAATAGTATGTGTCATAAATATTTAAAACTTTAATCTCTATTGATTTAATCCAAACTTACTTTTGCTTAAATAATTCATATTTATTTCCTTAATTTTACTGAAACATGAAAAAGTAGGAATAACTATATGTATGGGGGAATTCAAATATTTTTCTGAAACTCTTCAAGTAATAAGGAGTAAGAATGCGCTTTCTGCATTAGATCCGGGATATGCTAAATAGTCGCAACAAATCCAGGGGGCCTACCACGAGCCTCTCGACAAAAATAACGACACCCTTACTTCTTCCGTGTCGAGAACGCTGAAGAAGCAAGCAAGTTGTCGACACCACACTGTCGCGGAAGGTTATCCATAGGAAATAGCATTAGTGATCGCAAGTGAGGTCGAGAGTATGGGCTCACTTAACAAGAGGGTCTACCATCAGACTGTCGGGAAGTTTTTAACTGTCGTTAAGTGGTATCGAGAAAGTGAAAAACTCAACGACACCTCAAGAGGTGTCTATATCTTGTTAACGACACGAGAACAAGCTCTTTTATACGCTATAAATTATGTGTATTGTTTACCCTGTTATCATTGCACGTTTTTTGAGATACTTAAAGGTATTTTTAAAGTAAAATTGTCTTGCATTACATCTTTTTTTTTTAAATTATCGACTTAAAAATCGGGCCGGTTTTATGTACTAAAAATTAAAGTCGATTTGTGGGTTTTATTTATTAAGAGAATTGAGGATTACTCATACGTTTTTTTTTTCAGATAATATATAAACAATCGTGCATCCAAAAAGCAGCTTTAAAATGATTATCTGATTTAAAAAATTTTAATCAGAAATAATCACCGTGGTGATGAGAAAAAATTTTGTTCTTTATCTAAAACTTATTTTTTTTGCGATTAAAAAATTGTAATCAATTGATAACACAAATTTCCTGAATTTAAGTTTGTCCTCCGTTATATGTTCGTAAAGGTATTCGTTTAAGCGTCTTAATCTTATTACGATCATCTCTTGTTTAGAGTGGCGAGAATTTTGCTCAGGAAAAAACGAGTTCCTTCCCTTGCGTTGGTGATCATTTCAAATTACGCCAATGTAACTTAACTCCCCGCCTATTTCTGACGTACAAGATGACGAAAACTTTTTACACCAATCAAAAGCGTTATTTCTTCTCGACACCTATACTCTCGAACTCAGTTGCAATCGGTAAAAGCTTGCATTTGTCGACATTCAAAAACTACATCGTCGTGGTAGGCCACGGTAGGCCATCGACAATTTGATCTTGATTTTTCAGAATTCCCGACACCATCGTGCTGCCATCTATAAATCGAAGGATGAAATCCACATGAAATCACTTCTGTGGTTATTCTACCTCCAGACTCTTTTTACTGTATTAATATAAACTTGAACCTTGTAAAAATATATTTTAAAAATGAAAGAAAAAATATTCCATCATAAATAAGTACCCAATGACGTGTATTTTTATGAATAGAATTTTCATCTATTTCATACAAAGCAAATAATGGCGGCGATTTGGGCTATTTGCAATGGAAGATCTGATGACTACGCAGAGAAAACATAGTTCCTACGCAAAATAAGAATATTGTTTCATCTATAGGTTGAAAAGTAATTCCTAAGAGCGCTTTTTAATGTACAATAGCTATTAATTTAAAAATAATGCTACAGCCCTCGATAAGAGGTGTCGTAGAGCTGTTTCGCCTCTCTGTCGTTTTCTCCTCTAGGTTTCTCCTCTCATAGTAGGACCTGTAGTTAAGTTTGAGGCTCATCACGTGACTGTCGATAATTTCGGCAATATTAACGATAACGACACGCTGGTGGTAGAGCCCCAGGCCACGGAACTGTCAAAAGAATTCCATTCGGCGGTGAGAAAGGTTACGGAAAATTCCTGACACAAAGTAGGATTCACTAAATTTCGCGTAAAAGATGGAATTTTTTTTCAAACAAAAAGAAAAAAAGGAAACCTCCCTTTCCAGCTTTTATTCTTTGGGAGGAGGAACCGAGTTTTTTGTCCAACAACGGAAAAAAGCAAGAAAAATCTGCGCGTGCATTTGTTATTCGATTCCAGGAGATAGTTTCTCCGTCGATTCCGATTCCAATTCTTGGACACGGATTCTCATTGAGAGGAACTCGAGGAAGAAAGCCCCGATTCTATTCGGAAGTATTATGCCTCGGAAAGGAAGTTATCTCGTTTCATATTCCCAGAAAGTATTGTGTTTTCAGTGTGTTGGAATAAAGGAAATGAATCTCGGAATGTCAATCTCTATTTCTTCTGTACTTAAATTTGCTGTATAGTAGGTAGTACATACGTGAAAGGAATGTTTAAGCAAAGGATGTGTACTTTCCGTACGACCGTTTCAAGAAGCAATAAAACATCCAGTTTAAATAATACTTAAGAAGCAGCTTGAAATAAACTTCGATTCAGTTTATAGAGGGGGTGTTAGCCATTTGAGAGGTTTCAATTGAATTCTTTGATAGTTAACCCAGGAATAGGAAGTCGTGTGCATAATTGAATTCTTTTACGTATCAAATTCTCGGATGTTGAAATTGTTATAAACATAAAGTTAGATTATAAGATGACAGTGTTATAGGATTAGATACCTATAAGATTCTATGGATAAAGATGGTTTGCTCATCAATGGATAGTGAATATAGTATAAAATTTTCAACTTAAAGATTGAAGACAATTTTGTTTGAGATAATAGAAAACATGCATCATTTTTAAAGCTTAGTTTTTCAAAATGCAATAGTTGTTATAAAATATATGATAAATTAAAAAAAAGTTAGTTTAAAATCATTTGAAATATACGAGTAATAAAACTATGAAAGTATGAAAAACTTATGGGAAAATGTTACTATTATTTAGAAATAAGCTCTGAATTAGACTTTTACAATACTTGATGAAAAACATTTCGTTATCCATAGAATTTCTTCGAAAACTTAAGGACGCTAAATTATGCAAAGCATTTAAAAGAGAATAAGTTATTTATAACGATAACTTGAAAACTTAAGAATGATGTTCTTGTATAAATTACTGTTTGAAAACTTGTTGCATTTCTGCAAGAATTCTATGCAGTGTAAATGCATAATGCAGAAATTATGTTATCCGTCAGAAATAAATAATCTGGATTGCTCAATTATATTGTGGTTATTCAGATTGACTCATCAAAGTTTCATTTAACAGCTCTACCAATCAATACTGAATACCGCCAACTGGTAATCCCAAACCAGGTGAATTTACGAATAATTAAGACGGGCTGTTGGTGAAATGATTCACTTTTAAAACACATGCATTGCAAAATCGGCTATACGTAAATAAATAATTGCTATAGAATAAAATATCCAATAGATTTCAGAATGAATTGATAATGCAAGAATATGTAACCTGTTATCAAAGAAATATGATAGGTGTTTTGCTCAGCAATGGTTAAACAAGTCTTATAGACGTTATAAGTATGTTATAATATTTATAATATAATTAATGTGTGTGTCCATGAAAGGATTGCATTATTTATTTATACATTTATTAAATTTTTATTCTTTTTTTAATCGTTCAGCTGCTAACGATAAATATTGCTTTTCTTAAAGTAGGTAGCTTTTAAATCAGGGCGCTATATTTAATTCACTTTTTACTTAATTCGGTCTGATTAAAAAATATCCAAACTATTTGTCCTGTCCGTATTTGTCATTTTCTTATTCTAGATGATACTTTTGTAGAAAATCCATGTCAAAATCTTTTCAAAATTAAATTAATAATTAATTAATTAATAAATCCCTAAAATGCGAATAGGAGATTCGGGTGGAGTTAATAACACACATATACAGCTGATAGTTTTGCCTTAAATTAAGGCAAAACTATCAGCATTTAACATTTGATCAACATTTCAACAACTATCAGCTATCAACATTTGATGTTGTTGTAGAATTTAGATAAAACTAAAATTACTACAATAAATAAATTAAATATTATTCATCTGGAGATAATTTTAATTGAAAGAAAGAAACCCATTCGAAATATAAATTTTAATCCTTCAAATTAGGGATTTTACAACATTTTGAAATGAAATATGGAGAAATAGATTTCCAGTCCAAAAACTGTCATAATATAAAAACCAACTTTCTTATCCAAATCAAAACTAACCACTTTTTTTTATAAAATTAGCAATACAAAACCACGAAAAAGTAAATGAAGCTCGCCGATCCCTAAGCCCCTATCTTTTAGCACAGCAGACACAATTATTTCGATCCACTGAATGCTAATGAAGCGGTAAATCTTGTAAAAGGAGGCGAACAATCCTTCAAGAATTTGCCACTGAGATGAGATTAAACTCCTCTTAAACTTTCACACAAGATTTTATGCTTTGGTGCTCTCGGAAACTTCAATGGGTTGGTGCACATGACAGAAAGGATCATCTAAGAGGATGGTTTTACACCTCAGTGGAGTAAATATTACGTGAATTAAAGAAAGTTAGTAAAAGTACATTTTAAATTTTAATATTTGAATCAAAAGATTAAAAGATTTGAAGCGTATAAAACTACTATAGTAGAAACTGGTTTGAGAAAGAAAAACTTAGTTTGATTGCCAAAAAAATATTTATGTTGCTTTGAGTTTTATAGTGGTTAATTTTGTGAGTTTCTGATTCGGAAATAAGATGACACTTCAGAAGGACCTTTTTAAAACTAAGTTTAAATTCAAACTTAAAAAAATTATGCTAGGGTAGTTTTTAGTATTAGTTGATTTATACATGGGATCCTTTTAGTTGAGAATGTGTATTGTGTAACTAATAAATTAATATGTTTCAATATAGTCAGGATTAAGTTTGAGTTTGGCCCTAAAAAACAAAGAGATTTCAATTCAAAGGTTTTTTAACTATGTCTCTTTATATCCTATTTCTTTTAACAGTATTTTAGTCAATGTTATTCCCCTAGGCCCTAAGCGATGAGTTTTAGAAGTCTAAGTCTTTTTCTAAACTATTGCTAAGTTTAATAACATTTAGTCCAGTAATTTTCCTTTTATGGTAATTCTAAAGTAAATTTTACATGTAAGCAACCTATTTTTTAACTGTCTCTCTTTTTCACCAGTTGCTTGTTTAAGTATTTCCAGTTAATTTGATGAAAATGAGACACTAATAGTACAGTTGAATGAATTTAATAGGACATGGATCTCTTACCTTCTCATTCAATTGACGTATTCGATAGGAAATTGCATTTGATACAAGGATTGTCCTTTGGCGTAGTACATGTCTTACATTTTATTTGGTTCCTAGGAAGAGAAGTTCGTTACGAGAATTGTTAGTCCTAAGTAAGTTTTATGACAGTGCCAAATCCAATACGATTAAAAATCCTCGAAAATATGACTTATTTCGCCCAATTTCAAAACATCAAATAAAAACAGGTATAAAAGTATTTTTTATACACAACTAATCACCATTTGTACTAACTACATACAGTATGTGCTACTGCTTTATACCAAATGAATTCGTGAAAAATGAACAGCAAATCACATTTATTCAATTTCATATAATCCAACCTCCTCCTTTTTTTATCATCCCTGTTCCACTGACATTTCATACACAAACAACAAAACCTCGTATTCCTGAAATCCCCTCGAGAAATTACTTCTTATTCCAGACACCCTGCTTTAAAATCTCCACAACAGAACTCGGGACTACTACTCCGCCACTTCACTTTCCTAACAGACAAAGAGCAAAAACAACTTTAAGGCGAGACACAGCGTTCAATAAGCCTATTTTATCATGTTATTGATTGCTCAGAAACATACATTTCCCTTCCGTATGAATGAACTTAGAAAGAAACGCATTCGCTTTGAAGTCGTGCGCCTGTTTCAGAGAAGTACTGTTGTCTCTACTCTCTAGGGTCGCATAAAGCACTTAGCCACTAAGCGCTAGGTCCAGGCTTCACGTACCAGTGGTAAGGTTCTTTTTTTCTAGCAGACGGAATGTGTAGGACGTTCTATCTGGGGCTGAACTAACCCTTTAAAAAACTACAGAATCGATTGAAGTGGTAAAAATATTTATTTGCGCTTTTGGGAGTGTGGCTTTTTTTAGTACTGCTTTCATGTAAATTGAACAGTTGGAGCGCGCAGAACTTTACACTGTTGACATTTTTGTAACAAGAAAATTCTGAGAGTATGTGGAATTCGTTTTTTAAAAAATCTAAAAAACATGAAGCGTAAAATTCTGGACGTTCATAAATTGTGAGAGTATATGGAATTCACTTACAAAAGAACTCTGAAGAGTTTGTAGAGAACTCTAAAGAGAAATTGAAAATTGAATTCGTACTTTTACCCTACGTGGCGGGTAAAATTTCTCGTAAGGGTAAATTTATATACGAGGGTACGCACCCTAAAAGCGTGACAGAAATCACCAAAAAATGAACCTCTGCCTTTTAAATTGGAAGATTCCAATACCAATGTCCACATTGACTGTCCACATTGTTTTACGACATTTCATTTAAAATAATTAATAATAATTGGTATTTTATTTTTTTTGTTCTTTGTAATATCTAAGCAGAAGAGCGTATACTCCAACCTAACAAATGAATATTAATGATCAACCTTATGAAAACCTTTACATTTAAAAATATAAATGTTTTAAAAATGAAATTTAAAAAATTAAAATCATTATACTCAGTGTTTAGTGGCTTACCTAGTAATTTTATTCTATTCAGAACCATATACAATAAGAATGAATAATACAAATCATACAACACTTTAATTAATTTATGTATACCTCAATTATCATACTAAAATAAGGTATTACTTTACCCTAAGACTATAATTGCAAAATTCTGTGAAATAAATCTCATACAAAAATAATGACATCCTTCCTTTTTCAAGTAGAACTACTAGATGGATGAAAAAAGTCCTAAATGACCTAAGAATTAGAATCACATTTCTAGGACGGATCTCAATGGACACTCGTAACGATTATCTCAAGAAACTTCTTCCCTACTTCTGGCAGATCCATTTCCCCTAGATATCTTTCACCTAACTATCTCTAAAGAATAAGACAAAATAAATGTTTTCGAAGCTACCCCAATAATAGCGAAAGCACATAGACTGTCCAGGAATTGGTAATTACAGCGTTCTCCGTTCTGGTATCATGATGGTATTCTTATCATTTGTATGTTGAGAGTTAAATTCTAATCCCCGTAAGAGGTTTTATCTTGCAATTATTTCTTTACTTTTCGTTATTAGGTTCTCAAAGTCATCGGTGAATGGGACAGACAATGCCTAAATAAATACCAAACTATATTTCTTAACCGGCCCAAAATGAAAAGGCGATAAGCTAGTTAAACGAAATATCGGCTAAAAAGAGTGAAATATAAAAAAAAACCCTTCATTGACATTGGCGAGTTTAACTGTGTGACGTCACAAGACCCCTAAGACTTCCAACTGTATAGTGTATACTGTATAGTTCAAACCCGAAATACGATTTATCTCAAATATTGTGGAATATACGCTGTAGGTCTTAGGGGTCTTTTGTCAACTTCCGGTTAAGCTCGTCTATAGATAAATCACTGTATATTTTGGTTGGTTGGTTGGTTGGTTGGTTGAGTGTTTCTCTGGTTTTTGCTTTGCTCTACGAACTGTATATATTATTTTCCCCTTGTATGGAAATTTATTACGCCTAGTTAAAGTGGAAATCTAGTTAAGGTGGAGTTTACATAACAACGCTTGAATTTAAGTAAATTTGGCGCGTTTCAAATAATGGGTTTTTAATCCAATCTTTGTATTATACTTTTCCTTACAATTAGTAATTTCATGAATAAAACAATTAAGTTTTGAAATGAACATCAGAATCATTTACAGGTATTCTCATTTGAATATTAAAAGACGTATTAAGAATTATTAAAAACCACAAGATTAAGTCATGGTTTTTATTGACTAACGTCTATGACTTCTAAATATAACTTTCTGTTCAACGAGTACAATAAAGAATGTTTTTTAAAGCCCATAAATCATCAAAAGAATATCAAAAACAAAGAAAAGTTTTAATTTCATATGGAAATCATAGAATACATGAATAGTTCTGAAAAGAAATAGTCAAACTTTCCCCCCTAAAGATTTAACAACCTATACCCATGTCAATATTAGGCTATATTAATAATTGGTTAGAATAACCATTTTCCCCATGAGGTACTCCTTTTCTTAACTTTTTTCTACCCAAAGGAAGGAAATCAAAGATATAAGAAAATGAACTGAGATATGTCTTTTCAAATCTAACTTAATATAATTCACGTGCATAAATCATCATAAGTTCAACTCCGTTTCTTTTTAAATATGCTAAAGTATTTCCATCCAGTTTTTTCAAATTAACTTGATTTGTTCCTTAAAAAAGGCATACTAGTATAAAAATATATAAAAAAAAAACATTTTCCAAGAAGATTTTCAGCTCTTATTTCAGACGAAAAAAAAAAGATAATGCCCATACATATTCAGATGAATTCGCGAGAAAATCCAACTGTGAAAAAAAAGCAGCAGTTTGAAAAGAAATTCTTTCCATTCCCCCTAACATTGATCGAAGCAGCAGAAGAAAACGTTGAACAAATTCAAATTCCAGTCACTTCAATCAAAAAGTGGCTTTAAAGTTCTCTAGCCTGGACAAGGGGTTGTCAAATCGGCGTTCATATTCATGTTAATGAGGGAAGTTGGATGATTCATTATAACTTCGTTAATTTGCCAAGAGTTAGCAGACAAGTTGACCGAAGAATGATCGAGGGGTAGCATAATGTGCCGTTAAATTTGTTTTTAAAAGCCGTCACAAACTTAGGAGTATTTTTTGGCTTGAGTTTAATGGAGAATTATAAAATCAAGAGTTTCTAACCAACTGTTATGTAATTAAAATAGCTAAAGAGAAAAGTTTTAGCTTTTAATGATAGGAACTTTAATAATTACATATTCTATGTTTGATTCATTAAAAGTTAAGCGTGTGTTAAGTTTTCGGTATTTTAACTGAAATTATTACTAATAATTACTAATTATTTTAAGAAAATTACTTTCAATTGCTGAAACTCTTTTTAAGGTTTTAAAAATTACGTTATCATGCATGTGAGAATTAAACAACTGGAACATGTTTTATCCTTAAAAATACCTATTTGAAACACCCTATATAAATTATCCATTACACAATCCTTAAAATCAAATACTTTTCGAACACTTATCAAAATCATATGTTCCTTTCTTTGACAAGATCTAAAATGAAAACATTCACAATCTTCTTTTAGAACAAAAAGGGGAACTAATCGGTTTTAGCATCTTCCTTGTTTTAGGCGTATTAAAATAGTAGCGCAGTTCAAGACGAAAAAAAATCGGAACTTTTTTGACTAAACTTGACAAAAACTTAATTTGTGCTTCGATATTTTTTATCGTCTTAAAATTAATTGCTTCTGAAAATATTAATATTTTCTAAAGAAAATACTTTTTAGAGAGTTTTATCGCAACGAAACCAAGATGGTTTTTTTTTGCTACAACAAAGATCTTTACATAAAAAATATATTTTGTATTCCAGTAATTCTTTAAGAGGATGTGAAATACGAGTATTCTACAAAATGTTAAGGAAGATTTTTAAAGCGTACAACCCCCATTTTTTTTTTTACTTTTAATTAATACTAAATAAAAAAAGTATGTAGTTTATTTTTTTAAAACATTACTCGAAGCAAATTCTTTGAATGCTATAAATAAGTCTATATTAAAGAATGAATGCCGCATAAAACATTATAAAATATTGGGAATGATTTATGTTTAAGAATCTTTAGAAATAAAGTAGGTAGTTATAAAAAACTTAATTGAAACACATTAAAGTTAGGTATTCATAATTTTTTGCAAACAAATAGGTAGTTTTTTAGGGTTTCTCTTAAATTGACGTTATTAATGATGCTTTTTAAATTGTGAAAACTTAAATTTAAAGAAGTTTTGAAACATATTTGTTAAGTAAAGAGAGGAAGTACAAGTTATCTCAAATTATATCTATTTTTAAAACATTTTCTCTCAATTTCTTAATCAGTCTAAGTATGGTTTGTAACAAAAGGTTTCTCATTCCACATTTATGAAAAAAGTACTCCAAGATATTATATCTTTCTTTATCTGATTTTCATGGAAGATGTGTGCTATTTTCTCCAAACAAATGAACAAGTACCAATAAAGATTTCTCTAATTTAATAAAGGAATGATATGGGTCTAAGATAGCATACAGGATCTCTTAATTGAAACGCAGGTTTTGTCTTTTCGCTTTTTTATGTCACGAAGAATAGCTCCTAAATTTGTTACCTACCTTGATAAGATCATAATGAAAATTCCAATTGCTAAACCTTCATCATACGATGTGGTTAATCAAGAATTAAAAAATAATCCCACTTACTACGGTGCTTACAAAGAATGGTACTTACATATTATCCCGTCCATCGTTCAGCGGCCGTCTAATTCAGCGGCACAGTAATAGTAAATTTAATGGGATTTGATAAATTTTCGGATTAAGCATCACGGTCGACGGGATAATACTAAGTACCCAAACAATTAATACTTTTAATAATAAAAAAATAAGAAATCTATGTGAAACCTGCAGATACGGACAAGTATGTGACAGATATCCAAAGGCAAACAGTTTTATAATGCAAATTATCTCTTGAACTCTTGAACCACCGTGGAGGAAATTCTCAAGGATAAAAAATTTTGGACCCTCGCCTGCCTTTCATATCAGGGACATCGAGCTATCGGCTACAATTAGCCGGACGCTCGTAGCAAGAAGTAAGAAGTAAGTAAGTATCTCTTGAACTTAAACGAAGCCGCATAAAACTGACTTAACTTTACTTAAGCGCAATAAACTAAAGGATCCCCCAAGACACAATGAACTACATTCCCCAATCTTCTCTAGTATAAATATTCACTGTCACGAGGTCATGCCACCGAGCCATCTCTGCCCCCACCAACTTTCCTCCCAAACCGTGTCCATCTGTCATCAGTCCGCCTGACCTCTGATGCCGCACATACCTGATGAAAATTCTTCCCCCCCCCTTCTTCCTCAAGATAACATAGGTGAAGGTAAGAAATGCCACGGTCGACGACCCCAGCTTCGCTCGTCGACCGCCAGGAGGCTCTGAGGCTGACGTAACGGTGGTTGAGGAAGGACCTCAAGAAGTTCGACAACAATCCCGGTGACCCGGCCAAAACATGGGAGCGTTCAGGAACTTCGGGCAGGTAAGAAACTTTGCTAGTCTACCGGTTGGTTTTTTGATCTTATGGTGTAATGCTACTATTTTCGCAATAATAATTACCTAAAGATTACTTTGAATGAAGTCATAACTCAAATAATGTAAAATTTAGGTAACATTAGTTTGTTTCTTATTTTATTTTTTTTTATCAATTTTTATTTCTTTTATGCAAAACTTTGAAAAAAGCTGGAGCCTTTGCTTAGACGATTGATAAAGATAAAATTTTAATATTAGTTATTAGTTTTTTACTACTTTTAATATATACTGAAATAATCCGTTGTATTTTTAGGGTGTATTTTTTTCGTCTTATGTAGGCATAATTTATAAGCTTTTAGAAGATCCCCCCCCCCAAAGTAGTGTAAAGAAGAAGTACCTACTTTTAAAATTTTTTTTTCACAGTTAAGTTTTAAGTAAATTTATAAGCAAACACATTTAATTAATAAAAATGAAAGAGTTTTTATCCAAGCGTTCATAACACTATCTATTAAAGGTTTTACGATGAACCACCTACTTAGTTACGATGAACTTATTATTCATCGCAATAATAAATAATAATCTCAATTTCCCTCTTCAGATTATTCAATTTGGATAAGTCAGTTTTAATTAAAATAAATTCATCCTTAGAAAGTAATGATTAATTAACTACCTGGAAATTTCCAAGCTATATTCCTGTCCAAAGTTGCTTAAAATGCTAAGTTAATGTGAAAGGATACGTGTGGGGTTCAAGTAGAGTGTCACATAAAGTTATGGAGCATTAAAAGTTAATTTACATCACAATCTTAAGATTTACATTGCTTCATGGGTATGAGTTTATGAAGAATCTTTTCACTCCTTATTAATGTTTAATTAGAATTTAAAAATCAATCTGTTGAATTTGTAACTTTTAAATGTTTTTATCTAATATGAAAAATGTACTGCTAGTAAATTTGTTCCGTGTATTTATTTAATTTATGAGCCATCAAATGCATATTTTTCGATAATTAATTAGTAATGTAGTCTGGTATTTAAGGCATCAAAGTATGTTTACTTTTCATATGTATATTTCTTCGTTAGTAAAGCCCATTTGCAGGTTTGATTTGGTGGGTAACCTTTTCCCGCCGAAGAATGTTTGAATGAATTGTTCGCTATTTCTTAATGTGAAAAATGTAAAGGCCTAAAACCTTTAGGCCTGACACATTATATACAAAAAACGAACTGGGAAGTATTGTCCATCAGTACTAAATTTCTTCTCATAAAAGATGCTCTACACTGAGTGAGTTTAGTATTTTGCTTAAGTTAATCCACTTAATTGAAATTAAAGAGATAATTTAAACACAAAATTCGAAACCAATTGAAATCTTAAGCCTAAAGCTACATTGGTTAAACTCAAAAGCACTGTTGGAGAAAGTCCAATTTAAGGATTGAATTTCTATGATAGGTAAGGTTTCATTAATACAACAGTGGTGCTAGAGAGGTCTTCTACCCACCCGTATTACATTTGTGTACCCCCACATAAAAGTTTACATCCTTTTCGTTTTGATTAAGATAAAAGTGCTAAAAATCGTCTGTATTGATTTGCCTATCGGTCTTTCTCCAAGGTAGATATATGCATTCCAGAATCCCGAAAACTTAATGCCCAACTCCCAAATCAGACCTAGAGGCAGATGTCATAACACCGTCCAGGCTTTAAGCTCCCAAACAAGAATTCCCACTTAAATCTAAACACGTCCGCCAAAGAATCTCTTGGTATCGCCAAGGGGCATGGACCTATCCAACCTGCTTTCCCTCAATGCAAGGGATTCTGCCCCGGATGCATCCCCATCTTACCTTAGGCATGGATTATAATTAAGGGGGATTTCCCTGGTTTCTCGTAAATTGCTGACCTCTAGAGGTAGATGAATAGTTCATGGCATAAATGAATTCTGAAAGAGGGGTGTCCAAACTTCTCTGAGAAATAATGATTTCATATTTTAATACAAAATTACTTACGCTTTGTTTTCTGGTTGTAGATCACCTTGTAATAGGATCAGTAAGATTAATTTTTAAATGTGTGGTGTAAGAAGGATATATCTCCAATGCTTCGATTTTTAAACACAAATAAATATTGCTCTGTCATCTAACAAGTGAATGAGAAAGAGGAGGTAATAATTAATTCGAACTTCTCATGAATGAAAGTGTATTTAGTCCATGGAACATAGTTTAAAGTAATTGAAGTTTTTCTATTATGGCCTTACGTGGGAGTTTACGTTTGGGAATCCTCTTACAGGCCAAGAATTGAACTTATGCAACTGCTGCACTAAATAAAAGATACAAGTAATCTCAGATTTAATCATTTTGGACTTAAGCCACTGTCTATCTTAAGGCTTCAAATATATCGTTTTTCAAACGATAGAAAAACATATACTCTATTCTATAACCCTTAATTTAAAATGTAATCTGGTCTTCCTCTCCCTATAAATTTCAGAAAATTTGACCCTACTCAAAATCATGGAATTATAAATATTTGCTTCACTGGATCAATGTCCCCCTCCTGACCCAACCATTACATCTAAAATTAAGAGGCGTATTCTATATAGATGTTATCCATTGAGGAATTTTTAGGGGGGGGAAACAGCTCCCATCAAACAGGAATGCGATTTCGGAGGGAGGGTAAGGGACATCATACAGAATGAACTGACTGAAGTTGCGAAGATTCCGACCTTCAATTTGGGGCCATTAATAATTTTTTTAGGTTCTGAGGTATTTTAATGGTAGTCATTTTTAAAGATGAAAAAAAAAATACATCTACTTCTTTATCATTCCGTTTCTATTTTTTTATTCCGTTTTCTATTCCTATCTATGTTTCTCACAATATTATGTTAATTTCTGTTAACTGTCCCGATAATTATCTCCAAACTTTAAATAAAAATTAAAAATACTGTCAAATATTACAAACTAAACAACAAAATTATAGCTACATATTAAATTAAATATTAATATTAAAATATTAATACTAAAATAAGAAGATTATAATTTTAAAAAGCAATTTTTTTAGAATGTATCATGTAAACAATCCTGACCTTTTATATTATACACATTTCTACTGAAAGTACAGAATATTCAAAACAGAATCAATTCTATTCAATCAATTGAAAAAAAATATTATTAAATCCACAACTCCAACATTGTAATTCTTCTCTACATTACACTCCCACCTCCGGCAAATCGTTCCAGCTCAGAAGTCCGCGTCATCAAATTCAAGCCCCGATAAAATCCTCCGAAACGTAACACATTAAAAAGCCATTCACGGAAAGAACACGGAAAACTTTGCCCCTAAAGGTGAAACCGGGAGAAACGATCGAGCGATCTTTTCCGTTCCGTTACTTGGGGTTATAGTTCGTTCCGCTCCTTCGGAAAGAACCGTCAAAACTTTGAACGCCTCATTTGAACAACAAGGCCTGTTATAAATCGTGATACTATAATGCTGTCAGTAGGGTGTTAAAATGTGGACGACAGGAAACAATTAAAAAAAAATCGCATTCTAAATTTAATACATTTAAACTAGTTGCATCTATCTATTTATCATTTAAAAATATAAGTTGGTTTGAATGAAAGTGGCGTGTGTCACAATACTAAATATATTTAACTAAAGCATGCTATTCTTTCTAAGCCATTCTCTCTTTGGTACTATAGTTTCCCAAATAAACAGAACAATAAATTGACAGAAAAATAGAATATCCGAAAATGCCTTTTTCCAATGAATAACCCCCCTGGAAACCGTTACAAAAAGAACCCTTAATTTTATTAAAATTGAAATTACTGACACAACATTTACTCTACTTACCTTACCGTCCTACTCATGACTTTGTAAAGAATTGAAACTTCTCTAATATTGCCTACTTCTTTTAATATCGTTTTGTTTTTTATGCCAGGCTTAATAGCGTACGTTGTACGTATCAATTTTGAGTAAGTTGTATCAAAGTAAACTTAACACAATATGGCGAAATTTCTTAAACCCGATATTACGGAGAACTCTGGTTTAGCGAGGAAAAGGTGTTGGCTTTTATCGCCTTATTATAAGAAAATTAAACTGCATGTTTTATAAAGGTCAACACGATCGAGACTGTACTAAATTTCCCATCAATACTCTAATGACCAAAGCTCTCCCAAACCAATTCCGGAATAACAAACTTAACCTCAACATCCCCAGGAAAAACCCAAGCCAAAATTGCCCGCAACCCGGAAAACCACAAAACTCCACTAAAAAACCACTCAAACAACCATAAAGAGAATCGCATCAACTCGCTCGCTATCAGCCATCTTGCGCACGATTCAAGAGATGGGCAGCTCCATGAGAAAAGGTCCCATACTCAGGAGACACCATGACCCAGTGGCTACTACGGTCGGTTAGTGAAGGCATGACCGCGACTTACTGACCATTGTGGGAGGTTGCTTCCCCCTGCTGAGACGCGAGAGTAGAGTATCCAGGGCACTCTTTTAGAACAATGCGTTGCCTTTGGTTACTGTGACTTTTGTGAGTGTACTGAAGAGATTGAAAAGGAGTAATTTTGTGTTGAAGTTTGAAGATCTTGTGATGAGCCGGGATTTGAAATCGTATGGTTTCATATTGCTTGAAATTGAGCCGAATTAAAACCGAGCTCTAAAGAGTATCCGAAATTTTAAGAGTTATAAAGATACCCATAAACTAAATGATTTTTTACTGATAATACAGAAACTAGTTTTGAGTTTGTGACCATACACAAACTACTCTTTAATCTTCATTATTTCGGAGGTAAATGGTAAGAAAGGAATTGCATTCACATAAAAGAGTTAAGCTAAATTCAAAGAATTGTGTGATAGTTACAAATTTCCAATACCTCACTGTGAAACAAGACGTCTGATTCATTTCTAATTTATTCAAGACCTAACGAGGTATTTATTTAAAAATAAACTGGAAATTTCTTTTTAAAACACTCAAACACTCAAAATGAGGCATACTAGGTAATTTACAAAAGCGCGCACGGGCGACTTTTGTCACGGTGACAAAGACAAAAACAACGTTGCTAAGGCTGTTGTTAGGGGCGGGAAATAGAAGCATCCAATAGAAGCATTCGCACATGACATCACTGGAGAATAAAAACAACGTTGCTAAGGCCGTTGTTAGGTAAAGTCATGTGATTGAAAATGCTCTATTGTTTTCTAGCGATATTTTTGATACTAGTGATACTGGTCGCCGTGACTTTAGTCACTCGTGCGCGCTCAGCCTAACATTTAAAAACAGTTCTGGCAAAATGGTATATGCTCATAAACATACTATCATTCTGAAAATACCATTTTTAACATCTTAACTCATAGTCATTCTCCCTTTAAAATTTTACATGATATATTTAAAGATAAACCGGGATACCGCTATGTCAAACTACATGAATTACTGAATTTTAGAATTACTTTCATTATCTGAATGAATTGTAAATGTAACTAAGTCACTTAATAATGTAACATACGCTTTATATATGGCCTTATGCATATGTAAAATAACGTATTGAAATAGATACGGTAAATATTCAGGGGAAAAAAATTGCATATAAATACATTTCTAAAATAATTAATTAGTTTAGACATGCCTGATTTTAAATTACTCTAAAATCCTTCAAAAGAGAAAATTTGTTTCACCGAATTACTTTCAAAAGATATAAATCTGGAATTTATATTTAACACACCCACCTAATTAAGGGTTTTATAGCTAGCTTACCCCGCATAGAATGATCGCGAATACTTAATTACTTTAAAGATAAATTATGCTTTGTATTCTTTTAAGATTAACTCTACAAAAGTGGGGAATTTGATTACTGCATTTCTCAGAAATTAGTTGTTACACGGTTAGAAAATTATAAAGACAAAGGGATAAATGTAATATTAGAGAAAACTCTAATTAAAGATAAGAAATAAATTATAATTAAGCTACATTTGTTATCATTTTAATCATTACAATCTTTATTTAAAAAAACAACAACATTTATTTAGGAACAATGCTTGATTCTTTTTTCTACTTAGAGTGAAATATTGCATTTATTATTATAATTTATTATTTCAAACTAAATGAAATTCTATTTTCAACTGCAGTAAAACAAAGGATAGATTATCAAATACAAAATAGCAACCAATATAACTTAATAATTTCGTAAAAAAATCATGAAGTACAAAAAAAAATCAAAGTAGCACGAAAATTACCTTCAGTCTCATTTTATTTTAGTTGTACTACATTAAAAGGTATTCTATTATGTTTATCTTAAAACTCTAGTTACTTATTGGGAACAGTTAATCAAATAGTAAAATCAACAATTTAGTGTGAATAAAAGTAGTTTTTAATATTATATGTTATTTTATCAAGTTTGTGACCATTATAGTGACACTTTCAGAAATCGGTATGAAATAGAAATCTTGTTTTAATAAAATATCCTAAATTAACACAAAAGTTGCTTCTACTTTTTTTGGCTCCAAGAAAAATTTCTTGAAATCGTTAATCCGTAGAACCTTACTTGCAGAATTCCTATGCGTATTTCTCACAGCCAAAGGGGAATTTTAATTGGATCGATAAATATTTGTGGAAATTTTCTCAACTGAATTTGATAGTGAAATCATGTCTTGATGCGGTTTGAACTAATTCCCCCAAATAACCATTTCTAATGAAATATATTCGTGAGAGAGAGAGAAGAGTATCTCTAATGGAATAACTTAGAATTTGCGTTAGGAGGTGCTGTGAAAAGTTATTCCCTCCACCAAACTTTCATCATAGCAAAGTTGAAAATCACGTCGTAAAATATCAAGAATGTGAGGTGATTCAATTTTAGTAATGAAAATAGCTCAGAAAGTTTTAATGTTTATGAATAAGAGCATGATTCATTTAATGAGGAAGCTTAAACTTCAAAAACATAAAAAAGTTAAGGCGCGTTAAAATAATCACTTGTGGAAATCATCAATATAATGGGAAAGATTAAGAGACAGGAAAGAATCTTGAAAAGTGAAAAAAGCAAAGGGATGTTACTAATTTTACAAATAGTGTTTGAAATAAAATTTCTGTAATGTTGAGTATTGTGTAATAGCTAATTAAACCAAATTAAGAATGTGTAACAGTAAATATAAAAACAAGTTGTTAAAATGTATTAAACGTTTCACCTGGATCACATCAGAACAGATTGAAATTAAAAAGTTTACCTTATACCAAATTTATTACGAATTCACGCGTATTTCCCCAATAATAATTTTTCTTCATTCATCTATGGAAATAAAGAAATAAATTCTTCTTAAAATCTGTCTTGCAGAAGTAATTTTTAAAAAAAGTATGATAAACATACAATAACTTTAGAGGCAAGTAGGTCCAAGCTCAATTTCATTAAAAAAAAGTGTAATCCTTTCAGGTCTAAGAATAAGAGAAACATCTCCTAATAAGAAAAACTTGTTTCTTCCTGGGAAAACCTGTTAAGTTACATTAAGAGGCATTACATCTGGTGATATTCGTTATGTTAACCGATTCACAGTTTTATTTCAAAGAGTCGCCTTGGCAAAATTTGAATAACTTGAATGAAAGATAAAAATATCTTTATATTAATAAAAGACTATCAATCATTTTCTAAACTTTATTTAAGTTAATTCCATTATGCTATACCTTTTATGTTAATAAAAGGTAATTATTGCTGAGGTATGCATTTTTTGAAGAAGTTTAATGAAATGAAATAAATAGCATTAAAATTATGTTCCACAAACACCCTAATTAAATTTTTTATTAAACTATTTGATGCGGCAATATTTTTTGTAGTTAATGGTATATATGTTACCGTGAAAGACCGAAATTGGAGAATGTCGACATTCACCGGTGAATGTCAACAATCACCAAATACGTCGGTGAAAGATCGAATATTTCATTTCATTCTTGTACATTCGCAGCACACCGTCTCTTCCATTTTATAATCTTGAAAAAGTGATTAAAAATACAGTCAAAAATGACATTCAATTTACAAACAAATTAGGGTACCTGACATTTTATTAATTAATCAAATTATCAAGAAATAATACAGACGGAAGATAAAAGACAAAATTGCATAAGACTCCCGTCTCTGCTCTGGTAACGTTTGCTGCCAGAGCTTTTCTGTTTTTTTACGTTTATTTTTTACAGTGCACGGTATATTAAACTTAACCGTTTTAACAGGGAAATTTTCGCATTAAAACGAAAGCATATTACGAATTTACTGTGAAAGTTTCTATAGTGTTAAAGGAAATCCCGCCACACCGTATTCTACTACATTCATTCATAATTCCCCTAAAAACAATTTCAGCTAACTATTCTTTACCAACGTCAAACATTTCTCTCCATCTATTGCATGCACCCCATTCCAATATGCTCATTCTCTTGCATCAAAGAGGCCAAAGAGTCAAGGCCGCCCCACAAACGGAAGAAGGAAGAAAACGCTCGAATCATTTCACCTCAGAAAGGGAGGAGGCTCCCCAGGACAGTGAACCTGCCTTGTTTATTTACCTGCTTTCTCTCTCTCTGGCGATCGATGAAGAAACCCGAGGGATTGTATAATGAAGCCGGATTGATTGATGGCGGATGAGCCTTTTTTGGGGGGATGCATTGTAAATAATGAGTGGTTTCTGTTTTTGATGAATGGGGAGAGTGGTTTGTTTGGGGGTGTATTTAGGGATGATTAAAGGATGAATTAAGATGGTATCTGTGGTTCAGTCTGTTAAGTATGTTTGTAACCTTGGGCATTGTTGTTTCGTAGGATTTTAAGCTTTAAACTACAGATTTTTCGGTATCTTTATTATTGACATGTTTTTGGAAGACTTTCTGGCCATTAATGTGTCGAATATTCATGATTGTAAGGCATTTAAACAAGAATATTTAATTAAAATCTAATTAATAAAGGTCCTAACTTGGCCTATTGTATTGGAAAAGGATAAAATTTTATTCTAATAATTAAAATTTTATACTTGAAAAAAAGCTAATTGATGTCTAATGCTAAATTAAATGAGCATCTAATTTTTATAATTATATTTTAAATAAAATTGTATTCTCTGTATGCGAGGTAAAATATACTTTAAGTATTAATTATAAAACATTTAATTTAACAGCTAACGTTACTTTTTATGCACACGCTGCTGCATCAGGTTTTATTTAAAGTCTTAGATATTGTTTGTGATCACTTCCTTACTTTTTAATTAGGATACAATAAGAAATTCTGATCCCATACTGAATCTAAAATCTATACATTGAAAGTATTCCAAATTTTCAGCACTCTATTTTAACTATGAATAATTGCCAAAAATAAATTTTCTTCCCCATAGCTACTCGGTATTTGTCAACTATTAAAAATGAATGAATGGAAATAAAAAAAAAAAGTTTACTCCTAAAAATAAATATAAGCCATTAATAATTGAAACTTGGAAGAAGTGGAACGAAAAATAAATCATTAAACTGCACTTAGGAAACCTATATTTTAGTTTAAAACGACACATTAGCAGCATAGAATTATTTTATACTTCTTTTCTGTTTTGGAAACATCGGGTTGGACGCTGTTCAAGAATGTTTTAAAAGGCGTATATTTATTAGTTTCTTCCTTGTATTGAATACAATTGCCTTTTCAAAGAATGATACACTACGCATACGGTGCTTAAGTAATTTATCATCAATACATTAATTTATATAATTGGTTCCTTTCGAAGATTAATTAAGAGCTTGTTACTACCGATTCACATACTGCTGCAAAGCTTATTTCCTGAATTTGCTGTTTTATTCCAGAAATTAATTGAGTGATAAACAATGTTAAAGAAGTTTTGTGTTGATATTTTCATTTGAAATCCTTCCAAGTAAATATTCGTGATATTCATTTAACACAGGGGGTTACATTTTTCATGTTCTTCATTCTTCTCCACCATTCTACAAGACTACTTAATATTAGTGGAATGAAAATAGACAAAAAAAAAAAAAAAAGGCTGAACCTCGGACGTGCAAGAAAAGAATTGCAGAAAATTGCAAGAAAAGCGTCTTTAAATGGTTAGGATTACTTTTGAATATAATTTCTTAATTAAATATTTTTAAAACGTCTAGAGTATCATGGGCAAACAAACAATACACTAAATCCAATATTTTTATCATAAGTTTAAAAAATTTTCTCTTACATTGACCTACCAAATTTTTATTCGAGTGTCAGAACTGCACTCCTTTGGTTTTGTTCTTTGTTATTTCCCCTTCCAAGAAAATTTAGAAGATTTTAGTTATAAAAAAATATAAAACTTCTTTCGCAACGTCTTTTTTACTATGGGAATAGAGTTCAAGTTTTGCCATTTTAATTAAATTTCATCAGAAATGCATTCATCGTAATTTTTGAACCTGATAGCCTGTCATAAAAATCTGACAAAATCTGTTACACTTCACTTTGTAAAAATACCATCTGAGCCGCTCGGTGAGTTAAATTTAAAAGTTCTAAGAATCACGGATTTGAGTCTCTTTTTAGATATTTGATCTTGCATGGTTGTTTTCTAAGTCAATTCTAAGTCTTGTAGACCGGGAGCCAGCAACATATTTTGTCAGTCATTTCCTCTCAAGCGATATTTGGTGGAAAATTTCAGGAAGTTATATCATAAAGCCTGGTGAGCGTCAGCTGGCTGTAGGGCGGTGGAATAGACGTCAGCTGGTCGTTTAACATTTGGAGCGTCTTTCTCAAAGATTCTTTGCGGCTTCAATTACGCGAGAGAAAAAGAACAAGAGGGAAACTCAGTGAAACTGTTATGTTTTTGTTTACATTTCGATTTGCTTTGTATTGTTAGGAAATAGACCAACTTTCTTTAAAGAACAATAAATTATTACTTCTAAAAATTAATTACTAACCAATTTCCCTAAAGATAACTTTTAATTTCTTTTTATAAACCAAACCAACTTTTTGAAAGGACACTGTTTTAATTAATTTTTTAGATATTTATTTGTTTTTCAGATAATTTTAAGTTGGCAATATTTAATTAATAATGTTCTAGAAGGGAATTGTTTTTTGTTGACAACTTGAGACTCATGAAGTCAGGAAACGTTGAAAGGAAATCACTGAAAGTATAAATTTTTGTTCATGTTTGTTGGTTCCTTACATCTTACATTATTTACAAAATCTTGATTTAAAACGATATCCGCCACACACCCTTTCGTACCTCTCCTCAATACAAAGCAAATCGAAATGTAAACAAAAACATAACAGTTTCACTGAGTTTCCCTGGAGTTTCCCTCTTGTTCTTTTTCTCTCGCGTAATTGAAGCCGCAATAAATCTTTGAGAAAGACGCTCCAAATGTTAAACGACCAGCTGACGTCTATTCCACCGCCCTACAGCCAGCTGGCGCTCACCAGGCTTTATGATATAACTTCCTGAAATTTTCCACCAAATATCGCTTGAGAGGAAATGACTGACAAAATATGTTGCTGGCTCCCGGTCTATTGTTAAATAAGACAAAAAATAAATGCATTCTCCATTGGAATATCCCAGGTGTCATAAGAGAAAACCTCCAATTACTCAAAACTGAGTGTGGCGGACTTTAACCAGCATTCCGAAACCCTTAGAACCGAAATCAAATAGCTTCTAAATACATAGAATTTCTGAACGCAAATATCGAAACATTAGTGCAAAGATTATTAAGAGGTTAAATGTTACAAGCACCATACATTCATTCTCTTCGTCAAGCCTAATGGATTTTCTCTCTCGTCCTCATAAAAAGACTATTAACTTAGAAAGAAGAGTATTCGGAAGTACTTTATATGCAGAAGAATCATTTCTCCGCTAGAGCCAGTCGTGTTAGAGGGCAATAAACTTGATTTTATCATTCACAAGATTGACTCGGCTTCAGAGTAATTGTCTCTGACAAACACTTAATTGCCGAGATACAGAGAGTTAACGCGCTTCAAGCGCTACCTATTACCCTGGCCCTGGAGGGTTGATATGCGAGTTGATTTGCTTGTGATTTGGTTAAGTTGATCTTTATAATGTTGTTTATAAATAAATTATATTTTTGTTGGTATAAATTATAAGTATATGACATTAGATATTTGAAGATTAATTAGGAGTTAAATGCATTGACTTTTACGTTTCATTTGAATATCAACGGGGAAGAACGGATTATGTCCAATTCCCAGCAAAATGGCGATTGGATTGCCATCTGTCGAATTTTTAGGATTGCTAATTAGTTGATTAATTATTGACAGAAAAAAATCGGTTCTCCCCAAAAGGTTAATACACAAATCCATAAATTACGTGAGGTCAAAAAGGGGGGGAGGGGTTTGGAAAAATCTCACCAAGGGGGGAGGGGGTCGATTAAAATCTCACGTCAACTTTTTAAGCTAGAAATTTTACGATTTTCTTTGGTTATTTTAAGTTTTAGAAAGGAAAATAATTTTTAAAAAGTTGTAGGTAAATCTCACGTGGGTCCAGATTTTGGAAAAAACACCTCACGTAATTTATGGATGTCCCCCAATGAAGATGGTCTGAGCTGGGGAAAAACGAAATTTCTCAAACCCTGGAATTCGTTTTTCTTAGAATCAGCTTTCATGGACAAGAACATGTATACCTTTCTTCTCCCTACATCTTCATCTGATTCATCATCATCTGAAGTGATACCATAGTTAATAGCTGTCCATAACCATATAGGAAAATGGAATGAAATATTTATAAAATATAAATAAAATTTTTTTGTGATTTTAATACCTGACTGAATGATTTAAGACTTCGTGCATTCGTAAGATTGATAACTTAAGAAAAAACTTTAAAATGGATTTGAAAATTATGTTTCAAAGTTTAACAGAAGTTTAAAATAACGGTCTTTTCATCAAAAACTCTAAATTTCAAAAATTACCTATATTCCGAAAAGGAATGAAAAATACTAACCCATCTGGGGTGAATTAATGAATAGTGGTCTCCTACACTACATCCCAAATTTAACAGCAATAAAAACTAAGAAAATTTACGCCCAATGAACAAAACGTAGCTAATTCAATCCAAACTTAAATATTTCTATCAACGTTGGGTTAATAATGAAACAACGCTAACATAATTGCATACTTTAGATTAACTTTTCATCGCATGAATAATTAATTAATGTAAGTAAGAGAGGAATTGTTGCTTATAATAGAAGGCAATAAAGGTCTTGACTAGGTGAAGCGGTAAAATTGTGCGAGAAAACTATTAATGGAATGAAACAAAAGGGTGTAGGTTTATGGTAGTCTTGTGTCTAACCAAAAGGAATAATGGTCGTTTAGTTTTGGTCAATGAATTACTATGTTTTACAGCCAATAAAATTTAATGGATCCCTTTTGTGCAGTTAAAGGTGTCTTTAAATGAAAGTTGGATAAATCAAAAGTCGCGGGTAGAATATTTTATTATCATTCGTGAATAATATTATTAATTGGTCTGCGGAATTTATAAATAGGGGTAATGTCAAGCACAGATTAAAAATGTAGACAAAGACAATTTTAAAACTAACATCATGCAAAAAAGCATTTTGTACAATTATATATATCCCACCAATTTTATTCAAGCAATGATAAATGGGCTACGCTCTGTAATGGAAAGATATTTTGATAAATTTCACAAAGTAGTTTTACTTATAGATAGAGAGAATATTAGATTGATACCTCCTACACTTATATTCAAAATTTTCAAGATAACCTTTTAAAATCTTATGATTTTCAATAATGAAATCTTCCGAATAGGATAAACATTATTATTATATTTCAACCATTTATCTGACCCATATTATTTAAATATGCAGTTCTAACCAAGGTTGAATTTTAACTAATAAAAATTGATTTGCACACTCTACAAAACTATTGTTTAACAAATATTCAGCAATACTTTAAACAGCTTATCTCTATTTTATGTAAAATTAAAAAAAATTCTGTAACCCAGTGCAACTCTAAAAAAATCTATCGTCTTAGCAGATATCTCCCCTACAATTTCAATTTTAGGTAAAATAGGAATTTTCTCAAACTCTGCTGCACTATCTTCGGCTCCATGTTTGCTTGTTGTGTTCGTCTGATCCCTATTTGCTGTGTTTCTTATTCTATAACTAGGCATAATTGTCTTTAATAATTTTTATTATTACATCCTCTTTCTTACTTTGGATGCATAGTAAAAACCAACGAAAAACTCCGAGAACCCCCCCCCACCAAAAAAAAACTTTGAGAAAATCAGTCCCAAAATTTTGAGTATTGTTTTGCATTAAACTACTTATGTCTAGATAATGTCATGTCCCACTGGTTAGAATACTCAGCTTCCATGCAATAAATCCGAGATCGATTCCCAGATTTGACTGTAGATTTAAAAATTTAATACTTTTTTTTTTAATTTCGAAAAGCATAGAAGCTTTTGTTGACAACCTCATAATTTTTTTATGAATTAATTGTTACCAGTGGCTTGAAACCAACTGATTTAGCTACATCCGATAAAATTAATATATTTGAGAAACTCTTTTAAAATAATCTGTAGAGAAGGTCTGTATATAGTATAAGAGGATTTCTCTGTACAAATGACGGGTTTTCTGGCAACAAATCGGACAGGACTTTTTGTTAAATTAACAGGCTTTCAGTTTTTTTTAGAAAACAGTTATACGGCATTACCTTTGGTTTGACGTAGAAAAGAAAACATTCTTTAAAATTCTTCGTGCACTCTCTCTAAACCAAAAGTAAAATTCTAATTAAAAATTAACGCTGAACACTCCCTACATCAGTGAAGCGGGAACCGGTTTTTTCCACCAGCGATTAATCGCCAAAGCTTGGAACCCACATTAATTAGCAGTCGAGTTCTTCCTATGAGAAAACCGTACATAATTGAGTGGCCAGTCTTATTATACCCACCTTCCTGTTCTAAATATGCAAATTAATCTTGGCCTCGTGCGCTCTCTCAGACAATAAGAGAGCATCGGGGTACGAACGACAATCGTTCGTTCGATCGAGACTGAATGATTTAGAGTGGTTGTCATCACCAACTAACGACGATTGCTCCCTCAGTTCAAGAGATAATTACGGAAGCCGCGTTTTTGGATATAATAAAGCACCTATAATTGAATGAAGCGCGTCATTGCTGACGTATGTTGAAATTAGCAATACCGGTGTGATGCCGAGTCGAAGAAATGTATTATTGAAAAGCAGTTTTCACTAGTAGGTATTGCGATAGTTAGTCTGAGGGTGATGTTTAAATTAAAACCCGCATTGATAAGAGTTCTTGACAAGTTAATTCAACAATATCGTATTTCGGGGGTTTAATTATACTGTGACTCTTTAAAATTTCAAGCGATGTAGAAATTGTGATGGTTGAGCAATTCTACATGATTTTCATAATCATTATCTTTTAATGTACTTGAAACGTGCTCAGTTTTTTTAAGGCTGGAATTTTATATCAAGTATGGGAGATTTAAGCGTAATTTTACAAGGTTTAGTAGACCTTCGATTTTTTTTAAACTAGTTTAACAGGACCTTGTTTTATTGACGTCGGTTTCGGCCAATATAAAGTATGTTTGTGCACAATAGAAACATTTACGATGCATTTTTGTGAAGTTTGAGTAACTTTTCTTACGTAAATTTACTTTTATTATTATGGTAAAATAAATCAAATTTATTTATTTCCTACATGGACAGATGTTAAACATGTTTCTTCTTTTTAGTTTGATAGCTGTTTAGTATACAGTGTAAAAATCTTTCTGGTCACTTGACGGTCATTTTCCAGAGCATTTACAACTGGAGTTATTGGAAATGAAACAAACAACTTCCGAATTGATAGTTATAATCTCTAGATATAAGAATTACTAATTTTTTAAACAAGGTGATCGAAATTGGCAATTTTAAATGTTTGTAAGAAATAGAAAGGCTCTATCTTGAGTTTCTAGAATCCAGCTCCTTAAAGTGTTGATTTCAAAAAAAAAGAAAAAAGAAGAGAAACAGAATTTATCTATCTCTAGTCCCTTTGACTTCTAAAAGTTCATGAGGTAAAGATAATAATTGTGTTCACACAAAGCAAAATGCTCAATAAATATATTTCAACTCCATTCACTCTTAAAATCTTTTCACACTGAAATGCGAATACTAGACCGATTTTATTATTCCGTAGTGTCAAATGATACAGTCCAGCCAAAGAGAAACCAGTAAAAGAAACTCTTTTCCCATTAAAGTGCTTCTCTTAGAGGAAGTGTGTTTATGTCGAGCCCCTCGCGTGGACGGAAGTCAACTTTATGTTCCCTCAAGTGTATCAGAAATGTGCAAAAGGCTTTCTGTTTGTCCAAAGATCAGGGTTTATGAACCTTTTTCATGGATACGTCCTTTTATACCAATAGACATGCTCATTCTCGCAATAGGAAGGGATGCAGTGTAATAAAAGAGAATGAAATGGCCTGGTATGTAATTTGCTCTCATCCTCAGACAAATAGGAGGGTTACATCTGAAAGTTACGGGATCCATTTTGTATTCTTATACGCAATGCACCATAAAAGTGTTAAAAATATAGGATTTTCCCCGTTCCATTTGTGATAATTCACCTTTATGCCTTTTTAAGGAAATTAGCACCCGAAGAAGTATTTTTCATATTTCAACCTAAGCTATTAGATTATGGCCGTTGAAACTGAATTTATTCAAGAAGCTTATTCCTTATAAAATTTAAATTATCAATATTTACAATAAAACGTTAAGTAAAAGTGAAAAAAACAACAATCACTTGAAATAAACCATTAACCCTTTTCTTACCAATTTTGATCGTTGTAGGTTTTTAAGAGTACAGACTTTTAAGACATAGATAGGAGCTTTAACAAAAAATAACGCATTTACAAAGGTTTTACAAAACTCGAAATATTCAAAAAAAAAAAAAAGAGAGCTTATCCGCATAATTTTACCCCAACGTTCTCATAAATTCCAGGCGCAAATGCAGCTTTTATCTGACTTGAGTGCACAAGTCTGAATTATTCACAAGAACTCTGATAGATTTTTCTTCTCCACTGCACTCCAACTTTCAGAAATCAGCGTTTCTGAAGGATTCCAAGAGATATTTTGAACCCCATAAATCTTCCAAACTTATGTTTAAAAAGATATCATATGTAGAAATGAGGTTGTATGTATTAACTAGATGCAAGGGCATCCAGAAAACTTTTGGTGGAAGCTACGTTGTAGATTAACAATTTATGGAATAGACCAATTTATATAACGGAAGGAAAATTATTATAAGGGGGTAACTGGTTTGTATAATGGTATATTAGTGAAGATTGTAAAGGCATGCAACATTCTTGACTTTTTAAACGTGAAGGTTATATATAGAGAAAATTTTTCTTCATATGTATCGCATTATCTTAATGTAAATCAGGAAAGTAATGCAAATGGTTATTCAAAGCATACTTACCGTATAAAAAGAACTATATCTTTATTAGTCTTTACTTGGTTGGTTGATGTCATGTCCGACAAGAGTCAAATGAGATTATATGCTAGAATTACTCTAGACTTTTCTAACTTGTTATACTAAAAGTTAGAATCTCATATCTGAAAAGACAACGATCAGTTTAAAAACTCTTTTTAGTAACTTAAAAAGCAATTTTGATTACATTTTATAACTACTGTAAAATGTGAAGTATTGTACAAAAAAAATATAGTTCATGTTAGTTTATAAAGCGTTGCAATATTTAGTTTATAAAACATTTAAAATACTGTCGACATAAGAGTATTACAGAAATTTTCTCGCTTTAAAAATAGCATAAATCCTCGTCTATTACATGCTATAAAAATATAAAAAGTTGTATGATTGGAACAAAGTAAATATTTTTTACCATAGTAATTATCAAAATATAAGTATATGTTATGCATAAACTCGGTAGAGTCTTTTATTTTTACTAACATAACACTTATTTTAGATTAAATACCATTGAAATAAAAATTGAAAACTGACTTCCTCTTTCTTTCTATCCACAGATAGCAACATATATTCGCCTAGCAGCCGTATTATCCTTCCTGGTGTCCGGTTTGTGCGATATACAGACCGGCGACAGTGAAGGGTACTATGCGTTCGAAGAGGCTCCTTCCCGTTTCATGCGTCCCCCACAAGTTCGAAAGCCCCCATACATGATGTCCAGCATCCCTTGCCCAGTGGGCGAGGGGACCTTCTCCAAGAAACCCTCCCCCAAGTACACCCTCTGCGGGGATCTCAACAAGGGATTCATACCCATCAATCCCTTGGGACAAGTGTTTAATGGACAGCCATATCCTTTGTGAGTACTGTGCTAGTTTTGTTGAAGAATAGGATGGGAATTAGGTATATTTCAACTTTAATATAATGGGGAGATAACTCACATAAGCCTTGGATCTTGTCCAAGCTTGGAGGTTTATGGAAACGAGCACAGCATAGAGATTTTTATGTGTGTTCTTTCATTTATTTTCTTAGAAATAAATTGTATGACACAAATATAATGAGGTAATTTTCCATACATTGTGACTTTCATAAAAAGGGGAAAGGCCTGGGGTTTGTTGAAAATGTGTTGGGAAAAAATATATAAATATTTCTTGAGTTGGTTTTTTTAAACATATTATTCTGCTTGGAAGTTTTATAATAGTTTTCAAGAAGCAAAAAAATATAAGAGGAGGGGTTGGTTTATTTTTAATTTAAATTGATGACAGATTTTTTTATTAAATGAAAACAATCTTTGTTCTTGGAGGAAGGAGTACTAATGTAATGAATGAATGCGATTTTTCTTCACATATCACAACTGCATGAATATCGATCGCAAGGTATATTTTCATAGTTTGACTTATGAAAGTTTTGCTTATAAGTTGCTATTACAAATCCATAAATGCATCATTCTATCATTAAATTCAAACTGAATAAATCGGATTTAAACACTAATTAAGACCTTTTAGAATGCATAAATTATATATTTTTAAATAAACTTTTAACTTATTATCACTTTGAAAAAATTGCAGGCTTCTACATCTAATTTAAAAGTTTTTAAAGATATCATTTAAATACATAATTATCTTTTCATAAATCTCTTATTCTCCCAACATACATACATAAAATCCTAGTCTCTTGAGTGTGGCATAATAGAAATTCTGCTGAGTTCTCATTTTATTTGTAAAAATTTTTAGAAATAGAAATCTTAACTTTTTATATTGACTCATAACTCAAAAAACTCACTTGCTCTTTCGCTCGCTCGCAAAAGGAAAAGTTACATTATTCTCTAATATTCAAAATTTCCAACGACATTAATAATTTCCTAGCGAACTGATAAAGAACAAGACACTGGTCTTCCTCTCCAAGACGTTACCATACCTGAAGCAAGACCCAAAGATTCCAAAGGTAACGAAAATCTCCACCAAGAAACAACCACACGATCTAAGTCATCCTTATGATTACCGAAAGCCGATCAGTCATCAACGCCTCAGAAGATCACTTAACGAGACACTTGACAACCAGACAGCTACCGCAGAAAAGAATGCGAGATTCTACATTCCTAGTCTGTTGGACAACGAAACGACAGCACGACAAAACTGTGATCAAGGGGGAGCATCAGGACTGTAAGTAGAATTTTTTTTTAGTTGATGTAATATAAATAGCGCGATGCTTCCACAGTTATTTGGCTTATGATTACAGCCAAACCCACTGGCGGATTCAGGGGGGGGCACTCTGGAAAGAAAGTGACCCCCCTTGGACCCAAAAAATCCCTCATCAGTACCAAAAATTTCCCAAAAGTACTCAAAATGAGTTAAAACCTTACTTTTACTCGTATAATTTAAAAAAAATTTCAGGGGGGACCCTCATACCCCCCCAGCGGTACCAAAAGGGGATCCTATGATACTTTTTAGAAAATCCCCAAAATTTTGACATTTTTCTCAAAAGGTAAAGGTGATAATCTGAAAAAGTGCCCCCCCCTTGGAGCCGTGCTGCATCCGCGCCTGTTCCCTTCACATGAGAAAACAGTGAAGCATCCCTTCCATAACCTGTGAAATATAAGTTTAGACCTCTGTTCTTAATCGGTTTGGATTATTTCATTTTAGTGGTAGTGATTTTTTAGTCACCGCTTTTTAAATTAAGTGAAAAGTAATAAGTTGAGCATAAATATTTGTACTGTATCGGGACGGGATGTATGTCCTGCGTGAGAAGTGTTTCTTTTAACATGAGAAACAGTGATGCATCCCTTCCATAACCTGTGAAATATAAGTTTAGACCTCTGTTCTTAATCGGTTTGGATTATTTCATTTTAGTGGTAGTGATTTTTTAGTCACCGCTTTTTAAATTAAGTGAAAAGTAATAAGTTGAGCATAAATATTTGTACTGTATCGGGACGGGATGTATGTCCTGCGTGAGAAGTGTTTCTTTTAACATGAGAAACAGTGATGCATCCCTTCCATAACCTGTGAAATATAAGTTTAGAGCTCTGTTCTTAATCGGTTTGGATTATTTCATTTTAGTGGTAGTGATTTTTAGTCACCGCTTTTTAAATTAAGTGAAAAGTATTAAGTTGAGCATAAATATTTGCTCTGTATCGGGATGTATGTCCTGCGTGAGAAGTGTTTCTTTTAACATGAGAAAACAGTGATGCATCCCTTCCATAACCTGTGAAATATAAGTTTAGAGCTCTGTTCTTATCGGTTTGGATTATTTCATTTTAGTGGTAGTGATTTTTAGTCACCGCTTTTTAAATTAAGTGAAAAGTATTAAGTTGAGCATAAATATTTGTACTGTATCGGGATGTATGTCCTGCGTGAGAAGTGTTTCTTTTAACATGAGAAAACAGTGATGCATCCCTTCCATAACCTGTGAAATATAAGTTTAGAGCTCTGTTCTTAATCGGTTTGGATTATTTCATTTTAGTGGTAGTGATTTTTAGTCACCGCTTTTTAAATTAAGTGAAAAGTATTAAGTTGAGCATAAATATTTGCTCTGTATCGGGATGTATGTCCTGCGTGAGAAGTGTTTCTTTTAACATGAGAAAACAGTGATGCATCCCTTCCATAACCTGTGAAATATAAGTTTAGAGCTCTGTTCTTAATCGGTTTGGATTATTTCATTTTAGTGGTAGTGATTTTTAGTCACCGCTTTTTAAATTAAGTGAAAAGTATTAAGTTGAGCATAAATATTTGTACTGTATCGGGATGTATGTCCTGCGTGAGAAGTGTTTCTTTTAACATGAGAAAACAGTGATGCATCCCTTCCATAACCTGTGAAATATAAGTTTAGAGCACTGTTCTTAATCGGTTTGGATTATTTCATTTTAGTGGTAGTGATTTTTAGTCACCGCTTTTTAAATTAAGTGAAAAGTATTAAGTTGAGCATGGATATTTGTTCTGTATCGGGATCTTGTCCTGCGTGAGAAGTGTTTCTCTTAACATGAGAAAACTGTGAAACATAAGTTTAGAGTTCTGTTCTTAATCGGTTTGGGTTATTTCATTTTACTGGTAGTGATTTTTAGTCACCGCTTTTTAAATTAAGTGAAAAGTATTAAGTTGAGCATAAATGTTTGCTCTGTAACGGGATGTATGTCCTGCGTGAGAAGTGCTTCTTTTAACATGAGAAAACAGTGAAGCATCCCTTCCATAACCTGCGAAATATAAGTTTAGAGCTCTGTTCTTAATCGGTTTGGATTATTTCATTTAGGTGGTAGTGGTTTTTAGTCACCGCTTTTTAAATTAAGTGAAAAGTATTAAGTAGAGCAAAAATATTCTCTCGTTAACGGGGGAGTGGTGTCAGCGTGCCATAGCCAATGAGGGCCTACCGAGGCTTGACCGCTGCCGGGGCAGGAGCAGCTTACGCTGCTGGTACCCCGTTACCGACGTATACTCTCTCTCTTTAACTGGATCTATCTACGTCCTGCGTTTGGAATGGCTCTGTTAATATAAGGTAACAGTCCAGCCATTCATTCCATAACCTGTGAAATATTAGTTTAGAAGTAATTATGTTCTTAAACGGTTTCGCATTAGTGGATGTGGTTTTTAGTCACCACTTTTTAAATTAAGAAAAAAGTATTAAGTAGAGCATCTTCATTAACTCCGGCTGAAATTTTGTTACCACTTAATAAATTAGGATAAAAATCCTAAGTTAAAAGAAACGCCTGGGTTGGTGGTAGGGGCTTGTGGATGGTAGGATATATTACTGTGATCCTTATTCTTAGAACTCTTACATTCTTTCAGTTTCCGTCATAGGCAAAAGAGTTAAAGTCTTGAAATGTTACAAAAAAGAGTGTAAAAGTCAATAAAAATAGTAATATTTTCGCGTAATTTTACTGTTACGGTTACAGTTAACGTTGGAAAATTAGAAACATTAAGACCCCCCCTGAATTAAGCAGGAAAATTTATAAATACCAATCAGTATTTATTTCCGAGTGCTATACCCGCTGAGAAGGCTCAGATTCGATCTGAGGGCCTTTCGGATGGCAGTCTGGTGTGCTAACCACGAAGCCATCCGTTCCTGCAGCTGCGACAGTCTTGTAATTAATTTGAAGTTGATACTTCACCATTTAAAAAAAACAAACAAAATATTGCCGAGGATCGAACCCGAAACCTTTTGTGAACAACTGTCACCCACCTCAGACGGCAGTGCGTTAACCAACCGTACAATCCGTTTCTGAAGCCTCTGGTTTATTTTAATAATTTAAAGTTAATATATAAATTCAAAATTTGAAAAAGTGGTAGGCAGGCTTTGAACCCGAGTCCTTTCGATTTGTAGCATCACGATCTTGACGTCCAGGCCATTCGCTCACATCTCTCCGAGAATTTTAAAGCTACTGGAGATTATTAATTTCGATAATTGTAAACAATAAGAAACATGCAGTGTGTGTTATCCAAGTCTTATTTTTCTCAATTATGTTCATAATTTATTTTTTGTATGAATTTTGTATATCATCCTGTGTCAACCTGCAACCTGACCCTCATGTGTGAATTTTTTTATCACTTTTAGGGGTTATTCTTTACTGTGAAAGAAACATGAAAATATATCTATTTTAATTTTTTGGTGATTTTTTTAAAAATTTGAAAAAAAAAAGTTTTATAGCTCTTTTATCTTGAATAATTCCAGTTCTGTTAAGCTTAAAAAAATGCTTCGATCTTTACAGATTATTTTTTAAGTTTGAATTTCATATACAACCTGACTATAGCTTAAAAAAATGAAACTTTTATCTAATAAAAAAAAGAACATTTTTTTTTTAATTTTAAAAATGTATGTTTGTTGAATTTATTTTCAGTGCTATTTCTTATTAGTTGTAAAATTTTCGGTTCGAGGCTTTTTTCTAATTTAATGAATTTAAGTGTGTATGAAGGACAACCAACCACTCCATAACTTTATTCATAGGTGGGCAAAAAGTCGATACACTTTTGAAAGTTCCATAATAGAAACTATCTACTACCATAATTTTGAACTAAATTTTTTATTGCCTTAAAAAATCCCTAAGACTGAAGGGACTGAAAACCATTTTTATTCAGATTTTTTTTTTTTTTTTTAATTTTCAAAAGTGTACTGACTTTTTGCCCACCCTGTATTCATTAAAATATAAAAAAAATTATTGACATAAAACAAATTATTGACAACAAATTGAGTTCATATAGCTCATTATAGAGATAGGAGTGTTGTGTCATTATCCCTGCAAGAAAAATAATTGATTAGCAGGTAACAAAATGGTATAAGACGGCTTATTAATATTTCATAATACGTACATTTCAACCAGGCGCGGATTCAATGGGGGGCACTTCGGAAAATGCCCCCTCCTTGGGCTGAAAAAGAAAGGGAAATATAGGTAAAAGAGAGAAAAGGCGTAAAAAAGAAAGTAGATTTTGAAAGACCAAGAATTTTTTTTGTCATTTAAAAAAAGATAATTATTTTTTCTTCTTTTTTCCCTTTTTTTCTATTCCTTTTCCCTTCTTGACAGCTTTTTTTTAGCCCATTTTCCCCAGATTCTCCAAACTTTTTTCGTTCATCAAGCGCCTGTGCGGATCAAAAAGGAATTATTCGGGGTCAAAATCCCTACAATTTTCTATGGGAGGATCCCCAGACCCCCTAAAAAATTTGCGTTCTTAAAAGACAGTTACAAGGTTCAGATCCCGATCATAGGTTCAGAAATAGTTTCGCTTATACTACTATTTATCAAACATGTTGGGGCTCAAAAATAAAATTCATTAGATGGATCTTTATAGAAAAAAGTAAAATTTAGTCTATTTTGCGTGCAAAGGTAGAGGTGATCCTCAAAAAGTGCCCTCCCCTTGGAGACCTGCTGGATCCGCGCCTGGCCAAACCACGTCTCTATGACAGTGTTATTAATGATAAATTTAGTTTAGTTTAATCTCCATCAACCCTAATCTTAACTAATAATTTTATATCTCCAGCAACACTATTCCTAATTAATCATTTTATCTCCAAGAACCCTAATATTAACTTAACATTTCATTTCACCAGCAACCTTAATCTTAACTTATCATTTTATATCTCCAGCAACACTATTCTTAACTAATCCTTTTTATCTCCAGTAACCTTAAACCTAATTAATAATTTTATCTATAGCAACCCTAATCCTAGCTAATCATTTTATCTCCCAGCAACCTTAATAATCATTTTATCTCTAGCAACCATATTCTTAACTAATAATCACTTTACACAATATCTCTAGCAACCCTAACCGGTTTTTTTCCTATCCAGGCTCTGCACTCTCTCCTCTGCCATGTCCGGCAGCAAGATCCCTCTGGCTCTGATGAGTGCTGTGGCCCAGACGCTAGCCTCCAACATAGGCGGCTCCGAGCCCTCACCGCCCACCACCGAACGCCCCGCCCCTTACCACGCCCCAGAGGACGCCCTCTCTTCCTCAGACGGGGGTGGAGGAGGAGGAGGAGGGATGGCGGACGCCCTCGTGGGGCTCCTCGGCACGCTCGCCAATATGGGGCTCGTGGGGAACGGGCCCGGAGCCGTGAAGGATTCCTCCTTGAGGTGAGTTAAGGTTTTATGGGTCGGGTTTGTGTAAGTGGGTTGTTTGAGGAGATAGTTATGGGTGGGGAGAGGTTTTCTTACGTGATTCTCTCTGGTAGATTTTGTTGAGGTAAGAAATGAAGATTTAAGATGATATTGAAGTTAAGATTGACCTTAAACACAAGTAACAGTTTTGTTTAACACCAAACGAATAAAATTTAGCAATTTCAGATTATATAAATAGCTTATGGCTTTCTTTCACTCTCCAAAAGCAACAGTAAGTTGCGGTGAAAACCTTAGGCTGATACTTTAGCTCTCTATTACATTGAAAGATAACACTTTGTGCTAGTTTTACCTTTAAAATAAAGGGAACTCATCTGTTACATTCATAAAAAATTCAGCATCTGTCCATTTGGAACGGGAGGTCCTCCAGCTTTAATCAGATGCCTCCTGTAAACGACTGAAAGCACGACCCACTAAAGGTTTCATCGCTGTAATTTTACTAAACAGCTTAATTTGGCTGAGGCTTTATTATGCGCCAATACAGATCAGCCAGGTTTGCCAATTCGCCAACAAGTAGCCAATTACGACTCTAATCAATATTGCTCATTCTCATTACCATAAATTTCACGAAATATGCCTAAATATCCAATACTGCCAAACATCTGGCAATCTAAACTCGCACCTTCCTTCCACTAAGTTCCTATGTATCTAGCCAAAGCTCATCACATCACTTTCCTACTCTCTTCCACAGCGAGGAAGAACCGTCCACTCTCGCCCACGTAATGTCAGTACTGACCGGTGCTTCCCCAGGGAGCAGCAACGCCTTGGGGCTCGTGCTCAAGCTCATGGCCAGCGACGCCTCCCCCCTCAAAGCCCTGACTGGTGGTTTCCCCTCCCGACGCCGACGGCCCGTGGCCGCAGATGACCTCATGACCGCCGAGTCCAGCGTCCGCCGACCGCACGACAACGACTTGGACCTTCCGCCCACCCCTTGCACCTCGTCCGAGGAGTACGTGACCCCCACTTTCGCCAGGAACTATCAGGGGGTGTGGAAGTACGTGGTGCAGATACCCCAGGAGGGATACTTCACGCAGACTGTGCAGCAGACCAAGTGCATGTGAGTATTTTTGGGATGTGGGGAAGATTTTCTATTGGCCTCAGTCAACTTCGAGATAAATTGCCTGTCTATAGAGATGGATGGAAACCTGTGGAAAATGAATAGTATTTGTTTGCTTTCCATTTTTGGTTTTGTAAATTCTGGCAACCTTTCAAAGCCCTCTAAAGTTGATTGACAACAACTTTACAAAACCAAAGACACCAATTTTGCCAACCAGGTCCAATTACTGAATGTTTACCGATATGACATGTATGCCAGCGTTCGATATCTCCAGTGGTCTGTCGGCCCAAGACTGGAAAAATGCTCTGACCACTTTGCAAAGAATTTCGCTGGGTGTCGGAAAAGTCACGAGAGAGCCCCACAGCAGTCACTCTCATACTTTAATAATAATTATTTTTTTTATTGAAATACCTTATTGATAATATCATTATAATATTCTGAATTAAAAGCTTTAAGTCGTAATCGTAATCATGTGTATTTTCTTTTACTTTGAAGGACCAACTAACTTACAGAGCAATGATCACCGAATCAATGTGATTTTTTTCTCAATTTTCGAAGCTGTAAGTGATGTGAAAATGAATTACATTCATATAATGTTCAATTAAGTGTTCTGTGATACATAAACTTTTATAGGCCTCGTTTTAAAAATCAAAATCACTCTAACCATAGACGCATTTGATAAAATTTATTAACACCCTAACTTTTTATTTTTTGTCTTATTCCAATTGTATAAAAAAGCCAATCTGAAATTAAAAAAAATCGAGCTAGTTAGGGAGCAAAATAAATAATATTTGTTTTAGTGGTATTTACTTTTGCTTTTTAGGATGATTCTCGTATAATCCACATGTGACACTAATTGCTTACAAAAGATAAAGTCAGACATTTAACTCAGTTAGTGACTCAGACGAATAAATCTTCATTTGATAGTATGTCATGTCATGAGTTGTTTAATTAAAGCATTTATATTGGTATATCATTCATTGTAACACTTTGGAAATGGTTATTTACAGTTACTAATGTTCAACCATAGAAAAAAGCATTTAGTTAATTACTTTAAATCGGATATTCCTATTAAACAAAAATACTAATAAGAGATAAACCACTTAGGGTGGAAAAACAATTTTATATTCGGGTAAAATGAATACAGGGATTTTAACAGTTTATATTTATAAAATTTACTGTGTTTTGGAATGCTGATTTTTCTTAAGCCTCAATAAAAATCAGCATACCAAAAACACATGTCCGTTCTGTTTAATTAGAATAACATTATGACCCGAAGAACACCCCTGCACAATCCTCTGAATAGACCAAGTTCAACTATAGACAACCTCTCTCTGTTCAAATTTAACTATTCAAATCCAATTTTAATCCTACATTACCATTGGATTGCCTACCAACTTTTCTTTCTGTCCACAGGAAAAACCGCTGCGACTTCATGGACGGCATCTGTCACGAGTCCCCTCGATGGGTGAGCCTCCTGGTGGCCGAGACCTACTACCCGGAGTCCTTCCTCCCTCCCGCTTCCACCACCCTCCCCCCTCCCCCTCCGGTGGAAGACTTCTACAACTTCCAGCAATACCTGAAGCGCAGGGTGGGCGAGGTGGACGAGGAGCCAGAGTTCAGAGCCAGGCCAGTCTACAAGGACAAAAAGCAGAAGAACTACCAGCACTGCGACGGCGTGGACCACATAGGCTGTTACGTGGTCCGGCTCTACTACGACTGGTTCCTGGTGAACGGGTCGTGCAAGTGCTGGAAGCCTTCGCCGAAAAGGGTGCTGACTGGGAGGTAAAAACGACTGGGGCTGCGATGGACTTATTGGATATGGTGATTTCGACTGCTAAGCCAAAAATTTTTTTAAGTACTGCACGGGGATATAAAGTTCAGAGTACTTCTGTGGTGAAATTTTACGTGATATTCATTGGTTTGTTTGGCGAGAACTTGTAAGGGAAGTTACTGACGTCACTTAACTGTCTTTAAATTTTTTTGGATACATGTGTGTGTAAACCAAAACTTATATCTTCGCTCCAGAACAATTCTTGAGGTATACTTACTCTCTAAGCATAATTTCCGTGAGATTATGCCTGGAGCACTCATATGTCAGTGATGAAGCCTGGCCGAATCCCAATTCAAGATTTTCTCGTTGAATAGATGGGAAATTTTCTGAATGGGATCGATCATACGAAGAAACTTTTCATTTGACTTAAATTGGTCTGAAGTTGTAAATTGGCTGCTGCAGCGTCATTTGAGTGATGGAGTACCTAATCTACCTACTCTCTCTTTAGATCTAGCAGATTGTGCTTGATTATTGTCGATTACTTCTTTGCAAGAGAAGGGGTTAAGTTAAATAAAAGGTTTATAAATAAGTTATAAGATGGTTCACTCACTGAGAAAGTTAGAAATCGGGGCTGGCCCTGAGCACTAAAATCATAGACTTTGGAAAAGAGAAAGATAGAGCATGCGTTGACGTCTCCATAGCGGTAAGCCATTTTATTTCGAACAATGATCTCAACTCGAAATGAAGAGAAAGCTATTAGGAATTAAAAGACCCGATTTTATGGCTCCATTCATTGAAGCAAATCGTTGATCAACTGAATAGCTTTTAATTCTCGTCTACACAGAACAAAGATACTCGCCTAACAAGTCAGTCATTATGGAAAAGTTTTTAAAATCGAATTCGATCTTTCATCGATCGAGTGAAAGATTGCCCACGACCGATCAAGTGGAAGATTTATACACCAAAGACTAAAGTCGGTCGTACGTACAATTGAAATATCTAATAATGAAAATCCTGATGTTATAAATGCTTACTACTTACTTATTGATACTTATGATACGTGAATGGGTAATTTGCTGAATGATATTCTAGCAGAGATCATCTCCGTCTTTTTCTTTTCTAAGGTCTATGACTAGAATCTAGCGATAACATAATCTCAAGTGAAATATTATAGGAAACACATTCTAAATATCTTACCTTTGGAAGGAAATAGACTGCTTCAAAGTCTAACAATTTCTTCAACAACAAGCTTTCTAGATACCTGCACCACTAGAAAATGATTGGGTTAGCTGATCAACAAATAAATATCAGAATGATCTATCGTATCTATAAACTGATCAAAGTAATCTTTTTACTGATGATTATAGATTATACTACTGATTCATTAATGCTGATGGGATTAGCTGATAAGCAAATCAATCTGATCTAACTGAATCTATTATAGTTATATATGTTATCTACATACTATCCTACTGATCATATTAATACAGATGTATAATATAGTGATAATTATTTGATGAAATAAATCAACTCACAATTAAATAATCTGGGGATTTTTAATTGAGTCTTTGTTAAACATAGCAGCCGGGCAAGCTTAATTAGGTGTTAAAATTCGCCAACTCACCGACACGTGTAGACGATCGCCAAGACGAACTCGAACTGAAACTAGGTATTTGACTTTGAAATTGGTCAAGTCTTCTTCCAAAGGTACGGCATGTTTGTTGAGAAATGCTACCAAATTATTTAAAATGATGTTGTTTGGTGATTTTTGTACCATAATATCTATTATAAGAGATATTGATAGTGGCATATGGTTTTTACTTTCGTATAAATTAACTCAATATTTTATGACTTTTGCATATTTTATTGTAATTTAAATCCAAGAAAAGATTAAGAGAAAACTTGCTATTAAAAAAATGTACGGGCCTAATTAACCTGGAGTTCTAATTAAAATTTCTATATCGATTGTTTTGATTTTTAAATATATCATTAGATCTATTTCTCTTCTTTATAACTAAATCTCGATTTTTATGGAATGTATAAAAAACACACATTAGGGTTATGATTTTACGTTGTTCTAATCGTATTTTTGTACTTGTTTGACTTCGAGAAGCATGAAAAGTGTCAGTATTAAATCCTACGGATGTCTGTGTGAAGGTTATGCTGTTTATTTTCTAATCTGTCCCTTAATTTATTTTCATGTACATATTATTGTTGAATGGATGGTGTGAGCTTTTAGTGAAATAAATATTTGTCTATATAGAAACTTTAGACTTTTTTCTTTTAAATTCAATCCCCAATAGAGCATTTTCAATCACATGACTCGGACCTAACAACGGCCTTGGCAACAGAAAATGTTAGTTTTTTGCCCTACAGAGGTTAACAGTTACAGAAAATGACTGGCCGTGGAATTCCTCTATTGGAGCATTTGCAATCACGTGACCCCATACCTAAAAACTGCCTTAGCAACAGATAAACAACGGCCTTAGTAACAGTTAAAAGCCCTACAGAAGGTACACAGTTAAAAGAAAATAACCGGTTGTGACGTCACCTGAAAACACTCTATACAGTTGTACAAAAAATTGGTCTCTATTTGGAAATTTTTATTACAAGGCTAATTTTGCTTTCAGAGAAAGCAGATTTCTAATCAAGACAGTCCGTAATAAGGAAGTCATACACCAAAATTCATTAAAAAGTTTTGAAGACTATGGATATGGAAAAAGAAGCATATTCATAGCAGTGTCTCATAGTGTTTAGAGTTTGAACGCTTGTGTTCACTTTACATTATTTCCCAGAAATATTGATTTTTTTTTGCTAACTTTGGTCAAGGTAATGACAGAAAAATAATTAAAAGATGTAATAATAAGCACTCTATATGCTTTTACTACTTTCACTTTACTCAATCGTGAATTTACAAGGAAAGGTTAGGAGGCATCGGAAATTCATCAATTATACCTCTAAAAATTTCTGCGTTATACAGTTTAAAAATACAATGGCACTTTAAATCTTTACATTCCGTATCGCAAAATAAATTACAATGTATAAATACTAAAAAAATTAAAATTTCAACTTAAAATTTCTGTGCCTGAGTAATTTGTTTATGATTTTGTTTTATAAATGAATAGAATTCTACTTTCATGATCCAAAAACTTTAATAAATATTAATAGTTTTTCAATTTAGTCACATTACTGGAAAAAGGGAAAACTTGTAAGTATCATTTGAAATGTTCCCAGTCTCTCTAAAATTCTTAAATATATTTTAAATTTAAATGCTTCAAAAGCTTAAGAAGTTATCGTAAGGATCAATATTTTGGGTTTCAGGTATTCAATTCGGTCTCATATTAATAACCACCTAACATTCAAACAACACTTTATTACATTGATACATGGTATACAAAGCTTTTTGAATATACATGTAACTTTTTACAGCAAATAATTTTTATAAAGTGTTTTCTCCATATGCAAAATACACAGTAATACCATATTTTATAACCCTCACATTCAATGTGTATAAGCATCAAACAAAATAACATCAGAAACATGGTTTTGATAAGCTCATTTATGTAGCAAAACCTTTGAGGATTTTTTTTATCCCATCTTATGAGGCATTTTCATCATATGGTACCGATGTCACATACACCATATAGAAGAACTTACTACAAGAATAAAAATTAATGGATTCCATTAATCCTTTTTGATCTATAAGTTTTCCTGGCTTATTACAAAAGATAATCATATGAGGGAATACCAATAAAATGTATCCACTCTTTGGGTATAATATGAAACATGAAAATGCTACAAAAAAACTAACCATATTTTCTAACAAGTTTAACAATGAAAATAACAAAAAACTGCACATATAACTCACATATTGACTCAAATGCGATTCATCACACAGCATGTAACTGCTCTAAATAACAAAAAAGAAACACTAGATCTTTGACTCAAAGTTGAGATCAAAGAGCATATTTTGCTCAATACACGTAAAAACAAATTACATAACAATACATTTGAAACAATGAATGACTGTCATTTTAAAAAAAGTAAAATGACTAGTTAAAAACCACCCAGCACAAAATTATTACATTCATAGGGTATTCGATTATTTAAATTAGGAAATGCGTACCATTTGATGCATTCAAATTATTGGAATTTAAAATTGAAGCTGCCTTAGTGTGATTGCCAACATTTGTTAAAAGTAATTTCAACTGCATCATCGTGCTTACAGACCATTTATATTCAACTCAAAGGTCCTAAAACTGTCTTTTTTACACAAACAGCAGATTGTTACTGCCCCTTCTGTTACTGATATTATCCTTTCTCTTACTGTATAAGTCTGAGTTACAAACTGTAAGTCTGAATCTCAAACTATTTAATCAGAAGATAAGGTTCTTTTTGAGGGGAAGTCTCATGCAATAAATCTTTTAACATAAATTCAAACCTAATAATAATTGTTAATATAATCTAGAGTTAAAATGTTCAATTTTTTGTTTCAACAATTAAGTTAAAAATTATAACAAATTGTTATAGCGTAGATGAGTATACTAGTGGGTGATATTTTCTTTGGTTGTCAGTAACTTTCTTGATAAAACCAGATAAAAATTATTAAAATTTTCACCTTTTAAAATAAGACAATAGCATGTAGTCTTATGATATCTTTACTGAAGTAGTTGGTATTAATTTAGTTTGCTTTGTACTTTTAATTTTAGTATCAGCTTTTCATCTTGGAAACTACAAAATAATATCTTTATCCTTATCTTGAGGCAAACATTAAAGTTCTGAGTATAAATTTGTAAAACTGTTAAATAATATCTCGCTTCCTTAGTGAAAAAAAAACTATAACAGTACCAAGTCTAACTAGATTTAATGGACAAATTGATAAACAACCAAAGCTTAAAATATTTATATTTATGTATGTACATTCATTTTTGATAAATATCAGTAAAATCTTTATAAGATATTCCAAAACTAGCATGTCTTTCATTTAAGTGGACTTATCAAGAAATACCTTTCCATAAGTAAATATGGGAAATACATAGTTACAACTAAACTAGTATTTATGACAGATTTAAAGAGAAATTGGTTCATCATAGTAGATTTGGTTTATACAAAATACATTTTTTGTGTGAGGATGTTTATAATTTATCGATAAAAATATAAATATACGAATGTATATATTATATGTAGGTATTTTTACTGTCTACAATTAAATGACAGGTATGGGGGATATGCTTAACCTACAACACAATTTCATTTATTACTATAGTACAACACTTAAGATGCTTTCAGAAACATTTAGCCATGTATGTATTTTATATTAAGTAGGCATCATAAATAACGTGTGCAGATATTTAAGTATGGACCCTTGTTACTAAATAATATCTATGCATAGCACAATACTCTCATCCAACATATTTTACATTTTACAGCCGTAATACTTATACACAACTCTCAAGAGTTTGTTTGTTAAATAATTTAGCCTTTAAACAAGTCACTTGGTATTGGATTTGACAATTCAACTATTGAATGCTCAATAAAAACAACTGTTATCTCATTCCAAGGAACAGATCGATGATATCTAATTCATCTATGGCTATGGCCTCCCTAGAAACTAAAATGTTTCACATTGATTAACTTAAAGAAGTTTAAAAACACTTGCGTGAGAACTCTTGACGAGAGGATTACGATGTTCATCATATCCCTGCGAAAATGAAATCAATTTGAAAATGAAATTACTTTCATATTATATAACTTAATTCATTGTAAATTAATGAAAAGGGTGACATGAAAATTCAATGCAATCAATATTTAATGAGAGAATATTTAAATTATATAACGCAATCTAAGCAAGAAAAATTTAAAGTAACAAGCCTAGAATGGTTCTAATATTTTAAAATATACGAGTTAATAGAGATTAATTTTTATAAAGTTTTCAAGAAAGTTGACCATACGAAAATGTTTAACCATCTATTTCCCTTATTTATGAATGAAGAAGCTTCTGAAAGTTCCATTTAAAATTATAAATGGTCAAAAATTTATAACTTTAATAAAAGTACAAATAAAAACTGGAAGTTTTTTAAATTATTTGGAATTTCAATTTCATGAACAAGGGATAAATAATTTTATTTAATATTTTACTCGCGAGATAGAACGAGATGTATTTCCGTGGCCCACGGCAAGTCAATATGGCATAATTTTGCCTGTGTCACAGTTGAAGTCAGTGCATTCTCAGAAACTATTAAACAATAAATATTTTTCTTTCAGATGCCTTCTTCATACGCAACACAACATCCATATTTTCTATGACGCCCCCCAATAAAATTTTTATTCAATATTCTAAAAAAGAGCACACAAAAACACCCTTAGTTTTCATATATCTAGGACATCTTACAAAAAGTATAAGGCTCAGAAATTCAAAAATTCATCAGAAAAACTAAAAAAAAAGTCACTTCGTCTTTTTTTCAAGTTACGCAAATATACGCAAATTTTTCACTTTCTGTGGTAAATTTTTGAATTTCTACAGCTTATAAACTACGGTTTCTAAACTAGATAAGTAAACTATTTTCATTACTAGTAGGTAAACTAGTTTCCACGGTATAATTTTATGAGATTTTCAGAACATTGAATAAAATTTAAGACGCCGTAAAAAAAGTTTAATTTTGCGTTGCACGTGAAGAAAAATCTCTTAAAAAAATTCAATTACTTTTTTTGAGATTACACAAAACCATTAAAAATGAAATCAGACTAAATCATCTTTGTAAAACCCCAGCTATTCTCTACAATAGCCATTGTAACAGTTTTCCAAAGATTGTTCCATTAAATTACTCTATAAATCAATTTCCTTTTTGATATAGTATTATTTGAATTTAATTGTTGTACACTCGATAAAATAAGTTAATACGTACCTTCATCATTTCCCTCTCTGTGGTACAGTAACCTTTCACATCACCATACGTCGCACTTGTTTTCAGGATTCATGGCACTTTTGGCTTTACATTTAAACTCTCGAGCGAAATCAACGGAATTGGCCAAGGTCCCGATGACCCTAAAAACAAATTTTATTAACCGAAACACATCAAACTATTTTACATTGCTTTATAAAGTTTCTGAATAAAAAACACTCATAAAAAATATTTAATTGAATGAAATACTCCAAGGAAAATCTATCAGTGAATAATTTAAAAACTTGTATGCAAAATGTGAGTAAATCACCAAAGATTACTCACTTTTACTTATACAGAATATCATTTTCCTTTACTATACAATAATTGAGCTATTCTTGAAGAAAGCAACACAAAACGCTCACCTAAATTTCGCTGGACTGTGAGGATCATTCAAAACTTGCAAGTGCATAGCTTCAGGTGTTCTCGTTGAGCACCATACTTGTGCAAATCCTATGAAGAATAGCTGATTGTTCGACATAGGAACTGCTGGTAAGGGAAGTTCTTTGGGATGCTTCGAAATCCAATCTTGATATGCCTGTTCGAAGATACAGACCGTGTTTAGCTTAATTTTGCATAAGAGCTATTGATGTTCAGTACGAAAAATTCAGATGAAACCACCCATGACAAAACTATTTTCGCGTGCTAAGTACTCGTTGGTACACATGGTGTCCGCTTTTAAAGTGGTCTTATATATAGATATTTTATCTTTTGTTTCACATGCATATTTTTAATGATAAAACAACAAAACGTTTAATAGAAATACAGAATCATGTTTGAAAAAATATGAAAAAATTGGGATTGTTTGCCGGGAAGCCGTAATTTTTAAACCGCTGCAAATCATGGGATTTAAAATTTCATCCCAGAAAATCTCGAAAGATTTAAGGTACATCGTCATCAGTATCTAAAATTCGTAAGTTGATTTGGACATCTGAACAACAGGTTGTTCTACTTGAGATGTAAAAGAAACACCAGTTCTATGGATTTAACTTACATGAAACGCTGCTTTTAGGCCTCCATTATCAGCAATATTTTCTCCCAGAGTCTGTTTACCATTTAACTGGAACAAAAATGAAAAAATTAAGTTTAGGAAAAACTGAGTGAGATTTTAGCATTTTAATACTACTAATAGCTCATAAACTTTATGCAAAAAATAATATAACTCACTTAATGTACTTATATACTTTATTACCTTTAGTTAGATACGAGTTTTATGATTAGATAATTTTAAACAAAATATTTGAAAGATTTACATTTTCACCATGAGCTTGAAATGTTGAATACTGATCCACAAAACACTGAACTCTTTCTCTGAAGTTTTCAATTGTTGAATTCTTCCACCACTGATGTAGATTTCCATACTTGTCGTATTCTCTTCCTAAGGAAATAAAATGTGTAAGTAAACATAAAAGGAACATATAGTAACAAGTTTTAAGTAAAAAATAGCCATTTTATGTTAACTATATTTTCATAAAAATAACCAAACTTATTCCAAAATGAAAATTTCATTAAATTTTCCCATGTAGCCCCTCTTTCCTGGATACACCCTTGATTTAGATTAGAGCAATATAAAAACTGAATGAAAGCTGGTTTAAAAAAAAAAACATTTCATAAATTTTTATCCTAAATATAATTTTATATTGATAAACGTACCTTGATCATCAAATGCATGAGTCAATTCATGGCCCATCACAACTCCCATTGCACCGAAGTTCAAAGACCTAAAACATAAGAAGTTTATCATTTTTTTTTTCACTATTTGACGTAATCCAAACATCAAATTAAGTTTGTTGTTATAAAAAATACATATTGCATTTTTTTATTTTATTAACTGACTTTAATTTATTTCACTGAAGTATTTATTTAAACATTAACTAGTTGCTAGCGTTTTATTGAATGCTTAAATTTGGTAACTTACTTAGGATAATGGGGATCATAGAAGGGAGCCTGCAGTATTCCAGCAGGAAAAACTGAAAAAAAGAGACAAATTAAACCTTGGCAAAATCAATAGGTTTTTTCTTCCCATTCTTCATCTATAAACTACCATTAATGAATTAGTGGAAGAGGTGGTTACAGTTTTTTGCACCATATTTTCTTTATTAAATCCCTTTCAAAGAAAAAAATGTTACAAGTTTAGACAAAACAGTAGGCTGTAAACTTTGATGGTATGTTTTTTTGGCAAATTACTTATAATGAGGACTAAAAACGTTTCGTCCCTTATTCAAGGAAGAGAAAGTTAAAAAAAAATTTCTCATTATCATAATTTTTAAAAAATTAATTTTGAATCAATGTGTTTTACTAAACAAAGCTTCAAAAATAAATATAAACTGATATAAAGTAAAATATATAACTTTAAGGGTGAAGAATTTTACTAACATACATACAATTTTTAACCTGAAATTAATAAGCACAGAAACACTCACTAACCGATTTGATTTTTTGTAGGAGTATAATAAGCATTCACAGTGGCTGGAGTCATTTTCCACTCTGTTCTGTTAGTTGGTTTATCCAATTTCCTCATGTTAACTTTTAGAGAAAATTGTTCTTCCACTATGTTGTTTTGAAAGTATTCAGTTTCACCAAACTCCAACTATTTGAAGAGAAAGATTCGTTTGAAAGTGCAAATAGAACACAATAAAACAGCTGCACATTTCGCTTTAAGTCTTTTCAATAAAATACACAAGGAACTGAATTTTGATCTTGTGTTACTGCGAATTCCGGCACTGCGGTAGGATAAAAAACATGAAATTTCTATTTTATAAACATATTTAAAATCATCTAATTTTTCATTTTCTGTCAGGATATAAACATAATAAATAATATAGATTTAGTTAAAAAAATATTGTTATATGTATGTACTATATATATTTTTTAAATAAAAACACTAAATTTTAATAAGTATTTAAAAAAATATTATTATTTCGCGGCCTTCCGAAAAACGTGAAAGGAGAAAGAGCAACTCTCGATTATCCTACTCACCAATCAGATCGTTTGCAAAGCGATTGGCAAACCCATGTTTGGAACAAGATCTTTCCAGCAAACCAATCAGATCCTTCGTTTTGAGCTGCAAATTTGTACTACGTTTGAAGCACTTCAGACAAGCCTCCGTGGCGCAATTGGTTAGCGCGTTCGGCTGTTAACCGAAAGGTTGGTGGTTCAAGCCCACCCGGGGGCGTTCTTAATTTTTCGATTTACTCTTTTTCTAATTTTATTTTTACTTACCCCGTTGTATTTTTCATCCAACTTTTTCGGATTGAGAATAAATTCTGGAAATCCTATCATGTCTGTTATAGCATCGGCCTAAAAGTAAAACGATAAATTTACAGGATTTTTTTGACAATTAATTACTAGAAAAAATGTAGCATAAAAGAGAATCAATAAGCAAATAAAAGGAAAATAAATATAAATTACTCTAACTAAGCTACAAAATGTCATTTGTCTATTTCATTTTTACTGGACCATTTGTGACTCCGTTTAGATTTTAAAACTACATGGAAAAAAAATTAATTATATTTTTTCTAAGTAAATGGGTCGCGTTGATCAAACATAAAAATATACGCTAGAAATAAATTTTATTTTTTAAAAATAATCAGACTCAAGCAATGCTACTGTTGAATACAGCCATACGTGTTTTTTCCCCCTGGATTTAAATATTTTAGGAGCTATACACATTTCTCAAAGAAAAGTTCTTACCTTTTCTTTAGCAAGCTTTCTTGTATCAGCATCCATCCATTTTAGTTGAGGCAAGTTCTCCTTAAAAGCATCTCTAATCTCATTTATCATGTCTTCAGCCTTGAAAGAAATCGATGCAACATTTTAAGCAGGGGTGTAACCAAGCGTGTAGCAGGATTTGTGTACGTATCCAATAATTAAACAATATATATTATCAGTTCATTAAAATACATGAACATTTTCAGAGTGGAAAACCTTTTTTCATAATTTTTACACATTGATTTTTTTTTTCAATTTTCATATTTTAAACCTTAATTTTGGACTTATCCTCTTTTTAAAAACTTGGGATTGAGTGTACAAAAAGATTCGAGTAACACAATATTATTTTTGCATTCAAGCAACGAAAGTAAGAACCCCTCTTAAAAAAGTGCTCCATGACAAAAATGACTCTCTTCAGTAATTCATGATTTTGCGACCAGTTGGGTATATAGAAACTTATTTCGGAAGGGGCCCAATATTCTCTAAAACTATTAGTCATTATTAGGCCCAAAGTTAGATGCACCGGAGGGGGAGACCCAAAATTATTCAGTCTCCTGCCCCTCCCATACACGTTTCCTAGGTTCAATGTAGGGCAATTCCACCGTAACTCACGCTACATTTTTTTCAAAATTACAAATTAAAGTAATTTTTTAAAATAGAAATTACTATTATTTTCTTTCTAAAAAAATCATGCATATTGCAATTTATGCTTTTAATTTAAAATAAGTATTGCGAATCTTTTAAAAATTTTAGTTCTTTAAATATTAATTAAAATAGAGTCGTAACTCACGCTACAAGAAAAAGACATGGAATTATTAGTATAAAATTCAAATTTGTTTTTCTGCTTAAATAGTGTTTCAATAATGCTATACGCTTGTCAGGTTTTTGAATATACTTCCCTTATTCTAAAATAGCAAACAATTTTACTGGGAATACTTAAGAAAATAAGAAACTAATTAAAATTTAGAAAGCTGTTCGTAACTCACGCTACAGTACCTCGTAACTCACGCTACATATCGAAAAATAGTTGTTGAAAATCATAAAGAAAACGTCCAGAAATATTACTTGAGCATATTTATTCATCATAGAACGAAAAATCAGATATAAAAATAAGAAAATTATCATCAAATATGCGTACATTTTTAGTATTTTTTCGAAAACATCCATAGTTCCAGGAAACATACTAAACCCGTGTTGTTCGCTCCTTTATTATGGCATTTGATCAAATTTAATTACCTTGCCATATTTTAATAACTTTTTAAAGTTTTAAAAATTATTCTTTCTGAATTCTTTAACAAAAATAAAACTTTTACATCCTCCGTGTTCTGGAGAATTGCAGCATATCGGAAAACTTTTTCCCAGAACATTTTTCCAGAAGAAAAGTTCCTCCTACTCGAACATTATCTTGCGATACTACCGATTGATGAGAGACCTGTTCTGTTTTGCCTAGATTTTGGGTCTCTGAGATGTGAATGTCGCACCTTCAACAAGTCCCGTTGTAGTTTAAATGCAATGCATTTATGATATAGTATCTTGAAATGGAGCTACATTCTCAAATGTTAAACACAGTAGTTTATTAAATATTTTTTCTAATTCCGGCATATACAAATTCCTTAACTTAGAATTTGACGTTACTGTTGTTTATAAAAGTCAACAAATAGCTAAATTTTTAAATTCAGTTGAGTTACCGCAATAATTTTGCTTATGTTACCGAAAACCGTAACTCACGCTACAATAGTTTTTTTGCTTTAGAACAAAGAAAAACTGGATATTACTTATATTTAACTTGAATTATGAATTAGGATGCTAAAAATTGAAGAGAATAAAAAATTTGGAAGTTTTTAATGCTTTATTAGATCCCTAATATTACTTTTACCTATTTTTTCGTAACTCACGCTACATGATATAAGCGTTCAGTTTTAATCATGAATATAAATGTGATAAAATAAATTTAAACACTTAATTTCATTTTTATTCTAAAGTTTATGAGTATATTTAACAAAAAAATTGTAAAAACAAATAAATTATTTTTTTAATTTGCAAAATTAAACATATCTTTTTCATTACAAGATTAAACTTTAAAACAAGCAGTTCTGAAATATTGACTTTTAGATGCTGAGATTCCGATAAAAATTAACTTACACAAAATTTAAACTATGGAAGCACAAATAGATCAATACTGCATAGTTATTCACAAAAATAATTAGAAAATTTTATTTTTTTATTTTTAATGATCATGTCCCTGTTCATATGGAATAGCCCGTAGCTTTTTAAAGCATTTTTAGATGTACGATTTGAATCTTGATAAACTAAAATAAAAATGAATTGTGAATAGACATTGAAGTTACAAATGGGTGTTCTCTCCAATAAATTTTTTTAAAAATTGACCCTAAAAACAGGGTTTAACTTGTTTTTGGTACACTAATTTTGGATACGTCCCTGATTGCGACGAATTTCAAAATCAAAAAAAGATACTGACCATTGGTTTACTGTCCCCGTGGAAGACTTCTCTGACAAACATTGCCCCCAGTGCGAAGCCGATGACTTCGTTAGTGTCGGACACGCAGTACCTCCACTGGCTCTCGTAGCCCTCGGAGCCCATGAGGGCTTTGCGGAGGATCTTGGAGGCATCCCGGAACGGCTTCGACAAGCGAGACACCAGGCTTTGGATTAAGGACCACGCCAAATAGTTGCTGATGACGCTGAGGAAGAAAGCAGGCAATCAGCTTACTTTTTAATTGACGAAACACTACAAGTTATTTTATACCTTTATTCTTTAAACAGCTTCTTTTATGCATCCCAAATTATATTTATAAGCATTTTGTGAAAGTGTAATTAAAAATACCAATTACCAGCTATCATCAGTTTTATACATCTAAATATAAACGTTTATTTATTAAAGATATTTTTTTTAAAAATTGAAAAAATGCTATTATTTAAACATATTTATTATGTTTTCTTTAATTTGCTTAATAAAATTTGTTTAAAATTGTTTATAAAAATTTTATTATTTTACTGTATTTCAATCTAACAGAAAAAAAAATTCATGTATTTCAGTCATGAATCAGAGCTACTTTAGAAATGAGGATTGAAATACTTCATTGGAGTTTTTGTTCTGTATTATTCTACACATCAGTGTTGCATAGAAGGAAAATTGTTGGTTTAAAGTAGTCATTGAAGAAAATTTACACATTGGAAATTATTCTTATCAGTTATTTGTTATCAGTATATTTGAGTGACTGCTTCAGATAAGTTATTGAAGAAATTTTAAAGTTCTCAATAAACTATATCCATTGCTTTTGTTGGAAAAATATAAACCATTTGTAGTTTGAAATTTAATGAATTTGACGAAAACAGAAAAATAGTACGTCTTATAATATTCCTGTGAAAAAAACTTATAGAATCTTTGGATAGATGGCAGCACCACTAGTCAAAAGGATAACAGCCTTTCTTTTATTCCATTTCATCGCACCCTTCCTTGTTTCCTCCACAAAAACTACCTTCTCCCTTCCCGTCGACGTCGTATTCTATAACGTATCCAGAAAAAAAAAATAGGGCGATTACAGATATTTCGGGGGAATATGGGTTAGGTTTAGACCTATTATTATTGAAAAAAATATTTGTTTGCCTCCACTTTTTTGTTTGGGAATTAATTTATTTCACTGCTTAAAAAACTTACACTGCTTAAAAGCTTACTTTACTGCTTAACTTTTTCTATAAAAAAGACAAAGGGTCTACTTATTGATCCCCAAAACAAAATACCACCCAAAAGGAATGGATCAAATTTCTCTTTAAAAGGGGAGAAACTCCTCTGAGAAAAGGACTGTTTACTTGTAGAAAGTAATTAGTCTTCTATACAATTGTATAGACTTTTGCCCGACATCATCAGGTCGGGCAAATGAACTGATCCCCCTGACTTTACAGCCCCCGTAGATAGAGGAGGATTTATTTGATTTTTATTTGAAATTTGCCTCTTTAAAGTAGTGTTTCAGCTCATTTTGAGGTCCTTTGGGTTACATTCAAAAAGAACAGTTCCTTGTAAAGCATAGAATTTTCTAGGGGGAAAAAAGTTATAAATAAGCGTAAAATTTTCAAGGGGGGGGGGCGGAGATCCTCCACCAGTAAAAATTTTTGAAAATTCCCCAATCCAAGGGAGATCAAGGGAAGATCAAGGGAACCCCCAATCCAAGGGAGACAAATTGTATAACAGACATCAAAGGTCAGGGGGGGGATTGGGGGTTCTCCCCCAGAAAATTTTGAAATTAGACCCTCAAAAGTAGTGCTTTAACTGCTTTTGGGATGTTTTGAGTTAAATCTGTTGCTCCTTGTGGAAGTTACAAAATTTTCCAGGGACTCGCAGCAATTTTTCACTTAAGAGTGGAAACCTTGGGGGGGGGGCAATTGCCCCCCCCTGCCCCCCCTAAATGACGCCATTTTCATAGTAATTTTTTTCACTTATTATTCTGATGATTAGAGAGTTTGATTGATTGAAACCCAAAATAGCATCATAATTTTTTATTTTCAATTTCATGTTGTCCATTAAAAAGTAAGCGTTTTTAATAGAAATTTTGTCTCTGTATATGTAGTTTATGCTATTTCCGTATTTCACTCCTCCTAAAAAAAGTCAAGGAGTATATTTACTCCTCCAAAAAAATCCTGATAATAACATTGCTACCACCCAAATATCGGCTATAACTGAAACCCCGATTTCAACTAATAATGCACTCACATCTTTCCTTTGGGCGTGGACAGGTACTGCGTGACGAGCTCTGACATCTTCCTGATGAACTCTGGGGCGTAGATGATGATCTCCTGCGAGGAGGTGATCTCGCGGTCCACCTGCTTGAAAGCGGAATTGAAGTACTGCGTCCACTCGATGACCGGGGCCAGCTCCCGCAGCTCGCTGATCGTCTTCTTGTGGTAGAGCTCCTCGTCGTCCCGTCGCTCGTCCGCAGGGATCGTTATCTGAAACATTCATTCACATGGTTATACTGTGGTTTCCACTGTCTTAGACATAATAAAATGTGCTTTTATTTTTCGGTAAATAAAACGTTGTATTTAAATATGCCCAAAGAACTACTCCTCTATGACCCATAGTTTTTGAGAAAATTGCGACACATAAAGGTATGATGCCACATCCGGCTTATGCTAAAAAAAAAGTATTATGGAAAAATAAAGATTGCTATGTTGATATGTTTGACACAGACTTACGCAGGACGTCAAAATATCCACTTCGCATGCATTGCGTGTGAGCGCCGTGGAATGAAATAAATACACTTTTTTTTAAGTTCTTCGGGCATTTGCTATCTACCCTCGACCCTCCTAAGGATTCTTTCTGTACAGAGTTTGGGCCGATTTGTTGAAACACCCTGTTTTAAACAGTGTAAAATATGTAATTCAAATAACGTGGAAAATTTGAAAGATTTCAGAATTGTTTCGAAGAACACTGAAAACAATTATTTTTATAATCATTAAATAGAAAACTATTCGAGATAAATATCACTCGATACTTAAATTCTCAACCGAGAAACTTCGATACGGTAGCGAAGTAAACGGTTTTAGACAAGTAAAGGTGATCTTATTGAGTTAGTGTGCTTTTATGAAATAGAAAACACTTGTTCTGTGGAAATCAGCTTGAAATCGCTCGTTCCTGGATCTCTCGTACAGATACATTGACTGAAATGGGTAAATGAAGTATTATTTCTTAATCTAGTTTGAGATCCAAATAAACTCTATAAGCTCCATTTTATCAATCATCAAATACATTTTCAGTTCACCTTTAAAAAATTAACGATCAAACGCTGAGTTTAAATTAGAGTAGAATTAAGTCCTCATCAGGCATTTAAATACCCAAAGTTGTCAATTCAAAAATGCAAAATTATATGCAACGTGTTTTCCATAGACCATAGACAGATTCATGCAAAAATATGATGCAAAAGAGAAGAAAATAAGAAAATCACAGGAACAAAAACGAGTGAAGGAAACAGTGGCAACCTTGTGATTGACAGAAAAAAAAGATAAAATAAAAACTGAGAACGGTGAAAACACTTAAAAAACGACGTGCTGTGGATTCGAGTTCAATTATGAATATACCTTGGATTTTGGTATTCCTTTCAACTGGGCGAAGTCAAAAACTTTACTTTTTCTCCTTTGTGAAAACTGGAAAACAAAACGTTAAGGGACTAACTTGAGAACGGTCAGAGCACATTTGGAATCATAGTAAAATGGAATTGATCTTTGTTTTTTTTTAAATCACAAGGTCTATGTTGTCTCCAAAATTTAAGATATTGCATTAAACCCATTATATTAAATAACTATTTGTAAGATAAAGTTTCGAATTTTAGCTTTAATTAATTAAAACTATAAATTAATGCCTCTAAAGCTAAATAAATCTTTTAGTTGAATTAGTATATTTTCCAAACAGTTTAAATTGTTTTATTTCAATATTAAACATAAGAAACTGGAAAATTTATATATATTTAAGGCGTAAAAGGAAAATAAATAGTTATTAAAATAGAATGTAATATAGTAGTAGTAAGTGGCGCGCTATGCGGGACAAATACGGGACGCCCCACTTTACATAGGATCTTGGACGGAAAGGTTTAATGAGTGTTGTCAGAGGTGGTGTATGACGTTAGGGGACCAATGGTGTAGAAGGGGGAGGGGCTCGACCCCCCTGGGGGGGTGCTAGAGCTGAGTTTTAAAAATGCTCGTGCAGCCATCTAGGGCGAGGATTAGAATTATTTGTTGAGAAGTATTTAATTTTTTTTTTAAAGAGAATATTTATTTTATTTTTTCTAGACTGGTATTCGAACCTGCGACCTAGAAAAAAGTATCATAGCCTACCGATTTACACGGTGCGTGCTCTATCCGTTAGACAATGAATACTTGGACGTTAGAGTGTAAAATATGATACCAAGAAAATACTTTCCGGTTATTTTAATTTTATTATATTTTAAAATTTTTAGTTTTACTTGTGGACTTTAACTTTTTTCACAGATTTAAGTTAGTTATTTTTAGGGGAAATATTCATAGAGGGCGTTATTATACGGGGCGCTGAATTTATTATTTTTAATTTTGAGGATAGTAACGTTCAATAGCGAAATAATTAACCAATCATATTGCAGGATAATTACGTGACCTGGTGATTAACCAATCAGAGCCTCTAGATTTTCTGAAGTAGTTATTCATAGAGGGCGTTGTTATAGAGGGCGCCGAATTATTTTTTAATTTTTTGTGGATGGCAATAATAATAATAAATAATAATAAAAATAATAATAATAATAAAAACTTAATTTAATAATAAATTTGTTTAAGAAAAAATTATTTTAAAATTTGATTTTCTAACTTACTAAAACAGGACGATCACTTTTATGGGTTGTTTAATAAATCCAAAGTAGATTTAGTTTTTCTTTACATGCTTTACTTCATTTTATATTAAAATTTTTATGTTGCATTTCTTAATGATTCCAATTAGGTATCAAATTTATTAGATTTCTAAATTAATCTTACTGGCCTCTCATTTTCAAGCATCAGATTTATTAATGTTAGCTAGCTTTCCAATACTTGAAAAATCAATTTAATATCCTATCTATAAAATACCAACCTACCATTTTGAACAACATATTGCCATATTTCAGTTTTGCTATTTTTATTCAAACTTAGCATGATCTTCAGAATATAATTTGCACTCTAAACATTTATTTAAGTTTTGTGCTAGTGTTCTTATAACTTCCTGTTTTAGCCTAACATTTACAAAAAATTTCAATCATGCTTTACAAACCTATCATTTTTATTACAGTTTTTTTTTTTTTTCATCTTTGTAATATTTTTCAAAATATTAATTCAGTTAACCTCAATTATTTATTTTTTAATCAACCTATCTCAAATATTTTAGTTTTCAAAACCAATTCAGTTTTGGATTTTCATACTTGTTATCTGCTTAATTCCAACATTTATTTAAGTTTTGATTTTTTATTGCTATTTCAAACTTACCACATAACTATCAAACATTGCAAGCAATAATTTCATTAACCAACCACATCTCTTATTTTAAGTTCAAACTAATCACATTAAAAATTTTTTCAAAAATATAAACCAATTCAGTGAGCTCACATTCAGTTAGCCTTAAACATTATTTAATCAACCCCATTTCAAACATTTCAGTTTTCAAACCATTTCAATTTTTTTTTTTTATTTTCATACCTATTATCAGCTTCTAATTCCAGCATTTATTTAAGTTTTTTATTCTTTTCTCAACATTATTGCAATTTCAATCTTTTCACGGGCTATCAATCACATTTTTCTTATTTTCAAATTAATCATAAATTTTCTGTGCTAAAATAGTTTATTACGCATGAACCACCAAATGGCATTTTACATATGGCATTTTTTCAATTCTTATAACCACACGGACCTTTTGGCAGGAGATTTCAAGAACTTTTTTAAAAATATTTCACACTATTAGAATCTGTAAAGAAGTGCTGTGAAATCAGTTAATTAAGTTAATTAATGAAATCAGTTTAGTAACACTGTAGGCGATTAGTCAATGTTATTTCAACATGAATGAATCAAGATCTTATCAAGATCTTAAGAATGATTGCAATGTTTACCATTTCTTGGAAACAATGTGATTAAAACTAGATGAATCCTGTTAAAATAGCATGTGACCTATGCTATAACCTGAACGCAATACGAATGAATCATTAGGTTTCTGCTTGTTGGACACTTTTTGGTTAAGAAGCGGTGTTTAACCAATAATTAAAATTTTAAATACTCCATCTATTTATTTTACTAACAGTGATTTAAGTATTTCTGGATAATTTTTTATTACTCTCCTAAATATTTTAAGTATCTTATTATTCTATAAAATTCCTTTTTTTATTAGAGAGCAAAAATAAAACTGATATTTATTTTTCTGTTTTTAAAATTTCAAACCATTGGATATTCAAATGAATTCTCTTGAAACAATTTCTTTGTTAAACAAAATTCAATTATTTGATTGCTTACCCCATTCCCCTTGTGAAATAATCAAAGATTAAGGAACTTTAAAAACATTTATTATAAGTTATTATCAAATAATTTTTATACAAAAATGAGACACAACAACTTTTTCTAGTTCATAACATAAAAATGAGACAACAGCTTTTTCAAGTTGTTCATAACATTTAACAGCTAGTGGTTAAAAAAGTTACAAAAAATCAAAACAAGGCTTAATAGGGTAAAAACACCTTCTCTCTTAACTGTATTAATTCTCTACACATTGGACATTTTACAAGTTCCTCCGAACACACTGAACAAACACAAACATGATTACATGGTTTCAATAAAATACAAATTCTTTTATCAACACAAACAATACATGATAATTTGGAATTATTAATATCTTTTTCACTGATAAAATGACGTATTTCGTTGAGAGATAATTTTTTGGGTGAATGTTCAAGTACTACTTGATCAACTATATATTTATCAAATAATTCATAAGCGTCTTTAATAGTAATTTCATAGGATATGTCTTCATAAATTTCTTTAAAATGTGAATATTTTTTAGGTATTTTTTGGATTAAAACTTTATTAACTAAGTGACTTGGAAAAGAGTCTAGAGCTCTTTTTACTATTTTTTCATGAATTTGAATAGTTTGGTTTTCTTTAAGCATTTTTGTTATATCTTCAGTAATTTCTTCTAAACTCGAATAGTATTGTTTTTGTTTCTTAGATACTACTTCATCGACTTGTTCTTTTGGGAAAACTTTACAAGCTTTTCGAATAATTTCTCTGTGAATGAATCTCTGTGAAGCACTACTTTGGGTTTCATGCTCAGGAAATTTACCAATTTTTTTCATATAAAGGAGAAAACCACATGTTGGAAAAAACTTTTCATGTTCAATCCATGGATTACTTTCAATCTTCCAATTGATCAATGATCCTCCACAAACATAACATTGAACCATATCAGCAACGCCAACATAATATAAGGCACATTCGGCTAACGCACGTGGAGTCAAATTTTTTAAGGGCCAGTCCTTAAAAGAAATTAAACGTTTTGTCACCTCGGCCATTCGTGGAAACTTAGGTGTGAAGGGGTATTTTTTGTTCACCTTTTCACAAGACATTTCTTTATAGACTGATTTGATAAAGAGGTAGTTTGGGGATGTTCTCAAATGTTCCAATATTAATCTTTGACCCTTACGCCATTGGTTTATGGCAATTTGACAAAATACACATTGAACATTATCACTATTTTGAAAATAGAAAACCCCAGCTTCTGCTAAATCACGCGGTTTAACATAACATATTGGCCATTTTTAAGAAAAGGATTTAACTCTATGTATTACAAATTTAAGGTTTTTCTCAAATTCAATACTTTAAGAGTTGAAGAAAACTTTCTAGGTTTGCCTAGAGAATCAGGTGATTATGGAAAATTTCACAGGAAAATTTGTATTTTTAATGAATTCACTTTCCAACTATAATTGAGTTTCAGCATTCTTTTTGGATAAATGATTTCAGCGAATAACAAATATTTATAAATAGATACAAACATTTAGCATAAATTGTTTCTTGAACTCTTACCTCATTACAACTTCTTGAAAGAAAATGAATAAGAGGTAACAGGAGCTTATCGGAATGTAAGCATGTTCCAACGGGTTAGCAACTAATCAGCAGTTAAATCTTATCGAATGCAGATCTTTGTAATATTAACACATCAAGTTGCGCTGAATAAAACCCAAACATGCACATGTTACACACAATGTTTTCCAAAATTCAAACCAAAATGGAAGTTTTAGTTAAATTTAGTGCTTTTTAAGAAACCAACTTTGTTTCAGTAAAATTACAATTTAGAAATTAATATTACAAAAAGAATATGCTTTTACCATTTTATTGATCAATCAAAAAAATAAATCGGTTTAAAGTTGTGTGTTTTTGCATTGCAGAACCCTATATTTGTGCAAAATTGCAAGTTCAATTTAATTGCATGAGTGGAATTTTTCTCAATATTTTTGGAAAAATCAACTTTCGGCCATTGTAATCAAAATTATTTTCTGGTAGCTAATGGTAATAAGACACTATTTAGAAAATTAGTATTAACCACACATTTTTTTTTCTTTTTCTGGATAGAAAATGTTTTCAAATATAACGGATTAAAGTTTTTATAAGAACAAAAATTTAAAAATTTCTACAGAATTAATGATTTTTACATAATTCAAAGCTTTCAAGACATTGCTCTGAACAAATTCTACAGAGCGTTTTGAAGAAAATGAAGCCGTTTCGATAATACAAAGAGTTTACATATAAATTAAAAACTACCATGTGCAATTGTGCATGGCTAAAAGCTTTGTAAATATTTTTCTCATGAATTCAAAATGTTAAACTCGATCCCACTCATCTCTCATATAAAAGCCCACGTCACTCACTGACTCACTGACTCACTGACTCACTGATTCTGGAACGCTCGCACACTATGATGCCATCTCGCAATAATAATCATAATCATCAGAAAAATATAAAAGCCCACGTCACTCACTGACTCGATGCCATCTCGCAATAATCAGAAAAATAAATAAATAAAAGTAATTAAAATTTTAAAATAATATAGAGCATTCGCACATGACGTCACAGGCTGTGACGTCAGAGGCTTGGATGACAGACAGTATGATGGAAAACTATAGGATGCACATCGTTTATTTGTTTACTTTTGATGTGAATTTTGAAAAATAAGGATGTTTTATGTTTTTCTCCAAAGTTTACTTTAAAGTAACCTTTATTTACTCTAAAATAGCATCTCTGCATACTATAAGTCATTCAATAATACTACATTTTATATTTAGCAGTGTTCTAATTGCTGAAACCATTTCTGCCAGTGTTCTAATTGCAAGTACCATTCGCAATGCTACTAACATATTTTAAAATTCTTAATTATTTATTAATTATTCAATTTTTAGTTTCAGTAGCATATTATAAGTATTTTACAGATGTATCGGACTCGCATATTGTTCTAACAAATGTAAACAAAAACATGTCACCTCGTAATAAGTCTTTTTCTAAATTTAGCTTACCACTAAAACACAAAAACATATGCACTTACCTTCAATAACTATTAATCTTTCGTTCCGATCTTTAACCGAGCCTAAAGAATCTTTTTAAATGAACTTTTCTTATAAAAACTAAATGCAGCGCGTATTCTCTATGGGAGCCTAATGTTAAAGAAAAGTTGTCTATCCTCCAAGCCAGCTTGATCACGTGATCGGAGACACGTGATTGAAAATGCTCTATAATAGCTTTTAAATAAATATCTTTCAAGAAAGTTGGTTTACTTAATAAAGGTTAAAAAGTTACTTTTAGGGAAGTTGGTTTCTAATTCAACAATAATAAATTATTAAAGTTAAACTTCTTATTTAATGTATAATTAATAGGAACTTGAAGTAGTAACGAGCGAAGCTCGCATAAAAGGCTAGCCTAGCTGTAAGACCCGGCTTTGCCGGGTCGTAACAGCTAGTGATGAATAAATTGATAAGGTTGAAACACTAATTCAAACATATTTTCTCATTTATGCCATTACATTTCATACTGCTTGATCTTTTCTGGATCACATTTTTTGGTACTTAGTGAATTTTAAGATATGCGTGACAAAAAAAAATATATTGCTACAATTTCTTTTATTCACATTTTTCTCATGGATTTAACTTTTTACCCAATTTTTCTCTGTGCTGTTACATTTGCAACACTTGGCAGTATTAGAGTAGATATTTCCATAATTTTTTGTAAAGTTGCTTACTTGGCCTATCTCTTTGGTTGTTCTTTTGTGTAAAATTATATGAAAATTGACTTGTGTGAACAAGTACTTGATTGAATTTCAAGGAAAAAGAATCCTAACTATAGCTTAACATTTTTGGGATAACGTTCAATTCATTGTGAAAAAGATATATCTCCAAACAACATATTACAAGAAAAAATAACATTTTCGTTATCTTTTTACAATAATGTTAAAAATAATTACAAATTTTTCTTTAAAAGTTAATACAATTATCCAAAATTTATTTTAAATTTCGCAATAAAACTTTTTTCATTTGTGTTCAATACTCCAACATTCTGCAGTTGTTGAATACTTTTTCTTACATGCTAAAAATTTTTAAACTTATGTGTTTAGTTTTTATTTTAATTTTAATGTAAATTTTATTTTTATGTTAAATATTTTTGAGTGTTGAAAATTTTTTAAAACTTTAATATTATTTTCTAAAGTTACTTTTTTAAATATTTTTTTAATGTTGATTTTTATGTTAATTGCTGTTGAACATGCTAGTTTAAATTTTAATGTAAAATATTTTTAAACTTAACTTTTTTTTTTTGAAAACAAAAATTAAATGTTGAACTTTTTTGCAACAAAAGACAAACTTTTTGTTTTTTAGTGAATTTATTTTAAATTTCCCAATAAACTTTTCATAATGTGTGTTTACTACACTCCAACTATTTTACAGTTGTTGAATACTTTTTCTTACATACGAAATAATTTTAAACTTTTGTGTTAAGTTTTTATTGTTGACCAACTACAGGCAAGGGTATTCTTCTAAGCCTTGTTGTTATTATCTTTGCTTTTAACTTTAGTTATTGTAGAAAATATTTTTTAAAAATTTAATTGTAAAAATATTTTTACTAACTTTTTGGAATATTTTTACTTTAATGTTAAATATTTTAAACTAGCTTTTAAATATTTTTTAAATGTTGAACTTTTTTTATTTGTTGAACATTTATTTTTTGCACTTTTCATGTTGAATAAAATTTTGTAATGTTGATTTTTTATTTTATAAGTAGAATATTTTTTAGTAATGTAATGAATATTTTTAAACAACTTAAGTAAAAAATATTTTATTTAACTTGTTTTTAATTTTTTTTTTTATTTTACTGTTAAATGTTTTTTTTTATTCAATATTTTTACATGTTAAGCTTTAATATAGGTTAATTGTTATCATATTTCTATTATTTTAGTTTTAAGTGTTTTGAATGCATTGAAAATCCTAATGGTGGAAAAAGCAAATACATTGGTCTTTCAAACCCCCTCTCATTCTAATACACTCTCCCTTTCTGATCATATTCCTTGTTGATATTTCTAAGCCTAATGGAAATCTTCAGATAAAAATAGTTGTTTTGTTTATCCTTATGAACAGATGTTGAGAATTACAACTCAAATTTTACTAAAAAAAGCCCAAAAAGTATTGAAAATCGTTATTCTTATGGATTTTTTCCAAGTTAGTTGTAGAAAAGTTAGTTCTAAAAGGCCCCACTCTGCCAAAATGTGTGAGAAATCTTTGGTTAATGATAAAGTCAAACAAACAAATATCGTATAAAATGCTATCAGAAAGTGCTTCCTCACCACAATTGTATTTTTACATTGCAAAATGTCCTCTTATGTTTCTATAATGTGAAGGCGCTACAATGGTTATTTTTTCATTCAATCCCAGAAAAAATTTAAAGAGAGAGCAAATTACTTACTTTGCATTCAATGCAAATGTGAGCAATTCGTTTCATTCGGTGTTGATTGTCTTAGGTTTATTGATTCTATTGAATTTCTGGTACCCTAACTTAATAGATTATTTCCAAACCTTAACTCCTGATTAAAACAATCATTACTAAAACTTTTGTTGGAGATAAGAACATGCAAGCATGGGGAAATATTTTTGAAACTAAATCAGCTAGAGGAAGAAAATTTCCATAGGTTAAGAATCAACTTAAAAAATAATGTGATTCAGAAAATGAAATGCGATAAAGTGTGGCTAGTTTGAATCAGTGTTTCAATCTTATCAACTTGTTAATCATGAGTAAAATAGAAATTATTTACAAAGCTTTTTAGCCACACTTTATCAAATTTCACTTTCTGAATCACATTATTTTTTAAGTTGATTCTTAACTTATGGAAATTTTCTTCCTCTAGCTGATTTAGTTTCAAAAATATTTCCCCATGCTTGCATGTTCTTATCTCCAACAAAAGTTTTAGTAATGATTGTTTTAATCAGGAGTTAAGGTTTGGAAATAATCTATTAAGTTAGGGTACCAGAAATTCAATAGAATCAATAAACCTAAGACAATCAACACCGAATGAAACGAATTGCTCACATTTGCATTGAATGCAAAGTAAATAATTTGCTCTCTCTTTAAATTTTTTCTGGGATTGAATGAAAAAATAACCATTGTAGCGCCTTCACATTATAGAAACATAAGAGGACATTTTGCAATGTAAAAATACAATTGTGGTGAGGAAGCACTTTCTGATAGCATTTTATACGATATTTGTTTGTTTGACTTTATCATTAACCAAAGATTTCTCACACATTTTGGGGGGGCCTTTTAGAACTAACTTTTCTACAACTAACTTGGAAAAAATCCATAAGAATAACGATTTTCAATACTTTTTGGGCTTTTTTTAGTAAAATTTGAGTTGTAATTCTCAACATCTGTTCATAAGGATAAACAAAACAACTATTTTTATCTGAAGATTTCCATTAGGCTTAGAAATATCAACAAGGAATATGATCAGAAAGGGAGAGTGTATTAGAATGAGAGGGGGTTTGAAAGACCAATGTATTTGCTTTTTCCACCATTAGGATTTTCAATGCATTCAAAACACTTAAAACTAAAATAATAGAAATATGATAACAATTAACCTATATTAAAGCTTAACATGTAAAAATATTGAATAAAAAAAAACATTTAACAGTAAAATAAAAAAAAAAAAAAAATTAAAAACAAGTTAAATAAAATATTTTTTACTTAAGTTGTTTAAAAATATTCATTACATTACTAAAAAATATTCTACTTATAAAATAAAAAATCAACATTACAAAATTTTATTCAACATGAAAAGTGCAAAAAATAAATGTTCAACAAATAAAAAAAGTTCAACATTTAAAAAATATTTAAAAGCTAGTTTAAAATATTTAACATTAAAGTAAAAATATTCCAAAAAGTTAGTAAAAATATTTTTACAATTAAATTTTTAAAAAATATTTTCTACAATAACTAAAGTTAAAAGCAAAGATAATAACAACAAGGCTTAGAAGAATAACCTTGCCTGTAGTTGGTCAACAATAAAAACTTAACACAAAAGTTTAAAATTATTTCGTATGTAAGAAAAAGTATTCAACAACTGTAAAATAGTTGGAGTGTAGTAAACACACATTATGAAAAGTTTATTGGGAAATTTAAAATAAATTCACTAAAAAACAAAAAGTTTGTCTTTTGTTGCAAAAAAGTTCAACATTTAATTTTTGTTTTCAAAAAAAAAAAGTTAAGTTTAAAAATATTTTACATTAAAATTTAAACTAGCATGTTCAACAGCAATTAACATAAAAATCAACATTAAAAAAATATTTAAAAAAGTAACTTTAGAAAATAATATTAAAGTTTTAAAAAATTTTCAACACTCAAAAATATTTAACATAAAAATAAAATTTACATTAAAATTAAAATAAAAACTAAACACATAAGTTTAAAAATTTTTAGCATGTAAGAAAAAGTATTCAACAACTGCAGAATGTTGGAGTATTGAACACAAATGAAAAAAGTTTTATTGCGAAATTTAAAATAAATTTTGGATAATTGTATTAACTTTTAAAGAAAAATTTGTAATTATTTTTAACATTATTGTAAAAAGATAACGAAAATGTTATTTTTTCTTGTAATATGTTGTTTGGAGATATATCTTTTTCACAATGAATTGAACGTTATCCCAAAAATGTTAAGCTATAGTTAGGATTCTTTTTCCTTGAAATTCAATCAAGTACTTGTTCACACAAGTCAATTTTCATATAATTTTACACAAAAGAACAACCAAAGAGATAGGCCAAGTAAGCAACTTTACAAAAAATTATGGAAATATCTACTCTAATACTGCCAAGTGTTGCAAATGTAACAGCACAGAGAAAAATTGGGTAAAAAGTTAAATCCATGAGAAAAATGTGAATAAAAGAAATTGTAGCAATATATTTTTTTTTGTCACGCATATCTTAAAATTCACTAAGTACCAAAAAATGTGATCCAGAAAAGATCAAGCAGTATGAAATGTAATGGCATAAATGAGAAAATATGTTTGAATTAGTGTTTCAACCTTATCAATTTATTCATCATGAGTGGGATCGAGTTTAACATTTTGAATTCATGAGAAAAATATTTACAAAGCTTTTAGCCATGCACAATTGCACATGGTAGTTTTTAATTTATATGTAAACTCTTTGTATTATCGAAACGGCTTCATTTTCTTCAAAACGCTCTGTAGAATTTGTTCAGAGCAATGTCTTGAAAGCTTTGAATTATGTAAAAATCATTAATTCTGTAGAAATTTTTAAATTTTTGTTCTTATAAAAACTTTAATCCGTTATATTTGAAAACATTTTCTATCCAGAAAAAGAAAAAAAAATGTGTGGTTAATACTAATTTTCTAAATAGTGTCTTATTACCATTAGCTACCAGAAAATAATTTTGATTACAATGGCCGAAAGTTGATTTTTCCAAAAATATTGAGAAAAATTCCACTCATGCAATTAAATTGAACTTGCAATTTTGCACAAATATAGGGTTCTGCAATGCAAAAACACACAACTTTAAACCGATTTATTTTTTTGATTGATCAATAAAATGGTAAAAGCATATTCTTTTTGTAATATTAATTTCTAAATTGTAATTTTACTGAAACAAAGTTGGTTTCTTAAAAAGCACTAAATTTAACTAAAACTTCCATTTTGGTTTGAATTTTGGAAAACATTGTGTGTAACATGTGCATGTTTGGGTTTTATTCAGCGCAACTTGATGTGTTAATATTACAAAGATCTGCATTCGATAAGATTTAACTGCTGATTAGTTGCTAACCCGTTGGAACATGCTTACATTCCGATAAGCTCCTGTTACCTCTTATTCATTTTCTTTCAAGAAGTTGTAATGAGGTAAGAGTTCAAGAAACAATTTATGCTAAATGTTTGTATCTATTTATAAATATTTGTTATTCGCTGAAATCATTTATCCAAAAAGAATGCTGAAACTCAATTATAGTTGGAAAGTGAATTCATTAAAAATACAAATTTTCCTGTGAAATTTTCCATAATCACCTGATTCTCTAGGCAAACCTAGAAAGTTTTCTTCAACTCTTAAAGTATTGAATTTGAGAAAAACCTTAAATTTGTAATACATAGAGTTAAATCCTTTTCTTAAAAATGGCCAATATGTTATGTTAAACCGCGTGATTTAGCAGAAGCTGGGGTTTTCTATTTTCAAAATAGTGATAATGTTCAATGTGTATTTTGTCAAATTGCCATAAACCAATGGCGTAAGGGTCAAAGATTAATATTGGAACATTTGAGAACATCCCCAAACTACCTCTTTATCAAATCAGTCTATAAAGAAATGTCTTGTGAAAAGGTGAACAAAAAATACCCCTTCACACCTAAGTTTCCACGAATGGCCGAGGTGACAAAACGTTTAATTTCTTTTAAGGACTGGCCCTTAAAAAATTTGACTCCACGTGCGTTAGCCGAATGTGCCTTATATTATGTTGGCGTTGCTGATATGGTTCAATGTTATGTTTGTGGAGGATCATTGATCAATTGGAAGATTGAAAGTAATCCATGGATTGAACATGAAAAGTTTTTTCCAACATGTGGTTTTCTCCTTTATATGAAAAAAATTGGTAAATTTCCTGAGCATGAAACCCAAAGTAGTGCTTCACAGAGATTCATTCACAGAGAAATTATTCGAAAAGCTTGTAAAGTTTTCCCAAAAGAACAAGTCGATGAAGTAGTATCTAAGAAACAAAAACAATACTATTCGAGTTTAGAAGAAATTACTGAAGATATAACAAAAATGCTTAAAGAAAACCAAACTATTCAAATTCATGAAAAAATAGTAAAAAGAGCTCTAGACTCTTTTCCAAGTCACTTAGTTAATAAAGTTTTAATCCAAAAAATACCTAAAAAATATTCACATTTTAAAGAAATTTATGAAGACATATCCTATGAAATTACTATTAAAGACGCTTATGAATTATTTGATAAATATATAGTTGATCAAGTAGTACTTGAACATTCACCCAAAAAATTATCTCTCAACGAAATACGTCATTTTATCAGTGAAAAAGATATTAATAATTCCAAATTATCATGTATTGTTTGTGTTGATAAAAGAATTTGTATTTTATTGAAACCATGTAATCATGTTTGTGTTTGTTCAGTGTGTTCGGAGGAACTTGTAAAATGTCCAATGTGTAGAGAATTAATACAGTTAAGAGAGAAGGTGTTTTTACCCTATTAAGCCTTGTTTTGATTTTTTGTAACTTTTTTAACCACTAGCTGTTAAATGTTATGAACAACTTGAAAAAGCTGTTGTCTCATTTTTATGTTATGAACTAGAAAAAGTTGTTGTGTCTCATTTTTGTATAAAAATTATTTGATAATAACTTATAATAAATGTTTTTAAAGTTCCTTAATCTTTGATTATTTCACAAGGGGAATGGGGTAAGCAATCAAATAATTGAATTTTGTTTAACAAAGAAATTGTTTCAAGAGAATTCATTTGAATATCCAATGGTTTGAAATTTTAAAAACAGAAAAATAAATATCAGTTTTATTTTTGCTCTCTAATAAAAAAAGGAATTTTATAGAATAATAAGATACTTAAAATATTTAGGAGAGTAATAAAAAATTATCCAGAAATACTTAAATCACTGTTAGTAAAATAAATAGATGGAGTATTTAAAATTTTAATTATTGGTTAAACACCGCTTCTTAACCAAAAAGTGTCCAACAAGCAGAAACCTAATGATTCATTCGTATTGCGTTCAGGTTATAGCATAGGTCACATGCTATTTTAACAGGATTCATCTAGTTTTAATCACATTGTTTCCAAGAAATGGTAAACATTGCAATCATTCTTAAGATCTTGATAAGATCTTGATTCATTCATGTTGAAATAACATTGACTAATCGCCTACAGTGTTACTAAACTGATTTCATTAATTAACTTAATTAACTGATTTCACAGCACTTCTTTACAGATTCTAATAGTGTGAAATATTTTTAAAAAAGTTCTTGAAATCTCCTGCCAAAAGGTCCGTGTGGTTATAAGAATTGAAAAAATGCCATATGTAAAATGCCATTTGGTGGTTCATGCGTAATAAACTATTTTAGCACAGAAAATTTATGATTAATTTGAAAATAAGAAAAATGTGATTGATAGCCCGTGAAAAGATTGAAATTGCAATAATGTTGAGAAAAGAATAAAAAACTTAAATAAATGCTGGAATTAGAAGCTGATAATAGGTATGAAAATAAAAAAAAAAAATTGAAATGGTTTGAAAACTGAAATGTTTGAAATGGGGTTGATTAAATAATGTTTAAGGCTAACTGAATGTGAGCTCACTGAATTGGTTTATATTTTTGAAAAAATTTTTAATGTGATTAGTTTGAACTTAAAATAAGAGATGTGGTTGGTTAATGAAATTATTGCTTGCAATGTTTGATAGTTATGTGGTAAGTTTGAAATAGCAATAAAAAATCAAAACTTAAATAAATGTTGGAATTAAGCAGATAACAAGTATGAAAATCCAAAACTGAATTGGTTTTGAAAACTAAAATATTTGAGATAGGTTGATTAAAAAATAAATAATTGAGGTTAACTGAATTAATATTTTGAAAAATATTACAAAGATGAAAAAAAAAAAAAAACTGTAATAAAAATGATAGGTTTGTAAAGCATGATTGAAATTTTTTGTAAATGTTAGGCTAAAACAGGAAGTTATAAGAACACTAGCACAAAACTTAAATAAATGTTTAGAGTGCAAATTATATTCTGAAGATCATGCTAAGTTTGAATAAAAATAGCAAAACTGAAATATGGCAATATGTTGTTCAAAATGGTAGGTTGGTATTTTATAGATAGGATATTAAATTGATTTTTCAAGTATTGGAAAGCTAGCTAACATTAATAAATCTGATGCTTGAAAATGAGAGGCCAGTAAGATTAATTTAGAAATCTAATAAATTTGATACCTAATTGGAATCATTAAGAAATGCAACATAAAAATTTTAATATAAAATGAAGTAAAGCATGTAAAGAAAAACTAAATCTACTTTGGATTTATTAAACAACCCATAAAAGTGATCGTCCTGTTTTAGTAAGTTAGAAAATCAAATTTTAAAATAATTTTTTCTTAAACAAATTTATTATTAAATTAAGTTTTTATTATTATTATTATTTTTATTATTATTTATTATTATTATTGCCATCCACAAAAAATTAAAAAATAATTCGGCGCCCTCTATAACAACGCCCTCTATGAATAACTACTTCAGAAAATCTAGAGGCTCTGATTGGTTAATCACCAGGTCACGTAATTATCCTGCAATATGATTGGTTAATTATTTCGCTATTGAACGTTACTATCCTCAAAATTAAAAATAATAAATTCAGCGCCCCGTATAATAACGCCCTCTATGAATATTTCCCCTAAAAATAACTAACTTAAATCTGTGAAAAAAGTTAAAGTCCACAAGTAAAACTAAAAATTTTAAAATATAATAAAATTAAAATAACCGGAAAGTATTTTCTTGGTATCATATTTTACACTCTAACGTCCAAGTATTCATTGTCTAACGGATAGAGCACGCACCGTGTAAATCGGTAGGCTATGATACTTTTTTCTAGGTCGCAGGTTCGAATACCAGTCTAGAAAAAATAAAATAAATATTCTCTTTAAAAAAAAAATTAAATACTTCTCAACAAATAATTCTAATCCTCGCCCTAGATGGCTGCACGAGCATTTTTAAAACTCAGCTCTAGCACCCCCCCAGGGGGGTCGAGCCCCTCCCCCTTCTACACCATTGGTCCCCTAACGTCATACACCACCTCTGACAACACTCATTAAACCTTTCCGTCCAAGATCCTATGTAAAGTGGGGCGTCCCGTATTTGTCCCGCATAGCGCGCCACTTACTACTTATAGTCTCAATCTACAGTTAATCATCTTAATTTTAGGAAATTTGTTTCATAAATTATTATAAATATATTTCCCCTTATTTAGCCAGTATCTTTAATTCAGTTCCACGAAAACCGATTTTTTTTATTAATATTTATCATTTTACACTGGAATTTGGAATCTTAGAAGGGGGGGCTTCTGGAACTCATTATTTGAGGAAGTAGTTAATAATGTTTAACTTTTATACTGTATTTTTTAACTCTTACCTCAACTAAATTGAAAGACGCGCTATCTGATTTTGAGAAACCAACAAATTAACAGTAGGAGTCTGTGATAAAAAAACCATAAAACTTTCTTACATATTTTTAATGAAAACTACTATTTTTAATGACACAAATCAGATTATTTACTCACAATTAATTCCTATGAAAATAAAAACAGTTGCATAAGAAACGATATTTTATTTATACACAAAAACTTGGAAAAACGTTCTCAATTTTTATTTCTCAGTTAAATACCTATAAAACCTCATGCAGTGAAATTCAACCTAAACCACTGAGTATAAAACGTCTGGACTGACTTTATTATCCAATACTAGACGAAACAAAGCTTGCGCAATGCGTAAGAGCAAGTCTCCCCCGAAAATAAATTAAGTTAAAAGACTTTCTAATTAAATACTTTACGGCTTCTCCAAGCAGCCTCTCCTCTCTGAATCAAGTACCTTATTTCGAGATAAAGAGAGGGAACTAAGAACAAAAATCTCATTTGACTGCTTGGAATACCAGTCTTAATAGACGGTAATTACTGCCGAGTTCTCTGTCTTTGGGACATAAATCTAGAGAATGATCTTGAACAATGGCAGCTTTGCAAAAAGCTTTGGCACTTTGACTTGTTGGTTCAAATCCCCCTGTGTTTGTCTCTGCTTGATGTATTGGACAGAACAAGCATTTTTTTTTTTTGATAACCGTTGTTAGATTAATGAAAATCTGAGAGTCTAATTATCGAAATAAAATGCTACTTAATTGATTGGTGCAATTAAGATTAGGGATGAAACCCTCGTTTAGTAATGTTTATTAAAAACCAGTATATCCGAATTAAAAAGTGCAGAAATCAAATTTATAACAAATTTGTTCTAGAGGCATTAACTAAATGTCTGTGCTAATTAATGCTCTAAGTTTCTATAAACAAAGACTTCAAAACAATCAGGTTTCCCCCTGACTTGAAGTCAGAGCTAAAACAAATACCAAAATGCACTGGTAGAGAAATGCAAAAGGGTACATGACAAAATAGCAAAAATTATATTTTGACCCTAACTTACTTTAGAACTTTACTGACTTTTTTAGTGTGAATCTGGAATCCTATACATACAATAATGAGATAAAGGCAAAATATTATTAAAAACTTGACAGTTCAACATTTTTTGGCCAACGTCTGAAAAATTATGATTCACTGAGAGGAGTTCAGAGCATTACATTTACTCCTTTGCTATTGAAGCGGAAATTGGTCGTTATTGGATATTGTTGGCTTCATACAGAAAACAAAGTGGTAAATCGATGGAAATAGACATCATTTGGAAAACGTTGAGTGAAATTTGCTCAAATTAAAAATACATTGTAGATATTTTCGAGAAATTCACACTAAACTGTTTCCTTTTTATATCGATATAAAAAATAAATATTAGTTTTAAAAAAGTAGTTATCTGTGTATCATTAAAATGTGCAAAGCATTAGATGTGTGATCGTGGAAACGTGGCATCAAAACTGCTGACACTTCAACAAAATTTATGTTTTTATTATTACCTCCACTTAAATTAATACCATGTGCACTTTGTTCAAGGATAAACTGACCTCTAAACTCAAAAACCAGATAACTAGCATATTTCTACAATCTACAATCTACACACTTACACATAAATTCGAAAGGGGCAATAACTTAATCATTTTATGGAGTCTACTAATTTATCATTTTTACTCAGGTCCATCTGAATTTGATAAATTTGGGCAGAATAAGATGGATAATGAAATAGTTCTTCGGGGAATATAATGTATGTAGTAGTGTACAGAAAAGCATCGGATTATTCCAGGATTCCTGTTGTTGGAAAAAAAATTCCTAATTTGCAGTCCCTATATGCCTCTGCCATGAATATTTTCTGTTTCCGTTTGCAGTAAAAATTAAAAAAAAAAAACTATAATTTCTGCTTCCCCATGATTTTTATCAATTCAAGCCTCGATTAATAGCCAAAAAAGGAATTTCACTTCTCGCCCAATTCAACTCTCCATTCATTGATAGTACCAGTTTCTTCAGCCGCTTATCGCACAGACCTTTCATCGCAGAGCACTTTCGTCAAGTGTTCGCTCATATACCCAAAACAAAGCGTCCTCCACAACACTCTTGCCTATTTTTAGCTCCTCGAAGGAGGGTCGGAGTACTCACATTTGCCAATTTGGTTTCAAAATCGATGACATCTTCCATCTGGGCACGCGTGGAATTTTCCTCCCCGCCGAGTAGGACCCCGACACGGGTCATGTAGGACAAGTAGGCATTCAGCACCTGAAAGAAGGAAGAAATTTTTCATTCGGACTAACCCAGCGTTCAATGAACCATAAATATAGATAGTTCACTATAATCGACGTTATAATGATGATTATTCGTCCGAGACCGGGGGAAGGTCCATTATGACGATACACTTTATTCGTGTTCATTATATCGAAGTTCAACTGTATATCGAATTAGAGGAGTGCATAATAGTGTAGTTAGTCAGAGCCTTTTTCTTTTTACTGAGCGCAAAGAAAACTAAGAAAATAATCGATTGTTATGCACCAAGAAATAGAGATTTTTTTTTTGTATAGTCTATAGAGCATTTTCAATCACATGACTCGGACCTAACAACGGCCTTAGCAACAGAAAATGCTACAGTTTTTTGCCCTACAGAGGTTAACAGTTACAGAAAATGACTAGCCGTGGAATTCTTCTATTGGAGCATTGGCAATCACGTGATCCCATACCTAAAAACCGCCTTAGCAACAGATAAACAACGGCCTTAGCAACAGTTAAAAGCCCTACAGAAAGTACACAGTTAAAAGAAAATAACCGGTTGTGACGTCACCTGAAAACACTCTATAACTTTCCAAGTAAAAAAATTCCGTTTTCATTAATGAAGAACACAACACACATGTAAGTAACACTATTAATGGAATTTTGTAACAACATTTTTAAAATAAGAGTTTTTTCTATTTTTTAAATATGAGGTGATGATGTCTTTTTTCCAAAGTTAATTATTTAAGCTAATTTGTTATGAGTTCTGTATAATTATTATATTGCAAGGTTAAACAACATTATGTTGGATATTTAATGAATTTGCTCTGAGGATATTTTTATCAGAGGTTTTGTGGAAATTGTCATAGTAGTTTATTCATTATGGGTCAATATTCCATTCCTGTTTACATAAAGTTCTATATAACCTAGATATCTCGAAATCGAAAGGACTTGGAAAGCGCGAGATAGCGAGTTTTCGATCCAACAGGGAAAAATAGAAAAATACTTAATTTTAAGGAGAAAAATATTTTTTTGAGGTGTAAAGGTTTTTGAGATATCAAAGTTCGAGATAACGAGAATATACTATAATATCTACGCAATATTGTAGTTGATAAGATATTGATGATACATATATATACCTTCTGAACATTTTTTTCTATTTTTGATTTCTATTGCACAACTTGATGTCAATTAAATCCCAAGTAATGAGAAAATGTACAATTTTAACTTAGAAGCAAGTCCGTTAGTAGTATCAGCTGATACTGCAGGAGGGGAGTTTAAAAGTGGAAAAGGAGATTCGAGTAGGATACTGGAGACGTCTGTAACCTAAATCCTTTCGGATAAGAAGGAAAACATTTGTGTATTGTTGAGTAACAAGTTGAATCGATTTCCAAATGGCAGTCATTATCAAAATTGCAATTGAAAATAAGAATAATATTTTTTATAATTTATATAAATTAAAATTTAGAAAGTGTTTCTTTTAAAATAAAATTTCATATTAGTTAGAATACTATGAAATAAATAAAAAATATCCTTGTAATAATTGTAAATAATGTAGATTACACAGTGTGAAGAATAATTTCAAAATGAACACTTAAATTATGGCTTTCAAAAATTACTACGTGGATTATTATTTTTTCTTTAAATGAGGTAATAACAATTAATTTCATTTTAAACTTCCATAGTTTTGAAAATACGACAAGACATTCATTAAATAGTATCCGGTTTGTATGAATGATCACCTCAAGTAAAGCAGTGAAGAATCTGAACCTGAACTTTAAGAAGTCTGAATTTAACGCGGATTTTTTAGAGCTAAGGGCAATTTTTTTTTTTAAAGAAATGCCGAGTTTTGAAGCAACCGTTTTTAATTTTGTATTTCTGAAAGAAAAGCAGCTTTACGTGTGTTAGTATTAATACCATTCATTATTTTAATTACATAGTACAAATATTCTTGCAGTAAAAGTTGAAAATTATTTCCAAACAAGTAAGAAATTTTACGAAACTAACAAATATAACACTGACGAAAGACGGTCTATATAATGGTAAAAACTTCACTTGATAGTTCAATTCAAATTTCTTAAAGTTTAAAATTTTTTTATGAAATGCACGCTCGGTCATAAACACTTTTCCAAAAAGGCAGGGAGTTGCATGTTAACTATCTTAATAAACTGCAGTACGATTTCTAAGTTCCACACGATTAGTTTTTATTACGTCTGGGGATCTAAGTTAAAAACACAGTATCACGTGCCAAAAAGGATTTGGCATCCATCCAAATATGGAAATTTCAACTAAGCCACACATAAAGGGCTCGTATAGGAAACACGTTTTCGTTATAACTTAAACTCAACTCGAATCACGTTGGGACATTTCCTTTGTTTAAATTAATGAGGCTTAAATGCGCTATCTTTCTTATTATCTTTCTAGTTAAACATTAAACCTAGTGAATAAATGAAATCTAACTCATGGGTGAAGAGTTTTCAAAAGATCTATTCAGTAATTTGAAACTTTGTATTTAATATTTTATTGACAAACTTGCTTAAAAAACTACGAATGATAGGCTAAAAAGCGATAGATTGAATATTTTTCCAGTTGAAAAGCAACTTTGTTTACACCTATTATTTTCTGCCTGCTAACAAATAGCAGACGGCCAATTCAGGCGGAGATTTTCCCGACAAAAACATAGACGCCCGAAAATAAAACTTATCCAACTTCTACTTATCGACGCACAAATGCTTTCAAAATTACACTAGACAATTACGAATTTTTCAATGAAAATATTGAAATATGATATTATTTTAATATGCTAAACACGATTACGACAGTAGGAATTCGAATTCTTTTGTTAGTTTGACATTGCTATGTATGGGGATAACGGAAATAAAAATTCATAACAAAGTGCAAGGTAAATCACGTTTAGCTCTTAATTTTTAAGGAAATAAACATGACAGCATAAAATACAACTCTTCAAAATAATATTATAAATGTGAGTTTTCCCTTTTGATAGTATTCAGCGTCTTAAATGAATCGGTAAAATGACCGTCAGTAGTCCGTAATCGTAAACATACTTATTCTTTTTTTTTTTTAATTTCGCTAAATTTTCTACAAGACTCCCCTTCTTGCTACGCCAATTAATTTAATAATAGAAAAACAGTACACGTATGCACATACATTGAAGTTTGTGTTAAGTTGAACATTTGTTGTTCATTTTGAGTTTTACGTTATATTTATCTACCGTTTTCCTAAAAGACAAATACTTTTAATTACATTAAGAAGGTACAAGCGTACTTCTATCGCTTATTTGTTTACCTATTTTCACAAGTACTTGAGTAAAGGTCTTATTCATACGATTCGTACCTCGTCATCTTTACTCTTGTTGAGGTAGTAATCTCTAGTAGGCAGTCCTAATCCTCCTTGATCCAGTTGAAGGGTGTTCCTCGTGGAGTTCCTTTCATCTTCCCCGACTCCCCAGGAGAACAGTCCTCCTCTGCTGTACTGGTTGTGCAGAATTTCCAAAGTTCGCTGGAAGTTCCACTGGCTTATGTTGAAGTCGCCGCTTATGTTCCAGCCACCAACCTGAAACAAGTGTTTTTTTTTAATTAATTATGCACGAGAAAATATATTTAATTATTCGATCAATTCAATAATCTACAAAATCTTTTTAAAATAATTATAAATAGAGCATTAAAAATTTACATTTCAAGAAAAAGGGACTTCAAACTTTATGAAAAGGGGCGTTTTTTTTAAGCTTTTTCATTTGCATACACATACGTTTAGACGTAACTTAACCATTTGAATTTATAAGTTTTGAAAACTTTCAGAAGAGTCTGACAGGTCATGCAATTTGATTCATGCCTTTTTACAGCAGTATTTTCGAAGGTTTAATACTTATGAGGGGTGTTTACAAACTGACCTTTCCTAAGAGATCCAACATCGGCTGGGCCCCCAGCTTCTCAATTGTTTCGTTTTTGTCTAAACAAGACATATAATAAATACGGGCTTTCTTCTCTGCTTCGCTTTTGAGCTGAAATTCATCATCCTCTGTAAAAAATTTTCATAGTTTATTTTTTAGGGAGACATTTGAGTGATATTAAACAGATATAAAGTAGTAATAGTAAACTGAAAAGGGTTATGAAAATCATTATGAATCAATTTTCTACTGTTAAACCAATTCGTTATATTTTTTTTAATGAACACGGTTACTTACTTTACAATGTTGTATTGATTTTTATTGTGATGATAAACATATTTTACTTATTGATACAGAGACTTGAAGAGCACCAGGGATTAATTTAAATTCCTTGTTTTTATTTCCAGAAGAAAAAAAATCCCAAAATCACAGTTTTTCCCGGAAACTCTAAGAAAAATATAATCCAGGCCAGTAATTCGTATTTATTTGAGAAGAAAGGATCATTCCAATGATGCAAAACTGTTATAAAGATCAAAAGCATTAGTTTTAAAAACAATACCCTAAAAATATTTTTTGTTTAAGTTTTATAACAAACTCTCGACACATTCTCTTGAATAAAAAATATCATATTCTGACCTAATAACATCCTACGCTTGCATTTATTCTGAAGTACAAATCGGGAAAACTTTGCCTCCATAAAACTAACAAAGCTAGAGAAAGTCTGGGGAACCTTTGTTATGAAATCACCACACGAATGAAAGGATTTTCCCATTTGTAGCCTTAACATCCTGAGAGGGCCGTAAAGGATTATTCCAACGGAGTGCTGAGGTAGCGGTTACATTTTTCAGAAGTCCTGAGGCATGAGTTTCGTGTAAAATTTCCATACTTATATTTACCTCGCGCATGTATTTCTTTTGCGATTTGCAAATGGTTCGTGTTTCTTTTTGGGTATTCCACGGAGAAATTCTAAGTTTTAAAAGGCCTGGAGATATTTCAACAATGCGAAACATATGCGTCAGTATAATCGAATTATAAAATTAAAACGGAAAATATAGTTTAAATTAAATGTGCAGTGTTTTTAAGAACCATTTTATAGAAACTCATCAACAACTACATACTAAAAGCTTTCACCACTTCTCAAATGACCTGCATGAACCAGAGTAAAAAATTCATTCACCATAACAATGTGGCGTAGAATTCATTTTTAAAAAGTTCATATTTATAAGAAACCTTTGAAAATTTTCTTGTTATTTTTTTAATAAAATAAACTAAATAGTACATGAAAACCATATCGTAAAAAGTAGAATATATCCTAGGTTTAGAGTTCCTATAACTTTCCTTGACCAATACGACTTCCATTGCATAGCCCATCAAAAAAAGAAATTAAAGTATAATCAGTTAAAAGGAAAAAGAAGAAGTGGAATTTTGTAACGGTAGTGTGCAGAAAGACCACAAACTTCTCAAAGCTAAAAAAATTAAAATCGGAAGATCAAGATAGTAATAGATCGAATATAGTAAATGAAAACGAATACAGAATTTTATTCATTCGTTCTCCACAAAATAACGTGGTACACTAAATCTTTCATGATCATCCGTTCATTCTCTTATACTTTAATTTAATTTTTATGTCTAATTAAAAATAAATTTTAAATTTTCTAAAATTGCTTTAAACATTTTAATTAATAATTGCTTAAATTCTACTCCTTCGGCAACCTATCCTTTCCTAACTAATAAGGTAATTTCTACAGTCAGATCATATTACAGTCGACTCCGCTTAATGTGATCACCTTTGTCCGAGAGTAGAATGATAATATAATATCCGATTGATAACAAAATAAGCGATTTGATACTAAAAAGTTTCCAACAGTGTAACTTGAGTTTCGCATTAAAATTACAAATATGCAGTACTAATATTTAAAATGATTCCCTAGTTTGTATTTTGGAAATTATAAATTCTTAAAGAAAAATATCAGAGTGGAACATATGTTACCAATAAATTAATGATTCATTTTTTATGTTTGAGTATTAGGCTGGGTGCGCACGAGTGACTAAAGTCACGGCGACCAGGATTACTAGTATCAAAAATATCACAAGAAAAGAATAGAGCATTTTCAATCACATGACTTTACCTAACAACGGCCTTAGCAACGTTGTTTTTATCCTCCAGTGATGTCATGTGCGAATGCTTCTATTGGATGCTTATATGTCCCGCCCCTAACAACAGCCTTAGCAACGTTGTTTTTGTCTTTGTCACCGTGACAAAAGTCGCCCGTGCGCGCTCGCCCTTAAAATTGGCTTTCAAACGGGAAATATAAGGAGGATTTTAGGGGATTTTATCAAATTCTGAGATAATTAAGCGAAATGTCGATTACAGAAAACGGCGCATTTTACATTAAATTAAATAAGAGTGATAGGGACCAATTTTGATAACATTAACCCTCTGATTACATTAAGCGGAGTCAACTGTATTAAAAAAAAGAAAATTTACGAATAACAAGGAAACACCGTACTTATGCATAAAATAGGTTTATCATAATATAGAGTACATAACGGGGATATATCATTTTCATCATAAGTTACTGAGCTGTTGGTCTAATTGGCCTTCATGGAGCAAAGGGATGGTTTAGGAGCGACAAGCCATCTACATTCATCATTCCGGCGAGCGTCCATTGTGACAGAAAGGGGTTGCCAAACCTAGACAATGCCTTAGTAGAATAGTTATAGGGAGTTCAAAGAAAAAAGAGCAATTTGACATAATGGCCTTATAATACATCTTATCGCCATTTTAACTGTCAAAAAATCCGAGCACAATTTCCCAGTTTAGAAGTAGTTGAGAGGAAAAGAGGATAGTGATGTAATGTGAGGTTGGAAAATATTGGGTTTCATTTGCTTTTCTAACGTTTGAGGAAAATTTCCTGTAGAGTCATCTATTACTGAATGGTTTTTGAAGATTATTACTATACGTAGAATACAAGAAGGACGAAAACGTTATAATAAATATGTGCAAGTTTTAACGCATTTTCTAAATTCTCTGATTGTTAGGTTTGATTTACATTCATTTAACAGTAGTAACCCAGCCCAAAAAAAATTCTGCAAAATTACTTAAAAAGTGAATGAAATTGAAATGCATTTAAGCAAAACAGCGTAGTTTATTTGCACAAAACATAAATTTAAAAACAAAAAAAAAAAAATTGTTTCGAGGATGATAGTTCATGTTAACACTGACGAAAAGGATCCAAGCATCCTCAAAAAATATTTGTATGTTTTTAAATTTATATTTTGTGTAAATAAACCACGTTGGTTTGGTTAAATTTATACGACCTAGCACAGTCTGCTTTTATTCGACATTGGAATACTTTGTCTGCAGTTTTCTTTAGAAAATCTGCAGGTGTTTTTTAAGACAAAGGTTTCAATTCAAAGTATTAGGTATTGCTACAAAATAATTGCAGACTTTTAAAAAAAAACTGCACTTAAGACGCAAGCAATTTTGCAGATTTGTTTTGCTGGGCAAATTGTTGCAAAACTCAAGTAAAAAAGATAGAGTAGGATATGAAATTATGATAAATTTGGAATTTAATTTTAATTTTAAAGGTATAAATAAGAATGAAGGAGGATCACTGAAATAATAAAACAAAAAAAAAAAAATTAAATGCGCGAGATGCAACTCGTGAATGGCTCTTATGGGTGGGTTTACATGCAGCGACTCAAGCGACGCGTTCAGGACGTCGAGGTAAACTTTTCTATGAATGATGACGTACTATTAGGTTATTCCGTCGAGAAACAATAGAAAAACCAAATTCTACATCGATGAGGAGAACGTTACATCTACCGTGTTTTCCATTCGACGTCCTTTCTCCAGTCGCTTCTTGTAAACCCACCCTAAGAAGGAAGTCGGACTCACCCAGCACGTTTTTCATGACGATTTGGTTTTCCTGCCAGAGTTTTCCGAAGGTTCCCCAGATGGACTTTCCGTCGGGCAGCGGGTTCGCCCTCATCCATCCTCCGCAGGCGTACTGATAGAAGTCGGAGCACGGGTCCACCGTCTGGTCCATGGCGTTGAGAATGGCGGCCGCCACAGTCACGCAAGCGGGAGTGACACAGTACTCCGACGCTAAAAGGAACACAGGTGGTAAAAACACGATACGCAGATACTTAAGGATGCTGTCACACCATGGCCTCTGAACTCAAAATGGCGTTATTCTTGAGGGGAAAACCATTATTAATGCTAAGACGGAGTACAGACACAGGTAGATCGTAACTTTAGAGGTATGGTAAAGAAGATTTGCGAGTATACTCGAAACTAATTTGGAATGACTTACGCCAGTTGCATTCTAACCAGCTGATTCAGTACCAACACTAAAAATACTTCTAAAAATGCAATTACCTATTCCAATAATACAGAATTACATGAAGTACGGTATATAGAGATCTGATAGGGTGCATTTTAGTTAATCATAGCATTGAACTCGAAAGAAATAATAGAGAACATTAAAGGTACACAACAATACACAGATATACGAACTCACTATTCGACTTGACCACGCTGGTGGAGCCATTCACGGCCGATATGTGGACGACCTTGACCGTCTGCGCCCCGCTGTAGGAGTGCAGGACCGCAGACAAGATAGCCACCAGGAGCAGGAGGATGCCCGCGGTGACCAAGAGCACCTTCTCGAGGGGTGAAGCTCGCTCCCACAGGTTCCGCTTGCGCCCCGGCGAGTAGCGCACCTGCGAGGCGTCGTGGCCCCTGCCCCCGCTCGAGGGGTTGCCGACCATGGGGGCGTCTACGGCCATGCTCGCCATGCTGCTGGTTTCTTCTTCGTCGAATTCAGTCCGCTTGTAGCGGGGCATCTGAGGGAGGAAGCAGTGCGATCATAAGTATCGCAAGTGTTGGATAATTCACAGTGTCATGATTTTTTTTAACTTTAATTTTAGTTTTTGGCAATTTTTTACCCCTTCCCCCTTGTCAGCAAAGATTAACAAACCGCAACCCTCCCCTTTGTTCGTTTTTGGTAAAAAATGTTTAGCAGTGCTCAAAAAGTGTAAAATTTATTTTTGGTTTAATTTTGAAATTACTTATGCAAGAAAGAAGATATTTTTAAAAATGCAATGTTTTTAGGAAGTGTCTATTTGGACGGCAGGAACGGCAGTTGGCGCATGCGCCGTAGGTCTCGCGGTTACGTAGCAGTCCCGGCGCTTAGTGTGATCTCCAATCAAAACCGTTGCCGTGGAAATAAGAGTAGAGTTTAGGTGTATATTTGCCGTCCAAATAGACAGTGTCATGTTTTTAACATCTTAAGTAAGCACCACTCATACCCCCACCCCCTTGTCAGGAAAAATTAGAAAACAGAAAATCCCCTCCCCCCTTAGATGCTTACGTAATATTTAAACGGCCTCTTACTTATATATTTTAATATTTTGTTACAATTGTTCAAATTAACTTATGGTTCATGTTCCATTAACAACGGGACTCTAAAGACTCAATTAGACTTTTCACTTTCGATCTTCATTTTGGAGGAATCATCCAAAATGACAAGTTGATGACAAATGATAAATTGTCGTTACGCTCTTCCCTCCTCCGATTTCCTGTGCAATGATTCCTCGTTGAGGATCACTCAGGATGAACATTGAAAGTGACACAGTGTAAATGAGCCTTGAGCCTTAAGATTCGTGTGAAGATTCCAAAAGAGGCGTCAGATTAGTGATCATAAGTGGTTAACGATAGATTTAGATTTTGTCTGATGCATACAAATAAATTTTGCGTGAACGCCAAGTTTCCAATGTGAATACTACTCTTAGCTACTCTTAAAAATATATAGTTCAGTTTCAGAAACGGTCATAAAAATTCTCGGGAGAAGCTAATTTTCTGTAAAATCAAAATCAGACATAATAAGGTATTGACCAATATTCTTGGTTGAGGACTATAAGGCAATGCGGCTTAGAACACAATTTAAGATGGAAAAAGTACATTAAAAGTGGAGGAATCTGGATTTTTTTTAAAATATGGCCGCTTATGAAACTTGCTTTGGGTTTGCCGGTTTTTATTCAAAAACTTAAAACTAAGCTTTGCTACATTTTAACTACTTGGTTTATATGATTTCAAATAATGAAAAAAAAAAATTACCTACTGCTAAAAGTTTTTCAGATCGAAAATTCCTGCAAATTCCTAAAATTTTACTTAAGAGTTTAGATTTTAAGTTTCTAAAATACACGCTTAACTGTTGAAGCAATTTACAGTTTCTCCCTAACAATAACAATTTAAAATGGAAGTATTAAAAGAGTTTTATTTTTATTATTTCGAAAGATTTTATCAACTCTAAACACTGTAAGAAAAATCTGGATTAAACACACCTTAATAATGCATATTTATTACGTATGTGTTAACTCTTGAGAATATACAGGGTGGTCCTAAATTCGTGGTACAAACTGGGTAGGGTAGGTAGAGTCAAGATGAACAAGAATTGGTATACTATATCCAATATCATTTCATGCTCTTACAAAGCCATAACGAGATGGAAGCAATACTGTAGTAGTAGTTGCAGAATAAAAATCAGAATAAGAAAGAAGGAACTTCTTTTGAAACTTCTACCCTTATTATTAACAATTTTTATCTTAACTTTTTGAAATAAATCGTGAGTTCTTTCCTAAGAGTCCCATTCGAAATAAGATACTTTACATCAGCTTAGTACCGAAAATTGATTTTTTTCATCTGAATATGTTAAAAAAGGAACTCGTAGCCTCGGAAGGATTAGGATTTTCTTTCCTTAAATTGCGATTTAGAGAATAAAGTAGTTTTAGATAATATTTAAAAACATATATGAAGTTCTAAGCAGTTGTAAAGTTCAGAATCAAAAGAAAAATGTCATTTTATCGAATATTATGATGCATGGATTATCTTAGAATAAAAGGTTAAAAACATATTTCAAAAAATATTTAATTACGATTTAACCAGTTTTATTTTGCATTAAGAAAAATATACACCAGTTCAATTAAAATTAATATCATGAGTACAAAAAAACTACTTTAAGACGTTTTGAAAACGATTAAAACAGTTTAAAATATAATAATCATCACAATGAACCAATGCACTTCAGAAGTGATTAAGTGAAATAAAAGAAAACATACATAATTGTAAAAATTTTTTTGTAAGATACAACAGTTTAAAAGTCAGATTCGCGTTACCGTCAAATAAATATTAATCTACATTTTAACTATGATCATCATTTATTAATTAAAGATAATGGTACATTGATCAAAGTATCAAATATACTAAATAAGAAAACATTTTCAAGAAGAAAAAAAAAAGAAATTATTAAGTTAACTAATTTTTTTTTGAAATTTCAAGTGTATTTTACAATTTGTTTTTAAAGTGGAATCTTCTCAAACTTTATCATCCCTTTCAAAAAAAATAATTATATAGGTAATCAAAAAACTGAATTTAGATTGAAAAGGGATTTAGTTTTCTATTTTAACTCTTTAAGTAAAGAGAAAGAACCTTCATAAGAAGGGTAAACAGTGTACAAGAAGTGATTATTACTTACTCATAATAATCCTATCAGAAAATACATTGAATTCAAGGCGTGAGAAGAAATAAGTTTACTGCATCTGCTGCGATTGTTAAAGGCAAAATAGAATAAGCTGCTTGTATTCCAAGGAGAAATTGGAAAACTCAGTTTATACCATATGTGATATGGCTACCAATACATAGATAAGGCTCAGAGGTAGCTGTGTCTTATCAGACTATAAATTAAAAAGACATAATGTGCAAAATAAACATTAATACCGACAGTTTCATTCCCTTATTTTAGAGGAGATAAGATATTAGTCCACAGGCCCCCGTTGAAAATTTTTATTGATTAATAACAGGCTAAATCTTCGTTGGTCGCTTGGTTTCGTCGAGACGCCCACATTACTCAGCTAAAAATCTCGAAAGCGGGTAGCTAATTTACTGCGCATGGGTGAAACATGTCGATTGGGTGGATGTAAAATATTTTTTAATAACGTTTTCTTTTTTAGTTAAATCTTAAGATAATGTAATAAATATCTCGAAAAAATGAGTGTCCTACAAAACTGGCGGTATGAACGGAGAGTCCCCCACTGGCAACATGTCCGAATAACGAGTTAAAAATATTTATTAATAACGATCTGATTTTTTTACACCGGCTTGGTAAATATTTGTTTAATTAAATGGCCACATTGTCCTACAAATTAAGGGGTAGGTTTTCGCAGTCTTACACTCGGAAAATGTCAATTCCACGACGATTTTTTATTTATTAATAACTGTAGGACAAAGATACTACATGATAGTTTAGTGTATCCTCTCCCCGGAAATAACAAAGGCCGACAAAAATAAGGGTATCCACCGCTAGTCCGACAAGAATTGATTGAAATACGATTTTTATAATTATTGAGGTGCTTACAGCAACAAGGAGTAACTATGGATTGTCGAATAAAAAAGGGAAAAATATATAAATAGAAATATTATTGGCCATTTCCTCTTTGTCAAGTGGGGGTGACTAGTAGTACAAAGCTTCAGTATTGAAATAAAGTTTAAAAATATTATTTGCAACAAACTGCGATTATTCGGTCGAAGGAGTTTTAAAGATGGTAATTTGTATAAATCTGACTCTTATAGTGGTGAGTAAGCTCGCCTCAAATATACACCACTTTTTGAGTAAGACAGTAGTAAAATCGTGTTCCAAACATTATTCAAATATCAATTCAAAGACGATATTTTTTATTAATAACAACAACCTGATTTAGATTATTTTCTTTAGGAACTAAAGGAATTATCGGGGAGTACAACATCTTTATATTTATGATTGCATTCCTTTCTTGCCCTCAAATAATTCTTACATGAGAGTAAAATTGCCTGCGAAAAATTTTTACTCTCTTCTCTCTTTTTGCGAAATTTTGTATTTTTACTTAATAGTGTGCACAAAAATCAGTCATAGTAATGGTGGTAAGATCCGGATATTTTAATATTCTTTAGATTCTTTCCATAACCACTTTTTTTAAAATTTTTTATCATTTTATTCGACTCAGTTCAGTTCAATGATTCTGTAAAATTAATTCTGATGTCATTTCGAACAAAATTGATTGCTTATTGATAAATAAATAAATTATTGAATTTAATTCATGTTAACAATGATTAAATGTGAAAAATTTATCGTTCACGGATTGTCGAATAAAAAAAGGAAAAACTATAAATAACAATATTTATGACCATTTCCTCTTGCCTCGTGAGCGGGACTAGTAGTACAAAGATCAATTACCGTTTAAAAATAGTATTCGCAACCAACTCCAAACTGCGACAAGCCGGTCGGAGGAGTTTTTAAGAATAAGTTAATTTTCATCAATATATACCACATTTTGAGTAGGACAGTTGTAAAATCGTGTTTCACACGTTATTCACTAAAGAAAAAAACCAAAATCAGGTTGTTATTAATGAATAAAAAATCGTCGTGGAATTGACATTTTCCGAGTGTAGGACTGCGAAAACCTACCCCTTAATTTGTAGGACAATGTGGCCATTTAATTAAACAAATATTTACCAAGCCGGTGTAAAAAAATCAGTTCGTTATTAATAAATATTTTTAACTCGTTATTCGGACATGTTACCAGTGGGGGACTCTCCGTTCATACCGCCAGTTTTGTAGGACACTCATTTTTTCGAGATATTTATCACATTATCTTAAGATTTAACTAAAAAAGAAAACGTTATTAATAAATATTTTACAACCACCCAATCGACATGTTTCACCCATGCGCAGTAAATTAGCTACCCGCTTTCGAGATTTTTAGCTGAGTAATGTGGGCGTCTCGACGAAACCAAGCGACCAACGAAGATTCAGCCTGTTATTAATCAATAAAAATTTTCAACGGGGGCCTGTGGACTATATGATTTTGGACACCACAAAAAGTTGAGCTGCTTATGGCGTAATTCTAAAATCTAGAAGATTCGTAATATATTATTTTTCGTAGATCTAATGCAAATTTGTATAGTAAGTATTTTTTAATGAATATTTTTAGTTCTAATGCCACAGATGTGAAGTGCTGTTGCCCTTGCCACACACATTCGAACGCACAAACCCATTTTACAGGGGGGGGGGGTACATTCACTCATAAACATACATGCCCGAGTGGGGATTCAAACCCCGGACAGCCGGCTTCGTTGTCAGGTACTCTAACACTAGGACAGCTCGCCAGTTTTTTTTAATGAATATCTTTCTGAGAAAGTAATGAACTTATTCTAATGACCTTAAAAAAAATCATTTTTTCCAGTAATTTTAAACAAGAGCGAAATTTCAAAACCTATAAAAACGTGAAAGCAGATAAATACGTTTAAATTTAAATCATTGTTTTCTTGGTAAAACTCCTTTGTCTATTTTTATGTCATTAGATATTATTGATGATTAAAGGTATTAAATCATCTAAAACCATTTGAAAGGAATAAGAATAGTATTAACTAGTGCAAATGCATTATGCAATAAAAGTGAATACATGAAAATATGTGAATAAGGGAACGTACCCATACTACATGACTGATTTTTTACTATTTTTGACCCCCCTCCACCCTTAGTGACCACCCGCAGTATATGCCAAGACCCACTCCCCCTCTAGTTTTAACGTAGTAATTCATAAATACGGTTTTCGATCTTTTTTTGCTAACAGAAAGTTAAAAAAAATAATTTGGCTTAATTTTTCTGTAATAATTCAGCGATTGCCGCGGGACGCCTGATCATTTAAGTTTCAATTCGTTTTTGTTTTGTTCGTGCTTTCAAGATGTTTACCGGGTGCTATATTTTTTACTTTACATAAAGTATAGGTTACATCGCTTTTTTTCTGCTCTCTATCATCATTTCGGTTTTTTGTGCTCTCCCGGTTCGGTTTTTTCTTACTCCTCATTTTAAGAAAATTGTAGATTGGTGTGTTAGACTACATTTGTCTCTTTAAAATAATTCTAATAACATGTGTTTCAATCTATTTATTTATATATTATTGTTACAGTTCGACTTGGATAATTCTTCATAACTGAATGGGACACCAAAAATGTATTATTCCTAACCTTTGAATTAAAGTAAATTTTAATTAATAGGGAGTTGAATTACACAATTTGGAGTTATCCAAGTTGCACTTTAAAATATGCAGTATTAAACTATTTCATAATTCTTTTCTAAAAACAACGTACTAGTGGAAATCCAAAGTTAACCTGATAATGCAATAATTTTATAAAAGGTGCGGCCCGCCGTTAATTGTCGTTTCAATAAGACCCTAGAAATAAAACAATTGCCCACCCTAGACAGAGGATATTGACTACGTGACGAAACCTTAAGCCCCCACCCCTTCCCCTGTGACCAAGCGGGATATTTTGAAGACCTCCCTCCCCCCCTCAACGGGTCACGTAGTATGGGTACGTTCCCTAATCATGAGCAACACAAAAAGTCAGAAATAAAAATCTTATCCGAATAATTTAGACCTGAGAGATAGTATAATGCAGTTTGATAAAGGATTTTTATTTAGGTTCTGAAGTCAAGTAAAAAACCGTTGCCATGGAAATTTATGCATAATTCACTTTATCAGAATTGTTTGTTTTATGTCCAGTTGGCCATGACAAATTACTGAGAAAACTTTCGGGACCATCTCCTACTGAACATGTTATCAATCTTAGAAAAAATGTGTGCAGTCATCTTTTGTACTATGGTTCATCTTAATATTGTTCTTGTCAATCAAAAAGTATCATAATGACATTTTTCGAGGTAATAAAATAGAATATTTATTTCATAAATATTATAAGACTTAATAGACAAACGAAATAATAAAAACACGTCTCTAATGATTAAGAGATTAGTATCTAACCTATCCATGTAAAAGCTTGATATAAAGATAATTATCTTAACTAGAACTACTTTTATTTTAATAGGACATTAATCATAATTTCATTCATACTTAATTCACCATGAATCATACTCAAGTAAGTTGCAGCTAGTTTTAGGGGTTACATAAATATGCTTTTAGAAAATATTGCTTTATGTTATATTAATTAATTAAGAAGGAAATAAACTCCTCCCTCCAAAAGAAAATCTTAAAAAAAGAAACAAATCCCTCAATGAAATCAATAGTGCTCTCTCTCTCTCTATTCAGTGGTTTAAATCCTTCAATAAGAGTATAAAAAACCAAATTGTACTTTTTGAAGACTAAGCACTTTGTGTGAGCAGTTTAAAGCCTGAGTTGAAATTTATGAGCAAACGAAAGCGCATATATACCAAGCGGAAAGGGAAAATAAACTTCTGGAAATGTATGCCTGGCACAGACGAAAGGTTAGATGAAAGGAAAACTCAAACTTGGCAGAGCCGATTCGTTTCTCCAACGATTTCTTCGCAAGATCAAATCACCAACATTTACTGGCACCAGATCCCACGGTAAAGCTCTTACACACTAGTAAAGGAACGCGTAGAATGCCTATGAATTAATAAACAGAAGTGAATATCTTGTTCAATCGCATATATCATTTTGTAAATAATAACCAATAATTGACACTCTCTTGACCTTGCACTTTTTTCTAAAGTCATCCTTTGCGCAATATAAAAGGAAAGAGAACACAAATAACTTATTCTTTTGAGTTAAGCCTCCAAACACTGAGTTAGGAAAAATAGAGAGCACGTGGAATCTCTTTCCCAATAGGAGCAACCGCGCCAACAGCAACAAACCGTAAAAACAATTTGATGCGCGGGACTTCTTTAAAATTGTTCTTTTCTATTAAGCTGTGAGGCTAATCTAATTGAATAAAAGCGTTTACATGGGCTTTAGTAAATAAACCAACGTGTTCTTCTCCTTAAATACTATTGAATTGCACTGTAACTTGGCTAATTTAAAACTGACAAAACCACTGCAAAAAAATTCCAATACTTCAATTCCAGGTCGGCAGAAAACTTAAAACGATAATTCTATAAAAATAACGTTAATATTTATTCAGAAAGGATATAAGGTTTACGGAAGATCTGTAATTTGAATGTGAACAAAATAAGTTTTTTTTTTACTTAAGTTTCAACATTCAGTATAGAAAATTATTACGACTAAAAATGTGAGAAGATAATTTTTATAGAATTCAGTCTCTTAAGGTTTATAAAATCATCAAAAACGTTCAGTAAACTAAAAACAGCTTCTATTAAGATGACTTGTCCTTCACTGTAAAGACGAAATTCACAGAAATGGAAAAAGTGGCCTCTAACAAGGAAGGAATTGGCACTTATTCTTTCTGCACCCTTTTCGCCATTTCACGTATAGCTGCAATCGTCTTATTTTCCACTTCTTAAAAATACATCGATCTGACCATTCTCCACTAGCTACCAAATTTCCGTCCAAATTGAAGAATTTATCGATAGCCAATCTCATATTATAAGGACTTTATTAAAGCTCATACATGTAGGCCAAAAAAATCCTTTTTGTTCAAAAGGTAACAAAATACATCCAATAAAAGTTATACGTAAATGAAATTCAAATCCCCTAATATTAAGGTAATTGAGCTTTGAATAATAAAATATTTACTAAGATTGATTTAATAAGAAGTTTAAGAGGAAAATTCTAAGTACCTATGCAATTAGATTTGAAGATATTCGAGTTGTATCCAATTTGCACTGTGTAAACAAGATCGTAAATGAGAAGAGTTTATTTACCAAATACATCATAGTGGTCTCTTCGGAATCTTTAGTGTCATCAAATAATTTCAAATATATCTTGGATACATAATGTTTTATTTCACTATTATGGTACATTTGCCTTTACTTTCACTCATGCAGGAAATAATTGTTCATCCACTTATTCAATCATTTTCAGAAAAGGGTTAATTATTAGGGTGGGTCAAAAATATTTTTTTCACATTTTCCCAGGGGCACAGCGACAAAAAGGTGCCAAATGGTCTCAAACTAACATGTGTAAAATTTTATTCCATTATAATAACTCTTTTTGCCTCCGGATTGACTTCAAAGTTTCCAGCAATGTAGTAGGTAATTCTGTGTAAAAATAGAAAAATGAAAATCGAGGTTTTACCTTGATTGCACGAGTCCTTCAGGAATGTAAATGTTTAGAATGGTATAAAAATCATCATTGATTTAAAATGATGTATGAAATACTTAATCAATCAATCATAAAATACTTATTACTAGCATCAATAAGTAGAAAATACTTAAAAATGAAATCAAGGTAAAATACTTCAGTTGTATCACAACATATTTTGAAATATCTCAATGAATAGAACAGGCATACAAGGATTGCTTGCTAGAATTAAAAAAAAGGCGCGAAGTCTTTATTTGCGGTTGTATAGGATAATAAAAACATTTAATTTAATAAACCACATAAAAATTTACGTGTCAGAAGGGTGGTATCTATTATGGCATATACGTTCCCAGGGAAAATTTCTATAATAGTTTAAATATTTGGGATTTCCTTGAAATTTCAGTGACATATAAGGGACAGTCCACCACAAGTGTCCCCAAACGAATCCCTATTGTCAAAAAATAAATTAAAACCCTGTTTTAAGAGTCAAATTTTGAAATATTCTCTTAAGGAGAGTGGTAGATCCCCGTTTTCAGCTTAAAGCTCCGTTTTATCATCAGAATTTTGAAATTAGCTACAGTAATTTTCAAAACGTACCTGTGGTTGTTTTAACCAGCTAAATTTGCTGTTTAAACAATATACGCGTAAGGAACTATTTTTGATAAATGATCCCTCCAAAAATCATGGCCCTGGGTTTCAGGCCATTCTACAGAAAAAAAATTAGGTAAATCATTAATGTGAAGAGACACTACTGATATTTGTGCTTATTCCCTATGAACGAACTATCCATCCGACACTTGCTTCACATATTTATGTGGTCACATTTGGATCCCAAGACACTTTAAAGGAGTTTAGGCAAAAGTTTAGAAACATAATATAAAATCTCTATTTTCCTTCCCTAATTAAAAGTGTATGTCAGCCAATTACACATTTTTTTCATCAAAGCCTAAGCAGAAACAAAAATTATATTTAAACAGAATAGTGCCAACAAAACCTAGTAGAATTGTGTATGCTTCAATAGAATCTGCTTCTGAAAAATCGATTATTAGGAAGAAAGTTCTCATGTGGTCCAACTTAGTAGATTGCAATCAAAATTTGCTCTTTATGTAAAGATTGATTTCTGCAACTCGATATTTTTTGCCAGTATTTTAAAGAAACAGGTACTTCGCACACAATCAAAATTGATCAACCAGTGAAATAACAGTCCGCTGAATTTTGAAATCCTATAATTTAAGAAATATATACTATTTTCACTTTCTACTTTTAAAATTTAAAAGCATCGTTTTACAATGACAAGACTTAAGAGAGAATATATCTGATCTACCAATATTTAAAATCTGTACCAGTGACACTGACAGTCCATCCATTGTTTGTTGGCAAAAAAGCCTCCTATTCTATGCTTGTTTTGTTAATATGCTCATATTATATTGCCTTTTTTATAAGTTGTTTTTGTATTAATAATGCTTTAATGTTACTAATATGATTCAAATTGGTTTTAAAGACCCATATTTGTAAGCTCTAAAACATTTTTAACACAAAAAAAAATTAAATTTCTAAAAATTTAAAAAAATGAAAAAATTGCATAATTTTGTTCCATTTGAGGCCAATCCGGAGGCAAAAAGAGTTATTATAATGGAATAATATTTTGCACATGTTAGTTTCAGACCATTTGGCACCTTTTTCTTGCTGTGCCCGATAGAATTTGTAAAAAAAAATTTCCGCCATAGGAAAATGACCCACCCTATTAATTATATTGAACTTCTAAAACCTTTTGTCTATGGGACTTTCATTGTGAATAATTTCTTTTCGCCCCTCCTCACTCTGACCATTCAAGGTTGCGACCTATGTGAGGTCTAGTGTATACCATCTCTACAGCGAGGAGCAACATCCAATACGTAATTGAAGACTTGCCATCCCGCGAAGGAAACCTAAACACACGTTTGTGACGCAAGGTTGCTTGGCAGACGACCAAACGGAAGTTCGATTTTTATCGGTAGCAGCCTTCATTCGATATTCGGCCACCCCTCGCAGCCTTGATTGGATCAATCGATGGTTCAAAAGGCTTCTTTGCGAATTATCGATTGGAGCCGATTCCGTCCCTCTTTCCTGTTTTGTTTACTGTCGGACGAGTTTGCGGTGGATTAAAAAGATATGGGGATTAGCAGTGGAGTCCCAACGTGGATGAAGTCTGAGTGCAGACTGAAATAGGTGACGGTTTGAAGGGATGGACAGAATTTATGGATTGTGTTTGAAAGACTCGGGAATAAAACTTTGAAGAATGGAATGAAAAACGTTTACTAAAGCTCTCTAAGCGAATAAGAGTAAATATTTGAGTTTGATGATGGGAGTATAACTCAAAGCGAGCCTCTGAGGGTTCGCAGTGTGTATGAAAAGGGGAAAATTATTTGTCAGAATTGCAACAGGTAAATTTAAGAAGGGATACTCAAAAACTCAAATATACTCAAACAATACTCAAAAACAAAATACTTAAATAGAAGAACTTTTATTAAGTTTTAACGGAATTTCAGATAAATTTACCTTTTATTTTAGTAAATTTTCAGACCCTATTGCTAACAGTTTATCTTTTTAAAATTTATAGACTTCCTGCAGAGCTTAACCGTTTCATATGAAATGCTTTTTATGCATGTTAGGGGCCATTCATTAGTTACGTAAGGATGATTTTGGCAATTTTTGACCCCCCCCTACCCCCATGTAAGGGTACGTAAGATTTTTCAAACCCCTCCCCCCCCCTATTCTTTCGTAAGATTCCATTTCGTTTTTCAAAATAATAAAATGTTAGAAAAGGATCAGTTACTAAAGTTTTTTAAAAAATTAAAGCTTCGATAATATATGGAGATCGTCAGCATTTTTAAGTTTTTCTGGGGTTAATCAATATTAAATTGATTAGAATAATTGGAATTTGTTTACATCAACTTGGAAAATCTTACGTAAGAATGGGTTTGACCCCCCCACCCCCCAAATAAGGGTATGTAGAGATTTTTCCAACCCCCCCCTCCCCCTCGGGACCCTTACGTAATTAATGAATGGCCCCTTACATGTAAAGGCAATTTTAGTAAAAATCCAAACTAAATAATTTTAATAGTCTTGGAGACATTAAGGTGAATCCCCGTTATCGAATCCGTTATTGGTAATATCCCCGTTATCGAACTGCCCCATTTTCCCTACATATTCTATGCATAATAATTACAGCATTTCTTTCACGCCCAGAGGGGTATTTTCCCAGTTTTATGACATTTTGGTTGAGTTGCTATTATGAGTCTAAATTTTACATTTTGTAAAATAAATTGTATGTATGCTGATTTTAACATAACCTGAAAAAATATAACATTTTAAGAGATTTTAACTGATTCGAACAAAATATAAAGAAACACAGTGAAATAATCCGTTCTATGCATAATATTATTATTAATTTTTAAATTTTTGACACAAATACATTCTTGATGCAAATTGATACTTGATTCAATACAAATACAAACACAATTGATAATGACGGGGTTGAGGATATGAAAGGGTATATCTTAAGTTAACCTCGCTCCCTTATAAATGAGGAAGGAAATCTTTTCTGACAGAAACCAATTTGTGGAAGTTCTCAGAAAACATCTTACTACCATCCTACTTAAGCAGTTCGTTTTGAATCAACCTTGTATTTTGTAACAGTTTTTTATCGATGATTTTCGCAAAGAAATAGAACTCAAGCAATGCTGTTGTCCAGCATTGCTTGCTGACAATTCAATTACCTATTCAAAATATTTTAGAGGGCAAACTATACATTTAAAAAAATTCCCTGAAACAAATTTTATAAACAAAGAATATACTGGTATATTTACATATTTACTAAGGTTTTATTTATATTATACGTTTGTGTAGATATTTTCTAAACTTCATTCACTAAGCATCTTTCATTAAAACTTTAACGAGAATGTAATTTCAATGTAAAAAAAACTTAAGTAATGGGGTAGATAAGAGTAAATAGCGCGCAACTTCAATGATATCTACTTTCCTAATCTTATCTTTTAATACTTACATAATTCTAAATATTTATACAAAAAAAATTTTTTTTTCTTCTTGTATAAATGTAATTCCTTAACCCATTGGTTGGATAATAAGGAGACAAAAAAAGTACCTATTAAAAAAATCAATAATTTTTTTGTTTCATATAAATTTTTTGAACAACCATATATTTTTTCTTTAAAAAATAAATCCGTTGTCCAACGATACATTTCCCTTGTTTTTTAAGTTAAGCAAATTAAAATTTAAATTCAATATTTCGTTTCAGGGAGTGTGAGATATACCAAACATTAAGTTAACGTATAATTTCATAAATTTTGATTAAAATTAACAATAGGAATTATTATTAAAAGTACCAAATACTTTTTAGAGAGCTTAAAAAATATTTAACAAAATGTATAGTCAAAGCCCATTTAACAGTGCCGCTAAAACTGACGGTCGGCGGAGTAATACGAAAAACAATTTTTGACAAAGTTGAAGTAATAGCATTAATTTTTACAAAGTTGTGGTAGTTTGAAATTGGATAAAGCGTAAACTAATTAATAAATTTTCTTAGTACACATTGACCACTAGGAAAATCCCCGGTTATTCATTGATTTAAGTAAAAAAAAATGCTTTACAGTAGACAATGAAGAATAATGGTATAATATACAATGGCAAAAATAAGAAAGAAAAAATAAAATTCCATCGCTTGGAACTTTCCCAGTTCCACAACTTTAATGTAAATAAAGGTTTAAGTGAAAATAATTAGTGACTAAGTGAAAATAGTTTTTTTAAACAATTTTTCAGCAAATTAAGGCCTTTTGTTTCTGATAGCAACAAAGTAAAGTTTAGAAAGTTGAAAACTTACTAGTAAACCCATTACTCTTCAGTCTTTTTAGATCGTTAGGGCTATGAACAAAGCGATATTTGGCTTCCTTGTTAAAAATGCTTGTAAGCTTTCCTTCAAAATTATACGCAATGATGTTTTATTTTCTGCATTGGCCTTGATTTGAACTTTAAGGAAACAATTAAAAAATTATTGGGTACGTAAATTTACTAGCTATCTGGAAAATCCAAATTTTCTATGGGTCGAATTAAATCTATAATTTAATTTTTAAATTCGTATTTGGGGGGGGGGGTACGTTCCAATGAAGTTAAAGCAAGTTATGACAATCTAGGGGGCGTTGACTATTTTTTGAAACGTATCATAATTTTTCATTGGACCAACATTTGAAATAATCCCGCTTGAAGTATTATTTTTCATATAGAGCATTTTCAATCACATGACTCGGCCTAACAACTGCCTTAGCAACGTTGTTTTTGCCCGCCAGTGACATCATGTGCGAATGCTTCTATTGGATGCTTCTAGTTCCCACCCCTAACAACAGCCTTAACAACGTTGTTTTTGTCCTCCAAGTGACGTCATGTGCGAATGCTCTATTAGTTTTTTTTATCGGAAAATATTGAAAACGAGTTGAAACTACCTAACACGAGTTAGTTTAAATCCGTATATGAGTATTCAGTTAAAAAAACTAAATTTTGTCAGTTTTAAATTTTTAATAATATTAATATTTTAAATATTTATTTCTTTAATTTTCATAAAAAAGACAGAAGTTAAACACGTGATACTAGATTTTATTTTCTCAATTTTTACGATAAGATAGAGCATTCGCACATGACGTCACTTGGAGGACAAAATCAACGTTGCTAAGGCTGTTGTTAGGGGCGGGACATAGAAGTATCCAATAGCAGCATTCGCACATGATGTCACTGGAGGAATAAAACAACGTTGCTAAGGCCGTTGTTAGGCAGAGTCATGTGATTGAAAATGCTCTATTGGTTGAAAATACTTCAAAAATTCCACTTTTATTGAAAAAAAAAATACCTTTCCCTCATTGTGCTGAAAAATTATTTTTTTATGTTATCTGAAAACGTGATTGAATGCAGTTTCTCAGTGACCCCGCGCAATCAACGAAACTGTAAGCCGGAATCCGGCAGTCCTTGGAAGTACCAACAGGTCACATTTAAGAGACCTCTGACGTACAAAATACTAACTAAATATCTCATTTACAAACACCAATCCCATCCATGAAACGAACCTTCCCAAAACAGAGCGAAAAAAAAATTCGACCCATTTCCTCCACAACGGTAATTCACGAACTAACAGAGAAAAAAAAAATCATCAACACACAGTATCTCGCTTACTTGATCGTCTGTCCACATGGTGTGGATAAGGCTCCTTCCGCCGCTCTCAGTTGGAATTCATCCAAGCGGTTGCATTTCCCTCCACCTCAGGCTCTTCAGAGAGAGCTCTGAGAGGAGATGCTTCCTGCTCAGCCCTTCTGTAAACACGGAGACGATTTTTCCCTGCGCGAATTCCCTTTCGCAATGTCATCGAGGAAACTTCCCATCGTGGTCCGTTATCGGTTATTGAGCCTCTCTTGTTTTGGGTTTGAGAATGCGCGGGAAAGGGTGAAGAATAACGCAGTCGGTGGAATTGGATCCTACAGCCCCTATAAATCCTCCAGTGATCATAGTTCAAGCGGTTAAAATAGTAAGCAATAGTCCAAGATTAAGGTTATATATTATTAAGGTTTTATATAGAGCATTTTCAATCACATGACTCGGACCTAACAACGGCCTTAGCAACAGAAAGGTTACAGTTTTTTGCCCTGTAGAGGTTAACAGTTACAGAAAATTACCAGCCATGGAATTCTTCTATTGGAACATTTGCAATAACGTGATCCCATACCTAAAAACCGCCTTATCAACAGATAAACAACGGCCTTAGCAACAGTTAAAAGCCCTACAGAAGGTATACAGTTAAAAGAAAATAACCGGTTGTGACGTCACCTGAAAACACTCTATTGTTAGTTTTGAGTCAAATACAATATACAGGAGTTAAACTACTCTTAACCTGGAAGAACGTGTGACTGTCTAAGACACGACAGATCCTCTCTAAAATGCCTATTTAAAAACATTTTTATGAAAGCAAGTAAATGATTTTGAAAACCTCATTCAAAGATGCTTAGGAAAGAATTTTAAGATAAATATATATATATTTTTTTTAAAAGATTAAAAATTAGACTTGTAAGTAAAAATTGCAAATATATGTGACTGCATTTTTTTTAGAATGATTAAAATCGTCAGAAACATGAAATCAAAAATTGGAAGGTAATTTTACCATAAAGTTTGTTTAATCTCTTTCTCTATTTTAAAAAACGTTTTTGAGGAACGGTTTTTAAAGAAAAACATTTTTAATTTCTGATCCGAGTTACACATTTCTGGTAAGAAAATGTCCGATTCTGTCGAGGATAGTCTGTATAAGCTGTTGTATTTTTTTAAAAAAAAAAGATTAATTTTAAAATATTTACATTTTTTAGATTTATTTAAGGATAAGGTGTCGCAGTTATAGTAGGGGAGCCCAGAGTGTTTTTGGGTAGTAAATCGAGCGCGTCAGATAATCATAGGGGGGATACCTTGCATGCTTTTGAGTAACTCCACCAAATATAAGCTATCTATGTTATCTATGTTGGTGGGTAAGTTTAGCCCGTCAGATTTGTAAAAAAAAATTAGTTACATGGACATACTCGAGCGCGTCAGATAAAGATAAGGTAGGTTAGTTACCAGCTAAAAAGTGTACATTTTCTAAAATCTGCCGATTTGAGCGGTGGGCAAGGGAGTGGGAGGGTTACAAAGTTGCAAAGTAAAGCCAAGACCGATAAGACGCTATCGCTCTTTTTGAGAAAAATGTACGAAACAAAATGTTTATAGACTAGTAGCCTGGAAACTAGGCTCAACTAGTTGTAAACTGTCTTGGTAGCCAATCTGACGCGCTCGAGTATGTCCATGTAACTAGGGTTTTTTTTTTTCAAATTTTGACGGGCTGTTCTAAACTTACCCACCAACATAGAGAGCTTATATTTGGTGGAGTTACTCAAAAGCATGCAAGGTATCTCCCCTATGATTATCTGACGCGCTCGAGTAAATCCACATTTAGCATCATGGGCTCCCCTACTATTACACAGCAAGTACTGTCAAACAACTTATTATACAACCAATCACACCGACCAATCGACACAACATTTTATGATGAAACAAATTTATTTAACGTTTTAAAAAGTATTTACTAAATTAAATATCATTCAAAAACTGATAAAAGTATTCTAAAAACTTACAAATATGCTATTTCATACTAAAATTTATAATTTTTTAGTCAGATAACCGAAATTAATTATAAATATTGAGTGTCATGTAGGTTTTGTCTCATATTATTTTATTATTATTAACAAGTCTGGGTTTAAACAAAATTATGAATGATAAAACTCTAGGTACACTAACGAGTTACTAAGCGGTATAATATTGAATTTAAAAGGTTCATTGGCGTACGTTTTTTTCCCAGAATATTGATGGTAATTAGTGCCGAATATTTTTAAGGAAAATATTTTTATTAAATTATTGATAAGTTAGAGTTAATAAATATTCAAACTTTTAAGATAGAGTTATTCATAAAGATGACTTGTGACGTATGTTTGAAAAGTTGGTTGACGTTTCTTCTGCTAATTGTTTTATAAAGTGAATTAAATTCAGTAAGATGGGTTTTGTGAGGATTGCGAAGCTATCCAAAAGGTCCTGTGTATGCAGTTTACGGGTTTGGTACGAGATAGCAAGAAGAGAGCGGTAACTCATTAGTATAGTAAAAATAATTTTATACTTATTCATTTAAGCATTACATAAACTTTCACAATTAGATTTACGAATGAAACAAAAAAATGCAATTTCTTTCTAGGCATGCAATTTAAAATATATATATTCTAATCTACTCTTTTAACTATTTCTTGATTCAATTTTTAATGCTTCTTGCTTGAAGTGAGTGACTAAGTCTTCTTGTTTGTACTTCACATTTAAATACGTTGGATAGTTACTATTTTTGGAATTATAAATGAAGGAATTCCTACTTTCTATGAGTAAAAGATCAAAGCCTTTAAATGCTTCAGAATTTTCTAGCGTTCGTGTTAAATTTTTATAAATGATTTTATTTAAGAGACTTCAAGAAGTAATAGTTAAAGAGGATTCAAATTTCACTTTAACACTTTCTAATGTTGGTAAACCTGGTTTGTACTTATCACCAAATAAAATAAATAAGTACACTACATTTAAAGCAATTAGTGCATAAGTATACTTAACATTTTACAAGTAGCTCAAAATTATATTTAATCTTGAAATCAACGTAACCATCGTCACTTCATGTTTTAAATTTAATAATGTAATCTAGAATTGATGTAGCTATTTAAAATAGAGCTTTCTCCACATTAATTTTAGAGTGTTCAAAGGGAGGAATACATCACAGTTACACTAACATAGTAACTAAAATATTTTATGGAATAGAAGATCATGTGTTAAGTATTAGAAGCTTAGAAGGTAATATTACTTCACCAAGAAACATAAAAAAATTATTTTTTGAGATGAAGGTAAAGGATTTTGTTTATGAAATATCGATATAAAATCATACATTTCTACATTTGGAAAGCAAAAACCATATAAATATAATGCAAAGAGAAATACAACCCCACATATTATTTTGCTGGTCATTGAACCCCAGATCAAAAACATTTCTCTTCCAGGGTTTTTATAAGTGAAAGAAACATCGCGTGCCATGAAAAGAAAACATATCAGGTAAAAGAACATATGGTGCACTTACTGAAACCTAAACTAATCGATCACCACATCCAGTTCCGAAACTAAAATTGAATTGAGGGTTGAGAATAAAAAAAATAACTAAATCTTTTCCCCTTTTGAGAAAAATTGCTCAATGTTTGGTTTTTTGAAATTAATGTTGTTCCAAGGGATACATGATGATTCTATTTAAATACCATGGCTCTTATAGTTACAACGAATAGTAATTGAGGTTATTTAAATTACTAGAATTTTTAAGTTTTTTCTCTCAATTAATCTATAATATTTTATTGACAATTATTTTATGCGTGTAGGGTTTTTGTAGAAATGTTGATCATATGATATTATATAATTTGTTCAATAAATTTGGACTTAATTGATTAGTTCCAATAATAGGATTGAAATGAAAAGAAAAAGAGTTTTTGTCAATTATACACTTTTTGTGAAGGAAAAGAATGTGAGCCTATTTTTTTAAATAGTTCCTATATCCTGTATAAAATATGTTTATTTTATATAACTGCAGTCGGTTTAATAGTTAGACTTTGTTATTTTTCCTTTACTTATATCACTCTTTTAATGCAACACATTCTAAACTGACCGCGTAATATAAGTCCATGGAAGGACACGTGTAACTAGATTCATGTTTATCATGCATCTCATTAAAATGTATACGCCGAATGAAGCTGTTTTCCTTACGAACATATTTTGATGCAACTATACTCATATCCATAAATAAAATCGAAGTATATGATGATGAAAGTTGAATATCCAACACTATTTGTTATCGTGCTCTGATCCAGAAAGCGAATACAGATGCAGTACACCCATACAGTTAGCTTGACTCATCAGTTAAGGCTTCAGAATATCTCGAATCATCGTGAGGTTATTTTTAGAACCTTTGGAACATTGCGAAAAAAGGATGCTATTGACAGAAGCATAAAACAATAACAGAATTGCATTAAAGTATGGCAACCCAAGAAATTAGGGTATCTTTTGGATATCTTTATTAGATTCTAAACTGAGCCTAAAAAAACCCTCAAAATAGAATTTATTTACATGCAACTTTTAAAAAAACATAAGCATTGACGTAAGAACATAGTCAGGGGCTTATTTAAGCTTTGAGTTATCCTTGAAAGACGTTTATGCTTGTTTTGAAATTAATGTAAAAGATAAATTAGTAAGAATTTGTTAATCCATTAAAATCCACACAAAAAAGGTGTTTATAATATATTAAAAAAAGTAAAATTATACTTTAAAAGTTTTTAAAACCCCATCACCACACAAAAAATTTTATGCAATCAAAATAAAACTTGATGATATAAAAGTGTTTTGATACTTTAATTCGGTGTTTCATTGTACAGATATTTTTCTCTTTTGCTATAACCTGCATTAGTTTCAAACGTTTTTCCAATATTTTCTATAGAAATCCACATACTGTACTTATTTTGGTTATAAGGTAAACAAAGAACATTGGTTCACTGTTATCGCTGTTATTCCGTTTTATGATTAACATAGATCAAGTTTTAAACCTTAGAAAAATTTGTATCTTATTTGACCCTAATGTTCAAACTTTTGTGGTTTATTCGCGATTTTCACTACCCACGATATTACACCCAATTTTGCTAATATTAGGAAATTAATTGTAATAATATATTGTATGAAATTTGTTATAAAAGAGAATAAATATATATTACTAGCTGATATGCCCGGCCTTGCACGGGTGGAGTGTATCAATTTATTAAAATTTTCTCAAGTTACATGCCTAATTTTCTGTACCATAATTACCAATCATCCTGGTAGTTTTTCATATCCCGGTGTTCCCAGTATTTTTTCATATCCCGGTGTTCCCAGTATTTTTTCATATCCCGGTGCCTTTTTCATCTTGGTGTCCCCGGTGCCTTTTCATCTCGGTGTTCCCGGTGCATTTTCATCACCGTGCTCCCTGTGCCTTTTCCCTCCCGGTTCCAACTGTGTAAATCTAACCTAACCATCCAGTTCCGGTGTTGCACATTTAATTACGACAGTTACCCAATTATCCATTCTAAGTGAAAAAAATCCATTAAAATTATTACAGACTTTTGAAATCCCAAAATTTGTAAATACCCCCTGTTTAAATTGAAAAAAAAAATCCCGTTAAACTACACTAAAGAAACAAATTATAAGGTTAAATAACAAATTGATCTAGTGTTTCTATCATCAACTTTCTAAAAAAACTGCATCATGTAATCTTTACTTTAACCAGTCTAATTCTTAAAACTTTCTATTTCAACTTAAAGTTTCATGGAAAATGAAGTTTTTAATCTCTCATATAAAAGCCCACGTCACTCACTGACTCACTGACTCACTGACTCACTGATTCTGGAACGCTCGCACACTATGATGCCATCTCGCAATAATAATCATAATCATCAGAAAAATATAAAAGCCCACGTCACTCACTGACTCGATGCCATCTCGCAATAATCAGAAAAATAAATAAATAAAAGTAATTAAAATTTTAAAATAATATAATAGCTTTTAAATAAATATCTTTCAAGAAAGTTGGTTTACTTAATAAAGGTTAAAAAGTTACTTTTAGGGAAGTTGGTTTCTAATTCAACAATAATAAATTATTAAAGTTAAACTTCTTATTTAATGTATAATTAATAGGAACTTGAAGTAGTAACGAGCGAAGCTCGCATAAAAGGCTAGCCTAGCTGTAAGACCCGGCTTTGCCGGGTCGTAACAGCTAGTAAGAAAATACTGTTATAAAGTTTTTTATAAGGGCCGTTTTTAATTTTTTAAATTATTAATAACCTTTTTAAAACAATTTTAGCCAAGTTTTATCTTTAAATACTTTGTTTTATGTTTAAAATTGTTTTGATGGTTTTCTTTACAACAATGCGAGTTAAACAGATCTTCTTTAGCGGAGAAGTAAGGTGAATTTTACAAAAAGGCCTTATAGGGGATGAAGGGGTGGTTTTAGAAATTTGGAAATGATGTCATTGTCTTTCCCCCGTCCCCATACGTATGTGTACCAAGTTTGGTTCGATTCGGACGGGTAGTTTTGGAGAAATTGAGCCAAATCTGTTCCGGACAAACCCAGGAACCCAGGAACCCAGGGACACCTTCATTATATATAGAGAGATTTTTCGAAATCTTAAGATTGTAAGAAAGAATACACTACCTATAAACACGAAAGAAAATATTATTAGTAAGTTCAGAAATTTCAACAACTCTTCATAAAATAAATCTAAATACTATTTCAAAGGGTTAATTCTTGTTTACAAAATCAGTTAATATAATTTGAAAGATTGTAAAAGACACTGTTCTTTCGCTTCCTTTAGTCAAACATTTTCCATTCAATTTAATTGTTTTGAATAAGACTCGGGCACAGAGAAAAGCTTTTATTCGATTTGTATCACTGAAACCTTTGAAAAATATTTTGTTTCTAAAACTTTAAGCATTATACGAAAGGTTGGGAAAATACTTGATGCCTACCAGATGAAAAAGATTAGTTCTTAGAAGGATATATTGGGCTTATACTATTTTGAAAGAAAATGTTGAGAATTGATTCTTTTTAAATTACAGTGTAAGTTAGGGGGTGATAGATCTTCTGTGTCGTTTTACATCACACAAAGATTACAGTGTAGTTAAGTTCAAATAAATATTATTAAGCCATCATTTATTGTAATTCCGCATTCAAAGATTTACGAATTTTCATATTTTTTACAGAAGCGTGGAAAAATGACAGTTGGTATTATTTAACCATTTATTTTATCGTAAATTTACAGTTTCCACTTTTAGCGCAGTAAAACTTTTAATGACTTTGATTCAACACTGAGGTTTCTGATATTTGTATCCAATGGACTTAATTTAAAATAAATGCGTTTTCAGTTGAAAAGGAAATTCTCCAGACTTTTCCGTTTAGCTCGATGGACTACGTAGAATACCATAAATTAATTTTTACTGATATCCTACAGTTGATACTTTCCCTAGTATCACGCAATATTATGAAATAATGTTTACGAAGGGGATAATAAATTGATTTTATAATAACAGTTGGTATCAGAAAACTATATATATTTACAATGACCTACAAGGAGTTATAATGTCCACGATTCAACTACCGGTTTGTTAAATCACGAAAAAGCATAATACCTTGCCTGCTTGTTCGTGATATATCCGATTCTCTAGTAAAGGAAATCCTATCATATGTCTATCCAGTCATTACTGATCAGACAATAGACGGAAAGCAGTACAAAAAAAACAAACCAAAAGGCAATAGAGCATTTTCAATCACATGACTCGGACCTAACAACGGCCTTAGAAACAGAAAATGTTACAGTTTTTTGCCCTACAGAGGTTAACAGTTACAGAAAATGACTAGCCGTGGAATTCTTCTATTGGAGGATTTGCAATCATGTGATCCCATACCTAAAAACCGCCTTAGCAACAGATAAACAACGGCCTTAGCAACAGTTAAAAGCCCTACAGTAGATACACAGGTAAAAGAAAATAACCGGTTGTGACGTCACCTGAAAACACTCTATCCATCTGACAATCCTTCACTAGTAGAGAGAACCAAGTGTAGGGATTTCTCCCTGAGATGAAAAGGGAATTTCTGAGTTTTAGCCAGAGGAACTCATTTTCAAACGATTCCCTCAATCTCAATGGACCCCGTGATTGGACGTGCAATTTGATGAGAGATCAACGGTCACGTGACCCTTGCCGTATCGAATCAAGGCTGACAAAAAGAGGGAGCCGAGATTCTTAATTGAGAAGAATGCTCACTGGAGAATCAATAGGGGAAATTAGAGGGACAAATGGGGGTACGTGATGCTTGGTCACTGGAACTGAGATATCGGTGACGAGGGCGGTTTTTTTTACTCGTGGTTTCACGTTTCGTGCTGATGTTTTGGATTTTGTACATTTGTTTCTTGCTTCAAATGACATTCAAAGGGATATCCATTAACAAATGTTTGATGATTTTTTTTCGAGGGAATTAATAGGCACAAAGCTGCCAACCCTCCAAATAGTGATGCCTTGCAGTAAGTTCCCTATTTTTTTTTTTAAGAGAACTCCCAAATTTCCCAAAAAACATGGAAATTATATAAAAATTCGGTTTTTTTATAATAAATAAGAAGGATGAAGTTTAAATTGTTACTTAAAAAATAAAAATGTGAAGGTTATCTTGCTAAAAGGCAGGGAAATATAATGCCACATCTCATAAACTTAATTGTATTGAAAATTTTTACTTATTTTCGTTTCACTCCTTATATAAGTGCCGTTTACATGAGCCAATTACCCGGGTTAAAGGCGGCTCTTACTCCTCTTTTCAACCCGGCATTCCCTACGAAGGGAAAAAGATAGGAAAAAGCCGGGTTGAATTCAATCCTAGTCCCCACTAGTGCCTAGTAGCCGGGTTGTACCCTCCTTTCCCATCATGCCTTTCGTGTCCCATCCCACACTACCTTGCGTGTTGTGTAGTCCGCCATTTAATTGTTTGTGTGTGCTGTCTGCTCTATTGATTGTTTTGATATAATTTGTAATGGACATCAATAATGTAGAAAGTAGCAAATGCAGTTTGAAATGTGAAGATAAAACGTTAAGTTTAATAAACATCCATTTTTTTTTTAAGACAAGCACAACTTACAAACATGTAAAACGGAAATCAAAACAATAAACATTGATGGAATTGAAACAATGTTGCCAACACAATTTTGTATAATTGTATAAGTGTTACTAGTAAATAAACAAAATATTCAACACATAATACAAGATTACTTTCATACATCTTCGCAGGTCTTCGGTAAGCAAATCTGCTATCATCCGTTGATTTTTTTTGCATATATCGCCAACGCTCTTTTAAAATTCATTTTGATGCTTCTTGCAAGAACAAAAATGAACTATTTGTGAACAAACTTGGAAACCATGGAAACAGGCAGATCACTTATTTCTTACCACGTGACCGAGAAAAAGCCGGGTTAGATCATGTCTCATGTAAACGCCTTCAAATTTCGTAACCCGGGTAGAGTTGGAAATTCCCTTGAACCCACTTTTAACCCGGGTAGCAAACCGGGTAATACTTTTCCCATATAAACGGCACTATAATCAATTTTGCTTATCACGGTGTATTTTTAATGAAATGTATGAAATTCCCATACACACTGCTAACGCTCCTCACAAAAACAAACATTTAAGAACACTTCTTGTCCTCAAATTAACAACACTTTAGCTGTGCTGTTAGGTAGAACACTTTAACAACTTATTATGTATATGTTTGAAAAGTGTTAGAAATTTGTTCTATCCAGAATGGTTTTTAAAAGTAGTGTTAAAAAATATGCATAGAATCTGCGAAAGTGTTCTTAAATTTGGATTACTTTTTATCACGGAATTTCCACATTCTGAATTTTCCTATTCCAATGTTGGAAGATATGCATCGATCTCATACTGGTTCTCCCACAATACTTTAAAAACTCAAATTAACATCCTATAAAATTAGATAGGGCAGAAATCTGGCAGAAAACCAGTGATAATACACTTTATAAAGCATCTCAGTTTATTGGAGCTACCTCTCTATCTCTTTAACCTATAAATAACATTACTAAACCACTTCTCCGTATGCAAAACAAAATATTTTCCCACTTCAGAAATTCGCGGCAGTCAATCACTTTCTTTAATGTACGTCAGCTTTTTGTTTTTAGGCTATTAATATTTATATTTAAAACCAAAAGTTTTTATGAAATAAGACAAATAAAATATACAACTAGAGGATCAAAAGGTAATTATTTTGTACCAAAATCATCTAAGGAGATTATTCACAAATCACATGCTTTTTTGGGTCCATATATATTTAATAAATTAAACGAAACTACTAAACTAACTTATAATTTTACAGAATTTAAATATGATATATATAAATTTATCGTGGCGCAAGAATCAATAGAAATTCTCTTTACAATAGTTAAGTAACAAGCAACTGTTGCCAGAGATAATATTGTAGTAGATATCATTGTTGATACTATATACGGGCATAATGCCTTTTCGGTATCACATATATAAGAACCATTATTTTTATTTGTCTTTTTTTGTCTTTTTATGTTTAATATTTGTTTTCTTTTGTGATGTCATTTCATTGTATTTTATGTTATACTGTGTTTGTGACAATAAATTCAAATTCAAATACTACCACTTGATGTTAATAATATCTGTAACATTTATTTTTAGATGTTTCTTTTATTTATTACCTATTTCATTCATTTATTTTTTGATTCTTTAAAAACTCTTACATTAAATCACTCGGTCCCTTCTAACAAAATCGATTTTACCCAAATATCCATTTGTAACCCAATTTCGTAACAAAGAAAGACAGCATGTCACTGCAAGAAAAAAACCTAGGTAAACAACGGAGAAGGACAAACGGTTCAATGTCCCTAGTAATTACCATCAGTACATCGTTTCCATAGAAACTGGCTTTAGAAGAAGGGAGGACTAAAAGAAAATTTGGGTTCATTTGAGAAATAGACATGATTCAATCTCATAAATAAAGCATCTTATACCAATATACGAGAATGTAGTACAGTTGACCCAGTTTTTTGCAGTACCGATATCCGATCTTATTGTATATAATTTAACATGTTCTGTTTCTTTCAATGCGCTTTTTATGTGCAGTATTTTTTTTGAGTGGTCCATCAAATGTGTCCATAAAATACATATTTAAATTTTTAAAAAGTGGTTAAGTAGAATGAAATTAAAATATCAACATTGGCACAATCCTTTAACAAGTCATTATTTTATATGTGTTACGGGCAAAGTCATTAATCGGGCATTATTAATAATGCCCGAAGTGGAAGCGGGCAAAGTGATAAATTTCATTCATAAATTTCACTGAATTTATCACATTGCCCGTAACATATGCATTCCTTATACATCGCATTAAAACAGGTCTTACTAGTAGGGATGTTTCTTCACATATAAATTTTTGAAATTGCTCAAAATTTAGTATTTTTATTTTCTAAATTCATTCTTTAATAGATTGATTATCTCAATTTATTCATTTAAAAAATGTCAATATTTTTTAATCAGCGAATGGGGAAGAAACGTAACTTGAAAGTAATTATTTTTATTTACTATCAAGATATTGTATATTGAATTCTTTAAACCTAAAACAATCAAGAACGAAAAGGATGTTTAGAACAGTAAAACTATTTCCTTAAATTTATTCCTTTATTTTCCGAAGTACTATTACACATGAAGTTATACAAAATAACTAACTCATTAAAAGTAAATTACCAAGTACCTACTCTATCTATATAGTTAAATAACTTAATTATATTATACTACATTTTAAATCTATTTTTGAACAGTTTAATGCACAAATGTTTTCAATTAAATTGTTTTAAGTTTACACGAAAGTAAACAAAATATTATTATGGCTTAAATAAGTACCATATCTATAACACGCTAAACATCATAAAAAGATTATTCCAGGTCCATACCATTCCTTATGCATCTAGTTATTAAAATAGATGCCTCACATTTATATTTTTACTCACTATCTTTATAGTATAAACTTAATTTGTGAAAATATATCAATGATATTTTTGCCTTTGGGTTTTTTTAAAGTTTCGGAAACTAATTTTCATTTAAAAACCAAAACCAATATTCCAAAAATATACTAAAGCCTTCCAGCGACTTTGCAAAAACGTATTTTACGGTGGGTAGTATAAAACCTTTTGATGAAAAAGTACACAGAACTTTTTGTATCTGCCTTAAAATTGCTTCATAAAGTTTGATGGCTTAACAAGAAATATCAATCACTGAGCATAGCTTAATGTAAAGAGGTATAACTTTCTAAAAAAGTAGAAAAATTAAATAAAATACTCAACTGTTTTTAGAAATTCGTTTAGAAATTTGCAAGTTTCTTTGATATTTTAGTTAAAATGTATCTTTATTTAACTAAAATACGCAAAAACTACATTATAACATTGAAAAAAACAGGCAAATTTTCGATTTTTTTTTCTTTTTTGAGGCCTAAAAAAGTACTGTTTCCACATGCTAATATTTCCTTTAACATTGAAGATATTTTCCTGAAATTGTTTTCTGCGTGTTTTTTATGACGCGCAACAAATTTATCAAAGAAGTTTTTATTCTATCTCCTTTATTTTTTAACTATTTTTAACTTTCTTATTTTGCCACTAGGTTCGTTGCTGTCGTTAAAATTCGGTTGGGCGTAGTCGCTTTACTATATCGTTACCTAACAATAGCTTTAGCTGTTTTTCGAGAGCTTTAGCTGTATTTCGAGCACCCTGTATGGCAATGTCATGCAGATAAAAGCTCTATTTCAGAGGGAATATAAAAAAACACCCTTTTGCCCAACCACCCTATTTTGCCCACTCTTCCCCTACATATTTCTAACCTGTATGGTTGGCCACCGTTTTTAGCATTAGTTTTTGATATTATTTAAGATAATGAGATTAATTTTTAGATTTTATTCGAGCGTTTAAAAAGTTACCACACTTTTAAAATAAAAGAGTAGAAAATGAAACCAGAATAATCTTCTGCAAAAACTGTACTCACCGGTTGAAGCTGAATGCCATTCATTTCTCTGAAAGAAAAGGAAAATGCGTTTAATAACTGGGTAAAAACAAACTTTTCCCACATTTTTAATCTTACCTGCATGTTTTTAAAAGTTTTTTTCATTTCCAAGAAACATTTCGATTTTTTTATGGGAACAAAAAACTTAACTCATAAGAATAATGCTAGTCTTTTGATAGAAACTCTGAAGAAAAATATTTTGTAAAATGTTCTGATAAAAGAAGCCTTTTATTAGACACGAGTACGATAACAAAAGAGTACACCTTCATAGGTTAAAAGTGATACAAATTTATATAGCGTTATAGGGTATCTCAAAACATTAAAATGTCAAAACTTAATTAACTTTTCAAAATTTGAAAATTTAGAAGGTTTAAATTTGATATTAAGAAGCTTTGCACTTAAAAGAATTTGTAACACGCTATAAAGTAATAAAAGAATAAAAACGTACAAATAGAAGAAATTAATTTAAAATACAGGTAGATCACATAATTAAAAGTTTCGATTTTAAAAGGTTATAAAAATAGAACAACTGGCTATAATGACCTCATATTTCAGCAGACTATTCCTGAAGAAGCGGTAATTTTTTTGAGGATGAGAAAAATAGTACCAAAATTGACCGATATTGTGCGCTGTACTCGTTTCAACACTTAGGGGGTTGTGACGAGTACACGTCGAATTCCGGTTAAATTCGTAAAAAATGAGTTTTCAAACTACCTCTGCACTATTTTTTTCCTTTTGAAAAATCACACTTATAACAAAATAATTTACATAATGTGCTCATAGATATTCTAGTGAACTATTCGTTAGGCCCTTATGAACCACCGGACCTAGACATACTGTTATTGAATCCCTCTCCCATTATGTGCTATAAAGGAGAATCGAAACGAAATAATTCAAGACTGAATAAGATAAATAGAGGGGGAACGTGGATAATAAACATATCAAATGCCTTCAATTAGGTAAAGAATGATCCTTATTAGCCTCTTCGCTAAAGCATCTTAGTAGTCGTTCTTTCCTTGTTAATGAGAAAGAAAACAAGTACCTACACATTTTATGTTTTTCCTTTCATTCGATTTGGTGACTCGACCAAATCGGGATTTTAAAAATACTTCCACTGTCACTAGTTTTCAAAGTTCGAATTCACAATTTTGTGAATTGCAATTGCAGTAATCTAATAATCTGAAAATATTTTTCAACCAGAATTTCACTTGGACTTCCGGTTTTCAGAAAATGTATCAGTTTTCTCGCGTATTTTATACTATATTATCCTAATATACCTAATCCCTTTTCACTTGTGTGACATCGATAGAATAGGTATGTATTTTTATTTATCATCGATCCTTATTACAGGTTTATTAACTGACTAGCTGATATGCCCGCCGTTGCTCGGGGGATAAAAGGCTTATCAAACTGTGTGTTAAAATAAATAAGAATTAGTGTTTAGATGCAATAGAGTCAACAGTCTTCCCGCTAGGATTCTTTTTTGATGCCATACCACTTCATTAAGATATAAAAAAAAACTCTTTAAAAATACCACCTGTTTAGATTTAATGTGTGAAATCCCCATCCCCGTTTTTAAAGAGTAATTTTTCAAAATAGAAAAAAATTAAGGGGACCTTCTGAACCCCATTATTTTTTGTCCTTTTCTCCCTCCATCCATTTCCGAAATTAGTTTAAATGTATATTTGAGGCAAATTTCTCCGCCTTCGCTTCACAATAAAGATATATTATCGAACAGCAATGTCTTAGATAAAACTTATTTCCCCCTCATCCCGCTAAATTTTTATAAAGTACAAAACAATTAAATATACTACATACTTTTATACTTTTTTAAGATGTTAAACAAAATCTTAAAACACCGGTTTAGAATTCGTGTTTATAACCATTTTTTAATAATGATAATTTTTTTTTAAATCAGGGGGAGACCCCCTGAACCCCCCTTTGCTGATTTATCACCAACTCATTCATTGAAAGAAATTTCAAACATGAAATAAAAGTAAACATCATTTGAATCGACACTGAAAATGCCTGTGATAAAATATTGTTTAACTTGAACTTTGCTGGAAATACTTAAATTTGATTAAATAGAAAAAAGAATAACATTTTTCAGTGAAACGGTTTTTGGTTATCATAAAAAAAATATTTAATCATTAAAAATTGTTTCTTTATCATATTTTTTTTAAAAATTCACCTGTTATAAAACATTTCAAAATAAATATTTCCAACAATAGAGGTTTTGCGTGTCCTGGAAAGAGCAATAACCGCAATAAATTTAACATTGAAGGCTAAGCATAAGAATTTAGAAAAGGGACAAAAAAGGCTCCTTGGAATGCTTCGATTCAAAAAATTCTTTTTCGCAAACCTTCCTGGTTGTGTGAGGAACAACATGCTAAAATTTCATAACAATCACATTAATAAGTGGGTGCTAGGATCCAAAAACTAAAAACGGGAGTGAATATTCAAACCCCCGTGCACCCCCTCCAGAATGGAATATCGAAAAATCCAGAAATTACTTTCTTTGAAATTCTCTCAAGAAGGTATTACCAACAGTTCAATTCGTAATATCGATTTCTCGGTATTGTTTTCTTCGAAAATATAAAACTTGGTTTATGCTCAGCAAAAACGGGTTTTTGGAATATTCAGACCTCTTAAAATTCGAATATCCAAAATCTGAAAAATGCCTTTCTAGAAATTGTTGCTAGGTACTTTCCTGCGAAATAACAAAGATCTGGGGTCATTTGGGACGCCGCTGGGCTCAAAAACGTCGAAAACACTCCAAACCCCCCTGTGGGTCAGGAAAAAAATATTTCGAAAAATCCCTTCTTAGTGCGCGTATACACCGTAAGGTCTTCGACCCTACCAAGTTTCGAGTCTTTAGCCCCGGTAGATTTTGCTGTGCGTTGGTAAGTGAGTGAGTGTGTGAGTGAGTGGTAAAGCTCTTTTATTATTATAGACTAGCTGATATGCCCGCCGTTGCTCGGGGGATAAAATGCTTATCAAACTGTGTGTTAAAATAAATAAGAATTATCGTATAGATGTAAAAGAGTCAACAGTCTTTCCGCTAGGATTCTTCTTTGATGCCATACCACTTCGTTAAGATGTAAAAAAAACCCTTTAAAAATACCACCTGTTTAGATTTAATGTGTGAAATCCCCATCCCCTTTTTTAAATCAAATAGAAAAAAAAGTCAGGGGACCTTCTGAACCCCGTTATTTTTTCCTCTTTTGTCCTTTTCTCCCTCCATCCATTTCTCTGCAATTGGTATAAATGTATATTTGAGGCAAATTTCTCCGCCTTCGCTCACAATAAAGATATATTATTGAACAGCAATGTCTGTAGATAAAACTTATTTCCCCCTCTTCCCGCTAAATTTTTATAAAATACAAGACAATTAAATATACTACATACTTTTATACTTTTTTAAGATCTTAAAAAACCGGTTTAGAATTAGTGTTTATAACCATTTTTTACTAATGATTTTTTTTAATCAGGGGGAGACCCCCTGAACCCCCCTTTGCTGATTTATCACCAACTCATTCATTGAAAGAAATTTCTAACATGAAATAAAAGTAATCATTTGAATCGACACTGAAAATGCATGTGATAAAATATTGTTTAATTTGAACTTTGCTGGAAATACTTAAATTTGATTAAATAGAAAAAAGAATAAAATTTTTCAGTGGAACGGTTTTTGGTTATCATAAAAAAAATTATTTAATCATTAAAAATTGTTTCTTTATCATATTTTTTAAAAATTCACCTGTAATAAAACATTTCAAAATAAATATTTCCAACAATAGAGTTTTTGCGTGTCCTGGAAAGAGCAATAATCGCAATAAATTAACATTGAAGGCTAAGCATAAGAATTTAGAAAAGGGACAAAAAAGGCTCCTTGGAATGCTTTGATTCAGAAAATTCTTTTTCGCAAACCTTCCTGGTTGTGTGAGGAACAACATGCTAAAATTTCATAACAATCACATTAATAATGTGGGTGCTAGGATCCAAAAACTAAAAACGGGAGTGAATATTCAAACCCCCGTGCACCCCCTCCAGAATGGAATATCGAAAAATCCAGAAATTACTTTCTTTGAAATTCTTTCAAGAAGGTATTACCAACAGTTCACTTCGTTATATCGATTTCTCGGAACTGTTTTCTTCGAAAATGTAAAACTTGGTTTATGCTCAGCAAAAACGGGTTTTTGGAATATTTAGACCTCTTAAAATTCGAATATCCAAAATCTGAAAAATGCCTTTCTAGATATTGTTGCTAGGTACCTTCCTGCGAAATAACAAAGATCTGGGGTCATTTGGGACGCCGCTGGGCTCAAAAACGTCGAAAACGCTCCAAACCCCCCTGTGGGCCAGAAAAAAGAAATTTCGAAAAATCCCTTCTTAGTGCGCGTATACACCGTAAGCTCTTCCACCCTACCAAGTTTCGAGTCCTTAGCCCCGGTAGATTTTGCTGTGCGTTGCTGAGTGAGTGAGTGAGTGTGTGAGTGAGTGAGTGGTAAAGCTCTTTTATTATTATAGATTACTTCTCAAGTTATTTTGAAATTATTATACGAATAGGAGAAAAATCAGTGCTTTCGAAAGCTGGTGGTTACGTGCAAGTGTCACTTAGAAATGTTTAACTGTAATCTGTAATTAAAAAATAAGGTTTTGAAAATCATTCAGTTGTTTTGTACTTGTTTTAAATTCAATGGTAAAAAGTTTGTGGGGTCTATTGACTGCCTTTATTGTGTGCGCCCATTCATTCAGAATTTCCTCTTTACAAACGGAGTTCCAGCCCTAATCACCAAGGTTAATTTAGGCTTCACTCTATTTCCCCTTTATATACTTTCATAATTTTGGAGAGAAAAGTACACTTTTGGAAATAGTCTTTGATATTTATTTGCTTATATACTATATTTCTTTGATATTATTTGTTTATATGTTATATTATATATAAATTTATTCTACATCTACAAGGTATATAGTCTTTTAAATTTATTTGCTTATACTTTGAGTATTTTGTGTTTAATTTCTTCTCTATTTTCTTCCATTTTGTTTTCTTCAAACTCTAACGGCCGTATTCACTGTATCCGAGTGAACATCAGACTCATTCAACACTAGTATTAACGCGAGATCGTGATAGCACCGTGTCAGCAGTGGATCTTTACTTTTTCCAGCAAATACCATGCCAGGGTTAATTCAAAATGTGGACCAAAGTTAATCCAAGGTAATATTTATTAATAGTCAATAAACAAAACTAAATTACATTGAAAATAGTTATCGAACTTTATAATTATATGTAAAATATGATCCAGCTTTTTTGAATCATGTACTTAATCGCCTTTTCAAAAAATATTAAGGCAACAAAAATCGACGTTTTAGCAATAGCGAAGTTCAAAGGTCTCTAATCGTATTTTAGAAATTTCAGGACAGTCCTTTGAGAATGTTTTGATAACAATACCACCTGTTGGCCCTAGCATTAAATTAGTTATTATTACATTCTTTTATATATATATATATACAGCACGAAAAATCCTTTTCCGATGGTTGGACAAAAATTACCTCATTAGACGAAACCAATATACAAAAGATAATCTTAAAGAGGAAAGTTTATTCTGTTTTAAGGTCGTATTGATCTAACATGTTTTATCACTTTGCCACAAAACTAATAAAAATATGAAAATCATTGCTTTTACATTTTAGCTCGATTTTAACCACAAAATTTAACTAATCATGTTCGCTTCATAATTTCAGCAATCAGCAAAACCATACTTACATATACCCCAATCTTTTACCCATTTCAACAAAACACCCAAGGTGTGGACTAGAAAAACTTTTCAATTAATGCACTTACAAAAAAAGAACTTATCATTGTTTTACTATACAGCTCTTTGATCAATGAAAAGCCTTCATGGCAACCAGGCTGCAGCCGCCTAGGCCTTTCATTTCATTAGCCTCAAATTCAGGTTACTTGACTTGCGCACAACTTCTTTTTTCGTTACAGGGGGTTCACATACTTTTATCGATACCATTCTCTTGTAAATGCTTTACGTGGCGCCCCTTGAGCATGCTTGGGGTTATGGAGAGATTCGACATCATTGGGAATTAAAAGGAAAGCTGATTTAGAACCCGACACTGTGTTGAACCTCATTCCCTCATATAAATAGAAGAATTTTTTTTATAGCATTAGGTTTCTTTCTGTCGATTAACCCTGTATCCTTACATCAGATTCGCTTAGAATCAGATGCCCAGAAAATTTTAAGTAGCAATAAAAACTGATAAATACATTTACAAATACATTTCTGTACTATGCGCATTACATTTCTATACAATGCGCAAACATAGTATATAAGTTTAAAATGCGTAATTTAGCATGAAGATACCAAATAATACTGCCATTACCAGATACCATTTTATACTACTTCCAGAAGATTAAAACAACGCATATTTGAATTAAAATATATCCTGCATGTTTCTCTCAACTTTACGATATTGGGATGAATGAAAGTTTTAAATGTCATACATAATATTATAGAATCTGACATAATTATGCCTAAAATCGCTTTTTTAAAATTAAAGAACATAAAAAAATATTTCGAAAATTCACTAATAAAAGGTTAGTAGAAAATAAAAATAATCATATTACCACCCAATATTTTCCTTATTTAACTCTAAAAGTATTTACCATAATAAATGCTGTGTTTTTTTAAGGTATTTAAGACCGATTTTTAGTACAATATCCAAAACGGTAAGTTGACAATTATCATGCTGTTGAAAACCTATAAGGTACTTTGGTAAAGCTTCTTTTAGAAACAAATTATAAGTTTAAACGCCAAAGAAAACATTTTTCAACACTTGAGCATAAACAATTTGTGCATGCTCCTTTGATTAAAATTTATTAATAAAGCTATGTCTTTTTCCCAAACTCTATCGAAACTACCTTTTAAAATGTCAAATATTTGATCATAAAGGGCCAATAAATATTTTTACACCGTGACCTTTACCCAGTGATGAAGCACTTCACGAGAAATCGTGATTTAAAACTTTTATTTTCCTAAAGATTACAAAGAAAAATATTAGTTTAATCTTTAGCTAAGTTTTTTTTTCCTTGCAGAAAAGATGCATTGGAAAAAAAGTGCCGGGAAATTATCTCTGGCTTGACGAGAATCCAGTTACTCATCTTTTTCATCCTGTTGCTTCAAAGATGATAGATCACAAGCCCCTTTCTTTCTTCAAGAGAGCTTCAAAAATCTTTTTGAACCGTGTGAAAAATTGCGATATCAGCGAATAGTCTTGGAGATAAAATAATAAGGAAAATGTATTTTAACCCATTCTCTTTAGTTGTATTAGTTCTGGCAATCTGTGATTTAACCGGTAAAAATTTCAACTTTCGGTTTTTCAACGGTTTTCCATTGGGAATTACTTCAATAATAACATACTGAAAATCGGACAAAATCGCTCCGAGAAAAGTTTAATTTTTTTGGGGAGATTTTTAAAATATGATCGAAAAATATTTCAAAAAATCAATTAATAGTAATCAAGACTTATGATACATGTTTATAGGCTATTTTTCAGTGATAAATACGAAAATTCCATTTAAAATTTTTAAAAATTAAAATAAAAATTTTTAAAAATTATTTAAAAAATTGGATATTTGAAAAAAAAAATATCATTCAACATCAAAAAATAACTGCAAAAGAAGTAATTCCAACGGGTTCAGTCCTTATAAATCACTTAAGCAATGACATACTAAAATTGGAAGAAAATCGATTAATAATTTTCAAATTTTAAATTTTTTTGCCCGCAAAAATGGATATTGTATACAGTTATATCTATAGCTATTATAACATAAAAAACACAATTGATACTTAAATCATTAGTTAATTAATTAATTTATTAAAATGAACATTAAAATACAGGTAAAATAATTATGTGGTAAATGCAGAAATCATTCAGAATTTAAAATGCCTGATTCGACACCTTTCACTCATCAAAATAAAGTAGGAAATTAATTAAACAATTTTAAGTAACAAAAATTTTCATCTTCACCCATGCAAGGCCGGGCATAGTAACAGCTAGTTATCTTATAAAACTAATATTATTTTAATTACGTTGTGTATTTATGTATTTCATTTATGTTTTTTACTTGTTTAAATGTTTATACTAAATCAATCGATTAAAATCATGATTAATAAAGAAAGAATGACTAAAAAAAGTATACAGTTTTTTTTTATTTAAAATTACCTATAAGTAATATTTTTCTTTTCAAAAGTTTTAAACAAAATAAAACACTTTCAAATTCCTTAAATTCTATATATCTAAAATGTGTAGACTAATGTTACTAAAAAATGTGCAAAATATGTTTGATTAGTTTTAATGTAGACGGATAAATTGCTATCTATGAGGATGCACTGAAATTCCCATTTTTTTATTCTCTTCCGAATATTATAAAAAATATTTTTAAATTTACTAAACATTGTATTTTTGGGTATAACTGTGCAGAATGGTATTTTTGTGCAGAATATGCCCTACCCACAGCGAACTACTACAGCTACTAACACTTTTCACAAATTATTATGTCATAGTATAAATAATGCTTAAAATACTTTAGTATGGGAAATACTGCAGAAATTGAGACAAATTATAACTTTTCCGGGTGAATTTTTATTAAGTTTACTTGTAGTGATATATATTTACATCTACAAGAAAATACGTTTCCATCTAGATTTGAAGACACGATATAGTTTGAACTAGTTTTCCATCGGTAACTTCTAATCAGAAATTTGACTGCCGCTTTACCTCTGGTCAAGTTAGTAATGAATTAAGCCGTTAGTGGTGTAACTTACAGAGTGTTTCAAAAGTCCGTTTTGCGACTTTTACACGGAAACAACATCCCTGAGGCTCGTGGAAGTATGGTGTGTACCCATAGCTAAGGTGACCATGCTGAATCTATTTAGTCAGTCTACAGCGCTTCTAGCGGTGAAATTAGAAAATTAAGAAATAATTTTAAAAATAAAGGTTATAAACAAAAATATCACTTACGAGAAATTGTGTGAGGAGATATTATTAGCGATCTAAGTTACCATTTTTGCAATCTTAAAAAAGGGACAGTCTACAAATTTAAAAACTTCTCCGATGCCGTGAAGACGAATTTTGATTAATTTGAATCCAAACATCAAAGAAATCGCAAATTAATATTGAAGAATTATAAATTTTTGACGGCTCCTTTTCAATGTTCAAATAAAATAAGTGCTATTTTGATAGTTTTGAACTTTTCTGTTTGTTTGTTATGGTATTGTGTCTGTTGTTTTTATCTTCTTTTGTTTTTTTTATTAATTTTTTAACCTTCTCGGAATAATCAATGGATTCAGCACGGTCACTTTACTATGGGTACACTTAACTTCCATAACCCTAAAGGACGTTGTTTCCAAATGAAAACCGTGAAACGGACTTTTGAAAATTATTCATTTCAATATCATCCTAGAAAATCCATTCTGTATGGAATGAAATAAAATAAATCATTTAACACACCGAAGCTATTTCAACAAAATTACTTTCTGTTGCAAAAAAAAAAATTGTTTGGAAATTACCTTATCAAGCGATACCGGTGATAATTAAAAAAATTGAACAAGTTTTATCCTTAAAAATACCTACCTGTATGAAGACAATAAATCTAAGTTGCTATTTAGCACAAAACAATAGCTAATCAAAAATATAGGAAATGTCGATTAACTTACGTATTCACAATATTTTACAAGTACATCTTGTATGCTTTCATTTTTATTTGTTTTGTTAACTAAGGCAAAATAAAAATTTTTGTATATAAAACCGTGAAGATTTAAAAATCCAAATGCACCAGCAAATATAATGCAGTTTTCAAATTTTTTTCCTTCGCAGTCAGGTGTTTTTAAAGAAGCTTGGTTTGGTTATTGTTTTAGGGCTCAAGAATCAAGTATGATCTGATCATATTGCGATACATAGTTAAACTAGAAAAATACTAAATATTGAAATACAACGTGCAACTGAAAAAAAAAGATGCTCTATTTGAATTTTTCCATGTTCCACGCATGTCTGGTTATATAATTGTTCAGCTCTGTTTCAAATCTGTTTATGTAGTTTTTTTCTTTACTGTATCAGTTTTAACTAAATTTATTTTATACTGTTTAAAATTTAGTTGTCGATCTGAATGTAATAAACAGTATTTATTCTTAAAGTTTATTATGGGCACATTGAAATAAAAACTGAAATGGAGCAAGTGCCTAGTTACAGTATTGCTACCAGTCCTATTTCATTTCTTGATAGATTCAATTAATTTATAAGCAACTGTCAACATCCAAGCGTTTTTATTCCCCTGTAAATAAAATTAAAAAAAGCCGAGTTCCATGAAAAAAGGGACAGTTCCAACTAGACTTCAAAAATAATCCGAGACAAATTCACAAACACGACAGTCGTACGCAACGAGACAACGTGTAATGTGTAATACACTAAATGAGAGAATCCCCACCTTACATCACTATCACCTACGGGCAACGCGACAATAATAGAAAACCGGCTGCCGGGCAGGCAGGACTGCACCGGGGGAAGGCAACCCAGATCCGGCCATTCCAGGACAAAACGGATCGGACATCCGACCCAAAGAGGTCCCCTCGAATCGACTCACCTACTCGCTCAAATCCAAGGTTGAAAGCGTGTCCAGACTTGAATCCGAGAAACGCACACAGCCGGATTCTATCCTTCTGGATCCGGCACCGACGCCATGTTGTTGTCGGAGGCGGCCGGCAGGGTCTGGCAGAGGGCGCTGCGGTCTCTCCCCGGGATCCCGGACCCTGATAGGTGGGATGATTGTTTGGGATGATGATTCCCAGTCCGGAACCATTAATTTGCAGTGAAGGAGCGTTTATTATCGGCGAGCGGACACATATGCATTCTCAATCGGGGGGTGGAGAAGGGGGTTTGTTTTGAATCGGGTTGTTGTTGTTTGGAGGGAAGCAGTGGATTATGTATCTAGATTCTATCAGTGGATTATATATTGCATCAGAGGAATTGCACCATTAGTGTGTATAATTACAAATTTTAAAAATGCCTTATTTTAAGGTTTTCGGGGAACGTAGTGGTATATTGGGTGTTTCAAATGTCCCTTTCACGGCTTTTATTTGGAAACAAGTGACATGAAAGTAAGTTATACTCCTAGGTTAAGTGCCCATAGAAAATCTATTGAGATGATTTACAGCGTCCCTAGCGGCGAAAAAAAATATTTTCTCTATCTCCTTAGTTTTATCCTATAGTAATAGTAGAAAACATTTTTTAAAAATTTAAAAAAATATTTAAAAAATAAAAAATTATCATTCTTAAATGTAAAAGAGGGTTAAAATTTATGTTTAAATAGCAAGAATAATTTTAAAGAGAAAATCAACTCAAATTTTATACCTTAAAAATCTCCGCGTAAAAGACCTCAGATTATATAAATTTGCAATCTTAAAGAACTTCAAATACTTTTATCAATTAATGAGATTTTAAAATTCATTTTAAAACTCTTGATAGCTTTACAAGTAATTGTATTTAAAAAATTAACCTGTCAAAACCAGTTGTGCTTAATGTAAAGATAATGCGTTTAGCACCAGTGGCGTAGAGAGGGATTTGGGGATATACCCCCCACCCGAAAGTCATAATTTGTTTTCTTTTTGGACCATAGAAGGGGATTATATTTACCCCACATCTGCCCGGAACTCCAACATCAACCTCCGAATTTTGTTTTCTTACACCATAAACCACATTACAATAACAGTACCAATAACAAAAACAATTTTTTTTGGCTACACCACTGTTTAGCATAATAGCATATCAATAATAGTATTATTTAGAGTTTTATGGAATATTTCTTTAAAACGTTTTAAAATATTTCTGATGCATTATAAATTTTTAGATTTTATCCTTCAGTTAGGCTGTTTTTGTAGATAGTTTTCTGCATATATTCAAGAACTGGATTTTAGAAAAAAGTTTAGAACTTGGTACGAAACCCCCCCCCCCATAGGGTACTTAAATAAAATAAAAATCTATAACACTTTCATCATCAACATCTTTACACAATTTAAGAGAATGATTAATTTATATCATTTAGAAGTGAAAGTTTACAAAAGTTACCACACGCGACTCGAGTAAGTAAACAAGAGTGTTTTTTGATAGTAAGTCATAAATAAATAATGCTTTCAAAAATGATGAAGTAAAAGGCTTTTGGGTACAAAAGCTTGGGAAACAAATTTAAAAAAACCTTTGGAATCGATGAATTTCTTACCTGATTCATTAATGCCATTCTAGAGAGGAAAATCCAATATTTTTAAAAGGGAGAAATTGATGAAATATGCATAGTTTTGAAGTAACCGTTGGTACACTGCTTCACTGTAAAATTTTTAACTCTTGGTGGCTGTCGTTTCAAGCTTATTCTGTTCTGTGTCCACAAAAGTGAGAGTAAGGCTTCCTTTACATCTCCCCTCTGTACACACCTTCATATTTTCGGCGGACAAAAGAAACCATTCAAATGTCTACTTATAAACAGACGTGTTTGTAATCAATGGTCCTTCAAAGTAGCTTATTTAAAATTGAAAATAGCATTCATTCTATTGTGATAAGTTAGAGGCTACAAATCATTACATAGAATACGATGAAATTTAGTTGCATTTTATGGACACAGTGTAAATGCAGTTATAAAATCAACAACAAACATTCAAGGAAGTTAGATTGAAATACTTTGATTTAAACCCAAAACTATTTTTTGTTTTGATAAAACTTTATAATATTTTAAGAAATTATTCTATTTTTTCTCTAAAAAGTTTAACATATTTAGAAATCATTTTTTTACAAATATGTTATTTTTTTTATTACATTTTTTCTTTTTGAAAAGTATGAAAATTACTTAAAAATTCTTCAATTTGCTCATAATAATCTATGAATAATCCACTGAACTCCTAGTTATGTATTATGCATCATAATATTTCACCGGTTGAAAATCACGAATCGAATACCTATTCACTCCATTAAATTGATGGGAAACAAAGTATTATTTCACGTTTTGAAATTTTAACTTTAATTAAGGAAAAAAATGAAAATTTTACTTTTTGACTGTAAATTTGAAGATCCAATAGTTAAAATTTATTTCTAAAGGCTTTAATCCGGTAAATATCAATAACTCCATTTACCCGTTAACTGCGATAATCTTCATACCAACAAGTTGTTTAAACGCACATTTAAATTATAAGTCCATCCTATATTTTCAGAATAAAAGCTAACTTATCCACCGAATTTCACAGAAACTCTCAGTATTACAGAAAAAAATTTTGCATAAAAAATATGCCAACTAACCCAGTCTCCCACGTATGCATATGCAATGAAGAATGAAATCAATACACTCTCTACAATTCATGTAGTTGTTAAAAATTGTATTACGTGTATCACTCTTATGTTATTATCATCGATAAATTTGTCTGAACATAGTTAAATTTAGTGATTATCAAGATTTCAAAAGGTATCATCAAATAAAATACTTCATGAAGTGCAAAAATATAAATTATTAAAGCTGTTATTTTAAATTAAAACTTTAATCAACTTATCAGAAGTAAATATTATTTTTTCATTTTTCTAATTACGACAAATTTATCATCACAGCATATAAATGTATAAAAATTACTCTAGAACTTAAATTAAAGTATTAATTAATCATATTTACAAAGTGTCATTTGAAATTATTATAAATCCTTGCCTTAAATAATTCACTTTGACTTGCTTATCAAGCTATTATGAATATTTAAATAACCGAACGATAACATTAACCGTAGCAAAAACTGTATGAATCTAAAAAGCCACCCTCAAATTCAATCTAACCACGCGGTATGTTCATTGGAAATCTATTACAACAGATGGATCCCCACTACATACTTCAGTGTTTTCGGATACCCCTAATATTCAACTGAAATGGGTTTACCCATTGATTTTCAGAAGCCCCAGTGGTAGTGGGCGAGATATTTACACGCGATTTCCCATTTTGCTATGTTATTGTGAGAGAAGCTCCACTCTTAGCATGAATATTTCATTCTATCCTCTTTTTTCTGCACACACGTCAACCTACTTACAGGAAACGTTCAGTCTTACCGGGTTCGCTTTATTTGTTTCGTGTAGATGAGTAATAACCGAGAATGTATTTTTGAAGGAATATCAGAAAAAGGAGTGTATTTATCGAGCAAAATAGAGTTCGTTCAGTTGAGGTTATATTTGAAATGAAAGTTTTTCAATCGACCGAACCAATTTTTTTTAACAATAGTCCTTAACAAGTTCATCAAAGCTGATAAGTTTACTCACATGGAAATTAAATGTGTTTTGAGTCTGAGTAAAGAAGTATTGGTTCTTACGTATTATCTCGTCGTCATTGTCGCTGAATCCGAAAACGCATCAAATCTAAAGTATCATATTAACCCTTGGACATACATACATTCATATTGAATAGTTAAGCACTTCTTATATTCCTTCTTATAGGCCTTATTCACAGCTAGTTCAGTGCTGCTACCTGACCAGCGGTCAAAAAAGTATTCCACCAGTCAGCGAAAGCTCATTTTCTTTCTTTAGCTGCTGATTACATGAGGCCGTGATTTTTAAAACCTCTCTATAGCATGATCTCTATCAATGAGCATTTATTCGGTACTTACGTATTATCCCGTCGACCGTGACGCTTAATCCGAAAACTTTATCAAATACCATTGACTTTACTATTACTGTGCCGCTGAATTAGACGGCCGCTGAATGGTCGACGGGATAATACGTAAGTACCATTCATTCTCATAGATATAGAACATATTTCAGTTTAGGTAAAAATAAATAAATTAAAGGAAAAATATTGAAACTCTCGTGATTCTTTCAATTTCAAACAAAACAATCCATCGTTCCGATTCCCACTCGAAGCATCAGTCAAAATTTGTTACCGTCTTTTCAGCATGGATCGATGCATCCGTAAAGCACAGATAATTAAATCTTCGCACGCCATAATTGCTTCGCGAGGGGTGGCAGCAGGGCTGCAAAAAGGAGGGCTGCCCACATGAAAAGCAATTTGTAGCAGATTGTTTACCAGCCTCTCCAGCTTTTAATTTGAGAAAGAGGAGGAAGGAAAATTGCGCCTCTCTGGGAGGAGAGAACCTGTGATTGTTTCAGTTGGGGCACAGCGAGATTTCGTGGATCTCAGAAAATAAGAAAAAGGAAAGGTTCTTGGGAAGGATGTGTAATTTAGTTTAGTGATTGACAGAACCTTTTAGTGTTTGGGACATGTATAGATTCGTTAATTAAGACGCATGTAGTTAATCGTTCCTGATTGATAAGTCTGAACAGGTCATTGTGTAACAGATTAGTACGAGATTCGAACAGTGGATACTTGAGATCGTGCGCTAAAGAATTTAAAATAAAAAAAAAATAGCAATTTTTGCTAACTATCTAAGTCATGTTAATCAATAATAATCTTTTGGTACTTCAGTGTTATCCTTACGACAAGGGGAACATATAACATATAAGAACACATTATGCACCTAAAATCTGTTCGTATTTTGTTTAAACAAAATAATTTAATTGTAGTTAAGAATGAATTTAAAGAAACTTATTTCAAATTGCTTGAAATGTATTAAAAGCATTTTGACTTAAAAAGATTACTTTATAAACAAATACACCCTGATCTTTATCTGCTAGGAAATCTGGAAGGCAAAAACTTAGTGTTCCGATTCACCCCGCAAATTTAAAACCTACGACACAACACAAAAAATTTTCATTTTTCAGAGAGTAATTTTTAAATACCTAAAATCTAATATAGAATATTGTTGTATGAACGTAAGCTTAGTAAAAAAACTACCTTTTTGTTTAAAATATGAACAGATGGGAACAGAAAAACAAAGTTTCCTATACGATTAATTGTTATTTTGGGGGTCTCCCCTTTAAGTCCTGTTCATAAGCCAGTTTTGTTGATTAACATGACAAATTTCTTCCACAGCTCTTTATGATATTGACACACACACGCAAAGTCGGGAAAAACTCAAAATTAAACATATTACTTACACATTTATTTATGGGAAATTTTAACGGAAGGTTTGTTCCGAATTACCCCACTGTTCTGATTCTGCCTGTTTTACGGTAAGACAAAAGTTTTAAAGGAGCATGTCGTTTTTTTTTTTTCACAAAGTCGGTTTTTGATGGACAAACGATCTGTGTCACTTACTTGATCGATTCCAACCTTGAAGTAGTTAGTTTCCAAACCGCTAGATAGCCTATAATGCGCTAGAAAGGTGGGAATCATGCACGTTTTAATTACTTTTTGAACAAAAAATTCACTCTCCTGTAAAATTGCTACATACAACGTTTTTCCAGACAGGTTTTCAATTCTGATTGAAACATGATTGTTTTTAATAAGTTTTAACTATATTCGTACGCAAGTTTTCACAAATCCTCAACACTATTTATTTTAAGCATTAGTTACAAAATTACAATTTTTATTAGATTAAATTTTAAAAAAAATAAAATTTGAGCACATAAAATGTTTAAAAAATATATTAAAAAAAAAAACGGATTTGGGCATGTGATTTACATATTATTTAAATTTAAATGACCGATAGTTTCTCGATTCTTTTATATTCCTTCATAGTTGAGATGTAGTTTTATTTTCAAATCAAAGTTTTTAAAAAATTGTTATAACTAACTTCAATGGAATAAAAACTACATTTCATAACCACACAATGACACAGTTAAAAGTATTGAAATGTTTTTGATTGAAAAACAGCAAAAACTACTTACATTTTGAAAATAAAAGTTGTTAAAACCATGATTAGATGCTTCTTAGAAGAACAAACCAATTTTTTTTTCACGAACGATGTAAACACAGAAAACATTCGAATGAAAGAAAAATATTTGATTTTCAAAAGTGGAGTTGTTTGTAAGATTGAGTTTGCTAAAATTTTTCTTTAAAACGTCGGTTCGATTCCGGCCTTTTCCCTGGGTGTTTTCTCTCTCTCTCTGTGTCAGTAAAAATTATGTTCTGTCTGTCTTTCTTGACGAAGATTTATAAGGGGATCCTTGAGATAAAGCACACAAAACGGAAAAAAATATATGCAACCAATACCAATACCGATTTTTCTTTCAAATAACCTAGAGTATGAATCTTAAATTTTAAATTAAATTAATTAAGTTATAAATTTTAAGTTAGTATTATGGGTCATAATAGAAATGCAGTGCTTGTTCCTTTTTAATTTTTTCCATGGGAAAAACCATAGAGAAAAATCCTAACAGAGGTTCCAAAACGCTATTTTCAAATGTCATCGTATGATAGAAGTCAGCACTGCAAATGTCTATGATTTACAGCGGTTCTCAAACTGTTTCCCCCTAGGGGGTGTGATAACTACAGAAGAGGGGCCGTGAACCAAGGCCCGGGTCCCACCCGAAATTTGGACTAAGAGTACAAAAACGAGTTAAAACCCAGTTTTTCAGGGGCTTTTTCTCAAAACTTTTTCTAGAAGAGAACCCCCAGGCCCCCTTTTGTACTTCGAGCTTACCTTCGTTCTACCGCTTTCGAAATATTCAACAACAGTAACATGCATGGGGCACGTAGAAAAAGTTAACAGAGAGTCCAAAACGCTATTTTCAAATGCTGTCGTATGATAGAGGGCAGCCCTGCAAATACCTATGATTGACAGAAGGTTAGGCTGTACAATTTGGAGGTCTCAGGTGTGATTGGCTGTGACGTATTTCATTCAGTCTGTCACTTTCGGTGGGGTTATTGAGGATTCGCATTCGAGGATTGAGAATCCTCTCCGCCTTCAGCGAGAGAGAATCCTCCGCCTCTCATGACGCGACTAATGGCGGCTTTACACCACCGCGGTTTGCGGGACGCGATTTGCGATTTGCGGCGAAAACGGGACCGCAGAAACTCAGCGACCGCTCGAAAGAGGGCGCTAGAATCGATTTACGACACTAGCGGCTGCCGCGCGGGAACCAAAACTGTCGCTGCGGCATTAGCGGCAGCCGCTAGTGTCGTAAATCGATTCTAGCGCCTTCTTTCGAGCGGTCGCTGAGTTTCTGCGGTTCCCGTTTTCGCCGCAAATCGCAAATTGCGTCCCGCAAACCGCGGTGGTGTAAAACCGCCATAAGGAGGCATGAGTTTGATGCGATCCCAGCGCCACCAGAGCCCCTATAACATGGAATACCCCCAGTTTTTTCGATTTCCATTATCGCCTCGGCGATGGACACTCTGCTCTGGTACTCTGGGGCAGACTCCGGACACTGACTCCAGTGACGTCACTGGCAGCGGATGAGGTTGTCTCGATGACGTGCCAAAGCCAAAGCTTCCATCAGTAGCCAATCAGGCTTACTTGGGCGAATCACAAGACTTTTGGGGGAAAATTTAGAAAAATAGAAAATGTGGATTGGATAGATCACTTTTCTGTGTCTTTGGATGACAATAAATCATATTTACAAAAGTTACGGTCTATCGTAAACTAAAATAATGATGGGATAAAAAAGGTTCTAGACACACCGGGAAAAAGTACTGGGAACACTGGGAGGAAAAGGGCACCGGGGACACCGGGATGATTGGTAATTAATTGCTGATACAGAAACTTAGACATGCAATTTGAGAGAGCTTAAAAAAAACAATTTTATACACTCCACCCGTGCAAGGCCGGGCAAATCAGCTAGTATTCTATGAACCTTGAGTGACATGTTACATTAAATTCTTTATGCATTAAGTTACCTAATTGATTTTATTGACTATATCTGAATAGAGTAAATGAATATAATGCATTTAGGTGATTGCCAAAATGCCTTATGTTTGAAATCTTTTTTTAAGGCTACCTTGGTAACCGTTTTGGACAAGTCTTTTGAGTACAAATAAAATAAGATTATATGCATTTATTCATATTATTTCTTGGCGAGAAACAGTAAGTTGTGATGGTACTGGGAGTATTTCTGCTTTACATTGATACTTAGTATGGTTTCTAAAAAGAAGAAATTTTTTCAAGATTTACAATAGTTTTACTATTTGGTTCAATTATGAACTCATACAGTGATATATTTATATTTTGCAATCTATAATCATGTTATCTATTTTAAAAATGTATCAGAATATCCTTTCACAAATTTGTTTAATGAAAATTTAAAGTTATCAGAGTATTTCCAAAATCAGGAAATTTATCGAAACTTAGAGAGTTTTATGAATAGTAAGTGAGTTATAATGGTTTAAAATTTTTAAAACCGACATACTCATAGTAGAACTCTTCTCTTAGGTGTAGTTTGTATCAATAACGTCCAATGGTTTGAAAAAAATATTTTAAGTGATTGAGAACTTAAAAATGATTCATATAGATTTTCCTTTGTGGCCGAATTTCCTTCTCCCTCATGAAAAAAACGAAAAGTGTTCTAGGGTAATTAAATATTACACTTATATTTCAATAGCATTTTTCCACCTGTCGGCATTGTACACTTCTACCGTCTATCTGAGAGTTTTCCAGGAAGATGACTCTAAACTCATGTTCGCCAATGTGTTGAACAGTATTCTCTCTTATGCCCTGTGGTGTTCGCTTGTGTTTCAGGAAAGGCAAATACGGAAACTAAAACAGATTCAAATCGTGCATTTATCAAGTGTTCAGAGAAGAAGCCACGCCTCTTTCAATATTTTCATTTTCCTCATAATAACTCTATTGCCGTTCTGTTTAGCAGCCATCAAAACGTACGACCACATTTTGAACAAGTATGACACGGCATTCATGGCGTATGGATATCAAATTGAAAATGAAAATTCCAAAGCTTTCATTGTGTACCTAACCTCTTACGGAACGAATTTGGTCTCAGCGAAATGGCCATTCGTGGCCTTATGGTCCTTGAATATACTTTTACAGAATTGTGAAATCATCCTTGTAAATTACATCCACATTTTAAAACAGTTTTCGCCTTGCGTGAGTTCTTATGAAAACATAAAGAAGTACAAGGGCATTTTCAATGTTCAAGAATCAATGAGAGAAGTACTATTCAAACCAGCATTGGTACTTCTTATTTTTAGCTTTACGAATTTGTACATTTCGTTAGCCAAATGTTTATTGAGGGGAATACAATGGACTCCAACGGTTTTGTTAGACTTACTGGTCCCCACTTTGACTGGGTGCTGTGTAATAACTTCCTTGACAATTTATGGAGCTAGAATACCAAAAAGAATACTGGAAATCAGAGCTTTGTGTGGAAAACTTATTGAGTGCTACGGATTCAACAGAAGGATAGAACCAGAAACTCTGTTTTTGCTTGAAAGAATTGAAAAGAAGGATGATATTTCTATGACTGCATGTGACATAGTTGATTTCAAGAATAGTTTTGTAGTCACAGCTTTCGGGTCATTATTTACGTTTGGTCTTCTGGTTTTTAACTTAAAATAAATAATATTAAGTTCTCAATTCTTGTGTAAAACAGGATGTAAGAAAAATTTTAAATGCTTGTTTTACTGAGCTTATATAACATTACCTGGGCTAATGTTTGTGAAACACATTAAATATTACAAACAAGCAGTGGCGGATCCACTATTGCTCCCCAACAGATGACAGATCCACTGGGGGTAGTACGAAGAGTGGCTTTCTTCGGATATGTCACCCAAAGGTTCCGATTGTCAATAAAATAGTTAAACTCTACAGTCAAATTTCAAAACATTTTCTGTGGGAGAACCCGCTAATCCCTGTTATTTGCTAGGGACTCTAGTATAGACTATTAATACAGTGCTGAAATTGGAAGGGGGACGCGGGGGGACGCCGTCCCCCGAAATGATTGAACCGTCCCCCGAAGTATTTTTACCGTCCCCGTTCCCTAAAATATTTGTTTCCACGAAAAAAAACTATAAATTTAAGGGTAGATTTAAATACGAAAGAAAATTTACTTTTTCTGACCTAAATTCCCATTCGAATGAGTGTTCGGACTTCGGATTCGCCTATCAGCGTGCCAGCAGTCTCCCCGTATTCCGATTCGCAAATATATTCGTATTCGGATTTTTAGTGTCAAATTTCCAAAAACTTTCTGGGGAGGACCCCCAAGACCCCCTTCAAGTATTTTAATCTCTATTACTCACGATTTGCTGTGCAAAAAATGAGTAAAAACCCTGTTTTTAGAGTCTAATTTCCAAAAAATTAAAAAAAAACCACATTTTTATCCCTCAAAAACATATCCTGGATCCGCCAATGCTAACATAAAGATGAATAATGTTTTTTTCTTTCCATCAATATTTGTAATAAATACTTAAATGTTACATAGTTTTAAGGTTATAAAAATTATAATAACTGCATTTATGCTTTTATTCTAGCATTTAAAAAATTTCCCATTAGCCCCCACTTTCCCCTAACTATGCAATTAAATGTAATCTATAATTTGATTATCAATTCAAGTAGGTACTACTAAAAATTAGTCATATTTTACCCTCCATCAATCATCTACTCTGTAAAAAGGTGAGGGTGAGTCCCCCCAAATATTTTTCTCAAATTTCACCACTGCTATTAAAACCCAAAATTTTAGCATTAAATACTCCTGATTCAAATCCTTCCTGGACGTGTTCTACGAAGTAATACTTAAACCTACAATGTATATTCCATTGCACGCTGGGGCGGAAATTTTTGACTTCGTTATGTCCCCACTAGGGCAAAAACGAAATCAAAAATTTTGTTTTTGGTTTATTTTTAAGAAAAGCTTTGATATTGTTTGTATCCCTTATAAACTTAAACAATACAACTGAAAGCAGATGGCAGCACGGAATAGACAGAGGCTTAATAGGAAGTATTCCTTTTTAAGCAAAACAGTAGAAACTTATTCAACCTTCATATTTTATGAAAAAACTTTGCGCTTATCGCATCCGGGTGATACTTACTATAAATTTAGTAGACTTTAAATCTGGATTTTTTTGTGTGTCATATTCTATCAAATTCCAATGTATCATATCCATTGAGTGTACAAGGACAAAAATATGATATAATATTTAACTGCGCTAATTAGCTCTTACAGCTGCATTATTATAAATCTTGAAACTGTAAAATGACTTATAAAGGTGAAATACTTAGTATATTTAACTCCTTATATGGCAGACTGGAAACCTCAGAAACTTCAAGAATGCATCGAGAAGAAAAAAAAATTTAACTCTCAAAATTAGAAATAAAAATACAACAATGAAATATTCCCAACAATGAATATCTTGCATTAGATAGAAAACCCTGTCCACCATTACAGATATATTACCTCAAATTCTGTTTGAATATGCGCCTTTTATTTGTATACAAACTATTTTTCCAGTTAAAAGCCAGCTTCGATGGAGGATAAGAGAATTCATCTTGTTTTGTTCATTGCTATTTTAGTAATCAATAAGGAAATCGGTGCAAAAGCTCTACCAAAAACCAGATTTACGGTGAGATTATAGTTTTTTCATAATGCCCAAAGATTTTTGTTATGGCATCGCTAGCTGATTTGGCCTGCCTCGCTCGGGTTGAGATTATTAATTTATTTTTTAAAAGTGCTATCAAGTTGCATGCCTCCTTTTAACTATCAAGCTAGTTTCCTCGCCACCATTAACATCCCGCTGTCCCCGGCGCCTTTTGCATCTCAGTTTTTTCACTGTGTGCATCTATGGTTTCTCATTTCATAACGCTTTTGCAAATTTTAATTTTCCTTTATTTTACGATTTTATGCATCATGACTTTGCGCACAAAATAATCTCTATGGGATGAAAGAACTATTAAAAAGAATACCCAGAAATTAAACTAAAATGGTTTTCTAATTGTAAACTCTGTCTTCTCAATGTCTTACAAGCACCCCTATGTGTTTTTATTTATAAAAAAGCACCGTTTTACAGAACTTAAAAATTTTCTAATATAGTAGTACTATAATCTCTCTATCTTTAAGAAATGTCCTGTCAAACTACACTTAAAACCTATTAGTTCTTAAATCACAGCAATTAAAATCCACAGAACAGTTTTTTTTCTAACGTGCACATTCACCGAAATTGATAAACTATTTTATAATAAAGAACATAAAAATATGTTCGCCCAAAAGTATTTTTAAATGTTTTGGAAACACATTATTAAGAGCTAAGTTATTAACAGTTTCAGTTAATCTTAAAACCATAAAAGTAAACAATATAAACCTCTTAGCACTACTTTTCCTTATAAGGAAAAGTAGGAAAGAAATAAGGATAAGATAAGAAATAAGGTAGGATAAGAAGAGAAAAAGTATACTTTGACTTTTCCTTTTACTTGACTAATTTTTCATAAAATATTTAGTACAAGCAACGGAAAAAGAAAAACAAGAACGTTTCATCAAATGAATAATCTGGCAACAATACTTCAGTAGAATTTCTTTTTTTTTACAGAGAAATTTTTTACTGTGCAGTGTAGAAGTTTAGGAAAGGAGATATTAAACTTAGTTACATATCCTAATGCAAAATTACATATGTTACGGGCAAAAATACGGGAAATAAACCAGGCATTATTAATTATGCCCGAAGTTGAGGCGGGAAATGTGATAAATTCAATGGCATTTATCAATGAGTATTTATCACTTTGCCTGAAATACGCGGGCATTGCCCGGATTTATCACATTGCCCGTAACATACATATCGATTATTTTGTTATACTTGCGATGTAAATTCATTTTCAAAGTTATGTTGCTATTTAAGAATATTTCAAATTTGTTATTATAGTTATTCTAGGCAATCCCAAAATATTTAAAAATCCGGACTGCACAAGGATTTGGAACAGTGGTTTTCAATTCGAAGAATATAGCAGACTATTTTGCCAAAAATTCCATTATACAATACCTCAAACTTATCTACATGTCTTGCGGTACCCTTGGAAAAATGAAACTTACACACGGCACCTTAGTCAAACAATACCTATCTTATGTCAAATCATCATCTATTCAGTGTATCTTTTTAAATACATAGTTGTAATAAAATCATTTGTGCCACCCTGAACTTACAATGAGCTATTTTATCCCCTCCTTTTGAACAAGCTTGAGCATACTCCCTGTGTCTAAAGAATTTTATTCATTTAAAGGCTTCAATTTTAGATTTTGTATCCCAATATACTGGATAGACCACACTACACAGAAAAATAGTTGGCTGCTACTTTTCGAAAATTTGAGGGCCAAAATGAAAATGTATACACACGACTTGCGTAATGGGAAGTGCAGTATATCAGTTCGAATCGTCAAATATTATATTCATGCACAATACACATATATGGAAATTGTATTCTCAACATTAAATTTTGAATGCCATTTATTCCCGATTTCTTTTCTTTATTCCAAATCTGAGTATCTATAGATATCTCCAAATATGAAGTCACAAAGTTGAAATAAAAATTAAAGTATTTAAAATTTAACTATCGATGGAATCCACTAAATCACATCGCGGCACTCCTGACATTTCATTAATGGTATGAAATTTAGGAATTTCTCGGATAGTCGCTTTATCACTCCATCTCGTTTTTCAACGCAAACTTCTTCAAAATTCTATTTCTGTCTTCATCCTCCCTCTGTTCTTTAACCTATCTCTTCTCTTTATCATTCCTTCCTCTCTATTATCCCTTTGGTTCTTAGTATCCCTCATGCTTTTCATCATCTCTTTGCTCTTGAGATTCTGTCAGCATCCCTACTTGGTCATTATCTAATTTTATCTTGATGCTTTTTATATGACTACCTCGGACCAATATCATTATTCCTCCAGATGATCCAGTAATTTTATAGAAGTTTAGAGCATTTTACCTCTTTATTGACCCCTTTCAATGATCTCAGGGTGGTCCTCTGAGTTTTTTTTAAACATTTGTCGGTTACAATTGTTGATAGAAATCGTTAGAAAATAAGTGAAACGGATACGTCTACATCTTGAGAAATGAATAAATTACGATTAATCTTGCCGCCCGATTCTCTACTCCACAACTTCTCCAATTTTTTTTTTTTTTTAATGGCAGGTAATTTGAACTAAGTTCATTAACCCATGTCATGCCGATATCAGTACTTTCTTCACGTTACCCAGTGGGCACCTGTGGACCAAAGCCACGGAGGTGAAGTACTGTTCGCCCACGCCACACACACATTCACACAGGCACAGCCCCTTTTTACAGGGGGCCACATTCATTCCTCACACACAAGGACAGAAACTAACATCCATGCCAAACGGGGATTCGAACCCCGAATATAGAAGGAGTGTTTTAAAAATTGCCAGGTGCATAGTTGAGAGTATCTTCATTACCCCCTAAAAGATAAGGAAGGGAAATAAATCATGCTGTGGCAAAAATGCCAATGAGCTACCTCTGGCTGGTTAAAAGAACAAAGAGTGTTTTTTATGTCAAATATAATTTATCTTCTTTTTTCAGCTTCCGAATGATGATTATGCCAAGGATTTTATCCGTGAATTGTCAAAGGAGTCTCCAGACTATGCAAAACTCGGCAAATTCGTCAAAGAATTCTACTTTGAATGGAATGGTTTGAAAGAGACGAGAAAGGAATTTGGGGAATCACCCTCCAGTTACCATGGCAACTCCAATGGTGCCAACGCCAATGAAGATCTACGAGAAACAGCATCAACCTCAATAGGTGGGAGAAACCGAAAACTTAGTGTAAGAAATATTCATGCCAATGTAAGCATTTTGTTTTTCACTCCTCCCCCGAATATTCCCAGAATACCACTAGGCGAACAGAAGAAAAGATCATCTAAGGTCAAACAGTCACATAGAATCAATACAATAATGAATAATAAGAGGGTCGTTAAGCGTTCAAAAACATACATGCTTTCAAGTGTTGAAACCTCATTTTCCCCAACTGAATTGAATCATGAAAAAAGTGTTAAAAACGAACAGCAGACTGTACAGAGTGCTTCAATAGATGAAGAGTGGTGGAACCTGAAAAAAGCATTGGGCGTAGCTTTTATTTTAGTGTGGCTGCAAGTAATCGTACTGCTTCTCTACCAGTGTTGTATGAAGAGAAAATACGATAAATATGTTTGCTTGTCAACTAAAAGCGAAGCGGATCAACAGCCATCAATATCAGAGATCGTAAATAATATGTCATCTGAATCTTCTTCACACGATCAAACAGAACTGGACAAAACAGAAGAACTTTCAAAAAAAACTAAAAACAATGTCAAAACTTCAGGCTTAGAAGAACTATGTCGAGTAAATAACACTGGAAGTGTGGATAGCTTGACTAAGCCCAAAGACAACGAATCTCCAAAAACGTACCGAAAAAAAAATATTCAGATTCTAAAAGATACTTTTTGTCAAATTCTCTCCTCAGAACCCATACCACAAAAGGTGATTCGATTGCCAGTATTTTTTTCTAATGATAAGGCCAACAAGATCATAAACAGTAGCACTGATCAAGTAAATGACAACTCGACCCAAACTACTACAGAAAAGGACGAGAACAAAAAACCGAACTATTCTACTCCAGTTCATGATAAAGACATAGCACAAACGTACGTGAAACAACCATATCATGCTATTAAAGATGCGGCACATCCTGAGTCCCAAAACGCATCTCAAGAATTCTCTATAATGAGTAGTGATGATGAAGATATCACAACTCCAAAATATCGTAATGCATCTCTTACTTTCGAAGAACCGTACGAATTAAGAGGGAATATGTTCGATCAAAGTCGACCCCTCGGTGAGCGTAATGCAATGCTGAAAACATCGGGCAGTAGAACTTTTGAAAAAAATCCAGATGGGGACCATTCCTTTTTTAAAGAAAACTCTAATACTCACCAGAATTCTATAACTGAAGAAGAGGACAGTGATTTTCTTAGATCGACGGAAGTAAAACAACAGGGGTCAAATACAGGCCAAGTCAAAGAAAATCCGTATCAAGAACAGAGAAAGAAGGTGTCATTCAGTCGAATCACCGAGGCTAAGACCTTCACTTCAAAAAGTAAATGCGGAGAAATCGCCGGAACTTTTCATCGAGTTGATGGCAGAAACTCTTGGCGAAAAAGTCCTCGTGAATGTGAAAATCCGTCAAATATTCCTGAAAACAGCAGCTCGACGACGTCTTTTATTTACCCGAGAAGGACGAGGATTCTCGAGCTGAATTATGATGAAAAACCACCATCTAAATCTGTGTTGAAACGGTTGAAAATAATGTTAAAAAAATAATAGACCACTTAAAAAAAAAAGATAATACGCTGTGAAGAAAAATCAAGTCTTGGATTCCCAAATGGTGGAAAGTATTTCACTTGATTTCGGCACAAAGCTCATATCAGCGGAGAAGTCGTTAAAAGCGAAATTAGTGATGGTCTTGAGGCAGCTGGCTAAAAAAACAGGGTCGAGAAAATGAAGAGGAAGGGTTAAAAGAGGGTCGTGGAAATAAATAAGTGAAATTAGATTATTTCAGTTTGACCTAGATAGCAATGTCCTAAAGCCAATGGGTTCTTAAGTGAAAAATTGGTGGAGAAAGGGACCAGAAGTTAGTGGAAATCTGCTTTTAAAAGGGTGCGGCGAAGAGGACCCCAAATAGTACTTTTGAGTGTGGATTAAGGAACCAAAGGGAAGTGGATTGCTCAAATAGGGACGCGTTTTCAAATCTAAAACAATTATCTTTAGGGAAAAATAAGTGCTTTAAAATACAGCCGCTCATTAACCAACTAATGAAAAGTGATTTATGAAACATCCTAACTTTGAAAACTACAAAGGAAGAAGAAACAGCTGTAGATCGTCTTTCCTCCATTTTATTTACAAATATTCAGAGTTTTATAAAAAAAAAATAGTTTTCCTAATAAAATTTAATTTGATCAATACGTTTAATTTATTTAAAAATGTATTTGAAATAAATTTCGACTTACCTACTAGATTGTAGTACGTAATGCATTTTTATTGATGTTTAAAACGAAATTTCATTAAATACCCGCCTCAAAGACTTGTAAACACATTTTATGACGCCGAAAATCTGTAAATTCATAATACAGTTTTCAATTGAAATTCAAAAGAAGGAATACCTTGCTTTATGAAATATAATCAAGGTATTTTTGCTAAATAATATGTGAGTGATTATTTTTGAATAGTAGATAAAGAAGGTTACAGTAATAGTTCAAATTATGATGATTAAATTTAAAAATTAATTCAATAAATTAATTTGGATTCTACCCATTACATCACAAGATACTGAATCTTCTCATTGCTGAAGATTAAAATGACTTGATGAGTGCGATATATAAAGGAATTCTCCTAACCAAACGTAATCTGTTAAAATGAAAACAAGACTACTTCCTTTGAAAATATGAATTGAAATTTTATTCATCATTTGAAAGACACCGGAGCACTTGAATACAACAGATTTAACAACAACAACAACAACAACCAAATATAGTTACATTGATTTTTCTAAAGAAGTTAGTTTGAGGCGTAGGGGAAGCTAAAGAATTTGTTTTTATTTCATAATTTCTTATATTATACAGATATATAGATGTATATAAATCCAACTTTTGTGGTATATATATACACATGAAATCACAGTGGTACAGTTAATACAGTAGTCATAGGGGAATGAGGGGGGAAGGTGAGACTGGGACTCGGAAATTCGTAGCTTTTCTTGCTTGTCGAAAATAAGAGATTTTACTATTTATTTATAAAAAAAAACCTTTTTGGGCACGATTGAGTTTTTGTTTACCTACAGTTGATTCCATCAATAATTATGGAGTCAAGATAGCGCTGTTATTATAGTTAAGCATGATGCCTATATAATTATAGCTATCGAGGTAAATTAAAACTCGTTGATTATATTATAAGAAGGTATGCACCACGAAAAATATTTATAGTCTAGATTTTGGTATAAAACGGAAAGTAATTTTAAAAGAGCACAAAAATCAATTCAGCATTTCACCCTTTGAACGCGTGCTCCGTCCTATTACAATGGAACGCGTGCCGGGCCTCTAAGGTCTGACTTCCATGTTTCCTTCTAAAACTGCAGTATATTTTCTTAAAAGTAGTAAATAACTTATAAATGTATCATTTGAACGTGCTTTGAAATGATTTAAAGGTTATTATTTATTAAAGAAATTAGTAATAATAAATATTAGACTCGCCAGTATCAGTAATAAGGCAAATCTTAGACTATGGTTAGCATCTTATGATAAATTCTAAAAATCATCAAAAAGATAAAATTAAAGTTTTTAAGTTAACTGGATTATATAGCTTGTAAATTAATACAAATATTAGCATCCTTCTAAAAAAACTTGCACTTCTACTATAAAAATTCGTGAAAAATAATTTTTCGAAAATAAAAGATGAGAAAGGTTTCAGATTTAGATTTACTCCAATTGGTCATCAGGTTAAAAGCTCACCAAGCCAAGAAAAGTCCAAAAATAGTCTAATATAGATTTGAATCGGAATAAAAAAATTCTAGCTAGGAGTTTCTGCGACCAGTCTCTGATGAAGCACAAAAAGGTGAGAGGTATAATGCTCATACATAATGTATGGAAGGGTTCGTTTCATAGAAAGCGTATATATGTGATATAGCTGTCCATCACAACTAGGTGATTGTCCATGTTAGGTCTATGGATTTAGAAAGGTTTTTTTTTGAAGAGTTCTCCTCAAGTGCTCACATAACCTTCTATTAAGATTTGAACCCTCATTAATTCTTATTTTTATTTAATTTTTGAACAAAGGGATGTGAAAAAAAATTATTTTCATTTCTTACTGTTAATTACTAAATAACAATTATTACAGTTCGGTTCTTGCGTTTAGGGGCAGGAAAGTTGCCTTTAGGTATTAATTATAAGAGTGTTTACGAAAAACTGTTTTCTTTCATTGTTAAAGTGGGGTGAAATTATATGGGTTTTTTTTTCAATTCATCCTAAATATTATGAGTTTGTGAAACATATTGAATTGAAACAGTTAATAAACTTCCTTTACAAAGCAGGATATTATGATACATGAAAAGAAATATAATTAATAATTATTTGAAAATTAATACAGTCATACCTCGACCTATGAATGTTCATGTTACCAATGAATTTTAGGAGATAAAAATACACAACTTCCGATATTTGAATCAAAATAACAACTTTCAAAACCAGTAATTCCCTTTTACTTAACTACGTACATGAAGGCAACTTTTCCTTTTTTGCAATAAATAATGCAAAATTTTGATGCTTAAATGGGTTTAAAATTAAAAGTTTAGTATACTAATTGCTTCTGATTAACATATTTTACATTAAGTTTAGAAAGTGAACAAATGTTATTAACCAACTGAATTACAAAACGAACAAAAATCATTTGCATTCGTCTTACAAGTAATATGACCATTTAAATTTTGAATTAAATGTTCGATTGGAATGGGGTTCCTGTCAAGTGACAATTTTAGCTTTTTGACTTTTTTCGTCATTAATTTCCTCTTAAAATGAGTTTTCCACCTGTAATTGAGATGGATTTCTTAATATTGGTTACATAATTTCAATTATCAAAAATATGCATAACTTGTTTGATAACAGACATGGATATTGATTAAAGAGTTATCATTGGAAAAAAGTTCCCATACAAAAAGTTTTGAAGCTACACGAATACTCAAAATATCATGTTAGAATTACAAATGCAAATAATGTTGATGAAATTAGGAGGAAAAGTTCTTTTAAGAGAACCCTTACAATGTTGATCTGCGTGTAAATTTTAAATAAATATTTTTTTTCATTTTAGAAAATTATATTTTTATTTAGTAATATCGTATTTTTAAAAAACAAAAATGAGTTGAAACTTAAAGACCTTTTTTGCTAAAGAACCCCTCATTAGAGAGAATATTTTTTTTTGATAAAATGTAACTGCAATGAACTTTTTTTTCTTCAAATAGCGTTTCTGAAATGTCAAAATTGATTGAGCAAATTGCTTTGGACACATTGCATATAATAAATAAATGCCTATTTATCCATTTGGCATACATGTGATTAAATGAAACGCCTCTGTAAGCAAGGTGATTGTAACGTAATAATGTATCCCAAGTCAAGTGAACAAGACTTTACATCCTCTGTTATCGAATTCCAGATACCCTTTAGATATGAACCTCTTGAAATTAAAAATACATCTTTACATCCCAGTTACAATAAAATGAGTACATAATACCTCTGAGTTATCAAAACAACATAAAATGTTTCGTACAACATCCATATCAATACATCAAAAATACATGTCAAGCTAATTTCAAAGATCTTCTTAATCAACGGAAGATATAAACTGCATAGATAAACATTCATCTTGCTAAATATTCACATTTTCCAAATATATTTCATTTTATCAAATCTGAAGCAGAATATATAAAGCTTAAATAACTCAGTAGTTCATTTATGATTTAAAGTAATATGGAAATAATTTGAAAGTATTAAATTTTTATTCGTTTGAACCTCGGAAAACCAACTGTTATTTTCGCTGTAAGTTTAAAAACTTTCTTACGCATAGAGTATCTGGTTAAAAAGTACCCAAAAGTTATATTACCGAACCATCAAATAGTTTCTTTTAATATATTTAAATGGAACAAATATCTTGACATAGCAAGGATATTTTGATTAGTGCAGTGCGCTGCACCATTTGTGGCACAATAATTGTTTAAAAACAAATGTCCAGTTATCAGACAAATTTAATGAATAAAAATGAACTTTAATAAATAAAAATGACTTAATGTAAATCCAAGAAAAATAGTGTTATAATGGAGTCAATTCCTGAGATAATTTTGATGACTACTGTAAGCATGGTAGGGTTCTTCTACTAAAGCTGTGAGTTGATCTTTAAAATTCCAATTGAGAGATAATTTTGTAACAATAGAGTATAACTTTGGGGGTACTTTTATCCAAGAAAGTCTGGATAAATGAAAAGGAAATTAAAACTGTCTCAACAGTAAAATTATGTTCAAACATCAAAATGCTTAATAATAATATTCTTCTTAAAAAACATGAGGTTTTTTTAAATACAATATGTCCACATTTAATATTCGCTTAAACCGTAAATACCACTGTTATTGAAAATCATGTAAATGAGAACAAGGACGTGGGTCAAAAACGTTTATCATTGAAATTGAGTTATAATAAAACGCAAACGACCAAAAGAAAAGCATTGAAAATTCATCATAGCATTTTAATTAAACACTCAAATAAAACTTCACATTGTGCCGAATATGGCAATTCCAGCTCAAGAATCAAAAGCATATTCCTACATGTATTTTCAGAAAAATATTTCATTTTTTACCATCTTACCTGAAAAATTGGAGCTTTAACTTGTAATCAGTATGATGATATATTTAGATACGATTCCAACTCATAATCAAACACTCAAAACCTATGCCAAAAATACTGAGTTTTTATAATAATAACAAGGTTAAACGGGAGAAAAATATTAAGTCGGTTTTTATAAACTAAACATCACCAGTTGATCCTAGTGATAAATGACAGTGGTGGACAAACTTAATACTTTTAGTATTTAGGTATACAAGTATACACATACACCTTTTGTTTTTCAGTTCTTTTAGAAACCAGAACACATGTTACTTCATTATATATGTCAATGTCTGAATGGCCTTAATTACATAAACATAAACAATACATTCTTTAAAAATGAGTACATGGTATCTAAAATTACTAATTTTGCCCATCACCGGTGAAATGACTTATAAGGTGTTTTGGCATTTTGGTTGCATTCAGTTGAGATTTCGCTTTCTTAACTGTTTCCAGCTGTAAAGCGTATATGGTCATACTTATGGATAAGCAGTAGGTATACTACTAGATCAGTGGTTCCAAACCAGTGGCCCGCGGACCATAAGAGGTCCATCAGATCCTCTGAAGTTGTCCGTGAAAGAGTATGGGAGATCATATAAAAATTGCCAAAAGAGATTTTTAAAGCACTGTGCGTAGAACGAGATTAGGAGAATACTATTTTTGCCCTCTGATGGACAGTCTCCAATAAATAGTTAACAAAACATTCCGAGACTATATATCATCAAAATGCAATCTAGCAGAATTGCCTGAATTGAGTAGCTAAATGTTTAGAATTGAAACTAAAATATTACCAAAAGTTATAACTTCCTATAGAGGGGTGACAATTACAATACGACACAAAAATAATAGCATTAAAACATCATAAATTAAAAAAGAAACATTACAATATGGTAGATTTATTTTACCAAGATCCCCTTTGAATTTTACCATAAAGAGTATTAAATGAAACAGGGTAAGGGTGGTCCGCAAACCATGCTTTTGGAGACAAATTGGTTCTGGAACTTCTTAGGGGTTGGGAACCACTGTAGTAGATAGATATGTATATTTGCAATAGGCATTATGCAGAAAGCAAGTAACCAGAAGTCTCATCAATAGAAAATGAACCTACTTCAGCCATTCGACTCACAACTTTTAAATCAATACTTATTTATAGCAATTTACTACTTTGGTGATTCCAAATGCATGGTACCATAAACATATTGGAGGTAGACTGCGCAAACAATATTCAACATCAAATGAATAATATAGTAGTTGATAAAATGTTAATTTTAATAATGTACTCACTTAAACTAAGTCTTAAGTATTTTCTTTCAAGAATTACATTTTAAGCTACCGTTGAAAAATTAATTCACAATGGCTAATTTCTGGATTTAGTTAAAATAGCTGTTTGTTAGGATGTTAGAGTCAACGACGTACATAAATTTAAAAATAAATGAACTGATCTTCTACAGACAGTGTGGCCACAATAATGTAATGTATATTTATTTCCTTAGGGGTACGTTGAAGTTTCCCCTTTCCTATCAGAATTTAAATTGTCTTTAGAACTACCCACCCCTTTTAAGTAAAAGAGGAGGGCAAGTAGGTGGTTTGAAATGTATTCGGAATCACCTCGTCTATGAATGCACACAATGTTTAATCAAAACAGCACTATCAAAAGGTTCCGTACACATGCATCAGAATCAATGTTTTAATCAATGTTTGTTTAATCAATGTTTCATTCTATTGCAATTTATCTTTGACCCATCCAGAAGAATAAATAATTTAAATACTGAAAATATTATGACGTAATAAAGAATTATTTTTTACCCGATAAATAAAAAAATTTAAAAGATGTAGGAAACACGAAATATAATCAATACTAGTTACTTGATTAAACCGATTTAAATAATTTAAGATAGATTTAAGAACTGGATCAACAAATTAAATTCGCCAAACCCAATTGAAGTCGATTGATTGATCGTTCTTTTTTTTTACTTCTAATTCTCATATTGACGTAATATAGTTTTAAAATTCATAATAGACTTATCAACCTATCTAATGGGAAGGCACAGCTGTGATAATATATGTGATATAATATGATAATTCAATTTTATACATCTTTTAGAGATTTCATATTACTTTTCTAAAAAATCTCATATATCATATTTTGAAGCAGTTTAAAAACCATAATAAATTGTAAAATAATTGTCTTTGAGCGACTTTCTTGTTTTGAGTATTAATGTAAGATACTTAAAAATTATATAAGCTGATGCTAAAGTATCACAAGATGGTCGAAGTTTATACATTAGCCCTTTTTTGCCAATTGAATTTATAAATTTGACAGTTAAGTTTTGCAATGAATAAAAATATGTGATTAACACAATTTAGAAAAGAATTTTTTTTGTTCATAAATATTAAATATTTTAAATACTTTTTGTGTTTGGATAAAGAAAGATTATTGAGAGTGTTTCCAGGCCAATCAGTGTGAAATGCACCTTTAGAAAACTTATTTGGAGAGGAGATATTTTCTTTATAGAAATGTTTGCAAATCTGAATAGCTGCTTAATATTTACAGCGAAACAAAAAGGGAACAAAACAGTTTAACAAGACATTTAGATTTTTTTAAAAAAAATCCTTCGTATAATTTAATAACGAGGAAATGTGGAAGTGAGAAATAATATTTTTAATGTACACAGTAGGGGGATTTGATTAGCTGCCCTCATTCAACGTTAGCAAAAATTAAATAATACTTTTTATCTAATAACCTGTACCCTTCCGACATATATGTTTTCAATCAATTATATTTTTTATTAATAACATAGTATTATTCTTTGAATATTTTATAATTCATTTCTTTCATTTTTTCTTACATAAAATATTTGAATCATGGATAATTGGAGTAACGCTTTATTTTGGAAGCAAACAAACCATAAAGATCTACAAATATGATACTAACAGTGTTTTTAATTGAAGCTAGACAAAAAGCTTGGGAATAGAGTAGTGTCTGTTTTGAATAAAATTCCGTAAAAAAATATGAATTTTCTTAACAATTTTTCAATCTTACGAAGTGATGTTATATCCACTAACTATGTCATATAGGAAGTAAAGCAATATGAAACTTAGGGATTTCGGGCAAGCATTGTTTGTGTGTGGGCCGGTGTACTCTTATGGAATAAATAGGAAAACCACTGAAGCCTCACGTTTCCCCAAGCCTTGTAGCACAGTTGCTATGTTAGCCTCAAATGGTATCTGGTTGAAATAGATTTGTAAATGATGGATACACGTCTGCTGTGCATTTCATACAATCTTGAACACAAGTTTTTAAACAATAAATAGTTGAGGTTTTGGCACTATAAATTTGTTATATCATAACAATTCAACAAAATCTTTGGTAGACAACAAACTGTGTAGAACGGAATTAAAAGCAGTTATATACGTACATACAAGGACAACTTTTTGTGGAGCCTCTACCCATAGGTAGTTAGATGGCTTAGTATGCCTTAAATGACGTAAGACTCCAACTGCGTAAAATGTAGACAGCATTTTGAATCACTTTGTCATTTCAGCCATTGATTTCTGATTTCCTTGCATCTTGTTTTCCTAAGTGATTGGGAAAATCGATACTTTTAGGCATCGAGTGTTTTTTAATATCAAATGAAATTGTAAGTGCTGTTAGATACCTAAAAGTATTCGATACCTAAGAGTACTCGATACATATAAGTATTAATACTTCCATCACCAGTTTCATGGGGTTTTTTTTCAAGTAAATCAGATATCAACGTTTGAACACTAAGATAAAATAGGCCATGTTGCATAGTCATACAGATTTAATGACTTGACGTCATTTGCCATCGACACGCTACTATAGAGTGTGTCATTTTATGTATATTAAGTCACATGGGAGTAACTATTAATGCATTGATAATATGCTCCCAAAATATAAATCATTCTTCGAGTAACGCTTTTTCTCTTGAATATTGAGGTACTTGGAGAAGTAGCTCTTTGGTAGAGGCAGATTTTTCCCAATAAAGTCTAAATGCATCTTTGAGTAGGAATAATTTTACTCTAGTGGTTACATATTTATCTTCTTGTGAATTTAGCAATGCAGCATTAAAACGCTCAATTAAATAAATACAAGAATCTATTCCCACTACTATCAATTTTTAATTAATCCAAAAGATCGGTATTATGATAAATTGTGCAGGCTTAAATTAGAGACCATTTATATACCGTATGTTTGTACACACTATATGTATACTATAAAGGATCTCTAGCTTAAATAAAAGTGATAGGTAACATAACACTTATTTTGCTTAATATGGGTTTCTACTAGTAGTACCTACTACTGCACTTGGGAAGCTAATATTTAATTTTAAACTAGACGAAATTGCGCATAGTTAACGGAGAAGATTAGTCTACAATTCGTTCCTCTTCAATGCTTAGTTTTTATAATTTTCAAATTGTAAAAAAATATTTACTTTAACCCATAGAATTTTGACTTTGGAATACGTTATTTTTTTTATTTGGTTCGTTAGTTGCTCTTTTACATTCTGTAGAAGTTTATTTCCAAGAAGAAAAGATGGGTAATAAATAGTATCAGGTTAATCCTTTTACATAATTTTACTCAATAATAATTGTCGATCTGTACACTATCATGTCATATTGTTTCATACAGTGATGGCCTGTTTTTGAGTTTTATAGGGAACTTACTGTAAAAGCTCTTTTTGAATAGATGATTATTCAAATGGCAAATATCTGTAGAATTTTCAAACGATGAGGTTATGAAAATATAGTTTGTCCTTATTTAAAAATGGCATTAAACACACATGTTCTCTTATAGTATTATCTCCGAAACAGATGATAAAATTAAAACACTTGACTACATTATTGATCAAAAATAGTTTTCGAATTTAAATTAAAATGATTGATCTCACATATTGCGATATCATTTTTCCGAACGTTATTTTTCTTTTACAGTAAAGATGCATTTTGTCTTCTTGAAAACTACCTGCTTCTGTAATTGAATCGTCAGTTAGAAGAAGGGAATAAGACCAAATTCCAAAACTTTTGAGAAAATCTAAAAAAAAAATGGGAATAATAATGGAATAATAAATAATGGAATTTTTGTTGTATAACCACCAAATTTTTACTGGAAATTCAGGAACTTATTTAGAAAAAAGGGCAATCTGCGGAAAAAATCTAAGTGCATTAAAAAGTATTTTACACTTGAAAAAAGTTGATGGACTTTTTCAACCTTGTGAAGGAAAATCTTAAAAACCTCCTAAATTCATCGTTTAAGTTATGTTTCCGCTCAGTTCACAGTATAAAAGTGAGAAATAGACAGACCAAGACAAATAAAATTCAAAATTATTATGAAACTGGATCATTAAGGCAGTATAAATGGAGTAAGCGAATATGAATGGAGTCAAACATTCCCTTGATAAAAAAAAATTAAAGCACTTTTAAATTTTAGGCTTAGTTTGCAGCACAAAGAATAAGAACAGAAAGACAGATTGTCTTTAATTCCAAATTAACTGAAAAAATATAATGAATGTGCATTGATTTCGCAACTTCAAGGGGCTATATCTCCCTATGGGGAGGTAGTTATTTCCCCCCTCGTTCCACTCATGTGTAGAGCAAAGCTTGGAGATTGTTTTGAGCCCAAAAAGTCAACTTGTAGTTTTTTGGACTTATTCTCTTTTTTAAACTGACGATTCAATTAATTTCCTGTTAAAAGTCTCCAAGATTTTATAGCATTTATTTAAAAAGTTCGATCTACCATCTATGAAAATTGAACATATAATTGGGAGAAATATAATATCACAATGAAACGTGTCTAACGTGGGAACAGATGAAAATAGCCTCATATGTACAAGTTACATTTTCAGTATTACGTCATTGAAATTGAGGAACATTCAATACATATTTGACAGAGAATGATACTTAGCACATCAAAGTATAATAATATAATTTCCCTGTTACAGTAATAATTTATTCATTTTTTAAAAACAAGAAACACAGCTGACGGTGAAGCGAAACGGGTGATGGGGCTATATCTTCATTTTTTAGACATGTACACGAAAACCTCAGAAGGTATTTTCGATAAATAAGCATAGAATATACAGAATTAGTTGTATTATTTATTTGTGAAAAAAAATTAATGTAGAGGAAACCGAAGCTAGTTGACCACAAAGCATGTTGTGGGTTGACTCATTGAACACACTTTTTTTTAAAGACTTTGGTACATGTCTCTAAAGTAAATTATGTGTATATTATCACAACTTCTTTCCCCACAACAGCCTTAGCCACAAAGAAGAAACAAAAGAACGCAACTTAAAATTTTGAAAATTTTGCTAATGCATTTTTTATAGAACCTACATACACGGTAATTATTGAAAAAATATTTACAAGGTAATAATTGAAAATGTCAATTAAAGTTTTACTTTGTAAAGATTCTCACCATATTGAAGAGAAAAAAGGATGAACTAGAAAACACCGATCTCCACTTTGTAGATTAGCTTTATTATTACTACTGCTGTTATTTAAAAAATGAACACTGCTTTTATTAGTTATTCTCATCATATTTGTTAAAGACAAGAATATAAAGGTATGTAAATGTGGTATTATAAATGTGTAACATTTATATCTCATTATTTTAAAGAAAAGAAATTTAAAGTAGCTTAAAAAAGAAGTCTAGAGGAAAAATCATGCATTTATAGTTAGACTTAATACCTTATCAAATGAAAATATAGTAATATATCATGTACTGCATTTTACCTTATCAAAAGGTAACGAGACTGCAAAAAAGTGAAAAATTGTGTTTCGATGTATTTATATGATAAAAATATTATATTTTTTAAGTTAATTTATGTTAGTTCAAAAATGGTTAAAACAAAAAGGTAGATCTGAAAAATTTTTAGAAAGCAATAGTTAAATGATGAAAATAATAGTGCTTAAAGATGAACAATTCTTTAAGAAGAATATTGAGAGATCAGTTAGAAAACTTTGTGAGATAAATATGGCATAAAGTGCTTTAGAATTTCATTAAGCTTTAAGTAAAATTAGTAACTAGTTTTGATTTCAAGTATTACAGCCGAGTTTCTCACAATGTGTAGGGTGCCCCTCGGGAGTTGAGGAAGAGTTTAAAGGGGCATACAAATGATCAGTACCGAATAATTTTTCACAGCACGAATTTTTAAATGAAAATTACAGAGTAAGCCCGCCAATTCTCTTGGTTCCTTGCAGATTTTTCTGTAATATTCTGAAAAAAAAAGTACCATGACAATTATTTCATTGTTGATTCCTTAATCACAAAAAAAATATTTTTTTTTTGACTTCTGAAGGTTTAGTTTCAAATGCAAGAGTAACCGTTTCGAAGCAACAAAAGTTATTCCGCGCCAAATCATAGTTTACTTAAAGCTTTGAGAATTTACTTTTTTAATCTTAAAAAGCAGAAATTTATCCCGATAAAATAGTCTGTACTCATAAAATAACAAACAAATTAATTGTTAAGTGTGCCCCGATGGCTCAGTTAGAAGTAAATGGTGCTATATAACCGAGTATCCTAGTGGTCAGTCATAAAAAATTCACTTTTGCTCAAGTTATGAAAAAAAATCCAAATTTAAATAAAATATACGATAACCATAAAGTAAAAAATAAAATGGGTGTGCACGTCCCCTGGTGGCTCGGTTGATAGAGTAGGATGCAATTTGATAGAGGTTCTATTGGCTGTGCAAGACTGTCTTAGGTTCGATTTTATACTTGGAAATTGACTTTTGTGCAAAGGTATAAAAAATTCTAAATTTAAGTAAAGGAATCTGCAACGTAGTCGAAACGTAACGTAAGTAGAAAATAATTCTTAAAATTAGTTCGGAAATATTGAATTTGAACTGATTATAACAGTAACATAATGGCAGTGACTTATAAAATCAATTCATTATAAATATAATTTTTTAAGTTTTAATCTTCAAATAATAATAATATAATCAAATAAGAAAAAATAATAATAATAGAAATGTTCGTTGCGTAGCTGGAATCGAACAGTGGTCTATGTCTTACAAAACATAGCTCTTATCCACTGAGTCATCATTTGTCATGCCTGCCAATTAAAATAACAATAAGAAATTTTATTTTTAAGTTTGAGTATCTTTTCTAAACAGGCTTGTGTAAAAAAATAGATTTGTTCACTCGAGGTATGCCATCTTTAGGGTATATTGTGACTAAAAAAGAAAATCTTGATGGTCTCAAAAATGCACCCAGATTTCTTGGTATTTTTCTAGCCCCAACGTCCTGTATAACGTTCTCAATGTTACTATCACTCCTGACAATGTGTTTGAAATCCGTATTTATACGTACTTTAATTAAGTTGAAAAAAGATTTTTTTTTGTGGAATAAATGCTTTTAAAATGTTTTTTCAACCTATATGTCTGTAAAGTAGTTTTCTCCTAATTATCTGCAGAAATGGCTGTCTTCGTGTGCCTAATATTACCTGTTAAAAATCAGAAAGAGTCAAATAAAAAATAAACTGTTCTAGCATATGAACGAAATTGCATTGCACGCAAAAAAAGAAATGAAAACAAGGACATCACAATAAAAAGTATATACAGGGTTATATCATTACAAATGGGAAAAACTTCTATGGGATGTAGGGCACACCTAGACGAATAAGAATCACATAGGAATGGGGGGTCGGAACCGACGGCAAGTACAGTAAACAGACTGCCAGCGTAGTGGGCAGCACGTAAACTCACTAAGCTGCCCCGTCCAAAAAGGGGTGATGACTTATTTTGAGCCTAAGAACTGAGAAAAAAAAGCCATGCATGAGGCATGACTAGAGCAAAAGATTTTCGAAAAAAGCCTGTATGTAAGCTATCTGAGAGCTGTTCAGTTGTCTTTTCCTGGATGAAAAGACAACTTACAGCATTATTATTGAATATTTTACGGACATCCACACGGACAATCCATTGGCGTGTAATCTTTACCATGACCCTATCAAGGTTCACATATGCGAGTAAAAATGAACCTCCATCATCAGGTACACTCGCGGATAACGGACATTTACCGTATGTGCTATGTGGACCATGGTCTTATCAAAGTCCACGTATACAAGTACAAAGACCATGCTTTCCTAGTTCATTAGAGGCTACCGACTGTGTTTTACTCCACCACAGGAAGGCTCAGAAAAAGGGAGGGAAACCACCACCACTACCACAACTGACCACCCGGCAGAAAAAGAAAGGGTCCCCGTTTCGCTCCAACCGTCGGCAATGCGTTCGAAACGAAACAACCGATCGAGAGAGAGTCCGAATGACGTAACATTGGCGTGCTCCACGAATAACAACAATCTTCTCGCCGGCAAAAAAGGCGGGAGTCCTTCCGACAGAAAAATATCGTTTGGGGGTGGAGTTGGCTCACGAGGAGGGGGCGGTGGAGAAGCCCATGAAGCTCGCGCCCGGCGTCGTGATCTTGGTGCTCAGCCGGGACAATCGCGGCTCCAGACACAAGGACAGTTGGTAGAGCTCTTCGTCGGCCATCAGACGCGTCGGGTCCAGCAGGTAGTTGGTCACCTGGAGAGTACGATTTCACAATAAAAGGAATGTCAGAGAGCTAGAAAGTATTGGCCAATATTGGTCTTTGTTGAAACTACCCCCTCTGAAATACTACTACTATATTCGGCGCGGCCGATTTGGCACGGGCCGTTTCGGCGCCAGATATTTTCATTCTGAAATTTTTATGAGTTACTAGACAAATTTTGGCTAAAATTTCTTGGCCATTTTTCTAAATATTGGAAAAAGTTTTCAGATCATTTTTTTTAATCGTTTTATTCAAAGTTGAAATTTTTGTCATTATGCATGTATAAGCATAAAGTTATGCATAAAGTTGACATGAAATTCTATATGCAAGTTTGCATTTACTTACTTAATAATTAAATGAACACTTTTATACCAAATTATGGGAAAAAAACAATTATATATTCAATTTTTGTGCATAACTTTTACTTTTCTCATTTCTACAAATTCTAATGAGGATTTAGGATTTTTTAGAAAAACTGACATAAAATTTTATACACATAATAAAATAAGTATTTGAATTATTTATAACTTCCCTCAGTTTCTACCCTTTTTCTGTGAATTTTTACCTTTACCCTCATTTTTAAAAACAAGTTTTGAAATCTTATGGTTTAATTAAAATTAATATTTTCTTCATGGTTTAAAAAATTTAAGTTTTTTTCTCCTTTCCGAAATCCACTCACTGCATTAGGTTTCGCGTCGAAACGGCCGGGCCGAATCTTCCCATTCCGCTGGAATATCGGTCAATGTCAACGACAGTGTGCAGTATTGGTTTTTGCTGTCCAGTATAGTTTCTTTGACATTAATTATGATAAAAATAGGACTGTAAGTCCAACTTAAATTTTTCAGATTGATTTCGTAACTTTAATGCTTAAGAATATAACCTTGTTTTTAATAATTAAAATCCCACAAAATATACGACATTATCCGATTGCAGCGATGTTAACATTGTTACTGGTTACATTGATCGATTTTACTTTGCTACCTGGGAAGCGATCGGAAAACACCGATGACAATGAAATTGATAATGTAGATGATTTCATACTGAGGGATAGTAAAGAAACATATTTTTCAAGAACAAAAATCCTTGTCATCATTTTTCCTTTCTATAGTTTGCAAACATTATGATGGATAACGTTTTAAGAAAAATGGGACCAAATTATTCAGAGGATAGAGATTGTTTTGATGTCGAAGTAGAGACATAAACATTAAGTTATAGATTCATAGATTTCAAGACTTTGCTGAAATTAAAATTAACAGATTGATTAGGATTATGTAATTATAAATATGTTTATTAATATTAATTTAACTGATGAACAATAAACTTTCATAAAAATCTTTACCTTTGGACTCATTTCTATTTTATACGGCGTTTGTTGGAAATGCCGAATTTCTCGGATAACGTGAGCAATCTGAAAAGAAATAAATTTATATGATGAAATTAATTTGTTGAAACAATGGTATTTCAGAGATTATGAATTCTTGATGAACTAATAAGGTGTAGTATATTATGAATATTCATTGTGAACATGGTAAATGTTGTATAATTAAAGTAGTTATACTGAAAAGATCTTAATAATTCCTGAAATGAAGTTAAGAGTTTTCCAACAGAAATGAATTATCATATTCATTAACCCACTTCTTTCAAATATTATGGCAAGCCAGAACGCACCAAAACGTGGACGTTGGCCCACAATTTGTGAAACGCTGTTAAAAAGAGACTTAACTCATACTAAATTAAAAGGATGTATTGTATTAGTCATTTATATCTTCAATAAGAAAGAAATATTAAATTTTCTGAGCGTTTTAATAAATTAAATACGTGGATCTTCTAACTGACCATTCTCATTTTGGAAAAGTTGAGCAGCCCTTCGTCCGTGAAATTGGGAGTTCCTTCTTCAATGAAGGAAAGGTCGGTCAGGTACATCCCCAGGTACGGAATGCAAGGAGGGTCACACCTGAAAGCAGGAGAAAAACCATCAGAACTCCTAACTTACTAAATTACATAGGTTTTTAAATCAACAAATAGTTACTTAGGAGAAGTCTAGAAGGGGTTGGTTTTATTTGTTCAAAATGATTCAAAAAGACTGAATTAGTTAAATATATTTTTTAAATTTATGGATATATAGCAATAATACACTTATAAGTACTTCCAGTTTCAAAATTTAAATTTCATCTCAACAAGACATGATCTCATGATGAAGACAGTAATCTGATTAGTGATTAAATAAATTGAAACAAATGACAATGTATTACACTATAAATAATTATATTTAAAGTTTAGGGAACTATAAATACTTTTATGATAATATTTTTTTCGATTATGTAATATATAACCTATTCCATAATTACTTGAATGAATTATGTGTAAGGATTGTAGTAAGGAAGTATTGTAGTAAGGATATAAAATTACAACCTACTAGAATTATGTATAGAGTTGCTAAGACCGTTAAATTGGTCTTCATTTTTTCCGCAAAAGACCTTTTTTTCATACCTGTGTAGTGCATCTCTCATATTCCTAAACCGCCCGTCCGCAGAAACCAGGTTCTGCAGTTTATCTATGCTCTGTTTCGTCTATATAAAGAATAAAAAAGTTTAGAATGCAAAGAAATCAATTATAATTTAACATTTGCCTTGTGCACTTTTAAGCATCCGTACAACAAGGTGTTTCAGAAGTAAATATAAACAGTAATTGGATGGTTAGAGAGGACCAAGGCAAACATATTTTGAATAGGAACAGGGGCGCAGAAGCATTGTAAGATCTAGGACCTAATGTATTACGAGGGTATTCCATTCAATATGTAAAATACCTATAAAATACCTATATGTAAAACACCTGAGGGATTCCATTCAAAAAAATACCTGTCTGATCATTGGAATACCATCAGACAAATGAGACTTCATTATTTGGCTCAACTCTTGATATTTCACTCTTTAAAACTCCTCCCACGGTTTGACAAGAGTACTTCAATTTCGCAAATTTATGGTGAGGGTAGTATGCATACTGCTGTACAATATGTTTTGTTTAGTTAAACAGGGCTTTGAAAAATCACTTTTTTGAAACGCCCTCATGCTATAGGTCCTAGCTCTTTGACGGTGCATCTGCACCCACTATTCATATTATTCTAAATGTGTTCGTCACGTCCACTCTATCATTGTTTCATTTAGTTGTGAAGCACTCTGTATAAATCAAATTAATATTAGCAGGTAGCAAATAATAGGTATATGATGGAAAGATGGATTAATAATAGGAAATTGTCTTATAATTCGTAAAGCTAAAAATATGTTTCCTTAATTGGATATGAATTGATTTAATTTTGCATTTAATAATGTTTCATTTCTTTTCCTGCTGTGCTTCAGTGCAAACCTGGTGTAGCTAGGATTGCGAATGAAAAACGAGAACTTTCACTTAGTTAATATGGGAAATACCTTAGTAAATCATGTACAAGTCGTTCATTTGCAATGATGTGCATAACCCCCAAATCAAACCGCAAAATTGTGGTGCTCACCGTCTTTGAGACCTTCTCCCAGGTCTTCTTGAGCCTGAAGACGGAGCTGTTCATGAAGGCAGCGCAGATCTGCAGCACCCCGTTGAAGTTGTGCAGGCAGCGGCAGATGTCTGCCACCGCTGCCCACTTCTCGATGGTGCTCACTCGAGAAGACATCATGGCGGCGCGCATGATCTCCGACACCACCAGCCTGCTCACCTGCCAAGAGCCTTCTTGTTAACTCCATTACAACAACAAAAATAATCGTTTGTATTAAACTAGATCACTGATCCTCTAACGCTTACACTTCTGAAGAAATGTAGTGTTAATAGTAGGTGCTAAGTTATTAGACTACTTCTAACACCTGAATAATAGAGTAGGGGAGAGTCAGGTGCATGCACCTTTGGGACATGGCTCACCTTGGGACACTCCATTTTTCAGACCCAATTTTGTAGCTATGAACTCGTGCTTGTAGGTACTAATAAATGTTCATATAATCTACTCTTCAACGTGTTTTGGAATCTTTGGTGTGTCTGTATAATTATTTACATAAGTTTTCTTGTTTTGAGTGGTTCAAAATACAATCACTTGTAGTTTCAAAAGCGTTTTTTTAATAAAAGAAGTATATTTATTTTATTATAATTATGATGAGATTAAAGTATGTGTATCCATTAATATTTTAGAATAGAAAAAGAAAATTGTTTTCTAAATCTAAATGAGTAATTTAGTTTAATATCCAAAGAGTCAAGTGGGGCACCTTGGGACATTCAGGTGTGGGGATTGGTTTGGAACCTTGTGGGACCTTGGAACATGTCCACAAATACCCAAAACATCTCATGAGTAAAAAAAAAATTTATTATAAAAAAATATTTTAAGAATTTAGAAAATATTATAATTAGAAGTTAGTACATAAAAGTATCTGGAATGAACAAAAAAAGATAATTGAGATAATTGATCGGTAAAAATTTATTAGATGCGCAAAGGAGTATATTTAATATATTAGCTGTGTTTGAATAAACATAATTGTTTAAAAAGATAAGAAAAATAATTTAGTAAAAAGTGTCCCAAGGTGCCCCACTCTCCCCTACTATTATTAGTACTCTAACCTTGCCCTATTACATTGTTCTAATTATGAAGGTTTTCTACTCTCTCCTTAGAAGGCCTCTTTCATGTATTGGTCAAAATATTACGAACACATAAAACTACTGCTATATTAACTACTTATAACTATGCTTCATTAAAGCTGTGTATTAATAAGATAAAACGGTATTGTCACTTATTTTATATGAAAATGTCAATTTTTAAGGAAATAATAATAAATAATAAATAATTTTTAAGGATGCACTCACATCGTTGAACCTCCTCGTCATGAGTAGAATGTTTGGTGCTTTGGTTGCTTTTTCGGGTTTCATCCACGCCTGACCCAGAAACTCTCTGGAAAGGAGAGCGTTTAAGTAATATCAGATAAGCCAGTTATGAATCTAAATATCAATAGATAAAGGTAGGATTGGTAGAGACATAATATCCTAACTTAGGGAACCTCAATTTTCAAACTTAACAGTTAAATAGGTAATGCTTAAAGTAGTATCTCTCTATTCTAAAAAACGTTTTTGGTGAACGGTTTCTAGAAAAAAACTTTCTTTTCTAAATTAAATATCAATGGAAGAATGATTAAAGTATTCTAAAAACTTACAGATATGCTATTTCATACTAAATTTTCTTACATATTTTTAGTCTGATATCGAAATTAATTGTAAACATTGCAAAAGGTTTGTTTGGAGGGGTAAATCAATAATAATTGTCGTGAATTTTTATGTAAAAATTACGTGAAGTAGGATTAATTCTTGACTTACTCGCTGCGAATAGAAATGAATATTTTGTGGTCCAGGTACGTCATTCCTTCGGCAATTTCAAGAGCAGATAAGGTCTCAATAGTTTCTTTGCTGGCCGTCTAAAACATAAGAAGATGGTGAACACTTGACAAAACAGTGAAAGTATAGCTATACATTAATTGAACAAAATAAGAAATGCGAGTTTGAGAATAAATATCACTTTAGGGAACAATTTTTACGAAGTTCGTGTAAAGGATTCAAGGCAAAGGAAAGGATTCAAGGTGGCTTCTGAGAAACAGAGACCCATAATTGGCGGGAGTTTTAATTCTGCCTCAGATGACAGATAACGGCACCATCCATCACCCTTCCACAATTTTACCATGCGTCTGAAGGAGAGGGAAAGTCCTCTCATGGTGAACCCCGCCATGACTGACCACAGTCACAGTTAACGAGCACGTGCTCTTCCTCTTGTCACGCTTTCGCATTCTTCATGTCAAGCTCTCCGACTTCTAATAAAGTAATAGACAACTATCTTCCAATGGTTAAGTGGTCTGGTCGACAATGACCTTTCTATCCCGAAGCCGATGCCTATAACCACTAATAGGCTACCCCTCAAAGATTGTACGAATCCCTGGAAGCGTCAGAAGTTTCCCCCGAATGCCTGCTTAAGCACCACAGTGAATCGGAAGTGTTGATGAGATCATACCATGGGCATGGCCAGCAGCAGGTCCAGATCCACCATCTGCTTGTTCTGGTCCTGCTTGGAGATCATCTGTAGGAGCTGGGAGGCCGCTTTCGTCTCGGCCGGAAGCAGGGTGTTGTTGTGCACCAGCTCCTCCAGGAAGTCCGTCGTCAGCTGCATGAGCTTAGGGTCGTTGTCGAAGTCCTGCGAAAAGCAGTCCGTTAGGAATCTTTTTTGAATTGAAAAGAGTGGTTGTTTCTCATGCATTTCGTCAGGGAAATATGAAAATGACGTTAAATACACTCGTATCCAAAATTAAGGATAAATTTTTTTTGGAATAATGCACATAAATTTCAGTTCCTGTAATGTAATTTTCAGGGTTCTCCCAGACATAAGTAAAACCAGCACATAAAAGATCTTTAAAAATGTATGATTACCACCCACGAATAGAGGATCCAAGAACTAAAATCCGCCTAAAAGGATGTTAAGGAGGTGTCACTTAATATCGTTTAAAAATCATACTTGAAGGTACTCAATGCACCTAAAATTATGCATGGAGTTCAGGAATATTATATCCTTTGTAAATAACAGGGAATTTTTTCCCTAAATGACTCTAACATGAACTTTTCTGCTACCATTCCAAATATTTGTAAAACTCCATCATAAAAGGAGGGCTTCTGTACCCCATCAAACTATTCATTGTTAGAGTAATTTGATCTCGGACCACATATTTCCCCTCTTAAAGATCCTATGGCATGAATTCCATTGATAAGGAACTAGGATTTGTGTCATTATTCCAAAAATAAAGTTATCCTTAATTTTTGGACATGAGTATACTTTCAGTTCTCTTCTAGAGTTGAAATTCATATTATCTAGCAAAAAAAAGCAACTGCCATGTTTTTATTTGCATGATATGTTATCATGCTTTACGATGCTAACCAGCAAGGAAAAGGAGTACAAGGAAAGAGAATACGTTTGCGGTTTGCATTTATTTGATTGAAACTATGAAACCAGATTTATGTCAACTAAACTGATCAATATTATTTGTCACATTATCGACAAAAAATGGGGAAGCTTCGAGTTTCTTATAAAGGAAATAATTTCGAAGAAGTATTTTAAGTACTATGTCAAGGTGAAATGAACTCTAACAATTCACCTTATGTTTTAGGAATTCTCTACTCAGAATCAGAGGTGAATAAAACTGGTCTATAACTAATGTAAACAACCTTTTCATTCTACGTATATTGATCAGCTTCTTACAATGTGTTACGGAAGAAAGATAGCACTTACTTGAGAGTGTTTTGAAACCCAATGTCTTAAAACATTGAGTACGCGCATAGTGGCTGCTGTTGTGATCATCGATTCCCGTTTCGCTTTGGCATTGGGAATCTTCAGATCGGCACCAACTGAAAATAAAAAGCATTATTTAAAATATTTAGTTTACTAAAGTATTACATGTATTTTTGAGAACCCATTGAAACACATAGTGTGGGCTTACGAAGAAAATCCACTAATACGTATTTTATTTTATCAAAATTAGTTTTAAGTTTCATTTTCCATAAAAGATAATCTAGTGATAACTGATCTAAAAATCCAGTAGTGTTTGTGCAGTATTACACAGTACACACGTTTCTCACTAACTGCAAAGAGTCAATGTTTCTGCCATCAAAAATAAACCAAATTTGTGTAACGGATTTTCTGTACAGCTGAGGAAAAAAAAAAACGTTACAGTAGACTTTGCGGGAGAACGGGTGTGGTTAGAAAGATGCTTTTGGTGTCATTTTTCAGGATTTAGTGTATGCTTGAAAAAATTAATTGACTATTTTTCTCTCAGAGGTCGTCTTCTGGTGCAGCTCAATAAAAACTGCATCTTTTTTCATGGCGACCCTCAATTTTTATTCGATTTTATGAAAGATCATAGTAATTTAACCCTCATCACCGAGTTTCATTTAATTTGGACGTTAAACAAACCCATGGCAGACCGTCAAAATCTGAAAAATTCATATTAAAAGCCTGAAATTAGTCGCCAACACCAGACTGCCAAACACGGATTTCTGACAACCTACCAGTACTAGTGAACCGATTTTCATTAATATTTCAGTTTTAAATTGTCGAAACATGAGATAAGGTTATTTTTAAAATTTTTAAGCTTTAATAAGCACATAAATATTATGATTAAATTATTTTAATTTTGTTTATTTATATTAGTTTATTAGTAATTTCAAAGTCAAAAATCGCACTGAGCTAATTTTCGTGTTGTTTGAAAACGCGTAAATAAAAACAAAAACGCAAGAAGCGCCAAATCATCGATAAATTGCCAAGCCTAAAAAATAACTGTAGCATTTTTTTTTTCCTCAGCTGTACATATAATGAAGAAAATCCGTTTTTAAAAACCATTATTATGAGAATTCTCTCATAGTAACAGGTTCATAATGAAAAGGTAAAAAAGGCTTTCAAAGAGATAAGAATCACTAAATCAAAAAGAGGAATAGAAGTATCGGGCTACGGGCTTCGATAAATGATTAAGACATTTTACAAGGGACTCGCGGCCATAACCCAAAAGTTATGAAAAAAAAAAATTAGTACTATATTCTACGGAAAACAATAAAAAGAACGCAATGCAAAGCACCTCAAAGGTAACTTAATGACTAACTTAATGTAACTTAATTAACTTAATTTAGTTAATTAATGCAACTTAATTAACTAAACAACTTTAGTTCCTTCTATCTTGAAATCAGCAGGGGATCTATACCTGCGCTGGGTAGTCTGCTGCCTGCCCTGGACTGCGGCTGAGAGGAGAGAGGCTCGGGGGGGTTGCTCGAGCCGGCCGTCGCCACCGCGAACGCAGCAGCTGCCGAGGCCGTGCTAGACCTGTAGGAGAGACAGTACTAAGCATCACACAAAAGCATGGAGGTTAACAACACTAAAAACAGGGTGACCATCAGCATCATGGATGTTTTGAATTTAGGGGCGTGGGATATAACAGGGTGTTTAAACAAGTCAACCCAAACTCTACAAGAAAGATTCCTTGCGCGTGGAGTTCATAACAAAATGCCCAAAGAATTTTGGGTGGGTACTGTAATGTAAAGTCGGTTGTAAACGTCTTATAACTCTACGAAGACTTTTATTTTCCAAAAATGTGTCGTTATATCCGATAAAACTTTAGTATTCCATTCGCGGTGGGTGCATGCATGTCCAATCGATATTTTCAACACTTAAGTAAGCAAACAAATATCGAAATAATCAAAGTGTAGGTACAATCAGGGTATTTTAAACTGTTTATGGCAATTTCTATGAAAAACGTATACAAAATGAAAAAATTCCCCGAAAAATTTATTTGACTTTGAAAGATACTTCAATCCAAAAACAGCTGTTGAACATAAATTAAAATTGGTGATTGCCTGAGCTTGCCACTGAAAAACCTCTTTTAAAAATCAAAAAATGATGGAAACTTGACATCTATATGATGTGAGGGTAAGTTAATTATCCTAACATTTCCACTTGAGAATGAACGATGCTGATATGTTGATATACTACTAAATAAGATTACAAACAAAACTAAATCTGATTATTTCTACCTTCTCGTAGATGCCCTGGAGGAAGTAACCACCACCCCTGCTTTGGAGGAGTGTTGAGGCGAATCAGGATACTGAAACGATGACCTCGGTGTAGAAAGGATGGTGGATTCCGTTTGGATACTGCTGCGAGGGGTCGTCGACTGGCTCGTGCTGCTGCCCCCTTCCGTGTCACTGCTACCGCGCTTGCTCCCTGCTGCAAAACAGATGGGTACGTTACTTTTAGTACGTTTATGGTAATAAGAATGGTTAGATAGCTGAATTTTTTTTTGTTCTCTTTTCATCCTACTGTAATGTTATATACTTAAGGTTACAAACCACAGTATCTATAGGATCACAGAGTACTAAAACAGAGAGTCCACGGCCATAGGCCGTAATGGAAATCGAAAAAGCATTTGGCTCTTTGATCGCGCCACGTCATGAGAGGCGAAGAAAAATTTTGATCCTCCAATAGCTCTCCGAAAGGATAGATTGATGAACGCGTCATATCCAATCACAGCTTTGTGACCACCAAATATGTATTGCCTACCTATCTATCAATCATTGAGTTTCTCATGCTACCCTCACACCTGTTCAGAATGTGAAAATAGCTTTGTGGACCCTCTGTTAGGATATCTTTCTGTGTCTAGGATTAAAGCAGTTTTCAATACATACTTAATTTCTAAAGACAAACCAGGCACGAATCCAGGGGTATCCCTAACCGCCTAGCCAGGAAAGACAGACAATATGAGAGCTCCAATTTACATTATACGTGAAGTATTTCCCCTTTTTGAATGTTTTCAGTTTAGTTTATAAACCCAAGTTGGGTAATTCAACTTTAAAAGTGTCTAAGTTATGTTACAAGCAAAGAGAAATCATGAATTTGGTATGTGCTTCATGAACTGTGTATAAAGAAAGTTGAAATGGATTTATATTTTTAAAAGGAGTTAAAAGAGGTACCTCCTCTCACTTTAAGGTACGCCATAACGTTTGGCACTGACTGACTCGGATGCATTGGGACTCCGGAAGAGGCTGGTTCTGAGAAGCTTGTTCTGGCCGAGTGGGAGGGACCAGAGGTTCCACCCAGCTGCTTTGGTGATTGGGTCACTGATTGGTGATGCAACAGAGCGGCTGCCGCCTGTTGCTGAAGTAGATGTAAGTCCTGTTGTTCGGATGGGAGGAGCCTGGGTGGCGTAGGCGGGGTCATGGGCGTGGTGTCGGACGATGAAGGTGGAGTTGGAGGAGGAGTCTCATCCGGAACAGCAATCGGAGCCAGAGGTTCGGACACCGGGAGCTGTTGAGGAGCCGTTTTTCTACAAAAATTAATGATAATTGTGTAAGGAAAAGTTAAAAAAACAGATGGAAGCTATAGAGCATTTTCAATCACATGACTCAGCCTAACAACGGCCTTAGCAACGTTGTTTTTGCCCGCCAGTGACATCATGTGCGAATGCTTCGATTGGATGCTTCTAGTTCCCGCCCCTAACAACAGCCTTAGCAACTTTGTTTTTGTCCTCCAAGTGACGTCATGTGCGAATGCTCTATTGTTTAAACACGGCTTACTAGATACTATACAGGCTAGCCGGATTACGGAAATCATTAAAAATCCAGATGGCAACTGGACAAACTGGCAAAGCATATCCACAGTGTTGGGCGGTGGGGGTGGGTGATATAGGTAGGACTTGTGGCGATCCAAGCGGGAAAAGTTGTCAAATGGTTTTCATTGTTGAAAACTCGGCTAGCCTGTATAGTATCTAGTAAGCCGTGGTTTAAAACTCAAAGAATACCACTGCAAATGATTACGAAATAAATCATGCAATTGAGGGTTTTAGTTCAGGAACCATCAATCGTATCTCCACTTTCGATGTCTTAATTGTTGGTGACACCAATAATTACAACTGTGTTCTGGCACTAAAACCCTTAATTTCAGTTGACGTACTTGAGGTATGGTATAAGGGTTGAGAATCGCAGGGATAAGTGGAAGCGCTCCTATATTCCATCAGTTGCGTTACTGCGCAATCTGGCAAAATAAATTTGACGAGTCTCCATGCGTACATTTAGCAGGAAGATCATGAAGGAGCAAGCTAGAAACTGAGGGAGCATGTTGATATCATAGAAAACATCCTTTAACATTAAATATATGGACTATCCTGAAAACATTGAAGGCATTGCTCCAATATGGCCCCTTAAATATTATAACAGCGAGACATCTCAAGATGACATCACTTTTGTCTCTTTTAATTGATTCAAGACTGCATTTTTGGAGAATTATTAAAAATTGTCAGAAACATGAAATTAAAAGTTTTAATGAAGTTGACTACTTTTTGACCTTGCCAGAGAAATTTACCTGCTTGGGCTTGGCTTGGGCGAGTCCGAGCTACCGAGACTGCCCACCAAGGTGACCGTGGAGGCGGTCGTGCTGAGGTTGGTGGGCGTGCTAGGGTTGCTCGACTGCTGTGACGTCAGTGTGTCCGCAGAGCGGGAGGACACCACCTGATGCTTCTTGGGCGGAGCCGCTGGGATGCTCAGCTTGCCGGGTTCGTCCGGCAGGGAGGAGCAAGGCTCAAGGGCGCTCTTCTCGAGCCTAGAAACAAGAACATCAAAGATATACAGAGATACACAGTTTCACACACACAACACACAGATACACAGTTTCACAGATACACACAAAGATATACAGTTTCAGAACTTCTAGGAGGGGTAGGGCACTAAGGTACGTCGAACCGCACTTAATTCAGCGGACCAAATCGTAATAGTGCGGAAAACTTGCCTACCCATAACAGTAACTCGTGTGCAAAATTTAAGCCCTATCAAATAATATCTTCTGTTCTGTCTTTTTGCCTAAAGTTTTGACTTTTTACCAAAAAATAGCTATTTTGCCGTATTTCTTACCGTTCCGTGACCTCCTGATGAACAGAATTTTTTCAGGTGGTGTGTTAGGGGTCTAGGGAGACTTTTCCGTGAACCCCATTCTCATACCCCGCATTCCCTCTACGCGAGCCGGGGTTTTGTGGGCGGGCGCACTGCTCAAAATGTTGGCTTTCCCTCCAAACTCCAGCCCTGCGCCCGCCTTCGTTGCCCGTTTTCTACATCAAAACCTCACATAAACCAATTATTTTCATAAAAGTGACCCAGAACCCACTGTTGAGAGGTATCTTTCCATCAGGATCCATGGATTTATAATTATTTTTCAAAATTTTCATTTACCTTACAAACTAGCATTCTTACAAACTAGCATTTTTAATACAATCTGCTTTTTTACGGCATGTTTGTTGGTTAATAAACTCTGTTACAACTGTTCAAACCTGCCATTGAAAAAAAAAACATCTTTTACCAACTGGAATAGCCAGGAGGATGTCTATGGTGGATGCATTGCGTCTAACTTGTGCTATTATAAGTAGTCAGATTTTGTCAGCATGCTCCTTCCTTGATTTAAGATTGATTCCTATTCTTATTATAACATAAATATTATTTTACATATAAATGGGCCATGGATGGAGGAAAGAGTATGAATCAATCAAATTCTGCCCCAGGCCTAGTGGCCCATCAGGCGGTGCCCATCTCCATTTCCTTAGCCTTTGGGACTGGGGTGCTAATTACTTAGCTTGTGTCCAGGCCGAATGGCTAGCCCGACGCTGGACCCCTAGTTGATTCCCCAAGCGAGCTTGGTGCTCATTTTATCGACCCCGGGAGGATGAAGGGCTGAGTTGTCCCATGACCAGCTACCCAAGCAGGAGCCGTAAGGCATCGAACCTGGGTCGGTAATGCTCGTAGCCAGGCACGCTGACCACTACACCACCGCGGCCACTAAAGAGTATGAAACCCCCCTGAAAATTGTGGTACGTGATTTGTGAAACAACCATTCCTTTAAAAAACTAATCATAAATTTGAGAGATATCATTCTTTTCTCTGTTTAGTTCAAGCATAGTGCCCCCTTATATGCGTCGATATAGGGTATGGGGACAATAGCACACACTTAGGAAGTAGGTAATTTAGTTCATGATCACATACCAGATGAAATTTCAGAGTGATATCTCGATCACTACATGTGGATTGGCAAAATAGAAAAGAGGTAAAATTAACAAACATATTTTCATTAATTACCATATCCAATATCCACATATCTCATCTAGCTCCACAGGTGTACCTCAACAACCGACGGAGGTTCTGGGCCCTGCCCCGTCTATGCCATGTACTTGCTCCTTACTGTATACTTTCCACTATAGTTAAATATCATACTTCAGAAGTTTATCAAAGATGGTTCGCGGCATCTCTTTGATGCTGTCATACGTAACTGATATTTACTTGTTCAGTATCGCGAAATAGTTGACAAATGCATTAAAATGCCATTTTTGCATTACCAGAAAACATCTTGCTAGGCATAACGACTTATGAGAGGAAATTTGTTAGAAAAAACTCCCTTAATTAGATTTTCTTGGCAAGAGAACACAACATGGTTGTAAGTGTTAACAACTTAGGCATAAAAATGTTCTTACTTATCATTTCAAAACTAAACGCTATTTTGAAAGGATATGTTAGGAAAGTGTTCATATAACGTTTCCACCAGTTCTTAGGAACTGATACATTAGCTCACAAAAAAAAATTGTCTAGTGGGAGTTCTTGAAGTTCCCACCACACACCATTACAGTGGAGAAAAGGGTACAGTTAGTTACTAGAGCTTCCAGAAAGGTGTGTGGTTCCAGGGGCGTAGTGAAAGGAGGTAATATCCTTCGATAATCAGAATTATCCTTTTTTAAAATAGAAAACACTGAAATTACTTTAAATTCCCCCGAAATTGCACTATTCCCGTCCATATTTTTTTCTGGCTATGCCACTGAGTGGTGCCTCTTGCACGGAACGACTTCGTTAGATACTTTCTTAAATCAAGAAAAGAGCTGCCTCAGACAAAATCAGACTGTATAACAGCACTAGTACAAATCATCCACCATAGACATCCTCCTGGAAATTTCAGTTTGTGTAAAAAATAGATTGTAATAAAAATGCTTGTTTTGTGAAAAAGGAGTTAAGGTAAATGAAAATTAAAAAAATAATAATTATAAATCCATGGATCCTGATGGAAAGATACCTCTCAACAGTGGGTTCTGGGTTACTTTTATGAAAATAATTGGTTTACGTGAGGTTTTGATGTAGAAAACGGGCAACGAAGGCGGGCGCAGGGCTGGAGTTTGGAGGGAAAGCCAACATTTTGAGCAGTGCGCCCGCCCACAAAACCCCGGCTCGCGTAGAGGGAATGGGGGGTATGAGGATGGGGTTCACGGAAAAGTCTCCCTAGACCCCTACCACACCACCTGAAAAAAATCTGTTCATCAGGAGGTCACGGAAAGGTAAAAATACGGCAAAATAGCAATTTTTTGGTAAAAAGTCAAAACTTTAGGCAAAAAGACAGAACAGAAGATATTATTTGATAGGGCTTAAATTTCACACACGAGTTACTGTTATGGGTAGGCAAGTTTTCCGCACTATTACGATTTGGTCCGCTGAAATAAGTGCGGTTCGACGTACCTTAGTAGGGCACACCTACACATATCTTTGTCAACCAGTGTAAATATGTAGTTGATGGATTGGTTTGATTGCTTGATAAAGTGCAAATATATCTTTGGCCAATTTCAAAGTCGATATCTAACAAAACTCCAACTAAATCAAGTGTTGTAGAGGCCACACACTTCATCAATAAGAATAATCACAATCATAATTAATTTCTTAATAACAGAAATAACATAATATTTGTTACATTAGAGTTTAATTTTAGTTTGAAAACAATGATATCACAAAATGTGGGTAACTACATTGTGAGTTTTTGTGACAAAGAAGAAGAGAGTAGCATGACGACGATAAAAAGTACTTGACACTAACTGGTAAATGGACCTTAGCTATTTTAATTATCCTAGGGTTGTAGAAAAATTGAGATCCATAAATGTCTTAAATATACATCCATTGGATGTATTTTCACGGCTGTAACACCATCCTCAGATCTTCTGACTTACTTCTTGGTTGCGACGTCCTGTTCGGTAGGGTAGGATGTCGAGGGGAGGACGATATGTTCTGGTTCGGGGGTAGGCGGAGGGGGGACGGGGACGCTCATCGGCTCGGGACTAGGGGACTTGGGCAGCTGGTCGCGCATGCGCCTCATCGCTTGCTCACGTAGCTGCTCTTCTTCGACTGAAATGACAAGAAATAGGTTTATTGTAAAAACTACAAAATTTTCCGTTTGCCTAGAAAACGTGCTTTTTCCGTGAATTCTACCACAAAAAGGATTTGGATTTAATAAAATCACCACTAAAAGAATAAATTTAAAAACAACTCTGTGGGTGAAATGAAAATGGGCCAGAAATGTATTTTTCATGTATTCAATTTGTAATAGGGCGCAAAAGTTGCCTTTTAAGCACCAGTATCAATACGGAAAACCGAAAGTTGATAAAAAAATTATCATGATTAGAGCCCTAGACATCAGGCTTTGAAGAACCACACACACTAGGCCAGCATGCCGGAAGATTTTAGTAGCGGTAATAAATTGAAGTAGGTATCGAATATAAAACCCTAGAAGAGTGTTAAGCTAACTTTCCAGTGTTAAATATTTTATTCCCCACTCAAAATACACTATCTGGCCAAATATATCAGAACACCTCCCCAGCAGCATCATGGTGTGGGGGTGTTTTCCATGGTTTGGCCTGAGTCCCTTACTTCCTGTGGTTGTAAACATGACTTCTGAGATGTATGTGAACATTCTGGACAATGTTGCTCTCCCAACTAGTACATGGCAATATTTCAGAGAAGTCGCATATCTCTTAAAGAATTATAACTGCTCCATTCACACACCGAGACTTGCGAATCCATGTTTTAACGAAATGGGTGGTCAAAAACTGCACTGCCTTTCTCAGAGCCCCCATCTAAATTCCATGGAACGAATTAGACCCTTACGTCAGTTGTGATGAACGCCTGGAAGTCAATTCCTAGGACCACCAATCAGAAGTTGGAGTAAAGTCTCCCTAGACTTGTGTCTAGGTCTGTCTGTCAAAGTCTCCCTAGAAAAAGGGGGACCAACATCATATGTATGGACTCTCAGCTTCCGTGTCCGGATACTTTTGGTCAGATAGTGTAAAATTTCTCCCGACGAAGGGAAGACAACGAAGAGGAACTTACATTTCCTGTGGCTGAGCCTCCAGTGCTGCTGGCTCCTGCCCGCTACGAGCACCATCTGCTGGGAGTGGAGGTCGGGGGGGTGCACCTCTGCCCCCGCCTCGCTGACCGTGCTGATGCGGCGAGAGTAGTCGTAGTCCGCCACCACGGGGCCCAGCTCGCCGGGCAGGTCGCCCACAACCTCAACCGCTCTGAAACACCAAACAGATATATACAATACATCCAGTAAAGGCCCGTAACTGGACTTTTGTTAACATGGGAGCCAAGGGTCGTATTCAGAAAATTGGGAGAAAGCTTACCCCGCTTCTTGGAGGGAGGCGCTGATCTGCGCCTCTGGCGCATAGTGCACCTTCTTGAGCGCCTCCAGCACGGTTACGCCGTCCGTGAAGACGCGGTAGGTGAGCAGGAACGTGTTGAGGAAGTCGATGCTCAGGAAGCGAAGATCCGTCAGACGCTCGAACAGCCGCTCGGGGCTCGCGTAACGGATCTGACACACAATGGAAAACACCCTTAATAAGGATTCGATCCAATTTAGGTTGTACAAAAATAATAGCAAATACTGACGAGAATCGTACCAGATTTGTCGAAGTCAATGTTGTGTTAGTATCGCGTTGCCATAGACCAGGAGGGTCGTGGCTAGTTCACAGGAGCGGTGGTGTGGTGAAGGTAATTTTCGAAGCATTTTTCCGATGTTGTGTAGGCCACTTCCATTCTTCTCATTATTCTAACCATTTTAGAAAACTTTTTAAGTTCTTAAACCAATTGTTTCAACTTGCCTTGTTCACACCCACTAATACGCCTTCTGACGTCACAATACCACCGATCCTGTGAACAAGCCACGACCCTTCATCAGAAGCGTTTCCACTTATACTCCATTACTTACATTCCCTTATCCCTAAAATTTATGAAACGATTCTGATGCAGAGTATTGAACAAAACTAACACATGTCTATTGGGAATTTAAATACAGGGTGTCCCACGAAAAGTGGCCCAACCCCTTTAACTTTTGAACCCCTACAGATATAGTCATGAAAGTTGGGTCTAGGTATAGTAAAGTGACCATGCCCTATCCGATGCGACAACTTTCAACGCCCTCTAGCGGAAACTTTAGGAGTTATAATTTTTATTTTAAAAACTATGTGAGGTACGTGAAAAAAGTCAGTGACTAAGTTGTAGAGCAGCATCGATTCATTATAAATCGACACCTCTACCACAAAAATGACTACAATAAAACTCATTAAACGCCCTTTCATTTAATTGTGATTTGGAACACTCAACCTTACGAAAAGCTTAAACCGCTTGCTTGTTTATTTGTGGTCTCGAACACTCAACCTCACGAAACTCCTCATGAAAATGAACTGATTACATTTACCGCAGATGCTCTATGTCCTTCCAGTCTGCGACGCACGTTTGGACTCTAGATTGAGTATCGAGCATCTTCAATAGCCTCATTTCAATTCAATAGCCTCTTAATTATTATATCCAAAAAGATAGTGCGTTTCAAGCACCAAGTTAGTACATGCAAAAGCGTTTCGTGTGGTTAAGTGTTCGAGACCATAAATAAACAAGCAAGCGGTTAAGCGTTTCGTGAGGTTGAGTGTTCCAAATCACAATTAAATAAAAGGGCGTTTAATGAGTTTTATTGTAGTCATTTTTGTGGTAGAGGTGTCGATTTAAAATGAATCAATGCTGCTCTACAACTTAGTCACTGACTTTTTTCACGTACCTCACATAGTTTTTAAAATAAAAATTATAACTCCTAAAGTTTCCCCTAGAGGGCGTTGAAAGTTGTCGCATCGGATAGGGGATGGTCACTTTACTATACCTAGACCCAACTTTCATGACTATATCTGTAGGGGTTCAAAAGTTAAAGGGGTTGGGCCACTTTTCGTGGGACACCCTGTATATTTGTTTTACTTGAGGTAGAAAGACAATGTTTTTAAATTGAATTTAGTTTTATTCATATGGTTAAAAATGCATGAAGGTTTTATTACCTGTGGTAATTTACAGGAATTCAAAGTTCTGCTAAAACGAATGTCCACATCATCTTTGAACAATCTTGGATCATTCCTAAAACAAAGTAAAAGTTTTAAAGAAAATATATTCCAAACTGGGAATTGTTAAGATAAATATTACTTTAGGTACGGTACGATATACATTTCCGCACCTACTTATCTATAAAATTACCTTAAATTAAGGAATATGTAAACTTTACCCTTGTTACAATGTTGGAATTATAAAACAATGTAAACAAGTGTAGTTCCTATATTCAATTAGTTACTGGAAAAACTGAGTAGCAAAATTCTTTATAACCACAATTTTTTTTGTAAATACTTTTATAGAGTTTCATTTTGTGAACTCTTCCCCACTTCTTTTGTTTATCTTAAATGAATGATTCTCCGATTACCCCCCCCCCAATCCTAAGAAATGATAAAATATACATACTTTATTGATACATTTATTTTTTTAAACAGGGTGATTTAAAATATATGGAGAAAAAAATGTGTGGAGATTTAAAATGTATGGAGATTTTCTTTCTCTTTGGTATGTTGTGTAATTGTATATAACCAATATAATAAATTATTCTTATTCTTATTCTTATTATAAAACTTCAAAGAATGATAAGCAACCCTAACACGAGATTCAGAATCAAAAACAAATGATTTCGCAAGCTCACTCTGGGTTTTAGACTGCAAACTCAAGTATCCCTGAAAAATGTGTTGGAGATGTTTGGTGTAGGCAAACAAAAACGACCATGGATAAAAATACTATTCATAAGATAATTTTCTTCATTTGCTAATCTCAAAAACTATGCAAAGAGTTTTTTACCTATGGTATCTTTTTTTCTTTCAGAATGTGAATTGAAAATAACACTAAATAGAAATATTTTTATGCTTTGTTTTTTATACGAGAGGTCAGCACTTTAAGAACAAAATTCTTACTTAAATATTACTTTAGCTACAAGAAATTTGAGTAAATTATTTATTTTTCATGTCTTCGCATACAATATGCGAGATCTAGCTAGAGCTTCATGAGTGCAAATGATTCCTTCTTCAATCAGCACATTTGGAACAAGATTAAGCAATGATTGTTTTGGCTGAAAATTTTACAATATCTTTTAGAAATATATTTTTTCTTTTCTTATCAACATTTCTTACGTGTCATATGTAGTATACGAAGAATTTTAAAGGCTTTGCAAGATTTTAAATTTAAAAAGAAAACTAATGTAGCATCCAAATACTTTTATTTTTCCCAAAACAAGTGTAGTTTTCTCCCTTCCGTTATTTTTTGCGTGAAATACTCAATAATACGCGAAATACCCAACTCATATAGCTGTAGCGAAATTAATAGTAAATCTGAACTATGGTAGTACTATGATATTACCCTTATACGATCGATTGCAAACGTATTAAAAGTCACAAAGGTGCTCGTGAAACATTTTTTTTTTCTTTCACATCTCTTCTCAACCCTTTCGACTTAAGTTTTCCTCTTACAATAGATTGCGGAATAGCGCCCATAGCTTTGTACCGGACACGCTCTCCTCCTCGCGTCTCCGATGCATCCCCCTGGACCAACCTTTCACCTTTCGGGGAGAGCGCGGGGAGCAGAGAAGATGGAGATGGAGCAAAAAACGGAGCAGGGCATGATCGGACACGTGGGTCGCTCGTGCGCATGCGCCGATCGAAGCTCTTCGCTCTCCTCTTCTCACTGGGCCATTCACTCGCTGTGTGTGCGGGGATCTCTCTACCTTCGGCTGGCGAGCGCACCTGATGAAGACGATGCACATATGGACAATAATACGCTATGCGCACGCTGGGCAATATGCTCGATATGATCTACTCGCATTGCTGGGAAATATGCCAGACAGTCGTTTCTTATGTGAGGGACAAATTTGGTACTCATTTGTATCGAATTCTTTAGAACTGTAAGATATCGAATAAAAACGATTGCCTTATACGTCTGCGAGGCACATAAAGTAGAAGCTTTTATCTCAGCTTTTGAAAGAGTTAGCTTTGGCGAAAGTCCTTAACGGTAGCCAAGTTGGCACTAGTGTACAGCTGATGTGTTGTCTCTAATCTAGAAAAAAGTTTTTGGCGAACGTTTTCTAGAGAAAAACTTTTAATTACTGATCCGTATAACACATTTTTGTTATCAAAATGTTCGTATTCTTTTGAGGATTCCGAGTAAGCTATTAAGTAAGCCAAGTAAGATAATTTCTTTTAGAATTTGAGCTTTAAAAACTAGGCGTATAAAACCGTTTGACCACCTTTTGACCTAGACAGGCATATGAACTCGGTTTTACTTTATAAATATTTATATTACTAGGGAGCTACCGCCGCTTGCTCCTTATCGCTCACCGACCCCCGTAAACTTCTTGCGAAGGACCATTCGGATCGCTTCGCAATCCTCACAAAACAAGCTCACTAAACTTATTCACTTTATAATACATTCATAAAAACATTAAGAGAAGAAACGTCAACCAACTTTCCAAAAATACGTCAGAGGTCATCTGCATGAATAACACTCTCTTAAAAATTAGAATATCTATTAACTCGAACTTATCAATAATTTAATCAAAATGTTTTCCTTAAAAATATCCAGCAAGTCTACTAATAACTTTTGTTAATTAATATTGTGAAAAAAACGCACACATGAAAGCATGAATCTTTTAAATTCAATAGAGCATTTTCAATCACATGACTCGGACCTAACAACGGCCTTAGCAACAGAAGATGTTACAGTTTTTTTGCCCTACAGAGGTTAACAGTTACAGAAAATGACTAGCCGTGGAATTCTTCTATTGGAGTATTTGCAATCACGTGATCCTATACCTAAAAACCGCCTTAGCAACAGATAAACAACGGCCTTAGAAACAGTTAGAAGCCCTAGAGAAAGTACACAGTTAAAAGAAAATAACCGGTTGTGACGTCACCTGAAAGCACTCTATATTGTACTTATATTATTATGTTATTAGTAACTAGTCAGAATACCAATACTAATGTTTCAGTATAATTTGTTAAACAATGCCTTTTAAAACATTGATTGGAAGTAATAAGAGACAAAACCTACATGACATCAATGTTTTCAGACAAAATGTGTGAAATAATTCTTATATTAAAAAGTATATTTGTAAGTTTTTAAAACACTCTTATCAGTCTTTGATGGATATATAATTTTGAAAGTATTCTAAAGTGCATTTTTAAGAGATGAAGGGAATTTGTTGCATCATAAAATATAGCGTCAATGTGATTGGATGAATAATAAGTTGTTTGGAAGTTTCTTGCTATGTAACTGCAACCTTATTCGTAAACTTAAAAATTGGAAATATTTTAAAATTGAGAAATTAAAAAACAAATTTAACGGCTTACTCGAAATCCTCAAAAGAATCCGGCCATTTTGATACCAAAAATGTGTCCTTAGGATTAGTATTTATTTTGTGACCTTCTTGAGGTATTTGGTTTTATAGAAGTGGTTTAGCGAAGCTAAAACACATAGGATTAAAACAACAACAACACGTATTTAAAAAAATTTCTCTGGAAACCTTTCACCAAAACCTTTTTTTGGAATAGGGGTATCTTGTAAAGGTGTCTCCAGTATTTAAAAGATAAATTGGTAGGATTTTTCTTAAAACTTAGTGAAGCTAATCTGAGAAAAAACGTTATTGCAAGCAATGATCATCAAAAGTAAGGAATGGCGTAGAATGCAATCAAGCTCTAAATGCAAAATGCATAGAGGGAATTATTTAACAGACTTTGTAAAAACACTGCTTCTAAGTTCAAAAGATTAAAAATTAGTGAACTTTTCAACCTTAAGAACGAGACAAAAATCTAGATTATATCCCAAGAAAGCAGTGTGAAGAAGTGTGTTAGAAATGTCCAGCACATTTCTCTAACTCAAACTTCAAATAGTAAACAATAATGTTTAAAACTGATCAAAATAAACTTTGTACTAATTACAAAAAGAAAAAAGGTTTATTTTAATGATAATTCCAGTTATTTTAATAAATTTTAATAATGCTGGGAACAATATAGTAAATTAGAAAATATGTTCCCGTATATGCAAAAAAAATAACTGTTAGACTTAATTTTAAAATAATTTGATAGATCCTTTTTTCATGGTGGTTCATCATATAACATGTTTTTCTAAAGTATAATTTGTAAAAAGAAGGATTAGTGTACCTAGGGCCACTTTTTTTTCAGTCCCCAATAACTAAGCCAAAAACGTGTTTTATACGGTGAATTTGATTATGCACACATCCAAATACTAATTACTTACAATTTTAATTATTAAAAATACATTGATAAGGATACAAACGAAACAAACAACAAAAAATACGACAATTTGTAAATGTACTTAAGGTTACTGGATAAAAGTTTAAAATAACTCTAAAATTAATATAGCAAAAAAGTGATATACTCCAATTTTAATGTGTAATATTTTATTAAGAGTATTTTTAATAAGAAAATAATCACAAAATATTAGTAAATTTCCAACATGGTTTAATTCTGGATAGGTATTCAGAAACTGGAACGCATTTAAGTTTTGGTGGTTCTAAAATTATATATTAGTAGAAACATGTTAGTATTGGAATTGTATTTAGGGCCAATCCCTAGGTACAAGGAAGCAATGTGGCCCTAGGAACAAAGTAACCAATTTTATACAAAACTAGATGATATGAGAGACTTTGTATTGGTGAAATTGATAGCTTTATTATTAAAAAGTTTTAATACATTCCATGTCTTTTTTGGATCAGAAGTATTGAAATTGTTTCAGTTGTCAAGCATTTTAAATTTTGAATTATTTCTATGTTTACAACATAATACCCATAAAAATACAATTGTATCCATTTGGATAATATATCCCTATTATCCAAAAAAAAATACTTTAAACATTTTCATATGGAATCCTTGATTAATTATATTTTGCTGAAATTATTCCATACATAACAGTCTATTCCTCCAATTTAAGAAAACAGTACAATATATTTTGATTTAAAAGTGTTTACAAATTATTGCATCAAAATGTTACATTTTAAAATTGTGTTGATTCAGATTTTTAAAATATTTATATGAATTTTAAATATTATTTTATCTAGTTTTTCCTTCAAATACTTGTTATTTTGCATTACGTTTTCTTTGTTTGTAACAATGGGGTGAACATCTCGAGAAGAAATATAGATATTTATGACCATAAAAACGGTCAAAAGATGGTCAAGGGTTCATTAAATGTTTTCGTAACAAGTCTATGTTTTTCCTTGATTTTTTTACGAATGTTATTAGGATACCAAGTTTGGTGTAGTATGTAGTATGTACCACATGTAGTATGAACTTCTTTATTGTCTCATTTTGTTCCTAATCTAAGAAACAAAATTATGACTAAAATATAAACAAAAGTAGTACCGAGTACCGTGTAGCAAAGCCAAAGTAGTAGTCCGGTGTAAGGTACATGAATCTCCCCTATACGCGTGTTACTATAATTTGATGTCAACTAACTGTAATTTCAACTAAAATAGTGTTTAGTTTATTAATAACAATGTGGGAAAAGCGTTTGAATCAAATTTTAACTTAAGCTTTTAAAATCTTAAAATTTTGCTTTCTATTTTACAAAAGTTTAGGTCCTTTGGTCATGGCTTTTCAGTCGAAATACAAGTCCAAATTTTGCCAGGAGAGTTTTCTTTGTAAGTCTTAAAAATTGAGGGGGTAGCGAGAGGGAGAGGACTCGCGATTTTAAGACACATTATTTTATTTTTTAGAAAGTGGGCCACCCTAGCTTCCAGCTTCTGAACAGTTACCGTCTATTCCCGACGTTTCCACCCCAAATCAAACCCTGATTACGATTAGGTGTGTCACCTTTAACTCCCTGGAGATTCTAAAAGAAGTGAATATTGTGTTGCTATATAATAATAAATAAGTAAAATTTATGTTTTAATATGTAGTTATATGTAATATAAAGTTATATCCATTAGTGGTCTTCACATAGTAAGTTCATTGAAAGTCAAAATTTTAATAGTTATTTAATGATTAACCATCAACATATGTAGAAAATCATGCCATATATTTTTAAAAGTGTGTGAAAATATTAAAGATTATTTTTTAAAACAGGTTATTTAAATTGAAGATTGAAGTTAAATGTATGAAAAGGAAACGAAGGAAGTATTAGAAAAAGGAAGTATTCCCAAACGAAGTGATGTACGAAAAGGGACATTGTAGAAGAATAACGCCTTTATATAAAAAAAAACTAGGAATGCTAGATCCCTTAATATACTAATTCCAATTAAGGTAGAAATATGATTCAATCCTCACTAAACAGAAGAAATATAATAAAACATATAAGACTTTCGTATCCTATATCCGTTTATCCTCCCCTTCATCTTCTTCTACTTACAGTGATGTTAAGTAAAACAATAGCACTACTTGCTATTTTCTAAAACTTAATATTGTGATGGAGAAATTGTTTGTTAATAGAGTTGATTCGCATTCAAAATATTGACCACAAGATTAAGAACAATGGTTTAATGGTTTGAAACAGAATGAATGGTTTAAGAAAAGTTTAAAAGTGTAAGTGTGTAAAATTAGAACTTCACTCACCGTATGGAGTGAGGCATGGTCACAGATGATGAGTCACTCATCGTCCCGTGGAAGAGGTCATTGAAATGAACATTGTCAATGCACTAGAAAAATGAAATAAGAATCACATCAGATGTAATATGGAAGAATTATTTACAGAAGAAACACTCTAAAAGTCCTAAATCAATTTTCTTAAGACCAACGTGACCAAGAGAGAGCTATTGAGTGAAACAGAGAACTCCACTGGAAGATTTTTATGATTTAATGTGGTTTTAAAATCAATCATTGTCAAGCCTGTTATATGAAATTATAAGGTTTATTAATACATCAAATAGTAATGCAACTTAGCATTGCATTATTATTTCTTGTTACAAGCTGTTTTCCCAAAGTAGCATTTTTTAGCATCAATCCATTTCATAATATATTGCACATTCCATATCAGATTATACCTAACAGTTTTTTACTTCAGTTTGAAAACCTTTTTACTTTTGTTTGAAAACTTTTTATGTGCTAACGTTATTTAGATTGTTTCAACCTTTCCGCCCAAACTTATACTTTTTTAGAAAAATGTGACGTCATATTTCACAAAACTTTAGTATTTCATTCCACTGTATGCGCATGCATGAGTAGTGGATATTTTAACATCTCAATATGAAAAAATATCGAAATAACTGTATATACTCACGTTTTGCATAAACAATTTTAGCATAAACCGAATTAATGCCATACCTTTTCCTGTCGCAATTTTCTGTAAAACTACTGGTCATAGAGGTATAGTCTCAGGGTATTTTTTATGTATATTCAGGCTGGATTTGTTGAAACACCCTGTGTTATAGCATTATCATAGAAAAAATGTAAACATTTCCAATTTGTGTTAAGTTTAGAGACGCTATTACATGTTATGGACTCAACAAAATGTTACAAATTATTCTGATTTATCTTTAGATTACATATATCTCCTAAATACTAAAAATTTGAACCCACTTCTTTCGAAGAGTAGAATAATAGTTTTTTTAGAAGATAATTGTATTGCAGTCATATACACCTTAAGTATAAACTTGAACTGTAATTTTTGTAAATATGCATTTTGGAAGTAAAAATATTTGTATCAATATAGTATACTTGTAACATAAACAAACTGTCATCAAACTGGACAAGTAAAATGAGCCTCTCTCCTTCCCATAATAGGCTAAACAACTTACTATTTCCATATAATGCAACTTGTTCTCAACATCATGAAACTTAAAAATCTTAATTTCATTTAAGTAAGTTGCTGTAGATACAGTATAAGATGCAAGATTTAGCATACTGCAGGTTGTTAATTGATTTAAAAATTCCTAAGTAAAACTAAGGAAGTTATATATAAGCTAAGTAGTTATTTAGTTAATAAAAAACTTGACAACAAATTAGAGATAACTAATGAACATAAAGTTTTCTACTTAATGGAAAAATCAATTAACACAAGTACCATTTTAAATAAATAATTTCTGTTTCAATTAAAACTTTGTCATAATTTTATTTACATTAAATTATGCAGAAATTAATAATTGTCATTTAATAAAGTTTGATAAACGTTTTTGAGATGATACAGATTCTTATTACTTTGGTTTAAAAAAGATAGAAGAAAATCTACATACAGCAATATTAGGACACATTTCAAATATATACCTACTAATCTGAATTTTCTAACATATTATCTTGTAAAATTACAGTGAGAAATATCTCATTTTCATTAAAATTTGGTGATAAAATTTAACCATAACACACTTGCTGTATTTGTTTTATTATACAGATTGCAAACACAATTAACTATTTTTCTTTTTAGAATTTCTATTCAAGATAACCTATTTTTTTTAAGACATGCAGAGAAAAAACTAAATTTTTAAAACATCTAAAAATAGATTCTGACCTATTATATATGTGAATATTAATTTATTATATATATTATTATATTATATATATTATTTTTTATAATTGATAATGTGAATATTACATATTTTAAAATTATTTTCAGCTCAAATAATGAGGGTGAGATTACAAATTTGAGTTTCTAATAATTAAATTTAAGATATATATATTGAAAAGAACACCATTAAGTAATAATTCAATATGTTATACAAATCATAACATAGTTTTCTCACTTCTTTTTACTACATTATTTTAATATAGGTAGGTTAATATAGGTTTAATATAGGTTAATATAGGTATTAACACATTATTTTTAGTAAAACTCTAGCCAAAAGAACACAACAAATAAACCAGAAATTTTCAAACTTGCAGTATTATTTTGTATTAGACATCTACATACATTTATAGTAATCCTAAATCAAAATGTTCTACATCTTATTAAATTATTGTTTTTTTTAACATAAACTTATCTTGAAAATAATATTAAAGTTTTACTACATCACTATTTATTTATAAAAACGAAACTGTATATAATGTAGATTTGAAATAACTAAAGTATATTTTCTACAAAGTAATTATATCAGTATAAAAAGAATGCATACTCTAAATTTGTTATAAAGTAGCATTTTTTAATTAAATAACACTATGTAAAATATACATGAACACAATGCTATAACAAGTGCCTAACATATATATTGTTTCTCCATGAAATCTGAACAATGCAAGCGTATTTAAAATATGAATGAAATAAAACAATAGAGACTTTACGCTAAAATCATTAATATCATGTAAAACTTGAATGTGTTTAACCGGACAAAAATACTTCAAGCATTATCTATTTAATCTGTACATAGTTATTTTTACAGCAAGGTTTCAAGGAATGCACATTACAATTTCCCAAGCTAAAAAAAATACATATAATAAAATGCACTCTAAATCCATTTTCCCACAGAAATAGCTTAGGAAATGGCGCTACTTTTGTCTCCTTTGACTTAAACTCATGGACAACTTTCATACTCGAACTCCCGGATCTCGACACTGTGATGTTGCTTTCCCTGCATACCCAGACGCACGGCAGTGAAGCCATGGTCTCTCACAAGCCTAATCATACCTTCAACCACACCGAAACGCGCGCCCTGACTCCATCCTCCCCAAAATAACAATACATCACACAATCCCAACGAAAGAGATACACTGAAAGCTTACTTCGCTGCACATCTTCAAAGCAAGGCGGTAAAGCCCACCGTGCAGTGGTGACAGCTCAAAGCGTTCGCTATCAACACGTTGACTCGGAGCGGGTTGAGATAAAAACTCCGGACCCTCACCTGGCTGATGTCGCTGGTCCAGGCTGCCTTCTCTTGCATGCTGGGCACCACAAGGTGGACGGTTACTTGGGCTCCGTTCTTGAAGTCCACCACGATCTTGAAATCGAGTCCGCCATAGTCCTTCTGGCCGACGGCAGGGGGCGCTGCCTCGCCGCTGCTCGACTGGCTCGACATGGACTGGCTGCTGATCGAACCTGGGGGAGGAGAGGAGAGAGAGGGTGAGAGAGACCTTTTCGGGGATGGATGGAACAGAGACGGATGAAGCGCCGGAGAGGGAGGATCGGCTCTTCCACTGAGCCTGACAGAGTATCGTCTGCGATTTAAATCCACATGTTTCCGCAAAAACGAAGGGATGACGACCTCAAACTATTTTGCGTGCATCGTCTCGTAACTATTTTTCATTTGTTTTAAGTTCTTTTTAAGCATTTCACATCCCTTTTTAGAGAATTATCATAGAAACGTTTCATATGTAAAATTGTTTTTTCTTCGATTTTTCAATTCTTATTTACTTGCGAACCTTTCTGTTACACGAGAAGGCGCATAGGGTCTGTAAGACCCCATGCATCGTTTTCCGTTCTAAACATCGAGTGCATGCAATAATTTCATCAAGGTCCGTTCAAATGCATCATGTATTAATTTAAAGTGTATAAAAACTTATTTATTTGTCGACAGATTTTTGTAAAAAGATAATATTGCACTACATCACACTGTTACATTTTAACTCATTTTTGTCTAATTTTTTCATGAAAAAAAAAGAGGTACAAGATTAAATCAGTGGTGTGCATCTGTAATTTCTTTTTCGTAAGAAAATAATGATGAAATTGGTTTTAGTTTTTGGAATCTTTTTGGTCATAGTAGAGTGCAGCAACGAGATTTTGTCTCTTGACCTCCCCTGACCCCCGGGAGAGCCCACACCGATTTGGGGACCGCGCGTGGAGCATTTCGGTTTGGGGTTCCTAGAAAGATCCCTTTTGCGCTTTTCTTGGCAAGTGAGGGGGGATTGCATTACGTCGGAGTTTTCCGAGGGCTATGCGTGTTTTGCGGAGAATGGACGTTTTTCTTTCGTTTAAAGGGTCTCTTAAAAATAAAATTTTCCCTTTAGGTGAATACGGACCTCTATGTGTTTATGGGGGAGGGGGCCTTCACTATTGCCGTAAAGTTTCAAATTTTAAAAGAGTTAACAAAATATATTTTTTTAACTGACATAAGCTCTTTAACATCAACATTAACTTTTAATTGATTTTTTTTTTCAATTTAAAAAGAATATTCGTATTTCGCTCTGAAAAATAGCTTTTAAACATGTATCATAAGCCTCAATTACTACTAATTGATAATTTTAGTTCATTTTTTAATAAAAAAATTAAACATCCTTTTAAACGAGTGGGACTTTATTATTTTATTAAAAGGCAATGATATTTCCGGATTAAATAAATTTTGTTTTTGTCCTATTTCCGTGAACTCATAAAATCAATGCAATTGCAAGATTAAGTAATGAACTTCTCAAATAAAAAAAAAGCTGAAATGTTGTGGTTCGTAATCATTAAAATCGTACTTTATAAGAAAATGCTCTCAATGTAAAACGAAATAATTAAAAAAAAGTATTAGATGTGCAACGAAAAGTAATCATTCTTTAACCCTTTATCTAAGGACGTTTACTTATGATGACACTTTGTTTTGGACAATTGTTTTTTTTAAATTATTGATTGTCTGCCAAATTGTAACCGAGAGTTGGAATTAAAAGTACTAGGCATTAAAATGTTGGGAAAGATGAGCCGTTACAACACTATTTTTTTTATTTAATTATATTTTTAAAAAAACTTTTATGAGGGAAAATAAAAAAGTGTTTTTTTTTTTTAAAGACAGCACTATGGTATCCTATCACAAGTAGAAAAGTCGATTGAACTTATTTTTAATGGAAATAATTATTAAATATAACATGCATACAGTCGCTTAACAGTTTTAAGTTTAACCTCTAATGAACTAAAAGTTACACCACCAAGACAGGTCTCAAAGAAAAGAACTCTACGCGAAACCCGCAATTCTTTGGAACATCAACTTTGGCATAGTTTCTGGAGAGAGGAATAAGTTGGCGGGCGGGCGTACGCCAATCCCACTTCCCACCACCCCCCAAAAAAGTACAGAGTCCCGTTTCTCCTAGGGCTGCCAAGCGACAAAATCTCGTTGCAGACCTATAACTAGCGCCCATACCCTCAGTTTGAGAGGCGCTTCAATAAAACCTAACACGGAAATCCTAACTCTGAAAATAATAATGCAGCTACTTTATTTAAACTTCTGGTTGTAATTGGTTAAAATCTTTTAGGTAGCTACACGAGTTTCAGCTCTTTTGTTTGAAAATGAGAGTTTCTGTGAAAGCTTAATTGAGTGCTGGGGTCTCGCAGACATCACGTGCGTCCTCGCGAGTTAAATTGTTATACGAATGTAGTCTGGAAAGTTTTCAAGGCCTATACAGTCTGATTTACCCGAATGTTTCCAGTTACAACAACTTTTGTATGATGGTTCTTATTCAATTTTTTAGGTTGTTTTAATCGGAATGCAACTGTTAGTAGTCTCATAAATAAGTAAAATTGAGCTTATTGTCAACAATTGGGGAAAAAACAAGTACTATCAAGCTGTTGTAAAATCATTTTTAAATAAAGAATATCTACTACCGAAATTAATTCTAAGAACATATATGTGTAAGGAGATGCTTTCAATGCAATAGATAAAATTCATTTCTTCAGCACCAAAAATGTTCTACCGGCTGGGAAAGTCATGGCGTAAGAATTCTAGGATTTCAGGGCAATTTCGTCAATGAATTACCGGGAGAGGGGTATACTATATAATTGGATAATACTAATCTAAAGCTAAGCTATAGCTTAGCTTTAGATTAGTATTATCCAATTATACTTACTTACTTATTACTATTACTTTTATTTTGTTTATATTCAAACCAGGCTAATTACTTGAGTTAAGTGAGAAAGTTTGAACTAAAATTTTAAATATCCTAGGTTCTCGGTTAACTTAATATTTCAAACAAAATGAAAGAGAATCTAAACTCACTTTATTCTGGCGATATCGAGGGAAAGAATTTCGCTGGATGCGAAAAATAAGTCTGTGTAACTTAATATTGCTTTCTCTTTTGCTTTCTCCTAATTTTTCCCCATCTGCTTGATGGTTAAAAAGTTAAGAAAATAAGTCAGGAAGTTAGCTGCTTTAATAGATAAATAGTAATTGTATTGTCAATAAAAATTTAATACCTAATCCTTAAGAAAAATCTCTGAACCCTGAGGATATCCTAAAAAACATTGTTAAATTTAACCTTTTCAGTCCAAGCCATTCCATATTTTCCACAGGATTCAATGGTAAACTCTGGTGGGCTAAGATTAAAAGGGTTAATCTACTCTTAAGGGGAGTATATCTGTGCGAATGAATACGGAGGGGAGGCTATCATTTTCTCTTTAAAAAAAATCTTTTGCCAATTTTTGGAACTATATCTCCTAATTTCAATAAAAAGTTGTTAAAAGAATGAGGAGAACAACCCTTTAAAGTCTTAAATGCTACGAAAATAAGATTTTTTTACCTCCCTCCCCCATAACCAAAATCTTAGATTCACTACTGGAAGACAGACAGTAAGCCAAATGAATCCTTGGTAGGATTTAGGAGGAGGATATTTCGAAAACATCTTTTAACTTGAAAAAAAAAGGGGATATCCTGAAAACATTGGGAGAATCACCCCCCACGACCCCCTTAAATTTGCCCCTGAAAAAATTGATGAAAATACAAAATTAACAAAAAGTACGTATAGTTCAGCGTATAAACGAAAAATTTTTGATTCAAAAGTGGGGATGTCGGCTTATACGCGGATTTAAGGAGTTTGAATTAGAAAATTTTATTAACGGAATTAAGTTTTGCTGAAGCTCCTCGATCGCGATCTTATTAAAATATGTAACAAATAGGCTGGGATACTTAATACTTAAAATAGAAACAAATTAAACGAAAACACAAAATGTAAAAGTAGGAGGGAAAATTTATTTTAACACCACTTTGAATGGCAAAAGAAAAGTTACATATAAATCAGAATGAAGACATATGAATCAAGGTCAGTCTGAATTAGAGTTCTCGAAAAGGGATTCATGGGAGCAAAGGTGGCAAATTTTAACTCGGCATAATACGCGGATCGGCTTGTACGTGGAAATGTACGGTATGTCCCCACCAAAAGAAAAATATATAAAAGTCAAATGACGGTTGAAGCTTACCGCAGTCGTCCACTGTGAATTGGAAGGGCTCCGAAGGGTCCTCGATGAGCGTGGCGTCCGAGAGAGGGATCTTGCCGATACCCTGGTCCGAAAGAGATTTCTGCTGATCACTTTTAGATCGAGGCTGATTAGCAACAAAACAAAGAAAAGAGTTCTTCAGTGCTCTCTCTCTTTCACATCGTCGCTGATGCTGCTTTAGCAAGGGGAGATGTGGGAGGTGCGGTTCCAGTGCTCGAAGGGAGATGGCGCCACCGACAGACCCAAAGCCTATTTCTCTAACAGGACTTCGCCTAATTTACGTAAAAATATGAACCCTCTCCTATCCTTCGAAATGGTTTAGTGAGATTTAGATTCCCTCGTAAGTTTTACCTCCATAGCTTTAAAATGTGAAATTCCTTCTGTTATAAATAGCTTATCGTTACTATGCCAATTTGATCAAATTTTATTTTATGATTACTACTTTGTTACAATTTGCATTACTATTAATTAAAATTAAAAAGAAATTACATATTTTAAAGAAATGACGGGTTTGTCAATTTTTTTCTTTTGCTCGCAAAAGATCAAAGATGAAATAAATATTCTTTGAATGAAATACAATTTTAAGTGATATTTTTACTGATTCCCTTTTCTTTGGTAAGATTTGGTGATACATTGTCAGACATCTCCTCCCTATTATGAGCTCGCTTAGATAAAATTACGTTCCCTAAGGTTTTCATAACCCTCCTCAGCTACCCCTTTTACTTTACTATTTATTAACCATCCTGACCAAACACATATATGACCGTAAAAAAAACACCCCCTTCTTCTATGTAGACAGCTGACAGAATAATTTCACTTAAAATTAACTTTAAAATGGTTGAAAGAAGGTTGTAAAAGGGACGTTTAAATAAAAGTTTTCTTTAAATTTACGAGATGGAAATTAATCGAAGAAAAATTAACTATTTTTAAGTTTACAGCATATCTGAAAATAATATCGTATTTTTGAAATAAAGTTTTATTTTTATAAATTTTATATCACAGTACTTTTAATCTATCTCTATATAAAAGTTAGTTACCTTCCTTCTAATTGATGCAGTCTAATTAAAATGCTTTCAAAAACGTACCCCACATATTAGAAGAATGTATACGGAAATTGTATAAAGGAATAATGCTTTGAAACCATAATATAATTATATAAAGTGCCTTTTTAGATAAAGTTTGCATTCAGTAATAAATGAAAGGGAATTATACTGCATGTAGCTGCTTTTGTTTTTGTATAATATACGTAAAAACTAAAAACTCTTTTTGAAGACACTGTAAATATTTCCAGGATTTATAAGCTTTATAAAATATAAAAAGGTAAATGTTTGATTGCAGTGTAAAATCATTTAATAAATAAAAAATTATGCTTAGTGAGAAATTTATCCTCAAAAGAGTTTCTCTTTAGATTTACAGAATTCAACGATAAGATACCTATCAGTTTTATTTCTTAGACAAAAAAAAAAGTACATTGTAACTTCAAAATAGGAAAATCCCTCCAAAACTGAAATTAAATTAATAAAAAGTGTTGTGTTTCTAAAGAAAAATAGTTTTATACGTACCAGTTAAAATATAAACTGATGATAAATATTTGAAAACTGCGTTTACCTTCGAGCACTGAATTCGGAAAACTGCATTCTACGGAGATGTTCGGGTAAGTAAGGCACTAACTACACGAATTTTTGCATCATGGAGAGGAGAGGAAGAAAAGCATGAAAGAGTTTGAAAAAGAATTGAAGAAGAAATTATTCAGTAGTAGTAAATGGGGTACTATATAGTAGTTTGTTCTGATATCAGAAAGAGGGTAAAAAGTAAATAATTTCAAATGTGAAAGAAAAGGATATAAAAGGGGCATTAAAGACTGGCAAGACAAAATATTTCAACATCAAGTAGTTCATGCATCATGCACTTTCAACAATTTCACAAAAAATAGAAAAGGTTTGCAAAATTTAACTTTTACAAGAAAATATTACAATAAATCCAGTTGATATGAGCAGTATAATTTATTATATCTTTCATAAAACTTAATATGATCTACCTTAGAATATTAATTTGTCAGACTTTGATTTGTCAGAACTTAAAGATGTGACTGCACAATGTGTTCGTAAGTATGTTCAAGTATTTTAGAAATTCTAGTAAATAAAAAAATGTATGACATGTTTTTTTTCCAAAAAAAAGTCTGTATTTCTAAGTGCACGCAATAATCTCTATACTATACTGAATGAATGTTAAAAACAAAAATATCTTTATAAAGATTGAAGTTTCCGAAAAAATACAAGTAAAACATTATTCTACAATATATGTTTACTTCCCTTATTCTCAAAAATAGAAGTTACTATGTAGGCTATATAGGATATTTGAATAAATTAAAAAATCTTTTAATTTTTAAATACCCTAAACTTCAAAAACGGAATTTTTGTTTCTTACTCAAATATTAATGGAGTCTTATCTCTTTTATTCTTAGGAGTAATTTTCTTTTAAAAAACTGATTTTGTTTCTATTTACTTAATAGTGTGTAGGCAATCCATAAATATAGAATCCAATTTATACATTTATTACAAAAATATTCAGATTTGTATGTTATTACAAAGTAAAAAAAAAGAACACCAAAAACTGAAATCATTTAAAAAATCATATAACATTGAAAAACACCATTTATGCTTTTGAGGTAAAACTATAATTTTAAAAAATACTCTCTTGAAAATGTTAATAATATAAAATTAATTCCATACTTTTAGTACAAAAAAAAATTCACAAATACATTTCCAGTAGTACAATAAACCACGATATAATTTAGCAAAAAATACAATAAACAACTATGTTAACTTTATGAAAAAATTGAAGCTAATGGAATAGGTTAAATAATAATTAGTTTCCAAGTAATTTTAAATTTAGCTGTACTTTATATTAAAAATTCCTTTTCAGATAAGTAACACCAAACAACACTTCATGCAGTTGCACGATTTAGAGTCCAACAGGACGGGCGGGCTAAACACGACATAAAGAAAATATATCAGGGTGGATTCCAGACACTTATCGGTTAAGATTTTATTGCATTTTACAATGCCAAAATATAGAATTAGAAGTTTTTACGAGATTGAAAGGATTTTATGAGCCTTTTAATTTCCGTAGGTACTGAAATTGGAGTCATACGGATCTTGTGTTTTAGGTACTGAAGTAATTTATGATCAAAAGAGCACTGAAGAAATAACTAAAGCCAAGAAAAATTCTAAACACTACCTCGTACATGAAACATAATTACTAATATAAATTATATTGGTTTTTTTTTTTTTTTTTTTTTTTTTTTTTTTTTTGTTTTGGTTTTTTTTTTTGACGAGTGACGTTATTTTAACATTTTCTTCGAGAATTTTATTGGCTGCATGCTGGTTTTTGTAACAAAAAGTACTTTTTCAATTTATTCATAACTTTCTTTACTTACTGAGTGCTTAATAAATGAAAGAACGTTCTAAAACAAACAAACCATAATACCATACGTAAACGAATTTTAAGTTCCATGAATCTCAAATTTGGGCAATCTAACAGGTATAATTTGTGCAAAATTTTTTTAGTTTTTTTTTTTAATTTCATAAACTTCAGAAACTATACAAAACAAACCTTTATCATGTTCGGTTAAACATTCTTTTAAAATTGTGCATCGACGTTATTATACCGTTACAGTTAAACCATTTCACTTAAAAATTTTTATAAAACATTTCGAATTCGTTTTTTTTTTAATATTTAAGACTTGGTCATGGGAGAGAGTTCAAAAGCAATTTAAATGATTACTAAAAGAATTTACTAAAATAGTTCATGAAGTAGAAAAATCAAACAATAAAAAGTGGGGAATTTAAAAATGTCTTTCCCCCAGAGATGAAGTTGAAGGGGTGTATGAAAAATAATGAGATTTGAGAATTCTAAGATAGTCTTGGATAATAAAAATATATAAATACCAACATAAATTTCTATCATAATTGTGTATTTTTTTAAATGTTTATTCTTATTAGTCATCATCTACTCCTATAATTTAACTAAATGTATTAGAAAGCATCAAATCAAACTTTTAAATAAACCAAAAATTAATTGTGAGAAGGTAAGAAGTTGAGAGGTACAAGTAAAATTGCGGTAAAAGTTTGAACATAATGTTACCAGTGTGGATTCAATGCTAAATCCCTATCCTTGTCTAATGTCTATTCATCTTGCAAACCTTTCATTCACTTGCACCTCTTGGCTTTTCACCTACTCAAATTTTTTTTTTTAAAAAATCGTAAGTCCCGCCTACCTCTATGAGATGCAGCTTGCCATTGGTGGATCGTGTACAGAGCAGCATGTGATTGGTGAAGAGGAAGCACTGCCTCACCACCTCCGTTTCACGCTTGCCCGTGATTCTAGCGCGCTGCATTTTGGTTTTCTCCCCACCAAGCACTTGGATCACACTGCCTGCAGAAGAAAGACGCGGAATGTCAATGAAGGAAAAATGAAACCAAACTTATTGAAAAATAATGTCGATTAGATTAGAAAAGGAATTTTTTTGAATTTATACGTATATCCCGACGACTTTGCCGTTGAAAATGAAAATGCATAGCCCATTAATTATAAAAAAATATTGCACATCTCTAAAAAGCTTTTCTATCTTTTTTTTCCTCCAAATTTTGATTCATTAGACTGAAAGAACCAATATTGTACCTACGCTAGAAAGTTAAAATTAAACATTTATTTTAACTAACTTCTCTGATCAAAATACCTCCCTCATACTTCGTTTTCTGATGACAGTTGAGGACCAAATTAAAAGTACTAAAGGTTCAAGTTTAAAAACACTACCTATAATCCCTCTCTTCAAAATTTCTTTCTTTCATACTCTTTAAGTGTTAATAATTTTTCATCTGTACGATGTCATGTTATATACGTTAATATTATCATGATTTCAAAATAATGTCATTGACTAATTACAATAAGTAAACAATATGAATACAATAAAATTAATAAAAGTGTCGAGTTATTTTCTGTAACATTCACCGAGCTAAGGTTTCAAGAAATTGAAATTTCTAAAAACGTTTTTTTTTTTTTTTTTTTACTTTCTCTTCATCCAATAACTATGTAAAATTCTATTAAAAAACGTTTTTAAATTATCAGAACTAAATATATCCCAACTCATGACGCGCTCAACCAACAAAAACTATTTCTTTCAATAAAACAATGGTCTTTCCAGTTTACCAAGCCGAAGCTTCGAAATTGGTGTGATGAAGGTTACCTTGTCTGACAAAAACTTGGTTGACATCGAGTAAAATGTCACATCCCCCGGCGATCATCCGTTCCGTTGCCAGGTTCTTGCGGATGTTTTCGGTTTCGCTCACTTCATCGTGCATTTGCTGAAAAAAAGTTACAGTAAAATAATTAAAATAATTGCATTAAAGCTATTGAGTTTGGAAATTTTTTTTAGCTAAATACCTATTGATTTATGTTAATTCCGTGAAGATTAGAACTAGTCGAGTTTCAGTTTTTTAAGCATAGTTTTGATAATAGCATTTTTTGAAAATAATTTCACAGTGTGTGGAAGTAAAACAAATTTGATAAAAAAGATACCTAGTAGAAAAATTTTCTGTCATTCTTTATGCAAGGATGAAGCTTTGGTATATCTAGCACACATGTGTTGTTACATTTTATTGCAACCATTTCTTGTGCTTTTTAATTTTGCTTTCTGTAATGAAACCTCAAAGTTTCCGTGACTTCTAAACGTCTTAAGTGAATAAAAGTGAATTTATGGAGAGATATAAAATTTACGAAGTAATATGAATATTCTTCCTTTTAGACAATACTCTCTGTATGATTCTACGTAGTCGTAAGTAGATTAAGATGAAGGAGGGATAAACTAGGGACACATCCTAGAGGATTTAGAAATGCCTTAAAAATAGATTAGAAACATATGTTTCAGGGAGAGGCAAAGTCATCCCCTGATCTCTGTCAATCCACCCATGTTCGCAGCTGATATAATTATAGAATAAGGTTTTTAGCAGCGTAGAGTAAGATCGAACTAAAGGACTTACTCTGGAGAGTTCCTCCAACTTGGTTCTGGCATTTTCCAGGGACTTTCTCTCAACGTGATTGTGAGGAGTGTGGGCCAATAGCTCGTGAAGAGTGATGATATAGCGAGGGACCTGAAAACCCAAAAGAAGTGTTTATTAATCGTGTACTGGAGTATTTTAAAATGTTTAAAATATTTTTCAGGTAATAAAGATGCTCTTTTTACGCCATCATGTGTGCAAAGGTTTAAATATGTTGTTTTCAGCATAACATACTATTTCATATTGATAAAATACAATCAAAATTAGAAAATCGTCTGAAATCCTTGAAATTGAACATGTTTAACCTCAAAACAACGGAGGTAGAACAAGAAAATAGATTAGTGTGGTATCAATATTGGCCATATCTATAAATATATCTATAAATGACGATAATTTTTGTGGGTGTTTTGAAAAATGAAATTTAAATTTTTTTGTCCCTTTTATCATAATAGATGTCAGAGAATTGATATTCTAATATTTATAAAAGGGTCTTTTTCACAAAGGCAAATATTGACAGAACGATATTGGCCGGGGTTTTTGAAAACACCTTTCACCCGATTGTGGGCCAATTTAGAAGATGTATTTACGTGTTCTAATATTAAGGGGTTTTGCAAGAGAACTTGATACGCAGACAACAGTATTACTCCACCTCCGTGAACCAGATACACATCATTAAAAATGAGATACTGTCTGTCTATCACAAGATGAGCTCTCGTTTACATTTCTTACATCCATTCGCTTTGTACTGTTTCTATAGCAACCGCTACAACCAGGCAACTAGTCCAGAGCTCATCTTGTGATAGACAGACAATACCAATGTCTGCAAATAATGGATCCTCCATTGGAAAATAGTACATAATGTAGAGAGGGATGTACCTGATGCATGGGGTAGGTGAGGAAGGTCTCCAGCGTCCTGCCCTGTAGGCTGGACTTCTCCTCGAGCCTGCGCAAGATGGCGACGAACTTGTCCCTCTGCTTGCACTCAGCGAGCACCTGCAGGCTGTAGTGATGGTTGCGGACGTACTCCTGATAGATGGTCAGCATGGGCAGCAGCATGTCGAACAGGTCTCCTGGGACACAGAGCCACTTAGTTATGCCCTAGGCAGGCACCGCTCGGCCAGCGCGACAAGCGACTAAGCGGCAGGTACCGATGGGGAAGCCCTTGGATCAGCGTCCGACTGTCTCAATCGGACGATGATCCATACTAAACTAGCCTACCTACTCGTTTCGACCAAAGCAGCGTTTCCACTAACTTGCCCGATCTGTTGCGGTAAAGGCGATTCGGCGAGACCGATTGGACGAACTGACTGCTGAAAATTTGGTCGTTTTTCTATTTTTTGGATTCGTCCATTTTCCTCATAAAACTTCTTAGTTTGGATAAGTGGGAATGCTATTACTTTACTTGGTCTCAAGTTGGAAAGTTTTGTATTCATGAATAAGCCTTGAGATTATATGCACGGTGATTCCAAAAATATTCCCCCCATCAGTGGTAGACAATCTAGCGACGATTGGGAATCACATAGAAAAGTGGGGTGGCCAACGTACTCTGCACTGGTTTGTAAGCTTAACAAGGTACACCATCAACAGGAACAACTTAATACTTTGCGGGTATATATATAACACGAAACCAAAATGGATTGCATGTGGAAATGGACAGACTTCTTTACTGCAAGGTCCAAGAGGTAATATGTATTGCATTAGAAAAGTGATAGTAACTCACTTTTGTCCACATAATTTTTTTTTGGTTTGTATTTCGTTCGAAGTTACCCACAGAAGATTAAAATGACCCCAGTTGCAGGTACTTGCTAAAGTCAGTTCATTAAAAGTGGCTCCACATCAATACCTGCGAATCTCCAAAGCATGGTACTATATTTCTAGCAAACTATACGAGCATACTCTACATTGCGCTCTACAATAGCTGCTACTCATGCGCAAAAGCTGATCTAACTACTGATCTACTACTCTAGATCCTAATTTAATCTATTTTTCTACGTTTAGTTTAAGAACATGTTAAATGATCACTTTGAATAAGTTAACAAAGTTGATGACTTCAATTTGTCTCAAATAAGATTGAAAAAGAATTTTTTACTCACTATGGATTTAACCAAATCATCCTTATTTCATTCTATTACTTACTGCCGAGCAACAGTTGTATATGTAATTTTTATGCATGTAAAAGCAACTTTTATTAAAAATGAGACCTAAAAACCTTGATAGATTTGAAATATTAAAGTTGCAACAATGTGTCCCGTGTATTAAATAGCCCCGTTTCCCCCTATACTATGTTGGTTGCTTGGTTGGTTTTTGGTACATATATTTTCCGGTCTGTGTGCTTGATCTCTAGGATCCGCTTATAAACCTTCGTCAAGTAAGACAGACACAACAGAATATTTTTACTGACACAAGAGAGAGAAAATACACCCAGGGCAAAGGCCGGAATCGAACCGACGGCCAATACAGTGCACACACTGCTAGCGTGGTTGTCTGCACGTAACATAACCAGGCCACTTGGCCCCCTATACTATGTTTAGTTTGGTTTTGGTTTGGTTTTTGGTTACATATATTTTCCGGTATGTGTGCTTGATCTCAAGGATCCGCTTATACACCTTCGTCAAGTAAGAGAGACACAACAGAATCTTTACTGGCACAAAGAAGGAAAATATACCCAGGGGCGAGGTTAGAATCGAACTCACGACGGAGCAGTGCGCAGACTGCTGGCGTGAAAGGCAGAGGAGCAAACCGAACAGGCCATCCCGTCCCCTATACTATGTTTAGTTCGGTTTGGTTTGGTTTTTGGTTACATATATTTTCCGGTATGTGTGCTTGATCTCAAGGATCCGCTTATACACCTTCGTCAAGTAAGACAGACACAACAGATTTTTTACTGGCACAAAGAAGGAAAATACACCCAGGGGCGAGGTGAGAATCGAACTCACGACGGAGCAGTGCGCAGACTGCTGGCGTGAAAGGCAGAGGAGCAAACCGAACAGGCCATCCGTCCCCCTACTATGTTTATTCCGTTATAATCATCTATTTAGGCATTGCCAGTAAAAAGCTAAAATTTAATCTATAATAATAAAAGAGCTTTACCACTCACTCACTCACTCACTCACTCATCAACGCACAGCAAAATCTACCGGGGCTAAAGACTCGAAACTAGGTAGGGTCAAAGACCTTACGGTGTATACGCGCACTAAGAAGGGATTTTTCGAATATCTTTTTTCTGACCCACAGGGGGGTTTGGAGCGTTTTTGACGTTTTCGAGCCCAGCGGCGTCCCAAATGACCCCAGATCTTTGTTATTTCGCAGGAAGGTACCTAGCAACAATTTCTAGAAAGGCATTTTTCAGATTTTGGATATTCGAATTTTAAGAGATCTGAATATTCCAAAAACCCGTTTTTGCTGAGCATAAACCAAGTTTTATATTTTCGAAGAAAACAATACCGAGAAATCGATATTACGAATTGAACTGTTGGTAATACCTTCTTGAGATAATTTCAAAGAAAGAAATTTCTGGATTTTTCGATATTCCATTCTGGAGGGGGTGCACATGGGTTTGATTATTCACTCCCGTTTTTAGTTTTTGGATCCTAGCACCCACATTATTAATGTGATTGTTATGAAATGTTAGCATGTTGTTCCTCACACAACCAGGGAGGTTTGCGAAAAAGAATTTTCTGAATCAAAACATTCCAAGGAGCCTTTTTTGTCCCTTTTCTAAATTCTTATGCTTAGCCTTCAATGTTAAATTTATTGCGGTTATTGCTCTTTCCAGGACACGCAAAACCTCTATTGTTGGAAATATTTATTTTGAAATGTTTTATAACAGGTGAATTTTTAAAAAATATGATAAAGAAATAATTTTTAATGATTAAATAATTTTTTTTATAATAACCAAAAACCATTCCACTGAAAAATTTTATTCTTTTTTCTATTTAATCAAATTTATGTATTTCCAGCAAAGTTCAAATTAAACAATATTTTATCACAGGCATTTTCAGTGTCGATTCAAATGATGTTTACTTTTACTTCATGTTTGAAATTTCTTTCAATGAATGAGTTGGTGATAAATCAGCAAAGGGGGGTTCAGGGGGTCTTCCCCTGATTTTTTAAAAAAATTATCGTTATTAAAAAATGGTTATAAACACTAATTCTAAACCGGTTTTTTAAGATCTTAAAAAAGTATAAAAGTATGTAGGACATTTAATTGTTTTGTATTTCATAAAAATTTAGCGGGATGAGGGGGAAATAAGTTTTATCTATAAACATTGCTGTTCAATAATATATCTTTATTGTGAGCGAAGGCGGAGAAATTTGCCTCAAATATACATTTATACCAATTGCAAAAATGGATGCAGGGAGAAAAGGACCAAAGAGAAAAAAAATAATGGGGTTCAGAAGGTCCCCTGACTTTTTTTCTATTTTGAAAAATTACTCTTTAAAAACGGGGATGGGGATTTCACACATTAAATCTAAACAGGTGGTATTTTTAAAGGGTTTTTTTACATCTTAACGAAGTGGTATGGCATCAATAAAGAATCCTAGCGGGAAGACTGTTGACTCTATTGCATCTAAACGATAATGTTTATGTTTATTTTAACACACAGTTTGATAAGCCTTTTATACCCCGAGCAACGGCGGGCATATCAGCTAGTACTACAATGAATTGTAAGCTACAATAGTTAAAACATTTAAGTACAAAATGTTAAAATAAAAACATCTTTGCACCAGACTTAGCAGAAACTGTTCCAATAAATTACTTTCTGCTTTAAATAGGAAAAAAAATATTGTATAACATATATATCCCTATATATATATCCCTATTCAGAATACCAGAGCAGTTATAAAAATAATCTACTCAGAAATTTTTCCGAGAGGGGATATTGGAATTTTGGGGGATAAGGGTTAAATTTAGTCTTCTTCTATGGTAAAAAAAGGAAATTTTATGACTTTCGAAGGGGAGGGGGAATTAATACCTAAATCCCGTCTCTGGCTACGCCACTGAAAGATAGCATTAATAAATAAGACAAATTTGAATAAGACACAATAATTTCTTTCATCCCAGCTAAAGTTGAATTTTTAGAAATGTTACAATGATTCTAAAAATTATTTTAATTAATATTTATAGTAGTAGTGTGAATGTGATAAAAAATGACTTATTTTAAGGGCTATGATGGTAATCATGTTGTTGTAGTAATGACATTTTTAAAGTAAATTATGGAGCTTTTATAAAGCTGAAGTTGTATATGATGTGTAATTTGTAATAGTTAAAGTACTACCACTTCATGTTAAAGTGTATGCAGTAAATATAAGAATATGGGCCATTCCAAGTCAAGTGAACCAATTTTTTGTAATTTTGTTTAACCTTGGGTGTTTAAATTTTTTTTTAAACTTTGCACACTTGCTTAAGAGGTATAAAAGCAAGAAAATACTAATTAAAAATGCATTATATTTTTCTGTGTTTGATTTAAGAGTTTTCAAAGTTAAATAATAATAAAATTTTTGCAAAACAAGCATACACACAATTTTTGTTCTGAAGAGATAAAAAATAACAAAATATACCCAGGTGAATTATTTTAGTATTGGATATTGTGTACCAAAAACGAAGAAAATAAAAAATGGTGAGGTAAAATGTCATTGGTTCACTCGACGTGGAATGTGAGATAAGTTGTGACCAAGGCGGTTGTGGCTTCCTCACCTAAAACTAAGGTCGGCCAGCTCTCCATCCGCGCCGTGAGTCCTTTGATGAAAATCTGGTGCAGAAACATCACCGTTTCGCTGGAAAAGAGGACACGTCTTTAGCAAATCATTCACACAACATTAGTTACAGAATGGGTGTTAGATTTAAAAAGTTGTTAAGCTATCGTAGTCTTAAATCTCGTAGTTATCTTCAAAGCACCCAATAAAAGTTTAAATCAATATAACATCAGATTTACAAAACAAATTAAACAATTTTTAAAACAATCAATTTTGTTTCTACATGTCAGTAGCTTAAATCAATTAATTTAGTTAATAATAATGTATAATAATCATTTTATTTCAAAATTTCACGTTACAATCTTTGCTAGAACCACATCTAATCATTGCAATTTAATTGGATGAAGCCCAGTGGCGTAGTGGTAGTGCATCTCGCTGCTACCCTACAGACCAGAGTTCTGTTTCCGGAATGGACAAGGCAGAATCAGCCTTTCATCCCTCCGTGGTAGATAAATAAGAACCAATATAACTTGGAGAAACAAGGGGCTTTGCCTCAGCTGACTGTGACTTTCAGTCACACGTTCTGTAACAGCTCATGGCCTCATCATTTACAGTCAGCAAAGGACGCTCGAAAGTAACGCTCGACCAACGTTCGAAAGAATGTCTGGATTGCATACATGGCAATAACTCCGTTCGCCTAACCCTTAAACACGTGATTTAAAATTTTTTGTTGCATAAAATGTTGAGGGAATGGTTCCGATACGATTCTTAAATAATGAAACATTTTTATAAGAAACGCCTGATGTTTAATCATCCTCGACATCATAAATTTTTAAAAATTACTGTTCTTTCGGGTAAGTATACCTGTTGAGAAAGATGGAGTTTACTTCGTCGTGCGTGCAAGGCGGCTTCTGAGAGCTGGCGGCCATCTTGAACGGCCTCAGGAAGCAGGAAACCATCAACTGGAGCTGTTCCACGTATTCCTCTTCAGACTCGACCATTCGAAACACAAGGCTACGGCAAAGAACACTTCAGTTAGTACCTTAGTAATTAATGGGGGTTCCTGATTGCATTGAGAACATTCTTTACCATTAAGAAGTTTTCTCAAAAATTAATGTTTAATTCACAGAGTACTAGAACAGAGAGTCCACGGCCATAGGCCATAATGGAAATCGAAAATCATGACATCTTGTTACAGGTTGGGAGAATTGTGGCGCTGGGATCGCACTAAACTCACTAGCGTCTGGATCCAGTCTGAATCGTTTGCCGGCTGCCTATGGGAGATCGAAAACACCTTTTTGCGCATGCGCTGAATTCTAATTTGCCAAGAGATTTAAGCGGCCGGCATACGTTCCAGACTCTAGTGTGGCGCCCTCACATCAGTAACGCATTTGAAGATAGCCTCGTGGACCCTCTGTTAGGATATTTCTCTGTGGTTTAATTAACCTCCTAATCATATCCGCATCATTTTCTAGACAAATAATAACTTGCACTTTTATTGGTTTTGTTCACCATGTATTCCAATAACATGCTACAACAGTTTTTTGTTTACAGTTTACATATTTCCACGAAATAATAAGATATCTAAATAATAAGCATCTTTATAATTGAATAGATATTTAAAAATACCTCTTGTAGGGTATAATCAAGCAATTCTAAAAACTACTTTGATGAATCTAATGATAATAGCTTACATGGGGCAAGTAATCAGTGCAAGCATACAAAATATTATCTTAATATTTGAAAATTCCACTTCTTGCAACAGTGATACTATTGCAACAGTGATTGACAAAGTTCAAAAAAAATGTGAAATCTAAACAACAGCAGAAAGCTTCCCTCTTGGAGTTCACTCCAGGAAAGTAGGGACTCCGCTTTTTGATTACCTGTTCCTCTTTCTCATGCTCTCAGCGTGTGGCGAACTGATGTACTCGGCGACGATCTGCTTCCATCTTCTCCGGCAAAGCCAGCCGCGGAAAAAGCTCTGGACCTGAGAATAAGCATGCGAGATCGTAAAAAATACATAAAATTTCCTGCACGTAAGATCATTGAGTCGTCAAAAAAGAGAAAAAAGTTGCCAAAAAAATTCCTGAGATATGTTTGTTTAGAAAGGAAGTATGATTTTTAAATGCCATATTATTGTTCTCGGGTTTTTTGATGACTATATAGAAATGCATATTGCTGAACTTTTAAATTCCTAATTACAATTTTTATAAGCCCATCCTTTGTATCAAGTAAGATTTTTTTTAAATTAAAGTCTGGCATAAACAAAAATCATACATAGATAAATATATTTATTGGGCTACCAAAATGAAGCATTTCACAAGTGCTTATTTATTTTCTCTGTTTATGAATCGGAATTGTATATTTCGGAACTGTAAATGTTTCAACTTGGTGTTGTTTTAAAAAGTAAACCGGAGTCAAAGGGTTTAGAAGGCCAATGAAATTATTGTATGTCTAATGGTTTTTCCATGATTTAAAAAAAAGGGAATAAAATCATCAAAACCGCAGATAAATATGTGCAGATAACTTGATAAACTTATTTGATAAATTTGTATGTTCAACATAGTAGGTATACAACAGAGTATTGAAAATTAAATTTGAAATTTTTAATGTTTAGAGAAATAATAATAAAGTAGATGAATCATGTATAAATAACTTAGTGTTTTAAGGCAATGAGCCTGTATAGTACCAATGGAAAAATCATTAAGAATAAAGAAAATGACAGATTTAGCTCCTTACTTTCTTAATTTTCCTTATTTCTTCGCTGTCTTCTTCTTCCGATTTGCTTGGGGTCAATCGCCATTCTTTTTTCAATGTACACAGCTAAATGTAAAATAAAGTAGTAAATGCACGTAAAAACAATTTAGAGAACTTTTTTACCTCCTTTTTTAACCACATAAGTTGTCAAAATGTATCGTATGATACATTTTGATATATTTCTTATATAAGAAGGTGAAAATTATAAAATTATTATATCCGAGATAGCCATTTAACTGCTTTCTGCTGATTAAATGATTTTTATTCATTTGGATAGGTTCAAGTTTATTCATGAGATGGCGCCAGGATTCAAGTTTTAAGGATTCATCAAATCGTAATATGAGAAAAATCACAAACTAACCACATAATCATATAAAAAATTTAATTATATTCATAAAAAGATATCAATAATCACAATATTATTTTAAAAGATATAATTTCAGTATTGAAAATTATAAAAACCAACAGAGACCCTAAATTAATTTTGGAAAGACAGATTACACAATGAAACTGGAGTGTTTTAATATAAAAGTCGAAAAGATCTAAAGACATTGGATTATAAATTTTGGAAAGTTCTGAGTTACTTCCTATTTTAACTGAAATAGGGTATGAACTTCGTCTTCGATATTGAACAAATTATATGTCTGATTTAATATCAAATAGGTGGCGTTACGTGTGCCACAAGAGAAACTTCAGAAATAATCAGTAGAATATTTGTTTTACTAAATAAAGTATTTTAAAAATATAATTTGTCTGTTGAAAAACAGGCTGGACAAAAAAAAAAGCGCAATCAGTTAAGGATGATTAGTACTGTATCATAAATTTTCAAAAGGATTCGCGTCGAAAAAATTACTGGGAAAAAAAAGGAAATTAGTGAATTTTTTAATTTTTAAATATCCCTAAATTTTCTTCTCCCAAATATCAAAAATATAAAAAGTAATTTGTTTTGAAGCTTTATTAATTTAATTTGAAAAATAAACAAAGCAATAACCCTAAAGGGCGCAAGTTCACAACTGCTGATGGTTGGCGAGATTTGGGTTTTTAACGGCACATTTGGCGTTTTAAACGGCACTTTTAACATTGTTTTAGGGTTGCTTTTATCGCTAAAAATTGGCGCATCAGCAGTTGTGAACTTGCGCCCCCAAAAGAGCCTGACCAAAGGTCGTTATCGAAAAATGTTTATCTCTTGCAGTCTTTGCAAAATGCAACGCGTAGAACCACGGCTTACTAGATACTTACACAGGCTAGCCGAGTACGGAAATCATTGCAAATCCAGATGGCATTATTGGACAAACTGGCAAAGCATATTCACAGTGTTGAAGGCGGTGGGTGATATAGGTAGGTCTTGTGGCGATCCAAGCGGGAAAATTTGTCAAATGGTTTTCATTGTTTAAAACTCGGCTAGCCTGTATAAGTATCTAGTAAGCCGTGGTAGTATACTAGGTTTTTTTATGAAGGATATTTATATTGTTCTATATTAACTCATATATCACTACTAACAGAATCTTTAGTTTAGGATAAATAGTTTGATATAGTCCTAAGAGAGTCAGCTAAAAGATCAATATTGAATAATTCATTCGTGCAACTTTTTTAACACAAGCGTCTTTAGAAAAAAAATCACTATTTCTCTGAATAAGTATCCATTATAATAAAACGAGATTGCAACTCCGGTTAGATTATGATACGATTCCGGATCCTAATTACTCACCAAAATAAACATTTCTATTAGCTTTGGAACAAAATTTGTTTCAATAATAGAGTGTAGTTTCTTTCAAAAAAAAAAAAAGTCGAGAGTCATGTTTGCGTTTCGTTTCGGAACGACAAAAATACTTCCAAAACCCCTATTCTAAGTTTAATTCAGGTTCATTTGCCAGAACTTTTATGCGATATTTAATGATATTGTTTCGTCCCGGAACAAGATTAAATTTTGGAGTAACATATAGTTTTTTTTTCCCGGAACGCGAACGAAATAAACACAGATTCTCTTCTTTATTTAGTTTCATTTTCCAGCTCAGCTTGAAACTAAAAGAGTTTGGCTGTTTACTACATACTTCTCTTCCAGTAGCATTATTTGTGTTTACCTCCGCCCTCAGCTTCTTGATCTCCATGGTGAGCTCCTCGCACTGCTGCGTGTACTGCCACTTGGCCGTCTTCTCGCTCTCCACGATCTGCACCAAGTGGAGGTGCTTCTGCTCGAGCTCCTCCTTCTGCAGCAGGATCTTGCTGAAGCTGAAAGGACACTCATCGTTACTATCCCTATACGGATCAAAAGTATCCATCCCTGTGTGCTAATGCTATTTGAATTGACTCAAAAGTGTTTCTTTAAAATGGTTTTTGATAGTTTAATTTTTTAGTTCAGAGTGAAGTTGAGTTGTTGTCAAAGAGCGATGAAAAGTGATGTTGTGAAGACTTCTAGCACTCGTACAATTTCGAGCTTCTTTGGGATTATGAGTCTAGTTGGCCGTGGGACTTTTCCTCTTTCATAAAACTACTTTTTCTCCCTTCCCCTATTTCGGCATTATCTCTCAGAAGGGTATCCTTTTGAATATTAACAAGGGCAAATAAAAAAATGCAGGGAAGAGTGAAGCACTTTGGGAAACATTTTATTTGATTATTTTTATACAATTATATTTATTCAAACAAAGCTAACATACTAAATATACTCATTTGAGCATATAATAAAAATGTTTCCGACTATTTATCTCTTTTATGGAATTCATAATAAAACAATTAAAAAACTGTTTTAGTGTACCAAGGGGCCCCCCTATTGGCCAACCTTGGGACACTTTCAATAATAGCATAAACATTATAAATGTCATTTTAAAAGCACAAAAATAACACTAATTTATAAAAAATAACTATGTTTAATAATCTTTAATTTGACATCAAAAATATTTTATATTAAAAATTTTTCGGCGATTTCATCATTTGTGTCATGATATAAATTACTTACTGATTTTTTTTGCTTCCCCTTCCAGATACTTTTTTGCACAAATTTCTTAAATTATATTCTAAAGATCTAAAGTATTAAATTATTTATTTCAATAAAAACAGTTTTTTATTCACGATAGGTTTGGGGAACTAATTCAAACTTTTAATCAGAAATAATATTTAACGTGTTTTAATCAGGCAGCATAAATAATGAAAGTGATGACGATATTTAAAGGGGCATAAAAGTGGTGAAAATAGCCAAAAGGTGGTAAAAGTAATAACGTATTTCCAGGTATTCCTTCTACATTTTTTGATCGAAAACCATCCTTTCCCCAAAAAAACCTAAACTAATATGAAATATTTTACTAGAAGCTGAGGAAACTTAGCTCGTGATCAGGACTCTAACAGAAATCATGCTTTCTAAGAATATTTCATCTTTCAAGATGGATTTCTTGAAATATGATCGCCGGGCTTCCCTTAAAGATCGAATTTTACTTTATGGGAAGAAAGTATCTCTCCTATCAAACTTTTTTAGAGCTTTCTGGGTGGATACGGACGTTTATAAAATTGAAATTCTTTGGTAGTGGAAAACGGCAAGTGCATATCGGTGGAGTTTTATTTTATGCAGTGAATTTAAATGTATAAACAAAAAATTTAAATTTATAAAAACAAAGTTAGTCATGTTAGTTCATTCTAACTACATAATTTTGATTCATTCTGTAATAAGAAGCAATAAAGATATTTCCCAGAACGCACATATGAGGCTTTCCAGATTCAAAAGAGAATCTCAACAATGCGTATTTTTTTACCCTTTTGAGTCTCTTTCTGAGAATATAATGTTTTTTTCAGAAATAACTATTTCTCCTCCATCAAATTACACAGAGAATGATACTGAATTTTTGAATTTACCGTTTTGCGGGGGATACACATTTTTAAATACTTTTAGGCGTGTGGATTAAACAGCGTCAATTAAAATTTTATGTTATAAAAACATTTAGTGATCTATATTATATAGGAATAAATTTTTCATTAAATATTATGCAAAACAAAAGAGATAAAAGGTGAAAGAGAGAAGGACCCACATGATTCCCAAAACGTCGTTTTTTATTTCAGGGTATTTAACTGATTTCATCTGAATAAATGTCATTAACCATGTGATACAGAAGATTTGAATGAACTTTCTTGAAAAGGAAAATCTTCATGGACACATTGTTAAAAATGCAACATCTATTTCATTAGTGTAAGGAGTAAGACACCATCGTGTCTCGTACTAAGAGCTAGTAAATATGGGTGTGAAACATAAATGAAACAAAAATAAAATTGGTGTAGCTTACAAATAATTCTAGTTAATTGATTTGAAATTTACACATACCATATGAGTATCGCTTATTTTGTTTTAGAAGGGAAATTTATGCAATCTTGAAATTAGCTTTAATTTCTAAGCAACCATTTTAATTATATTTAGAAATAATTAGTGTGTACACTTATTTAAATTGAAGGTTTTTTATGTTTAGTTTTAATGTATAATTTTTTGTTTATTTTAGCCCTTTCCACCTTATAAACAGATAGTCTGGTTATACACGCAAAATTATATTGACAAGTTAATTTAAATAAATTAGAACTCCCATGAGTAAAACTGCTCGTATTTAAAAACCATATTGTGTGAAATTTATAAAAACGAATAAACTGAAACGATAAATCATCCCCATTACAATCAGAAAAATATAAGATTGAATATCAGCAATCTGCTAAACAATGTTCAGAATCGTAAGAATAGCCAGTGGTCAGCACCCGATGTCCGTCCCACTCTTTGCACGCTCATGACCTTGTCATCTCTCTATTTGTAGTCACAGTTTCACACATAACCCCTAGATGTCGCTATGAGAGTTCCTGTTGTGTTTCAGCATGCAGTTCTGTTCTAAATTTAGAATGTGTCTTTCCTAGGCATGTGTTCTGTGTTTGACTGGGCTCACACATCAATAGAAATCACGGAAGAGACAAATTATAAATAAACGATTCAGTGAAGGTCGCGCGGTCACTGATGCTCCATCTTATTAATACAAAAGTCTTGTTTGTGAATTATAAAATATTTTAATAAATTTTTAACTGAAAATAGAATCGCGGTGATCAACCTGTCAAGATTAGTAATTCACAAGCTTTATCGTTTTGAAGTATGCATCTTTTAAACATTAATAAATCTCGATGAAGCCAAAACGTAAAGGGGAAAATTTTTCTTAAAAACGTTAAGGTGTACTGTACATGTGTACGTACACAATTGACAAAAAGTCTGATTTTTTTTTTATTTTGTAATAAGTAGCAAGTTAAATTCTAAAATTATTTTCGATTAGAAAAACAATTTTAATAAATTAGTAATTTAGTTAATTAAGATTTAATAAGCTAATTACAGTTTTTCTTACAGTTTTTTTCTCTGCTGGTAATGGGCGTAGAAAGATAGTTCTAGCTAGAAATATGAACTCTAAGTTTTGTGTTTTACACTTTGTTTTTAGAGTTAGGTGTTTTTATGGATGTTTTTTTCTAGCAAATAGCCTACAAAAATTCACGATTTTTTTTCGACAATTTAGGTTTGGGAATATTAATTAAAAACGTAATTTATAATTGAATTAGGGAATTAAAAATAGCCAAAATATCTTCTACATTATGCATATTATTACAGAAAAGATTTTATTGTTAACTTTTCATAAAAACTCCTCAAAAAGTGTTGTATCTAAATAATTAGGTTCGCAATAAAATAAATAAAGAGTTTAAAAACATAACTAAATGCGCTTGTGACGCCGCCGATTGAAGCTTTATAACCCATTCCTAAATATTCAAGTAAATATAAATGTAATAAATCTTCAAGTTATTGACATCTTTTGAAAGCTTAAGAAACAAAGAAAATTTTAAACTAATTTAAAATAAATTTCGATAATGAGGGAATTGCACGTTTTTTGTTTTAATTTTATTATGATAGAGGATGAAAATCCATGAAAAATGACGTAAAAATTATTGAAATCGGAAAACTATTCCCCAAGATATTAATTTTTAAAATCTCGTTTCCTGTATTGGCGGGAAAAACAGTAATTTCGTTATGGCTGCTGTGTGACGTCACAGCGCTTGGACCCACTGGTTTCGCCATGTTATTGTTTGCTTAGCTTGCTTCATTCTGCTATTCTTCATAAAGTTTTTACTAAAAAACTATGATATTTTAAAGACACATACTAATATTTTTTATAAAAAGACTAGCTGATATGCCCGGCCTTGCACGGGTGGAGTGTATCAATTTATTAAAATTTTCTCAAGTTACATGCCTAATTTTCTGTAACCATAATTACCAATCATCCTGGTAGTTTTTCATATCCCGGTGTTCCCAGTATTTTTTCATATCCCGGTGCCTTTTTCATCTTGGTGTCCCCGGTGCCTTTTCATCTCGGTGTTCCCGGTGCATTTTCATCACCGTGCTCCCTGTGCCTTTTCCCTCCCGGTTCCAACTGTGTAAATCTAACCTAACCATCCAGTTCCGGTGTTGCACATTTAATTACGACAGTTACCCAATTATCCATTCTAAGTGAAAAAAAATCCATTAAAATTATTACAGACTTTTGAAATCCCAAAATTTGTAAATACCCCCTGTTTAAATTGAAAAAAAAATCCCGTTAAACTACACCAAAGAAACAAATGGACTCTAACCGTCTGACGTCACACGGAACCAACACGTGACCTACTGAGCTTGCTATTGGTTACCACAGATACTACACTAGTAGATCTACTAGTGTAGTATCTGTGGTAACCAATTGCAAGCTCAGTTGTAGGTCACGTGTTGGTTCCGTGAAGTCTCGAACCAGATAGGCGGTTAGAGTCCATTATAAGGTTAAATAACAAATTGATCTAGTGTTTCTATCATCAACTTTCTAAAAAAACTGCATGATGTAATCTTTACTTTAACCAGTCTAATTCTTAAAACTTTCTATTTCAACTTAAAGTTTCATGGAAAATGAAGTTTTTAATAAGAAAATACTGTTATAAAGTTTTTTATAAGGGCCGTTTTTAATTTTTTAAATTATTAATAACCTTTTTAAAACATTTAAAACAATTTTAGCCAAGTTTTATCTTTAAATACTTTGTTTTATGTTTAAAATTGTTTTTGTTGTATTATTTGCAACAATGCGAGTTAAACAGATCTTCTTTAGTGGAGAAGTAAGGCGATTTTTACAAAAAGGCCTAAAAGGGGGTGAAGGGGTGGTTTTAGAAATTTGGAAATGATGTCATTGTCTTTCCCCCGTCCCCATACGTATGTGTACCAAGTTTGGTTCGATTCGGACGGGTAGTTTTGGAGAAATTGAGCCAAATCTGTTCCGGACAAACCCAGGCAGGCAGGAACCCAGGAACCCAGGAACCCAGGGACACCTTCATTATATATAGAGAGATTCGCGTTTTGTTTTTCAAAAAATATTAATTGGTTTTGGAATTATTAGGATTCAAAGTTTTAATTTTTTCTTTTTCCGTCCGTTCACTAGAGAAACAGACGAGTTTTGTTTTATGCGTGTTTTGGTTTTATGATAAGTCTGATTTCTTTTATTTTCAACAATTCACTAGTTTCGACGGCGCTGTGACGTCAAATCCCGTTTTTTGATCACATGACTTTACTAGTGTTTTGGCAAAAATAAAATCGAATTTTAAGTTATTTAAAACATATTTTTGAACTTTAAAATCTGATATTTGAGAGTTTTAAACTATAATGTATCAAAAAAGTGTCGTAAAATTAAGCAAATCCCTCACCTATGCAATTCCCTCATTTTGCCATACAAAACAAGTTAAAAGTAAATAAACGTTTTAAGTTTTTGTAACATTAGATCTTTTTTGGTGATTAATTTATACTAAACTAAAAATTTTTAATTGTTTCAAAAACGAATACCATAATATATTACAACCGCTATTACATTCATGAATATTAATTAAATTATCGTTAATTATTAGTTAAGTTAAGTTAAGTTATCAGTGTTATTAGGGCTTGTAGCATATTGTTTGATTTTTGAAATTCCCATGTTTATATAATGTTTATTTTGTTAAGTTATCATTTTAAAGGATATTAAACTTTAGAGACATCCGTATTTCAAATTGAGAAAGAGGAAATCTTAGCTTTGTACAACGAGAAGTGAAAAAACATATTTGACGTGGAAACATCACAAACCGTTACGAAATTTCGTTTTAGGTTTCGAATTTATAATTACTTATCGATTATTATTACATAACATCCTTGATATTTTCTGTGTAGTTTCTTTTTTATTTTTTGTTACTTAAAATTATTTTTCGAACATCTTCGATTTCATTACCTTTTAACTTAATTAATTTTTTCTCTACGTTTTATATCATCATTCATTTCTAATTCTTGTTACTGTTCTTTTAAATTTATGTATTTTTGCTAACTATCTGGATATTGATAACAACTGGATTGTGAGAAAACACTAATGAAGTTCGTATGAATGAGCGAGGTTGAAATTATATTCCAGCCGTCTTTATTAAGTATTCTTAAGTCTATTAGTGGTAATAGTTGTTGCTCATCATTGGTTTAATAGTTATCACCACATAATTTTTAATTTAATGTTTTAAATACATAAATGTATTAAATATATAAATGTTTAATATGTATTAAATATTTTTCTATTTTAATTTCTTATATGCTTTAATTTAAAGATTTTTTTAGCTTTGTGGAAAATTTACTTTAGATTGGAATTTATACTTAAAATTATCCATAGCTGTTCTTGGACAAGCCGATAGCCGCCTTCCTAGAGAAGGCTAGTTAAGTGTTAAGTTCAGGACGTTAAACTTAACAAATTTTAGTATTCGTAAATGTAATACTTGATTTTTTTTTAAAATTTAACTAAAAAGGTTAAAAAAATGTACCTCGTATTGATTAAATCTCTGGTATGGAAGACCAGTGCTATAAAACAGTTCTAGAAAAGCCCATTTCATGACGCTTTAGTGAAACTAGCCTTTTCAAGTGAAAATCCTGAATCAATGCATAATCTAGTCCAAAAACGAAAAAAAAAATGATAAAATGTTAAACTCAACAAGAGAAACTCTTAATATAAGTCTCCGCAAAGTTTATGGCTACTCGAAGGAAAAGGAATAAAGAGGAATCTAAATGCAAGGGACAGAACGAGGTAAAAGATTCGATCGGGAGATTGTGTCGGAGTAAGGAACGAGTGGAGATGCATATCCGTTCCTTCCTCCCCCTTCCGGTTCCAGAGAAACAATTCCAGGTTTGCCGACGCTTTCTATTCTACCTGACGGAAAAGGAAGTCTGGAACTTGTCTATGGAATTGCGAGATTTCTTTTCAACTTTCATTCTTGAATCAGACTTTTGAAGCGGCAGTAGAATAAAAATTATCATGGAGTGAAAAGTATTTGGTAGATTATAGTGATTTCAACTAACTTTTTAATACTGAAAAAGTGAGGGTTGACGTGTGCAACTTTTCTGACGGCAGCCTATAAATTTAAATTTTTCATGCCTTAAGAACAAACGAGTTCATATAAAGTATTTGTACAAGCGAAACGATTGGGGTAGAGAGTAACCAGCTAAATAAAACCTCTTATAAAAAAGTAATTTGACGTATTTTTAAAAACGCGTGTGGGGACACAAAGATTTTTTTTATTTCACTCCGAATTAAGTGAATTAGGTTTTGACAATTTTGATTAATTGAAGGCAATTTGATTTTATTTTTTTAAAATATGGTTGATTATTTAGTTTACACATTCACAATATATTTTATAGCAGAAAATTAAATTTGATTAAGCACCCAAAAATTAAGCTCGATAAATATAATCGGTATTGCATTCAGATTGTTCAATGTAAAATTCCATTTACATTTTGTTATAGTTAGTTTAAATTACAAAAAAACGTTATTTATGTGGATTAAGTTAATATATAAAATAATATTGATGTTAAATGTCTAAAACTTTCTATGCAACTTTGCAGATGCCTTAAATGGTGTCTCATTTTACCCGATGAAATTTAATTTCATAAGTTAATTATGGCAAGGGAGAATTATAAGCCCGATCTATCAACCCGAAATTATGGTAATTATATTTTAATGATTAAATATTTTGTTATTTCATGGTCATAGAACGGGAAATGATTTAAGTACAGGAACCTTTTATGTAATTTAATATTAATCCCAAATTGTAGTCTGATGCTTATGTGCACTAAACAGATGTTTTCGCACTAAACAGTTAAGTATAAGGCAATTCTAGGTATATATTAGGTCATAAAATTTTAAATCACTTTAACATTTTTGGGTGCTGCAGTAAAGTATACTTTTTTTATTATCTTAAGTACTTTATTTTTTTAATTAAACTACACCATTATTTCTTTATAATTGTAAATTATCTACAGTAACTCTTTTAAAGTTTATTAAATTAACTAATTCTAATAAATTATGCATTCTTTATCACCGAAAATTTTCTAAGCAGGTCTTTAAAGCTAAAAAGATATCTATTTAAAAAATGTAATGACTAAAGTAATCAATAATTTACCTTTAGAGTAAGGAAAAGAGCTTCTTAAAAACTCCGAATTTAAATACATATAATTCGATATCGACGCATTTATATAATTTTACAGTGATCAATATTTAGAAGTCAATTTAAAAATAAATCACCATTTGTATTTGTATATAGTAAATCAAAAGACACTTAAGAGAATGATATTTGCTTTTTAGACAAACACTATTCTGTCGAATGATAAAATAGTCGAGGAGTGAGTGAAATAAATATTTGCTTGCAACAGGTGCATATTTAAGAGAAGAAAGGCGAGGAAATTTTACCCCAAACGATTATATGAATCAACGATTTTGATACGATTATGATAATATATAGTACTTAACTTTGCAAAATATTTGGATTCATATAGTAAATTCCTTTTAAATAATTCCAACTGAAAAAGGTAACAGAACACTATTATTATTACTCTTAAAACATTACTAAACATTGTGCACATATAATACCAATAAGTATCAGTGCAGACGTTCTCATTCATCACATAAATAGATGCTAAACCTATTTTTAATTGTCACTCTTTGATTGTTTGTACAAAATTATGGATATAATTATCTTTGCTTGTTTTTAAGTATCAAATAAGAATTAGTATAACAGTATAAGTTAGGCATCTAAACACTTAAAGTTTGATTGCGTTTTTAAAATTCGTATGAAAAATAGGTACTACCACTTAAAATTATATTGTGCTAGAAATATTACAAATATCTTACTTAAACAAATAAATTATTGACAATTATATTATTGGATCTTTGAAAACTAATTTGTTGTTACAAATATCTACTATACTCGACAGCAACGTTTCTTGAACCCAGTACATCACAAATGCGGAAGGAGAAATCGGTAAGCACAAAGCCTGCTGGGTTGCTAGGAGGAGTTTCGGTACGCAAATCGTGATGAAAATGCTCTACATACACATTGGTTTAACAAAATAATCATATTTTTAAATTGACGTTCTTCATTTCACTCAAAATTAAGACACCGCGATGGGAACTACAGTGGAAGCTCTTATAGCGTAATTAATATGTACCGAGTTTTTTGTCGCTATAAGAGCAAACTTCGAGTGATACACTCGAGTGTAGAATATCACTCGTTTAAAAGCAATAAACTCGTTAAGCTAAACTATCAATTTTGATGCTTTTCGGGAAGGTGGACTCGATTCCCTCAATGATGTATTTTTAGTAGACTAATTTATAAAGTCTGGAGGAAATCTCAAACTGAAAACGATATCATTGGGATTTAAAACACAGTTCAAATCATCCAATTGATCTTTCCTCACTTTAAACAATTATTTCTTATTTTATGAAGTCTCTATACTTCCAATTTCATGTTATATTCCTTATTTTTTGCTTTTATTTTAATTTATATAAAGTTTAAGATCAATATTTTACAGAGTATAAATATTTACTTTTTAAATTTTGATTTTGATATTAATTTATTGCATAGCTTAGCTTCCTTAGAAAGGTCTGATGCTTAACAAAATTTATTACATCAATTTCACCTGCATCTGCATGCAATTTGAAAAATTTATGTCTTAAATATAAGTCAAAAAATTGGAAATAAAGAAAGATAAATGAATACGCTAATAAATTTAAAGTCTAAAATCAACAAGGACATTTGGTAGCGAAAGGTTTCGTTTGAGATTGTAGCCGGTTACCCCGGGCGAAAGCAAGTGAGAAGAAGATGCGATCGTTACTTGGTGCTGTTTGTCATACTCTGATATTTGTTTATTGGCTAATTCTGGTGTGACGCACACAAACCGATCCAGAAAAGTATTCGATAAGCTGAATCGATTCGAAGATTAGTCTTTATAAGAGCACTTTTGTGCTCTTATAGAGACTAATTTTTGGGTCTTTATAAGAGAGTATTTTTATAAGAGCAGGTCGCTATAAGAGCTTCCACTGTACTTAAGTAGTTTCACTCTTACTTACAAACTTCATCATCACTCGACGTCATAGGGTCAAATTAAGTTGCTGTCTAGTATAGTATATTTTTATCTTTCTCGGATAATAAAACATAAATTTAATATATCACAATAATAATTACTTAATAATAATTATTTGATTTCGATTTCCTTTAGAGGTTAATCAATACAAAAAAAAATTGGGGGTTCCATTTCTCATAGTAATTCTAATCTTTCTTGGCCCCAAATGCAAGCCACTGAACACTGTAGGAATATGAAAAATTAAACGAGTTTTTAAGGATACCTAGACTTATTTTACACCAAATCCGTATTATTGAAGTTACCTTTCATCATATTTTCTTATAAAATCTGTAAACTCATACATCAACCTTCACCTCCATACGTTAAAATAAATAAAATGAGATGGTTTACCTGAGAGCAGTCAGCTTGTTGAGCCTTTTTCCTTCAAATACTCTCCCCCTCATTCAAGACAAACAGTTCAACAATAGAGATTGACTGGCAGTATAATTTAAATCACTGATTAAAGCGTAATAAAAAGGCTCCGAATAGAGAGACACACTGATTTTAACAGAAAATAAATCAATAAAGGCCCGTGAGTGGATGAAATGCTGATACCAATTACCTTAGCGTCGCTCAGAATATCCACTCTCCGAGGGAATACAGACTCAATCTCATTTGGAAATATAATGAAATAGTGTGTAGGATCATTTCACAGTAAAATACTCGAATAATTTCCCCCTTAAATAAAACTCTACACAATGAATATCAGGTTCCGGGAACGTTCATTTCTCTGAATTTTTGCATAAGATTGTTTGAAGATTTTTAATTTTGGATAATGGAACAAAAAACGCCGGATTGAAATGAAACAATAAATTAGATAGAAAGTCATTTTATTTTTATTTTTTTATTTATTACCTTGTGTGGAGAAATTGGAGCAATTTCAAGAATATTTTGAGTTTTTATACGATTGAAGTTACGATTACTCTAATAAAATTTTCCTTAAATTACTGGATGTGTATTGTGAAATCTGAATTGGATTTTATAATTTCAGGTTGCAATATTTAGAAAAAAATGCGTAGGATCCTAGGTTTCTGTGATCTAAGATTTCAAATATGGGTACGTACATTTTATACAGAAGTGAACAAGAACAAAAGTAACCCACAAAATTAGCTACTAAAAGTAAAACGCTTAAGTATGGTTTTATTGAACCTGTTGGGGCATCATTTTTTACAATAAGAAAAAACAAAGATTAAAAGTGTTGATTAAAAAGAGTAAAAGAAAAAAACTGTGCAACATTTTTGAGATACCATTTGTAAAACTTTATTTCTTAATTTTAAATAATTCCATACTGTTTTCTTTTTTGTTGCACATTTTCAACGAACACTTGTTCGATGTAAATATATTCAATGAAACAAATGAAAAATAAATATACGTATAGCTCCTATACCATAAGTAAAACCTTAAACAAAGAATGTAAAAATTGAAATTTGAAAGAAAAAAAACAGGGTTTTTTTATGTATAATATTTCAGAAGAAAAATGTATTTAAGAAAAAAAAATTCATAGAATGAGGTCAAGGTATTATAAAAAGTCTGCATGCGTATGTGATTGATTGGGAGAAAAGAGAAAGTATTAGGCATTAAGATAAAAAGACTCACCTGGCTACATCTATCGCTCGAATCCACCCCATGCACTCCGCTTCCGAATCAGCTTTCAATTCGTACTGCTTTGAACCCTCTTTTCTGTACGTTATCACGAAGCAGTATTGCTGAAAAACGAAAATACGAAACATTATTTTTGAACTTTTATATATAAATTTATATGTAATTTTTCCAAATTTTCTTGTCTTTTATATATAAATTTATACGAATACAAATTTGTCATGTTCTCTCGAACCTTTTATTTAATTACTTTTCAAATTATATTTATTTTGATAAGTTAGTACCCTGGTATCCAAATAAATAAATTGGACTAAGTATCAGACGGGCTAAGTATTTACAAGTATATATATTTTAAAATATGTAGAAAATACCTCAATCCAATAAACTGAAATTTGTTGTTATTATTATGTACAGTAGTATCATTTTTGTTGTTTGTTTTCCTGCATACTGTCTACTATAAAGGAAAAACAGTTTTACAGATTTTTTTTGCATTATGGAAAAGCCCAAATACAGTATTTTCTGATTTCTGCAAGGAACAAAACAACACATCTCACATTCTTATTTAAACAATTAACAAAATGCGCTAAACACTCCCATAATCAATTTTCACCTTTGAAATTTCCATTTAAATTTAAAACGTGTCCTCTCAGCTCTATTTCAAAATTTTAATCACATATAAATCAATCATTAAAACGATAATTAAACTTAATTAAAGTTACTAATCATTTAGAAAATTAGCATTCCTTTTGTATGATTTTTACAGAATCAGAAAGCCAAAATACGATATAGACTACTTTTTGTGTCAACTACACACTTTTTTTGCCACAGAGTATGAAGTTTCCCCAAATATTTTTTTGATAGAAAGGTCCAACAAATATAATAGATTCTAGCAGAATAACAACAGAATAGCAGCAACAGAATATTTTAGCTGACCACAACTTTTTAAAACCGAATAACAACATTAGTCGATTACTCAAATAAATAATCTTTAAAGAGTTAAAACTTTTTCTCGAGCGCAATGGGCGTTATGAGTACAGATCAAATACCCTTTAATTATACTTATTTTCTAAACAGCGGAGGTGGATATATAAGAGGTTTCAAAATAAAATAAACCTAAAACATCCCTTTTAAAACTTAGAATTTTTGAAAAAAAAACCTACAAAGTTATTAGAGGAAAAAGGAAACTTTAAAGAATTTTTTACCCAATATAAAGTTAAATATAATTTTTTTAAGTTTTACGAAGGGGGACTCAAAGGATAGTTTCCAAAGGGGGTGTAGGCTTTACAAAGAACATTTCATATCACCTAGGAAAGTGATGCCGCAAGAGCACTCCTAAGCCACTATAGATTGCGGACAGAAGATGAAGGCTCGGATTTAAATTTATTATTTAAAAACAAATAAAGGGAAAGCTTGATATTTTCTTATGAGTGAGAATATTTTAAATCTGAATTGGCATTGAAGAAATTCTACTACATATAGTAGTTGTTATTTATAGGTAAGTTATTGTGAAATCTTTCCAGATTATTCTCGAACTGTCTAATGAACGTTATTTCGTAGTGACCATAAATGGCGTCACCTTGCCTCGACCACTCGGAAGCCATTGTGTTTAATGCAGCGCCTCTTAACGTTCACAATGGCGACCTGTTGAGGAGATTTTTTTGGGGTTGGCTTTTACATGGGACATAAAGAGGGATGAAGTGACGGCTCCGCGGGTTCCCATTGGCCGGGGAGGGTGGATTGGCCACATTTGTCACATGGTTGATTTCCGAACAAGCATCGGTGTTCGAGTTCTTTCGCGAGATATGTGGGGGGATGCCGAATATCTGTGGTGGATCATTTCAATGTGATGCAAAGAAATACTTTGTGTAGTAAAAGGAAACTTGATGACTGTTTCAGTAATATATTTTGAGAACTCTAAAAATTTCTTTTAACTTGAAAGATGACTAAAAGGACCCCAGAAAAATAAAAATGAAACTTTGAAGTAAACTAGAAAATTTTAACTCTTAATAAGTATTTTAATGAAATTTCGAACAAATACGTCACGATGAATTACTTGTTTGTCAAATTTGAATGAATACAGGCGTATTCTTTAGATATTTAGTTTATATTTTCGTCAAAGAAATACCAAAATTTAGAAAATTTAAATGTTTTGTTTGTTTAAAAGACTATTATATTGTTGTTGTAATTAAAAGCTACGTCAATCATAACTTGCTATCACAAGATAAAAACTTGGGGGGAAAATCAAACCTAAACACCAAATCAACAGCCGGGTTATAAACATTACAGATAAAATCCTTCAAGTTTGTTTGATTCGTCAGTGCTTTGAAAAAGTTGGTCCGAAATCCCTTTGATTTTTTGTCTCTGGCCGATTGTTTCAAAGCGACTTTGACCGAATGACTCAAACCATCCAGTCAATTTCTGATCCAACCCGTCTTCGTAGTAATAACATAATTTATCTCTGGAAATCTTTTTGCTTCATAGCTGATAATCTTACGTTCACAAAACATGTTAGTTTACTCTCTTTAAGATCATGAAGGACTTAATTTTATTTATTTTTATCATGATTGTAATTTATACAACTTACACAATAAAAGTTAGTGTTAGTTTTATTATTAAATTGCTAAAAATCAATGATTGGATGTTTCGTCTACTTCAAAAAAATCTACATACCAGGGCATAAAACCATGCCATAAATTAAGGAAATCCTTTCGAAAAGAATATACTAAAATTTAGATTTTTGAATGTCATCAGTATGATCATGATCATCAATATGATTGAAATAAGAAAAAATAAAGATAAGAAGAAATTAAAATTTAAAAAATATATATGTTACGGGCAATGTGATAAACCCGGGCATTATTAATAATGCCCGACGTGGAGGTGGGCAATGTGATAAATTCAATGGCATTTATGAATGAAATTTATCACTTTGCCCGCCTCCACTTCGGGTATTATTAATAATGCCCGATTAATCACTTTGCCCATAACATATATAATAGAAGCTTTTTAAAACTTCACTCATAAAAATGGACAGTGTGAGTTAAAACAATATTTAGTTCAAGTCAATCTACCTTGAATAGGTATTCTCCACCTAACCTCGCACATAACTTTCCAGCTCCATCAAGAATGGTGGAAACAAGAAACTGCATTTTCTCCTCGAAAAGAAACGATGATCGACGAACTTCTTTTGAAAGAAATGGATTTGGAAGCCCTCCCATATGACGGACTTTTCCAGAAACATAAAGGGAGAAAGTCGTTCAGAACCGATATTGAATTCTCATGATGGAAAAGAGGAGTTTTGGAAGAAGCGATTTGTGCAGTTCTCTCTGACTAGTGAATCTTCGAACCTTACAGGAATTTTTGGGGCATTTTCATATTCACCACTGTTTAGAATTTTGCAATTATTTTTTCTCAAGAAAATTTATTTGTTAAATACCCTATTATACTATTTTAAATTATTCGGACTTTGTTCTTCGAACGGTTTCATGTCCAGATTATAAAATTATATTTCTAGGGAATTCAGTTAAAAGGCAGATTTGTGAGTAAATTTCGTGTCAGATATTTTTTCTCTTTAAATCTCTAGAAAAAAATTTAAATTCTACGATTGGGTTTTAACTGCCAAATTTCCTCGTCTTAACTTGTCACGCAGGCCAATATCTGCTGAACTTATCTTCACCTGACGAAAGATCAATATGGATTTTCTATTGCATATTCATGGCAGTGATATAAATAACCATTATTTGAATTATAGAGAAAAGAGAAAAGCGTGTAATCTGAGTTGAAAACAAAAATTGTAATTTAAGGAAAGTTGTAAAGAAGGCCGTAGTTTTTACATTTTAATTTATTGAAGTAGATGTAAGTTCATTTATAAATAAACAAAACAAATAGTTAAATATTTTACTTTGGCAATTCCTTTAAAAACCCTACAAAATATTGATCTTTTAATTGAATTTTTCCTTAATCCCAATCTTAAAAAAAAAATCCTTATTCTCCTGGTATTTGTTTTCGTTGAATGTGATAACGAAGCAGAAAAAAATAGTTTTCATCATTTACATTGAATTACACCATAAATAATAATACAATCAATTAGATATTGTTCTTTAAACATTTCCCTGTAAATGAGCTAAATTTAATGATTTTCAATCCAATAGTTTTCTGTAATTAAAGTTTATAACACTCATAGTGAAAGTTTTCTGATAAAGCGGAGGTGGTGTCAATTGCTACATTTTTTAACATGGAAAGATTAAAAATCAATCAACACATAGTCACTTTTCACATGAAGCCTTTTGTCAAGTTTTCACTATTCCTGAGTGGTAGGATTTGTGCTTTTAAAATTTTTATCATACACAATTTCTAAGTCTAATCTAAAGAGTATTTTTCATTGAGATAAAATGAACCAAAATCGATAGTAACGGAAATAGTTTTAAAGATATGTTTTAAACCACTGCTAGAAATAAAAAGTAAAGCTCAAACAATTTACGTAAGGGTATTCGCATTAAAAAATATTTCAATTTTTAAGAAGTACGTCCTCGTATTTCCTCGTAAAAAACAGATAAGTTTAATTTATTTCAGAAAATCTTCCAATACGGTCTAGAACGAACCAAAATATATGAATACCTCCAAAATAAAGGCAAGGCTTAACTTCAGAGTACGAACAAATGCATAAATAAACGAAATCCGTTGTGTTCCAATTTATTCAACCCTGAATTTAGGAGGACCCGTATGAGAATTGATTTTGCCTGAGCGAATACAAACGAATAAATTCGTGAAAGAACACAGATTTGCTTTTTTAAATGAAAATATTATATATTTTAATAAGAGTCTAGAAATTTCAGAAAACATTTTACTTTTATGAAGATAAGCTGGCTATCAAAACTGAAGTTAGTCCCACGCGACATTAAATTTATACGTCCGATTTATAGTCAAAATAAGGATGTAAGAGCTAGAGAAATCTTCAGAAATCTTTAGATTGTAGCCAGTTTAAAAAGCGAAAATAATTTATATTCGGATGTTGTGAAATTATTGTGAAATATTTTTTTTAAGAAGAGAAAAAAAGTTATTGCAAGTTATTTCCCAAAGAAGCCAAAAGATCTTCCATGGGCTCATTAGATTATCATTATCAGAACTAAAATAAAAAAAGGGGAAAAGGCTGGCAATGATGATAATTTTTAATTTTACTTAAAAAAAAAAAAGTCATCAGACTGATTGTAATATTTCTGTAAAGTTAAGTATGAAAGATATGCAAAGCTTTTTGAAGAGACATATATTTTATTCTGTTTGAATTTCACTAGGTAAATTTATTAAAAAAAACATGACGAAGAGATATCGGAAGTACTTTTTTATATACTATATATTTTATGTGGAGTAGGTATTAAGTAATAATTTTGTTTTCGTAAATCATATGAGCTCGAAGAGTTGACCATTTTAAAAATACGAGGTAAATCAAGATAAATAGCTGATTGACATTTAAAAGGATCATATTAGGAAAAAAACTTTTAAAAATATTTTGTAAGTTTTAATGGTTTAATATAATCTACCCCCCATAAATTCCACATTCAATACGTGATTTCATCCATGCAAATTATAATTTTAGAACATCAACTTTGTAATAAAAGCGCGAACTTTATAATAAACTTAGTTATATAAGCGTGAACTTTATAATCAACTTTTTGTATAAAAACATAAACTTTAAGTAAATGGTGTAAATACAAATACTATACGTAGCCAAACAATCCCCATTAATAAAAGGAGTATAAATATATAAATGAATACATAAGAGTTTATCACACAGATAAAATAGATAAAAACGATATCTAAATGAAAAACATTTTGTTTATTAGATCAAAAAGTTTTAACCTTGCCATTTCAAACAGTAAGTAAGCGAAAAAGAACCGTGTAAATTCAAGTAATTGAATCACAATATTTAAAAAAAGAAATAAATACCAAAAATGGCAAACATGTGTTTTGGGGATTTATAGTATCTACAACTCTTGCTCTAAGCATAAATGGTAAATAAAAAAAAATAACTTCCCCATTAGCAGATAGATCCCCTTTCATAGACAATAATTTTAAAAAATCTAACGGGAAAATTCGTTTTAATGTGTCTAGATTTTTCCATTTTGTATTATACTTTCTATTTTTCAAGTATGTGCGCTGTTTAATACATCAATAATACTATAATTCTAGTTTAAATTCCATAAATGATTGACTCAATTGAAATTTGCTTAACTTTTCAATGGCTCAATTTTTAGAAATAGTTTATTAATTTCAGTTAAATTAATGCTTTAAACAAATCGAAATAACTCTAGTTTAAAGTTTTCTTATCAGTTAACTGAATATAAATTTCGGACCAAAGTTATCCTACAAGTAATCAGCTAAGGAAAGAGCCGCTCTCATGAACAAACGGCAGGGAGTTGAAATTACGGCTTGAATAATCATGATTCAAAATTTTCAAAACTTTCAAGCCTACATATTTTCTTTTGTAAAATTATATGATCCCAGTTAATTTTAGCAACCACTCTCGTAAATTTATAAGCCATTGATTAATTTAAAATATCCCTGCTGCTGTCACTTGTGGAGCATTTTCTATATGTACTATTGGTACATGATTGCCACTGAAAAATGTATCTAGTAAATTTTTCGGAGTTAATTCTTACAACCTTCACAAAGTGTACCTCACTAAATAACTAGCTGCATACTTTCGTTGAAAATTCGGGGAAAAAACAGCTCGCAAATAGCTATGATGAGGGAAAACACTTAAAACGCATTTACAAAAGTACCTACATAAGCCCACCGTTAAGCATTATACTTAAGGTTGTTCAATGTTCTCGCGAAACTACACCCCCAAAAAAGAACTGAAAACATTTTAAATCCTCTCCTCTTAACTTAGTCAAACAAAGCTTTCCAAAAGCCCTTGAAATATAATCCACAAGCGGATGACGGGAACAGCTGGAACAGTGTCCCCCAAGCGCACCTAGCTTAATAGGATCACCAGTGACAGCAGGAAGAATACCTCTCAACCCACGCAAATAAACCGAGCGCTATTTCCTGCTGCCTTACATTCTACGCGGGAGTCAAAAAGAATGCCCTCAATTTATTTTACCAGCCGCTTCATAAACAAACAAGGTCCGCGAATTTCTTCCCTTTTTGAGGGCCGATCTCTAATAAAAGCTCTCAGGAGGATTAGTTCTTCCTCCGCGAACAAAGGAAGGGGAGAAGCCATTCTATCCCCTTTCATAAATTTCGTGATTAATAGCCCACGAAGCGGTTCCACGAAGAAGGAAAAATAGGGAGCTCCCTCCTTTTAAAGGCCCTTTAAATGCGATTGATTGGAATTGAAGTTATGAAAGACGGTGTTTTAAAGATTAGAAGCGGTTCACAAAATATTGATGGGAAAGAAGGAAGGAATTGCCCTTAGGTCAGAAGGTTCTCTCTCTCGCTCACTCCTTATTAAATTTATAAGAAGTTGATAGCTATCCTATACAGAGTGTTTCAAGTAGAGTGTAAAAACAGGCCTAGACACATACTTCCAATAGTAAATTTTCATTTTAAGAGGTGAGAAATTACATGAGACTAGTTTCAACTCCATGGGGGGTCAACAAGTAGCCGAATTTTCTTTACTATTTTCTAAATAAGACATAAAAATTTTATATCAATATCTTCAAAACTCACTGAAATATGGGTGTTCAAATTCTTATGGGCTCGTCACAAATGAATATTTTCAAGTTATTCCTAAAACCGCATAAAAACAGGTTCAACTTAAATTTGTGGATGAACCGTATTTTGCTGTCAAAAAGGGTGTTATAAAGTAGTGTAAGTCACTAATTTTAAAAATTGTTAATATCTCAGTGAGTTTTGAAGATATTGAGATAGAATTTATGTGTCTTATTCAGAAAGTAATAAAGAAAATTTTGATAATTGGAAGTTTTAGTAGTAAGTAGAAACAGGAAATGTGATTTAGCAAATGTTCTATAACTACTCCTTAAAATTTAAAAGTTAAGATTCATAGCTCTAAAAAAATTTATGGCATTAATTTTCTAAATGAACTATCTTAAGATGGGATATTATTATGAATACTTACTTTCGCTAGAAAACAAGGACATAGAGTCAGATAAAGATAAATCCCCTCCAATAGGATCTAATATTATTTCAGAATTACAGAGTTATTTGGAATGCTTTTATTAACTTTGATTGTAAAGCGTTTCCTATTTTTAACCTCGATGAAATAGAAAAACTGGAACAATTTTTCTATTAAAAGTTAAAGTTAAACTTTGTAACAAGAAAATGAATGTATGAACTTAAAACAGATTGGCATCATAAAAATCAAATGGTAACTTGATACTTCTGACAATTAATCTTACATGACACAAAAAAAGAAAGTTAAAATAATCATGCCAAAAGAGAGGACAGCAAACTCTGTTGGCGCATGCTCACAGCCATAAATCCGAAGGGAGCAGGCGATGACAGAGATGCAACAGAGACAAAGCACTTTTAATCTGGTTTCTCACTCTCTTGTCTTTGTTTTTGAAAAAGCCACTCAAAGGACTTAATGAGGTGGAACAAATGTTTCGCCGACTCCAAGAAAAGTAGGGTTGCCAGGGGGATCGTTACCATGGTAACCAGATGCTGTGGAGTATTGATTCAAAACCTGATGAATGCGTGGGAAAACTTAGATTAACATCGTATATCAGCTGCACTATCTCTTTATTTCATAGGACAGCCACCAGCACCATCAGAACGATAAATTTGCATTTGAGGGGATGAGCACAAGAGAGTGCGTGTGTAACAAACATATATTTAAAGTTTTATGGATTCCTGCAAATGCAGTCGGTATATTGAACCCCGCTATAGTGAAGTGTCCAGTTATTAGGAAACTTATCACCGATCCCAAATGAACTGAACCAAGGCTAAACTGGATCTGTTAACGTGGTAACTGTGTTATATCATCGAGTGTGATATAACACAGTTAACAGATCCAGTTTAGCCTTGACTGAGCAAACAGCGTTACAATAATATTGGTTATAGCAAACCACTTGTAATATTTATCTGGTAACATGGTGATTTATTTGTAACTGTTTGTTTGCACTATGTTAACAGTCATGTACTCTTACACTTATGTTTATAAAAGTGTATGTAAGCATTCAGTTAAATATTATAATTTTGAGATAACAGTAGGTCATCTTCATTCCCTCTTTAAAAATGAATGGTACAAAAGATTATTATAGTTGATCCTTTTCGCATTAATTTTTTGTGAACATATGAATTTTAACTAAACTTAATTTTATTTCCCGTACGTAAAATGCACTAATTTAGCTTTGAACTTATTCCCCACTTGGCATGTATGTTAGTTTCTGTCCTTGTGCCACGAATGAATGTGCCCCCCTGTAAAAAGGGGTTGTGCGAGCGAATATGTGCGTGGCGCGGGTAACAGTACCTCACCTCCGTGGCTCCGGTCCACAGGTGCCTGCTGGGTAACGCTGAGTAGGTACTGTACGATATAGGTAGGTACTGTCTGTCTATCACAAGATGATCTTTGGTTTACATTTCTTACATCTATTCATTTAGTATTGTTTCAATAGCAACTGACATCCCCAGGTAACTAGTCCAGAGCTCATCTTGTGAGAGACAGGCAGTACTTCTTAGGGTACCTCTCGGGTCAACGATGAAAATCCAAGTACATGCCCATTAGTTAAAAACAACGATTTGAATTTATGATAAATAAAAATTTAGCAACTTAAAACAAGTCGTATTAGTCAAAATGACCCGAAAGTTGCTTATTTAAATGTGTTTTCATCCAAATTTAATTGTGAGAATATATTCTGGATGATTTGCTTAAAACTTAGTGAATATAAGTTACTAAAACTTAAAAAAGTTTAAATTATATTATTTTAAAAAAATGAACGAAAAATGTTAATACCATATTAGTTTGAGTTCCTACACAAAAAATATATTTTATCTTATAATAAGTAACTAATAATATAGTTTTAAGTTAACAAAGTAATGATGGTAACATCGATTGGAACTTTTTTCTAAGAAGTTGTGAAATCACAATATCTTCAAGAAAAATTATGGTTGGATATCTAACAAACAAAAAGTATTTCTAATTTTTTAATTGATGTATTTTAAAAGAAGTTTAAAAATCGCTGAACTCTTCACAAAATTTCTTCAAAAGTAAAGTTCAAAAGTAGTTCAATTAGGAAACCCCCCCAAAAAAAAAGGAATTATTCTATGACTTTAGCAGTATTCACAAGGAAAAGTACTCCCAACATTCTCGGATACCTTAAGAAAAGGCAGGATGATAGAACCTCTTTAAAGCATGATACACTGGTATTGAAGCGGGCGTTTTCTCCCTGGGGTTTAAATAGTGTGTCAAGCACCTCTAAAAAGCATGCTGGCTGAGATGGAAAAGGATGGAAAGCATTATGAATTTAGGTTTGCGGAGAAAGAGCACCCCCTTATTGGATTCCCGCTCTGAATTATTGAATGCATCGCTCTGGCGTCATGCCAACTAAGGGATGGGACGATACTAGGGTCAAATATGCTTTGATGGGAAGGTCTTTCCTTTATATCACGCATTATTCTTTAAAACAGGTGCAATGTTTTCGAAGCAAGTAAATCACTTCCGTTTATGTTTTACTTTCTAGGTAAACAACCGATATTTATTTACGGTAACATGTCGTTGTTTTAGTGAAATAACGTCGCTCAACTAGAAAATTTTTCAGGGTAAGGGGAACTTTGAATCATTTTGAGTCATGGTCTCTATCAAGGCCTTGAGGTGACACTGTTGACTTTGCGATTCCTCAAAAAGGAAAAGGATCAAAGGTAATTTTCGGCCCGGTATTAAAGAGCTAAACGAGAATATCCAATCAGGATATTCGGCCTCCCATGCCCTCTTAAAAACTATGTCGTTGAGTGCATTTCTGGCCATGTGTGCCTAAGGTGCCCAGAGAATGAACAGCTTTTCATACCTCATAATGAAAAAAATGAGAAAAAATTAAAGAAGAATGGGAATAAGATATGAGAATGAGAGAGAGAAAGAGGAACAGAGAAGAAACGCAAAGAGAGAGCGAGAAGAAACGAGGAAATTGGCTCTCTCTTTCCTCCCTTTCCTTTATCTCTAACCCTCTTTATTTTTCTTCAATCTTGTTTAAGGAACCCTAAATTCAACAAATCAAGTATCTCAATGCCTCTTGAAATCATTCATAGTACATCAAGTTCATAGTACTAATTACTATTCTATTACCTTTTCTATAAAGATTTTTGACATGTGAAGTTGCTGCACGAAATCAGTGATATAAAACATTTTGTGTGATAAATATTTTCAGGTAGTGGGATTTTATTTTATTTATTTATTTTAGTCGTGGTACTATAAATTCCCGAAAGGAAGTGTATGTGAGACCCCAGAGTTAAAATTAACTGTCACAGAAACTATAATTTTCAACCATGAGAGCTGAAATCCCCTGTAGCTGCCTGAAAGATTTTCACCAATAACCCTCCTGAAGTTTAAATAAATTAACTGCATTATTTTCCGTGTTAAGCCGTCGTTTATATTGAAGCGTTTTTCACACTGAGAGTATGGGTGTTAGTTATAACCAAAGAGTTTAAACAAAAATTACCGGTCTCATATCATTATTTTCTTAAAAAAATAAAATTATAGAAGCACACCACTGACTTAACTTGTTACACATTTTTTATTCATGGAAAAATTATAAAAAAAGAGTGGTATGAAATTTTACTGAGTGAAATATTTCGATATTATCTTTTACAAAAATCTGTCAACTTAAAAATAAGTTTTTATACACTTTAAATGTGTACAGGATGTATTTAAACGTTCCCTAATAAAAGTTTTGAATATTGAATGTTTAGAACGGAAAACTGTCCATGGGGTCCAATAACAGACCCCACGCAGTTTCCCGAGCAACTCCCGGGTTAGTCAAGATTCAGGGAGTAGGCAGAAATAGAAAATATTGTACATCCCATAAACTCCAAATTTTTCTCCTTTTGAACACTTAAAATCAATCAGCATAAATTCAATTCTCAGAAAAATGTTTTTATGGTTGAAAAGGCAATTGTAAAGTTATATTTTAAGTACGTTATGAGGCATGCTGAAGATGGAAGCTTTGTTGGCCATAAAAGTTCGTTCGCTATTAAGTTCTATTAAAAATATTAAAATATTTAATAAAATTTTCTAGAGAAGTCTACTATTCTAATACAATGCATTTTCCTTTTTATTCCCTTTTTTTATTTTAGGTATTTATCTCACAGATATTTTGTGAAATATTCTGAGTAAAATTCAAACATGGAGACTTATTATAAATACGTAAGCAAATATGAAATCAATGGCGCTGCAATTTTTTGACTTTATTGTGACAGCAATACAGACTCACGTGGTTGCTAAGAATTTCACATTAAAAGTTTTGAAATGCCTACACCCTTTATTTGTTACAGGGATTTTCAATTATCTAAAATGAACGCAGCAAATATTAATAAGAGATATTTATGCACAGAATGATATTTAAAATGAGGCATCAATTTAAAAAGATATTGTAAGTTTATTAATGGTGTAAACAAACTGAAACAATTCTTGACAGATTGGTCTTACAATTGCATATAAAACTCTAAATAATTTGTAAAGTTCTTAAGATTAGAGAGAGTACTCAAAGCTTGGGAGTATGTATTGTATGTTGTATAATATATCGTTGTTATTTCTAAGATTTTGCTCGTATCTTCGGAGGAAGATCGCCATAACTAACTTGGTGTTCTTTTTTTCTTAAATTAACTAAATTCTGTAACTGAAACATATAGGTAGATTCCATTGTATTGCTCCATTAATTGTTTTTTCTAATTTTATTAAAATATGTGTTGTTTTTTTCTTAGATATTACTCCATTGCAAGTAAAAATGAAGATTTTAGTGCTATTATTAACTTTGGTAAGTGAAAAATCTGTTTCTCGTACCAAATCTCTGACTAGCGTAGAACAGACACATGCAAACTAAATTTAAAGTGATGAAAATTTAGTCCTCTGCGCTTCTTCGTACCGAGGGTTATCCAGTAAGTAAGAACCCTTTTTAAATAAACCATTTCACACAAAATATTTATTAAAAATAATATTTTTGTGATAAGTGTACCGTTTAGTGCCAAAAACATTTAAATGGAGGTACAAGTACCTCCATTTAAATGTTTTTGGCACTAAACGGAAGTAATCGGGGGACCAGTCAATTTCCATATTTTTTAGTAATTGTTTTGTGTATTAATTTTTGTTTTACTTTTAAAAAAAATGTTCTTACTTTCTGGAAGACCCATTTTTATATTTATATATTTTTTGAATAATTTGTTTAAAATTGTTAGAACCGTCTATTCCTTTATCCAGTTTACTGTTAAGTAATATTCCAGGTGGTGATATTGGTAGCCGGGGATGAACTAGGTTCGTATATAAAGTCCTTTTTATTTCGCAACTAATATTAATAGTTTAGTTTTATTCAATTTAGGATTGCTACAAACTGAACAAAAACTGTTTTTAAGAAAATAGATAACTTTGTGAGCAACGTTTATTTTGCCATATAAATAAATGAAAACCATTTACTGTTATTTAAAGTAAATAAATTAAATTTTCTTAACCACCTAAAAACTAATAAAGACTTTCAAATATTAAATGTTGGGAAATATATATAAGAACATTTATATGCCGGAACATGACAACCAACCAATTTTGTCTCTGCATAAATATTCCAATGTATAACAAATATCAAATCCCTTTACTCGAGAGAAGACAAATTAATTGTACAAGAGGTAACACGAAACATTCATATTGTAATTTAGTTTAACTAATTTGAATTAGTATTCTACCATTATATTATTGTTATAAATCTGTTTATTAAAAGATTTCTTAGCAAAAAATGTGTATCATTATAGCTAATTATGCAAGAGGACTGTCATCTCTATGTAGTACTATAAACTACCCCTATATATTAACGAAGTGTAGTCCAACCCGCGGCCCTCGAAGAAAATTTCATGGCACTCGGCCGTAATTTTTATTCCAAAAAGAATTTTAAAGTAATTTTTATTCCAAAAATAATTTTTTAAGTAATTTTTACATAGTAAGTAAGGTTGAATTTTCAAAAAAAACCCCTAGAATTCCCTTTAAACTGAGTTTGACTTCAATTCAAATGGGTTATGAAAAGTGTATCAATATAGGAGATCCAATTGGGGCAATAATAAAAGGAGTTATCAAATCAGTAGAAGCTAAGTTGTAATTAACATTTAATTTAAAGGTATAATTTCTGAAATTTTACAACAGGGATGTAGTTGTTTCTTTGTATTTAGAACTCAATTTTGATAGTTTAAAGTCTCTATAACCTCTGGAGAAAAAATCCAACCTCCTCTTTGGATATAAACTAATTTAGAAATTTTAATTAGAACCTGAAAATCACTAAAACTTTAAACACTTCTTGCTCTTTCATTTTTAAAACGCTGTGAATCACCTATTTTCTACGAACGGTTTTCCCTTTACTAATAGACTAATTTTCCTTTTAACAAAAAAATCTTCGAATTTAAAAAAAAATCAAGAAATAATTTGTTAAATTTTAATTTCGTGAATTTGAACATCAAGTAAATTAGTGTTTAAATTGTGGCACAAAATAAATCCCCTTGAGTAAATAAAAAATATGTTAATGAGACCTAGTCAATATTTTTGCATTAGGTTTTAAATGGAGGAAAGACATTTCTTAAGTAAAATTTGTCTTAGTAAATATTTATAGTTGAAGTAAATGTTCCAATCTTGGGGAAATATTATAAGCTTGATTTGCATGCTGTAATTTTTCCTGTCTCTGGCACTCGCCTCCTTATAAAAAGTTTAATTGGCACTCGGGTGCCTAAAGGTTGGACCACATTGTATTAACACATAGTATTTAAGCTAATAAGCTAACCAATCTTTTTTAATCATTTTTATGATAGATAAATTAGTGTAAATTGTTTTTTGTATTAATGATGCACGAATTTATCACATTGCCCGCAACAGGTATATAAAAATCTAAAAAATGGAAATGTGCCCTGAATTAACAACATACTGATTATTCACAAAAAATATTGAATGAGGTTTATTTCGATATGGTTTGGTTAAAGTTTACTGAATTAAAGATTAAAGCAGTTGGTATATCGTGTATAACGACTGTTAAACTTAAAATTGAATTCGTTGATATTGGACATTACAATGAGCTAATTTCATATGCAGGGAACGTAAATCGCGAACGGGCATTGAAAAAGTTGATATAATAATAAGTCTACAAAGTTTCAAATCTGTTATACATCCTTATATAGAGTTTAATCCTAGTTTGCTTTTACAGGTAGAATGAAATGCAACGATTCGGGAGAATGCGCATGCTTTAACAAAGACGACCAGCAGATTTCTCCCTATCAGTCCGATTTAAGAACCTGTAATTGCTTCTTAGAAGAATATTATCTGCAAAAATCAGGTAAACTTTGATAGGGCCATACTAATTCTTAGTCATTTATGGACAAAAGCGAAAAGGATTTCCAACACCCCTTTTGCTTTTATTTTTTTACTGTAAAAAAATCGACTTTTTACGCATTCATTTCCGATATTTTTTTACGGATTGATAAAAAAGTTTTACAGTCGTTTAAAAACTAATAAACATTTTAAATGTTCTTAAATCACTGCAGTTTCAGAAAATCTTCACTTTGACAATTCGAACTGCGGACCCCCTCGGAATCCGTGGAACAATTTTTAGGAGTCCGTGGAATTTGTTATATTTTATTCCAAAAAAACTATGGTTTTAGGAAGTGTCTATTTGGACGGCAAAGACGGTAGTTTTCCCATGCGCCGTAGGTCTCGCGGTTTAGCAGTCCCGGCGCTTAGTGTGATCTCCAATCAGAACAGTTGCCGTGAAAATAAGAGTAGAGTTTAGTTGTATTTTGATCGTCCAAATAAACAGTGCCTGGTCATATATATATGAAGGAATCACTATATGAATTAATCACGTCTGAAATTTTTTAACAATCAACTAAAAGTTCCATTGAACTTGTTTAGCTACTATATTATTATTTAATTCAGAAAAATTTTATCGTGTTCTTTTTTATAGATAATAGAATTGGTGGTGTTGCCTGTCGACGAGAAAATGGAGAGTGGTATGAGATGCAATGTCCAGGTTATGAGAATATATGCTATTGCGTTGACGTCATCTCAGGGGAATTGACCAGAATTCTTGATTACGAGGAGGGTTATTGTTAGTGAAATTCCCATGTCCAATTTCTTTAAAATAAACTTATATTCTGATGTTTTTAATTTGGTAATCTTATATTACAGCTTCTTTTGACTCTTTATGTGTTATGTGTGGTAATACATATAATAAATTAATTTATCCTTCAAATAAGGGGTGTCTCTCTGTATTTGCTTAGAATTGATTGCACTTCAGGCTGGACAAGGTTGGACACAATAAGTTGAAGCAAAACTGCACTTGTAATGTTTTTTTTTAATCTAAAACTGTTAGTTAAAAAAACATTTTAAAAAATTAACTTTTGTTTAAATAGTAGTAATAATTTTTCTTTGACTTTGACAGTAGTTTCAAAAAAAATTTAAATTGTAAATACCCAAGTTTAGTATTCTCATTTTTATAAGATTTTGCTTTGTTTCTTCGGCTATTCAATCCATGACAAGTATTAGAAATAAATTATCTAAACCTACGAAACAAAGAGTTTAAAAGAGCTTCTCATTAGAAAATGAATATTCTTTACAATATTTTCATTTCAAACCTTTATAATCTTTTCCTAATTTCGAGTTATATACAAAATGTGTGACCTATTATCAATTACTGTTCTGGGTAAAAATATTTACAAACAATTTTGATCACTACTTGAGTATTTCATATAGTCTAAACCTTTATAAAAAGAAAATTTAAAGAGGAGAGTCACATTGCACGACCGGTAGCCAATTTTAAGACTAAAGAAAGAATTCACACAATGAGGAGTAAATAGAAAAGTAAAATAACACAAAAATCAAATGAAACAAAAAATATAAAAAAAACAGTGTATTAGATAACATTGATATATGTCTATGTTGAAGGGTAAACTTTATTTCAAGTTAATTGATACGACAATAATTACGATTTTAGTGTTATTATTAACTTTGATCAGTTCAAAAACATTATTCTAATTATAATCCTGATTAACGAAACACTAACTCGTACAAGAACTATAACTGATGCAATTAATATTAAGCTATTTTTTAGGAAAAAAAAGGTTTTAACAGAACCAACGTTTTCCTTATTGAAAGGCAAAACCCAATTTTAAAAATTATATTTCAGGTATTAATATCTATTGATAAAGATAATGATGGTTTGTTCCTTAATTCGAGAAGTTCTGTATAATATAGTTTTTACTAAAATAGCATTTAAATAGTAGTTTTAGGACTCTCATAAGGACGCTTCTCAAGTTTAAATCCCTTTCTAACAAAGAAAAAAACATTTCAAACCATTCAAATATTAGAATATTCAATTTAAAACAGTTAGTGTGGAAAAAGATTGTACAGAATTTATCAACAAATAACGTCACATTCCTAAACTACATTTTAAAAATTGTAGATAGTAAAAAGGCTTTCAGAATATCTAAGAAAATTTTGTTCACAAATGCAAACAAATACAAATATTGACGACCAACTACAGGCGTGAAGCTCAACAAGGTTGGTCCATTTAACTCAAACTACCCGATCCCAGCATTTGTCAAACTTTATCTATCCTGAAACTCCTTTACTCCAGTGGAACAAACTATTGATACTGCTATCCCATTCCATCAATCCACAACTTTGTTAAAAGTAATGTTTTCTGTTTTTTAGGTTAAAATATGCCTTATTCAATATCAATTTGTGGTCCCTCGTTCCCTCTGTACTGAAATCCAGACCCTCTGCGTCCCCTTGCTTTATGTATTTAAACACTAAATTTAAGTTATTAAAAAAGTTGAATCAAATCTCCCCATATCCCTTCTTTTCTCTAGGGTGAACATATCTAACTTTTTAAGCGCTCATCGGCTCATCATAATTTAAACTGGAAATACCCTTGATGATCATTTTAGTAGCCCTATGCTGAACCCTTTCAATTAAATAAACACAGGATACAAAAACTCTACCACAGTTTAAAAAAGCTTCTTCACCTGGTTAGGGGTGAAAATAAAATCCTAGTGTTGGTTTACATAGATTCGAAAAGAAATTATCAATTGTTTACTCATAATATTGAAAGAAACTGTAAATAATAGAATAATAGATTATAAAGAATCACGTATTACATTTGTTGAAAACAGTAACGCACGTCTAAATATTAAGAGTATATGAAATTTTTGTATTTTTGATGATTACAGGTTTTATTTAACTTTTTTAAGCTTCCTTTAGTGTCTTTAATTGGTCAAACATTTTTCTGGTTTACGTTTACAAAATAAATGCCTTTTTTCAACTAAATTTACTTATAGGTATTTTAAATTTTTAGAACCTCGAAAGACATATTGGGATACAAAAAGAGGACTAGAGGTCTGCATATGACCTGCGGGCCGTATGTTGTCAGGCCTGTAGTAAATAATTTTTCCTTAGAGATCTATATAGAAAGGAAAGTTATCAGAACAAGAATCTATTAAAACCTCAAAGTCACTATAAGAGTTCAAAATTAGAAATAACTCGATTACCCCACACCAATTATAACTTATGAAGTTAGTCGAGTATAATGGCGTAGCAACTCTAAATCTAAATCAGTCATTTCATGCTGCGTTTTTTAATAGTATAACTTCAATTTAGAATGATGACGAAAAGTATTCTTTCAATAATGACGCAGTTATTTTCAAGAAATTAGTGAAACGGGTTTATTATAACAAGATAAATCATTCTTAAATGAGAATTGATACAGACAGAGGATAGTAAACGTTTTGTGTAGGTAGGTAAGTATTGTGTATTTTAGTTGATACCTTTTATTCCTTCTAATGAAATAATTAATGGATTTTTTGGTGGTTGTTTTGTTAAGTTATATTATTCAATACATTATTCTAAAATCAGAGTGAAAAAGTAAAATATACTGAAAAGAGGAGAATAAATTTAGAAGAGTCATCACCTCAGTATGTGTCTTGAGGTGTAAATTACTAAAACTTCTGAAACTAATAATAACTGAAAGAAAAAACTTCTTAATACGCCTCTAGTGTGAGGTATCGAAATTTAGATCAGGCCATATGGGGGTCCAGGGGTGCCATGTATTCTCGAGAATCCCAAAGAAATAGTTTAAAATTGCATTTACCACACTAAAACGTTAAAAATGTTTCGGAGGAGGCAGTGTTTTTGTGTTCGGCAGTACTTCTCCACCAGTGTTCTTCAGACCAAAAGCGGTCATTGAGGGCTTCTAATTCATGATGCTTCATTATGCGCCCAAGAAAATCCTAAAAAAATATTTTTGCACACCTCCAGAAAAAAAAAAAGTGCTGTTACTTCCCCAGGCATGGTCCCCTTCGAAAATCTGGCCTGGGCTAAGACAAGGTCGTACTATATTAGCTTTAGCATTAAAATAATATTATTATTGCATTGCATACATAATATGAGGGGGTGCTATGAAAATTATGGTTCGAAATTGGGTTGCTCATATTGAAAGTTTGAGAAGCATTGTGTTACATAATTAAATCATAGAAATTAGATCAAGCTCATTAAGTTAGGTTTTTTAATTATGTATTATTTATGTTTTTGTTTTAGGTGCTGTGAAACATCATATCCTCTTCACTGCCTGAGTCCACGTTCGTGGACATAGGCATTTCCCCTTAAAAACAAGCTTTTTATTGAAATTAACAGCTAAAATCCCCCAAAATGTATTATTTGATGATTTTGCTTCCTAATTTAATCGAGAGATGGCGCTTGAAACTGATATTTTGCATATAGAGCCTTATTAAAAAGAGTAGTTTGGAAAAAATGGCGTCCAATCTAAAACATGGGAATATTAATAGATTTAAACCAAAATTAATTTGTTTAAGAGACTTAATTTGACTTTTTTTAATAAGCAGTGTCCTTTTAAGTAGAATAAAACTGTTCGTAAAGAAATCCTTCAAATTTTGACTTTTTGAGAGCAGGATATTGAGAGGTCCACAAACGTGGACTCAGGCACTCAACGATAGTAATCGGGCGGGAGTAAAAATTTATGAAAAATTGTTAAATAAACTATTTTAAACATTTAAAAAATACATTTGATAATTAAAATGATAATTATTACATAATCATCTAAAATTGTAAATTTTATATCAAAAACACATATTTTTAAAAAAAAAAAAGTTTTAAAAAATTTTGAAGTTTTTAAAATTTTTCAAAATATTTTTTTTTAAAATCAAAATACATACTATATTCTACAATATAAATGTTAATTTACTTGATTATGGTATAAAAATGTTAAAAACATGCACAAAACATTGTCTATGCCCCCAAAAAGAAATTTTTGGATTTTTTAAAACATTTATTTAAAAAAAAATAATTTATTTTAAAAAGGAAATTGAGTTTCAGTCTTCAAATAACCTATTATGGCACAAAAATTATAAATAATTTAAAAATTTAAATAATAATTAATGAAAGTAACAATTTTTGCGTACAAGAATTGTGCCATGTTTTACTAAGTTAAGTACTTTAGTCCACAAACGTGGACCTTAAATTGTAAGCCCCCTGAAAAAAAATTTCCTGAAATGAAAGTTTATATGAACTATTTGAAGCATTTTAATACTATTTTAAGAAAAAAAATTGAATTGAAAGAATTTTTTATACCTCGGTAGTGAAGAGAATATTAGTATGAAGCTTTTGTTGCTGTTTGTAACTTTGGTAAAGGAATATAGCTGTTTTAATGTTGATTTAATGAGTTGATTAAAATACAAATAAGTCATTCCAACTTACTTTTCTATTATTGATATGGTTTTTTTTAGTAAAAGTGTCTGTGTGGTTTACTTCTTTAGAGCAGAATATTTAGAACAGCTCTTAAAGAGACCAATAATAAAATTAAAGACGTAGGATGCTAGCACATTAAGAAAACGACTAAAATTGAATAACAATCCATGCTTAAAATAATTGAATTTTTGAGTTTATATCCTTTTTCTCTAATTAGCTTACAGTTATGAATAATATGTGCCCATTAATTTGTATACTCTTTGAATAATTTTTTAAAAAGTGTAGGTATGTACAATTTTAATTATTCCCATCTGTAAAATGTATTTGCATACAGTTTAATAATATTTTAGGTGGAGATGTCAGTGGCACAAAACGATGAAGGTTCGTCCAAAAATGTCTTCTTATTTGATATTGTTGTAATGTTTTCCCTTCCAGATTAGATTATTATACCAAAAATCTTTACATGCATCATATTTAAAAAATGATGACTCTTATTGTACTTGTTATTGAACTATTATACTGAAATTATATAGTACTGTTGGCCTTAAAAAATCTAGGAAAATAAAATTGATGTAAAGTGTAATATTGAAAGTTATTGGTAGTCTTTCCCGAATGATTTCAGTACTAATATAATTGCAGGAAACACCGTTAAATTATAGATAGTTATTGTTTTAAGGAAATCCATTCTATTTTTGGTTCATAAGTAAGTTTTTCCGTATATTTTTTCTTTATAATAATACCCATATTTTAAGCTTTAAATTCAAAACATTGGGGAGTGAATATTCATCCCTATATAATAGATGACCTTGATAAACCACTTTCGATCACACTTAAACTAAAGAAATCAATTGTAATGTATTTGGGATACATTCATAGAATTAGAGACCATCAAGACCAGTACTATCCCCTTAACATCTATCATTACTGGTCTGGACACAGGAAAAAGACTTTTGTTTCAGTACTGAATATTGTATAATATAGTTTAAAAGGTAATCATGAAATTTATCAAGAAATTCAAAAACCTCTGATTCCCTTTAATCCTGGTTTTTAACCATACAGGTGAATTAAGATGCGACGATTCTGGACAGTGTGCATGCTATAACCAAGATGGTGATCAAGTTTCTGAAAGTTCGTCCGAACTGAAAGCGTGTAAATGTCCCTTACAAAGGTACAACGCGGATCAAATTAGTAAGTTTTATCCAACGTATGAATGTTGGGAGATATGAAACAGAATGTCTCAGTAATGATAAACTTTGAAATGTTTCTTAGGTGGTGTAAGTCATTCATTTATTTCATTTCAACATACAAAGATGATTTTTTAAATGGGAAATAAATCGAGTTTTTGAACTTGGAAACCTAAATTTATGGAGGTCACTGTGTTTTTCATTATTTTGTATGGAAGAAAGACATACGGGTGCACGCATTCATAATTTTTTTCAAATGATACTAGCCTCTTATTGACAAACTCTTTTCATAATAGTGAAGAAGAACCTATATTTATTTACGTACACAAACGCACATGGAAATAGAAATTATAAATGAAAAACTTTAAAGAAATGGCAAGTGAAACCATCGTAAGGCAAGCTTCAATGGTATCTGTGAGAAAATGGCAAGAGTGTTTATTTAAATTTAAAACATAATGTTTAGTAATTTTTTAAACTTGAAGAGGGATTTCTCAGATTTATATAATCAGGTAAAGTGATGGATAAACCTAATTGTTATGAAAAATTTCTTCCCTTGCTTAAGTCTTCTTTTCGTAATGTTTGACAATATTCCTAAAATTATGATAACTTAGGTTGGATTTTTATTTTGCACATTATTTTCCCCTTTTTTTCAGCTAATATCCCGGATTATTTCTCTCCCTCTTGTAAAGATAATGGTGAATATAAGAGACGTCAGTGCCTATTTGATGGAATATGCTTGTGCGTCGACCCATCCACGGGAGAGTTTCTTGATGACGACGACAGTTGTTAGATTGAAAGCGTTGTTTTTTTTGTTTGTTTCTTGTCAATAAATGATAATTCTGATGTTCTTTTTCTTTTCTCAAATATTTATCTATTTTTTGTCTCTTTCGTCAATAATTCATTTTCAGACAGAATAGACAGAAATTATTGACTTTGATGCCAATAGTTAGTACGTACCACAAGTTGGAGTATTATCAGGAATAGGAATATCGGGTCTAACAAGGAAACGTTTCCAGGCTAAATTCACAAATACGGACGGAAATTTTGAAGTCATAAGAAGATGACCCAAAATACTTACTGTGAAAAAATTAGCTGCGAAATTTCATTAGGACAGGAGTAAATTAATATTGAAAATTGGGTTCTGAGTCCTGCCAAACCCATTCAGTTAGCACATTTGATAAACCATTTTTAACAGACTGAGGAAAAACGTGGCCAGTTCGTTCATTTACAAATTTGACGGTTTTTCTGCATTTTTTGCCTAAAAGGGTAGGGGTATTATAGGGATGTATTAAGCATTAAAAATAAGGAATTCTGGAATGATTCTACTGTAATTCCGCAGCTAATTTTTCATAGTAAGTGTTTTGAGTCATCTACTAACCCCTGTAAAATTTTCGTCCATTTCTGTGAGTTTAGCCTCGTAACGTTTCCTTGTAAGTGGTTTCAAATAGAAAAAGGTTTGAGAGCGGAATATTGAATTAAGATAAGAATTCTCATAACATTTAAAGTAGGTGTAGTGTAGATGTGAGGAATTAGCAGTCCATTTAAAATAGGTTTGTAATAATTATTATTTTGCTTAGCAACTGCAACCCCAAGTTTGCTTCTGCTCATAATATCATGACACCAAAACTTAAACAGCTTAAATCCATGATGTAGTAATCCATGACGTAAATCAGTTAATACGGGAGATTATAAACACAATGACGGTAAAGAACAAATAAAAAATTAAAACATTTATAAAACGCTGACAGCTTTATCAGTGGTCAAATATTCACCTTAGTCAGAGCTCGGCTTACTAGATACTAATATACAGGCTAGCCGAGTACGGAAATCATTAAAAATCCAGATGGCAATACTGGACAAACTGGCAAAGCATATCAACAGTGTTGAAGGCGGTGGGTGATATAGGTAGGACTTGTGGCGATCCAAGCGGGAAAAGTTGTCAAATGGTTTTCATTGTTCAAAACTCGGCTAACCTGTATAGTATCTAGAACCTTGAGCATCTAGTAAGCCGTGGTCAGAGTACTTTTCCGACATTGTGTTAATGATTTTCCATATTACACTCTGCACAATATTTTTATCGTTTTAATCAAGTTATGACTAAGCATGCGTATAATTGGAGAAGGACGAAGGACATTTTTTAGCCTTTCACAAAACCAAAAAAAGCATAGAATTACAAACCCATGTACTTACAAACTTACATCTAAAAGTAATAAAATAACTAAGTTCGCATTTTTTTTAACCGTAAATTACTTACATTTATTGCGTTTGATAAATTAATAAAAACAAGAGAACATAAAAAAAAAATTTAAGTAACATGTAAAAACTTTATAAGTAGCAAGGTAATTTATTCAAAAACAAAACATGGACCGAAAATCTCACCGTTTGGTTGCTATTTCACAATTTTTAAAATATAGTAGAAAAATTACTCGATTTTCAATTTGAAGCCATTCGTTAACCGCAACCGATTTGCGCAAGCTGACTGGCAGGATTTTACATATTTCTATAGCCGGTTGATTAGTAGTAGCCATGTAGCCGGTTCTCAGACTGTAAAACATTTATAACTAAATTACCCTTTGGTTAAGTTTAGTCACTAAAATAAAAACGTTTAAGGGGCCAAGTTTGTCCAAATCGGTTCGGTGGTCTGGGCTGACGGTCGGCGTAAAGGAAATTGACAATTAGGGGAGATTCGTGACCTAGAACCGCCTTTTTTCAATCCCCAATAACTAAGCCAAAAACATATTTTATGATGTGAAACTGATTATGCACACATCAGAATACAAACTACTTACCTTTTTGATTATTAAAAGTATACATTAATAATAATAAGGTTATTAAACGAAATGGAAGGGGTGGTTTTTTGTTATCTGAAAATGGCCCCAGGTAAATTGTACCTAGGGCAACTGCATAAAAGTTTAAAGTTACTCTAAAATCGATAGCAAAAGAGAGACACTTCAATTTTAATGTGATAATTTATTTTAAATTACTTTTAATGAAAAAGTCACAAAATTTTGGTAAATTCCCAACATTGTTGTGAAAAACTAATACTGGATAAATTATCAGAAACTCTAGCACACTAAGGTTTTGGTTATTCTAAAATTATATTTTATTTCTCTAACTCAAAAGTATCATGCCTATCATATAAAAACATGTTAGTATTTAAAAAATCTGTTTACTCGTATGTGGCCCTAGGTACAAAGTAAGTAATTTCATACAAAATGTCTAAATTTGAAAAAACCACATGGAGTTCGAACTTCTTTAATGAATCCTTTAGTTCTTAATCTAAGAACGAAATTTATGAGTAAAATATAAAGAAATATATTCGACTTATTTTTGTAAAAATAATAAAAGAGCTTACTTCAGAGAGTTTTATTCCTAAGAGAAACTATTTTTACCAAAAACTAACTTTCTACTGCAAGGTTTAAAAATGGCTCATAACATGAATAATGGTATTGCCACTTACCCAGATGATAAAGAATTATTTAAATTAAATATTATTTACATAGAGGGGTTTGGCTCTAGGTACACGAATCTCCCCTACGAATTTTAGTTAGTTGTTAGGTAGGAAATTTATGAAAAGAATATGTTTAAACATAAAACTCTTATAGCAACCAAGAGTGTAAAACAAAGTAATAGATTACTTAAGTCCAACAACCTTAATATCTGATGAATTTTTCAATTACATATTATGACACAGCTACTTTAAACAGTTGTAATACTTAATTTTAGGAAGATAATGTACATTCTTTTTCATTTAATATCAATAATGACTCAAAGTGATAATATTTTCTAAAATATCAATTATTATGTGTCATGAGATACCAAGCTTAAAAGTGATTGAAGAGAAAGCTTTCTGGAGAATAAAAATAGTTTTAAAAAGATAATTCTCCTTTTAAGCTCAATAAAAACAAATGATTCATAACATTCTTAAAATATGATAATTCAAACAAGAATATTTAAAAAGTTTCATCAGTCATTTTAAAAGTCATTCTAAAAAAAGTGTTGTTTGTCTTGAGATAGGCCAATCTGAAAGTCATACAATTCTAAAGTATACTCCGGAATTATAATCGTTTCAGTTGGCCTTTTTTACAGCATTTCAATTACTTGGTGAGTGTGGTGTGTGTGGTGGTGAGTGTGAGCAAAACAAAATTTTTTTTTACCATTGAGGTAGTGACTTTCGCCAAAGAGAACTCTTTCAAAAGGTGTGAGACATCTGGTTTTTATAAGATGCCCCTTTTAAGAACTACATTTTATAAAATATTAAATGATACTTCAAACCATGAAAAATTATACATCATTTGTCTTCCTAACCCAAGTGGTTCGTCCGCAATCTGAACTGCGTCTGTTTTGTCATTGCTGTTCTTGTGACATAACGGAGTGTTTCGCCATTTTTTTTATTCCCAAAAAATGACAGTCATACATTTTAATGTATCTATGACAAATCTTTCTGGACCAAAAATAATTTCACAACAGGAATTAATTAATCCTGATAATTAGATAACAAATAGTTGATTAAAGAAAGATAATATTTTTTACATGATCATGCTTAGTTTACAACCTACGGAATAATGTGTAAACATAAAAAGGAAAGTTATCGTGATGAGTATCAGCTCAAAATGTATAGTCATAAAGAATTTTTAAAAATAATTGAATTAACCTTCATATCTTATCGTGTGGAACCCTAAATGAAAATATCCAAATGAATAATGAAATTAGACAGAATGATGTTAGTTGTATTTTTCAAATACAGCTAATACACAGTGATTTTTTTTGTATGTGTAATCATGACGAAAAGTTAAATTTTAATGCATGATTACTCAAAAAATTCTATATAAAAAGCTGAAACATCCTTAATGTTCATGAGATCAGAAGCAGAGCCAAGACTTCTAAGTAAGTAGTTTTTATTTTAAATAAAATCGTTAATTGTTAATATTCTTAACTCTTTCTACTTATTTGATTTTCCTATTTTTCTACTTCTATGTATATATCTATGGTATTTTACTGTAAGGCGGGTAGAAAGAAACAACTTTTTGCAATCTTTCTTACGGGTAGTGGGGCTTTTTAGTCACATGGATAACCCCACTTACTTGTTTATCTGATTAACACATCAGATAAACGAGTAAAAATCAGAGAATATATTATTTTAAATATGTAACATTCTATAAAATTGTAATTTAGGATGTGAGAGCCCATAAGATTATTTTTATTAATTTAATATCAAGACTTGATTATGTTCTGTTTTTCTTACTTAGATTACTACAATTGAATATGCTTAGAAAAATGAAGCTTACATTGTTATTTGTATCTTTGGTAAGTGGAAAAACTATTCTACTTTTTACAAATCTGATTAAAGCATTTTCTAGAGCAAACTTAAAAGTTCTAGCAAATTTGTACATTTTATACAAAGTGATTCAAAACTGATGAAAACATACCAGAAAGGGGGATGTAACTACACTATTTGAAATCACATATAGCTATACAGGGTGTATCTGAAATGATGCGACAAACTTTGAGGGATGATAGTACTCATCAAGACGAACAAGAATTGGTATAGAAAGGGGGAGGTCGCAGATACGCCGTTAAAGAGCTAGGACCTAATGTAGTGCGAGTGCGTTTAAAAGGCCGTTTTTAGAAGGCCCGTGTGACAAAACAAAACATAATAAAATGAAAAACATTATTGCGTGAGGTACAGGAGTATCCGTACTACTTAAATCCTCAATGTGATAGAAATTGGACCACTTGCTAAACCGTGGGGTGAGTTTTAAAACGTGCAATATTCATCTTTTAGCCAAAGAATGGAGTTCCCTTAATGGTACTTAGAAAAATGATGATCGGGGAAGGAATTTTCAATGATCATACATTGATCATTGGAACTGTATGATCATTGAAAATTCCTTCCCCGATCATCATTTTTCTAAGTACCATTAAGGAAACTCCATTCTTTGGCTAAAAGATGAATATTGCACGTTTTAAAACTCACCCCACGGTTTAGCAAGTGGTCCAATTTCTATCACATTGAGGATTTAAGTAGTACGGATCTACGGATACTCCTGTACCTCACGCAATAATGTTTTTCATTTTATTATGTTTCGTCACACAGGCCTTCTAAAAACGGCCTTTTGAAACGCACTCGCACTACATTAGGTCCTAGCTCTTTAACGGCGTATCTGCGACCCCCTTTCTATACCAATTCTTGTTCGTCTTGATGAGTACTATCACCCCTCAAAGTTTGTCGCATCATTTCAGATACACCCTGTATAGGGTAAGAAATGCGTTCCTATTTACGAGGAGTTTTAGTATAGGGACATTGGAGGCTGAATAATCCTAAGCTGAAATTGACTTTTAAACCTTTAATATCATAACTATAAAACCAAAAAAATCCTTCGATTTTGGCTTCTATTAGATTAAACCAACAAAAGAGGGTAAACTGCAATTAATTTATGTCCTCCCATTTGGGTAATTTCTATATCATAGGGCTTAAAATAAGCTTAATATAAAATAAAATCTTAATATAAGCCTTTCAGATTGAGAAATTGTGATGAGTGGATTAGACGTTTATGGAAGTTTAGCTCCACAACTGCTTTTATGTAATAAATGCCGGAATCTAATTATTTTGCTGGTTTTAAATCCGATATGTTACGTGTCAATTTTCACTCACGAATTCTAAGCCTACCTTGTATGTACCTTTAAAAAACGGAGTCGTCTGGTGTGCCCTACCCCACTTAGCATTTTTACTTCTAGTTTTGAATCACTCCGTATTTTCACAAAGAACTAATCGATGATGAAACTTTTTCTTATACAGGGTGATTCGTAATTACTTGGACAAACTTGGCAGGGGGGTAGAGGGGACTTAGACAAGCATATTTCGAATAGGAATTTGGGGTGCGCACATGCACCGTTAAAGAGCTAGGGCCTAATGTAGTGCGATGGCGTTACAAAAGGGGGTTTTCCCAAGGCCCGTTTCACGAAACAAAAGATAATATAATGCAAAAAATTATTGCATGAGGTACAGCAGTATCCGTACTATTTACACCACAAATTTAATAAAAATTGGACCACTTGTTAAACCGTGAGGGGAGTTTTAAAACGTGCAATATTAATCTTCTAGCCAAAGAACGAAGTTCCCTTAATGGTATTTAGAAAAATGATGATCGGGGAAGGAATTTTCAATGATCATACAGTTTCAATGATCAATGTATGATCATTGAAAATTCCTTCCCCGATCATCATTTTTTAAATACCATTACACTAATGTAAGGGAACTCCATTCTTTGGATAAAATATTAATATTGCACGTTTTAAAACTCCCCCCTCGATTTAGCAAGTGGTCCGATTTCTATCAAATTTATGATGTAAGTAGTACGGATACTGCTGTACCTCATGCAATAAATTTTTTCATTTTATTATGCTTTGTTTTGTTACACGGGCCTTGCCAAAACGTACTTTTGCAACGCTCTCGCACTATATTAGGTCCTAGCTGGTGCATCTGCGCCCCCCATGATTTTTCAAAATATGCTTGTCTAGGTCCCCTCTACCCCCCTGCAAAGTTTGTCCACGTATTTACGAATCACCCTGTATATTGATTATGGCTTACTAAAATATTAATTTTTTTTTTTCAGATTGTCGTATCAATAGCAGTAGATGAAGGTTCGTTCATTTCTTTCTATGCGTAGTTTTAGAGATTTTTTTTAACATCCATTAAATTTTTTTATGATTTAACCCTTTTAACCTAACGGCCCTAAATTTTCCATAGGATTCAATTGTAATATTGGGCGGTCTAGGATTGAAAGGGGTTAACTTAACTACTGGCAACTAAATGTCGGTATTAATCTTTGAAATGGTTATTTTGTTAAGATATATTCTGAGATCATATCTTATAATAATGAAATAACTTCTACTCACTCACTTATCAACGCATTTTAAGTAAAGTTTTAATTTTAAACAATCAAATTCAATATTTTAACGAGGTTGAACACATTACTATTTCTTAGGTTTTTTTTGCATCTTATGTTAGTGAAATATAACATAAAATAGAATTCTTAGGGAGGAATCTGACCCCCTTACCCCCTAAATGACTCACTGGGGGTGAGTAGAGAGAGGAATTGAGTACTTATTTCTTCTAATAAAACAATTTGAGATATTTTTTTACTCTCGATCAACGACATGCATGTCGTCTAATCTTTTTATAAAAAAGGTCTTAAAATTGTTTGTCTGAAACCTGTTGCTTTTGGTCACTTAAAAAACACATTAAATAAGAAGTGTGGGCGGTATTTTAAAGTGTGAAATGTAATGTGACCAGATTAGAGGACCAGTCCTTGAGTCATTTTAGATTTCATAATTATCAAGAACAAATATACTTTTGAGGGGGAGGGTTATACCCTCAGCAATTTAACGATTTTCAATTTCACATAAGAAATAAATTCGACGAGAAAGAAAAATGCAGCTTTCTAGATTTTAAAAGGATATATATTTCATAACCCTGCTGTTCTGTTCGGGTCTATTTGACCCAATATTTTTTTTTTGTTCGTTTATTAAAAATTATTTTAAGTTCGCTTATTTAGTATTGAATAGAGGTATTTTAATGAAACTTCATCGTTTTGTTGCTAAGTCATATAACTATTATATAGTTACCCCTGCCTAGGAGCTTTCTTTCTTTACGTGCTGGTGTCTCCTCTATTTATGATTTAAACTTAGAATTTTCATTTTAAAAGAGAATAATTTATTTAAACGAATTAGTAAATATATTTACCTTGTATATTTATATTTAACCCTGCTGTTTCGGGTCTATTTGACCTAAATTTTTTTTCGTTCGCTTATTAAAAAATATTGAATAGAGGTATTTTAATCAAACTTCATGGCTTTGTTGGTAAGTCATATAACTATGTACTCCTACAAGGAATTTTAATTATTTTAATTTGCAAGGGATATTTTTCAACCTAGTCTTAATGTACTATTCGGGTCAATATGACCCGATTCTAAATTATTTCGTTTTACTCAAACCGTTTCATATTTTTTTGTGGAATTCTACAGAAAAGAATAAAAACTATTATAACATCCTTTTTTTTTGTACTTTGGTTTGCTTTTTTTTGTTTTTTGTCACGTGACACAAAAGCACGTGTAAGGTCAAAAGGTTGATTCAGTTGGCAAAAGGCCAAAATATTTCCAGATTTTAGCTTTTCTTGTTGTATTTTAGTTTTATAAAGTTTTTTTCAGTTAGAATGTAAAAAATAACTTATGGAACCCAAATTGTGCTATCTAAATAAAATATTACTCTAAATGAGAAATTTTTGGTGTTTTTCATGGCCAATCTCCTTTGACCAAGTTAACCATTAACTTTGGGGTAAAATGTGGACTTTATGGCAGTAAAACTTCATAAGAACTGAAACACGAATTTATAGCAGGAAAAGAGCGAGGATTAACGCCAGAGAACATTTTAAGTATTGGAATAATGAGTAATTTCGCAAGTTCTATAGTGCATTTTCAATGTCCCTCTGATGAAAAAATTAAAATAAAAGTACTAATTTGTTGTGCCACAATAGTTAAAAACACATTTGTATACATGTAAAATGTAAAAATAGTAAAAAATTAAAATTTTTAATTTCAAATATTTTTAGTTAATTTTGTTATTTTATTCGTATTTTATATGTTTACACAATTGAGGTGTTTGCTGCAATAAGGGGTTAACTCTAAAATCCGAATTCATGTCAGAAGTCGTCACCTTGGGGGCAGCCAGTGATAGTCGCCAAGGTGGTGTCGTTTTAGGGCCATACATAATCACTACTGAGTTGGTGAATGTGATTGTCATTTTTTACCACAAAAAAAGTTGTTGTTTTTTATTTGTAATACTCCTGCATAAATTTTTCTGTCAACTAAATGGGATTTCTTTGCCCCGATGTAGAAAATAAAAAAATGAAATTTATTTGTATAAAAAATTTTCCATTTTGAGTTTTTGTCCGATCTTTCGACCGATATTAATCTGATCTTTCGTCCGATCCAAAAATAATAAAGATTATTACCTTAAGATCACCTTAAATAAGTTTGTTAGATATAGAATCTAGCTTTAAGAAATGAAATTTATTTGTATAAAAATTTTCCATTTTGAATTTTTGTCCGATCTTTATCCGATCTTTCGTCCGATCCGAAAATACTGAAGATTATTACCTTAAGATCACCTTAACCCGGGAGGACGCGCGCTACTTTCTGTTACACGGGCACGCGCGCTGGGCCCCTCAGGCCCTGCACACCGTTTTCAGTTCTAAACGTTCAGGGAATCCAAAAATTTTATCACGGAAAGTTTAAATATATAATTTAATCGTTCAAAGTGCATAATAACTCATTTTTAAGTTGACTGCTTTTTATTAATGTATAATATCAGACTATTTTGAAAAGCACCAGCACTCAGGAGGAAGTGTCCAAGATTATCTTATCTTCAAAGAAGGGCCGATTTCCGCAGTTGATTTATTGCTGCTTACCTTAAATTTCCTATTTTGCAAGAAAAAATATAGGTACTAGTTACTTTTGGACACTTCTTTGGTTATAACTCGCGCGAATCCTCCCAATTTTCGAAGCATTTCAATGAAAACAACAACCTAACTCGGAAAATAACATACCCACTCTATTTAAACTTTAGGAGGTGATAGGTGGAAACCTTTTAGGCAGATACACGGGATTTCAGCATTTTTGATTAAAAATTAGAGTTTGTATGAAGGTTTATTCAAGCGCCAGGGCCTCGCACGCCCTGCGCTCGTCCTTGCGGGTTAAATAAGTTTGTTTGATATAGAATCTAGCTTTAAGAAATCTCCCAACTAATTGTGGCAGAAATTTGTACTTTTGTACTACGATCAGCATCTGAGCCGTGGTTAAACATGTCCGAAATTCTTTGACTCAGATATATAATTCTATAGAGCGTAAAACAGCACCACATTGGCAACTACGCGCCACTTTGGCGACGATCAAGTCAAAATTCTCTCATGTTGCTGAAAGTTGGGTTAACCCGTTATGGCAGCAAACACCTCAATTATTTCATTCTATTTAATTGCATTTATTGTTACTTTACTATTGTTAAACCTATTTCTTAAATTCCACCATTCATTTACCACTAGAAGTGATATTTTTTGTACCGGGTTATATTGACCCGAACAATACGTGCGGGGTAAAAGTGCGAACAGAACCGCAGGGTTGTTTCACTCTTAAAAATTGTTTCACTCTTAAAAATAGAGCTCCAACTCATTTTGAACATTTTTGATTGTTGGTGGACAGACCGCTTCCTTGCTACGCTACAGGATTTTTACGGGAAAATCCTGTACACAACTGTAGAAACCATCAAAACAAATTTGAAACTTATGTGTGAAAAATATCTTTTATCCCCAATAAAAAGTGTTTATAAAATCTAGTTCATGTATTTTTTATCTCTCTTTTGTTGGAACTTACCAGAAAAGTGGGACTATGTTGGGACTTAAGTGGAAAAACAGGTCATGTAGGTCTCACCTGTCTTTAAATATGTCTGTCGGGCAGGACAATCCCACCAAATCGGGTCAAACAAAATATCTTTATTCTACTAGACTAGACTTTAAGAAAATTCTTTTTACTCTCCAGGTGAACAGAAATGCGACGAATCTGTACAATGCACATGCTATAACAGAGATGGAAAGGAGATTTACAGTTCCTCCAAACTAGAAGCCTGTAAATGTGTGAGACAGCATAAGAAGCCGAAGTATAACGACCCCTGGGATAGACACATATGATCAATGTTTATTATTATTTTTTTTTCTCTATATTCTTTATTTGTATTGACCATGTGGTTTACTTGTATTCTTATGTGTCTTGTAATAAATTTGAAAAACATACTTGAATGATATAGACACACACACATGCACATCTAGTATAGGAAAGTTTTGCGTTGAGCAGAACTTATTTTTCAATGCTTTCAATGCTCAGTGTTTCTTAACCTTTTTAAAGTTGCAGGACCCCTATGTTACCAAAATTTTTTAATGCCCCTCTCTAAAAAAATTCTTTAGTTTAGGGTGAGGGGAGGATGAATATAATGGTGCGATAGTAACGTTAATTTTCAGTCACACTGTTAAATTTTATACTAATGGGCTAAAACCTATATGGAGGTGTATATTTCCCAACATTTCTCGGGGGATAACCCTCTAACATCTCAATTTTTATTTGGGAATCACAATGTCAGTAAAGTATGAGGGAGGGCCTGGGCTTAATAATGACAACATTTTTAAAGATATTTGGGACCATTCCAAAAATAATTTTTACATGCACCACTAAAAAAATATGATTTTGATAATGGATGTTAGGTTTTGGAGACGGTCACTAGATGACGCTCCTCTTATCTAACCACAGGGGGTCTCGGGGAACAGGTTTGGACCGGTTCAGTGTGACTTTAGTTTTTGTAGAGAGAGGTTGTGTGTAGTTTGGTGAGGAGAGAGAGGAAAGTAGACCACGGAGAGCACGTGGTTTTGTGCTCGGTCTCTTATTAGTTGAAGTGATTTGGTAGTATGTTAGTAATAGATATTGATTAATAATTAGAATAAACGATTTATATAAGTAATGAAACAGTGTCAGTCTTCGTTTTGAGTGAATTTTACAGCAGTCACCGGATATCCAGAGTTGGAGGTAAGTGGCCAACATTTGTTGTTATTTTTTTGTGCTGTGTCCATTTGTGAACCCCCTTTTTGGTTCCCGCCGCGGCACCCCTTTTTATTGTGTTTAAGTACATAATTGGTGAGCCAGCCAGGATCACGATCCCTGGAATTCTTTTCGATAGTTAGGTTAGATATATTATAATAGGAATAATGAATAGGGTTTTTGTTTTTGCTTTCTTATATTATTCAATACCTTATTCTAAAATCAGAGTGAAAATGTAAAATCCATTGAAAAGAAGTGGGAGAGGATCCCCCAGACCCCCATTTAATGCTTAAAACTCTGTATCACCCAAAAATTTTTATGTATCAAGTTAATCAAGACGCAAATCCTAATTTATTATTTCTGAAAAACTTCACTTTTTAACCTGAGAGCCTTGGAATAGTTTCGACTTTCCCCCGGACACAAAAATCTAGGTGCAAAATCTCTTGCGGTGTAAATTAATAAATTTCTTCAAAAGATATTTGAAAGAAAAAAACTTCCTTAAACTCCACTGGTGCGAGGTATCGAAATTCAGATATTCAGATCATATGGGGGCCAGGGTGCCATGTATTCCCGAGAATCCCGAAGAAATAGTTTACAATTGCATTTAGCACAAACTTGGAACCTAAATTTATGGAGGTTATTTATTGAAGAAAACATACGAGTGAAAGCATTCATAATTTTTAAAGTGATACTAGCCTCTTATTGACAAACTCTTTTCATAATAGTGAAGAAGAACCTATATTTATTTATGTACATAAACGCACATGAATATACTAGGAAAAACACAGAGTACAATATAACAAAAGCAACAAAAGTTGTCCAGGAGACGAAGACCCATATTGGCAATACATGGGAATTTTTATAATAAATGAAAGATATAAAAAAGAAATTATAAATGAAAAACATTGAAAAAAATGGCAAAGTGCAAGACAAGCTTTAATAGTAGCAAGACTAGCTTTAATAGTAGTACCTGTGAGAAAATGGCAAGAGTGTTTAATTAAATTTAAAACTTAATGTTTATTAATTTTTTAAATTTGAAAAGTGATTTCTCAGATTTAGATAGGCAGGTAAAGTTTTATAAAATTTATGTGATAGATAAACGTAACTGATATGAAAACGTTCTTCCCTTGCTTAAGTCTTATTTTCGTAATGTTTAACAACATTCCTTAAAATTAGGATAATTTAGGTTGGATTTTTATTTTGCACATTATTTTCCCTTTTTTCAGCTAATTTCCCAGATAATTTATCTCCCTCTTGTGAAGATAATGGTAAGTATAAGACACGTCAGTGCATATTTGATGGAATATGCTTGTGCGTCGACCCATCCACGGGAGAGTTTCTTGATGTCATCAACGAAACGACAGTTGTTAGATTTAAAGTGCTGTAATCATTTTTTTTTCGTTTATTTCTTGTCAATAAATGATAATGCTGATGTTCTTTTCTTTTCTCAAATAATTATCTATTTTTTGTCTCTTTTGTCACTAATTAATTTTCAGACAGAATAGACAGAAATTATTGACTTTGATGCCAATAGTTAGTACGTACCACAAGTTGGAGTATTATCAGGAATCGGAATATCGGGTCTAACAAGGAATCGTTCCCAGGCTAAACTCACAAAATACGGATGGAAATTTTGCAGTCATAAGAAGATGACCCAAAATACTCACTGTGAAAAAATTAGCTGCGGAATTTCATAAGGACAGGAGTAAATTAATATTGATAATTGGGTTCTGAGTGTTGCCGAACCCATTCAGTTAGCACCATTTCATAAACCTTTTTTAACAGACCGAAGAAAAACGTGGCCAGTTCGTTCATTTACAAATTTGGCGGTTTTTCTAGACATTTCTCGCCAAAATTTTTTTCGTCATTCATTGAATTTTTTTTCAAATTAATGTTTTCTTCTAAAAGGGATGTATTTGGAGTTAAAAGTAATGAATTCTGAAATGATTCTACTGTAATTCCTCAGCTAATTTTTCACAGTTAGTGTTTTGAGTCATCTACTAACCCCTGTAAAATTTTCGTCCATTTCTGTGAGTTTAGCCTGGTAACGTTTCCTTAGAAGTGGTTTCAAGTAGAAAAAGGTTTGAGTGCGGAATATTGAATTCAGATCAGAATTCTCATAACATTTAAAGTAGGTGTGAGGAATTCGCAGTCCATTTAAAATAGGTTTGTAATAATTATTAATTTGCTTAGCAACTGCAACCCCAAGTTTGCTTCTGCTCATAATATCATGACACCAAAACTTAAACAGCCTAAATCCATGATGTGTTAGTCAGTTAATATGGGAGATCATAAATACAACGACCGTAAAGAACAAATAAAAATTAAAACATTTATAAAACGCTGACAGCTTTTTCAGTGGTTAAATAGTCACCTTAGTCAGAGCAAAAAGACCACGAGTCTTTACCGTCATTGTGTTAATGATTTTCCATATTACACTCTGCACAATATTTTTATCGTTTTAATCAAGTTATGACTAAGCAAGCATACGTATAATTGGAGAAGGACGAACAGGACCTTTTTTAGCCTTTCGCAAAACAAAAAAAAACATAGATTTACAAACCCATGTACTTATAAACTTACATCTAAGTAATAAAATAACTAATTTCGCATTTTTTTTTTGTCATAAATTACTTACATTTCTTGCGTTTGATAAATGAATAAAAAGAAGAGAACATAAAAAAATTTAAGTAACATGTAAAAACTTTATAAGTAACAGTAATTTATTCAAAAACAAAACATGGACCGAAAATCTCACCGTTTGGTTACTATTTCACAATTTTTAAAATATAGCAGAAAAATGACTCGATTTTCAACTTGAAGCAATTCGTTAACCGCAACCGATTTGCGCAGGCTGACTGGCAGAATTTTACATATTTCTATATCCGGTTCATTAGTAGTAGCCATGTAGCCGGTTCTCAGACTGTAAAACATTTTTAATTAAATTACCCTTTGGTTCAGTTTAGTCACTATAAAAAAACGTTTAAGGGGGCCAAGTTTGTCCAAATCGGTTCGGTGGTCTGGGCTGACGGTCGACGTAAAGGAAATTGACAATTAGGGGAGATTCGTGACCTAGAACCGCCTTTTTTCAATCCCCAATAACTAAGCCAAAAACATATTTTATGCTGTGAAACAGATTATGCACACATCAGAATACGAATTACTTACCTTTTTGATTATTAAAAGTACATTAATAATAATAAGGATATTAAACGAAATGGAAGGGGTTTTTTTTTTGTTATCTGAAAATGGCCCTAGGTAAGGGAACGTACCCATACTACGTGACCTGTTTAGGGGAGGTAGGGGGGTCTTCAAAATACCACGCTTGGTCACAGGGGGGAGGGGGGGCTTAGGGTTTCGTCACGTAGTCAAAAAATAAAGACAAAAGACTTGTTTTTGTAAATTAAGTTACTGTTACAATAACTTTTACATAAGTTGTTTCTTCTTGATAATATATTTTCCACTTGTATGCACGTTACTCTTGGCGTCACGAGGTAAGCGCTGTATTAATAAAGACAAATTTAGCCAAATTAACTTTTTCTTAACTTTCTGTTTACAAAAAATGATTGAAAACCGTATTTAAGAACTACTACGTGAAAACTAGAGGGGGAGGGGGGTCTTGGCATATACTACGGGTGGTCACCAAGGGGGGGGAGGGGGTCAAAAATGGTAAAAAATTGGTCACGTAGTATGGGTACGTTCCCTAAATTGTGCCTAGGGCATCTGCATAAAAGTTTAAAGTTACTCTAAAATTGATAGCAAAAGAGAGACACACTTCAATTTTAATGTGATAATTTATTTTAAATTATTGTTGTGAAAAACTAATTCTGGATAAATTATCAGAAACTCGAGCACACTAAGGTTTTGGTGATTCTAAAATTATATTTTATATCTCTCTAACTCAAAAGTAGCATGCCTATCATATAAAAACATGTTAGTATTTAAAAAATCTGTTTACTCGTATGTGGCCCTAGGTACAAAGTAAGTAATTTCATACAAAATGTCTAAATTTGATAAAACCACATGGAGTTCGAACTTCTTTAATGAATCCTTTAGTTCTTAATCAAAGAACGAAATTTATGACCAAAATATAAAGAAATATATTCGACTTATTTTTGTAAAATAATAAAAGAGCTTACTTCAGAGATTTTTATTCCTAAGAGAAATTATTTTTACCAAAAACTAACTTTCTACTGCAAGGTTTAAAAATGGCTCATAACATGAATATTGGTATTGCCACTTACCCAGATGATAAAGAATATTTTAAATTAAATATTATTTAAATAAAGGGGTTTGGCTCTAGGTACACGAATCTCCCCTACGAATTTTAATTATAAGTTTATCTTGATAAGTTAGTTGTTAGGTAGGAAAGTTATGAAAAGAATATGTTTAAACATAAAACCCTTATAGCAACCAAGAGTGTAAAACATAAAGTAATAGATTACCTAAGTCCAACAACCTTAATATCTTATGAATTTTTCAATTACATATTATGACACAGCTACTTTAAACAGTTTTACTACTTAATTTTAGGAAGATTATGTACATTCTTTTTCATTTAATATCAATAATGATTCAAAGTGATAATATTTCCTAAAATATCAATTATTATGTGTCATGAGATAGCAAGCTTAAAAGTGATTGAAGAGAAAGCTTTCTGGAGAATAAATATAGTTTTAAAAAGATAATTCTCCTTTTTAGCTCAATAAAAACAAATGATTCATAACATTCCTAAAATATGATAATTCAAACAAGAATGTTTAAAAAGTTTAATCATTCTATAAAAAATGTTGTTTGTCTTGAGATAGGCCAATCTGAAAGTCATACAATTCTAAAGTATACCCCGTAATTATAATCGTTTCAGTTGGCCTTTTGTACAGAATTTCAATTACTTGAACTTTATGGTGGTGAGTGTGAGCAAAACAAATTTTTTTTTTACCATTGAGGGAGTGACTTTCGCCAAAGAGAACTCTTTCAAAAGGTGAGACATCTGTTTTTTATCAGATGCCCCTTTTAAGAACTACATTTTATAAAATATCAAATAATACTTCAAACCATGAAAAATTATACATCATTTGTCTTCCTAACCCAAGTGGTTCGTCCGCAATCTGAACTGCGTCTGTTATGTCATTGCTGTTCTTGTGAAATAACGGAGTGTTTCGCCATTTTTTTTATTCCCTAACATGACAGTCATACATTTTAATGTATCTATGACAAATCTTTCTGAACCAAAAATAATTACACAACGGGAATTAATGTATCCAGATGATTAGATAATAAATCGGTGATTCAAAAAAAAGATAACATGTTTTACATGAACATGCTTAGTTTACAACCTACGGAATAATGTGTAATCATAAAAAGGAAAGTTATCGTGATGAGTATCAGCTCAAAATGTATAGTCATAAAGAATTTCAAAATATAATTGAATTAACCTTCATATCTAATCGTGTGGAACCCTAAATGAAAATATCCATTAGGCAGAATGATGTTGGTTGTATTTTTCAAGTATAATACACAGTGATTTTTTTTTGTATGTGTAATCATGACGAAAGGTAAAATTTTAATGCATTAATACTCAAAAAATTCTGTATAAAAAGCTGAAACATCCTTAATGTTCATGAGATCAGAAGCAGAGCCAAAACTTCTAAGTAAGTAGTTTTTATTTTAAAAAAAAATCGTTAATTTTTAATATTCTTAACTCTTTCTACTTATTTGAGTTTCCTGTTTTTCTACTTCTATGTAGAAATCTATGGTATTTTACTGTAAGGGGGTTGAAGAAACAACTTTTTGCAATCTTTCTTACGGGTAGTGCGGCTTTTAGTTACATGGATTTAATAAACGAGTAAAAATCAGAGAATATATCATTTTAAATATATAACATTCTATATAGTTGTAATTTAGGATGTAAGAGCCCATCAGATTTTTTTTATTAATTTAATATCAAGATTTTATTATGTTCTGTTTCTCTTACTTAGATTACTACAATTGAATATGCTTAGAAAAATGAAGCTTGCATTGTTATTTGTATCTTTGGTAAGTGGAAAAACTATTCTACCTTTTACAAATCTGATTAAAGCATTTACTCGAGCAAACTTAAAAGTTTTAGCAAATTTGTACACTTTATACAAAGTGATTCAAAACTGATGAAAACATACCAGAAAGGGGGATGTAACTACACTATTTGAAATCACATATAGCTATATAGGGTAAGAAATGCGTTCCTATTTACGAGGAGTTTTAGTATGGGGACATTGGAGGCTGAATAATCCTAAGCTGAAATTGACTTTTAAACCTTTAATATCATATACTATAAAACCAAAAAAATCCTTCGATTTTGGCTTCTATTACATTAAACCAACAAAAGAGGGTAAATTGCAATTAATTAATGTCCTCCCATTCGGGTAATTTCTATATCTTAGGGCTTAAAATAAGTTTAATATAAAATAAAATCTTAATTTAAGCCTTTCAGATTGAGAAATTGTAATGAGTGGATTAGACGTTTATGGAAGTTTAGCTCTACAACTGCTTTTATGTAATAAATGCAGGAATCTAATTATTTTGCTGGTTTTAAATCCGATATTTTACATGTCAAATTTCACTCCAGAATTCTAAGCCTATCTTGTACCCTTAAAAACTGAGTCGTTTGGTGTACCCTACTCCACTTAGCATTTTTATCTCCAGCTTTGAATCACTCCGTATGTTTACAAAAACTATTTGAAGATGCAACTCTTTTTTACTTAATGATGTATATGGCTTACTAAAATATTAATTGTTTTTCAGATTGTAGTATCAATAGCAAAAGATGACGCTGTGGATGAAGGTTCGTCCATTTCTTTCTATGCTTACTTTTTAAGTTTTTTTAACATTCATTAAATTTTTAATGCTTTAACCCCTTTAACCTATCGGCCCTAAATTTTCCATAGGATTCAATTGTAATATTGGGCGATCTAGGATTAAAAGGGGTAAACTTAATTACTGGCAACTAAATGTCGGTATTAATCTTTGAAATGGTTATTTTGTTAAGATATATTCTGAGATCATATCTTATAATAATGAAATAACTTCCACTCACTCACTTATCAACGCATTTTAAGTTAAGTTTTAATTTTAATAAAATCAAATTAAATATTTTAACGAGGTTTAACACATTATTTCTTAGGGGGGGGGGTTGTATCTTTGTGAAATATAACATAAAATAGAATTCTTTGGGAGGAATCTGACCCCCTTTCCCCCTAAATGACTCACTGGGGGTGAGTTGAGAGAGGAATTGAATATTTATTTCTTCTAATAACACAATTTGATAAACCTTCTTACTCTCGATTAACGGCATGTATATCGTCTTCTCATTTTTTATTTTTAATGTTTTAAAATTATTTGTCTTAAACCTGTTGCTTTTGGTTTGGTTATTGTTTTATGGAGAAGAATAAAATCCTGTTGTTTTTGGACATTGGAAAAGCATTGAAAAGCACATTAAATAAGAAGTGTGGACGGTATTTTAAAGTATGAAATACAATGTGACCAGATTAGAGGACCAGTCCTTGAGTTCTTTTACATTTCAGAATTATCAATAACAAATACATTTTTGAGGGGGAGGGTTATACTCTCAACAATTTAACAATTTTCAATTTAACATAAGAAATAAATTCGAAGAGAAAGAAAAATGCAGCATTCTAGATTTTAAAAAGATATATCTTACACATTTATTTATTGAGCTTTTAAATTTTCGAGGGATACAGGATTTTCACGGAAAAATCCTGTACAAATGTAGAAACCTTCAAAACAAATTTGAAACTTAAGTTTGAAAAATATCTCTTATCTCCAATAAAAAGTGTTTATAAATCTAGTTCATGTATTTTTTATCTCTCATTTGTTGGAGCTTACCAGAAAACTGGGACTCTGTTGGGACTTCAGTGGAAAAACAGGTCATGTAGGTGGTACATTCGGCTAGCGGGACAGTCCCACCTAATAGAGTCAAACAAAATAACTTTATTCTACTAGACTGGCTTTAAGACAGTTGTTTTTACTCTCCAGGTGAACTGAAATGCGAAGAATCTGGACAATGCTCATGCTATACCAAAGATGGAAAGGCGGTTTACAGTTCCCCCAAACTAGAAGCCTGTAAATGTGTGCTTGAGAGATATAATAAAGGTGAGTTTAAATGGGGATTTATGTGTTGTTACTTATGCCACTTGGAATATCCAAGCTCCATCCGCAAAACGTGCAGGATTTAAGGCAACGGGGGTGCGGCTCCTAAGAAAGTGAGGCCCATGAATACCAGGAGTCCGACTTAAGCCTCGGATGATAGACACAACCACTATCTATCACCACCTCCACAATTTAGCCATGGCTCTGAAGGGGAGGGAAATATTCTCCAAAAAATGGTAAACTGCGCCATAACCGACCACAGGACTTTTGGACCCACAGATTTAACGAGCACGTACTCCGCATATACTCTGTGGGTCTTCAGTGGTATCGGGAATCGAACCCGGGACCCTCCGATCCCTTCTTTCCTATGTTAATCATTTTCTGGATATAATATTCTACGCAAACGTAATTTTATATCCCCAATTTTCAAACTTCCTTATTTTAAAAAAGCATGCAAGCTAATATTTTTTGTTTGGCTATGGAACACTCACCTATGAAATTTTAGGTCTGGAGTACATTAACCCGTGCCTAAATTTAAACGAAGATTCCTTATGGGCCTCGCTATGTTAAACGCGAGTGCCGATTCAAACTCAGAAAATGATTTTTACTAATAATGCATTAATGTAACAAAAAAAATTAAAACTGCTTTTAACGACCCATATTTGTAAACTTTAAAATATTATCAACACAAAAATTAAATTTATAAAATATAAAAAAAAGATTACATAACTGAGTTCCATTTGAGGCCAATCCGGAGGCAGAAAGAGTTATTAATATGGAATAATATTTTACACATGTTAGTTTGAGACCATTTGGCACCTTTTTTTTGCTTTGCCCAATAGAATTTGTAAATTTTTTTTCACCACAGGGAAATGACCCACCCTACTATCCTTTAAGATTGCAGAAAACCGATGAAAAAAGTGTGAGTAACGTCCTTCTAAATATAAGGGTGATGGGGAAAACAGGGGAATATTCAAGGGTATCGGATATCAAGAGGGATTAACAGGGGATGGGATTCAGTAGATTTTTTTGAAAAAGAAACCGCCAAAATTAATTTCGGAAAAAATTTCCCGTGCTATTAGATACTAATATCTGTAACATTTCTGCACAAATGGAATCTATTGACAATTTATTATGGTATCTATGGACTATTAAACCTTTTTGTTTGATTCAAACATGCTCTTTTACTAATACAGTAAGCAATACACTAGTAACTACTTGCCAGAAAGAAACTCTCGGATAACTTTTTTTTTCCTTCGTGAACCAGCGTGCGCATTTAACATGGCGAGGCCCTTAGGAATCTTCGTTTGAAATTCGCCACGAGTTAATGTGATCCAAATGACCTAACAATATCATATACGATCGTTTTATAGCCAAACGATTATTAAAAAATAAGGCACACCCCAACCTAAAGGCTGGAGTATTCAAATGTTATATTTCTTTTTGCAACTTTCTTTGTAAAATAATGAAATCTTTTACGACCTGATCAGTGGCTATGTATTCTATTTTCCGGGATTGATGGTCGTGTAGTTTGGAATTTTTCTCCATGCGTTTTGCCCTCTTCATTGGAGGGCACCCTCTGATAGCATTGCTGTTGGCATTGCTCTCGAGGGCATTGCTGTTGTTGTTTCTTATCTTCCACATGATCTTAAGAAGTCAGACCATGTCAAAGAATCCTTTGACAAAAAAGAAGTCATAGACGAGAAGGGGTGAGGAGTAAATATCCTCCCATGAAGAGAAGATCCATGCAGTCGAGGATGTGATGAGCTGAAGCCTGGTGTTGGTGGCATTTGGGGGCAGAGAGGGAAGGTTTTCTCACCCTCAGAAAAAGAAAGACACTTATGTGACCTGCTGGCTAGACGAGAGAGACTGGTGCAGTAGGGTGTTTCAAAAATTTTTTTTTTCGAATTTCCCATATGCCCCCCCTCAAGTTGTTACAAATACTAAAACATTATTACCTGCAAACTTTCAGGTCTCTAGGACGATTTTTGACCCCCGCGCCCTTCAAAAGTAGGTTTCCCATGTTAAAGTATAGGGAAAATATTGAAAATATCGTCATTTTTGGTTCTTTTCAATTTTACGAGCCTGAACGCAGTCAATATCGAATTAAAACCTATACATCATCTTTGGGACATCATTGCCTCAAGATCCTATCGGAAAAATATTCCATGGCACCTACTGGGGGGTAGTTACACGGGGGTGAAAAGCGAGCATTCACCGAAAAACGAGGATGCTTGCCGGCGCTAGCGGCGGGAGCTAAACTAACGGGTTTTTACTAATAGAAACAGAATAGAACGAGGTACCTTACGAAAAAGGTTCAATAAACACTTAAATAGGCTTTTATCCATGTCCCTCCGCAAACGCCGGCGAGCATAACCAGCACCCGCGGTTTTAAAAAAATTTACCATAGACTTTCGAAACACCCTACTGGTGCAGGTTCTTCTGTCAAATTTGAGGGTCAAGGAAAGACCCAGCTTCCTGCCCTTGTACCAGTCATGAGAGGGGGGTAAGAGCCAAGTTCGCTTATTTTGAGATTTTTGTCGGGAGAAAATGTTCGCTGAAGGTGAGCGCAGTAGAAGAAGGGGTGGGGCGACTACAGCTCTCCTTGCCTAGATGGTTTGCTTTTTCGTTGCCGTAAATATCAACGTGATAAGGGATCCATTGGAGGTGAATGTCGGGATCATGGGAAATGAGACGCAGCTTGTGAAGTATAGAATTGGTTGTCCTGTTGCCAATAATGACCCAGTTTTTGAGGTGTTGTATCGAGCTGCGGCTGTCTGTTAGTATCCAAAGGTCGCTATATAGTTGTTTTGATTTACAATAGGGGGGGGTTACAATAGTCCGCATTTCTTAACCTTTTAAACGCCGCAATTCAAATTTCAAATTAAAGGTTCTGATTTTTGGCTTAAATAGCTTCTTTCATCATTACTAAAACCAATCTTGACATTTTTTGGCAGAAAAAAATCCTAAGTAGGATTTTGAGGATGTTCCCATTTGGGAACATCGGCGTTTGGAGTGAAGTTTTTAGGGGGATTTCTAAAAGGCACATATTTCAAAATTAATTCAAGTAAAACTACTGAAAAAGGTTTCTACTCAATAATTTTGAACATTTTTAAGATATTGGACTGTTTCTTCATATTTAATTCCCATGGTTGGACGATTGGGTACAATTTTATAGATTTTCATAAGAAAAAATTTACATATTTATTACATGCGTGACACTTTTCCGTACATTTTTATTGCACAATGGGTAATTTTTCGGTATAAAAAATACGAAAGAAAGTTCCCATGCGTTTCAAAGCTAAACAATTATCTTTCTGCGTGAAAAATTAGTTTTAATTACTGTTTTATCCAGATATCTAGCATAAAATCTATGAATTGCACTCAAATTTAATTAGCTTTCAAAAGTGATAATCATAACTATCTCCATCGATTTGTTAAAGCTGTGTTTCTCATGGAAGATTCCAAACTAAACAACATATCTCTTACATCCAACTTAAGTTAGAAGAGTGTTTTTAGATATTCACACTTTTCATTATTTTCAAAATTCTTCAAATTTATACCTAAAACTTTTATGTAAAAGAGAGCACTTGAACAAAATAAGTACCCAAGTCCTCAGAAGTACTCCAAATATGCCCTTTGCATAACCCATAATAATAATTACTGAAAATTAATCGGTCAGAGAGTTAGAAAAATATACAAAAGTAGGAATCTGCTATAAAGATTTGGCATTTATTCCTCCATAAATCAGGTGAAAAAAATTAAAATTATAGATTTAGAAATTTAAAACATCATTATTAACCTGTTTAGATCCTTTGAGACAGAAAAGGTTCAAAAAATTAAAGAAAATAAGATATAGCTTGAATTTTTACATGTTATAAAAATCCCCTCAAAAACTATACCCCAAACGCCGATGTTCCCATTTGGGAACATATATGTTGAACTGGTAATTACTCTCAAAAATTAAAATATGGAGCTATTCTGCCAAGCCAATTGAAAAGATGTGTACTTAAGCTATCTAAACACAGCATAATTATTTAAAACAAAATTTATTTAAATTTATCATAAATTGAAACTTGTGCAACTTTTGGAAGAGCCAAAAATCTGTTATTTTGATATAAATTCCACAAAAAGGATTAAATTGTACCTGAAAAACTTTTGCATGTAAAATAACTTCATATCTTTGAGTTTCTTACTACCAAGTATCAAATTCCTGCATGAAAAATTAAGTGGTGAAAAAATTCCCTAAAGTGATGTTCCCATTTGGGAACATCGGCAGGTAAAAGGTTAAGAGCCGAATGCAAGACGCTTCGTATGGGAAATTCCTCCTCTTTCCTATTATAAATCGTGAAAGTATTAATTATATTATTATGTGCAGTTAGTGAATACATAATTAATAATACACATAATCAATAATTATCACAATGAATTATTTTGAACTAAGTGTACTTATAACTACTTTATTTAAAAGTGTGTTGACTCCTTGACCTATTACCACTTGGTACTTAGTTTATAAAAATCCGAATGTTTTTTTCTTACAGGCTCAAAATGGTGGCCATGGTGTTCAGAAAACGGTAAATATCACAGAGTTCAGTGCGTGGACGATACAGTGTGCTACTTCATCAACGTAGATACTGGGGAGGAAGAAGGATCCGTTTCCTTCCCTTTTTATGACGAAACTGACGAATAAAAACTTTTAAATACTTTCTTGAAAATAAATGCAGATTTTATGAAAAAAACAGTCACTGTTTTTTTTTCTTTTTATGTTCTTTGTCAGTTGTAAATTATGGTAACATTATATGGGAAAGTAGGGTAAGAGAACGCACAAAAAAAACACATAAATAAATAAATACATGTGTCCATGTAATCATAGTTGCATCTCCCCCTTATAATGTTGCCAACAGGGGAAAAAACCGCTACGTACTTTTACCCGACTGCTCGCTCTTACCCTCCTTTCCCCTAAGGTCAAAGAGATAAATCGGTTGTTAATATTAATAGTAGATGTTTTACTTTTTACCGGCTAAAATTATTAATTTTTGAGAATGTATCAGGTATTAACCAGTTGATAATAACCAAGTATGTTGGTTAATGGGATAAATAAGATTAGTAAGTGTGAGATGTTTAGTATAATTAGTTAGATTCACCGTTAAAGTGCTAAAGACATAATGCGTAAGAGGGTTAAAATGGGGGATGCGAATGCCAATGCGTATGTGATGTGGGCAGCAGTATTTCATTTACATGGCTCCGGCTGAATCACAGGTGCCCAAAGGGTGCCATTTTTAATATTAATAAAATTATCAGAAATACCACGACAAATAAAAAATTTTAAGGTAATTTTATTATGGAGGTCATGTAATAGTATAAATTACAGGTCGGCAATTTGAATGAATAACTTTATAATAATAGAGTTAATTTAAGCATTTTTTGACCACATTAATGAACATTATTAGAAAATTTTAACTTTTTCTTGTAACCTGTAGATTTTTTTAACTTCTGGGGGACATTCGATCTATAATCCAATGAATGTAGTATGATCAGAATATCCACTCGAATAAGATCTGGGGTTCGCTATCTTCCAAAATATTTTAACCGTCAACCCCCTAAAATATTTAGTTTATTAATAGAGATTAAAGAAAAATATTAGCAATATGTTTGGAGTTCTTATAGAGGGATGGGATTAATTAATAAAATACAGTAATACAGTCGATTCCACTTATTATCGTCAATTTTGGCAGTAAACTGATAATAAACAACCTTTTACACCACTCTTCTATCTAAAAGTCTTCACAAACTACAGTAGGTAAAAGTAAGAACCATAAACAGTTATCAAACCAGAGAGAATTTCCACTCCACTAAGTATCTGTTTCTATTGCTCTATATATCATTACATCATTCCATTACGTATACCATTGTTTTATTATTCAAAATATTCTTGCTTTCCTCATCAGTCACGCCATATTACTATCACGTAAAAATAATAGTGAAGACAAAAAGGAAGAAACTCCCTTTCCGGCTAGTGTGTATTTGTTAATGCAATACTTATATATCTAATGTAAGTATCGGTTTAGTTCTTCAATAAATGTGTTGGTAGATACACTCGTTTATTAGGAACATAAATCCCGAAGGAGACACAGATCCTGGTATGACGCCATGTTTGACCACTCACAGTATATAGTGTTTTTAGTCTTAATTGGCGTTATCTTATCAGTTTCTGATGCATGATTCTTCTGATATTTAATACATTTTTACGTCAAGAGAAATATATTGGCTTCAGGATGTAAAGAGAAAGGTATTATGCTATCTGTTTTCATCAAACATAACTAAAATCAACTTCATTCTTTTTTAGAATAAATTTTCATTTATTCAAAAATTAAGCGTTGACTACCTCTGATTTGTAGAGTGTAATTATCTACTTTTTTCAACTTTTAAAAATATTTTATAAATTTTATCAGGGAAGAATTAATTTATAACATGGATGGTAAAACCTCTCAACAATACTAATGTCATATTTTGGTTCACTAACTGGTCACTACAGCAAACTCTACATTCTGTTATCTTTCCCGTTAAATATCACCAAGCCGTTTTAAATCTCCAAAGATTAGAAATGTCGCCAAAAATTTCAAATTAACCAAATTATACTTGCAGTTACATAAATGACAAAAATAAAAATTTAGCAACATTTAAATATTTGGCGTGCGAAATATTTTGGCCATTTTTAACAAGAGAGGTAAAAGAATTAAATAACTGATAACAGAACAAGTTAGAACTTGAAAGCATCAAAATAGTCACTGGTAACTTATTTATCTGCTCTATAAAATATAAGCAATGTTCTTTTTATTAGGGTTAAAAGTATGTTGTGTACCATTATCATTGTACATTTTTTAAACTACATTTAAAATATTTAATGATTATAAAATATTTACTGATTACTTCCTGGAGGACCTTCGTTGCTTATGAGAACTGAAACATTTAATCCGTTATTTTAAGGCAATTGACTTTGAAGAACGAGAAAGTTGTTAAGAAAATTATGTTTCTCTAAGCGAATTTATATTAAACAATCAATGCCTGTCGCTGTTCGAGACGTGATAATTCATCAGAATATGTGGGCAGTTTTTGGAATTGAACAAAATGTATTCCTTCTTTATCCTTAAATAAAAAAAGACGAAAAGACGCCTCTGTCATAAAATCATAGAGCTTTATCTTTTATTCTTTAAACCCGTTCCTCCACAGACCATAATTTATCTTCATTTTATCGATCGTCATTTTTGCAGTTTCTCCTTGAAACGCTTGTATAACATGGGAGATGTGAACTAGAGCTTTAAAATTTAAGCTAATATGTATCTTCGACGTTACAAGAGGATTATAAACCAAAAAATGACACATTTATTTTGCTTAGGAAAAATTTAAATCATCCAGAAAGCTTAATGAACACATTTTGATGTATGCCTTAACTGTTCTATAAGAATTTAAATAAGATTTTTTTAAAGGTTTGCCGCTTTCAACTCAACTCAAAGTTTAACCTAGAAGGGCTTTTTTTCAATCCCCAATAACTAAGCCAAAAACATATTTTATGCTGTGAAACAGATTATGCACACATCAGAATACGAATTACTTACCTTTTGGATTATTAAAAGTACATTAATAATAATAAGGATCTTAAACGAATTGGAAGGGGTTTTTTTTTTGTTATCTGAAAATGGCCCTAGGTAAATTGTGCCTAGGGCATCTGCATAAAAGTTTAAAAATACTCTAAAATTGATAGCAAAAGAGAGACACACTTCAATTTTAATATGATAATTTATTTTAAATTACTTTTAATGAAAAAATCACAAAATTTTGGTAAATTTCCAACATTGTTGTAAAAACTAATTCTGGATAAATTATCAGAAACTCCAGCACACTAAGGTTTTGGTGATTCTAAAATTATATTTTATTTCTCTCTAACTCAAAAGTATCATGCTTATCATATAAAAACATGTTAGTATTTAAAAAATCTGTCAACTCGTATGTGGCCCTAGGTACAAAGTAAGTAATTTCATACAAAATGTCTAAATTTGATAAAACAACATGGAGTTCGAACTTCTTTAATAAATCTTTTAGTTCTTAATCAAAGAACGAAATTTATGACCAAAATATAAAGAAATATATTCGACTTATTTTTGTAAAATAATAAAGGAGCTTACTTCAGAGAGTTTTATTCCTAAGAGAAACTATTTTTACCAAAAACTAACTTTCTACTTACTACAAGGTTTAAAAATGGCTCATAACATGAATATTGGTATTGCCACTTACCCAGATGATAAAGAATACTTTAAATTAAATATTATTTAAATAAATGGGTTTGGCTCTAGGTACACGAATCTCCCCTACGAATTTTAATTATAAGATTATCTTGATAAGTTAGTTGTTAGGTAGGAAAGTTATGAAAAGACTATGTTTAAACCATTAAACATAAAACCCTTACAGCAACCAAGAGTGTAAAACATAAACAAGTAATAGATTACCTAGTCCAACAACCTTAATATCTTATGAATTTTTCAATTACATATTATGACACAGCTACTTTAAACAGTTTTAATACTTAATTTTAGGAAGATTATGTACATTCTTTTTCATTTAATATCAATAATGACTCAAAGTGATAATATTTCCTAAAATATCAATTATTATGGGTCATGAGATAGCAAGCTTAGAAGTGATTGAAGAGAAAGCTTTCTGGAGAATAAAAATAGTTTTAAAAAGATAATTCTCCTTTTAAGCTCAATAAAAACAAATGATTCATAACATTCTTAAAATATGATAATTCAATCAAGAATATTTAAAAAGTTAAATCATTCTAAAAAAGTGTTGTGTGTCTTGAGATAGGCCAATCTGAAAGTCATACAATTCTAAAGTATACTCCGGAATTATAATCGTTTCAGTTGGCCTTTTGTACAGAATTTCAATTACTTGAACTTTATGGTGGTGAGTGTGAGCAAAACAAAATTTTTTTTTACCATTGAGGGAGTGACTTTCGCCAAAGAGAACTCTTTCAAAAGGTGAGACATCTGGTTTTTATAAGATGCCCCTTTTAAGAACTACATTTTATAAAATATTAAATAATACTTCAAACCATGAAAAATTATACATCATTTGTCTTCGTAACCCAAGTGGTTCGTCCGCAATCTGAACTGCGTCTGTTAAGTCATTGCTGTTCTTGTGACAAAACGGAGTGTTTCGCCATTTTTTATTCCCAAACATGACAGTCATACATTTTAATGTATCTATGACAAATCTTTCTGGACCAAAAATAATTACACAACGGGAATTAATTAATCTAGATGATTAGATAACAAATCGTTGATTAAAGAAAGATAATATTTTTTACATGATCATGCTTAGTTTACAACCTACGGTATAATGTGTAAACATAAAAAGGAAAGTTATCGTGATGAGTATCAGCTCAAAATGTACAGTCATAAAGAATTTTTAAAAATAATTGAATTAACCTTCATATCTTATCGTGTGGAACCCTAAATGAAAGTATGCAAATGAATAATGGAATTAGACAGAATGATGTTAGTTGTATTTTTCAAATATAGCTAATACACAGTAATTTTTTTTTGTATGTGTAATCATGACGAAAAGTTAAATTTTAATGCATGATTACTCAAAATATTCCATATAAATAGCTGAAACATCCTTAATGTTCATGAGATCACAACCAGAGCCAAAACTTCTAAGTAAGTAGTTTTTATTTTAAATAAATCTTAACTCTTTCTACTTATTTGAGTTTCCTGTTTTTCTACATCTATGTAGAAATCTATGGTATTTTACTGTAAGGGGGTTGCAGAAACAACTTTTTGCAATCTTTCTTAAGGGTAGTGCGGCTTTTTAGTCACATGGATTTAATAAACGAGTAAAAATCAGAGAATATATTATTTTAAATATGTAACATTCTATAAAATTGTAATTTAGGATGTGAGAGCTCATAAGATTATTTTTATTAATTTAATATCAAGACTTTATTATGTTCTGTTTTCCTTACTTAGAATGAATATGCAATTGAATATGCTTAGAAAAATGAAGCTTGCATTGCTATTTGTATCTTTGGTAAGTGGAAAAACTATTCTACTTTTTACAAATCTGATTAAAGCATTTTCTAGAGCAAACTTAAAAGTTCTAGCAAATTTGTACATTTTATACAAAGTGATTCAAAACTGATGAAAACATACCAGAAAGGGGGATGTAACTACACTATTTGAAATTACATATAGCTATACAGGGTGATTCGAAATTACGTGGACAAACTTCGCGTGGGGGTAGAGGGGACCTACCCAGCTAGAAAATGTGTGCACTTTTTATGCAAAAAAATGCTCTTTGTGCACAATTTGTGCATAAAAAGTGGATAATTTTTGAATACTTAACAAGTATTCACATTTGCTGTGCACAATTTGTGCATAAAAAGTTAATATTTTATGAATACCTAAAAATGTATACACTTTTGCTGCAGATTATTTGTACTTTTTGTGCATACAAATAAAGTGCATTTTCTCTGTTGCAAAACACTTTGCAAAAAATTTGCATACATAATTAACCATTTTATTTGTTTGTAAAATTTTTACATTTTTTTGTACTGAAATGTAGAGATTACATTTTCAAAAGCAAACTTCATTTTTACCAGATATTTGGTTACTTAATTGTGCCTGCATGCAAATTCCAAATTTTGTGACTTTAAGAATTAAAATAAAAGCCTAAGCATTATTTTCTATACTTATATAGATAGAGTATTATATATATTCATCATAAAGCAGAATATGTGAGATTGAAAGAAAAAAAAACAATAAAAAATTTTTACATTCAAAAAACATTTATTTTAAGAAATATTTAAACCTTCATCAATTTATTTCCTTTAAAAAAAATTTTCTAATTCTAAAAATTTGTTTACTAGTAATATTAGATTTATATTTTATCTACAAGTTTTTTTAATTAAATTCTGTACCATATCGGAGTTCCATATTGGAGATATAAATTAGGTCTTGAATTTATGGTCGGGTTATAAAAAGTGTAACAGAATAATCTTATTAAAATTATAAATAAAAAGAACTTAATTAAAAAGGAATTTACTAAAACTGATTTTAATACTTTTCTTATTTAAGAACAAATTGTGATAAAGTGTGTAAAACAAGATCAAATTTATTTTGTTCTTATTTTTGTCAGGTTTGGTAAAACTCAGCTAGAAAAAGTGTAAAAAAATTGTGCACAAAAAGAGAATCATTTCAGCCCATCTGTTTTTGCATAAAAAGTGTAAATAAGTTGTGCACAAAAAGAGTATCATTTTGGCCCATCCGTTTTTGCATAAAAAGTGTAAAATGAATTGTGCATATATTTTGCATACTTTAGTTTGCAAATTTTTTGCAAAATTCAGTTTACACTTTTTATGCAAAAACAGATGGGCCAAAATGATACTCTTTTTGAGCACAATTTTTTTACACTTTTTTTGCACACATTTTCTAGCTGGGTAGACAAGCATATTTCGCATAGGAATGGGGGGGCGCTTATGTACCGCTAAAGAGCTAGGACCTAATGTAGTGCGAGGACGTTACAAAAAGCGGTTTTCCCAAGGCCCGTGTAACGAAACAAAACATGATAAAATGAAAACAGTTATTGTATGAGGTGCAGTAGTATCCATTCTACTTACTCCATAAATTTGATAGAAATTGGACCACTAGCTAAACCGTGGGATGAGTCTTAAAACGTGCAATATTAATCTTTTAGCCAAACAATGGAGTTCCCTTAATGGTATTCAGAAAAATGATGATCGGGGAAGGAATTTTCAATGATCATACATTGATCATTGAAACTGTATGATTGTTGAAAATTCCTTCCTCGATCATCATTTTTCTAAGTACCATTACACTAATGTAATGGAACTCCATTCTTTGGCTAAAAGATTAATATTGCACGTTTTAAAAGTACCCCACAATTTAGCAAGTGGTCCAATTTTTATCAAATTTATCATGTATGTAGTACGGATACTGCTGTACCTCATGCAAAAAAATTTTTCATTCTGTTATGTTTTGTTTCGTTAAACGGGCCTTGGGAAAACCACCTTTTGGAACGCCCTCGCACTACATTAGGTCCTAGCTCTTTAACGGTGCATCTGCGCCCCCTCTAGTTTTTCAAAATATGCTTTTGTCTAGGTCCCCTCTACCCCCATGCGAAGTTTGTCCACGTAATTTTGAATCACCCTGTATAGGGTAAGAAATGCGTTCCTATTTACGAGGAGTTTTAGTAAGGGGACATTGGAGGCTGAATAATCCTAAGCTGATATTGACTTTTAAACCTTTAATATCATATACTATAAAACCAAAAAATCCTTCGAGTTTGGCATCTATTACATTAAACCAACAGAAGAGGGTTAACTGCAATTAATTTATGTCCTCCCATTTGGGTAATTTCTATATCTTATAGGGCTTAAAATAAAAGTTTAATTTACTAAAATAAAATCTTAATTTAAGCCTTTCAGATTGAGAAATTGTGATGACTGGATTAGACGTTTATGGAAGTTTAGCTCTACAACTGCTTTTGGGTCATTCCATTTCAAGTGGTCCAAAAAAAGTAAAATTGGTTGCTCGACCATTTTTAAAAAATCTGAAATTTTTTGTACATCAACCCTAACCTAAAAGAAGATCAAAACAACCATTATTTTTAATTTAACCTATTTTGCTTGTCCGCAGCAGCCATGCAAATTTCGACGTTTTAGCGGTTTTTGCTAATTTAAGCGTTTACGGGATTGGAAATATCTCCCCTTTAAAATCTCCAAATCAAATGGGGTTTGAAGCAAAATTGTTTAGAATAAAACGGTCTAAAAGACTAAAGCAAGTATATTTTTCTAAAATAAACCCTTAGGGGGGAAATCTTAGTTTAAAGTTGAAATATTTTTAAAAATATCTGCCCACTTTAAGAAGATTTTTTTATAGGAAGGAAACATGTCAAGGCACCAATATTTTTTTTATTAATAGTCCAAATACATTTTAGGTCATATGCAAAGATTTGGATCTGAGACTCGATTTGTCTTTATTTAAAAAAATCTCAAAGTCAAAGATTTGTCAAAATTTGCAGTTTTGAGGGTTAAATATCTCTGGTGGGGGACCAGTTAAAAATTTTAAAATGGTTCATTCTAGAGTACTATATATTAGTGTTAAGCTCAAAAAGTTTTTAGGAGGAGATTTGACTACAAGCCGAGGTATGATTTTTACAAGGTGCCTCCAAATGTCGCAAAATTTGGAAGTTAAGGATTTCTACAAAATTTGCTTGTTTTCAAGAGGACTTTTTTATAGGAAGGAAACCTTTCAACACAACACATATTTTTATACAAATAGTCCAAATGTAATTCAAGTTACACGCAAAATTTGAAACCCGAGACTTGGTTTTTCTTTGCTGAAAAAAAATCCTAAAATCAACGATTTGTCAAGAATTGCACTTTTTTAGAGTGATATCTCTCTGGTGGAGCACGAGATAAAAATTTGAAACTTTGTCATCTTAGTGTATATTATGGTAGTGTTATGCCCTAAAAGTTTCAAGATGGAGGATATCTTTATCCGGGTATCTTTTCTCTTTTTTTAAATGCTCTATTTTAATTTCATTAAGTCCTTTGGTAATAACCTTTTTATGAATTTTTAGTGGATCTGAACAAGTATTGCCAAAGAGATTATGATATTTTAACAAATACTTTTTCGCATGATATTTACATGTATTTTTGACAGATTTATTGATCCTTAGAACAATCAAATGTTGATGATCTTCACTTAGTTCACTTACCAGATTAACCTCAAGAGTTACTGGGCCATAAACAGACTTGTAACAATTTTCTTTGATAAGTTGACCCGCATCACAATCCATTTTTTAACACGAACTTGCGACTAATAAAAAAACTTACGTACAACAACAAAACACCTTGGTGAATCTAAATGTTCTTTCGATCTTGGTGCAGGTTTGCAGTATGCAATAAAACAATTCTCATGGCGAGTTTCTTCTTCCCTCTCTGTCTCTCAGGTTGTAAAGATTGTCAATGGCTGAATGCTAAGGTTAAGTAGTTAATATAATTACTTATATCAAGCCCTACTTTAACATATGTTTTGGTAAAGAATAGAGATAAATATTTTAATTCATAAAGTTCATTGCTAAGCTTTTCTATATTGCTGTATTTTGTGTAATTAAAATTAAAAAGTAATGAAACATTAATAAAATTTACAAAATAATTGTAAAGGTAAAAAAATCACTTCAACAAAAAAAAGTTTAATATCATCCTTGCCATTTCTATGCTTGTAGCCAAATAATTCTCCATCTTGAAACTTTTAGGGCATAACACTACCATAATATACTCTAAGATGACAAAGTTTCAAATTTTTATCTCGTGCTCCACCAGAGAGATATAACTCTAAAAAAGTGCAATTCTTGACAAATCGTTGAATTTAGGATTTTTTTAAGCAAAGAAAAACCAAGTCTCAGGTTTCAAATTTTGCGTGTAACTTGAATTACATTTGGACTATTTGTATAAAAATATGTGTTGTGTTGAAAGGTTTCCTTCCTATAAAAAAGTCCTCTTGAAAACAAGCAAATTTTGTAGAAATCCTTAACTTCCAAATTTTGCGACATTTGGAGGCACCTTGTAAAAATCATACCTCGGCTTGTAGTCAAATCTCCTCCTAAAAACTTTTTGAGCTTAACACTAATATATAGTACTCTAGAATGAACCATTTTAAAATTTTTAACTGGTCCCCCACCAGAGATATTTAACCCTCAAAACTGCAAATTTTGACAAATCTTTGACTTTGAGATTTTTTTAAATAAAGACAAATCGAGTCTCAGATCCAAATCTTTGCATATGACCTAAAATGTATTTGGACTATTAATAAAAAAAATATTGGTGCCTTGACATGTTTCCTTCCTATAAAAAAATCTTCTTAAAGTGGGCAGATATTTTTAAAAAAATTTCAACTTTAAACTAAGATTTCCCCCCTAAGGGTTTATTTTAGAAAAGTATACTTGCTCTAGTCTTTTAGACCGTTTTATTCTAAACAATTTTGCTTCAAACCCCATTTGATTTGAAGATTTTAAAGGGGAGATATTTCCAATCCCGTAAACGCTTAAATTAGCAAAAACCGCTAAAACGTCGAAATTTGCATGGCTGCTGCGGACAAGCAAAATAGGTTAAATTAAAAATAATGGCTGTTTTGATCTTCTTTTAGGTTAGGGTTGATGTACAAAAAATTTCAGATTTTTTAAAAATGGTCGAGCAACCAGTGCTGGACCACTTGAAATGGAATGACCCTTTTACGTAATAAATATCGGAATCTAATTATTTTGCTGGTTTTAAATCCTATATGTTACGTGTCAATTTTCACTCACGAATTCTAAGCCTATCTTGTACCCTTAAAAACTGAGTCGTCTGGTGTACCCTACCCCACTTATCATTTTTATTTCTAGCTTTGAATCACTCCGTATGTTTACAAAAACTATTTGAAGATGCAACTTTTTTTTACTAATGATGTATATGGCTCACTAAAATATTAATTGTTTTTCAGATTGTAGTATCAATTGCAAAAGATGACGCTGCGGATGAAGGTTCGTCCATTTCTTTCTATGCGTACTTTTTAAGTTTTTTCTAACATTCATTTATTTTTTTATGATTTAACCCCTTTATATTAACCTAACGGTCCTAAATTTTCCATAGGATTCAATTGTAATCTTGGCCGGTCTAGGATTGAAAGGGGTAAACTTAACTTTTGGCAATTAAATGTCGGTATTAATCTTTGAAATGGTTATTTTGTTAAGATATATACTGAGATCATATCTTATAATAATGAAATAATAATTATGAATTAATTATTATGAAATTATTGAAATAATAATAAATAATAGCATCGTATAATAATGAATTCCACTCACACACTTATCAACGCATTTTAAGTTAAGTTAATAAAATCAAATTAAATATTTTAACGAGGTTTAACACATTATTTCTTAGGGGGGGTTGCATCTTAGTGAAATATAACATAAAATAGAATTCTTAGGGAGGAATCTGACCCCCTTTTCCCCCTAAATGACTCACTGGGGGTGAGTAGAGAGAGGAATTGAATATTTATTTCTTCTAATAACACAATTTGATAAACCTTTTTACTCTCGATTAACGGCATGTATATCGTCTTCCAATCTTTTTATAAAAATGTGTTAAAATTATTTGTCTGAAACATGTTGCTTTTGGTTTGGTTATTGTTTTATGGAGAAGAATAAAACCCTGTTGTTTTTGGACATTGAAAAAGCATTGAAAAGCACATTAAATAAGAAGTGTGGACAGTATTTTAAAGTATGAAATATAATGTGACCAGATTAGAGGTCCCACCAAATCGGGTCAAACAAAATATCTTTACTCTACTAGACTAGACTTTAAGAAAATTGTTTTTACTCTCCAGGTGAACTGAAATGCAACGAATCTGGACAATGCACATGCTATAACAAAGATGGAAAGGCGGTTTACAGTTCCCCCAAACTAGAAGCCTGTAAATGTGTGATACAGTATAATAAGCCTGAAAGTGAGTTTGAATAGGGATTTATGTGTTGTTACTAATGCCACTTGGAATATCCAAGCTCCATACGCAAAGCGTACAGGATTTAAGGCAAACGGGGTGCGGCTCTTGAGAAAGTGAGGCCCATGAATTGCAGGAGTCCGACTTATTCCTCGGATGATAGATACCGCCACTATCTATCGCCACCTCCAAAATTTAGCCATGGCTCTGAAGGGGAGGGAAATATTCTCCAAAAGACCTGAACCCATGGTAAACTGCGCCATGACCAACCACAGGACTTTCGGACCCACATATTTAACGATCACGTACTCCCCATACACTCGGTGGGTCTTCAGTGGTATCGGGAATCGAACCAAGGACCCTCCGATCCCTTCTTTCCTATATGTTAATCATTTTCTGGATATAATGTTCTACGCAAACGTAATTTTATATCCCTAATTTTTAAACTTTCTTATTTTAAAAAGCATACCTACTGGCTAATATTTTTTGTTTGGCTATGGAACACTCACCTATGAAATTTTAGGTCATTTGGAGAACATTAACCCTTGCCAAATTTGAAACGAAGATTCCTTATGGGCCTCGCCATGTTTAACGCGCTCGCTGGTTCACACACTAGACGTGAATGGAAAAAAGTGTTCCTAGAGTTCAGTTAGGGTTAGGAGGTTAGGTTTAGGTAAGTGGAGGGTTAAAATGGCCATTCACATTCATATCCTTGCTACAAATGGTTATGTCCTTAATAGCTTAACTCTTTCGATCCCTCTAAAATCTATCAAATCTAAATAGGTTGAAATAACCGTTTTTTAACCCTCCAAATAAAATGTACTATCCATTCAGATTGCAGAAAAGCGATGAAAAAAGTGTGAGTGACATCCCTCTCAATATAAGGGTGGGGAAACGGGGGAGTATTCAGGGGTATCGGATATAAAGGGGGATTAACAGGGGATGGGATTCAGAGGATTATATTGAAAAAGAATCAGCCAAAATTATTTCGGATAAAATATTTCCGTGCTATTAGATATTAATATCTGTAACATTTCTGCATAAATGGAATTTATAGACGATTTAGTATGGTATCTATGGACTATTAAACCTTTTTGTCTGATTCAAACATGCCCTTTGACTAATATTTTGCAATATACTAGTAACTACTTGCCAGAAAGAAACTCTATAGGATAACTTTTTTTCCTTCATTCTAGTGAGCTTGAACAGGCGGCGGCGAGCGCATTTAACATAGCGAGGCCCTTAGGAATCTTCGTTTAAAATAAGGGACACCCCCTTACCTAAAGGCTGGGGTATTCAATTGTTATATTGCCATTTTGCTACTTTCTTTTTAAAAATTTACGGTAATTAAAAATTAGCTTCTACGACCTGATCAGTTACTATTTATTCTATTTTCCGGGATTGATATAATCGTGTAGTTTGGAATTTTCCTCCTTATGTTCTGCCTTCTTCATCAGAGGGCATCCTCAGTGGCAAAACACATCATTAACATCTTATAAATCACATTGAATAAATAACAAACAACTACTGCATGAATGTTTCATTTCTCCAAGCGGAAACGAGGTTTCAAATATGATAATATTGCACTATTGTTGTAGGCTTTAGCCCGCATTTCTGTTGTTGTTTCTTATCTTCCACATGATCTTAAGAAGTCAGACCATGTCCAAGAATCCGTTTACAAAAAGAGAGTCATAAACGAGAAGGGGTGAGGAGTAAATATCCTCGCAGAGAAGACCCATGCAGTCGAGGATGTGATGTGCTGATAAGCCTGGAGTTGGTGGAGGGGGGTAAGAGCCAAGTTCGCTTATTTTGCGATTTTTGGGGAGAAAAGTTCGCTGTAGGTGAGCGCAGTAGAAGAAGGGGTTGGGCGACTACAGCCCTCCTTGGCAAGATGGTCTGCCTTTTCGTTGTCGTAAATATCAACGTGGGAAGGGATCCATTGGAGGTCATGATGATGGGAAAGGAGCCCCAGCTTGTGAAGAATAGAATTAGTTGTCCTATCGCCAATAATGACCCAGTTTTTGAGGTGTATCGAGCTGCGGCTGTCTGTTAGTATCCAAAGGTCGCTATAGTTGTTTTGATTTACAATAGGATCCGCATTTCTTAAGAGCCGAATGCAAGACGCCTTTGGTATGGCAAGTCCCTCCTCTTTCCAATTATCAATCATATAAATATTAATTATATTATTTTTATGTGCAGTTAGTTAATAAGCACATAATTAATAATTAACACAATCAATTATTTTGAATTAAGTGTACTTATAACTACTTTATTTAAAAGTGTGCTGACTTCTTGACCTTTTACCACTTAGTACTTAGTGTGTAAAAATCGGAATGTTTTTTCTTACAGTAACATACTGGTATCCAGCGTGTTCAAGAAACGGTAAATATCAAAGAGTGCAGTGCATTTTCGATTCTTGCTACTACGTCAACCTAGATACAGGAGAGCAGGAAGGGTACGTTAACCCTCCGTTGGACGTCCTACGTTACTGACGCGTTCTGTCGCAATGTGCGGAAACGCACAATTAAAGAATCACAGTTTTCCACCCTTGAATTTAAATGATATTGTCTTAAAAATAGTCATAGATATCCAAAAAATTATACAGACAAAAGTATGCAATTTATTTTTAATTGTTAAGAAAATGTTTTTAAAAATAGCCATAATGTGCCGTGTATCACCAAGAATCCTCAAGAAATAGCTTAGAATCGCTTTTAACACACTAATATTTTAAAAACTTTCCGGGGGAGGACCCCCAATTTTCCTTGGCAGCGGTTCCTAACTGGGTTTCTTCTCGAATTGCAGTTTTAGTTTTAAAATATACTATTATTGTTTTACATACGTTGCTATTGTATAAAAGGGGGCGCTATGAAAATTATGATTGAAAATTGGGTCGCCAGTATTGAAAAGGATTTAAAACATCCATTATTTTAAAGAAAAATGAAATACCCTGAAAAAAAATTCCCTTATGACCCTCCGTAAATCCTCTAATTGCCGAAATCGAATCCATACTTTCCAAAAAAAAAACGATTCTACCTATATTCTACCTAAATAACCCAATTTCGGGAATATATGGAAGAAAACTCTATTGTAAAGTGTATGTTCAACTGCAATTAATCATAAAATAAGTTATAAACTAAATAAATTACGTAGTGTAAATAATATTAAGTACCTTTATGGAGTGTTACGTCTCCGGTCGCAATGTGCCAAAAAGATGCCTATCGTATGATTGTGTTGTAAACCAGTTTAGACATACCCCGCGAATCCAAAAGACTGTCTGGCGCCATACATCCGGTATAAATAGGAGACTACTAGAAATTTCAGATTTCTACCCCCCCCCCAATAATAAGGGAAAGGCAAACAAAAATGTGCGAGGTGTGCGAAAAAGACCGACGGAGGGTTAAATACCCTTTTTATGGCGAATAAAAACTTTTAAATACCTACTGTCTTGAATAAATGCAGATTTTATGAACAAACCGTCTTTGTTTTTTATCTTTTTATATGTTTTGTCAGTTGAAAATTATGGTAACACTAGGAGGCTATCGCCCCCTGCTCGCTATCGCTCGCCAACCCCCAGGAACTGCTGACGCAGTTCCCCGGTTCCACCTTACGGTCACCAGCTCCAAACCACCCTCTTCGCTGTGGTTGGGTTCGCAGCGCTTCGCCATCGCTCTCGGCTTCGCAACATCACGCCTCGGGAGATTCAACCATGGGCTCCACACTCCCGGCGTCTCACCTAGCCATGAGAGCTCGGTTTCATAAGACTCACAAATCCAGCCCAGCTGCATTCTGGAGGGGGAGTACTGTGGCGAGCTTACTCACCACTATAAGAGTCAGATTTCTCAAAATGTGTTATAAATACCGACTGAAGCTATTATAACTCCGGATTATACTTTTGAGTCGTATGACCTTCGGATCGGTATCTACCCGTGGCTCGCACTTGCCACAAGTGTTTAGAGTTAGGTGCAATGGTTGGTTTGTTTAGTTTACGTTTTGTAAATTCAACAGGCAATCCACGCTACTTTTGCTATTGCTGTAAATTGTCCGAATTTAAGGATGCATTTAAGTAGAGCGCTTTGAAAGTACCGCTATATCGCAAATGCCGATACTGCACGCCGCAACCTATCCGCCTCTACACGATTCGCACGGCGAATGCTGGCTTTCTCAGGAGCTTCATTCTCTCTCAGAATTCTACGCCGATTTCCATCGCAATAATACTTCCTAGCTTTACTTAAATCCATCCTTAAATTCAGATAATTTACAACAATAGCAAAAGTAGCGTGGATCGCCAAAACGTAAACAAAACACAAAACCAAAACAAACCAACCGTTGCCAACGGGAGAAAACAAATACCGCCAAAAAATCCATCCTTAAATTCAGATAATTTACAACAATAGAGCATTCGCACATGACGTCACTTGGAGGACAAAATCAACGTTGCTAAGGCCGTTGTTAGGCCGAGTCATGTGATTGAAAATGCTCAATAGCAAAAGTAGCGTGGATTGGCCTCACAACTCGGACGGGTGACGTCACATTTTCCGCCACCTTTGACATCACATGCAAAACGACGCCATGATTTATATTTTTGACTTCTTAACACTGAACAAGGAATATTCGTGTTTTGTTATTAACATCAATGTATCGATGTAAAAACATACGCCGTGATATTAATTTTTAATGGCTATCGCTATTCAAACCAGAGTTTAATAAGTAGAAATCTGAAATAAGCATAAAGTATCAAAAATGTCTTGAAATTGAAAGTTGTTAGAGGTACACTGGTGTGCAAAAATTAAGGACCGAACTGTTTTTTCAATATAACACCTAGCATAATTATTTTTCATGCATGAAAATAATACCACAAGCTGTTCAAGGAGTGAGAATATTAGGGAGCGAGAACTAATTTTCCCTACCAATAATTTAAGGGGGTAAATGGGCCCTCCATTGATAATGGAGTTCCATTACACATTTGGAGCAGTGACAGAAACGTCTATGTGATAGGTATTTAACCGAAAATTTTATGTTATTTGTAAAGAATATGATTATTCCTGAACTCAACGCATGTTTTAAAATGTGTGTACTAATTTTAAATAATATTTTTAAGGTTTTATTGAGAGATATTGGTCTAATCATTATTTTTGGCAAGTTTTAGCCTCTGGGTCATTTTTGGTATGTCGTATCTGACCGTCAACTATATTTTCAGTTGCTCTCACATGTGCTTGATCGCGTTTAGATCTGTGAACCCGGAAAGTAACTTTATTCTTTCAAAATCGTGACTTATGAAAAACTTGGAGAAAGCCAAATTATAAATTTTCGCAGCTTTGTCATGCAAAAAGAGAAAATAAGGACCCAAAATGTCATCTAACAGAAGCAAATAAGACATGAGAACACAGGTACACAATTGCAGACATCAGAGAAAATCTCTTTGGTGTATAAGGGGGTGCTGAAACGGCACAAAAGGATTGTATAGTTTCATAGGAAGGACATCTTTTATTAACGTTCGAAAAAAGGATTTATTTTAGTGTTTATGGACTTATACATGTCTGAAAAGAAACAAATATCTGTAAAAATATCTCCGTTCACCTAAAAATAAGTTTTAAAGACATCGAATTTTTCCTGTGTAACTATACAATTCTTTTGCACCGTTTCAGCACCCCCTATACACCACAGAGATTTTCACTGATATCTGCAATTGTGTATCTGTGTTCTCATGTCTCATTTGCTTCTGTTAGAAGACATTTTGGGTCCTTATTTTCTCTTTCTGCATGACAAAGCTGCGAAAAATCACAATTTGGCTTTCTCAAAGTTTTTCATAAGTCACGATTTTGAAATAAATAAGTTACTTTCCGGGTTCACAGACCTAAACGCGATCAAGCATATGTAAGAGCAACTGAAAATATGGTTGACGGTCAGATACCACATAACAAAAATTACCCAGAAGCTAAATCTTGCCCAAAATAATGATTAGACCAATATCTCTCAATAAAACCTAAAAAATACTATTAAAAATTAGTACACACATTTAAAAACATGCGTTGAGGTAAGGAATAATCATATTCTTTACAAACAACATAAAATTTTCGGTTAAATACCTCTCACATAGACGTTTCTGTCACTGTTCCAAATGTGTAATGGAACTCCATTATCAATGGAGGGCCCATTTACCCCCTTAAATTATTGGTGGGGAAAATTTGTTCTCGCGCCCTATATTCCCACTCCTTGAACATCTTGTAGTATTATTTTCGTGGATGAAAAATAATTATGCTAGGTGTTATATTGAAAAAACAGTTCGGTCCTTAATTTTTGCACACCAGTGTATTTGCTTGCTCTTAAGAGCCGCTTAACCTTCTTTCTCCCTAAGCTACTCTAAACTCCTTATTCTGCTCGCTTTTTGGATCGGTGTTGCACTTTTGTTCCATAAGTTCTTTAAAAAGGAGCCTATAGCTAACAAACTCTTCCTAGATTCCATCCCCTTTTTCATAACTTTTTTGAGGTCTATGTCAGCATTTAGATCAAAATCTACGTCTTCCTCTCAGTGTTTTTCTTAGGTCGGAGTATCTACTACATATCGTTATAAAGTGTTCCATTGTTTCATTGACATGACAATCGGAACATAATGGGGTATCCGACAAGCCGAACCTATATAACAGGCTATTCGTGGGAATGATGCCTGTGTATAGCCTGGCTATAAGGACGTCCGTCCCTCTATCCCTTGAAGATCTTAGGGTTTTCGCAGAAGGGGTACTCTAGGAAATATTTTGAGGAAATATTGGAAGAATTCGAAAATTCAATGATTTGTTTTAATTTTTAATAGATTTTACTTTTTATTTTACTAGTGATTTTTTTTTATTTTCCTAGATAAACTTTTAATATTGTGAGAAAAACCTACATGACATGCATTCATTATTTGCAAACTGAACTAAAAGCCATGTTAGTCCTAAGGCTAAAAAACTGAAAGAAAATACAAAAAAACTGTACAAAAGGGACAAAATTTTGATTCTAAACGAAAGATTTTGAGTTTCCAGAACAGTATTATCAGCCTTGAAGGCATACATAACGCGAGGAGTTAAGAAAGTAAGTTTTTATGCTCCATAGACTTAACATGGGAAATTTAGCGATTTTCCGCCACCTTTGACGTCACAGTGACGTAGTTGTCAGGCTTTGTATATAGAGGGTTTTGGTGGATCGCCAAAACGTAAAAAAAAAACCACAAAACCAAAACAAACCAACCGTTGCCAACGGGAGAAAACAAATATTGCCAAATTCGTGAGCCATGTAAGAGAATTATATAGTATATAGATAGATATTAGGGGAAAGGAAGGTTAGAGAACGCACAAAAATGAATTTGGGCTATAAAATCGAGAATTTAAAAGCTAGAGCCTCAAAAATTTACTGAACGCAAGTTTATTGACTCACAAATCAATCTTCAAAAAATGAAAGTCTTGGCTATAGCGAAAGTATGTTAAAAATCACAAAGAAAATAAGAAACTGAATGCGTACTTTTATCCGCGACGTGGCGGCTAAAGGTACGCAGACGTTAGGCCAAGAGTACGCGCACTAAAAAAGTTGGCAGAAATCACAAAAAAGCCTTCGTAATTGGAAGATTCCTAGCTCATGTCATCTCTGTTTAAGTATGATCCTAACAGGATTCGATCTTTATGAAAGATCCATGAAAAAAAATCAATGGTACTTAGAAAAATGATGATCGGGGAAGGAATTTTCAATGATCATACAGTTCCAATGATCAATGTATGATCATTGAAAATTCCTTCCCCGATCATCATTTTTCTAAGTACTATTACACTAATGTAAGGGAACTCCATTCTTTGGCTAAAAGATGAATATTGCACGTTTTAAAACTCACCCCACGGTTTAGCAAGTGGTCCAATTTCTATCACATTGAGGATTTAAGTAGTACGGATATTCCTGTGCCTCATGCAATAATGTTTTTCATTTTATTATGATTTTTTTCGTCACACGGGCCTTCTAAAAACGGCCTTTTGAAACGCATTCACACTACATTAGGTCCTAGCTCTTTAACGGCGTATCTGCGACCCCCCTTCCTATACCAATTCTTGTTCGTCTAGGTGTACTCTAACACCCCAAGATGTTTGTACCATGAATTAAGGACCACCCTGTATTTAGAATCAGAATATCCACTCGAATAAGATCTGGGGTTCGCTATCATCCAAAATATTTTAACCGTTAGTTTAATACAGATTAAAGAAGAATATTAGCAATATGTTTGGAGTTCTTATAGAGGGGTGGGATTAATTAATAAAATACAGTAATCAATCGATTCCACTTATTATCGTCAATTTTGGCAGTAAACTGATAATAAACAACCTTTTATACCACTCTTCTTTCTAAAAGTCTTCACAAACTACAGTAGGTAAAAGTAAGAATCCCCCCATAAACAGTTATCAAACCAGAGAGAATTTCCACCCCACTAAGTATCTGTTTCAATTGCTCTATATATCATTACATCATTCCATTACGTATACCATTGTTTTATTATTCAAAATCTTCTTGCTTTCCTCATCAGTCACGCCATATTACTATCACGTAATAATAATAGTGAAGACAAAAAGGAAGAAACTCCCTTTCCGGCTAGTGTGTATTTGTTAATGCAATACTTATATATCTAATGTAAGTATCGGTTTAGTTCTTCAATAAATGTGTTGGTAGATACACTCGTTTATTAGGAACATAAATCCTGAAGGAAGCACAGATCCTGGTATGACGCCATGTTTGACCACTCACAGTATATAGGTTTTTTTTAGTCTTAATTGGCGTTATCTCATCAGTTTCTGATGCTTTATTCTTCTGATATTTAATACATTTTTAAGTCAAGAGAAATAGATTGGCTTCAGGATGTAAAGAGAAAGTTATTATGCTATCTGTTTTTCTCCTAAAATCTACTTCATTCTTTTTGAGAATAAATTTTCATTGATTCATAAATTAAGCGTTGACTACCTCTGATTTGTAGAGTGTAATTATCTACTTTTTTCAACTTTTAAAAATATTTTATAAATTTTATCAGGGAGGAATTAATTTATAACATGGATGGTAAAACCTCACAACAAGACTCGTGTTACATTTTGCTTCCCTAACTGGTCACTACACCAAACTATACATTTTGTTATCTTTTCCGTTAAATATCACCAAGCCGTTTTCAATCTCCAAAGATTAGAAATGTCGCCAAAAATTTCAAATTAACCAAATTATACTTGCAGTTACATAAATGACAAAAATAAAAATTTAGCAACATTTAAATATTTGGCGTGCGAAATATTTTGGCCATTTTTAACAAGAGAGATAAAAGAATTAAATAACTGATAACAGAACAGGTTAGAACTTGAAAGCATCAAAATAGTCACTGGTAACTTATTGATCTGCTCTATAAAATATAAGCAATGTTCTTTTTATTAGGGTTAAAAGTATGTTGTGTACCATTATCAGTGTACATTTTTTAAACTACTTTTAAAATATTTAATAATTATAAAATATTTACTGATTACTTCCTGGAGGACCTTCGTTGCTTATGAGAACTGAAACATTTTATCCATTATTTTAAGGCATTTGACTTTGAAGAACGAGAAAGTTGTTAAGAAAATTATGTTTCTCTTAGCGAATTTATATTAAACAATCAATGCCTATTGCTGTTCGAGACGTGATAAAATCCATCTGAATATGTGGGCAGTTTTTGGAATTCAACAAAATGTATTCCTTCTTTATCCTTAAATAAAAAAAAGACGAAAAGACGCCTCTGTCATAAAATCATAGAGCTTTATCTTTTATTCTTTAAATCCGTTCCTCCACAGACCATAATTTATCTTCATTTTATCGATCGTCATTTTTGCAGTTTCTCCTTGAAACGCTTGTATAACATGGGAGATGTGAACTAGAGCTTTAAATTAAAGCTAATATGTATCTTCGACGTTACAAGAGGATTATAAACCAAAAAATGACACATTTATTTTGCTTAGGAAAAATTTAAATCATCCAGAAAGCTTAATGAACACGGATTTCATAATTTTGAGGTATGCCTTAACTGTTCTGTAAGAATTTAAATAAGATTTTTTTAAAGGTTTGCCGCTTTCAACTCAACTCAAAGTTTAGGAATTTTTGTTATGGATGTGATGGTTTATATACATTACCTTACGTAAAGAAAAAGTATGAAAGAGATATTTACGTCTTATTTTTTTTTTTTTTTTTTTGTATTATTTATGAGTTCCGTGTACAAATACAAAATATTAAAATAAAATATTATTATTATATTTATATTATATTTATTTATATTATATTTATTTATATTATGGCATTTTACGTTACAATATTTCTATAACAATCCAATTTCATATGCAAGAAATTTCATTATATTTAAGTGTACGTACCTGAAATGTTTTACCAAAATGCTTGAAGAAGGTACAGTCAGAAGGTCAGTTTTCTTACTCGTATTCCGATATGAATCCAATAAAATTTATGAAAAACAAGTTTAATACTATTATTAAACGCTTCCTAATTTCATTTTCAGTCATTAAACATCTCTGTAATGTAATTTTCTAATTTTTCAATCATTTTTTTTTATATTACTTTTGTAAAAAAAAAAATAAGAGCATGATAAAATTTTTCAGATCAATAATATATTGGCCATAATTTTCCTAATTTACATTTTATCCACATTTTAAACACATTGTTTTAAGCTTTCAAACCAGTCTCCCTCGAAAAATTCTTTATAAGGACTCGGCATAGTCTAGCTGATTGTATCCCCTGAATTATCATTAATTTTTCCCCACATTAACATCTTTTTCTTTACAATTTTTGAATAAAAACCTATTTAAAACCAGAAAAAACTTCTAGATTTTTTAAAAAATTAAGCTCGCAATTAACGGAAAATAAGTCATCAGACTAGATTTTCAGCAAATAGTGAAATTTTTCAGCATTTTCCCTCTTATGATCATGAAGAGTCCGCTTAATTAAGGGCGTCTCATTTTTCACACTCCTGACACTGCCCTCAATCAGCAACAGCCTTCATTACGGCCGTGCTACCTTGTCCTTCCGGGAAAAAGTCTCGTTTGCGAAAAACCCTTCGAAACTGCTCTCATGGAATGTTCAAAATCCCCCCCCCCTCCCCCGTTCGAAAACGAGGAGGTAATTAAGGGTTGTCGTCTACTACCCCGTTACGCCTCCGACGGGCTAAACGATCTGCAGTTAATGCGCGCAGTTACAGTGAGACGACGGATTTTTAAACGACGTTCATTAGTTACGCTATTGATTATTTAGGGACGGTGCTGTAAAACCATTCTAGAAACGCTTGGGAGCAGAGAAACAAGGTGATAGCTGAAATATTATAGAGTATCACGTTTTCAAAGGGTTTAGTGATGCTACCATTGAGCTTAACAGTGTTATTGGTATGATGAAAATGAAACGAAGGTAAGAGCGAAATTAAAATGCTCTATAACTTAGTAAGAATTTTTTAAAGAATTTTCAAATAGGTCAAATACACTTTAACTCTTTAAAAAAATATTACAGTTGAGGCCTGTTTTAACGCGAACTCGCAGGAAGAACACAAATAATTCGTAAAATTGAAAATGGAACAATTATGTCTAATTTAGAGAATATTTGAGACTTTTTTTAGTCATTTTTTACTTCTGTGTGTATACTTGTCCTCCTATGTGAGATAAACTAATGAAAAAAGATACCAGATATATATTGAAGTCATTGATACTATGAAAATTCCTATGATATGGGTTACCACAAACTTATTAAATGGAAAATTTAATATTACACTGAAATTATAATAGGCGGATTAAGACTCAAATACATTTTTAAAAAAAATCGATGTTTTAAACCTACCATACCAACAAATTTATTTTTATAAATTAATTATCCGATCCGTCGAATCGATGCCTTCATCGAAAAAAAATATATAAGCAGTTAAAATGTCTAAGAACTCAGCGCAACTAAAATAATATGAAGAAACTAAAGGATCCCCTTAGTGAAAAAGAAAAAACTACCTATATATAAGACAGTCTGCACCCTCGGTTGAAGGGTCGGGATTAAAGAGATTTTCGATTGTAGAAGAAGCTTTTCTTTGCGATTTCTGATCAAGAGTCCCACTCCGGTTAATTGGTGGTCTTTCTCCGAGAGTTTTTCTTTAAATCAGATTTTCTCGAAACTCGTACATCGATTGTAAAGGATGCTGAGCAAATTGCTTCGCTTTTGAAGTTTCATTTGGGGTTTGCTTTTCTATGAAACTGTGAGATAAAGTTTAAGAATTGCGTTAAATAAAGAATTATATGAATGGAGGTTTCATGACCAAAGGACATGAACTCTTTTGTATAGTTGGATTGGATTGAATAAACCAAGAAATGCCACCGCCATCATAATAAATTACGATTGAAGCTGTTGCGTATTATTTAAAACATGATCATAATAAATCCATCACAATCAGCGAGTCAATTCATCAAATCAATTTTTTAAATAGAAAATTATATTCAATTTGGTTTTTACTATTAATTACTTTAAAGCCTAAAAAAGTTATGACTTGTAATTTGTGTTTGAATGTAGTTGGTAATTGTTCATAACTTACATATCTACTTTTAGGTCTAACAAAATTTATACTAAAGAATAAGCTGACATTCATATCGATGTTTCTACTAAAAGATGTTGGTTATTTATTCTCCTCTAAAAAAATTCTAGAATTTTGTATAAAATTTTCCCTTAATTTCTATATTTAAATACGTAAAATTAGGGTTTTCCTCCTCATTTGTTATTCTAAGTTCTAAATTTTTGACAAAATTTATATAGAGTGATATGTTACTTGAAACAATCAAATTTATATCACAGGTGTTTTATTTTTATTTTGTTTGTGTTTTATATAATTCCGCCTCTACCTATTTAAAACCTTGGCGCACTATTATACTCTTTCTTGGGTCATGCGCCATAAAACCCCAAACAACCAACCAACTATGTAAAACCTATCTCCAAACAAACGCTATAACACATACAACTAAGTTAAAGGTCCCATTTTTAAATACTGATAACTAAATAAGAAATAAATCAACGGAACCCTAGGAGCATGTATACTGTATCTTTTCTTACTTCAGCATACTAAAATTAATTGCACAATATAAATATATTAATTAACTGTCTTATGAACTAAAATGTAGTACGAGGATACCAAAACTTCAATTTTAATACAGAAAAGTTACTTTTCAAAACTGGATAAATTGTTTGATCACGCGTTACATATTTTTTTCCATTTCTTATAATAACATTTATGACTTTGTTTAAAATACAGGTAATAGTACTTGACATGTAACTTTAGCATTTTTATTCAAAATTCAAAAATAAATGCGTGTAAGATTATTTCACACTATAATTATCTTCTTTGATATATCTGGGGCATTTTGGGTGGTTTTTTGCATATAACATAATGAATACTATTAGTAAATTTAACTGAAGTTAGAAAATATACCGGTCTGCTACTATTCGGTGCAAGAAATAAAATATGTATCCAAAACTCCAAAAATCCAGAAACCAAAAAATGTATGGTTTCCCTCCGAAACGGGCCCACCCAAAATCGGCCGCTTACAATGATCCCATTCCGAAAAAATATTAGTGGTTTAATGGAGTTCGAAAGAACAAATTCATTGTAATTATATTTTAAACGTTAGAACCACAGTTACATTACTCATTCTTTCTTAAGCACAAACTTCCACCAAAGACCTAAATATTACGAGGAACGGAAAAAAATATTATTATTTTGTTAAAATAAAGAAAAAAAAAACAAATCATATAAATGCATTTTACCCTGAGGAAATTTATACGTCTCCACTTACTAAACTAACGATTGTAGAAATCTTTAATGGAAATCTTTGGTTAGAAAAGACACTGAGTAAGAACATTCATTATTTTCTCTACCGACTCCTCAGTTCGAAAGGAGCACTACTGTCTTCCCACTGGACTCCAAAAAAGGCCAAACTGCTCGACCATTAAAAGGATCAAACTATGCACAGTCCCGTTTCAAATTTACCGAGACTGCTTTATGAAAAACGCTGATGCTTTTATTTTGTGCTCTAGTCGAACACTAATTAAGGATTTATTTTCAATTTTTCCTGATTGAAGGCTAATTAATCGCAAAAAAATCTGCATGAGTCTGAAAGGAGAGGGGTTTTTCCTAATCTCATTAATACTCTTAACAGCTGTTTAATAAGGCAGAGCTTCTCTCCTCTAATGATGGGAAAATAAATTCGCTGGCAACCAGGGGAGTAGTGTTCTTTTTTTTAAATCAGGACAACGCATATCAAGAAAGTGGTTAATTAAGTACTAGTTAAATGTGCAACAGGAATGATAGTTTATTTTATCGTATTTAATTATTGCGATTCCGTTAGCAAAATTAATTTGTCTTTTTTAATGGAATTTCAGACCTAAACTTTTGTACTAAGTATGTGTTTGCCATAAGTGTGTAAATTAATATTTTGAATTTAAGGAACACGGCAAATTGTGCAATGCAAGACAAAAATATTTTTCTGAATCTTTCTTTATATTTTGACGGAATTTTTCAAGGACAACGTCCTTTCAATCATTTGCTTTATTGGTGTTTCAAACAAATTAAAGTTTAAGTTTCCAATAGGTAATAAATAATAATAATAATAATAATAAATAGTTACAAATATAATATAAAAACTCTTTTAATGAACTTCTGATCATTAAATGAATAGAAGTGGTGTAAATAAAAATTTGTTTGTGAAGGGATCTAAAATCTAAATGTTCCTATACTAAAGAACAGGGCTGCTTGGTAAAGAAGGATTCATTCTACTTTAAAGAAGTACTTTTCTACTTAAATTTAGAAACAATGGCCACTTATATAGGTCTGTCGGTAGAGTTTCTTTGAGAGGGCTATTTTCTACATAAAAGAGGATATAATGATGATGATGATGATTGCAATTCAGTACTTTATTCTCATTAGAACAAAAGTTTGAATATTTTTAACAGTAGTTATCAACAAAAGGTATAGTCCAGGCAATCTATGACTTAACCCTGTAAATAATTTCAACATTTGGTTTTTCAATGGTTTTCACTTGAGAATAATAACATACTAAAAGTCGGACAAAATTGGTTAGCGGGAAGTTTATTATATTTTTTTTATTTTAAATAATTATCGATTCGGAATGATTTCTTCGGATTTTTTTGTATGTTATTAGGTTATTCCCAGGTACAAACCTTTTAAAAACCAAATGTTGCAATTTTTACCGATTTGACCCTTTTTTTCAGTAGATTTACTCTATTAGTAGGTAACTAGAAGATATAGAACAAAAACTTCAATTAGAATATCATTACAAATTCACAGAAAAAGTTTTGTGAAAATATCTTACGTATTCGAAGATATATTAACGAGAGAAAGTGATACTTTTAACGTGAATCTGCAAGTTTTTCAGTGTTATCATGCGGTTTTAATATTTTTTAGTTAAATAAAGCTGTAAAACGGACTTATGCAATTCATGCCTGTATAGTGTATATTCACGACTGCTGAATTCTAAACGTAAAAAATATTGGAGCAATCCAACGAGGAAACATTCAAGGGAAACAAAAAACCATCTCTTAATACTATTTCTATATTTGATACCCAAATGTATTTTTTGCTTATTAACTTTTTGAAAACACTATTGATACCAATCAGACACCCCCTTTTGATGACATTTACGCCTGAGTCATCGGTGGATTTAGAAGAGATTCCCTGCAAGTACAGGATGTGAATGACAGTTATGAAAACACCCCCTACCAGTGAGAAAATAGAAGAGTCTGAAATACTTGGAGGACAACACCCACACACCCATATCCCATTTCAATGGTTAACGATTGAATATCAACCCCCCCATATAATGATTTTTTAAATTTGTCACTGTTTACGTTTTATGGGATTATCTATTATTTCTACTATATGTTCGAGTTTAGACGTAAGTCATTAAACATACCAGCACTAGTAACCTCCATCTGATTGGATTGCAATGCTCGTTCAACCTCTCATATCTTTATTTACCGTTTTCCGTTGTTTTGAGAGGATAGGACCCACATAAAAAAAATTCCGAACCCTCCTTTTTTATTCCGGACTACCCCCTCTGGGAGACGAGGAATGCGTCGCCAAAGGAGCTCTTTCTTTCCGCTTCGGCGGAGAAATTTATTTTTTGTTCAGGCCATGAATATCCCGAGACCTGCTTTGAATTCTTCTTCGATTTACTCGGTTAAGAGGCCCCATTTACTGCCTAATCCTGTTTGGTTTTCAAGGTGGAGTGGATGTAAATATGTTATATGGGATATTTACCGTATATGTGAACCAGCCTTATAGCGAGCAGGGATGTAACGAGATCCTAGTTTTAGCTAGGAGATAAAAATTGGTTTGGTTGGACAATTGATTGGTTTAATGTTTTAAATGTACAAAAACTCTTATTATGATTAAACCCTGTATATTTCGAGTTACCAATTATGCGGTCTGTTGCGGTACGGCAAACCTGTGGGTCCAATTGAACGAATCTTGGAGAAACAAAAGTGATATCATCTTGAACATCTCACAGTGATTGGTTCAATTTATTGGTTTCTCTAGATTTTCATACTGCCACATAACGCAAAGTATATAAGCACACCTTATCACTTATGAAAATCACATCTGTCTGAATACCTTTATGACTGTTTTTCACACCATGTAGAGTAATTTCTTTTCTTTTGCATAAAAAGAAAAATATATAATAGTAAGTGTTTTTATATTTGTTTGTGTTTTATTATAACATATTGAAATGTTAATATTTCTGTAATTTAAAAACTTGTGTTCAAAATGTTAGATTTTTCAACCCAGTTAGTTATAAAAAGAACTCAAGTTTAGCGAGCAAATGGTAATATCTGATAATTCTACTGTATTTGTTGTGAATAAACAGGAGAACGTCTTATAGTATGCATAATAAAGACTCGAATTGTGTTGAATAAAGCTTTATACCTCCCACTTTGTACCTTATTTCCTTGACACAGTACATGAAAACTGCGATTTCAACATGAGAGGTATAATAAGATTCTCGCTTCCCTTAAACTGTACTTTTCCATTATCCATCCCGTTAAAAACCGCCAAGTTGTTATGGACCCCCAAAGCATAAAAATGCTCCCAAAAGAAGAAAACCAACTACTTTATACAATAGCAACAGCTAAAACTTGGCAGTAGTTGGCAGGGAAAATACTTTGGCGATATTTAACGCTGGGAATAACAGAAATGTGCTCCTTTAACGAAGGAGGCATTTAGCGCATCCCGTTACGAAACGGTCAGTACTTGGAAACCGGACAATGGATTTATCCCTTGGATCAAGTGTACATCTCGAAAGAGGAAAACACGTGCCACTAAGGTGACTGATCGGATCAAAGAATTTCCTCTGGAAATCAAGCCCCTGGGGAAATGTTCTTTGCCGAAGGGGAGAAATGAGTTTTCGATTTTCGCCTTCAACTGCTACGAAGACTTTCGTGAAGATATACTTTAAAACTGTTTTATGATTGAATCTCACATTTGTCAAAAGTTAGTTTCACTCTAGATTTGGGTTGAGAAACTTTTTTAGAAACAAATACGGTTTTTTTTCTTCCTTGGGGAAACTGACATGGTACTACTTAATGTAACTGATTTTAAAGCAAATTGTTTTATGTAATAATGAAAATAATTGTTAACAATGATTTTTTTATTATGAAAAGCAATTACATCTAGAATCATCTTAGACAATTCATCTAGAAAATTATATTTTATTTCACATTTTAGCAATACTAAGACGATATACTATTCAATAACTAAATAGTTATAAAAATGAAAGAGAAGGTTCAAAAAATATTGGAGATACTTGAGAATTTACGCTTTTTGCAATTAAGAGCTAATTTAAGCAATTAAAGTTAATAATTAACAAGTTGTTACTAAGTTACTATTTTTTACCTAAAGAACACTAAACTTGAAAATTAAAGAAATCTTTCTGACAACTTGACAAAAAATATTTCAAGTTCAGTCCTTTCATGTTGCAACAATGTTCACCCAAAATTCTAATGAACTCCGAAATACCTTTACAAACGGTGAAAACAGAATGGTTGGGTTGTAACTTCTTTGCATAAAACTATAAGTTTCTAATAATAATCCATTACAAAGGTTATCAATTTAAAAGTAAAATGTAATGCAAATAGCCTCAATAAATCCTAGCTGTGGCCACATTCATTATTTAGAAAGCATTTGACCTTCTACCCAAACATTTGCATTCTTCTCTACTCGCGAGAGAAAGAGCATTACGGTTGGGTTGTCACCGTGCTGCTCTCTTTAATAACTTGCAAATGACTGCTTGCATTGCATGCTTTGAGTAGAGTGGGGTGAGTTGTTTTAAATGATTTCATTCTAGAGAAACTTTGTTCGGACAGATTTTTTGGTCGCAAAGACGAGGAATAATATTCATATTTTTGAAAAATCGTTACACTTTATTCAAGAGATAATATGTTTATGAAATGACTTTTTTAAAATAAATCCAATTTGAATACATTTTTTAAGCAAGCCTAGCTTACTTGATTTAATAATGGTAATTCTCAATCGAGTCAAGTACATTAAACTGTTGTAAGGAATTAAAGGTTAGTAAAAAAAAATTAAATTTTGAGAATTTTTTAAATTATATTGTAATTAAAGAATGTCTTACAACGTCAAAACTATTCCCTGAAAATCGGCCATAAACTTAAAGGTCTGCCATCCCTTATTAGAATTAAGAGCCACAAATACATAATTTGAATATTATATATTTTAATCGTATTTTTGTCATAAATTTAATTAACTGATTTGGATACTAGTATAATTGTATTGTATTCCTATTCATTAAGATTATTTAGTTGCTTATTTTTATCTGCATAATGTATAACTTAATGTCTTAAATGAAGTAAAAGCACATATACTTTAGAGCTGAATTACAATTTACATAATAAATTTGAAAAATTGTCTTATATTTTTTTCATTTCCAGAGAAATAAAGATCTCTTAAGAGATTTTGGCAATTTTTTATCCTAGTCATATTTTTATGAAAATTATTCTGTAATTAAAATAAAATTTGTTTAGGTAATTTGTAATGAATTAATTAAATTTACTTAGTCTTTATCAATCTATTAATATTTATTTTTATCAAATGCATCTTTATCTTATCCGTATTTTATTGTGCCGTTAAACATTTCTAAACCCTCCACACCACACAATAGATCGATTACCCAGTATTCCTAGACAAAAGCAGGTACCAAAATCTCCCACAAATGTGTTCCGTAAAAGTGTTCCTTTCCATTTCCCTTCCCACCCCTTCAGCAGAAAATGTTCTTTTAACCCTATCGATCTGTGTCCTTCCGCCTCCAACCCTCAAAATCAAATCCCGCTGTTGAGAAGAGAAGATAGTATACAACGGAGGAACTGTTCCAGCTCAATGGGGAAATTCCTTTTGTGATTGAAATCTACTTGAACCCTTTCCCGACAGAATAACATTAATACGACTCGGATCCAATATATCGAGGCGAATTTATCAGAATCATTGACTATTAATTCAATTGATTATCTCCACTTTTATTTTCCGCTCCGTAAGCCACCGTCTTCCGCTCGCCGAAATATTTTCCCGAGACGATGACGTTAACGTACAGGAGGATGACGTTATTAATTATTCACGTCCTATGAATTCCATATGTCACAGATTGTGGCATAATACTGGTTACTTTTAGTTTGTTGGAGCATATATAACTCTTATCAGGGGTGAGATACTGGGAAACAAGTTAAAATGCCATTTGAAACAGTAATACATTGTCAGAGTTGTTACACCTACGGTCTTAATAAAATTTGGGTTAAAATTAGTTTTAAATTCATAAAAATTAAAGTTAGTTGTTACGAATTTTCAAAACTTAAGGTCCACTGTAAAACTTAAAGTTAAGGCTGTATCCACCACTAACATGACCTGAATTTAACATGGAATCAAGCTTTTACCCAACTCCTTTGGTTGGCTTTAAACTAGTTTTCCTTCTTCAACTACCAATTAAAGGTTTTTATTCCAGGTAAACTTTAGGTTAGTTTAGTGGTGAATACGGCCGTTAACTCATTTTCAAGCACAAGTATAAGCTTATTTATAAACAAGTATTATTATTACCATAAAAGTTTATTTACTTCCTTAAAATATACGTATGGGGAGCACAAATAGATTTTAAGACAAATAACTATATAAAATAAATGAAGAAACTACAACCGAATTCGCTTACAACGAGCTTAACGGAATATAGTTTTAGCTAGAAGAGAAGAATCGAATAAATCGTATAAATTCCGGTATTAAGTACGTTTTTAAAAACCGTTTATAATGAGAACTTGGATTTAACATTGGAACATTGTGCTCGTTAAAAGCGGGATCAATGTGTGAGCTTAAACAAAGTAAAGCAGCAAACGTAAACAAAGTAAAACTTGTTAATCCACATCCCGTCTTTCAAAAAAAATCCTTACGATCAATTCTCTCCACACTGATCCTTAAGTAAGGATCAGGAAATAGATTTAATTAACACTAAAATAAAGACTCCGAATCGATTTTAGCGGGGTTCTAAGAATCCAGTTCCGGCCGGCACCCATTTAACAAATCGTTCCACCCCCATCCCCTCCCTCGTCCTAATCAAGAGCTCAGGGGAGTTAAGAAAATCGAACTCAGCGGCACCAGGTGTCACTCCACAACAATGGGATGAAGCTCGTTAGCGTAAATAATGAGCTCTGATTTTTACACAGTGTTATCAAGCTGTGAATAAATGGCTTTATGATCCGTCGTTTAGGAACTTGTTAAGCTCTTTTGTTGGGGTGATGGTGACATGTTCTCGGTTAGGGCTCGACGGAGGTGATTTGGGGGGCTGGGTGTCGTTTGTCATCGTCTCGGTCTGATTTAAGATGTTATGGAAAATATCGCTACTCAAAATGAGAGACCCTTCATGTAATGGATTTATTTTCTTTAATACTTATTAAGCATTGTTGAAGAAATGTTGGAAAAAATTTTAAAGGAATCTCTGTAAATTAATATTAGGTAAACTATTAAATCTAACTTTCAATTGATAATTCAATTAATTTATCCAAGGGTATTTAAATTAAATTATTTTTTAACAATTGTGGTTTTTGCTGCAACAATGAGTTAACTACACTAGAAAGAATATTTGTGAAGTCATTGCTTTTCTAATCTTGTACTTTGCTTCCCGATAGAAAATGGTGACCATAGTCACCAACCTAGTTGTACGTACATTGCAGTAAAATAGCACTAACTTGGCGACTAACGCTTGCTACCGCCATGGAGGCGCCTTATGTTGATTCTGATTTTGTAGTTAACTTCTTGTTGCAGCAAACACCTCAATTGTCTGCTTAAAAATGACAAGTAGTTTTGAAGTGTATTCTTTTAAAAATGCGTTATTCAGAACTTATTCTATTTTTTTTAACAAAACGTAGTTTGAATCGTCTACTGACACACGCAAAACTATCTCTATGAGTTTTATTAGCAAAAATTTCCTTGTTATTAAAAAATTTTATTTAAAGAAACGAATACAGTTGTACTCCTCGCAAAAAAATGGCAATATTCCCTGTTCTCCCGACAAAAAAAAGCAAGAACGATCCAGAAAATATTTTTAAACTTTCAAAATATGGGAAACACCTGCCCGCTTCCAAACACTCAACGCACCCCAAGCACGTAAATAATAAGCCTTGAAATCGCCACACGTCAGCAGACGTGCATCTCAACTCCAAGCGAGTGGATGGAGAATCGATACTTTGAATCTAGCTCGTCGGGATCATCACTGTGACTGTGAGCGGTGTTTACCGCTTTAGCACTTCATCAGCACACCGTTACGATCTTCATTTTTGAAGAAGGGAGAGATTTATTCGCCTCTCTAAATGCCGTACACTGTTGCGAGTGAAACAGCGTGTATATAAGTGGTTTTTTAATTCTCTAACGTCTTTCTACTTGAAATGTCTTGAGAATAAATTCACCTGCGGGAATGAGAAGATATTTATTTTGTCTTATTAAAAAAATTTAACAAGTAACATTATTGCAAGTGCTTTTTATAATGTAAGTTACGTAAATTCCCATACATTCCCACGATACTTTATTTTACTCTTGTTAAAAACATAGAAGTATAAATTATTCTCTCCAATAAAATGTTTTGCAAACACTCTAAAATTCCAAAGAAGGCCCTGAACTTTCCATTGTTTTATAAAAGCACCGATATATTGAAAAATTTTACAAACAATGATGAATGTTTCTCTACTTTGACTTCTTTCTGGAGTAAACAAATACAGAAAACTATTTCAACTATAGGTTAATTTTTCCTGTTTCTTAAATTAATTGAAATATTATTTTTGATTACACACTGCGCAGCGGTAAAATAGTCTAAATGTTCGTAAATATCGTGCAAACGTTATTGTATTCCGAGATAAAATATAAATAATTAATGAAACGACATTTAAAATTATTTTCCGTAGCACAAAGACTTATAAATGCTTGTCATGGAAAGTTGAGATATGATCCCATGAATGACTTTCTTTGTAATTTAATTTGTTCAAAATGTTTTGGAGGTGAAGCTCTGCATTGTTTACCTTATCAGCATAATGAGTTATCTACTGACTTAATGAGAATAACAACAGCCTTGTTATGTAAGAGAAAGAAAAATAAGAAAAGTGTTCAACAGATTCATGATTTTATTCCTTGAAGTGTAAATGAGATTACTTAACATATGCTTATCATAGTTTTTCATAGTCTGCTTATAATTTTCAGGAGTTAACATCTTTCAAAATTTTTAAACGATAATTAACAATAAGTATTTTTATGAAGTTATTCAACCTCTTTTATTTCAAATTATATTCTGACTTTTGCAACCTTTAAATTAGAACGAGTGATGATAAACTTAATATTTTCTTGGATAATGGATTTTGTGTTCCAAGAAATTATTTACTGGGAATTTCTGTCATAGTTTTACACACCTAAAATCAGTTCAAAATAACTGAACTAAGTCGTTTTCCATCCATCTTTTCAAAAAAAGAATTCAAAAGACATAAGGATAACTTGTGATTGGAGGTGAATAAATAGGTTATTTTTCCTCCGAAAAATGTCCTTTTAGGTTAAATATCTTAAATTATTATAAATTATACAATTATGTATTTTTATATTTAATTATCTTGACAAAAACATCCTTTTTTATTTGTTTTTAAGTGGAAGTATCTTTTATATAATACGGCTAACGGTATCAGGAATCACTTAACGTTTATAGTAAAACAACTAAACTCAGGAAAGCAAACCAACTTTTCCTGGGTAACTCGTTGCCAGTGGCATGTGGTCGTCGGACTGTTGGTAATTAGAGCAACCGAGTGACAACTCATCTCCTCCGAGAGCTTGTTACATCAGGATATCCTATCTTTTTGTTTTGGACGCTTAAGGAGAAAGTTCTCTTTTTTATTTCGACTTAGTGTTACTTCGTATATAGATCTTCTCGAAGATGTTTTTAGACACAATAGTTTTTAAAAAGATCACCATGCCTTAAGGACATACTTTTCAATGTTAATCATTAATTATCTTAAGTGTGATTTACACGTTTTTGATCTTAAAAAATACTCTTAATTCATTTCATGTAATGTATCAGTCTTACGGCACGATTTTATGACACTATGTAGAATAATTTATTGAATGTGGTGATATAAAATGAGCGTACCCATGATTCTTCTGTGGAGAAGGTAAGATTTTAATTTTTTGTAATTTTAAACTCGAATAGCTTAATACTTTTAAGTCATTTAATTTTAGTCATTAACTTATATCTAGGAATACAATTCTCCCATTCAAAATTTATAACGAAATCTAAAACATACAGACTTAATTGGGAAAATCAATGCCATGATTTGAGAAAAATAAAACCAAAATATCTCTATTGATTTTACCACGATTAATATTTCTCATTAATTACACTAAAAAATCCGGTCAGCAGAAGTTAAATTTAAGTGAAAAGGTCTAGTCTAGATACAAAGATAAGTTGCTATTATTTTAAAATTTCAGAACCTTTCTCATTTCAATTATTTTTTTTAAATCAATATTGAGACTCACATTTTACCAAAAAAGAGAAGAATAAGCGAATCAGGAAAAGAATCAGGTACGCCCATGCTATTTTTTGCCATCTATTTCATTACTCTTCCTTAAGTAAAAAATGTCTCAATAAAAATATATTTATTTCCTTTAAATGCGACTGAAAATAATTCCACCCCAATAATGTGCTCTTTGAATAAAAACGAAAAAACAAATCACCCAACAAAAAAAGGTTTAATACCCTCATCGATTTTTCAATTAAAATTCCATTTTATTGCAGCCTAAATGTTCTTTGCGAGAACTATTCGTTTCGTTTAAAGTTCTTCATTCAATTACTTTTCAATTGGTCGATTTATTTTAAAAAGAGCTTAATAACCAACTGCTAAAGAACCATTCCTTTTACCCTTAAGGTTTATTAATTGTGTTTTAAGTTTGAGCAAATATAAGTTTTGTAACGAAAGTAGTCTTAGGTTAAAAGATACCTTTGTAATTTGCGATGACCCATCAACTGGAGTTACCTATAAGTAAGACCACTCAATATTCTTCCCTTGTTATTCTATTTTTACGGCTCATATGATGTTCTCGTAAAGGAGACACTTTGGAGCACATAGAATGGGTGTGAGAACAGGTATTTCGAACCATAAGAGGATCTCATGAGAGTATTAAGTGTTTTTCCTATGAGCTTCAATCGGTCGATAAAAAGCAAACGAGAAAAGAATGGTGAAATTACTGCATGTTTCTCCCAATGAACTATTTGTTTTTGAAGTTTTGGATGAGGGGAGATAATATTGTAAAGAAAGGACGAGTATTATTAAATTAGTCTATTCCATTTAAATATACAAGATAAATACAGTATTTACTAATTCGTTTAGTTAAATTATTCCCTTTTAAAATGAAAATTCAAAGTTTAAATCATAAAACATAAATAATTGTATTCTATAATTCATACAGATAGTTCAAAAGTAAAATTAAAATGTAATTAAAAGTAATTATTTTTATTTTTAGCCTGAAATAGCTGGTTTAGTCACAAAAAGCTTCTAAATGTTTTTAGTTTTTTTATATTTTCTTTTGTCACTATTTTTACGTTTGGAAACTATTGGATTTTATAGAAACAGTTAATTGTTTAGAAGCAGTAGTCCAATCGAGTACACTACAAAAGTGTGTACCTACTATTTTAGTATTTTAATCTTCTGATTCATTAGTATTTTGATTGTTTGAAATCATTTTAATACGTATTTTTAAATGTAGACGAAGTGAAATAGAAGGCATAAAGGAGAAATAAATAGAAGCCTTTCTCCTGTTTCTTCTCCTTCATATATTTTACTCATGATTTTAATATATACTGCGTACATGTAGTTTGTAAGGGCATTTATTGTGCTTCATACACCTTATAAGCTAAGTTTTAGGGGTTGGATATTTAATTAGGCCTTAAATGTTTTACACAAATTGTTCGTTCTTTCAAAATAACTCATAATAATTTCTTTAAAAATACTTCTTAACCATTTTATTAATTAAATACATTCTTGTAAAACGTATTATCATTTCATCTATGTGTATTATTTTTAAAATTGTATCACTCTTACAAATTTTAGGAAAATCAATATGAATAGTAAAAGTAAATGAAAGTTCATTTATTTTCTTAAATGTTTTATGTGAGTATGAAATATCGAATACTCGTAATTCACACAAAATATGACGTATGCTACTTACTGAAAAACTGTAATTTGTATATAGCATGGGTGAAAATCTGAATCTTCTGAAAAACAACAAGCTGGTCGATCGATGCTTAGCTTTCAAATGATTTATTAAGTAAACTTGAGCAATACACTGGGTATAAAGCTGGAAATAAACTGAATTGTATACTATTTACCTCTAATATACATTTGTTATTAAAGAGATGTTTTTACAAAATATTCAACTGAAAATGTGAGTTAATAAAAGAAAATTTTTACTACGCTTTTGATAATGTTATTATGGTGATAAAAAACTAATAACCTTTCAAATTGAAACAAAGTTCCAAACCTTCATTAGGAAAACCCTCTACCGTTCCAACTCAATTATTTTCAATTCGAGACATGAATCCTGGTTTTTAAATGAATAAATAATTAAAAAACAGCGCTTGATATATTACATTTTCCTTGCAAAATAGTCATTAACAATCTTTAATAAGTTTTTTCTATGTGATCCTTCTTTAACAAGCGCTACTAATTTATGATTTTTTTATTAAAAAAATTCTACAGATAATTATTCTGTCTTTTATGCAACTGCTGATTCTTTCTATTGAAGCACTTCTTTTTTGATACTGGGAATTCTTTTTCGCGTAAATATTTTTCTGAAAGGTAGGAAAATATGTTTTCTTTAAAGAATAACAGAGCTGCTTAGGCATTGAAACATTATTTGATCTTTATTTGAATATAAACTTTCTGCTTTAAATTAAGTAAATATATTCTTCAAAAATATAATCAATTTAGTAAACGACTTTTGATGGAAAGGCAACTCAGAGGGCAAAGATTAAGGAATAAGAGAGAAAAATCTAAAAAGAAGGATCTTCTAAAGAATTTGTTAAAACAGGTAAAACAACCCCTTACTTGTATTTCTATCTTAAGCGGTTTTTTTTTCTTAAAAAAATAGGGATGGAATCGATTTTTGCTTCAAGAACTGAACCATCTGTTTAGATTATTCAAAAGTAGAATCGTCAGAATTTCAATCAGTTTTAGGTAATAAATGCTGGAACCAAGTTTTTTACCTTGGTTTTTTTTAGCCTTACTTTAAAGAAATGCCTTCTTCAGAAATTATTTTTGGGATTTTCCCCCCTTAAACCTCATTAGCGACCCCCTGTTCTATACCAATTCTTGTTCGCCCACCTTGCTGAGTCTTGCCATCCATAGTTTGTTGCACGATTGCAGATACACCCTGTATATTTCAAAAATATGTAGGGATGGAATATGAAATGTTGTCCTAAGAAACGTTTATCTTTTTTAGGTTAAGAACTTTTTTTTTTCAAATTAACTAACCTAGACTAATCATTTTATATCAATTTCTTGATTTTTCAATTTATTTTCTTGATTTTTTATTAGTCAAAAATATTTCATCAGAACTAAAATGTCCTCATGTTTCCATAAATATTTTATTTATTATTAATAGTTTCGAGTATTTCATTAAAATAATGACGTTTATCAATTAGTGTATATTTAATATTAGATTTTTAAAAATAATATTTTCTATACATAATAACTTCCATTGGGGTAAATAGTATTTCTAATATAAACATTTAGTATCAAATACTAAACTTTCCACATCTTAAAGTTCAAAGATGGGTAAAAAATTTGAGATAATGAGTTTGAATTGTAAGGAAACTCCCCAAAATGATAAATAGCATAACAAGATCTTTTTCACATAAAAATATTCTGGCTAAACCGTTTTAGTCCATTCGTAAACAATACGAAACTAAGAAATAAACACAAATGTTAGTCAAACTAATAGTCGATAGGGGAAGAAGCTGCTGAAGGAAAATAATGCTTATAGTATTTAACATACATTTTTGCCTCCTATGCTTCGGTATAACTCAATCTATATCTGACGAAATATTATTTTCCCAAAAAGAATTTCATATTTGTTTCCAAATTCGATATACCGAGTAATTTAAAAAAAAGAAATGAAATTGACATTAGAAAAGTACGCTTATGTCAAGGGGAAAACTTTTTTTTCTCAAGAAAGAAATGTTTTTGAGATAACAAAATTCGTGATATCGAAAGTATAAACTGTCATAAATTCATAGAGTTGAGGTTGTTTGAAAACTCCTATGATATTCATTCCGTACTTGTATTTTAGGAACAGTTTATCAGCATCATAAAACAGGAAAAGGACACCGTTGAATATATTCAAGAGAAGATGCTGTCACACAACCCATTCATGCATAGACCTTCAACAAAGGGAATCTCCACTGGGAAATTTTATTCCCTTTAATACCGACGAAAAGTGTGTAGTAATCTTTAAAAAAACGTGTCGGGTCCATCAAATATTTTTTTGTTATTCTTTGGGGGAAGTAGGGTATAAATGTGGGTTGAATTTTTATGGGAAGGTTTCCGGGGGCAAATGTGAGATACAGGGGTCCACTTCTTTCACCGAAAGTTGGTTCATAAGTACTACATGTTATTTCTACTGTAAAATAACACTTTTTCGCACCAAATAATGTGAATAAAAAATGTAAAAATATCAATGTAAATGTATCCACATTTGTATGTTTTTTTTTATTTGTCATATATATGTGGCTAAGATTCCGTAATCGGGAACCATCGCCAACTTGGCGATATTTTTTAATAACTCTTTTTAATAATTTTTTAATAATATATTTTTAATAATAAATATATATTTAATAATAATATTTTTTAATAATTTTTTAAAAACGCCAAGTTTGGCGACTTTCCTTGGCGATGGTTCCCGATTACGGAACATTAACCATATATGTAAATAAAATGAATTTCTATTCGTTAGCTTGTATATCAAAATAGATCCCTTTTCTTATTATGCTTTTAACTATGCTGTTTTTAGATTGTGAATATAATATACTGCTTTTACCAATTTAAAGTGGTGGACCCTAATTTATCTTGAAAGAGACAATTCTTTCTCAATTATTTCAATTATTCAAGAGTTTCTTATGCGTAGAGATCTTTCATTTTAAAACAAATTCTCGAGACATTATAGAAACATTAATAAGATAATTGTATAAAGCCAACTGAAAGTTTCTTTAATTATATTGATTTATATTTTCTTTGCTTTCTTGAAATTAGTTCATTTAATAAATAGATTCCAAATTAAAACATCAAACAAATTCTCTGCTTTTCACCAATCTACATATCTAAATTGATTAAAATTTATCAATCAGGTGTACGCTAGCTTTATTTTAATCGAGTGACTCTCACGAACCTCTTTAATTGCATTTTCGAGCAAGTGCCTTAAGAACACCTCTTACACAGAAAACAACAAAAGAATGCTATCATTATTCACAAATGAAGGAATGCGCAGCGAATACCCGAACAATGTTCCCCTCCCTCAAAAATGCTGTCCGAAAATATGAAAAATAAACCTCCTTTAATTAAAAGATAATTACCTGGATGAAATGGCAACACTCTTTCTGCTGCCTTATGAATTGAATAATCCTGCTCGTGAGGGGTCGATTTAACTGTACCCGTGAGCGCAGACGAAAGAAAACGCGGTATTTCTTTTTCGCATCGGATTCGATACACTCAATTAAGGGTCACCGGAATCCAATTAAAAGAGGAGTTGAGTTGTATGGTGCTCTTCAAAATATTTCTCCTCTTCAGGGAATGAGCCTGCAAGGATGTCATCCATGGAATAAAAGAAAACAAACCACCAGGAGTCGCAAAAGTTCCTAAAAACAGTGAAGCATCTTCGATTCGGAAAAGAATCACTATAAGTAGTTGTAGTCATGTTGCCTGGGTATGTAGTTATTTACTACATCTATGTTGTTGGGTTCTTTCAGAACCAGATTGGTTTTAGGACCTTAGAAACAAGAGGTTAAAAATTGAAATGTTTGATGATTTCATGTAGAATTAAAACAATTTTATGTATTATTAAAAACTATGAAATTTTTTATTTTCTTCAATTGTTCATTTTTATATGAATTGTAATATAAAATTCAAACTATTAAAGGCAACTCTTATTTTGTTTAATTCTCTGAAAGGGTCCACAAAAACCCATAAATACAAATTTTATCTGTACATAGTTTTTAAGAATGTATTAAATTATTGAAATGGACAATCAAATATTATTCATTCCCTCTAACCGTGTCACCCATCAATCTCCTCTCCTACTAATTAATCTTTCTTTTGTCAAATTTGACCGCATTCTTTAAAATAAATGCGTTTAAAATCTTCCTGCCCTTAGTTATTCTAAATCAATTTTGGAATGTCTATCCATCCTTAAAATGTTTTAGTACTGAAAATTTGGAATCACCTTTTCAAAGACGGATAAAACTTAGTTTTCAAACTTCCCATTCAAAACATTTTCCTTGAAAATCTACTATAAAGAAGGTTTTATGATTTTGGGAGAATTTCTCTGCCAAAATGTTTGAATATATTTATGTCCGAGTACACGTTGAATATACTATTTTAGTGCCTGCTCTATAGACAACTAACTCCTTTGAACACAGAAAAGCATCTTTACCTTTGGAAAGATCTGTTTTGCTACGTGGTATCTGGTGATACTGCTTACTTTTGGTTCACTAGAAACAGTAAAGTCCAATCAGGGACAGCAGTGCAAATAAAACATGCATCTTTCAAGAATGTAGAAATTGTTACATAGGGGAAAGTGATGGAAACCAAAGAAGGATTCTTTTGACAAAAAAAGGCAAAAGCTGTTTAGAAGACATTTTGAAAGCAAAGGAATGCAAATTTATGACGCTGCTTCTTTCGATAAACATCCAAGTAGGGCTGAAATGGATTTCTTATGTTAATGTGAATCCTGATTCTGGAGGAAACATTGTACCCCAATGTCACGAAATGTTTCAGTGCCTTGAAAAATACGACTACTTCCTAGGTTCTTTTAAAATTAATCTTGAAGTAGGTTTTCTCATCAAAATGCATTATGCTTTCTTTTGTTTTTTTTTTTTAGAATATTTAAGAAATGTGTTCACATAAAAATGTCGTACCGTAGAAGCTAAATACATAAAAAAAAGGAATTAATTTCACGAGTCTAGTTTTTTTTTTATTATTATTTTTACACTTCAAAAGTCAACACTCTCACATAAGTTAGTTAGTGTAGATAGTAATTTTCGTTAAGAAACGAGTTTTTTTGTGCTCGATTTTTAGAAAATCAGGTGTCAAAAATGTAACTTCCTATGGGGTGTTCAAAAGTATGGTAATTCCTTAAGAGAGAAGTATTCCATTTTTTTTTCAAGAGGGAGGATAAATTCAGATAATTCAACCAAAAGTCCTTAAAAAAAGTGGGTTTCTCTTTATTCAGTTAATGAAAACGCCCTATTTTCTGTCTCAGAATGTCGCAAATGATACATAAAAAGCAATACTACACGATTTTTTTACTTAAATTTTCTGCTGTTAAATTCAAGTAATATAAAAAATAAACACCCCTCTTGATTAAAACCAGGATGATTTTTTAAACTTAGGGAATGCCCTGTTACATAAGCATTTAAGAAGACAGTATTGCGAGAAAAAAAGCAGTTAAACGTAATGCAGATTTACTCGTTTTCAAGTTCTTATAACCACTGTTTCGATAATTTATTCGAACAAAAAATTCAGCTTCTTAAAAACCTTCGAGTCCTCTTTTTACAACTGGGATATTCAATATAGCAGTGGTGTAAGTTAACCAATTTAGATAATTTAAAAGTTTTTTTATCTACCTATGCTGTTTCTAGGGAGACATGCCATTTTCAGACATGTTCTTACAAGCCAATTTTAATGCCTTTGACTTTCTTTGACTACATCACTAAATAAGTGGTCAGAATCATGGGTTCTCAAACTTTTGAACATAGCGACCCCCTTTTTATGAACAGGATCATCTTAAAAAAGGTATTAATTTTTTTCAAGGCAGCTACAGGAAATAGTGAAGTTTGGTCCTCAACTATTTTACTTGCAATAATGACATGCAAACATTAAAGTTTTAATGGGTTTTTTTGTTGAAAATTAAGTGATAGGATTTGAACCTCAGTGCATCATTACTTTACCTTCGTCTACAACAGCAACTCTGACTCTCAAGTTAAAAGGGTGGGTCTTTGGTTCCTCCCCTAGATATATTTTCAAAATCCGACACTTAAAAAACAACAGCTTTTAAACTCGTTTTTTAGTACTCAGAGGGTAATTTACAATTACAACATTTCTTAAGAAAATTCCCAAAATTTGTAATTGCCCCCCAGTAGAGGGCGTTCCGCCATGTTTAGAAACTGATTTGAATGAATTTCTTGAATCTTTACATTATTTGAATAAAAATTTTGCAGGATACGAGTTGTTTTTAGCTTATCTTTTACTTTCGACATCAATTTGTTTTTCAACTTATTCTTTTTTACTTTCTGGTTAAGGGGATAGTGGACCTTCAAATAGGCAAAATCGAACAAATTTCGGAAAAAAAATATTTTTTGATTTTATAATACTCAAAACTAATCTAAATAAGTATCTGAAAACGAAATTGAAAAAAGCGAATAAATAAAAAAATTATACCAGTTTGAAGTTTAGTTACCAAGTGTTTTAACACGTACCGAAACACCTTCGAACGGCCTGTTCTTGCACACGTGTTTTTGGAATGTTCCGCGTCTTTAAAACGTTCCTTGCGACAGAGTTTTTAAGAAAATCAAACCAAACTTTCAACATAGCTTCCTAACAATTAGTTGAAATAAAATTCGTATTGTTTAAGTAATTGATCAACATTAAGTTTGTCAAATTCTGGCATTAGTACCAGAAAAAGTGAAATTTTTATAAATTTTGAGTATAAGTATACAAAATATTTTCTAGCAAAATAACTACTGAACCAAATAACTAAATAATACCAATTTTTGTTCTTTATGTACTTTTGAGCACTTATTTAATACAATCAAAAAGAAACTTGAAAAATTATGTCGCAAGTGAGATTTTTAAAATTGTCCTTAAAAATTTTGTTTTTTTAATGTAAAAAATTTATTCTTTACTTTTTCATAAAATTTTAAATGGATGTAAGGTTTTTATACAGTACTGCACTTATGTACCAAATTTAATAATCATGAGGCAATAAATAAAAAAAAAAGGTTTGAAGGTCCACTATCCCCTTAAGTCAACATCACGTTCGTAAAATATTTAAAAATACATTTATTCAAAATACTGTCGCGACCCATCAAAAATTGACTCACGACACCCTAGTGTGTCGCGTACAACAGTTTGAAAACCTCTGGTCTAAATCCTTGTTTACCTCAAATTTTATAACCCTGGACATACACCACTGTCTGTCAGAGCAGCTCATTTGCAAATGAGATCCAGCACATAACATCATTTTTATCATCGGATTCTCCACCAATCCTTATTACCGCAACTTATCATCGCCCCAGGACCGAACAGAAAAATCCAATTTTTCTACACTTTTTTTTACCATCGGGAAGTCTCAATTTATCAAGGCGAGTTTCTCCTAGAATTCTCCGGAATTCTTTTCCTCTTACCAAAAATGTTTTTTATTCGACGAGAGGGATTTTTTTTATTCCCTCGCTAATGCGTCGTCACTGCGAGTGGAGAAACGTTCGCGAGAATGCCTTTGTGGGTAATGATGGGCCCTTACTTTTGTTGTGGTTTCTTGAAAGCCAAGCGAGCCGATATATCTTTATATTTATTTTATATTCCTAAGCTGCATTGAACTACGTAAATTTTCCTCTGTGTGATACTAATTTGTGCTTAAAAAAACACTTAGGACTGTGTGCATGCTAACCAGGGAAGTCTCGGAGTAGTTATTAAAACTGTTTAAAAAAATTGGGACTTAACTAAGTTCCAGTTTTACTTATGGTAAAAATTCCATTAATTCTCTACGAGGTTTTTTCCCCTTTATATGGGTATTTTAATGGGTATTTTGAACCCATTTTCTTCTTTAAACTTACGATTCAATTAACCTAGCATCAGACTTTAAATAATTTCTCAAATTTCGTCGAATAATCAGTTGAACGACTTCATAGTAAATAAGCCATTCTAGAAGTACGTCATCTTGACGATTGAAAATTCCCCATTCCGCTTCGAACTCTCCTTAATTAGAACTAATGAGCTTAATTTCGAATTCTTTCCAAACTTGCCTCTCTTAACGAGATCTAAGAATCTAAGATAACTCTATCGATCCACCCATTCGATTCCTGATAAATGTATCGATCTATTTCACCTAATACCTAATTATCAACTGAAGCAGAAATAGCTATCAAAAGATAAAATCTGAGTGATTCAAATCAAGATTCACGATTTTCCTTTAGGTTTTCTCGCTTCAAGTAACCAATTCTAATTATTTTCTATCTATCGCCGAATTAATTGGTATATTTGTAACTGTATTTATTGTTAAAGAAGAGGTTAAATTCAGATTCTCTCGAACCATTTCCTTCACCTCTCTTATTGAATAGTTAGAAAATTTTTGCCCCATTTTTTTACAAGACTATCTCTGTAATGTTAGCTCATTATTAATTAATGTTGACTTTAGTATAACCTTTTTAACGTTATGAAACTGATTTACCAATTATTGTAATACACAAAAAGTCCCTTTCACGGCTTTTTATTTGGAACCAACGTCTCCAAGGGCCAAGGAAGAAAGGTGTACCCCTAGGTAATTGCCCATGGAGAATCCATTAAGATTAAAATGACTTACAGCGCCCTTAGTGGAGAAATTAAAGACGAAATTAAATTTAATAGATTAAAAAAACTTTAATAAGAAAATTGGTTTCAATATCATTAAACACGCGAGTAAAAAGGTTTTTATGAAAAATTGTATTCAATATTCTAGGAAATTCAATTTTTTTATCTTTTTTGAAGACTGAAAAAGTGTTATTTTTAGATGCTAATATTTCCTTGAATTTTTCAAGATATTTTCATAAAGTTTTTACTGTTATGGTATTGATAACAATTTTTTCATTGAAGCTTTTGATATATCTCTTTTAGTCCCTTAATTATTTTTCTTAACTTTCTTATTTCTCCGCTATAGGCATTTTCTAGCTTTTGTTTCACCTTCTTTAGTTTTTAAAAAATTTTTAACTTTCCTATAAGCCGCTAGGAACGCAGTTAGTCGTCTTAATGGATTCTGGTTAGTTACGTTGTTTCAAAATAAAAGCCATGAATATAATATTTAAAACATCCTGTATTTAAGAAAAAGTGTTGCGCATTATTTGAGCAATAAAAAATTTAGGGCAACTTAACTACAGTATGGTTTTTCCTTATATATCTACATGCGCATTGAACTTTACGTATTATAAAAACTAATAATTTTAATGCAGTTGCCTTCGTTCGAAACTGTGATGAGCAAAGAAGTTGTTTAATTCATTCCAAGAACATCAAAATGCAAAACACAACAAACTTTCTTCCAAGGACAACTCCTACCTCATTATAATGTATTGCGTAAAATGATTTTTCAAAGTAATACCGTATAAATGACACTTTCTTTCATTAAGTATCATTTTATTACTTCGCATCTAAAAGGCTATTTCAGAATGAATGACCAAAGTAATTATTACAACGAATCAAGAAATCAATTCCGAAATGATTCTATGGGTCATTAGTCTTACACAATCACTCACCTCTCATTTAATTGATGTTCGTTTTATTCTTTGGGCAGATAACGGGAACCGTGACTGAAAAATCGAGGAGATAACTTCAATTGACTTAAAGGTTTTTCACTACATTCGAAGTTTCATTAATTGGTTAGAGTTACAATCATTATGTAGATGGGAATTGGAATGCGATTCCTTTTTTCGTTTTGTCCTTAAATCAATTCGAGATAATCGGCGAGGGCGGTAATGATTTATCTTTTCACTTAAAAATAAATCTACCATGCAATGTCTTTTAGAATGAAAAGGGAAAGTTAGTTTTTATTCTTAACAAGTTTACTACCATATTAAATGAATTAATGGTTAAAGAATTTATAAATAATCAAGGTAAAGAGAAAGTATGTATCTTGATGCAAATTTTTGGTAGCTGAATTTAGTTTGAATTAAATTCGAACCTTCTTTAATGCAGGTAACATATGAAATTTATTAATGAGGCTGTAAAGTAACGAAAGCTTTCACAAAACCAGCAAAAGAACTACTGCTCAATAACGTTAAAGTTATTGATACAAAAGATAAATTAATCATTATTGTATCATAATTGTAAGTGTGACGTAAACAAATATAATACATTAATTTAATAATTCATTAACCTTCCAGCGGGCGCGCGTATCTGAGAAATACACTCGAGATGGATTTGATGGATTTGGTTGTATAAATTTTATTTTGAAGGCGGTACGAACTCCTGTCCTTAGCTATTCTATGCACTTCATTTCAGCTACTTCCAGTCTTCGTCTAAAGTTCTAACAGTTAATAGGTCTCTGAAAATATGCTGTTTGTATTTTAGAGATACGCGCGACCGTTCAAGGAAGATTTTAGTATTTTTGATTTTTTTAGTATAATTATAATTTTTTTTTGTGATTTGGTCTTAAACATTGTAACTTAATATATTTTCAGTGGTTTCCATACGTAGCTTCAGTAATAGTTTAGCCAAAATACCAGTAATTGATTTCACATCTTTCAGGTCACTTCATAGTTTATTACTGCTGTTATATTGTTTTTGTGTTTTATAACTACTCTTGATCTGCTCTTTTTTAAGTAATATTGATTTAAATAAAACATACTCATTAGACATTTACTGATTAGAACTTTGTTTTAAAATTATATGCTTGCAAATTAACATTTTACTATCGTGTATCTAAGAGATACGCGCGCCCTTTCGTGTTGCTATAGAGGGCGCGCCCGCTGGAAGGTTAATTCAAATAACAATAAATTTCAATTAATTGTCATCTCTATACTTGTAAAAAGACCGTATCCTTGTTTTAAATATATATAAGCAGTAACGAGAGTTGGGATAAATTATTAGAAAGACTGGCGTCATCACAGCATTATTTTATCCATTTGTTATGTCAATAGAAAATATCCTCAAGTATATTTGAACAATCCCAGCAGGGGGGGGGCGGAGCTTTTAGCTCTCTCAGTCTTCTATCTCCACCCTAAAAACACTAAAATTTAACTTATTATTAAAAACTCCTCACTTACCTTTCCCTTTAATTAGAATTTATGGATTTAAAATCTCAAATAAAAAAAATTGAGGGGAAAAATTCATAAGTGAGTTAAAATTGAAGTAATAAAAAAGATAATTACCATGTAATACAAATCAGAAAGATAAATTAAAATATAATGTTGATTAAAAGTTTTTATACTTTATTTTTAGTTATTTTATAATCTTGCACCCATGCGTTACTCTCTCCACAGCCCCTCCTGGCAACTGAGTATTGTATTTGTTTGAAACCTAAAAATGTACACACTTCAGCACATGCAGAGACAATTTGTAAAAATAATACCCATATAAGAATAAAATGGGCAATTAAAGAATGATATAAGGGCATAAATTCCTTTTTGTGACATCTTAAATGGATTGGGAGATTTCACAGAGCATTTTTACTGAAACCCTCTCTAAACTTCAATTTGCATAAAGTATTTATAGACATTCAGGTTTTCAGGTCTTATGTAACCAATATTTCTAAAATTCTTACAAAAACACTTTATTATTGTTGATGCTCCTATATTTTCACATTATGCAGTATAAATACCCGAATTTCGTTTAGAAAACATGTCCGGTGGATAAATATGAAGTGACTACTTGAAGTGTGATGGTTACCAAAAACTCGAGATTTCTTGAAAAGCTGAATTTCCGAAACCTTCTTTTGTTGGAAAATCCTTACTCCTATTTGGATTCAAATATTTGCATTTGAATTCCTGATCAATAGGTAGAATCTTTGGTGGATAAGTTCTTTGAAATCTTTACAATTTATACAAATCGGTGGGGGGGGGTTCATTTGTTTTCCAAGTATTTCTTTATGAAAAGTACAGCTATAAGTGTCATATCATGCACTTTTTGTTACTGCATTTTGTATATTTTAAATGATAGGAAAAGGTATCCAACAGAAAGATGTTGAGGATTTATAGAAAATAGAGTGAAGAAATGAAGAACTTATTTTGCATGAATCATACAAACGAACTCTTTGATTTTTAGAAAAAATAGCTATTTAAAACTAATTCTTTCAACTATCTTTTTGGTTTTGAAAGAAATGTATTTTACACATATTCATACGTATACAAACATTAATATGAAAAAAATGAGGAGTATTTTTTCATCTTAATTTGGTTTAGGTTTTTGCTAGATTTAGTAACATCAAAAGTATTTATAGTTTATTTACATTATTTTGCTTCCTAATGTAATTATATTTGTGAGGCGGAAAGCGAAAAGGGACCTCTTGTCGGCGTTTGTCTAAATGGAGTTATTATTTTTTTCTCAATCTGTACAGATTTATAAAGATTTTAAGACCATCATCATCCTTGTAGCTCAAAAAATCACGAATCGCCAGTAAATATTAGAATAAGTGGATTTCGCGAAAAATGACCTTAAACTTTCAAAATGCTACCCTCTCATTATTTTTCAGAGTTAAGGAATGATTCCAACGGCTAAATTCGCCTAAAATTGTGCCCAAACCCAATACTGTTCGGTTCTAAAGGGTCCAAGGATCGATAATCGAAAGAAACCTTCTTCCGGTTTTTTGGCTTTTTCTCGAAATCAACTTTGCCGACAATAGGTCCCTTTTCGCTTTCCGCCTCACATTTGTACAACGACTTATTGAAGTTATAAATTTATCAAAGACTTATAAAGATTCATTTATTGGCAACACAACGTTGACTTCAAAGAGTCAGATAGGTGATCAAAGTCAAATCTAACGATAAACGACTGATTCGTCAAAATCAACAACATCGTTCTAGAGTCGCAAAACGTTGCAAATGGAAGTAATCCTTAAGACAACGGAATCGAATTCAGACAACCAAAACTGGTTTTATGGATTTCAGCCTTCATTATCAATTCGTTAAAAAAGCTTGATCGGGTTCATTTCCTCCCAACACCCAAAACCTGTTAAAAGATCTAGAAATCAACTCAATTTACTACAAAAAAATCGTGGCTTGAAAAAAGGCAAAGGAAACACTTCGGAAATCGATTCGGAGTCCCATTTTATCAAACAAAATGAACCTTTTTTTTCCTCGGTTCGATGCAAAGGAGAAAAGGGAACCACAAACAAGAGGACTAACAAGGCGAAGGTTTTTATCACGCTCCTCCCTTCCTTCGGCTTTTCGATTTCCTTTCAGATGAAAAAGAAAAAGGAAATCAATCAAATTAGAATATGGGTGATCTTTAGTGTATCGATTCTTTCTTGGATTCTTCCTAAATGTGTCATTGAGTTTCTTTAGGATCTAGAAATAGTTCGCCCCATCAGAGAAATAATGCTTTTTTGGAGGGATATTTTCCAAGCATCATTTTGACTGTTGTGTGTTTAGGCGGTTTGTAATGAAACTGTGTTTTCCGTTTTGCTATTTTCAATTACGGTATAAAAGATTTTCGGTGCTATAAATAATAAAAATTGATTTACGTGCTTAATCTAATTTAGTATTGAGAGGAGCTGGGAATTTTTGAAGCCTTATCGTAAAAACTAAATAGTAAGAACAAAAATCTCTAATGTTCTTTAATTCTACACTTTTGCGTCTATCCTTTTAGGTTCCTAGAAGATTTGTTGATTTTATTTTGATGGGAAAGGTCAATCCAAGTATGAAACACAATATACACAACATATATATGAAATAGAGAAATCGCATGTGGATAAATAAAGAGAAATATGTTTTATAAAAATAGTTAATTTCAAATATTTTATTTTTTAATTGGCTTACACTTTCTCCATACTGACCCTATTACCCATATTTTTATTTGACGTATGTTTATGCTGATAAATATTTCTTCTGTTAATTTAGGTAAAACCCACGACATCTTCACTTTCTCTAATTTATAGCATTATATGAACTAATGAAACAACAGAAAAAATATGTATGAAATCAAGAGAGAAAGACAGAGTAAATTGTAAAATTTATTCAATACATATTTGAAAACACTGCCCTCCTAAACTTCAAATTTTAATATCTCAGAATTTCTCCAACTTCCCTAATGCATTCAATTGAAAACACATCATTCCCAATCACTGTAAGCGATATCGAGCTATTAACAAGTGCTTCTCTCCCCCGCTTATCAGCTCAATGTGGGGATTAGCTCTCAGTTTCTTCATTGAAGCGTTCCGAATCAACTTCATTTGCATCCTAATTGGCTGTAGAACATCAGCATCTTCCTAAATAGCGCGATTTCACTAGGGAATGGGGCGTCAACGTTCCGGGCGTTTAGATCAGGGATTATTCGGTTCCTTCATTCAACTCCAATCTGAATAGTCCGGAACGTTCTAAACGAGGATGTTGACGAATCAAATGAGGAGAGATAATTATAATGAGAACTGCAAGATTCGTGTTTTAAGTAGAAGTTGTTTGAATTTTATTAACGTATAGAAATTTAATTTTTGCCGTATTTTACACTGAAGTAGTGAGTTTTGCCCATTTTAAGAAAATGTAAATACTAAGTGAAACTAATAACTATTATTCCATTTTATGGAGTAGCTTTTTTTACAATAAAAATAAGTTTTTAGTTAATTTTATTCAAATTTTTAGACTAAATATTTAAGACTTATTTTAAATAAATTTAAATTTAGGTGAAAGAAAGAAGTATCTTTACAAGGAAACGTTTCCAGGCTAAACTCATAGAAATAGACGTCAATTTTACAAGGGTTAGTAGATGACTCAAAACACTAACTGTAAAAAAAAATTAACTGCGGAATTACTGTAGAAAAGCTGTTAAAAAATTCTTAAAAATCATCATTTTTAACGCCAAATACAACTTTACTAGGTGAGAAAGGCAGAGAAACGCCAAATTCTTAAATGAACTGGCCGCGTTTTCTCCGACGCAGTTTAAATCGGTCAATCAAAAAAAGGTGTCAAGTGGTGCTAACTGAACGGGTTCGTCAACTTAGAACCCTATTTTCAATGACCAATCCATCCATTCATTAAAACTTTATCAATACATACGTGTATTAAATTTTAACTAAACTCTTGTTCTACCCAAGACAGGTTTCCTGATGACAAAAACTTAAAAATTACACAGATGAAGTACTTTTTAGAAGAAGAAGAATGTTAAACACGAAAGGAGAGAAATATATATATATGTGTGTTATAAAAAAAGATAAACCAAATGCAACAAGAGGTGCAGTAAGAAAAGCACTATCTGAAAAACAACTTTTTCCTCTTCTTAAGTCAACAGGGGACGTTTCTTGCAATCGAAGCTGCGGGTTATTTTCTTAAAAGCTGGTTTTTCTGATTTGCCTTAAAGGAAGTGGTTTTTCCAGATTTGTGGGATAAAATCTAATATTGTGTGTGATGGTAGGAAAACTGTCTTTAAAATTAATAAAGATTGAAACATTTGTAAAAGCAAAGGTAAAAGATGTATCCCATATCAAAAAGGTATGTTTAAAAATTCAGGAAAACCTCTATTATTTTTATTGATATCAGAATATACTCATTTCATAAAATTGTATGGCTAAGTTATGGAACAAAAACTAATTTGTAATTAATTGCATTTGTTACACTTTACTGGTCAGAAAAATACTGCATTATTTTTATTTCTAAAGTTTTTTTACCTGATAGTTTTAAAATTCCATTCAATTCAGCATACAGAAAAGAACGTTAAAAGACGCCAAAGCAATATTTGCTAATTTATAGAAAACCAGAGAAAGTTAGAATAGTCAATATTTTACCCTTTAAACTCAAACAATTGAGAATTCAAAAATATTTTAAATTTTAGTAGTATATTCCATGTGTAGGAATACGGTATAATGCACTATCCATTGCACTATTTATGGAGGGGGGTTGCCATTGCCTCAAAGAGGTTGGATTTCTGCCTGTTGGTCCACGGAACTTATTTTATTTCCCTTCTACCACCCATTGGGGATCCAATGGAAAATCTTTCACCAGCTTTACCGCTTTACTACGCTTTATAGTCTCCGGGCTCTAGACCTGGACTATGTACAGTTTTGGCTTTTGGCTCTATATAGTTATAACTTAACATGGAAACGTCAACAAGAATACTGTAAAATAACCTTAAAACTAGTAAATATAAACCCATTAATGCGAGTATTTAATAAATGAATCTTCATGCGCCAAAGCAACATGCTGACAGCACTGAAAACTTTACACTTTAAATTTCCAGAATCATATCTAGATGGTACCTTTTGAATTCAAAAACCAGGGGATTCCGAATCTTTTCTAAAAATTCCACTCGACCAGTGTTTGACTCTTTTTTTTTCCAATACGCGATGCATTCCAACGGAGTAAATGTATTAAAGTTACCGGGCATCGAAAAGTTAATAACCTCCAAGGAATTAAATGAAAAGGCAGAAGCAACGAGAAAAGTTTCGATCGATTCGGAAGAATCAATTTTCTCGGAAATGGTTTCATGTTTGGTCTTTCCGATTCAATTCCTTAGAAGAGAAAATACGAGACTAAGTTTTGACGTGGAAAGGTAAGTTTTAGGTTAACACAGTGTTTCTCTCTTGGATCTGGGTTAAACATCTGAGATATTTTAGATATAGTAGGGAGCTATCGCTCACCAACCCCCGTAAACTGCTTATGCAGGACCTTTTAGATTGCTTCGCAATCCTCACAAAACCCAGTTCATTGATCTTTATCTCACTTTATACAACATTTTTTAACACTAGAAAGACGGCACTATGCTGTATACCTAGAAAGACTGAGTGGGCCTTTTTGGCCCATCTCTGATTTTTTGCATACGGAGCTAATTATACATCTAAAATGTAATAATATCATATAAATAACTGTTAGAGTACAAGATAGGGACTCGATCTTCAGATTTCTATAGGATTTTATAATTTTTAATTATTAAAATAAATTGTAATTATGGGCATGACAAGTGCTTTCGCTATATTTTTATCCATAGATCTGATAAATGAGTTGCTACTCTAGATAAATGACACTGGTAGGAATAATTAATAAAACCCATTCAATAAGTATAGCAAAGTTTTTAAAACTGACCTGTTTATTCGTATTTTGCACATTTGGAGCAATGGATACAAAGCATTTCTCTAAATGCGCATTTTCCACAAACTAATTTTTTACTGCCGAAACATGTCTTTAATGTATGGTTTCCTTTAGAGGATACTATAATTCTACAAATAACCCTTTTTCTCACTGCTGTCTTCTCTTTTTATGCTTTCCCCCCCTTTTTTATGGTAGAAATGTTTGTTTCTTTGGCAGACACATAAGGGGCACGGAGCTCTTCACATAATCTCAAGATGAAATTTCTACGACTTAATTTCTTTTTTCCGGCTACTACCTTGTATAAGATCCATGCATTTACAGAAGAGATACCTAATATGTTATAGAAAACATGCATAGGCCAACCTTCCAACAGCTAAAGCCTGATTTGGTGCTATACAGTCGTATCACTTGATCCACAATGATGTCAATTCCATACTTAGTTTCGTTGTAGTAAGCTATATAGTATCCGGCTTTTTCTTTTCCTTCTAGTTGTCTATAATACGGTGTTGGGCAGTTAAGGTTATGTCTTTATTTTTTTAAATAAGCAATTGTTGAATAAAGATTTTGTTTTCCTAATTTTGCAGTTGGCGGAACCTCTCTACGGTTTCTTCTAAGTGTTCCAACCAGGCTAGTTTTGCTTGGGATTTTAGTTTTTCACACAGTTTTTATATTGTAAAATAGCTGTCAGTTGTTAAGTTCCTTTCTTTTCCCCAGTATGGCTGGGTACACTTATTCACAACGCATCATTTTCAATGCATCAACAGGGAATGAAGGTTAGCAATTTCCCCATTCAAAGAAAACAGCTGGTACAGTTCAAATTGTAAAATGTATTTCTTTTGTGAGAAACAAACCTTATTGGTCACCTTGTAGACCAAAATTCAATGGTGAGAACCTTTATCTTTATGGTGGGCACCATAAATTCTTCCTTTGAAACGTCCTCCCCTCGACCACAACCCCAACTGAGAAAGGGGCGTTCTAAACCGAATCGAATTGAATGGAACTTGAAAGAGGTAACATTTGTAAGAGATAACAAACAAAGAAGATGCCCTCCCCTTTCTAGGAAAATTTCGTGGAAATACGAGCGGAACGAAGCAAGGAAAACACAGCAGAGGTGGTACGGTCCAAAAAAGCCCGCTCCGTCTTTCTAGGTATACGGTTCGCTATCTTTGCTCCTATGAGACTAAAATGAAAACGGTTTGGTATGCACTTTAATTGAACCAAATAAGGAAAAGTCAGAAAATTTCAAGTCATTCGGTTGATTAGAGTTGAAATGATTAAGCCGCAAACAGCGCGATGGGCCAAAAAAGCCCATCCCGTCATTCTAGTGTTAAAACAATTAACAGAAAAAACGTCAGCCAACTTTCCGAAAATACGTCACAGGTCATCTCCATGAGTAAAACTCTCTTAAAGTTAGAATATTTATTAACTCTAACTTATTAATAACTTAATTAAAACGTTTTCCATAAAAATATCCAGCATGTCTATTAAAAACTGTTGTTAATCAACATTAAAATATTTAAGACGACATCATTTAACGAGATAAATACCTAAAAGTTGATTTACTACAATTGATCATTTATAAAATTCGATTTTCCATAAGAATTTACACATCAGGTTAACTTTTGAGCTTTTTATGATCTTACATTAATGTTTGTGGCACTAACAAGCCGGCTTTATGGAATGTTGCCAATGTATCTTGCAATTTTTTGTGTCTAATGTTTGAACTAAACAAAAACATACACAATAATACAATATTTCGGTGTTCTGAGAGCTCCAGGTCCATATGGGTAAAAAATTCACTATTATGTAAAACAAATAATGAAACAAGTTTACTAAAACTACAAAGAATAAAATATTCTGTTTAACACTTAGCTTGTGTTTGATGACAAGTTATTAATACCTATGATCTATACTGAAAAGACAATAATAATTATTTATATATTTTTTTTTTGTTTCGAAAAAAGACATTTTTATAAATAAGTACAAAAAAGTATACGTATATGAAAACGAAAATAACGCCAAATTACATCTTCTTCATAAGTAATTTCCCTAAACGCAATTTAAAGACGCATAGTGATTGATGAACTTTTCCCGTGCAGTATATATAAACAAAATAAAACTTTAAAGCACATTGAAATGAGAGTTAGTAAGAGAGATTCCTCGTTTCTTGATCATAAAAAAATAGCCAAGAATAATTATTTTATGATTCCACTTTCATAGTGAATATTTTAAACTTTTCTATCAATGTATAGTGCCGATTTATCGAATAAACACCGTGCTGTACAATTTGTAATAAACTTTTTACAGTCTATCATCAATTGGGTAGATTGCGCATCTCTTTTGTTGCCAGATACAGATGAGAATGTAGCGTGAGTGCCATTTTTAAACTTGTGGTGTGCAGCTATACAATTCCCACCCTATCAACTGAATTCATCATTCTTTCATTCGTTATAAACGAAAATCTGAGATTTATATGGCTACAGGCATGTAATTTCATTTGCAATAATAACGTAATTTATTACTTAAAAATGAAACTAATTAACTTGTTCCTAGAAACTTCAATTAGTTGAGTAATAAGGATGACAAGAAAAATACGGGATTTAACAAAAGATTAACTTTTGATAAGGCCTTCTTTTCAGGTCATAATTTTTATTATGTAAATTTGTAGGGTTAGAAGCTTTTAATTGATTTCATAAAAACAATAATAGTAGATATATCAACATACGTGGTCTAATTGATTTAAATATACCCCAGCTTTTCAGTTCACACGGGTAGAAAAAATTTATTTTTAAACTTTTTGAAATCGACCCTCAACAGATTAATCTATTTAAATATCGTACACGCACATATAAATAAAATGAATAGTTTTTTTTTCCCATAAAATGAGTTATTTTCTAAAATTTACAGTTAAACAGCAGATAACAAATAAAACATTCATATTTGTTTTATGAGCATGAATCAAAATTTATTTAACTAACTTTTTTTAAGAATTGTGTAATACCATTCAATGAATAATATTAACATGGTATAACACGTAAAAGACTTCACCATGGAAAAGTGAAAGTTACAACTCTTTTGTAGCACATTCAACACCAACATAAAAAGTTAAAACCTTGTTTATAAACATTCATTTGATCCACCAACAAACAGCAGGAACATGCAACTATTTTCATGCCTCTGATCGATATCCAATCCCCAAGATTAGGCATCACATACGATCCCATGATATACAACACTCCGTTTCTGTTGGATTAGATAGGATCAATAATAATGCTTGACTTCGTATAAATTGTTTGACCATCATTTATTTGTTCCAGCAGGACAGATAAGGCCGAGTATTCCCGTCGTCACCTGAATACCCATGGATTAGAATACTAGTAATCGAGATGGATTGGAAAAGAAAGGTTTTCAACAAATACTTTTCTCTTTACCTTTATCTATGCTTGGACAAAATTTAATCAATGCTTAACCCTCTATAAGGGGAAAAATTGCATATGTACCAAATTTTAATACGAATTTTGATTGTAGATACGTGTAAGATACTGTAAACAAATAATCTTCTCAATTATATGTTCTAAACATTTTTTAGAAGAAAAATTTCAAACAGTAAATTTTAAAGGTGTAAAGTTGACATCATTCCACTCCATGTATCTTTATATAAACACAGTTTAAAACAGCTAAAAACATCAAATTAAGTTACTCACCAATAAATAGAGGGCTTGTATTTCACTTACCTAAAAATAAAAAGGAAATATTAGAAAAGTTCTAAATAATGATCAAATATATTTTGTTAAAATAAACAGATAAATTTAGAGTATAAATATGAAAAATCTAACTAATGATAATGTAATAAAGTATTTGATCTTTTTAAAAAGAGATTTCAAATGACCTATATTTCACTGCTTCCTGACCAGGAGTTAACCAGCAACTGAACAAAGAAAATAAGGTTTTCACTGACTCTGATTGGTGGAATCCTTCTTTTAACATTGGTTAACCACTGATAAATTAGTAGTGAATAAGGTCAGAAGAGAGTTTAAGTTGATTTAAATTTCTGTGTATATTATACAGGGTGTTTCAGATAAGTGTTTCTAGGGGAGGTAGGGTACATCAAGACGAACAAGAATCGGTATAGAAAAGGGAGTCGCAAGTGGGGTCTAAGGAGTGAAAATCATGGGTGAAAATTAGCAAAAAACCTCGCATATCTGGGCAGAAAGCGATACAATTGTTCGATTCCGGTATTTTTTACATTCAACCAATTCAAATTTTTCAGGTAAAAACGAGATGCAAGTGTTTATTCTAATCAAAAACAGACCAATAATTGAATGAGGCATGCGTTGTTGGTAGATTAAAGTTACAATTGTCCCTTGGTCAGACTTTAGTTCTTTTCGCCATATAACTCCAACCAACCAAACAACCAACAAAACTTTAGTATTAAGATGTTTTTGTCGTGACACTTTCTATTGCAGTCTATCAACTTACTACGCATTGCTGATTCATTTATTGGTCTGTTTTTGATTAGAATAAACATTTGCATCTGATTTTTACAGGAACCATTTGAATTGGTTGAATGTAAAAAATACCGGAATCGAACAATTGTATCGCTTTCTGCCCAGATATGCGAGGTTTTTTGCTAATTTTCACCCGTGATTTTCACCCCTTGGACCCCACTTGCGACCCCCCTTTCTATACCGATTCTTGTTCGTCTTGATGTACCCTACCTCCCCTAGAAGTTATGAAACATTTATCTGAAACACCCTGTATATACATACTTTATTTTAAAAAAAAAAACAAGAAAAATCTTAATAAAAAAATTTTAACAGCACCTTTTTTTTAAAAAAAAATACCTTGATATTCATAGCTATTAAAAAAGTAGAGTACAAAAATATCAAGTATCCATTTTCACTTCTTTTATGGCTAAAACACTTTTGATTTCGGAAAAGAATAATTGAACCTTGACTTTGAAAATACTCATCGATTTTTTTCATATCTTAATGCGACCTTGGAACGGGAGCAAAAACCAGTAAAAAAACCAACCAACCAACCTTATCGCGCTCGATACCTAAAAGTAGTACCAGTCACCAGTTTTGCTCCTCTGCCTTTCACGTCAGCAGTCTGCGCACTGCTCCGTCGTGAGTTCGATTCTCACCTCGCCCCTGGGTGTATTTTCCTTCTTTGTGCCAGTAAAAATTCTGTTGTGTCTGTCTTACTTGACGAAGGTGTATAAGCGGATCCTTGAGATCAAGCACACATACCGGAAAATATATGTAACCAAAAACCAAACCAAACCAAACCAGTCACCAGTTTTGAATTGTATTTTCACCGCTTTCTTGCATGAAATGTACTCTAAAGTTAATAATACCGGTTTTACAGATATCGCAAGATTAAAATGTTGTAAAGAGTTATTACTTCCCTGCTTGAAGAGTATTCTAAAGGGAAAACTCGTTTTACAGACCAAAAGGTTTCTCATGTGTGTGAAACATACTTTACAGGGGTGTGTTTGCAATGAAAAACCAGGCGATTTGGCAGATCAGGCAACTCTTTCTTTAAAAAAAACCTGTTTGCTCATAAACACAGATATAAACTAAGACAAAAATGAAACGGTGTTTTTTTTAATACAGTTTATTTAAAAATATTAACTTATTTAAATGTATCTCGTGTTTCAGTGAGTGAGTCTGGTTTATAACTTTTATTATACGAATAATTTTTCCCTCTAATTTTTTTCTATGTGTTCTAACACAATCTACAATCAAGATACATTTCAGACAACTGGCACCACTGCTTCTTATCCATTACTAAAAAATCACTTGAGTATATTCCAAGAAATTCATCATGAGTTTGTGAAATGATTCTGTGTTAGGGAATTTAAAAAAAATAGGCTTTTTCCTTCATTTCCAAGAAAAGTTTTTAATTTAGCTGGATATAAAAATTACTCTTCCTCACTACAATTTTCAACGAAAATTTGAAAGGTTTGAGAGTATTAAGAGGCCTAAAGTAAAGTATTTGTAGCACAAAAAATTTTAAAATGCCCTAGGCATGAGAAAACTTAAAAATACACAGACATGGTTACCGTTCCGGCACCTCTCTTTCTAGAAATCCAGCCCGCAATATATTTCAAATTAATATGTAGAGGCTACATACAGATGCAAATTAAATTTCCCCAAATAAAACACCTAGGCGCTCCTCATCGTTGACAACACGAAAGAAAAAATTTCCAGCAACCAAAACTCAATTAACTGAACAAATCAAATAAAAGCAGTCGCTGAAAAATATTCCTCAGACGTCGGTGGCTATCTTCCCACCTTATGAGGGCGACTCTAATTGTTTGTAGTATATCCTCAAAGCACTTTCCCGCATTGAATAGAAGTTACTCCCCATCTAGTAACTGTCCCTCATAAGTAGCTGAGGAAATAATTCTCCACGCCCACCTCACTGCGCCAACTCGCTCGCACGAGAATACGCCGACCTACCTGCGCGCCAACTAGGCATAACTCCATTAAGGCATAGAGCCCCCTAAAGAGCCATCATCACCGATGCATTGTTCAGCGATGCATTAGCTCTGTCATCGATAAAATAATCGCTCTTGGAGAAGCGGCGCATTCTTGGAATTTCATCCCACCACTCTGGTGGGGGGAGAGAGAATCCCGGTGGGGACTGGGTAAAAAATGAAAAGACGCATTTGGCTCTGGATGGCTTCCGTGGTCGTTTAAGATGCCGATTCATTTTGTTTCAACACATTCCGAACATGTTTTTCTTCTGTTGAAAGAAATTCTGGGAGAAAAAAAAGCTCTAGAGATACTACACGTTTATTTGTGGGAAATAACTTATCACGATAATGTATTGTATGCTGCGAGTTTGAGTATCTTAAGGAGGTATATAGTCATACCGCGAGGAAAAAAACTTTTGGAGTCTTACAATTTTTTTGCGATTGTTATGGAAACGGATTTTTCCATTCAATTTCAAGGGGGACGGTAATTAATAACCGATGAACTTCAAACGTTTTGTGCAAAATTTTTGTGGTTATCATTTGGCTTTGTACTTCTTTTCAGAGTAACTAAAAATTCAATATTTCTATAAATTTGGGAAAGTTGTACACTTTATTGTTCTTAAGCAAATGAAGTCTTTAAAATCTTGAATATCTCCCTTAATGTTAATTTCTCAATCTTCTTTTATTAGTATGCAAGAAGTGTCAGAGAAATGTCAACCAGGAGAAATTTAAACAGGGAGGTAGATGACGAAAATCCGTAATATTATAAATTTCAAGATCTCTTTTAACTTAGCAGGGCAAGTTCAAAATGTATTTTCTTGAAAAGAGAATTTACTTAATTTAAAAGCAAAACTTAGAAATACCATCTATAATCGTAAATTTGAAGGGAATTTATGTTTACTTCTCCGGATTCTGCTATTATTATTTTTTTATACTCCTAAATATTTGCTTTGTTTCCACTTGAAGTTAAAATTTCCACGGAAGGAACATTTTAATTTTACAACTCCTACACTATTTAGAACATTTAATCGTTCTTTTGTACTTCACACAAGATTGTATAAAACTTCATTAAAATATGAAAAGATGCTTAATCTCTCGTGATCCTAAGGCTGGGCGCGGACGAGTGACTAAAGTCACGGCGACCAGGATTACTAGTATCAAAAATATCACTAGAAAACAATGGATCTCTATGAAGAAATTCTTGGCAATCGGCCAACTGTCACGTCGCCTGGTGCGCGCACTCTTCAATCACTCTTCAAGTGTTTCAATAGCCAAAGCAACAATTTTGTCTTTGTCACCGTGACAAAAGTCACTCGTGCTAGTCTGCACAAACTAGTCTGCATGAATCTGAAAGAAATTTCTTTCAATATTAAGGTTAAGTTCCAGATTATAAATGTGGTTTGTTTTCTAGAAAAATCGCAAATCAGTTTAACAAGGGTTTTGCTGAATCGATTCATGACCTGGATCGATAAATCGCATTACAACTCCTGTTCTTTAGCTAACAATCTCAAGAATAAGGAGCAAGTTTCTCATTCAATTCAATTGAAACTCGTGCTCCTCTCTTTCAAACAGAGAGGAAGAAGCATCTTCAAGCAGCTCACAAAAGAATCGCGGATAGAATAAAAGAAAAAGATAATCTCTTCATCCTGTTCTCTTCCGGTTCCCCTTTGCAGAAAAGAACACTTACGAGTGACGTCATGGCTGGAGAGAAATGAATCGTCGATGGAATATGAAACTTGATATTTTTTCTTTATGAAATTTGGAATCCTGAACACAAAATAATAGAAATCTGAAGAGAGATTGTTCTATATTTTGTTCAAGTGTTTATACCCTTTTATGAGAAATTCGTACAGTATAAAAATTGGTAAACTAAAAATTTTAATTTTAAAACTTAAAGGTTAAGTGGTTAACACGATGAACCACCAAATTACCTAAATATTTTCTGAATTTTAAGTTAAAAGTACAAAATAATAGAATGTAGAAGATATTGTACCATATTTTTTGTTTTTAAGAGGGAAATGGGAATTTATTCAATAGAAAAAGGTGCTTAACTGAAATTTAAACTTTAAATCTTACACATTTACTGGTTTATGGCTATAAAACACGATAAACAACCAAAGCGTCTAAAGATGAAACAGTGATTTCACCGGTAGTTTTATTCATAATAAAATAGAAATAGCTGTCCCACAGTAGGTTAAGTATAAAATATATGTCATTATGAGAAATATAAATTATTACTTATAAATTAATTAAAAGAAGCTAGATATAGTCCCAAATTAAATAAGAAAATTTTACATAATGTTACTATTTTCGTTTAATATAATTTTTGTAAAAAAATGATAAATTTGGCTAGTTAAATAACTTATAGTAAGTAAATTAATTAAAAATATTTTAAGAATATTTTTTTTTCATGTAGTCAGAATTCAGTGCTCCAGTAAGAGTTTCGGAGCATCTTTGGAAATATCCCAAATTAAATCGCATATTGAGATATAAATAATATCCAAAGATTTGTAAGTTTGTTTTTGATTTTACTCTTACATTCCCTTCACAAAATAAATCTCTTTTCAGAGCGTCGACTTTTGGGAATTCATTTTTAAAACATTGACTGCTGGAGCTTTCGATCACAAATAAAAAAAAATATAGGGACATTCAAGCCCAAAAGCATTTTTACTCTCCAGGTAGAAGACATTAGAGTGATGTCATCTTCGACAATTCAATCGATACAAATCGATGCATCCGTTTCCTATGCATTAACTTTCAAGATTACAAGGTAAAACAAAAAAAAAGTAGAAAAGTTCAGTCAGTACAGTCAATTGGATTTCGCTTCTTTTGTTTACAATTGCTTTTAAAGAAGAATTAAGCGAGGGGAAATAAAATGGTTAAAGGGGTCGTTCATCAGTTACGCAATAAACAAACGGTACTATTCTTTACTTTATTCTTTAACTTCTGAGTTGTACCATTCTCTAGATCAGTGATCGGCAAGTAATTTCACGTGGGGTCCAAATAATTTTGAAAATTTTTATCAAAGTCCAGAGAAAAAAAAAGAATTGAAAATTCTTATGTTCAGATACACACGTATTTTTTCTGATTAAATTTGAGTAGGGTTCACTATCTTCTTAATCAAATTGTTATACTAAACAAAATTGTTGTTAATTGCTATTATAACCTTTTCACGTTACTGAAACTATTAAAAAGAAGTATTGATAAAGCTATAGCTTAAACATATGGGCATCGTATGTTAGAGAATGTTGAGAGGGATGGTCCAGGAATTTGGGATTCCTCCACGGAAGGATTTGCAAAACCTTAATTTACTAACATCAAAGAAATAAACTTTTTACATTTCAGCAAACGTCCTCTTAAATTTTAAGATTCGAAACCCTTAAATTAACTTTTAGCTTAAAAACTTGTAAATCATTTATTATAACTGTATATTTAAAAGAGGGGGTCTAGGGGTTTACCCCAGGTTATTTTTTTGGAAATTGGATCTTTAAAAAGATGGCCAGACTAATTTTTGTGTATACGAATACATATTAATATTAATAATTTTCGGAATATTTTAGCGGTCCAAGATATAACCTCACGTGGTCCGGTTGCGAACCGCGGTCCGCCAGTTGCCAACCCTTCCTCTAGATGCCCATTCCTTAATGTCTGAAACTGTACCATTCTTCAGTTCATTCTTCAATTTCTCAGATATACCATTCTTCAGTTTATTACTTAATTTCTAAGTACTTAATCAATAAAGTCCATTTTTAAATATACCTGGATGCGATACCAAATATAACCTTTATTTGAGCTTATTAAAATTACAATTCACTAAGTCCATGTAATTTAGATTGAAACTATTGAACTTTTTTTTTTCTAACGGTGCGTTAGTGTTCCTGTAAGGAGATGGCATTTTTAAAACTGCTCAGTCAGTCAATCCTAAGCTTTCAACTACCACACCAAAAGCAGGAACTAAAAAGAAACTCAAGTACCCTACTTAGTTACTTACACCATTGCCATTCTGAGCAGCTCATGTGTCATTAGTTTGATTTAAACAGTTCCTTATTTAAATTGCAAAATTAATTTTTATACTTTACATTATCGTCCTCTCAGAAAACCAGATGAATTATTTTTAGCAATTTTAAAATAGGAAGATGAAATAGAGCCATTACTAAATTGGAAACTATTTTTTCTACACTTTGAATAGTATTTCCTTGATGCAAACTATTACGGAATACAAGAAACACATTTATTTCACCCTGTATGTAATCAGATTTATTCGTAATTTAAACAGTTTTATTTCTTTTTTTTTTTAATCTCGTAAAAGAAAATGCGAAGCTACAACAAAAATGTCCAGTATTTGGTTAAGAAAATTTTATTTTCATCACAAAAATATATGTGTAAAATATTATTATATAGAGATATTATTATGAATTTAAAGTTGTAAATGAAATTTAGAAACTGAATATCCAAAGTTATTTTTAAATTGAGAAGCATAGCATTTCAAACTTAGAAAAATATTTTATCTTTTTGAAGATTATTCTAAATTTAAAGTTATAAGTTTAACTTAGAAACTAAATACTTTTAAGGTTAATTTTATACTTAGCTTAATGGCATTGATGGTAAATTTGTGAAACTAAATTTAAACAGCAATTTTTGCCAAGAAAGTAATGTATAACTTTTTAATAAATAAATTAAATTATTGAATTCAAAAATATTTTAAAACTGATAGTTTCATATTTCATTTTCTGGAATGGTTTTTTTTTTCATTATTTTCTTTAAAAAAAAAAAGAGAAATTACTTCTTAGTTACTTAGTTAAAATTAGGTAGTTTTTTAAAAAAAAACATACTTGGGTATTTTTAAGTAGTCATCTCTTTTTGTTCTAACCTTTTGAACAGCTCGTAATTTCATTTGCAAATATTTTCACATTAAAGCCAATTTAATTAACTAGAAAGTTGAATCCAAATCAACCAGAGTAGTACCTATACAACTCAACTTTGTACAACTCAAATATTAGCTCAAATAAAATTTATTAGAAGACAAATTAAATTAATGTGACGTTTTTTCCTAAACCAAATACGGTTATTTTTTCTTCCTTTTATTTAAGTTAACCCAACGACAAATAAGAATGCGTACACCATTTAACGACCCTGTTTTAGAGAAGTCTTCAGAGGAAACTATTATTATTCTGTAAATAACAAAATTCCGTTGGAGACATAATGCAGAAATGATAATTTGAGAAAAAATATTTCACCTGGTGAGAGGCCGTTTTATTAGAACCGTCCTTTTTGGGAACAAGAGGGGTGGTAGGAATGCTAAAAAGGTCGCATAACGGGAAGGAAACAATTCATTTACACAGCTCAAAACAATGTACTTTACTAAATTGATTTTAAAAAACATTTATAAGACATATAAAGGAAACCAAAACATTTTAGACTCTAAAGATCTATTTTTGTTAAACTATTTTTAAATAGATCGGTAACGCTGACACGCAAGTCGGCGCAGACAGAGAATTTACGTTTTACGAGAATTTTTTGATAAAAAAATCTAATTAAGTTTAAGTGATATTTTAACTTGCAATGGTATTAAATTCAATTAAATAGAGAATAATCTAAAAGAATTATATTTAGATAGTTACAAGTTTATTCAGTGGCCTGTTCATGTGTACAGATAGAGAAAAGATGTAAATTCATGAATTCTTCAGAAAATGTAGCTTAACTAAGTAAATTTATTTACCTAAAACATTTTAGTTTATTCTCTAGGAAATTGAATTTGAGTTCTATTGCAAATATTAAAAAATCACTTAGACTTAATTAGATTTTTAATTATGAGGTTCGTCAAAAACTTTAGATTTTTTAAAATATTTAAATAAGATTTTTTTTTCCCTGTGGTTTAAATGCCTTATTATTTTGGTCCCTAACATAAATACAATCAAAAATATAAAAATAACAGAAACGTAGGTGAGTACCTTTAAGGTTGAAAACTAAATTTTTCCGTCTCAAACAAATTTCTATCCACATATGTTCCCCATAGAACTTCATAATTTTTTGTAAGACAAATTTAAAAATGAGATCGTTTATTATGGATTTCCAACTAAAAAAGGATAAATTCTATTAATCTGAAAAAGATAAGCAAATTTCTTAGTTTCATGCCTTTGATGGCATAAGAGTTTTCCGCCTTTCGGCATGAGTCTCAAACATTCCGTTGCGTCAGAGAGAACGAGAGGTTTCGCGTCGGCCTCCCATTGGCTACGTGACGTCACCCCCTCAGGTGCAGCTCCAGGTGACGTCACTGCGCAGAGAGCGCTGCCACTTGTTGCTCACAAAACTTTGAGGGCGCAAAATTGATTTTTGTTAGGGTTATTTTTGCATCTCAGCTGCACCTGCCGGGCAAGCTTACCTGAGACCGATTCGCCATCTTTTACATACGTGACGATCGGGGCCGAAACGAACCGAGACTCATTCATGATTGCTAATGGGAAGTATTGCCAGGCGAATTTGCGAAACTGGTAGGCAGAAAGATATAAACACTAGAATAACATTTAATTATCACCAACCTACATACCCTAAGACATTTTTGAAAAAGAGGGAAACCAAAGAAAAAAGAACTAAGTAATGGCCCCAATATAATTTGAATTTCAAATGGATTCATTTGGATTTCAAATTTCCAATGAAAACAACTGTAGGATAATTCCAAATGTATTTTCACTGTCTTTATTTTCTTATTTTTGAACTTAAAATGTATTCAAAAGTCCGTTGCTTGTAATTATAATTATTTAGGTCATTTACCGCATTTAAATATTACATACGTTTTTACAACATTTCAGAATTTCATATAGCATTTTAAATGCTTCTTAGATTAGTTTTGAAGAATTCCAAGGTTAGGTTTGAGTAATCATGATGATTATGACTGTGAGAGATCCGTTACTTAAATTTAGTACATTATAAAAATTTACACCATTACAGTTCTTACCAAAAAAAAATCTTAAATATATAACTGTTGTCATTAAAATTTTAGGTCTGGTTAATCCCTATAAGATATAAATTCAAAATAAATTACAAAAAAATTCTTTGGGACACTAATTATTTTGTTCGCTAATTGAGGACTTGCAGTGCAGATACCAAAGGGAGAACTCAACATAATCAACTTTTCACCCTTACATTAAGAAAACTTTTCAAACGCGGATTTATCTAAAAATCATCTTCTACTGAGTTTATCCTTCGTATCCGTAACCAATCAATATCCAGAGGTCCAATTTTGAAACCTAATATAAGAAGTTTTATCCCTGTAAGCTTAATAACCTAAACTCTCAATTTACTCAAGGTTATAATTTCGTATCGGTTTTGTATTTCCCCCTAACAAGTTTTACTTGGGCATAAATTTTCTAGACTAATGTTCAACTGTAAAAATCTTAAGATTTGACCTCGTAAGACCTAGAAGCTTCATAAAAATCCTCGGAATAAAATTTAATTGTACCTCGATTAACAGGAGCGTTGTATCTCCATTGGAAATTCGAAACTTCCGGTCAAAACAGAGCAGTTAAAATAATAACTAGATACTGCACATATGAAAAATAACTAAATTTTGTGTTTGAATTATATATCTAATAATTGAATCGGTGAGCGGGTTGAAAAAGTACAGGTCCAATTTTTGCCAATTTGTAAAACCCTTTTTACTATAGGTTAAAACCTGTAGAACTAGCCATTGACAACAGTAAGCTAGTGATACTCGTACCCCCAGAAGCATTGGCCATTATCGGCCGGATATTGGCTAATACTGCTGTGCTACTTCATTAATATTCAAACTTAAGAAGAACAGGGCTTTACATGAAAGATTCCAAGCTTCCTTCAGCCCTTTCAAGAAAGCATCATGATGAACCAATTGGAATAAATTCAAAGGAGATAGGAGATGTGATATTAATGAAATGCATACCAAATGCATTCCTTGAGTTCTTATAAGAGTATGAAATAATGAAAAACTTTATTTTGCTTTTTCGAGTGTAATTTACCCGTATATCTTGTAATAATTAAAAAGCTTCATATCAGCATCTACATTCAGTTTCAGATGTTTTACAAAAAAATTTAACAAAATATAAAGCATATGTCCCACCGAAATTTTCAGTGAGGTCAAAAAAAGTACAATTCCACCAATTTACTTTTTAATTAAATGTACTCTTAAAAATTTGTTTAAACTCAAAAAGGAACTATGATATTTGATGGTTGATTACCTCGTTAAAATACATTGATAGCGATTTAAACGATAATCAAGCCTTTAAATGCAATTATCTCGAAAAGTCACTCATTGACGTGTACTGCTTTTCTACTCATTAGTTCAATTATAAAAAATAAATTTGTTCAATAGATTTTAAGCAAGTCACAGAAAATCCAAGTGATACATTATTATTCACATAAAAATTAAGAAAACCGAGGTCTGTTTATTGAGGTTTCACTCTAATCAAAAACTATCAATTAATTCAATCAAAGCAATATATTTGTCATCTCTGTTTCTATTTTATTCATTTTTTCGAAAACCTTTTGCATACAACTTTCCCTAGAAACCATCAGATGCAACGATCTAACATCCAAACACAATCTTCAATTCAAAGAATCCAACTCAATTAATCTGATTCCTTTCATTGAGTTAATTGAATTCTGGGTCCGATAGTTAAACATCTTATTTACCGAATGAACGCAAAATTTTCCCCTGCAATTATAATCCAGAAATTCCACCCTGGAGCATTCCTCAGAGCAACAGGGTTTCCCGGATCCTTTCTCCTCCTATCCCGGTTTTCTCCGGAATCCTCCCCCACTTTTTGATGAATCGTTCTCCGGGGAACGAACTGGGGCGAGAAGATAAAGGTGGAATAAACAGCGTTTATCAACTACACCCTGGGAAAGAGGTTGACGCCCGTTGAGGTGTTCGACGGGGTTTAATGGAGCAAATATAGACAAGGGAGCCAAGGTTAAGAACCTTTGAGAGGATAAAAATAGGTATTTTGGAAAATAGGTATGCTGGAGCGTGTGTCGTGGAGTTCAAGCCACGGAAATAAATGTAGAAATGTGGTTAGTTCCAATTTATACGATAGCAGTGACTAGCATGCCAGCGAGGAGTTGACAGGAAACCGGTCACATTGTTATCATAGGAGAAGTCATGGTGGTATTGGGGTAACCAATAGTAACTCTAAACAGGATCTATGACAATGTGATGGTTGGGATCTGGATCACGTTTTCATTTTGAGTTTTGATGATTGTTCTTATGGCCATCTTTGAAATCAAACTCTAACTCTAAGAGAACTAAATCAAACCCTAAGAAAACCATTTTTATTTAATGAAAAAGGGATTAAATTATGGTTATTTTTCAACGACTCATCATCATTTGGAACGGAATAATATTGGTAATAGGCAGATCCTTGCCTAAAAAATAGACAAAATGTGAGCAATGAAAGAAAATGTGACAATTCCAGGTGGTTACTCTCTTATTTTCGTCCTGTATTATTCAATTAGTTCAATAACTAGTTTAGAAAATTTCCAGGCCTCTAACTTTTTATAATTCTCATTTTTAATGAAATCAATTATGTGCGTACACTTATCCTACTTTACCCTAAATGTGTAACATCTGACCAATGATTTAATAAAATTCAGCAGAAAAATGTGGTTTCTTTCTTTGTCAGCACTCTTCTGAAACTTCTCTACAAAAATTCGTCCCTCGATATGACAAAGGTTTCAATTCTGATGTTGATAATGTTGAAATTCATTGATATGCTGCTGTACCTAGTGCCACATTTTTTCCAGTAAATTTTGCTTCGTTCATAATTGCGGGCATTGGATAACTTACTTTTTGGAGGGTACTCACAACATCTTAAGAACTGAATTTTTAACGCTTTTAAGATGAAGAAGCATAAATTCGTGTTCTTCATTTCTATACCCTTTTAATGAAATCCCCAACTTGACTATACTCGACAGCAACGTTGTCAGACCCTATGACGTCACAAACAAAGTAGTTTCCAAGCGCGGTGTCTGAGTTTTGAGGGAAATAAAGAACGGCACTTTAAAAATATGATTAGTTTGTTAAACCCATGTATATAAATAGCGTCTTTTTATCACGATTTGCGTACCGAAACTCCTAGCAACCCAACAAGCCTCCTGTTTACGCAGTTTCTGCATCCGCGTAGTGACGTCATAGGGTCAGGAAACACTGCTGTCAAGCATAGAACCATACATTTAGAAGTACATAATACGATAATTCTATTTAGCTTTAGTGAAACCGCCCTATTATTATTTGAAGTAGAAAAATGAGTCTACCAACGGAACTTTACGGAGGATCCCGTGGACACATCCACTTTGATATCATGTCTGGTACCGTAATTAAAAACGAGATCATATTGACAAGGGACAGTTTCTAGGATGGCTTGTGTGTTCTGCAGCTAGCTCACTCACCCCAGGGGGTAGGGAATTGAATCTCCGGTTTTTGATTAATCCTCTTCCGGAGACGGGAGAAAAAACAGGATTGATTGCATATTAACCGCGGAGGCTCCCCCAGGGAAGTCATTACTTGGGCAACCTGACAGATCCGTCTCTATGGCTCAGGGCAGGAGCAAATCAAATTTGCTAAGTCTGCGTTGCAGCTCTTGACAAGCTCTGAGTAACTACACAATGGGATGGGGAGGAAATACCACGAGGGCAATTCGGAGAGTAACCTCCGTTTCACTAACAGTAAAAAAATAATAGAAAAAAAAATTATCTATTATCACTGAAACTATATTTTCTATCTATTATATGAAAGTATATTTTCTTTATTTTTAACGTTGTTATCATGTAAATTTAAGCTTTTTTTTCATAGCCCTTTACAAGCTAAAAAATTTTATTTGCAATAAACTTGCTAACCAGTGTATTTAACCTTTTCAATCCTAGACCGCCTGATATTGTCATTGAGTCCTATGGTAAATTTGGGAAGGCTAGATTGAAAGGGTTAAGCAACCGGTTGAAGCTTATATTTAGTTCTTATAATTAGACAAAATGCTATACTCCGAGTAACCTTTCATGTAGCGAACACAGATGATGATTTAATAAACTTTGAAACGTAATATTTTCTCATTACATTAATAACGACTTAACACTCCTTTTAAAACTTTCAAATTCAATCATAATGATTAGTGTTTTTTTATATGGCTCACTATTGACTATTAATGTCTACCAAAATACCACAGACAAAAAGTTTTTCCAAAAGAAACTTTTCAAGTCCCAATATCCAGATGCTGGAAGATGATTTAATAGCACAGTAGATTCTATGATGGTGTAACTAGTAAATACATGACACAAAGAAATGACAAGAATCTTATTAAATACTAGAATATTCCTTGTGAAAATATTTACACTCAACCTGATATTACAACCACGTGCCTATTGGGAAAACCTGATAGGTATAGTTTAGATACAATCCAGATAATTTCTTGATAAACGTTCTATAGCCTCGTAGTACCTTTGACTTAATAGGACCAGAAGTCTAGCTTTTTGTCTCACTGTCAAGCTGGATGAATGTTCGGTCTAAATATCCTGCTTTTCTCGATTTGTTGAATGACATAACTAAATTTCCCCTTTTTTTCAGGAGAGTATAAAAACTATCCGCGGATGAAGCGGTAACAAAACTGGCGAAACCGTTTTCAAAACCGTCTGTTTCAGTCTATCCGACGTCAGGTTTTGAATAGATTGATGTATATCTCAAAAAATGGCTAAAAAATTGAGTTATGTCAGGTTGCGCCTTAAGCGACGATTTATTTCTCATGTGAAGTCTGAACATTTCGATAGCATTTTGAATCTCTGGAGAAAAGCCTTGTCAGTGATAGTATGTCCTGATTTTTCTTTCAAGTTTTTTTATTTTTTCTCTGGTCACATTAATCATCAGACTGAATTTTCTTCAAAACAACTTAATAACCACCTGGCTAAATGGAAATATTTCAGGGAACTTTTTTTTTTTAAGTTTTGAAATACTTCAAAGGAATTCAGTGAAATGGCTTCATCATAAAAATAGAAATTATCATTAGAACACAGCTATTAAACTGGGTTTTTTTCTTTTTCAAATTATTGAGTTTTTCGTCGTAATAAATTTTGTGATTTAAAAAGTCTTATACCGTATCTATTGTAATAATGAAAAATACAATGCTGTTTTCACATTAAAAAATTTTCAAGTAAGGAATATTCGGGTAACAAAAATATAAATATTGGTTTTCAAAAGTTATTCTGTTTTTCGATGGCATACATTTTCAGCAATGCGTTTCTGTATCCAATAGTCTATTTTGTTTGCTTGGCCCTATCCCTATTCTAGAGACTCGACAAACGAAATGCATAACAGTTAATCGATGGAAATTTGTTTCAACCTAGTTACTTCTTATTGAGAATCAGTTTTTCGGAATCCTTTGTATTATATATTTTTTTATCATTTATGCAGTTGAAAACAAATGGGTATAGCGCCTCAACCATTTCAAATAAACATTAGTGTTTTTTTGGGGGAGGGTACCTACTCTTGAATCTTTCTGCGTGTCAAAACAAGTTCAATTCAAAGGTATGTTTTAACTCGGCGTTTTTAAAACGGCAGGGATCTCTCCTCTAAAGAACCATGACCAACACCTGAAGTTATTCTTTAACATTACGAAAACTATAGTTATACCCTCACCAAACCACCATGTGATTCTGCAAAATTTTTCCGTTTAATATTTTTCCTTTCAATTAATTGCGAGTTAATTAGTAGGAAAAACCAAAGTCAGACATTTGATATCCTTTGTTCCTGTTTCTAGAAAGACCTGGGAAAGTTTGCTTTGAAGTTTAAATAATGTTTTCTAGTTTAAAAAAGGGGAGAAAATATTTTTAAAACATGAAACTATTAGAAAAATGAGTAGGATATCATAAAATGTATGCATCTGAATCTTTAAAAATTTTAGTGTTTTGCAATACTGATTAGGTACTTAGAGGAAAGGATGGTAAGAGTTAATTAAAATTATTTTGGTATAAAATCGAGAATTTGAAAGCCAAAGTCTCAAAAATTTACTGAACGGAAGTTTATTGACGCTTAAATCAACCTACAAAAAAGGAATGTTTTAGCTTTAACGTTTAATGAAAATGTGTTAAATGTGTTTATGGTGTCTCCAAAATAAACTTTTCCTCAATATAGACAAATATTTTGTACTGACCTTTACTCGCAGAACTCATCCTCTTCTTAATAATTATTCCTTAAATAATATCGCTCTTTCCAGGAAAAATGTCATAAAAGACCTAAGAGTAATTTACGATTCCAGTTTTGGTTTTAAATCTCATATCAATGAAGTAAGAATAAGAGCTCTAAAACAACTGGGTATTCTTAAGAGGACGACTTATAATTTCAAAGATGTTGATGTCCTTAAGTTACTTTTTAACAGTATTATTCGTTCTATATTGGAGTATAATTGTGTTGTTTGGAACCCTGTGCTCCGAATTGATGTTTTATGTTTAGAAAAAAATCAAAATAAGTTTCTTAGTTATGTTTATTTCAAATTTAATTATATTCCTTTAATGCCAATGACTTTGGAACTACGGAGAAATTTATCCATATTAAAGTTTTATTTTAACTTAATAAGAAACAATATAGATTGCCCTCCTTTACTTATGTTACTTGACTTCCATATCCCTCCACGATATACAAGAAATAAAATAGTATTCACGATTCCTTTAATTGTCAAGAACTATCTTTCAAGCCAAACTATTTATCAATTTTATAAAATAGTAAATAATCTGCCCACAACCAGTGATTTGTTTTTAGATTCTTACTCAAAATTAAAACTTGATTATTTGCAAAGTGTATCTCCATGATTTTTTGTTTTTCTCTTTTGTGTAGATTTAGTGCTTATTTTTTTTTTTTTTTGTGGTTATGTGTGTCCTTTTATATTTAATGTTGTAATGTTTGTGTCTTTTTCTTGCCAAGTAATTGGAATTCACTTCTGTTTGGCAATGTATTTTTAAAAATAAAAAATAAAATAAAAATAAAAATCACAAAGAAAATAAAAAATTAAAACGTACTTCTACCCGACGTGTCGGGCAAGATTATGCAGTACGGGATGCCAAGAATACGCGCTTTGAAAACTTGGCAGAAATCAGAAAAAATATACCACTGGCTTCGTAATCGGAAGATTCCTCCCTCATGTCAACACTCTTTAAGTGTAATTGATTCGGGATTCAATCTTCTTCAAAAATTTATGGGGGGGGGAATCGTACAGTTTTAATTTTTCAGGATTGAACATGAGCTAGTTTTCGGCTTCAGAGTGTTTTTAAGCTTTCAAAGGAAAAATTAAACATTTATTCAACAGCTGCAGCACATAAATAGAAAGATGTTATGTTATGTATACTAAATCTCAACTATCTCTACTAAAATCCCAAAGTATGCACAAAAGTATATCACATTTGTATATGCGTAGTACTCTTAGACGCCGATGTATTTATATTCTCTAGTCGTCCTTGAATCAATCATATAATTCACTGCAGTTAAATTCTAACGATGCCAAGTTGTTTAGAAGAAAGTGTACCTCACATTGGTGTTTACTTTGAAAGTAATCATTAGTTCTTTGTTTAAAAAAATTAAATTTTAATTTAATTTAATTAATTTAAATTTAAAAAATAATTTTAAAAAAATACGTGGGTTTCTACTTTCTAAAAATCAATAAGGACTACAAAAACGATAAAATATTATGGGAATAAGTTATACATTATTGCGTATATCATGCAATAACATGTAGTATAATCTTTTAACTATATTAACTAACAATAGGTACTGCATAAAACTCTGAATAATCTCAATTACATCCGTAGACGTAACACTGGCATTTTTCCCTTTCTAGTTTCAATAAAACAAAATTAAAATGGAATTTTTTCCATTCTAAATAAAAGGGGGACTTAAAGTATTAGAACCGCTGTATTAATTCATACTTTAACCTTTCTTTTTATCCAAGCGAAAGAAAAGTCGTCAAAGAGAAATATCAGGTTTTTTCCATATACTTCTTCCTTTCCTCCTCGCTATCAGATTTAATTGCGTTTCCAAATCGGAAAAAAAGAAGTTCCTTGACAGGTGAGAGCAAATGAAGTGAACTGAAGAGGGAAATTAAGTTAAATTCTCCGACAATGACGTCACCCATGTTTAAAATCAGTGTTGTGCAGCAGTGATGTTTGCGTATAGAATGGAATTATGTTGTCAAAGACTTGTCTCAATGCGCCAATCTTAATTAAACGGATGTTTTAATTTTTACCAAATTTTATCGAGAACTTCAATAGGAAGATCTAGGATACATGAAGGATTATGAAACTTTCCCAGAAAACCTATACTCTCATTTTTATTAATCAGATATAATACGTATAAAACCAAAACTATATCGTTTATCCACGCCGTCTTTGTACCAATAGAGAATTTCGTCCAGGATTTACGCGTTTAAACACCTTTTAACCTTATTCTCCGTATTATTCAAGTTTTAAAATAAGCTTCAAAGTTTTTCGGATAATCATAACTTAATTACAAATATTGAACTGACTATTGAATATTGACTGCAAGAAGGGTCTTCAATAAAAAAAGGGGATATAATGTTTTATTCTGAAAAATCCCTCGAAGGTAAGAGTTCATTTATTGGAATGAATAAGTTAGATAAACAAAAAAAGATTATTTTTAAAAATATATGTTAAACACTGCTGCAATCTTTTTAAAATGTTTTTGAATATTTAAATAAAATTTGCACTAATCAATCTTAGGTTATTAACAGGCGAAATATATAAATAAATGAAGTTTTATAATATACTTCCGATAAATTCGGTAAAAAGGAAAATATGTTTTTCCTGTACAGTTAAGATAAGAAGGATTTGTAACAAAAAAGAGGGTTATATAAACACGCCCATCTAGAACTAAAAGGAGTAGTAAACAGTGTTTTCTTAATTTTCCATTCTGAAGGCAATTTCAAATGACTAATCCCAATTATTTGAAGGCTCAGTAAAATTATGAGACTTTTGAGAAAAAAAAATGGATGTGGGGAGAAAACATAAAAAAATACGTAAAAAACTTTTTTTACAACTTACCTTAATAGGAAGAAGTAGTATCATTTCTAGTAAAAGCATATCGTTTATTTTTAATGCAAAACTAATGACCAAAATATTTCAGTGGGAGAGAATAATTTCTTCACTTAAAAAGTTTCTTTAAATTGAGAAACATCCCATAAAATTCACGAAGAATCTAAAAATAAAATGAACTTGGAAAAAGATTTTCCTTACAAAGTAATGAATGTACTGTTAAAAATACTTTAAGTATTTTAAAAGACTCGACAAAAATTAATTTCGATTTTTCGGGTGAAAATTGATTGTTTTAAAGAAAAACGCTATTTTTACTCTGAAATAGCTCCTCTTTCTCGACAAAGGTTATCGAATCTCCGGGAGTTTTCTTTTCTCGATTTAATTAATTTTTGCAATCCATTGATTAACGTTGGATTATTTTATTTTGTTCTTTCTGAATCGATTAACGAATATCAAGTTTTCGCTATATACCATCTTTATTGCGGAAGTTTCAAGCATATAATGTTCTATACGTCAAAAACTATTGATTGATAGGATCATAAAGAAGTTTCATAGTCAGTACGGAATTAAGTTTTTTTTTTTAAATAAGCTGAGAGAACTTTTTAAATACCTCAGTTATTTTTAGAGGTGCTTAAAAAACAAATAATTCGCAGTTTTCATAGTGAACCAATATCTATTGTCTACTCAAAATTTTCAAAACTGGTAGCATTTAAATTTTTCATTATATTTAGACCAATCCATCCTATTGCTGCTTGTACTGAACTCTTTAACTTTTACCACGGCTTACTAGAATACAGCCTAGACGAGTTTTAAACAATGAAAACCATTTGACAACTTTTCCCGCTTGGAGTGCTACAAGACCTACCCATATCACCCACCGCCTTCAACACTGTAAATAGAGCATTTTCAATCACATGACTCGGACCTAACAACGGCCTTAGCAACAGAAGATGTTACAGTTTTTTGCCCTACAGAGGTTAACAGTTACAGAAAATGACTAGCCGTGGAATTCTTCTATTGGAGCATTTGCAATCACGTGATCCCATACCTAAAAGCAACAGATAAACAACGGCCTTAGCAACAGTTAAAAGCCCTACAGAAGGTACACAGTTAAAAGAAAATAACCGGTTGTGACGTCACCTGAAAATACTCTATATGCTTTGCCAGTTTGTCCAATAATGCCATCTGGATTTGCAATGATTTCCGTACTCGGCTAGCCTGTATAAGTATCTAGTAAGCCGTGCTTTTACGGTGGTATTCTGTGCAACCTAAACAGCGGTTAACCACCAATCAAAGATATAATTACCTACTCGTATTGGCTGAATTTTACACTGACAGTTAGTCCATTGGTCTTGCAAGATTTACGTACTGCCAGATTCCTTAAAATGGGAACTCTTCTTTATATGACAAACTTTTAGCAGCAAACCTCTGAAAAATCCAACCAAGGATAAAGCATGCCTTTCACGGAAGAAAAAAAAAGGTGAGAAAAGCTTATCAAACACAACACCACTACGGAGCAGTTTCATTTTCGACACGGGAAAGAAGGTAAGCGTTATGTAGCAAAGCAAAATAAAACCCTTCTTATAAAAAAAAACACCTCCCATCTAAGTACATGTCACAAGGGCAATTAATTCTTCAAGGAGGTTGGCGTCTCACCTCGGCTTTTTAAAAGGAAGGAGAGTCTCGTGTTACCTTTAATGGGTCGGATGAAACCTTTCGACCGAGGCGTGTAAGGGTTAAAGAAGGGAAATGAAAATTAATGTGGATTCACTCAATCCATGGATTAGAGAGTCCATGGGGGTCAAAGAGTTCAGATGCGCCTTATTACTTCAGTGCCTACTTATACTAACTATACCATACCGTTTTAAGTTCATGTTTAGAGTTTGTATAAGGTGAATGCGAATTTATATACAAATTACGTCACACAGTTATCAGAGTTTTATTTTTACACCTCCCTCCACCTTATGTCACAATCAAATAAACTTCTGAAAAGCTTAGTAAAATTTGTTTTTCGGAATACTATGGAGTTATTAAAACTCATTCAGTTAATCTCAACTTTATTTTGCTTTTATTGAGCAAAATGTTTGTTCATGTGTATAAGTTGTTCTAAAGATAGTCATATAAACTGTTTGCAAATATTCTTAAATCTAAAAAAAACAGTTCTATTTGTATGTTGCTAGGCATTTACATTGCATTTTTTCACTAAGAGAAGATTGGTTCATAAAGGCGAGAAAATAGTCAAAAATCCTTAAAACGGCTCTCAAATCTTCTTTGGAAATATTTAAATTTAAAATATATTTCATCAAATTTCTATCTAGAAAGAAGGGTGAAAATTTTAGCCAGATTCTCTATAAGGTCAAATTAACTATTTTTGCTTAATTTTTTTTGAAATTCGAATAGGGAATGGCAAAAAAATTAGGCTGATTATCCCTTTAGTATTTTCCCTTTCATATAATCTGGAAGTCTGCGATTGCCTATCCTTTTACTCCGTACAGAGATATTTAAAACCAGTTCATAAATGCTTATGTTTGTGACGCTTGGGGAACTGAAGCTTAAATATTGCTTAGAAAAACTACAGTTTGAATGTTTGTTATATCAATAATCTTTTTAATGAAAGATTTCCATCAATATTAATTTTTGAAATGAAAATAATTTTTTCATACAGTGCAACCTAACAAACATAAGAATTATGTAAAAATATGTGACACATAAAAAACATCACAAATCCTTTACTAAACAACTAACTATCAAACCAATGAATATTCTCTATGCTATTCTGCTTTATAAAATTTATACGAAGAATTTACGGATCTATGTATATTTCCACTCAAATTTATTCACCAAGATTTACGCAAACCAATTTTCTGTGTAATTTTACCATAATTTTACTTATGTTCACATGTCAATCATTTAGTTAGTTAGGAAAGTTACTATATGAAAGCGCATTTTAATCTTTAGGGAGTTTCTGTCTCAATAAACAAAATCAAACTATCTCAGCGTACAATGGTTTTGAGAAAATATACGATGTCAGAATATGTCAAGAACAAGCTCGCGTATCCCGAGGCTCTAACATTTTATGCAGTCTTTTTATAATATTTCAGAAATATTTTTGGTTTCCACAAGTGCCACCTTGCGGTCAATCATACTGTAGCTGCCGACGTCTGTAAAACCGAAGTTACATTCTGGGCAAAAGGCTATCTTGTAACCCCTTCCGACAGAAGACAAAAACCTTCACAAGGGCTGTTTCTTGCGTAAGAAGATCCGAGGTATTCGTCACAAAACATGAAGATCCTATGTTTAGGATATCTGTTGTTACGTAGAGAAATTCTAGTGAATATTTTTCCAACTCTTTCATGGTAAGAAATAATAATAAAGCATGACCTTGTTAATAGGACAAATAATGAACACATAAATAAGAGAATCACAATTCTACAGTTTTTTTAAGCTATTTTTACAACCATAAAAATTATAAAAAGATTATTTATTTGTTCTATCAGGACAGAAAGCTCTTTTTTTTAATACTGACTCGTACTTATTTCGAGAGAAGTTTTCTAGGAGATATCCAGGATATCATTCGAAGATACCACATTTTCAAATACTAATACGTATTTTACTATTATAAATTGAAAGATGACATTTTCCTACGCTATAGTCAAGTTTTCAAAACAAGCAAACTAAATTTTCATTTTATGAACGGAATTATTTGCCTTTAAAACTGTGAATCCTATAATATTACATATTGAGATTACCTTTCACCGCAAAGAGAGAGTAAATATTTTCATTACAATTCATAAATTGATTTTATATAATATTTTCCAATATAAGTACGTCTTTAGTCAGGAGCGAAATATTTTAAAACAGTGGATTCCAACCAGTGAGTATTTCTCCTAGAAACATGAATTCTTTAAACAATTCATCCTTAAATTTTTCAGAAGTATCGCAAATGAATAAAGAAAAGGCGAAAAAGAAAACACAAGCCCAAATAGTTTTTATAAAATTCTTTAAAAAATCCTATTGATCCAAAATTTAAATAAGTTTTGTTGAAGATTCAAAAGCAAAATAAACGCATAATGAATAAGACGCAGCACCTATTTCAGTTGGAAAGTGACTCTCATTGACATTTTCCCAACCCATCAACACACAGAAAAGGCAAACTGGTAACTTACAAGCACAATATGCTTTCTTTCATACATTTTCTTAAATTTGTGAAGATTGGTTTCTAAGGTAAAGCAAGTTTTAAAAAACTGTCAGGATTCCGTAGTAAGGTAGCAAGAGTTCTTTCTTGATGCCTGTAACCACCCGAAGTAACCCTTTTCTTTCTCATATAAGAACTACCCACTTATACAGAAACTTAATTATTCAACTACAGTGGAAGCTCTTATAGCGTAATTAATCCGTACCGAGTTTTTTGTCGCTATAAGAGCAAACTTCGAGTGATACACTCGAGTGTAGAATATCACTCGTTTAAACTCGCAATAAACTCGTTAAGCTAAACTATCAATTTTGATGCTTTTCGGGAAGGTGGACTCGATTCCCTCAATGATGTATTTTTAGTAGACTAATTTATAAAGTCTGGAGGAAATCTCAACCTGAAAACGATATAATTGGGATTTAAAACACAGTTCGAATCATCCAATTGATCTTTCCTCACTTTAAACAATTATTTCTTATTTTATGAAGTCTCGATACTTCCAATTTCATGTTATATTACCTTAATTTTTTGCTTTTATTTTAATTTATATAAAGTTTAAGATCAATATTTTTACAGAGTATAAATATTTGCTTTTTAAATTTTGATTTTGATATTAATTTATTGCATAGCTTAGCTTCCTTAGAAAGGTCTGATGCTTAACAAAATTTATTACATCAATTTCACCTGCATCTGCATGCAATTTGAAAAATTTATGTCTTAAATATAAGTCAAAAATTGGAAATGAAAAACGATAAATGAATACGCTAATAAATTTAAAGTCTAAAATCAACAAGGACATTAGGTAGCGAAAGGTTTCGTTTGGGATTGTAGCCGGTTAAAGCAAGCGAGAAGAAGATGCGATCGTTACTTGGTGCTGTTTGTCATACTCTGATATTTGTTTATTGGCTAATTCTGGTGTGGCGCACACAAACCGATCCAGAAAAGTATTCGATAAGCTGAATCGATTCGAAGATTAGTCTTTATAAGAGCACAAAAGTGCTCTTATAGAGACTAATTTTTGGGTCTTTATAAGAGAGTATTTTTATAAGAGCAGGTCGCTATAAGAGCTTCCACTGTACTACATTAGTAATTCCTAATGTGCTGCGAGTAAAAGCAAAACGTTTCATAATTGTACTACAATAAATAACTTCAAGGATAAAATAATCAATTTTATGGGGTGCAGCTAAAATAGTTTTTATCATCCTCTTGCTGAAAATACCTGCTCTACAGCAATTTAAAAATAGTCCAACTAAATGTTTCTTTACACAATAAATTGCAATTGAAGGGTTACACTTGTGCCAAATAGAAATGTCAGTAAATAAAAAAATGTTCTTTGTACTTAAAGAAAGTTTTTCCACAAAGGGAAGGACCAAGTGAACATAAAAAGAAGGTAAAGAGAGAAGCAAGGAATTTTTTTTTAATTCTTACTCTTTTATAGGATGTCACCCAAAAAAAAAAGTTCACCATTTCGAAGCATCGCTTTTAGCTTTTAGATTAGAAAAACAATTTCTTTTTATATTTATCCTCTGAGATGATATCTGTATGATTTACGAGCATAATTCGTGTGTGATAAATTCCATGCCTTACCGAAGCTAAGTAAGAAAAATGGGAAGCAGAAAAAACAGATGCTTCCTAAGACCATGGGCTAAATTTAGAAACAAAATCGATTCCTGTGCATCAGAATCGTCCGAAAACGCATTTTCGTAGAAATTAATAACAAGCTTGATTTTATTACATTTCGCCATTGTTGTGTTATTTTTGATGTCGCACCGCTGCAAACATTTCCGACGATCAATCAAGGACAATCCCATAAGACGGCACGTTAGGAATTCTAATATATCAAAGGAAAATATTTAATCATACGGATGGAAGTATGCAGAAGTTGTTCTTACTATCAATCTATCATCCGGAAATCTCCAGGGATAGCACTGTAGTTATAATCTAAGCTAACTTGAGCCCTAAATGATACCCTGCCATTACGATACGCCAGAGTAAAGTGAAGGAACATATCCACTTTGCGTGTGGTTGCCATTCCGGATTTACTAAAAAACGAATCCCAGGCAGACAAAAATGACGTCATTTTATTCGGTCAAGAACCGAAATACAAAAAAGGGCGTACAGGTATTACGTCACCTCAGGTATTTTAGTTTCGTTCTCGGAGAATTGGCGTGCCGCAACCAAACGCATAAGTGGAAACTCTCCCTAACAGTAACAATTCAGAACTCGTGCATAAATCCAAATCAAAATTTCATAGTGTTCAATTGTTGTTCTTTTATGAGTATTTTGAGTTTTATTGACAAAAAAAGTCATATGACCCTTCATAAAATGCAGTAACTAATAATTATCATTATAAAGCACTGGAATAATATCAAACAGACCGGTCTTGCACTTTTTGTGAAATACTATTTCAAAGTATAAACTGAATAACTTAAAGGCGGAAAATAAAAAAAATTATAATTAACAAAAAAAATTAACAAACCTGATCATTTTAATAAGAAAACCTACATGCGCCGTTATAGTTAATTTAGTTAAGTCTAAAGGAGAAACGTAAATTTGCTAAGAGAACACTCTTAATGACTTTTTTGCATTTTTTTACAACCCTCTGGTTATGCATACAGATAATTGCCGAAAGATTCTTATGATGATAAGATGTAGTTGTAGATATTTCAATTATTTACTGTCTAAATTTCACTTGCTATGTTAAGGAAATTTTTGCAATGAAATAAGCATTGGAGAAAACAATTTATTTGTATCATATCCTTTGTTTAAATTGATTTCGAAATTCAGTTTAAAATGTAGTAACATTTTCTGATAAGCCAGTCCCAAATTTATCCTTCTTGAAAACACTCAAGTATCGATTTCTGTTAAGACACTTGGTACATAAACTTAGTCTAGCCTCTTGTTCAGTATTTTTCTGTCTGCCCACTCCTGATGTATTTCTCATCTTCAACATCTTTTCGACTGTAAACAAGTATTTTCTGTTAGAAACAATGTACACTGAGACCCTCAATTACTTGTTGTTTTTATTTATGTGTTTATATATCATGCCGTTTTTAGTATGTACTAATTATCATGATACCTAATATTAATACATGTGTATGTTACGGGCAATGTGAAAAATCGGGCATTATTAATAATGCCTGGGCAATGTGATAAATTCTATGAAATTTAGTCGTTGCAAATCAGTTAAATCCTAAATAAAAGCTTAATTAACACCTGTTACCTTAAAGTTTTAAAACCCTCTGACCGCTATGGCCTCTAAATATCAAATATTTATTCATATTTCATTTCGGTATAAGGTAATAGAGCTTTTCCTACAAAGTTTGTGTTTTGTAAATAGCCGATTTCGCAACTATACGTTACAATTAAGTAAGTAATATTAACATAAAAAAAAACAAATGCATTATTTCGTTGCATTTTCAAAAAATTCGGCTAAATCCATATTATTTACTTCCATTCTCGCGAATAAAAGCATCTCGGAAATAAAAGCTCAAACATGGCTAACGGTTACCTAAGCCCTGACATTTTTATCCTTCCTCCCAGCAAGAAAAGACGTGATTTGCTATTTGCTTTGTGACCTCATGAATGTTTTGATTGGGGTCCGGCACACTAAGCCACCGGTTGGATCCATAAAATGATCCGTCGGTGCTAACAAGGATAACTGAGTAAACAAACACTAACTCCGCTCTATTGTGGTTCGTTATGCGGTGAATACGATTACTGCGGATGGCCATGAGGAGGAAATAAGCGAACCGCATCAAAAGTAACGATCTCCTGAACCTACTCTCGCTTTTGGTGTTACAATCCCAGCTTATGTGAATAACACTCATTGGTTAATTTAAGTATTATGCTCTATGTTTTATTAATGGTTATGGGCTTATTTCTAAAATAAATTTATTCAATTTAATGTTGTGAGCAATTTAATGTGTGATGATTATAATAAATATTTCTGTCTATTTGAATAGACGATAAAGGTCCCTTAGAGATGTAGGATTGTGCTGAAAGTTTGGTTCTACTGAAGTGTATTGATTAATCAAAAGTTAAAAGCATGCAAGTAATCAGATCTCTTCATTTCTTATTGAATTTGTATTTCCTGCATGATCTAAGGAGTTGTGCACTGTGCAGTCATGTCAACCAAGAGTTCCTTAAATGCGGTTATAGCAGTTTTTTTTCCAATAAAATATTTTCATTTCATTATAATTAAAATAACTTAATGTAATTATATTTGTTTGAACACGACAAGAAGAAAGAACTTTACCTCTAAGGAAGACATTTACGTATCTAAAAGAGTGTTTGAAAATTAATTTTGAAAATACTGTCTGAAACTTATTTGATACCTAAGTATGAACCCAAAAAAATACTATAGATATCTTTTTTTTTTAACAATTCACAAAAATTGGAAGTCTTCTGTGAACTCATGGACGAGCTGTGGCTCCTTTGGGATGTATTTGAAATTGTATTTTTCTTTTCTTTTAATTCTGTGTAAACTTTTGTGAAATGTTTTAAATTTTGTAAATTTTTGTTTTTGTTAATAAATTGATTGATTGATTGATATCTAGTACGAATTAATTTCTAAACGTACTCGACACCTAAGTATCGATACCTAAAAATTCTATTCGGCCAATAGAGCAATTATCTCAATTTATCTCAAAAATTTATTCTTCTGAAATTAATAATGCCCTCCTTTACGCCTCTCACGACGCAGCTCTTAAATCTAGAACTTAAAAAAAAATGTCCTTATTCATTTCTTCTGATGAGCCGTTTTGGTCTAATCGACATTCTCACTGCCCATTTCCTCTCCACAATTTAAAACCTTTATTCCAGACGCTTATGGGGTATTTGGTGGAGAAAATAAGGGAGCTCTCAACAGCGACGACCCATTTCTTCTGAGCCTTTTTGCCCGCTCGTGCTCGTTAGATTTTATTCATGAGTGCTCCTTTTGGGTGAAGTAAATAATAAATGATGACTGAAACGAATGATATTTATAGCCCCTTTTAGTCTTACATTTTTCAATAAAAGAGATCATAAGTTCCTTCCCGTTTATGTTTAAAAGCAGATGAAAGAGTTTAGAAGCCATTGCTTTTGCCTATTGCCGCTCAGAGCTCAACGAGTAATTTTTAAATAGTAGCATGCGTCTAAATTAAATAAATTATGTGGAAATATTGGAATTCTCAAGCATGAAGTACTAATTTTTGTTCATTAAACTAATGAATATTTGCTACCAATTTAAAAATCTTCACACAATCTTCTATGAAAATGCAAAAATATTATAAAACAAAAGGTTATTTAAAAAAAACTATGTAACGACTGAACTTCCACCTATTGGCATCAATCATCACTAATAATAACACGTTGTATGAGAAAGGATAGAAAATAAACATATATAAATGTTATTTATCGGATAATATTTTATTTTTTCAAACACACGGTTAACTTGTACTGAAATACTTGTAGCATTTAGCTAGGCCCATAAATTTATTTTATTGCATTATTTTTTACATTGTTTTTCCCGTTTCCTTTTTGTTTTTTTTGTGCTGTCATTATCAGCTTTTATCTATAATAACTAATATGTACTAAAGAAACCTGAAAGATTATAACAAAAAGTTACAATTATTTATCTTCATAAGCAGATGACATTTCTTACACATTCTTCCTAATTTCAAAAGATGCTTCCCACAATTAATTTTTTTTTGTTTCCTGACTTGCTTATCAGCGGAGTAATTAGTAGTAACCGTGTAAAGAAACACCTAGTTAATGCGAGTGCACAAAGCATTTGTTAAATAATGTCTCCCATGCATCTCATTACAACAAATAGACGAAATAATTCCCAGAACTTTCCAAAAGGTGCGCAATTTCTCATGAAAATAACATTCTTTACACGGAGAGAGAAAAACGCTCTTCTAGCAAGATGTAATTTGCTTAGCCAGAAAACATTTATTCTTCTTTATGCTCTCCCGAAAGCCAGGGAGAAAAGAAGTGCTATAAAGTGTTTCTTATTTAAGTCTTAAGACAAACGTCTTGCATTCCTTTCCAAGTGGGAATGGTTTTTGCTTTTTCTTTTTACTTTGCTTTCCAACGTGTAACCTTGCATTTCTTGAGTAAATTCTTTCACTCTTCAGTAAATTATCATCAAAACAAATAAGGAATTATTGTTTATTTGACATGCGGGACTAGGATAAGCTGTATGAATCTCTCCTATTTGGGAAATACCTTCTAAATTTACTTTTCTTTTTACGTTAAGAATAAATCAGCAAAAAGGTTTTTAAAGAGAACCAAAAGAGAGATAAATCATGATTTTTGTTTCAAAGAAATGTAGATTAATTTTATTTTAATATGAAAATTGTTAAACAACATCGTTTATGATGTCGGGGATTTTTTTTTGTGTGTGTTCTTGTAATAATAAAAAAAAATTTAAAAAATTAACAGGGTAATTTTTATTTAGCAGGTTACGTAAGTGAAGTGACCAATTTAGAATATTTTGCTTTTCAGTTAGCTACATTTTGAGCAAGTTAAACAACCTGCCTAAAATTGCAATATGGAAAATATTACTTGTAATTTTATTAGAAAAAATCTAAATATTAAACTAAAAGAGATTTATTTCTGTATGAAAAATATTTTAATTTTTTACAGAGAAAAGGATAAGTTTTGAATCCGTACGGTAAAAAGCGGATAGGTTGTAAGGGTGTTTAAAACGTCCGTTTCACGGCTTTTATTTGGAACCAATGCAATAGAAGTACGGTGTACCCTTAGGTAAGTCACCATGCTGTGAATCCATTGAGATGGCTTACAGTACCCCTAGCGGCAAAATAAGAAAGTTAAAAAATTCATTAAAAACTATAGGAGATGCAACAAAGATTTCAGTAAAACAAGTTGTTAGAAAATCATGAGAAATGCTCAGAAAAAATTTCATAAAAATGTCTAAAACATTCGAGGAGATATTAGCATGTGAAAATAGTACTTTTCCAAGCCTCAAAAGAGAAAAAGTTCGAAAATTTGCAAATTTTTCAGTGTTGTCATACAGTTTTGAGTTCTTTAGTTTAATAATGACCAATTTTAATAAAAAATCAAAGAAACTTGCAAATTTGCGAACTTTTTCTCTTTTGAGGCCTCAAAAAGTGCGGTTTGCGATCGGTAGAGGATACAAAACTTCCCGAGGATTTTCTTGTCGTAATATAGTAAAACTTACCTTAAGTTTATGTACAATCTTGCTATATATTTCACTTATTTTCAATGGTATTTTGAAATAATTTCAGAGCATTATAAGATACTTAGCAAAACATCAGCAATTATTTGCGATAGCTTTTAAATAAAATATCAACAGCGCAATGATTTTTAAAAATTCTAAGTTTTAAGGTTTCACAACTGAAGTATTTCAAACCAAAGAGCTTTGGCTAATTTAAGAAAGTATTTTTTCAAATGGTTTCTAATAAGAAAACGCACGTAAGTTCGGAATTGATGTTACTCTCAGAGGAATTCCTTCCCCAGAAAGAAAAGAAAGAAAGGAAGATTGTGAAATATAGACTCTGAAATCGTTTCCTGTGGCACTGCATTTGGGGGATGTCTCCCGAGCGAGCCCTCGACACGCTTAACGAGAAGCAGGAGTGAACAACTCGGCTCCAAACACAGAAGGCAGAGGTCCTTAGCTTTTGTTTCTTCGTAGGAATGGAATGAACTAAACACCTTCTTTTTCTAGGATATACAAATAAGAATTTATCCATGTGATGAGGGAGTTTCTGAATTCTGACTTCTGAACCTTTTGTTTTAAATATGATTTACTAATAAAAACAGTTGGGAATGTAAAGATTTTTTTTCCAGGGAATAACTATTTTGTCTTTAAAATATAAGTCCCCACTATTATAGAATTTTAATTAAATTTCTAGAACTTACTCATATTTTGTTCTTTTTTTTCAAATTTTGCTTAATTTTTTAAAAATATGTATTTTCTCCGATTCCTACGACAAAGTGCTCTTATGTTAAAACTTCAATGTTATAAGGAAGTGTAATTATATATTATCATTACTTACTTTAATATTACAAAATGAGATAAATAAAACTAAAATTATTGAATAAACAGCGTCTAGTAATAAAATGAAGTACCTAAATGCGTGTATTTTAAAAATTAGGCAAAGTAATGCACAGCAATGCATTGTTTTAATTACACGAATAAAAAACTTAAACAATAAAAATTTATTGCATAAACTAATTAACTATGTAAGAAACAAAATTATGTATTTGAATAAACTGAAAAATTAACAGTATTATCCAAATAAATTATCCACAGTGTAAAGATACATTTCACAACGTTTAAAAATGATGACTTTTATAATCAAATAAAAGCTAAGCATTTTGCAACATTTACCTTATTTGCATTTCATGTAGTTATCTTTAATTGATTAGGCATTAAATATAATACATATGTATATTAAGCAGCCACTGCCCAGACACGCACAAAACAAAACAAGCGATAATAGATTTTAAATTAGCTCCATTGTAGGACCGCTTGGAACTCAAAGCAAAAATTTTAATCACCGTATTTTGTATCCACGCATAAATTTTAATTTAACCTTTGGGATCACCAAACATACTGCCACTGCACAATAAAGAAACTTTATTCCTTTCAATTAAATTAAGTTCCCCCGAAAGTTGGTCTACCGCACGTTCCATGAAGATAAAAGGTGGAATAAAATTCATAGAGCGCTGCCCTGTTCATGCATTATTTATTGAGTACCCGATCTTCTAACCACCATTCGATAACTGTTCGCATTCTAGGACTTAATGAATGGAGTTTTGGAAGTAATTCAGTTACAGTGTGTAACTCGATTATTTGGGGCAATCAATTTGAGTTAGCAGGGAACAACTGGCGGATTGCTCTGGAATTTTCGGAGGGATTTTTCCGGAGTCAATGGGACAGATGAGACTCATGAAAATCAGTATGAATAGAATGGTGAACATAGAACAATCAATCGTTTGATAGGTCTGCCTAGTTTTGTGGTTCCCAACTGAAACAAAATGACATTGGATTCGGAAAGTGTAGTTTCCATTATATACTCAAAAATCGAATTCCTAAAAACATGTGGAATACTTAAATAAACTTATATCAGTTCAAACATATTATTTTGGTAAGTTTAGGTGTCTTAAAACCTGTTGAAAATATTTTAGTTGATACACGTTTTACACTTTTAAAAGAAAGTTCATTAAATAGAATTTTTAACGAGACTATCGCTAATTATGTCGATGATTGTTAAATTTCACATTGTTAATAATAAATTAAAGAAAAGTTAAGAACTGGAAGTATAAAAACAGTTCTAAAACTCAGTTACAAAATTAGGGGGGATTTAACCTTTTTAATAAATTAATGTCTTATTAATTTAATTGGTTTATGTTACATAATCAATTTCATCATTTGTAATTCTAAATTTATGAATCAAATCTGAAAAGAAAATGTTTCTAAATTGAAATTCACAAACAGAAGAATAAAAGCGAATTTAACCAATGCGTTTAATAATAACACAAATAGCAAAAGAAATATCTGATCATTTTTATAAAATTTTTTTGTGAACGAAACTTTAAACAAATTTTAATAATTGTATAATTAATTTTGGTTCATCTGTAGTAAAACAAAATTGTGTTCCTAATTTTTAAAACTGTATTTTTTAAGATGAAATAGTTTTTTAATTATACCTCTCATCAGGCTTTTTTGCTTATCTGGCATTCCCGTTTCCTATAGTACTTTATTTATATTTTTCTGGAGCACTGAGAGACAAAACGGATAGCTACAATCAAGTATTAATTGAATTTTCAAAAAATATCTAGGAAAGCATTAGTCATTTCAAGCTGAAACTCTTGGTGCGTGTAACAAAATAAATTACTTTTCGAGTTAAAACATTAAAATCCTAAGTTGTGTGCTTCAACCGTTTAGATTGCATGCTATACTTCATAATTGATAGTCGCTTGGTTATCCCCATGATTACTAACTTATTAAATTATCTTCCATCAGAAATTGCGCTTCAATGCGTTTTATGTAGACCTACTTTAAGAAGCAATCTTAAATCAATCCAGTCTTGAAGATCTAAGGTTTTAATTAAGGTCAAGAAGTAAAATTTTTAAATGTAAAGAAAAACACACTTTACTGATTTCTATACTAATTGGAACTATTTTTAATTCCTTCTATAGTTAAATTGAAATGAAAACAACGTAGCAGATAAAAGTGAATGGTTAAAAAAAATGATTTTTTTTATCTACTTATTTGATATGTAAAAATTGTGACGAATCGGTAACTTTTTTACGAGCGTTCAAGAGCTCTCCAATGAGCTTATATCTCTGATCATAAAACCATCCAAAAAAACTTCCAAGATTAAACGTTTAGAACTTTAGAAAGGTTCAGAATATATAATACGAAGGGTTTAAAAAACAGGCGTATTGATGATGAAAGAAAACTGAATTATGCTGAAAATATAGCTAAAGATGACAATTATTCATGATGACGTTTAAAATTAATTTAAAAATCTAAATTTGGGCATTGATTGTTTTGAAAAATGTAGACTCATGAATTGTAAAAACGAATAGGTAGTAGGTAAAAATAAATAAAGGAAGAAAACTTTTAATGGTAGAAAATTAATATTTTTATCTTCACATTAGTAGGATTTTTTATCTATTTCATTAAACATTAGCACAGAAATAAAATAAAATACCTATTAAAATCAAACCTATACTGGCCTTATAAAACCATTCATATTAAGACTATTATTGGCTTTTCGTTGAACCCCAAAAGTGTTATATTTGGCTTCTGTGTATTTAACAGGCTGTGGAAGCTGAGATTATCATAATTAAATGCGTCCTTCCCAGTTAACACCTTAATCGGGGGATTAAGTTGGGGAGAGCTTCGCTCAAATCTGGACTTAATAAGTCAAGTTGCTGCAAAATAATCAGTGTTTTTCTAAGAGTTTTTCCCTCAGTCACAATCGCGTTGGAGAATTCTTTAAAGCAGATTCGTTCATTTTTCATTTTCCTTGTCGGGATTTTAAGCTTTTCAGCATCCAAAAAAAGAAATAAGTTTGATTAATTGCTTTGGAGGATACTTGAAAGGATTTTGGAGTTAGTCTGACTATAAATTATTCAAACTTCCGTTTTACTGGTTCTATTCTACAACAATGAAAATTATAAATCAGGGCTGGATTTTAGAATTTACTGTAGTTAGTGAATCAGATATTTTTGCTTGAATTTTTTGAGATAATTTGTTCAGGGAACGTTTTCAAGAAAAAGCTCGAAAATTTAATATGCACTGGGAAAAATTTTATTCAATGTGCTAAAAATGAGTAGAACGATTAATAATGAAAGAAATATTTTCCACGTCATTTTAAAAAAATGTTTAAAAATACTGTTTGTTGCTTTGGGCATTATCTCAAAAAGTCTAACTAGTAAAAAACGTGTTTAAAAAATATTTAAAATCGAAATTGGTTATAGTATATAGTATAGTCGAATGTCCGTAGAATGCGTTTAGCCTGATACATATTTACAACATATTGAACAAAAAAAAGACTTTTATAGAAACTTGTTCAAAATAATTACTTTCCGCGCGCACACATTTTTCATCAACTTACCGGATCCCCTCAAAGAAAGGCTTTAACAGGCAAATTCATCCAGCTAACTCATATTTCACCAGACAAAGATCTGTATACTTTACCTGACAAACTCCCCAATACAGTGAAGCCTTCAAGGGTGTTAAAGGTATTTCTAATAACGCTGTTTCTTAGTATGCAATTGACGAAAACACATTTTAAAAGTGGCATTTCAATAACAGGCTGATAATTTCAAAGGAATTGTGCTCTCCTTTCAACACGATACCTTGTAAATCTCCTTGTTTTTCAATGTAACTCTTTAAGAATTTGGAGTCATTAAAAGCTAATAACAAATCTAATAACCAAAAAAATTGTTTTCAATATTGCATTTGCCCACATATTTCGTTTCATTGCTCCACTCAGCTTATTCTTCCATGAAACTCTTAGATATTTTTTAGTTTTTTGATCCCGAATGTCATTACTTGAAAGAGAAAAACACCTTTTACCAGGAATCCCCTCCTCCATCCCCCTCTTCCCCGAAAGGGGGTGTCGTTTGAAAACACCCTCCGGACAGAACAAGACAAAAGCTTCGAAAAGGGGAAAGAAATCGTTTGGAAACTCTGCAGCTTTTTGTGTATGGTGCGGTGGCCTCACTTCCTTTTGTGGAAGTTGGCTTTCATTGTGTCATTAGATGGGGTTTTGTTCTCTGTTTCATTCGCAAAGTGGAACAGAGTCTGGATCAGATCTGGAGGTATTAGTGGAAGGGCTCTGTGTACTCTGTCTTTCTTTATCTGACTAGCGAGACAGTAAACATCAGAGCGTGTCCTTTAAATGAAGGTAAAAAATTAAATTAAGCCCAAGGCTGGTTTAATCAGAGTGCGAAAAAAATCTGCCCCTTCACTTTATCGATTATTCTTTTTCAAGTTCGGAGTTTAGGTTTGGATTTTTTGTTGCGACTATAATTTTAGCTTACATATTTTAAGTATATAATAATATTTTATCTCTTAAGAATTTGTTACACAAATATATTTTTGTTGTATTAACGGCGGTAATCCGAACATCGATGTCTCTAAAATATACAAGTTTCCTTAGAATCATATTGGGTAACTAAAAAATTTTTATTATACTTTATATTTTGTAGAATTTGTACATGCGTTATGTACTTTGTGTATTATTTTTTATAAAAGTCATTTTCCCTTGTCGCTTTCCAATTGCCTGGTAATGTTCCAAAGAATTTTAAAATAGTTTATTAAAAGTCTGATTCACGAGTAGTAAAGTCAATATGAAGAACACATGATTTATCTTCATTAAATTCTTCAACTTTGATCATTTTAAAATGAGGGTTTTTTGTTGAAATAATATTTTTTTATAAGTCTTATATAGAAAATTACATTCCCTTCATTTCCAAAGTTTCAAAAATCAAGGTAAAGGACCCAGCGATGATCCTGTACCTTAATTTTGAAAACCTTGGAAACATTCAAGAAGTGTAAGTTTTTAAGCCGGTCTTGTTTAGGACAGCGTGATTATTACGGTTCAGTTATTATTGACAACATTTCAGAAAAGTGGCTGGAAAAGCACTTAAAAGAAAAATATCTGGAACTTACAAGAAATGTCACGGTATATCGCTTCTAAGTCTGGATAAGATTTTTCCTGGTTTCCTAACTTGTCAATGCTATGTCTGGCTTCTTACATCAATACCAGATGTTGAAAAGGTATTTATTTTTATCTTATAAAAAGCCACTTGGAGTTCAATTACATCCAACGTTCCAAAAACGAAGAGAGATGTAGCATTCCTTGTGACTTTTTACACTCGCAGTCTTTTATATTTTAAATGGTCGAAAAAAATTTATTTCGTTTCAAATTCTCTCTCCACTTAATACCTTCATATATTTACCTATACAAACTCTATTAAAATCCATAAAATTAAAAGTGACAAAAGCGTGTCTAATAAGTAAATGTTCGTTTGTTTTAAACAAAATGCATGCCTTATCCCAAGACAAAAAATTTGACATTAGTTAAAATAAACTACTACAGCAATGACGACCACATTTTGCCAAAACAATTTTAGGTGAAAAAATATGCATAACTACTATTATCTTTTTCTCTCTGATTAAAAAAAAAATATTTTGAATTATGAAGGAAATTTGCTTTATTTAGCTTTAAATTTCTATACAAAGCATTACATTATAATAATATCGTATTATTTTGACTAATTTGACTTTTTAAATATATTATTAACTCCTAAAATGTGGAAATACATGGGATTAATATGTAAAAAGACATAAATTTGTCAGAACCACCCTTGTTCAGTTGATTTTAGTTTCATTGTCCTTTTTCTGTACCAATTCAAACTCAAGCAGGCAGATTGGTGAAAATATTTGACAGAATGTTTTTCTTTGTCTGAAATGGAATTACATTTTACATAGTTCTTTTATTAATGAATAAAACACTTCATTTTTAAGCTTAGTAAATATTCGAAATTTGGATTGTAATACTTCTAATAGTATTAAAGTTTAAATGACACCCTGTTAACACTATCATTTGTTGTAGAAAGGAATTTCTAAGGTCGTTTCCATTGAACTTGAATGCATCTTAAAACTGAATAACCTGAATAATAAGTAACCTTCCGATGTAACCTTAGCGAGTTATTGTTGTATTTAATGAGTAGAATACATTTCCTTTAACCACCAAACAGACTTTGAATTGCAAACTGCGTTGAATACTTGAAATTGTTTTGGAGAAATGTGGAATGTTTTGCGCAATTCAATATCTTTTCGAGATATTTCGCGAGTTTATGAGAATTTTTAGTAGTTTAAAGTTTACAATAGGGCATATGTAAAATTATTTTCAACTACATAAAATATGTCTATATCTAATGGGGAAAAGGTTTATACCAGGTAGGAGTGCCTTAAAATGCATAAAAAGTTATTTGCAGAATTGAAATGAAATTGAATGAAAAACACAGTAGAACCTTGACGGTCCCTTGTGGGACTAAAAATGTACATTTTTGCATTTTGCAAACATTTTACATCTTCAAAAGTGCTCTTTTAAAACGTGAAAGGAAATTGTTGCATCGTAAAATTTGACGTCAATTGATCCTAGAGATTACATGGATAGTAAGTTGTTTGATGACAGTTTCTTGCTATGCAACTGTAACCTTATACGTAACATAAAAAATGAAAATATTTTTAAATTGATAATTGTTTTAGAAATTTCAAAATCCTCAAAAGAATCCTAGCACTTTGACACTAAAAAGGTGTTATACGAATCAGTAATTATAAAGTTTTTCTCTGGAAACCCTTTACCAAATACGTTTTTTAGAATAGAATGACTAATATTGAACTTTAACTTACCAGGATAACAATCAAAGCCTGGACTTTGGTTACCATGCCAACTGAGAGTGATTCAGCTTAAATCACATCATCTGCTTTCGAAACACGCTCAAAATTAATGTTCTAAAAATCACTCTGAATAGTAAGTACCTTTTTCTCACCACATACATTTGAACACACACACAATCGTTCTTGAATAGATGTATACCTCATTTACGCCCATACTAAAAGCTTTCAAAACTACTGTTATGCTTGAATATTAACATTCTGAATGTTGGGAGTAAGCTGTAGTTAAGGTTTTCTTTAAAGTTTATCACACTTTATAAATTGTACAACTGAAATTGTATAGAGTAAATTTTATGGAGGTAAGAATGTTTTACATACAAAAGCCAAAAATCAAGGCGAGTTTGTAAGATAATCAATTGCTTTTGTTTGCAATACATAACATTTACTTGAAAATGTTGTGTTAATACAAAGGTGGACCTTAAGATGGATAACAAACTTCAAATAGAAAATGAATTACATAGCTGAAAATATTATTGGTAACATGAAATCAGTTTAAAGATTTCCTGTTAAATCAAAAATGTGGCGATACAGTAACTACTTTTAGTTTTTAATTTTAAACAGAAAACAACTCAATTTTTTAAAGACGGAATTAGTTTTCCCAGTTTTATAACGAAATATAAAGCTACACATTAAATAGGTTTTAACTTAGAGTAGAGGGGTAGAGACATTGTGTCTAGTCACATTCTTTGTGAATGATAGAGCTGACTCCTCCTGTTCGGTAAGTTCAACCGAACCGTTACCTAATGTGATGAATTATGGGATCGAATCCCCAACAATCATGGCACCGCTGTGGCGGAAATCTGATTGAGCCAGTGATTTAGGTTCTTGGGTCCCATCTATTACGGCTTACGTAAAGACATTACAATTTTAGGATAGAGAGCAAAATAGAAAATCATTGAGTTACGCATCATAACTTTTTAAAGAGAATTTTTGCCTTGTAAAAATAATAAAATCTACTTGCAGTATGCAATCCATGTAAGAAAATTCTCCTTTAAAGTAATAAAGTAATTATTAGGATAAGTGTTTGTAAGATCTTAAAATTAAAACGTAATTCTTTGAACTTCAATGGAAATGTTTTGTAGAAATGTTTTTTCCCATTCATATATTTTCGGTTTTTCGAGGAATAGTGTTAGTAATCATAAAATGAGTTTTAAATTGAACTTAAATTTATTTTTATCATCATTCCATTAGTTAATTCAAAACCCCTACTAATAATTTTTTATGTATCTATGGTCAGTTAAGAGACTGGGGGGACTTTCTAGCATGAAACTGTTAAGAAATTGTTTTCCGAACTAGTACCTTTTTTATTATTTTATCTTCGCAAGTATGAAGGAAAAAATGAAGACAAGTGGTCAGGAAATTAAACAATTGTTAATAATTTTTTCACATTTGTTAAAAGTTTAATACTACTATTTGATACATCTTAAGAGGAGGTTTTGTTTTTATGTTAAACAAATATTTGATAAAAGTGGAATCGTGTGAATATTTAACTTATCTCAGAGAATTCAATAGTTACCTAACTAATTTCATTGTTCATCTTTCTATAAAGTCTTCTTTTCTTTTATTTATTTTCTACTTTAAACTTTTCGTGAAAAATTTCATAACATCATTAGTTGATTGAATTCTATTTTTCCATAAAAATGACCAACACTTTTAGTTTCCTACAGAAGGAATATGAAAATATTTTTTAGGAAACTTGAACGACACTCATCAGGGTTAAACCGCGCCTCTGGGAGTCGAGAGAGTTATTAACAAAAAAAATACACAATTGGTAACCCATTAAATTTTCCAAAAAGAAAACATTAAGCAAGAAACCATGAACATTGTTTCTTACCTTCCAAAACATGTCAATGCTCATTAAGTTTGATGTTGACTCATCTTAGAGATTACCTCTCATGTAATAGGATAATCTAAACTCTTTTAACAAATTCATCAAATGACAAACTTGTTTTGAAAGAAAATGGATGCCAAAGTTGTTAGAAATAACTTCTTAAAATGCACAAAAGTTAGGTGAACGTAATTATTTGCATAATTTTCCCCCAACTTTTTATTCCTACCATGTTTGTGTGCACATGATCTGATCATGATATCCTATTTTACCATGGTAGTTCATTGAGTAGATCATAGATAGATTTCAAAAGTCGTATATGAGTTATTCCATGTCAATTCAATCAAATTTTTTTTTTTAATTTTAACTAAAAATGTTCTTATTCTTAAAAAATAAGTGAAACCTATAAAATTATTTAAAACAAATTCAAAAATAATTATCGAATGTTTTTGTTTCTAATTTGTATATTAATCAACTAATTATATTAATTTGGTTATTATCTAAAGCAAATAGGGCGTTCTACTGAATAATAGATCTATCGACATATTTGGCCACTTTAACCTACAAAGTGGTATTTTAAAAAAACTCTTTTTATTTTAACTCCTGATTACATGGTTGTCCCATACTACAATTTTCAGATTTATACCTTATAATGATAGAAAATATATGCATAATTTTCAAAACATTTAAGGACATCAAATATTTCAAAAAACATGATGTTACAGAAATAGTCGCTTTTTTCAAAACGGCATCATGAGCAATATATTAAAATTAATTTTAAAACTACAGCCCCTTATTTCATAATATTGATATAATACAAAAATTACGACTTATGAAAATATAGTATTTTCAAAATAATCTAAGTTCTTTTTTAAACCATTTAAAAATTACAAATGCATTAATAAAATCCTTATCAAAATTAAATTAATTAAAAAGCTTAAATAACATAGTTGTTAGGCATTAAAAATCAAGGTCTAAATACTCTAACTAAATCATTTTTTTTTGTAGTATTATTTTGAATTTTGACTTTTTGTTATGTACTGAATTGATGCTGATAAAAAATAAAAGTACCTCCTATATGTTAAACAAATATTATAGCCTTATAAATAGCTTAGAAATAGCATTAATCCAACTATTGAGAATTTTAAGGCCCAATTCCCTGAATGTCTCTCAAAGTTAGATAAAAGCTTTTAAACTTAAAGTTCCATGGGGTTTCATTTCATCAAAGCAAAACACCTCGTTGAGGTCCTTGGGAATAGTTTTGATTTAAGTCAAATATCCATTAATAATTAATTTCAGTCAGTCAGTTCGCTATTGGAAATGTCTAGAATCAGACATTTATAGACGGCTCTAGGACGTTTCTGCAATTTTGATGCGTAACCAGATCGTTCAGATATACGAGATGGGACCCATTCAATATCTCAGTGGATAGGGAAATTTCAAATATCGTTAAGTATTCTAACTCATCAGTAAATAGGGCTGTCCTTGGTTGTCAAACTTAATTGGTTCATTAAAAGTTCATAAAAGATGAAATGTTCAGCAAAGTCTTGAAATAATTTCTTTAATGTAGATAGGTATTCATATAAATGGAATATTTAAAGTAGGTATAGTAGCGAAATTTATTTGTATAAATATTTTAAGGATATAAAAAAGAATGATAAATTTGGTTTCCTTTCATTGCAATAGGCAGCTCTTTTAATATTTTGTAGAAGCATTTCTTCTGTAATAATCTAATAAAAATGTTTATTTCTGAATATTAAAATATTTCTTTAAAAAGGCACCCATAAAATCAGTACCAACCTCTAATGGCATTAGTGGTAGAAATAATCCATGTTAATAACATATATATAATTTGGGACCCTGATCAACTGAGCATTTAGATTGGGACATTGATAGGCGTGCTCAATTATGGTTGTATATTACTAATCAAAGGTACAAAATAAAATTATGTCGAAACTCAAAATATTATGTAATATTTAGCTACATTCTTCTTAAAATTAGAAGTTCATAATTCTGTGTCTCGTAAAATAATTTCTTAAAAACTTATTTTCTACTTTTTTTTAAGTACGGTGTATATTTATAAAGCAGAAGGTTAACCACATGAATTAAAAATAAAACTCTACTCTACAAGCTCTCTATGTAATATAAAGATAACTTTACGAAATTACGGATCAAAAAATTGAGATTCTCCAAATGTTTCCCACACACACAACCAAAAAGCTTTGTTACTGAAATTGAAGTGACACTGAAAAAATATCCTCGGAGAAATACGAAAACCTCTTAAAGAATCCTTTTAAAAACAAACTTCCTCTCTCACCAGAGCAAGAAAAAGCTTCGATTAATTCTCTTCGATCTTTCGAAGGAAAAAGCTACGGAATCATGTTTCGGAACACCGAACGGAACAGAAATCAGATTGTTCCGAATCGAATTCAAAAATCGAAAACTGAAAATGAAAGCGAACAAAAACATCGGATTTTTCTTTGTTCTTTTTGGTCGGTGTCTTTATTTCTTTTTCTCTTTGCACTCTGGAACTCTTTTGCACTCTTTTATTCTCCTTTGGAGGTATAAAGGGAGGTATTTTGGATTCTAAGAATCAGATGGGTCGAAAGAAATGGTTTTTATATTCGTTTTCGTAATATGTCTGAGGTTTTTTGTTGCAAGTTTTGTGTTTTAGTTAAGTGGACAGCTAAGACCTGCATAATTTTGGAAGATGTACTTTTGTTCCAATAAAGTCAAACTAATCATTAAATTTTAATATTGTAACATAACAATTTATTGTTTAAACAAGTAGGAATTTTAAGCGAATGAGTACATCGATAACAACCATAATTATGTAAAAATATTAAATTCAACTTAATAAATAATAAAACATTGCCTCTTAAAATTTTTAGTAATTAAATTAATTAATTTAAAACTTTTGTCTTACGGAAATAGTAACAGACAATTCGGAATCACATAGAAAAGTTGAAATCAAAAACGCACTTTCAGGCACCAGAGTGCGGACAAAAATAACCATAAGATATGCTAGGTTGGTGAGCGATAGCAAGCTAGAGCTCCCTAGTTTTTAAAATAATAAATGCTCAAAAATGGCTAGTATATTTTTTATACCAGGTTTTTATACCACTGGTTTTTTTTTATACCAGGCCACTTACCTACAATAACCCCTTTTTCATTTATCCTGTCAATTTTTGTCTTCCCTTTAGGGCTTAAGTGGTAACTTCGTAACCCCTTTTTTCTTCCTAATTGTCTGTGAGCTGTTAACTGCTATATTAAGTTCATAGTATGACTATAGAATCTGAAGTTTTGATTTAAGATATCAGTGACACTTGTTCTATAGTATTTTCTGCTTTACGTTGAGTTACCAAATTATGTCATATAAAGAAAAGATAATTGAAAATAAAAATTCAAATCTAAAGAAGGGTGTTAATTATTACAATAAGAAGATAGAAAGATAGAACTGAAGTTTTTCTGAAAACACGCATGTCTTATGTTTTTCCAAACCGTGCTTGAATGTTAGGAAGAATTTGTGAATAATCATATTTAATACCAACATTATATTATGACCTAAGTATTCGCTTTTAAAGCTTACCTTTCTATTACCGTTGTTTGAAAATAGTTAAAAACCTTTCTAAAAACATAAAGTATCACAGAATTAAAAAAAACTACTGTTGTCTCTGGCACCAATTAGCGCATTAGAGTTAGATTGAAGTGCAGATTTCAACTCAAACTGAAATCCTTTTTTAAAAACCTTCTTTGCTGTAGCAACTAATTTGGTAGTTTTAAGAACTGCTCTAGGATGGTATGTTTTGAAAAGCCCTCGCTGAAATAGAATCCAAAGAAAAGCGCTTTTCAAAATTCAGTCTATTAGTTGACGAAATTGCAGTACATTTCTTTCGTTTAAATTTCATGAAGGGCACTTTTAGAATTGATGTTGCAACCCAAACGAAAATTGAATTATTCATGTTCTCATTTTCTTTCCCATGTTCTATTTAGGAGACGAAGAAAATCCAATTTTTTTTTCTTAGTTTACTCTCTTACCAAAACGCAAAACGCCATTCTTAGTAATTTAGGTAAAGATGGAACAATTCCTTTTTTGAACAGCATAGCATTACTAAAATATGAAAAATATTTATGAATTACATAAAATTTATCATAACAATTTATTCTCATAAAACTCAAATTCAAGTCTCATTTTAAACCAATAAATGGAGTTATGAACCTTTTGTGAATAAATTTAAACATTTTCCCACTAAGCGTCTGAAATGTTTTGATTATGACATAGATGATAGAGTTATATAAATTTTGAAAGGAAATAATTCTTACGACACCACTTTTTATTTTATATTATTGATTTCCTGCATAAATAAGATCGTATTCATTTAATAAATGTTTTATATGGCCTATACTTATATCTTGATCATAGCTTTTAGGAATCGAACAGCGCTGTATCAAAGCTTAATACTATTACATATTTCATTTTATAAAAATTTAATTGTTCGATTTATTCTCTAGCTAAGAAAATATTATACTTTATTAAACCCATCAAGTTTTTTGAGGATTTAAATTCCTATCATTGCTAAAAGTGTGTAGGAACTCTGAGATTTGTGCTCAGTGTTAACTGTAACTGATTGTAAAATAAATTTACTAAGAAGAAAATCATATTTTAGACTCTTTAGTTCTAACACTATATTTAACCAGAAATTATTGAACTTTAAGTAATATGGCTTAAATTAATTATTCTAAAATAGTTTTAATCAACCTTTCGAAAGGAATAGAAAAATTATTCAATTGTTCTTTTTTTCATTGAAAACAAATTCTGCACATTTTTTTTTCTCTTAAGTTTTACACTTTAGAAATACAGACCTATTTTAATATAAATCCTTACATTACATGAAGTCAGAAAAAGCTTTGGAATAGCAAAAGTTTTTAAATATAAGAACACCAAATAAAACTTTAGCCTAGAATTCTATTTTTCTCTACATGTCTCTGATTATACCAAGTACATAAAAACTGCCAAAACAGCATTGAATATTAAGAGAAAAGTTTGGTCCTTGCAACCTATTGCAATATTCACTCGATAACTTAGGAAATTTTCAAAAGAATATACTACACTGAAGGTACTTACGCTTCAACAGACTTCTTTCGTATTCATGTTTTCCCCACATTTTATAAAAAGACTAACTCGATAAGGGTTTCCCTAAAGAATAATTCCCGAGGAAAAAGGGGAACGTGGTGCATTTTTTGGCCAAAATCTTATCAACCTCATATTGGATAAGAATTTCGGGTTAACAGTAATATTGTGTTATTTACATGTACAACAGTTTGGAGCTAATAACTTGGTCTCAGACATTATAATTTATGGGGTGTTACTTATGTTTTGTTTATTACTAAATTTTTACACGCCATTAGGATGAATGTTTAAAAATGTAGTCATTTTTTATGCGAATGGTTTAAAAATTGACGTCCTTCCAACTTTACGTTTATTTTTGAGGGAAAGATCAGATCTTCTGTGCATGAGTAAGTTATATTTATTCCTTTATAGTGTCTTTTTAGTAGGAGTAGGTTAGGAGGTTTAGGAGGTTAGGTAGGAGTAGGTTTTTAGTTGGAGTTTGAAAGTTTAATTAACATCAAGAGTTACACCTAAATATTTTGCAGTAGGTATAGAACCCAGTGAGGGAATCATTAAGAAATACAAGTGATTATAGAATACGAAACAATGTTTTTTTATACGAGTTTTAAAAAAACGTACAATTGTTTCGTGAATCTTTGGATCCTTTCATTAAAGTAAAGGTCAAAGAATTTTAAAGAACATTTAATATGTACTTATATACGAAGAGCAACTGTAAGGAAAATTGAGGAAAAGATGCAACAGTAAATATGAATTGAAATAGGGAAAACATTAAAACAGAGCAAAGTTATACTCTCTCATCAAAAGTTAACAAAAACAAATTACAAGTAATGAATTTTTCTATTAAGAAAAGTTTTTGGTGAACGGTTTCTAGTTAAACTTAATTTCTGTTATCAGATTAAAAATTATTAATTTCACACAAAATGTGAAATTTTAGTTTGAAATAAGTAAGTTTTTAGAATACTTAGTCTTTGAATGATATTTAATTGAGAAAGTACTATCTACATTTTTAAAACGTGAGGGAAAAAAATAGTTTCATCATGAAATATCGCGTCAATTGGTCGTTGGGATTGGGTGTATAATTAGTTGTTTGACAGTACTTGCTTCGTAACTGCGATTTTAAGAGTAGAAATATTTTAAAATTGAGAGTTTCTTTTAATCCAACAGCTTACAGCAAATCCTCGAAAGAATCCGAACATTTTGATACTAGAAATATGTCATTCGGTTCAGTAATTAAAAAGTTTTTATCTAGAAACCGTTCATAAAAAACTTTTTTTTTAGAATAGAGAGATTATAAAACCATTGTTAATTTGCATTGTGTGCATTAACGTTTTTTACGAAGTCCCTTATCCCCACGACTTTTCACGTTTAACTCCCATTTTAAATCTCTTTTTTTTTTCTCAAATTATCAATCTGGAATATTACATATAATTTACATGATACATAATTCGTAATTTCATATAAGAATTTCAACTGAAATTAACAAACTTTGCCAATTTGCAGGGGTTATTGAAGAATTTTTCAAGGATCCACAAACCTAACTTGGTTTTAATTTTTAAAAATAAGTTTCAAAATCACATTTCCCAATTATACTTCATAATACACGAATGAGACATCTCATTAATTTGTCCCATAATTTTCATTCCAAATACGGGATTACATGTCATTCTGCAAACTTTCTGATTGGCCCTTAAGAGTGGATATCAAAATCTTACGAAGTAGAAATGGGAAATATGCGCGTACAGAGGAATAGTTAATAAACAAAAGAGACTACAGTACCTGCGTGACTCCGCTGCTTTTCCCTGTAGAGGGGGTTATGACCCTCTCGCAGTAGGACCCCTCGAGGAAGATGGCCCCCTGGGGTCTGGTGGAAGCTTCTTGTTCGTAGTAGAACAACAAGTTCTGGTACAGCACGAACCATCTCAGCTGCCACTTGTTGGCGTCCGAAGAGCGCTTGAACAGGTACCCGCGCTTGCAGGAGTCGTGCAAGGCCTTCTCTGCCAAGTGCAGCAGCTGAAGCTCGTTGAAACGCATCCTGGGGGGGACCTTCCTAGTGGGCGGTGGAGGTTGCGGGCATGGCGGAGGAACAGTGGCCTTGTGTGAGTGTAACTTTTGGGTAGTTCGTATCGGGTGTCCTAGTTGGTGTGCGTGTGTCTCTCTCCTTTGGGGATGTGAAGTGCTTAGTTGTCTTTGTTAGTGATCAGTCTCTCCTTGTGGAATGTACGGAGAAGTGAAAACCGGGAGTGGTGCGAGGAAGACATGTCCAAGCTTGGAAGGAATTGGGACCTGATAGACGGGATAGATGGGAGCGATTCGAATTTCTGCGGTGGTTTCTTTTGTTTGATAATCTCTTTTCTCCGGTTATTGATTTCTGGAATTCTTTCTCCCGTGGAGAACAATTGGATGCTGATTTCGCTTAATGCCGTTAAAAGGACTATTTTCAGAGTGTCGTTAGGTGTTTCTGCCTTTGCTTTAGTTCTATTTTGTTTTCGAAAGTATCTTCCTCGGAACCGATAATTGATTGCTCTGATGGATTGTTCCTTTGGAGGTTTTTTTCACAAGTTTAAAACGTCGATAGAATATTCCAAATGCAGGATATTATCGCTTTCCGTTTGCCAGTTATGGAAGATTTGCCTTCTCATTTCGAGTCCTTTGATTGTCTTGCATTAATTCTTGTGTTCGATATTAAACATTTTCTGAATTCTGGGAATTCCGATTGTTTCGTTCGCATGAGACGACTACTATTTTATTTACAGTAAGAGAAGAATCAAGTTATTTTGAGATTTCTGCTCTTACAAGTCTATCTGATTGCGCGATAGAATTCATTGCAAGGATAACTTCTCTCCAAAGGTAAAAGGCAATTGGCACCTGAAGTTAGATTGATAGATTAAGTTCTTTGCACTTAATTTCTGCTTGAGAGTTCGTAGACAAGGAAAATATTTCCATGCAAGATCCTTGAGAAGAAATATAAGTTTTTGTGCTGGATTTTAATAGTTTATTTTATCTCTGTAGTTAGCTTGATTGGAGAGAAACCTTAAGAGTAAACTGTGAGAGATTGCAAAGAGTAACAACCGGCTTACTGAAAAGTTTTCACTACTACAAAGTCGAAGTAGTAGACTTCGCTCTTTACAAAAGAGATAAAAAACGATCCAAAATTTCGTTTTGTGTATAGAGATCAGAAATCGGTGATGCTTGAAAAAGATCGGAAATCAGAGTCAAATCTATCTTGAAAGTTCAAGCTTCTCGAAAAATTTCAAATGCGACTTCTAGAGTGCTATGACTAAAGTTTTATACAAAAAAAGTAAAGAAAGATTGCTGCGAGTTGAAAATACTGTGAATATTGAGCTCAAGAAATTCTTGAATTATATCAAAGATTGTTTTCTTAGTCCTTCTCCACATCTAACTTCTAATTCAGACCCGATAGTTTAAAATTACTATTTTTAAAGTTCAATTTGCTTTTATGAGAAGACAGCACTTGAGTATCATGTTTTTTACAAGATCTCTCCGTATTTACTCTTGATCTTGAAGTAATAGTTCGCTGAATTTCAGTAAATAGCAAAGAAGAGGGAAGATCATATAAGACTTTAAAATATCGATGAACAGCTATAGTTAGAATTGTATAAAGATCCAAGAAAAGCCTGGAATCTAAATGAAATTCGACATTGAAAACGCGCACATACAGGTGGGAAAAATTTCCAAAGGTATCACTTCAGGAATTTCTCATCACCCAATGAAACGTAACTACTAGTTTGCTAACAGTAAGAATGTAAAAGATGAAGAAAAAATGCTCTAATTTTTTTTTTATTCTTTGAATGAAAGGCAGAAACTTTAATAGCGGCAAAAGCAGTCCTACGCAAAAAATATAATAATCCTAACTTGTGAATGAAGCGATACGAAAAGCACGAAAATTCCGAGATCGATTTAGTCCAAACTCCTCAAAGTCACAAAAATCCTTTCCTACATTCCACAGATATCCGCATACATAAGTTTCTTCTTTTGAATAAGTAACTGAAGAGTGTCTTTTCCAGAAACTCTAAAAAGAACAGAAAGAGTTTTCCGGAATATTCCACAGGTAAAGACTTTTTTTTTCAAAAAAAAGAAATGAATGGGATCTGAAGTGGTCGAATGTTAAAATATATCGGGGGTGTAATTCAACACGGCCTCAACAGAAGAAAACTTTCGAATGTGGATTAACGAAATCGGGGAACGCGATTACGGATCCACCGGAACATTCCACAGGTTTCTTCGAGAAGTATTCCAGCGGGGCACGGAGCGGGGAGGACAAATAAGCGGAGGCCAGTCTATTGCTCTAACACCAAGCACACACACAAAATACCGATACACACATACAGGTCTCTCTTCACATAGTTATTTTTAAATGCAGAGGAGAGATTAAATGACGAGAGACGCGAGCGACGAACTACCTGTAGAGGCTACAAAGCTAACTACTGACTGCCCCGGCGAAAGGAGGCCGTGGGCCTGGGAAACGGGCAGGCTCGGGTTTGGCGGGGAAGCCCTACTTTGGCAAACGCCAAGCGGCCGGTTTCGGCTCCCGATATTCAAACTATTCGAGCTCTCTACATGCGAATTTTCAACTGGAAATGTATGCGGTAGGTTGGGGTAAAATGGTTATAGCGGGGTAAAATGGATATAGGGATTTAAAGGTTTATATTTATAAATTTTAGTGTTTTTTGGCATCATGGGCGCTCATATGTTTGAATTCAGGAGGGAGCCCAAGAAAAATTTTTGCAAGTTAGCCAGTCAAGCCCGTAACTAGACTTACGTTTCTTTTCTTAAGGGAGTTGGTTCATAATTATTTTAAAGGGTTTCAAGCGAAAAGGGGGTGTCCAGAAAAAGTTTTGAAATTTTATTCTTAAAAGTAGTGTTTTAATTCATTTGGGTGATTTCTAAAATAGGATCGCTCCTGCCACAAAATTTCAAGTAAAAAACTAACACATAAATAGTTTTCAACTTTGTTAGAAACTATTTATATTTTGCTTTTGAATTAGCTTACAATCATAATAAAAAGATCAATACAGTTCAAAATTTAAAATAAGAAAATCGTTTAATAAAAACCAATTTATTATAGTCAAAGGAAGATTTTAAGTAACTTTTCCGGTGCAAGGGGGGGGGCAGGTCCCCCTTTGCCCTTAGGTATGGGTGCCCATGTTTGGCATGCTGATTTTTATTGCGGGTCAAAAAAAATCAGCATGCCAAAAAACATCAAATTTTAAATATGAACTGTTAAAATCCCTGTAACAAAATTTTACCCCATCCCATCCTATTCCTGAAGTTCATCTAATTTCATAGTACCTATACCTTTCTTGAGCATTAAAATTCTGACGATCATTTGGTGCAAAACTGTTGCATTAACTAAATTAATAACAACCTATCGATATAATTTTAATTACACATGTAATTTAATAATTTATTAATAAATAAATTATCCACATTTCAAGCCCAAATATAGCTGAAAAAAAATATAATATTCAAGTTTTGAAAAAGATTTTTTCATATGTTATTTCACATCGTCTCGCTTTAATCAATTCTCGCTGAGTGAAATAAAATACCCTATCTGAAAAGAAATATGAACATTCCACTTGAAATTATAAAAATTTGATTATTAACCAGTCAAAACAAAAGTTTTGAGTAGCACCACTCTGTGACCCGACCCCTTAAATTAATCTAACTGGTCAAATTGGCATAGTAGGGGAGGAACTAAACGTATTTTCTCTTCTTTGGCTGTAATTACTTAGTAATTTTCTTATTAATACTGGTGGTGATAAGCAAAAAAGCAACTTACATACGTTAAAAATTTCCATATTTAAAAAAAAATTGAAACCACTTTACTTAAAAAAAAATTATTTCATTTAGTTTAATCACTAGGGATCTACCCCCCCCCTGCTCGTTATCACTCACCAACCCCTCGTAAACTGCTTACGAGCTTACGCAGGACCTTTCGGGTCGCTTTGCAATTCTCACAAAACCCAGCTCCATTGCACTTACTCACTTTTTAAACCTTTCGTAAAAAATGTTCCTAATTAAAGAAATTTCCTTCATCTTTGGCCCTGACGATTTTGAATTTTAAACCAGACAAACTTTCCAAAGTGACTTATAGTTTGTTTAACTGGGTTTAAAGATCAGATAATTTTGATCAACATTCACTCCTGGTTTGTCAAAAGTCTGGCATTGAGCTTAATTAATTGTCAGCGCAAATGCAATCTGACTGATGCAATATCAAGCATAATTTTAAGTAAGAGATAAACTTAGACTAAACCGCTAAAACCTTAGCAGAAGAAACATCATAGAATTTTAGAAATACGTCACAAGTCATTTCCATAAATAACCTAAACTATAAAGACTCTCTTAAACTATTAATTAACTTTTTATATTAATGACTCTCTTAAAGTGCTTATTAACTCATCCTCATTAATAATGTAATCAAAATGTTTTCCTTAAAACTATAAACACACTGAAAAAATGTACACCTATGAATCTTTTAAATGAATATTGTACCTATTAACTCGTACAGCTAGTGTTTCATCATTCATGTTTTTGTTTCAACCTAGACATTGTAAATAATACTTTTTAGTCATTAAAAATAAAATTAGAGACAAAATCTTCATGACACTCAATGTTTACAAACAATTAATTTCGGCTATCAGTCTTAAAATTTTAAACTTCAGAAAAAAAAGTGTGGGTAATTCTAGTATGAAATAGCATATTTGTAAGTTTCTATAATACTTTTATCAGTCTTTGAAAGATATTTAATTTGGAAGGTACTGTAAAGTACATGTTTAAAACGTGAAAAAAAATTGTTTCATTACAAGATATGGCGGCCAATCGGTTGTTGTGATTTGATGGATAATAAGTTGTTTGACAGTTGCTTGCTATGTAACTGCAACCTTATCCGAAATATAATAAAAGGGAAACATTTTAAAATAGAATAGAAATTTCAATAGCTTATTCGGAATCCTCAAAAGAATCCGAACGATTTGATACCAAAAAATATGTTATACGGATAAGTAATTAAAAAGCTTTTCTCTGGAAACCGTTCACGAAACATTTTGTTTTTAGAATAGATAGAGAGATTATAGACAAACACATTTAGAGCCGTACACATTGTGAATATTTGCACCTTAAATAACTTTTAAAAAATCTTAAAAAATACTTGTTTAAAAGATAGGCTCGATACGACGAACTGAAGGTATTAGTATATGTTAAAAATTCTTGCAGGGCTTTCCTTCTTTTTCATAATACAACTTTAGTCAAGGGTATCTTTAAGTTTAAACTGAAGTATTTGTGATATTTTTCAAGAAAATTTGAAACTGAAAAATTAACTAATTTGGACTTTTTACAGGGTGATCCGCAAAATCATATTCAATTCTGTTAGTAAAATTCAATATTAAAAATGGGTTATGTTCATAATAAAATCACACAAAAAGTTTCATGAAAATATCTGCAACATCCGAGGAGATAATGGAAATTGAAGCGTGGAGTTTTCCAAGCCTTGAAAATTAAGCCGTCCACAAATTTAAACAGGTGTTCTCCGGAGTTATAATTTCGAGGGTTCTTGATTTTGAATTTATACAAAAGATTTCCTAAATTTGGGGGGACCATCCTTTTTCTAAGACTCAGAAAATTGCAGATTTCCTTCTTAAGTTCTATTATTTCAAATTTTGCAGATGGTTTAGTAAACCTTTTTCTGTGTTTTTATTATGAAATAGAACATATATTTCTTATTAAATATTTTTTTGTCTGTTTTAATTTTGTGATAAATTTTTAACTCACTTATTTCAGCGATGTGAGCCGTTATTTTAGTGTAAATTCACATAAATTTGCAAGACGTTTTTTAATTTAAAGACCTGAGTACCTGAAAGTTGTATGCAGTAGATGAAGATTACGATAAAAAATTGCAGAAGCCAGAAGGTTTGACTTAAAATAAATTCACAGTACGCAAGTTTCAAAGAAGGTGATGTTGACATAATTGGTTACGCAAGAACTGGACTGTTGAAAACACAAATAGCTCAAGGAGAAACGGGGAAATCATTTTACAAAGCAGAACTCTTCGTAAAGTTAAAATTATAATAGTTTTATCGTTATTTCTTTAATAAAACTGAACCACTGAAATAACTGAAATAACTTTCACAATAACACTTCATAATAACGGGACTATCGTTTTATTAAAAATCCAGTTCATTAAAGTGTTTTTTCTTGTTATATACTTGACTGTAGTTAGACCCCTAATTTAGAATTAGATGAGAACTCTGATGGGGAGATCTTTCGTAATTCAAAAGGATTCATCTTTAAAGTAAATAATTTACTTACGAGATGTTTCGATATGGTTCTGAGAAAGTATATGGAGCTTATTTTTGCAGATAGCATATAATGTAATAAAAAACATTTAATAGCTATTAATCTGCTAATTAATATCTTTTAAGCCTAATAAAGATGATAAGTAAAATTACCTTGTATACCTATAGAAAAAAACTAAAATGAAAAAATGAATCTGATCTGATGATGAATCTGCAAAGTGATTAATCGGGCATTATTAATAATGCCCGAAATGGAGGCAGGCAAAGTGATAAATTTCATTCATAAATTCCGCTGAATTTATCACATTGCCCGGGCATTATTAATAATACCCGGATTTATCACATTGCCCGTAACATATACATTACAACTGATAGAGTGGCAGTCAGAATATTCCCCCACTAGAATTTACCTTGGCTGGATTTGAATTATTATAGTTCACGGGAGGCCAAGAGCGAATTTTTTCCTCTTTGTTTCTTATTACTCTTGTTTTTTAATTTTCTTTGTTTTGTTTATTTAATTCTACTTTACTTTTTACTTATTTCTAACGGGAATTTACGCGAAGAATTAAATATCAATCTTTACTTTTGATTATATGTAGGAGTTCAGAGCTTGGTAGCGTTTCTTTTTCTTTTCAGATACTTTAGATATTTTCTTACTGCTTACTGCCTGGTAATACTGCCAGGGCCATCGGCCACAAAAATTAATATAAGCCTCGTAGGCCCTTCCCCTCATGGGCTATTAATATTCCAATGAGTTTAGTTTATTTTATACAATTTCTTAATTTCTGCATGCTCTTAAATCTGTCCACCAAAAATATCAACTAAATCCAGCAATCATTCCTCAAATAAGGCAGTTCTAAAGTCATACAATTCTAAAGTATTATCCAGATTTACACTAGCTTCATTTAGATTTTTATTATCAATCAATCTTTATTATTATATACAATTACATACAAAACAAAATAAAACTATTTATGATTCGCCAAGGGGTAAAATCCGTTTAGGTGAACAAAAATTTACAGTTATAAATACTAATATAATTAAGTAGGTACAGAAAAAAAATTACAATGAAACATATTTATAGATAAAAAAAACAATATGAAGTGAAAAAAATTTCGAATATTATAATAATAATGCTATAATAAAAAGAAGAAGAAAGGGCATAGCAAGGTATCGAGTTTAGGCTTCTGTGTTTAATTGAAAAACGAATCTAAATTTTCCGTGTCAGTAATAAATTTAAATTGATAACATTTAAATATCTGAGAAGCTAGAATAGTCTGAAACTCAATAGGTAAATTGATAAATAATTTTGGAGTGAGATAGAAAAAAATGTTTTCGAAAAAAAAAAATAAACGAGGAATGTTGTATAGTATTGTGGGTCTTCTTTTAGAGATATTAATTTTTTAAATCACAAATATCTTTTTTCTTTATAATGGATTTGAATTTCTCGAACATAAGAAAGGTGAGTGTAATCAGGTGAGTGTAATCACCTTACATAATCCACAACATACAAAAGTAATTGTAGTTTTCACCTAAAAAAGTAAAAATAAAAAGTTCTCTCTTGTTCTCTGATTTCCCTTCTTTTCTTGTTTTTTTTTCTTCCTTTTTCTTTTTCTTTTCTTCTCCTCTTTTATTTTTTTATCCCTATCCGACTTTTCTCAAGAGAAAATGGGAGGAAAGAAAAATGAATAACTGAAAAAAGATAAAGAAAGAAACCTAAAGTGCAAAATAGAAAGAGGAAAAGACCATATGATAGAAAGGGACAAAACAACATGATAGAAAGGGAGAAAATGAAATATAGAAAATAAATCAGATAATTAGAAAGTTAAAAGAAAGTATAAAAGAAAGAGAGCTAAAAGAAGGGAAAGGAATTTAAAAGAAAGGTATAGAAAAAATGAGATAAGAGAAGTACCCCTAAAGTGCCACAATCATCCCTATGTTAAAATAACCAAGATTAGTGTGTTTACAGTTATTTTTCTCCCTTGTCAACTACCGGTGTGAAAGGAGTGTCATATACTAGTTTTCTTTGCTTTCTTTGGGTATTAATTGTGATCTACTAAATCAATTCCATTTTTTTTGTTCAGAAAAAGAGCAGCAATAAATTTTTACAGTCAAATTAATAAATGTCACATTATAATGGAAGAGTATTTTCCTAGCATTTACTCTTCATAAATTTTTTACGAAGGATACTCAGCAGGTATGCGAACAAATAGGCAAAAACATTCTTGGAGGTTTCAACTCATGGTGACTTTACCATAGGATAAAAATATAATTTTAAGAATTACAAATCCAAGCTATCGATATCAACTGAAAAAATCAAATGAATTTCTCATTTGAAATTAGTAAAACTATTGATATAAATTAAATTGATAAAATTAACACGCGTAATACCTACAACTAAGAATCAAAGTTAAAGGGAGAAACTTTCACAAAAACACATTTAGAATCATTTGATATTGTATTGTAAAGCCTTTCCTCTAAATTACAAATATATTTACTGCGGTTTAGTAGGTATAGTATAATAATCAAAATGTATTTACCGAATGGGTAATATTTCAAATATTCTAAAATTATAAGGATTGGGTTGATGATGATTTAAGGTTCAAAGCAATTTTTAAATTAGAATTAATAGTTGTAGATTTTATGTAAAAGGCCAATAAAACTTCAAAGATGTCAATTGAATTTGATAAAAATAGTACCATAGAATATCTCCTTTTTTTCTTTTGTGGTTTCATCCTCTCTTTATTGATAAAACTCTTCCTGAATATATGCTGATATCCAGCTGGCTTTTGGTTGAGAAACCAATTCAACTATATTCAGCTTTATCCGTGATATTCATTCAAATTTTCCCCTCGACACCTTGTTGCATTGAAAGCGTGTACTTCTTGTCTATTTTTGGATGATTCTTGAAAACGATCGATTTTCTTCGCTGCGCCTTGAACATACCTGGTGAATAGGTGGACCAACAGCACATTTTGCCGCGGGGCACGATGAGAAACCAAAGATCAGTCATTAACTGTTTAAATACAGTGCAACTCGTATAATTTCGAAGGTTGAAGGAGTTGCTCGAATTTTCCAAAACAAATAAAAATTTATGAAGAACTTTCCAAAATTTTTAAGCAAAAGGGAATTTGTGCGTCTTAATTCTCTTCATTTATCTTTAATGCAGCGTTAAATGTCTTTATTCAGGGCGTGGGTAGAATAAGGCTTTCAGGCATAAATCTTAGACTTCAAAAAGAGTCTAACGGCATGATATGGGAAGCCCATTGTGATCACCAAAACGGAAAATAGCCCGTCCAGGAATGCAGTGATCGAATCTTTCCCGAGCTGCCTGGAACTAAATGACTATCCAAAATATTTGCAGTCATCTGGTTACCTCGGTAAAAGGTAGTCTTGAGGTTGACAAACACGCGTTTGAAAATTTACCATAAGGGAGATAAAATTTCTGCGCTTTACGAGAAGGAAAGAAAAACGATATCAACAAAACAGCTAAACCTGTAAAATATTGTAGATTCTCCAAAGGGCCTAGATTCAATACTTTAATTATGGTGAGTTTCTTTTGTATCTAAATGTCCTTATTTTAATTGACTAAGCCTTGAATTCTTGCATTCCAATGGCTCTTTCGGTTGGATAATGATATTTACCATCAATCGATGCTAAAAGAAACCTCTGAAAGTAATCACCTCCATTGATAACATTTTTTCATAGCACCGCCCTTTCTATTATTACGCCTCTTTTTTATACTACAAGTAATCACAACAATGGGGAGTCCGGAGCGTCTATATATAGACTACCCAAGGTTTTTTTCCTTCGTTTTTCAAACTTAACTTTTCATTAATTTAAGAGTTCTTTATATTTTCTTTTTCTTAATTTTCTCCCTTTTAAATCTAAAAATTTATGAATTTAAAATTTTAAAATTAGTTAAAAAATTTATCAGTTTAAAAGTAAAAAGCTATCTTAAAATTGTTTTACAAATAAAACTGCCAGGTGATCAGCTATTTGGGGTACCTTCAACGCTTTGCGCTCCAGAACCCGTCCGTAGCATCTGAGTATTATTTAAAAAGACCTAAAAGCACATTGAACAGAACATGCTAGGACCGTTTTACATTAACAAGAGTATAAAAAAATTAATTAGTTAAGTTTAAAGGCTTTAAAACATAAATTAATCAATTTAAAAGACAATTAAAAATCTGTAAGTTAAAAAACAGGCTTGATTCCATTCCACATTTGTAAGATATCCTGAGGCATCTTGGATAATGCCTCTTCAAGCTGGGGATCTGCAATCTCCTGACGGACTCGGTGATTCAATATTGCGGAGAACCCGGCCCAGAACGCATAAGCAAGCATTAGCCCATTTCTTGTTGTGCTCGTATTTCTTTCTTTATTTATCTGTTTGGATGTATTTTTTTATCTATTTTTAACTAACTTCCCAATGAGGTACTGGAGGGTTCAAAATCTTTACACATAGTTCAAATCTGGATCACAATGTATTAATACATTGCTCTTTTGTTTAAATCTGCCTTCCCTTACTTCCAGCGGGCTTAAAGAGTTTTCACTTTTTAGATCCTTGTGCAGTCAAAAATGATCGAAATTCTTCCAAATTTCACACGAAGGATACTTGCTATAGTGCCTTAATAAATTGCTCAAAGATTTTTGATATTCCAATTTTAAGGGGGATTCCTTTTCTGTGATGTAACTCCCGTGACCATGCTCATTAGTTAAATACTCATCAATGTCTTATATAATGCAGCTGAGAAGGTTATCCTTTGAATATTTCTCGGCCTTCCTCCTTCCAACGTCAAAACAGGAAATTCTTATTGATTATCTTTGTCAACAAAATGAACGTTTTTTACTAGTTTTACAAATGATAAAAGTTAATCGAATGACCTTAAATAGTTTTTAATTGATTTCGAAACAAAGTTTAAACGTAGTTCAGCATGTTTGTATTGAGCTATAGCTAGATCTTGACCCTTTGGTTGTGATAGAATAAACCAGTATATAACTCGCGAGACTTTCTAAAGCAGGGGTTCTCAAACTTTCCAACATCACGACCCACTTTTTATAAATAAACTCTAACGCGACCCACCTCATCTTCAGTTAATTTTCCCATACCCCCTATACATGACTTTAGCTTTGTGCGTGTGGGGTTAGGCCATCTGCTATTTTGTTCTGCTAAGACTGGTTCCAGACTTAGCTCCTAGACTAAGACTTAGCTCCATCTGCTAAGACTGGTTGTTCCCCTTTATTCTAAGCCAGTTTATTGTTATTCAAACAAAGCCAAAGTATCTCTTAACACCTGATTTTTCTTGAAATGTAGGATTATTATACCTACAGGAAGTTGACACTGTTCTTCAAAGATAATTTTGTATACAATTAGTTACATAAACCAATATATCGTTTTCGAAAGGTTTTAGATAAAATAAATGAAAAACTTGTGTTAATCCCTAAATTTCCATTTTTAAAAAATATATTCCCATTTCTTTGAATGAAGCAACGTATTACGAATCTCATTGTCAGACCATTCATTGGAATTTTCAGTATATGTAATGATTTTTGTAAGTTTTACTGATATCCAGCACCAGCATTTGAAACAGGAACGTTAAACAAAACTACATACAGTGGGTGGCCATTAAATTAGGGACATTTCTCGGATTTCAGTTTTTTCAAGTTTAACAACTGCATTTTTCAGCTAAGTTATTTATTTTAAACCTCATGGGTATTTTTTATTTACAAGGGGGTGTTCTTAGGATAATAAATACAACAGAACTATTTTGTAAAATTAATATATTTTTATTTGGAATAAATGTATGAATAAATAGAAATTTGATGAGAAAAATCTCAGTATTTTGTAATACCGCCTTTTGATGAAATTACTGCTTCTACGCGTCGGGGCATGTTCTCTATACATTTTTTGGACAAGAAAAACGTGCTTAGAATATTTCAAACTTATTTTTTTAACTTATCTTAATTAGCAATTTTCAGCAAATTTATTCCAGATTCGAATAAAATCAGTTAATTTCGAAAATAAAACAATTATCATAGTGTTGACACTCATAAATCTCTTATAAAATAATGCCAGAATCAATAAAAAATAATATAAACATAATTAAAGTTAATTTATATGCTTAAAAATCGTTTAATACTGAAATTATAAAAATTTCAGTAGTGTCCCTAATTCAATAACCACCCACTGTATGTTTTTTTCTTTGCCATACATTGCCCTCAAGATTTATCCTGTAAAACTGTTTTTCCTTTGTATTTGAAACTATACAGAAAAGCCAAACGTAAAGTTATCTGAGCTTAGGTTGGCTTTGCTGTATACTAAAAGTACTCAAGGAAAAACCTGTTTTACAGGAAACGTTAACAATGAATGTATGACAGGAAAAACAAAAGTAAACGGAAATATGTCTATAATAAAAGAAATTCTCTCAGGTTAGAGATCTGTAAATGCTAAAACTTAACAGCGCCATCTCGTGACCGAACCAGAAAGAAAAGAACTCACCAGGATACTAAATAATTATTAGAGTTGAATTCCAAACAAGAATTGACCAATTATATTCTAATTTTCTCTGATCTTAAAGAATGTTTTTTTAATTATAAATAAAGAGCTCATTTCATAAAAATTGTAGCTCCCTCCCAAACCTATCCTGCCTTTTATACAAAAAAATTATGCATTGGGGCATAAATTTTCCAATGAATCTTTGCTCTAAGTATTTTTTTAAAGTCTTCATTTTTCTACTAGTACTAAATTCTTAGTATAGTAGAAAATAACAAGAACATAAAAAATAAAAGGGGAGTGCAGCTGAGACATTTTTAATTATTAAACAAAACTGGACTACATCAGAAAGTTACATTTTTCCTACCTGTTAGCTTTTGGTAGGTGTCACGACAGACGCTACGGGACTTTTGATAAGGATTCACTTTTTAGACAAATTTCCATGTTGTACTAAAAATAATATTAATTGCAGTAGTTTTTTAGCTTTGATTCAAGTATGCACTTTTAAAACAAATATCTGTGGCAATATTGACCAAGAAAATAAAAAAACACTAAATAAAAATAATAGTTTGAATATAGGGTTTTAATAAACTTTTTATAGGCTCATGTCAGTAGCAGGAGTGCCGTAACCAGATTTTCGTTTCGGAAGGAGGGTTTGACTCCACATTATTTCCAAGGTACCCCTAAAGAGTACATATATACGTAAAGTTTTAGATTACTCAAAGTTGTATTTGAATTATGTTACACATTTTGTCAAAATTTTACAATTACTCCAAGTTAAAATGATTTGCCTCTAAAAGTAGTGTTTCAGCTGATTTAGACCCTTTGGGTTGCATCAAAAGAGAACAGCTCAAAAAGAAGCTCCAAGGAAAAAATATAAATAGAAGTCAAAAATTTCGAGGGGGGCCGGGGGTTCTTCCACAGAAAAGTTTTTGAAATTTGTCATTTTAAACTAGTCTCATCTCATTTCATTTGAAACTCTTTGGGGAGCACCCAAAAAGAACCACTTCTTGTAAGCGGAAGAATTTTAAAGGGAAGAACACTTGTCTAACAGATGTGAAGATTTAAGAAGGGGGTTTGGAAATTCTCCACCAGAAAATCTCTTGAAATTTAACCTTTAAAAATAGCATTTCAATTCATTTTAAGATGAATGAGCAATGAGCATGGTGCCGTCAAATCTGATTTCAAGGGGATTTTAGAGGGTAGGGAGGGGAAATAAACTGGTTCTTAAAAGGAAAAACTTAGAAGGTTATTTACATACATTCTAGAGCAACACAAATTAGAAATTTTCAAATTTTGCATTTATTTCGAATCTCTACGCTAAGTACCTGGAAATGCCTCATGGAGCATAGTTTGGAAACCGTTACTCTTCAATAACATTCCGCTAGCTATCCTGTCTGAAATCGTCCAACCATTTTAAACGCAGGAGACTAGAAATATCGCCGAAAATTACAAGCAACTAAAATATTGTTATAATATTAATGATAATGATAAAAATTGGGCCTTATTCGGGAATTTTGGGTATTTAAAATAATAATTTAATAATTTTTAATTGGTTAGACAGTGAAATTGTACTCACAAAACAATAAATGTGTTTTTAACAACTGTTTTAAAAAAGTGTTTTAAATGTAACAATCCTGAAATAAAATGTGGAAAATAATAAACTTTTATTAGTACTGAATAAATCACATATATTTTTTTAATAATAGGGAATTTATAGTTGCAAAACAACCAGCCCTAGTTTTTATATTTATTGTGAAATTTAACTCAGTAATCCATTACCAGAGGATCATTCCAGGATTCCAGCAGTTTTAAAGAACAGATGCTTATAGTACTAGCATTATATAAATTTGAAGAAACAGAAGAGTAGTAGCAGAAGTAACTGACCAAAAGTTACAAATTTTATTTTATTTTTGTAATAGCTTGTGTAAATTACAAGATCAGTGGCACAAAATACACAGCATATTTTATTAGTTTTTACATAGGAACTAATTGATATCACATAATAAATAGTCAAATGATTTTTCAAAATTTAGCAATTGAAATCATATAGGTAGTAAAGCTAAAAATTTGTATTCTTGATTATTAGTTATTAGTCAAAAACCTACTGCTCTTTTGTGTCAATAGAGCAGATAATACTATCAAAGCATGATATGTTATAGTAAGGCACTATGGCAAGAGGGTAAAACCTCAAAATTAATATCAAAAATAATTCGAGCAAAATAGAGAATCATCCTCCTCATAAACTCCTTTACTTTGAGCACTTAATGATCACTTTAATGGCCCCTCCTTCTCCACTGGCAGCTGTCTCGAAAGCTTTCAAGGTTTCCTCCAAGGGAAATGAGTGTGTCATGAGGGGACGCACGTTCACGGCTCCGGAAGACACCAGGCCAATGGCAATGGGGTAGCAGTTGGCGTAACGGAAGATTCCCTTGATGTCCACTTCTCTCACACTTGTTTCAAGAATGGGGAGAGAAACAGTGGAGGCCCCTAGACCAACAAGCATGACGGTACCACCTGATTTAGTCACCTGAAACAAAGATGCTTCATTTCAAGTACCAATTTGGAAAAACTTTTATGTATGATAGGCTTTATATGCTTCTATTTGTGGATTGCATGAACTCTTGAAGTAAATTTTCGTTTAAAATTGCAGAAACATTTTCTTACATGGTTTTTTATGCTATCTACAGGTGGAAATGATAACCTACTAATCGATATTTTTCTACAGATTTACAAAATAGGTATGGATTTTAAGTTTTTGTAAATGTATTTTTATGCAGTTTCTTGTAGAATGTAGATGTATATAACACATAAAAGAGTATTTATATCACGATGAAAATCGACTTTAATTCATTATGATATTGATTCATAGTCAAATAAAATAATAAAGCCTCTTAACTTCTTTTTTATGTATAAACTGGCTTTATAATAAACTTTAATTAATCATGTGTTGTTCCTAAAGGGTAAGAATTTTAGAAACTGCTCTTATAGAAAAATTACTATACAGTTGATTTTAATAAACCAATACACTAAACAGAGAAACTAAAAAAGAATTAAAACAAACCTTAACTCAATTTTTTAACTTGGTCCATTTTCATTTAAACCTTTTAAAATACTAATAAAGGAGATAGCCAAGTTATTAACCTCTAAGGGTTGACTGAGGTATTGAAGAATATATATTTCCAGGGGTAATAGGTTCCCAGGTTAATAATCCTACTTTGTAGATAGGTAGAATACTTCAACAAATTCAATGATATTCATAAAATATGAAATTCCATCGAGACATATCAGTTCAAACTAAAAGTTTACACAGCTTCATTATTAACACTCACCATCATTCCCAGTTTTATACTGCTCTCTACACCACTGCATTCAATAGTGACGTCTGGACAGCCTCCCAACTTCAGCTTCACTTCGTTTATTACAGCTGTTGTGTCCAGACCTTTCACCTGAATGGAACTGTTGGCGCCCAATTTCTCAGCCACTGCCAAGCGGCTGGGGCTAATATCTGAAAATCCACTTCGGTTACAGCAATGATACATATTGTAAGTGTAGTGCTCATCATAATAAATTATAAAATGAGTAAAGGGAAAATAATCCATTCAATGTTTGTCATGCATTTAGTTGGCAAACATATTGAGAAAGGGTGCATAAGTAAATTGGGTGCTTCTCTACAGTTGTAATATCATTAAAACAGTGAGATATAAATATGAGATAAAAATTCAAACAAGTTATTATAACTGGAACATAAAAGCTAGCTAATAATTCTAACTTAATTACCATCTTAAAACTAAAACTGCAAGAATGTTTTAAATACATACCTGTGACACAGATTTTTGTCACACCCAGGGCTTTACAAGTCAACAGATTCATTAATCCAATGGGACCTGGAAGAAAGAAAATCACTTACTTAATCACTTAATTTAATGACCTTATCCAAAATTCATTCAAATAAGGTTCAAACTTACTTTCAAGTAACTTAATTATAATTACTTAAAAACTACAATTAAAACTGAGTTTGAAATTAATTTTATCATGGCATGAAATGCTATTTATGTATTTTAAAATGTATACATTTTAAAATGCAACTTTAAAGTTTCATATCACCCAGTTATAAAGTAAATAGGGCAAACAAATTTCATTTCCTCTGGACCTCATGTTTGGTTAGAAAACAAAATGTGAATGAAGCTCCAGGAAGGGAAAATCAAAAGAGTTAATTCTGAGAAACTGGTTGTTAAAAAAAACACATTAATACCAGAATGATAAAAAAAATATTTATTGTAATTTGACAAGTTAACTAACAGTTATACAAGTAAATTAACATGTTATATAAGTTTACTAATAAGCTTAAATTTTTCAATAAGTTTGGAAATGAAAATAAATTTTGGCTTTTCCAACTTATAAGATCCTATTCTTTACCATTTTAAACTTTAGGCAGAGTTTGAGAAAAAAATAACTAGAAACTCTTTCCTTGTTCCATACAATTTAAAATAATACCTAACATTATTAGAATCTACTGTATTTTAAATTATAAAAGTGAGTTATTGGGGATTTATACCTACCAGCCCCACAGATGAGCACAGACATTCCAGCAGTGATATTAGCTCTCCTGCATGCATGAACTGCCACTGACAAGGGTTCCATCATGGCACCTTCTTCTAAACTCATATTCTCAGGTAACCTGGAATTTTTTAAATGCGTGAAATACCAATAGTGTAATTCTATCAAAACTTTCAATATTTTTTTTCCATTTTTTTCCCCTAATGAAAATAATTATAATCATAAGACTAAATACAAAATAGCATTACACACGGGTGCAATATTTTGTATAAACCAAAATAGGGTACAGTATTTTTATTGCTGAGGTAGGTTTGGTTACTTAAAAATTAGTAATTGACTCGTTTTTCTTTAAACATACTTTTAATGAGGTCATTAGATTTGAGTTCATGAAGGGTAATTACTCTACTTGCCTTCAAATTCCCTGATTTTTCTAAAAATTTATGGGTTTTTACAGGGCTTAAAATAGTTTTGTGCACAATAAAACAAGCATATTTTTAGACCAGGCTTCCCCTCATCACATTCTGAAATGTTTGAATTTTATGACCCAAGAGATTTTGAGAGACCTTATTTTATTTCTAGATTTTTTAGATATATTTGGTTTTATGGAGATGGTGTAGCTCAGCTACACTATTTGGATTTAAAAACAACAACAGCATATTTCTTTAGTTTTTGTCATACAAAATGGGTATGATGTTCATGCAGTCATATATTTGAGAAGTTTTAATCTGTGCTGCCAATCCTAGTTCCATTTTCCATCATAATAAAAAATTGAAAGGTTTCCTATCTTCAATTAGAAAATGATTTAGAGCATTGACATTCAGGCCGTTTAATAAAGCAAGGCTATACACAGAGCTTATCAGAGAGCCCAAGCAAACAGGGTTTAAGTCTAAATCTTCACCTTTTAACAAGGTCCATTACAAATATAGTATACTTTATTTTTAAATAAGGCATTAAAACATTTAAATTGGAATACACAAAATATTTAAATGCATTATTTCCAACAAGATTAACTCTAAGACCAATAACATTTCACCACTTTATAATAAGTGCTGGATATGTGAAGAGATAAAAAAAAATTTAAAGCTAAACACTAACTGAAAAAAGCCTCATATTCTTTTAAGTTACACATATTGTAAAACTCATTGAAGATAAAAAAAAATACAAAAAGAACAAATTAGAGGAACTATTGAGTAGACTATCTAAAAAGATAGATTTATCTTCACCACTTAAAAACATGGCATTGTCGAAAGAAAAATGTGTTATGTAACCATTCAAAATTTTCAAAGAACAGAAGGAATTGAGATAGTTTTGTTCAAATCAAAAGACTCAGAAAGTGTAGGGCAGGGGAGGGCAATTGTTTTGGCTCAGGGGGCACTTCATGAAAGAGGAGGTTATTCAAAGATGCACCTCCTAAAATTAGTTTCCATTAGTTATCTGTGCATTTTAGATTGTTTTTAATTATTAAATTAATACACACATCTAGGATATCCTGCCAGCAGGAAAAAAAAAAAGGTAAAGTGAATTACTAAATTGAAAAATATACAAAAAAATTTTAAGAATTAGCTGATAAACACTAGTAGATATTGCACATTTATGCCAGTAAATCAATTTCTATTAACTAATATCTTTTATTTTTTACTTGTTATCTTTTGATGAATCTATCATTAAAAATAAATTTATGAGTTAGTAGGATATACTAAAGGCTTATGGGAAGCAATTCAAAATTCGTAAAAAAAAAACTCAATAAACACAGGCATAGCTAAATATCGGGCATACTTGAAACAAAAATCAGCAGCATGACAGTAGTAACGAGCAAGTGATCCATCAATTGGTGGTGTAGCAGCAAACCTGACATCTGGACAAAGATTGTAGCGGCCTCCTTTGCAGAACTCACACGTACGACAAGGGACACCTGGTTCCATACACACTCGATCACCTGAAGAGAAATGTGTCACGCTTACGCTTAAGGGCACACAAAACTATCAATAATAGAAATAATGATTGAAATGAGAACTTCAATCAAGTTCATGAAATAAAATTGTAACAATTTATATGTAACATCTGAAATAAAAGTTATGTCTCACAAGATTTAACATACATATACAGCTTATATTAAATATGATTATATGAAATTGGATTGTTTAAATATTTGATCAAAATGAAATTTCAAATAAATTGAAAAACCTGGTTTGAGATCCTTGACTTCAGTGCCAACCTTGGTGACTACTCCACTTGATTCATGGCCTAGTACCATAGGAGCTTTAACTACAAAATCCCCAATGCAGCCTGCTTTCCAGTAGTGGACGTCAGATCCACAAATTCCAACAGAGTGAACAGCAATCTGAACCTCTGAAAAAAGCGCAAAATTTTCAAATTATTGTTCTTGTAATCATATGATGTAATAATTGGTTAGATTGCTACTTCTTTTCTTGGTAACCAGAAGGGGCATAGCAAGGGAGTATTGCAGAATATTATATTCATCAAAATGATTTTTTAGTTTGGTTTGGTTATTGTTTTAGAGAACAAGAGTAATAAGATGCAATATCATACTATGCCAAGCGCCAAGCTAGCTTTCTTTGATTGACAAAGGAAAAAAACTCCAAGTATCAAATATTCCACGTAAAATTCTTTCTAATTTCTTTCTGCAAGATATTTTCTTTCCCTATGTTTTATTAGTATGAATAATGGGGAAGTTTCAATTCCATGCTTAGAAAGCTTTACCTGAATTTTTTTTTTAACGAATGCGTATCGATAATGGAAATAATTCAAAATATATTACCATGTGGTTGAGGTTCTGGTATGTCTCTGTTTTCCTAGAAATGAAATTTCTTTTGTATTCAATGCAAAATAAAATAGGTTCCACAAATAAGATATAAAATGAGAGCTTTGAAGGAAACAAACTATATTTTTCACCAGACAAAATAGGGTGGAAATTAAAACTTACCAATACCAAATTTCCTTTGCTTTTCAAAACAGCTGACAAGTTATCTGCCATAGTTATTTTCAAAAAGTGGAGTTTTCAATAAGTTTAAATTTAGCCGCCCTTTTCGCTTCGATTACAATGACAAAAAAGTCTAGAAGACTTGGATTCTCTTACAATTTAAGCAATAATGAGGGCGAGTTTTTTCAGCTGTTATCTAAAAAACTAATCGACAAGAATTCTTTTTTACACTATCTCAAAGATAACAAAACAACTTCTGATTAGGCTATTCTATTGACTATTTGTTAAATCTTAATGGTCTGATAACGTAAAGTAAAATTCCTGATTTACTCAACAAAACAATACTCACAAAAGTTAGTTAATATAAAAAAATAGACGGAAAGATAACAAAATCGTTTTAAAAAGTAGGGGCTGTAGTCAAATTGCAGTGTAGATTTTGAATGTTTGTCAACAATCACACACCCACGCCGCGTTTCTGCAAAAAATAAACAAACAATAGCAGCTTTGTCAACTAAAGAGGAAAGCAACTCTACTTCCCTGTAACTGTAGTCGAAGTGCTTTTGAGGACGGTTCTTCTGAAAAACAAGTGTCAAAAGTAAACAAGAAGAGCTCCAATGGCGGCGGCAACAGGTGTGAGAATCGTGTTTTTTGGGTCTCATAAGCAGCCCAGCTATGTTGTCGAAACATGTGCCGTCCCAAGTGAAGATGCTCTGAAAGACGGGGAGATCCTCATCAAAATTTTAATAGCTACCATATGCTCTTCAGACATAATCAACATTGACGGAAAACGGGAGGCGAAACCACCATGGTACAAATACGCCCTGATTTTCCTTTGGAATTTGTTAATATTTTTCAGAAAATTATTTGATTTTGTAAATAATTTTCCCTTGATAATTTTAATATAATCATCATGATTTTTAATTAATTATTTGATTCTAAATGTAAAAAAATTATTGGTCCAGTACCTATTTTGTTTTCAAAATCTAACGTAAAAATCAAGATTAATTGTGGAATTTTAAGGTTCCTAAATATGTTTTTCTGTACCATAAAAATCACCATGCTATTTTTGGTCTTAAAATGTTAAATATCCTCAAATTTGATATGCAGTTATTTATAACTGCATATCAAATAGCAGTTTTATGATATTACTATAATAGTTTTAAATTTTAGTTTCCTAAATAGCATAGGGATTTTTTCCTACATTGTAACGAAGAATAAATTTGAATAAAGTTTGTAAACCCCTGATCTATTCCAACCTATATCTTCTCATTTGTAAATTCGTTGAATGATTTATTTATTATGGTTTAGCTTTGTGCATTTGTTTATTCCTATTTGATGATTTCTATAATGAGATATTCTAAACTATTATTCCTCATAGTGTTCTTGGACACGAAGCAGTAGGTGAAGTGGTATTTTCCAAAAGGCCCCTACTGAAAGCTGGAGATCGAGTTGCATTTTCTATGTGTGACATGTGTAATACATGCGTCATGTGTACCTCTGACATGCAAGAATGTTGCCTTGCTAAAATTAGGGTAATTTTCTTTTCAAATCATGCTGACATACTGGCCTAATGATCAAAGTGACTATGAAGCCAAATGAACAGGATTCAATTACACATTTAGGCATGCATGCTTGTTTCTTTCCCTGTGGATATGAATGAATATGGCTGGAAAAAAGAGGTTTGTAAAAGTGAATGTATGTGTGTTGCAGGTAAAAAAAATAATCACTTTATTTTATGGGAAAAGTACCTACTTATTTTTAAAGACATCAACTGTGTTGATGTTAAAGAATAACTTCATATTTCAATAAAAATATTATTAATATTAGCAAATGGCTACTATAATTGTATTGCTCATATATATTTTCTTCCTTTAGTATGGATCTACAGAGCTCAGTACAGGCACTGGTTCAAGTGGTTGCTTTGCCTCCCACATGGTGCTCAAGTCAAAAACCGCTGTCTTCCCAGTCCCTAAAAATGTGCCAAATATGGTGGCTAGCCCTGCAAACTGTGCACTCTCCACAATGGTACATGCTGTGAAATTAGCCACTGCTAATAAATGTAAGCAGCAGGCTGTAGCCATTATTCAGGTAATCTGAGTATTTATGAATGTCCTTTACCTTATTTAGATTTTATGAAACTGTTCATTGTCTTTCAAGCCTTAAGTAAGGTTAATGAAAGATCATAATATTTTGGGTTAATTTTTGTTCTCTCACACAAATTCTTCAATATATGTTTTGATCATGGGTGAAAGTTTTCAATCTCGAGACAGAAATACATCCTAACAATTTTCTACTGAACAAAAAGGACTAAAAAAATACACTTAGTGAAAGAGCTAAAAATAAAATATTTATTTGAAACTACAAACTTTAGGGAGGAAATATTTAAGTATAGAAAACTTTTAGTCAGTATTTTACAATTTTATAGCCTTTTTTTATCATCATCATTTTAGCATCATCTACTTACATTCAACAATGGTGAATGGGACAGTTCATTGGAAAAAAATTCTAGTGGTTAAAATTATTTTTAGCTCTGGAAAATTAATATGTTTTTTGGAAAAGACAGGGAATTTTTAAAAGCAAATAGTGGCCACCCTAAATTATCATTCTACAAGGTAAATCACATTACAAAAAAACTGGCAAAAGTAAAAAAAAGTGTCAAAGTATGATAATCTGGTATCAAAAGCTCTCTTCTCTAAACAGGACAATATTAAAGAATTTAGTTTCTGAAAAGAAATTTAGAATCTCAAAAAATTGCTCAGAACCTTTTTCATGCCTTGCAAAATATAGAATGAATATGTAGTGAAATGTTTAATTTTTAAAGTTTTTTTTATCGGTGATAAAAAAAAATATACATCCAAAAAAAATTAATGTTAAATTATCAATAAAATTTTTAAATGAGTTAAACAGTTTGACAAAAAAAAAACTGTTTAAGTTTTTAGTGTTATTTATTAAAGTTTTGTTTTAAAGAGTTAAATTTTCCAAACATTAATAAGACCATCTCCATAACCATCTCTAATATTAGGGAGTTCCCTTAATAATATAAAGCTCAATGAAATTATTTTTAATGTAAAGTTTAACTACTGTTAATTTCAGGGGGCAAATTTAATGGGTCTTTATGGCTGTGCATTGCTGCAAGAAGCTGGTTTTAATAAAGTTTATTGCCATGACATCTGCAGAGAAAGGCTTAGACTTGTGCCTAGGTTTGGGGGCATACCTGTTCTAGTCGACAAAATTTATGGTAAGTCACCCAATTTTTACAATTGAAGCAATAATTGTTGTAATTTTCAGTTATATCTTCAACTAATTACATTTTGTGCAATTTTTCAAACAAAATGTAATTAATCAGTTTTTTATTAAATGATGCTGGTACTTACGTATTATCCCGTCGACCGTGATGCTTAATCCAAAAACGTTATTAAATCCCATTGACTTTACTATTACTGTGCCGCTGAATTAGACGGCCGCTCGACGGGTCGACGGGATAATACGTAAGTACCATGATGCTTTATAAAAGTTCACTGGAAACTTTGCTTATCATTACATAATGCGCTTGTGTAGCCTTTTATTTTCATTTTTTTTTGTTTCAAAAATTATTTTTAAAAAACTGCACCAAAAAATCCTAGCTTCATATGAATGTCCTTGATTTTGTATTCTGCCAATTTTGTATCTTGGTGTGCTAGTATTTTCTTGTGATATTGATATACTGATTAGTTTGACCTGTGATACCAATTTCAATAGATGGCAGGCAGCATATTGTTGAAGGCATGGCAGATATCGTAATGGATGTTTGTGGCAAGTGGGATGTGATCCCCTATGCTCTTCATGCCCTTTGCCACCGAGGAACGTACTTGTTTGTGGGCACCACCCACGAAGAACATGCTTCCATCAACATTGATAAGGTGCTCAGCAAGTGTATCACCATCAGAGGTATTCCATATTGATTATACTTTTAAAAAGAAACCTGTTTTATGTGCCTAAAAAAAGTAAAGATTTATTTATAATACATTATACACTAACCATTGCAGTGATATTTGTCTAATGGTTGAAGATATCACACAATTGTTTAATTATAACCGTATTGTCAAGAAGTAAACTTTATTTTAAACCATTGAAGATCAATATTATTGAAATCATGGAAATGCAATTAATATTTGTTATAAATCAATTCATTTTATAATACTAACTGATTCAACCTTGTAGTATCAAATGTAAATTTCCTTTTTAAAATTTCAAGCGTAAAAAGGGTTTTGGGGAAATGGCGCACACACGCACATTCCAAGTATAAATAAATTTCATTTATTTGGTTTCCTGTTTACCTGTTTCCTGTTTTAAGACCTGTTTATTTAATGATAAAAGGTTTGTAAACTAGAGCATGACAATGCAAGCTAATTACCTGCATAGCACAGTTTTTTTCCATTCTATTGATGACACCCAACAAACATGATCTTGGTTTTGGTTTGGAATGGCAACTGTAAATCCAAAGCCCTTCCTTCTCAAAAATAATAAAAAAGCAGGTAAAGTGATACTTAAAACCCTGCAGGCAAATGGATATGCCCCTTCATTTTCCATTTCCAAAATTCCAAAAATTATTAAGAATAATATCCCATGCAATAAATGTGACATTGTTTTAGGTGTGCAAGGCTACAAACCTGAAGATCTTGCAAGTGCTCTGGCATTTCTGTCTCGCACTGTTGGAAAATATCCCTATGAGTCTCTCATCAGCTCTGCTTTTCCTCTACAAGACTTCCACTCAGCTGTCGCTCTTGCAAGAACCAAAAGGTATTGTCGTGTGGCTGTCAGACCATTGTCCTCATGATCCATAAATTTTGATTGTCTCATACTTTTTTTTTGCCTGTGTGTTGTGTGTGAGCTCTGAGTCTTGTTCGAATTTAAGTACGATATATTGGGTAAGAGTATTCTCGACTTTATCAAAACCAGAAAGTGAGTTTACTTGGTATTTATTGTAAATATGCTATTATGAGTGACATCTTGTGAAAAGTAGCATAAATTATTCTGCTTATTTAAACTATAGTTCATCTTTAACTATTATGATTTTACCATTATTCAATGTGTGCTTGTTATTTCCTTATCAAGCTTTTCAGTTTACAATCTCTGCACTGCCTATCATCATATGCAGTTCAAATATAATTTGAGCACACTGATGGTCTAAAAGTGTGATACAACTAATCAGTATTTTGCCCTAAAGTGTTTCCATTTACCCATTTGTACTTCTTATTTTTTAATACTTTTGGGGGTAAATTTTACATACAATCAAACCTTGTTAAAGTGGTTTAACTCCTCTAGATCAGTGGTTTCTTTGAGATATTGTGATGGCGGTGGGTAAGTAATAAAATAAGTGAAACATAAACTGAACTTTGAAAACTGAAGAATTTTATGTATCATGGTAAATGCATTTAATGATTTGTAAATTTTTGTTGAAATATTGTGTTCTTTTCTTGATTAGATATACTGATATTCCTGTCTGTAATTTCTGCCTTCAACTTATGTTCTATTTGTTTTGTAGCTTGATTCCTTGCAATGTAGAATAACTAAGTGGTACTTTTTTTATGATGATTTAAAGTCAAATGTTGTAAGCTGTATAAACTTCAACATTTATGAAAAAATTTCTGGGCTCACAAGCTGTGGTCTAAGGAAAAATTTCAAGTGGTTTTGTCTAGAACTTCAGTTACATCATTTTATATAAACTTTGTTTGAACAACCAATATTGGTGGATGTAAACTAAATAGAAGACTGTTAAACTACTACTTTTTACTCTATACTAAAGAGAGGATAATTTTTTAAATGATGTGCAGTTTATTAGCTTAGTTTTTTATCTTTGAATACTTTGTTGTATTCAGAATCAGTCATACACATAAGTATTTCTTGGATCCAATATTTTCAAAAGCCAAGCATCGAAAGCGTTTTTAAGAAAACTTGGGGGGGTTCACTGTTTAATATTTCAATAGTCAACATTTACTTATGTATGTTTTTCTTTTGATATAAACAGCTATATATTCTTTACTCGAAAAGTTTATGTTCCATGTTAATATATATTTACCCTAGAGTTTATTGAATGTAATGAGCTTGCACACACAAATATATTGTTAGCTCTTGAAAAAATTTTATTTCTTTTTTAACTGTTGATTAACTGGAAAAGAAACAGTGGATTAGACAACAATATTTAGGTATTAAATGTTATATGATGCACCATAAAATTGCTTACTGAGATTATTCTACTGCTTTTTGATTCCCAGTATCAGTCAGTCCCCTGTGATTTGTGTTGGAGAATAATTACTCCTTTGCTTTGTATTAAATATATGAGTTCAATTTATTTTTATCAACTTTTTAATATTAAATACACGTGGTATTGCTGTTGTAACGCTCTTTTTGTGATATCTCTGAAAGGAGACTTCTATTTTTGTATAAGTTGATATATGTTGCATACAAGTTTACAATTTATAAAGATATCTACCTCAGACCCCTCTAAATGAAACTCAATTATGGCTGTGATGCATTGTATTGTATGTCCCCTGTAATTAGGGTTATTTAAAGGTGTTTAATCCCTCCAACTGAGGTGTAAATTTTTAATGAACACCCAAGTTATCATAATTTTCTATTTTTATAAAAAAGTATATAGCACATTGTAAAAAGGAGTGAATGTTTTAGCTATAGGTATTAGTGAAATCTATTCAAACTTAAGACTTATTTTCTGTAAATGACAATACATAGTCAAAGAAATCATTAGATAAGGTTATTGCAATTGTTTTTGGTAGTCATAGAGTCTTGCTTTTAGTCCTTAAAATATACACTTACTGTCTGAGAATTTTTTTTTTGGTTTGTATTTTTAATAGCTTTTATAGTTCAATTGTATATTACCGTGATTTTGAATAGAATAGCCCCACACACAATAAGTAACATAAAAATTAAATTTCATCAGATAAGCAGCAGCAAAAATTAATAGGGTACAAAAACATGGACAATTAATTCAATTGTAATACTTTTCCATATTGATATAATCATGATTAATACAGTGAATTCCGCTTAATATAAGCCAGTTATATATTAGGACCAGGACATTTTGTGCTGATTTAGCAGATTTCCCAATAAAGCGAAATTCTCATAACAGCGAACAACTTACAAGATTTTTTACACATATTTCCTGTCATAAAGTAACATTTGTTTTAAGCGAAAAGTATAGACCTAAAATAATATAAACAAGCATTAAATAAAGTAGAAAAGTTTTTTAATGTACATTCCTGTATAATACAGTAGTCCATTCCATTGCTGTTTATAGCAAACATCCAAAACTTAAAACTATGCTTAACACAAAGACTGTATTAAAGTGTCAACTTTAAAACAAAGATTTGTTCAAATGTAATCAATATTAACTCACTCCCTTACACAAATGTTAGGAAAGAAATAAAACAGTAGTGCTTATCAATCATTTAAAAAAGAAACACTTTATTAAAGTCATGCAATAACCCATATAACTTACTGTTTTCTCATAAGAAAACTCAGATTTATTTCCTTCTGCCATTATATAATTCAACTATCTAAGATGTGTCTTCTTTTGTCCCTACTAAGTGGCTTTTTGTATCTATTATATGGCTAAAATGTGCATTATTTGAATAGTATGGCTTTCATTCATAGGGATTTGTGTCTATTAAGTGGATTTACAGTATCATTATGTTACATTTACAGCAAAACTACAAATAAAAATAAAATTGTTAGAAAATGCATAAAATTATTATGCAGAAACAAATACAAAAGAAGTGGGTCTGGGCATGTGAATGACCTGAAGGAAAAGGGAAAATGGAGTTAAAAGGGGAATTTGAACTTCTTGCATAGTTGCAGTCTTCAAAAGAACAGAATTGGCAAATAAGCTGGAGAGGTTAACATGTATTAACCATGGCTTATATTCCTGAAATTACAGTATTTTTTTAACTTGCATGTTTTTTACTCAAATAAAACTAATCTTCAGTTCAAATTTACAAAGCATACAAAAGCTTTGAAAAAAAATTATGAGTTGAAGAACACATATGTTCTGTTAATTTATCAATATTGAATGACTTGGGTTACATTTAATTTAATTTAATCAAAACCATCATCTTTCAAATACTGTAATGTTTAGTTGTTTTTCCTCTATTGGTTTTACTCATAAGTTCAAGTAGAAAACTTGAAGAGTTTTAAGCAGAGGGTAGTTTTACCCTTGTGGTAGCTAGAAAATTAATCACAATATGTTTGTTATTTTTGTTTAAATTCTGTAACTAGGTAAAAAGTATTTTACCTAGTCAGTTGTCTTATGAAAGTTTTTTTTTTCTAAAAGAGGCTTTGAGTCAAATCTGTATATATTTGAAGTGTACTTAAACAGATAATATTTATATAGTTTTATATAATATATAGAAAAGATGATTGAAAGAAATTATCTTTTCAACTTATAATATTTATATGGTGCTTTCATGTATTGTTTAGCAAATTAAAAAATGGTTGGAGTTGAAGTTGATATATTGGAGTATTTTTTATTCCATTTTGCATTTAGTAACAAAAATAAATTGTTACATAACTCCATACACACTTGCCTTTTCAATATTTTGAGCAATACCAGAGTGTGTAAAAGAAATAAGATATTGCTTTTGTGATACCAGTCTTAAACTGTTAAAACATGTGCTGATGCTGTTCTGCAGTTAGCTTTATTTTTCTAGTCTTCTATTTAAAATCTATGAATATTATCTATATCCTACTTGTTTGACTGATGAATTTTTTTTACTGTAAGAGTGAAATGGTTGAAACTGACAAGAGCCTTCAAAAATATCACATTTTAAGGAGAATAGTTTTATTGTGAACAATTTAAAAGCTGGCAATTATACAAACACAGGTTTGTATGGTGGTTACAAATTTTAGAAAGATCGATCGTTTTTAAATTTTTAGTTAACTGGTTCTTACCAAAGAAACAGAAAAACTATTAAAATTGCTTTTTTTTTGTATAAAATTTAGTTTTTAATTCCACATTCTTTAAAAGGAACATATATAAAGGGGGCAAAAGGACCAGGCTCCTTCCAAAATGCTCATTGCTCATACTCATTGAATTTAAAAAGGAGTAAATGTACCACCGAAGTAATGTGTATGCTACATTGCTACATGTCATAATTTTCTGTAAAGATTTACATGACATCAAAATTCTTTAAAATATACCTTCCTCCACAAAAACCAATTTCCACGTGAGCTACTGTTTGTTTCTATATGTTATGAATAAATGGGTTGTTATTTTTGTGAGCATATACTCATGAAATCTATTGGATGCTTTATCAATATTTGTTCAGAAACTTGTTGTTTTGGAACAGTTCAAGTCTGTCCACAATCACAATGTTTTTTTTAATTCTTTGGATATAAAACCTCCATAAAACACTATGACTCATTTTGGTAAAAAAATGTTTTCTAATTAGTGAAAAAAATATGTTGTATACTTCTGTTGGTCTTTATAGTGAAATATTTACTGTGTATTTTAATATAAAATCTAAGTATGTAATATTTACAAAAGTGTGGCAATCCTTGTACTTTTACTTATCTATTGAGTCTCTAATAAAATCGATTTATTTTACATCTATAATGTATAGTGTTTTGTTTCTCCAGTCAAAGAGAAGTATCTAACACATAATTATGTCATTCATTAATACCAGGCCTACACACTTTAACAACTTAAAACGCTTTTTTTCTGGGGTAAATTTCCAAAATTTGTTAGGTAAAACCTCACAAAAACTACGTCATTTAATCGAAATTATATCATCTATGAAAATCCAAACAAGAATATTTATAAAGTTTCATTTACAGAATTTTTATGAATTACTTTGATAGATTTCTTAATTACTATATCCCGAGTTAGGAAAAAAAATTGTAAGAACTTGACCTAACTAATCCGTTATTAATTTTTATTATCTAAAGGTAATTGCTGCGTTAAAATTAAATTTTTAAGAAGTTTTTCAATACTAATTATACTAAAATATAAGTTTGCAGTTAGCAAGAAAGAAGTCTAGTAGTAGAGAATGTACCAATATTATTCTAAAGAGGTTGATAGATATAGTAAAATACACAGTTTATTTAATCTCTTTCGTATCAAATCATAATTATTCACTTAGTTTGAAGTCATAGATGGCTGCTCAGTAGTTTACATGACGTCACACTTGTTTTAAACTACACTGCATACAGGTGAGTTCAGCAATGAAAACAATCTACAGATCCCGCCCGGCACGATCATAGCCACTCGTTACGTTAGAGTTACCATTGCTCACTCTACCACTATTATTAATCACCAACATTGTATTTAAAACCACCACCGTCTCCTGGAAGAAAAAAAGAAGTTTAAATGAGGTGATAACCGGGACAGCATAGCATAGAGGGCTTTATATGTCAGCCAACCTTAAAAAGGCTGATATTAAAGATGTTTTTCTATTAAGAATGAATAAGGGGTAGCTGGTGTAATTTTTGCTTTAACTGGTATCAAAAGAAGGTTCATTCATCAAAGTGAAAGTATCAATTTTATGAATAAACTTTTATTGAATAATTAATTGTAACTTTGCCTTTTACCCCCATTTGTAAAACATAATGGATCTTTGGAATTTATTGACTTTAAATATTTATATATATTGCTAAGAAATTACAGTCGTATTCCAAATAAAATTGCATGGAAGAAAGTTTAAGGTAAAGTTTCAATGTAGTAATGAGACCCCGGCTATCAAAATTCATCATTTTTTTTTTCAGCCCGGAGAAACAAGTTCTTTCGCTCAACCCTCTCTTCTCACCCTCCAGCAGGTAGTCACATGCAAGGACAAAGCACATGACGTGGTCTCGATTCGAGTCGCGGTTCCCTTTTGAAAAAATAACTAACAGTACCTATTGTTGCCGCTGGAAAAGAAGGAGACAATTTGAACTTTCACTGTGGGACTGTGGTTGGATTATTTCATCTCAGGAACATAACATATCTCCATATTGTGCCAAAATTGTGTGTGAGTGAGTACTCTGAAGCCTGATTATTTGATTATAACTTAAGCACGAAAAACACTCGTTCGATTCTACGGACCTGGCAGTTCGGCTTTCGAATGATCGGATAAAACTCCACTTCTTCGATGTTTGCTTCCTATCTCTTGAATAATGGGAATAAAGGGTACTCATCATAAGTATCAGAACTTGTGCTGGGATAAGGACTGCTGGAGATTACATCTGCTTGAAAATTCCCTGTTTGCTATATCCTCTGAGTGACCACGCTGTATTATTTCGCTCAGTGAAGGAATTGTGCTCATTTAAACTACAGAGTGAACTAAAAGTGTTAATTAATGATTCTACATACCTGAGCTCTTCTCATCTAGTTTGCTTTTGATACACTGAATGTCTATTTTAAGTTCCTCTTCACCATTCCAAATTATGAAGATGGACTGTGGAAAAAGAAACTGTTGGGAGCTGAACCGGCGTTCAAAAATATTGCATCTTGATTAACTTTTCCTACTGAACGGTTTTACCGAGCTGTAATATCTCGCTTAAACGCAATGTCGAGTACCGACGTTTCGAAAGTACTGCTGAGTATGTCATTTCGGGATGCTTTATCCTCCCAAGAGGGTAAGAAAAGCATACCCAAATCAAGTGACGAGGAAGAACCTCTTCTAGTATCGGATTCCTATTTGAAATCCAAGACAATTGGTAAGTCATTCCTTAACACTATAAAAATCATACTACTTTCAGGCATGGATTCAAGTTTTTTTAATGGTAAAAGACGTTTTCAATTCAATCGGGGACAGTATGCCCTCCAAAATTCTAGCTTATTATTCTCTCCTCTACCCTAGGCCCTCCTAAATCCACCCATGCTTTAAGGTACTACCCAACAGGGCTTGCTATGGGGCCGAGCTTTGAAAACTTTGATTTGAAACTTTCAAAAATCTGATTACTTCATATTTTTCCCGATTTCGTTAAAAATTCAAAATAAATAGTGAAAAAAATCTTCTGTTTTTGACTGGGTTGGGGGACCTCTCCCAGAAAATTTTTAAAATTTGATGTTTTAAAGTAGTGTTTTAACTCATTTTGATACCCTTTGAGTTACATCCGAAGAGGAACTCTCTTTGTAAGCCGCAGAATTTTCTCTTCAAGAGAAGAAAACAGTATTAAAGTATAGACGTGAAAATTTCCGGAGAGGGGAGGTTAAAGGATAATGGCTGTTATAATCTATCACAAGAAATTAGTACCCTGGTGATACATCACAGGTGTTAGCCTGTTACTCTCTGTAGATACAATACATAGTTAATAGTGGAATTTGTAAAAGGATTGGCACTTATGTATTTGGAAGATTATACATATTAATGAGAGACTATTCTCAAATTTTGCTACTTATTTTAATAGAATTTCCGAAAATCTAGCTTTGTTTAGATGCTAAAATATGAATTGCATTAAAAACCTTTATAACACGAAAATGGATTTCTTTTAATTATCCTGAGCTCCTAGCGGCACCCTTGACATTTTTTCATGGCACCCACATTTGAACCACTGCATTATAGAGACCTTGTTTTATAATTATCTGAAAAGTTTTTACAATTTATCAAGTTTTTCATATAGTAAAGGTGAAAAAATAAGTACTTCACTCTATCTTTAGAAGGGAAATGTAGAACTTAGCAGCAAAAAAAACTTGTCCTTCAATGCCATATGTGAGTTAATTCAGTGTCAGCTAACGTATTTTTATGCCACGCACGATTGTCCAAGAAACCTTAAAAAATGAATATTTAATATAATTTTAGTGGATATAGTTTCAAATATTGCATTTTCCTACTCCTACCTCACTATGGTATACCTACCTGATGGGATAAAGTGAAGTCTGCTGTTTATTCACAAGTATCAAGATAACAACCAATAGAATATAGGATAAGCACACCGAGCTCACTCGAATAGTATTAAAAAAAATTCGGCCATGAACTGGGAATCCATAATACCCTCAAAAAAACTATTACTTATAACTATTACTTATTCTTCTATGAATGATTTAAATTTCATTTTGAAGAATGATAGTCACTAACAAAAATTACAAAAACACTGTTAACAGATGTCAAAGTTTTGGGGTGGGTTTGGGGTTCCCCCCCAAGGAAAAATTTTTAAATTTAACCCTTTTGAGCCATTTTATGCAGTATATTATTTAGTCCTCTGGGGGGCACGTGGCTCCGTGCCTTCCCTGAATCTGCTACTGCTCCCATTCCTATTTTTTACTGCGAGTTCTGGAACACCCTGCACATAATAACTTCATTTACTTTAAAATTCACATTTTGGCAGGGTCGGGTTGGCTGACGACATCCTTCCTAATCGTGAACACCGCTCTGGGTTTAGGCACCCTCAACTACCCCGCGGCCTACAACCAGGCGGGAGGCATCCTCTACGCGACGCTTATTCAAATAGTGAGTATAAGATTATTAACTTTCCTGATATTCAAAAAAAATGTTTTGAACCTATGAGATAGGTACTCAATACTCATCTACCATTGGCATTGCTAATACCTACAGCTTTCCCATGTTTTTTACAGTTCATGGTGTGCCTGATGGGGAGCACGATGCTCATCCTGGCGTACTGTTCTGACGTGCACAGCGACCACTCTTACCAGGATATGATGCACTCCATGTGTGGCAAGGGAGCTAAACATCTGACCGCAGTCTCCATCACGCTCACCCTCTTCTGCGTCTGCGTGGGATCGCTCGTCGTCATCGGAGACCAGCTGGACAACTGTGAGTAGAAAGAGATTATTCCTAAGGTGTAAAGTTATTGTGTACCTACCGTAACGTCCAATTAAAAAACTGCGTTGACTTTCCCTGTAAAAGGCATGAAATGCAATTATCTTTCGGCCCTAACGGTGTATTTAAAGTAACATTAAAATCAATGTTTCATCCGCGTCATCATTTCAAGAGAAGGTTGAGAACCTTCTATTCTGGTTCTTCTTTCACTCTTCCGCATCATCTCTAATGGATGAATTGTAGGAAACTTTCATCGGGGTATTATCTTCCTTTTCCACATCATCTGTAAGGACGGTAGAGAACAGCTCATCCGGGGGGGGGAGGGAAATTCTCTTGCTCTTCCGCAATATCTGCGGTAAGAAGCGTTTCATCCAGAGCAATAAGCATTCTTTTTCTCTACTGCATCCTCTCTAGGAAGAGTATGAAGTGTTTCATCTTCTTCTTCTTTCACATCATCTCATATTACCATGGGAGCGTTCCATTCAGAGTGTTCTCTTGCTCTTTCACATCATTTCTAAGGACAACAGGGAGATCATACGAACCATTCCCTTGTCCTCCACAACATCACTATGGACCATATGTAATGTTTCATTTAAAGACTGTAAGGAGCAGTTAATCCTCGGGATACTTTCACTCTTCCACATCGTCCCTAAGGACCGTAGAGCGTAGAGAGCGTATCATCCAGGGCTCTTGCTTTTCCGTATCATCTCTAAGAGCCCTAGGAAGTGTTTCATTCAAGGGGATTCCTTGCTCTTCAGTATCCTCTCTAAGGACTGTGGAGAACTTTCTATCTGGGGAAGAACCGTAGGGAGCAGTTAATCCTTTGCATTCTCTTCCACTCAGGACTTTGCTCTCTTCTAAGCAGCCTTATTGTAAGGGAGAGAGAATCAGGGCAGCGTCTGGTCTGACACAAACCTTCTAGGTCCTAGGATATAAAATAGACACTATTTAATACTAGCACTTCATTTAATATTTTTTTCAGTGATACTTTGCTTGATGGGTCCCGAATTCTGCCTGCACTGGTACCTGAACCGCCGTTTCACTATTTCAGCCGTCGCCATCATCTTCATCCTACCACTCTGCTTCTGCAAGAGAGTCGACTTCTTAGGCCACATAGGGTACGTTACCTGCGTAACTCCGGTGTTAGGAATAGTACTATATTTTTCCGTGAAATATATTCATTGTAATTTTTTGTAGCCACTGAAAAATCTTATAGCTCTTTTGTCCTTTACAGATCTTTGGGAATATTTGCCATGCTTTATCCTGTTTTTCTGACGGTCTATGGCTACTTCACTCTCAACATAGAGAACGTGAATATAAAAACCAAGTATGTGTAGTTTCTTAACAAATTTGATTTTGAGACCTCAGAATACAAAGACATCAGTTCTAGAGAAAAACTCGGTGCATTATTTTTTAATGAATTCTTTTATTTTCTTCTGTTATTAATGTCGATTCATTTCAGGCCTGATAACCTGTCCGCCATGTTTGCCATGTTTCCAGTTTTGGGCTTAGGCTATCAGGTAAATATATTTGTCCTAATTTTCGTGAATTTAATAAAATATTATACATAGGGTTGCCGTTATAGTCTGTTCCAGGTCTATATTTGAATTAACGTTTTTTAAAGTCGAGGAAGTGTATGATTATACCAGGAGGTGGTTGGTGTCCCAACTGTGCTCCAACAATCAGTAACTGTAAAAAAATACGCCACGCCACGTTACATCATAAAGTTAGTGATGGAAAGAAATTGCCACCATAGTCACTAGTGGAAACTCCCTCCGAGTTTAAGTGGAAGGTTCGAGTCACTGTGGGACCTCCTTCCGAGTCTAAGGTGGGAGGTCCCTCCGTATCGTGGTGTAACATCTCTCAATAATATGGTGGCAATATCTTTCCACCACTTTAAGGTGTAACGTGCCGTTTTTTTACAGGGTTGTCCAAGTGCTCCACAAAGATATTTGTTTCTTTAAATTCTTAATACATGAAAAATCTAAATATATCCCTTCAGAAATGAGCTTTCGACCCTGAAAAGTACTTCGTAAAGATATTTCCCGCATAAAATTTGCTCCGTGAGACAAAAAGTTTGTGAACCCCCGATCTACGCGAAGGCATTAAGGTGATAGTATGCGGAAAATTTTATAGATGGTAAAACTCAGTCCCTTTTGATGAGAACAAAATCACCACGGAGCCTTATTGAGACAAAATATTTGGATTCCACACATAAAAAAAACTTAAAGAAGCAAAAACCTTCATGGATCACTTTGGAAACCACTGATCTTAAAAAGCGTTTCTATGGGTTGTTTTGTCCACAGTGCCAGGAGGTGGTGGTGCCGATCTACTCGTGCATGCGCAACAGGAACCTGTCAGATTTCGGTAAAGCCAGTGCCCTGTCTATTCTCTTTTTGTTCCTGGTGTACTCGGTGACTGGGATATTCGGCTTACTTACCTTCGGCTCGGGGGTCTCTCAAAACGTCATGAAGATGTACGACTCTAAAGACCCCGTCGTCCTTGTGGGCACGGCAGCACTCGCACTCAAGATGGTGACCACCTACCCCATTGTCGCCCTGTGCGGACGGTGAGTGAAATTTCATCCTTTTTTTACATGGATAAAAGGCTTTGTGTCAAACTTTTTCCCAATTACTGTAGCTCGTTGGTATTAAATTACACACAGGGTGATTTCAAAGTCATATAGTGCTAGCTAGCTGAGAAAGACCTTGCATAAACAATTTGTAATCTTTTGGAAAATCGGGGTCGTAAACGCTGGCTTGAGGCTCTAGAATGCGAATAAATGTGTAACCAAGAGCAATGAATGAGATATACCTGATCACTACCGCGCCTAAAGCGCCAATCTGATTTTTCCTAGTTTCAAGAAAAAGGCATTAAAATTGTCGAGATTCGACGTTTCTTCAGATACTGGAAACTGATTGCTTAGTTTTCTACAAATCTATTGGAAATTACACTTGTCAGTTCTGGTATGGTGTGAGTGCAGCATCACTCAGTGACTCCAAAAGCGCGCTTAGATAGGTGAAAATGAGCAAAAAAGCAGATTGGTGTTTTTGACGTGGTTGGGACGATGTTGTGTATAAATGGCTAGGGGTGGGAAAAATTAAGTTGTCAATTGTTATGATTTATCTATTTACCATATTCTAAACACTATGCTAACCATATATTTAACCTGTATTGTGAATCTGTAAAAAGATTTTTTTTTTCTACAAGGATAAACAATGCTGCTTTATTGCATGGTCTTATTTCATAATGAAGATGACTCCTTTATAGTTTCCTCCTTGCATAGTTTTTATTTTTAAAGTACATTACAACATGAAGATCATTGGCACCCAAGTTTTACTTTTACCACGAGCCATTTACCACAAAATGTGCCATCCATTTTATTGCTTCTGATCATATATGTTCATTCTAGTTCCCTAACAGTTTGTTGATTGACCTATTACTAATGACAGGGAATCATTTTCAAACCGATGTCACAATGATGCCAAAAAGAAATTATACGCTCTTATATTCTGACACTAAAAAATTTCTTGCAGAGACGCTGTCAGTGGCCTTTACGCCGAACTGCTTGGTTTGACGCCGGCCGAGTGCGTGACCACCGAGCGCCGGCGCCGCTATTCCGTGGCCGCCGTGTGGTTGGCCTCCTCCCTCCTGCTAGCTGTGCTCACGCCCACCATAGGGGTCGTCATCAAGTACATGGGCGCAGTGGCATCCGTGAACATATTCATCTACCCGGGTGAGAAAAAGAACGATCGTCTCTTTTTTTTTAAATCCCTTTTCTCCACTTTTCATTATTTTTACTGCAATGATCTGAAACTGGAATGTATATAATAGTGTGCCTGGTGCCCGAATGTTGGAAGAACACATTTTTTGAAACTCTGAAAGAGAATAGGGCTATATATTAAGCCAGAGATAAATTAATTACCTGTTAAATGTGAAATACTTCATTTAACTTCTAAAATTTTCTGTTAGACTATAGTGGTTGTCAATCTATTTGTGGATCCTTATATCTAAAGATAGAATCTCTTATTTAACACCACCTTTAATATGTCTCGGTTCAGAAAAAGGGTTACGACTAAATGGAGTGTGTTCATGTTTAATCAGAGATTCAATATTTAGGTATAAGAATCCACAAACTTCTAGATTGACAACCAATAGTCCAACAGAAAAGGGATTCTTTCTGTTTTTACAACATACTCATCACCTTATTGAAACTTACTTTGGCTTCTTATGTTCAGGCATCTGCCTGATGCAGGTTGTCCTGAAGCAAGACCCGGAGCTGCTTCGCCGATGGAGCCCTTACCTCATTTTTCACAGCATTTTGGTGGCAGGAGTCGGAGCTTTTTGCTGCGGAGTGGTCCTTCTGAATGCCATCCTCGACAGCAGTTCCGATCCCGTCTTGGACCTCTGTGACCCTTCTGTGTTGTTAGTTCCCTCGAGCAGCACCTCGTGAACTTGTTGTTATAAGGAGTTAATTTATGCTTGAAGTTCTCGGTGTCAAATGTGTTTCTGAAAAAGGAATAATCTAAGTGTGTGTTTCAGGGCGAATGTTTACCTCGTAGAATATTCAATTCAAGACTAGCCTTATTGAGGGCTTATTTAGTCAATATATGACTTTTATCTGTACTGAGGATTACCTTTATTCTTACAGATTTCATGGATTGCAAAAATTGAAATACATTATAAAATTGTTATTGCTGCCATGTTCCCCCCTATAAATCATGAAAGAAGACTAGATTTGTAATGTGACGCATGAGGCCATAAGTTTTGTGCATCATCCTCTTCTTGACCTTTTTGTCCAGGTCTGTCTTATCCGCATATGAGGGTCCTTTCGGCTTTTATACTTCTTTGCGTCTTTGATGGTTCCATTTCACCGTACAGCAAAAGGAGTTTGCAGAAAAAAATATCCAAGAGAAGAATTTAGCACTATTCAATGGCTTTACAAAAATCAACAAAAGTGTACTTTTTCTGAAAAATACAGATCTACATTCTTTGAATAGCCTTTGACAGCAATAAAGATTTTTCCACAAAAATTTTTCCTTAATTAGGAACATCTAAATTTTATTTTTCCGGAAGGTTTCGTCTTTAGTCATTTGTGTATACGAAGGAAGAACACATTAACAACACCTATCATTTTTTCCAACTGAAGAAAAATTCCTAAGTCATTTTGAAATAATGAATTTCTTAATAAATTCCAAGAAGACTGAGAAAAATATCGCAAACTTTACGGCGAAATATGCTTTAAAAACCCTGGTACCCCAGGTTACTTCATTCACGCTAAAATTTCATTTTATAGTAAAAATGCATAACAAAAAATTTTTCAAAGTGTAAAAAACACTGAAATTTAAGAAAAAAGCGCTAAAATGCCAAATTATCAAGCTTAATTGATTGCTTAAAATGTAAACCTTAATGTAAAATTGGTTTATTCTAAAAATGGATTTTATATTATTAATGCAGGGCTTCATATGGTGCCCCAAGCGGTATTCAAATGCATTCAACTCCATTGGGGCACATTTGGACAGAATTTCTCAATTTTTAGAATGATGATTAAGTTGAAAATTTTCGATAAATTGATCTAAAAAGAGTACCAAAACTTCCGTAAAACTGTAAATTTATGAATAAGTCAGTTTTTGGAGAAATAGTCAAAAATGTTCTGTTTGCTCAATTGTGACCCCCTCTCCCCTATAATGTAGAAACATCCAAATATCTTCTAATTCTCTCAAACTTGTTTTATTGATATTTGTCTTTAAAAATCAACTTTTCCTCCTAACCATCTTAGTTTGAATTTTTTCATTTAATTATAATGAAATCGGCTGAAAATCTATTGATAAATTGACCTGAAAAATTGAAAATTTCCCTCTCAAATTTTTAAACTTTTTATATTAAATTTTTCTTTTGTCTTTGAATATTACAAGATTTTTTTGTGAAGAGTAATCAGAGCGTGTCATATGCAAGGAAATACAATCCTTTCAGAGAGTGAAGAGATTTTAATAAAATTCCTACTGATTTAAAACAATATATTAACCAACACACTTTCAAAAAAAAATTAGATTCACTGCTCTCGACAAAATTTGAAAAATTATACTCTAAAAATTAAATTGTTAAAAGATTTTGTTACAGATTAGAAGGGGATGTGAATTTATTAAGAGTGCAGTTCGTGTTGCCCCTGGAAAGACTTCAGGGGACTTCTTGGAAACCACTTTTAACGTTTAACCTCATTTTACATTTATGATATGATGCCACGTCCATGAAAGGTCAATATATTTTACCATCACAAATAGACTTCCACACAATTAAGAATTTTCAAAATTCGCCTATAATCTCCAGAACTACTGGTCATTTTTAAAAATTTAATTTGAGTAAAAGTAATAGTTATAATTATGCTCCCTTTTTTTTAGATAATATAAAGAAAGTTCATGAAAAAAGTTTTCATATTTTTATTCTGTTATAATATTACAAAAGTTTTGTTCGGAATTATTATAAAAGTTTTAAAAAGTATTTTTATGAGTGTAGGTACTAATTCAAATGCATTTTTAAAAAGAAAATAAGAATATTATTTTCATACAAGACGAAATGTTTTTTCAACTGGAATAAAAACCATCCAAAAAAAATTAATGTTAAATTATCAATAAAATTTTTAAATGAGTTAAACAGTTTGACAAAAAAAAAACTGTTTAAGTTTTTAGTGTTATTTATTAAAGTTTTGTTTTAAATAGTTAAATTTTCCAAATATTAATAAGATGCCAGAATGCATCTCTAATATTAGGGACTTCCCTTAATAATATAAAGCTCAATGAAATTATTTTTAATGTTAAGTTTAACTACTGTTTATTTCAGGGGGCAAATTTAATGGGTCTTTATGGCTGTGCATTGCTGCAAGAAGCTGGTTTTAATAAAGTTTATTGCCATGACATCTGCAGAGAAAGGCTTAGACTTGTGCCTAGGTTTGGGGGCATACCTGTTCTAGTCGACAAAATTTATGGTAAGTCACCCAATTTTTACAATTGAAGCAATAATTGTTGTAATTTTCAGTTATATCTTCAACTAATTACATTTTGTGCAATTTTTCAAACAAAATGTAATTAATCAGTTTTTTTTATTAAATGATGCTTTATAAAAGTTCATTGGAAACTTTGCTTATTATTGCATAATGCGCTTGTGTAGCCTTTTATTTTCATTTTTTTTTGTTTCAAAAATTATTTTTAAAAAACTGCACCAAAAAATCCTAGCTTCATATGAATGTCCCTGATTTTGTATTCTGCCAATTTTGTATCTTGGTGTGCTAGTATTATCTTGTGATATTGATATACTGATTAGTTTGACATGTGATACCAATTTCAATAGATGGCAGGCAGCATATTGTTGAAGGCATGGCAGATATCGTAATGGATGTTTGTGGCAAGTGGGATGTGATCCCCTATGCTCTTCATGCCCTTTGCCACCGAGGAACGTACTTGTTTGTGGGCACCACCCACGAAGAACATGCTTCCATCAACATTGATAAGGTGCTCAGCAAGTGTATCACCATCAGAGGTATTCCATATTGATTATACTTTTAAAAAGAAACCTGTTTTATGTGCCTAAAAAAAGTAAAGATTTATTTGTAATACATTATACACTAACCATTGCAGTGATATTTGTCTAATGGTTGAAGATATCACAAAATTGTTTAATTATAACTGTATTGTCAAGAAGTAAACTTTATATTTTAAACCATTGAAGATCAATATTATTGAAATCATGGAAATGCAATTAATATTTGCTATAAATCAATTCATTTTATAATACTAACTGATTCAACCTTGTAGTTATCAAATGTAAATTTCCTTTTTAAAATTTCAAGCGTAGAAAAGGGTTTTGGGGAAATGGCACACACACATTCCAAGTATAAATAAATTTCATTTATTTGGTTTCCTGTTTTAAGACCTGTTTATTTAATGATAAAAGGTTTGTAAACTAAAGCATGACAATGCAAGCTAATTACCTGCATAGCACAGTTTTTTTCCATTCTATTGATGACACCCAACAAACATGATCTTGGTTTTGGTTTGGAATGGCAACTGTAAATCCAAAGCCCTTCCTTCTCAAAAATAGTAAAAAAGCAGGTAAAGTGATACTTAAAACCCTGCTGGCAAATGGATATGCCCCTTCATTTTTTTCCATTTCCAAAATTCCAAAAATTATTATGAATAATATCCCATGCAATAAATGCGACATTGTTTTAGGTGTGCAAGGCTACAAACCTGAAGATCTTGCAAGTGCTCTGGCATTTCTGTCTCGCACTGTTGGAAAATATCCCTATGAGTCTCTCATCAGCTCTGCTTTTCCTCTACAAGACTTCCACTCAGCTGTCGCACTTGCAAGAACCAAAAGGTATTGTCGTGTGGCTGTCAGACCATTGTCCTCATGATCCATAAATTTTGATAGTCTCATACCTTTTTTTGCCTGTGTGTTGTGTGTGAGCTCTGAGTCTTGTTCGAATTTAAGTACGTTATATTGGGTAAAAGTATTCTCGACTTTATCAAAACCAGAAAGTGAGTTTACTTGGTATTTATTGTAAATATGCTATTATGAGTGACATCTTGTGAAAAGTAGCATAAATTATTCTGCTTATTTAAACTATAGTTCATCTTTAACTATTATGATTTTACCATTATTCAATGTGTGCTTGTTATTTCCTTATCAAACTTTTCATTTTACAATCTATGCACTGCATATCATCATATGCAGTTCAAATATAATTTGAGTACACTGATGATCTAAAAGTGTGATACAACTAATCAGTATTTTCCCCTAAAGTGTTTCCATTTACCCATTTGTACTTCTTATTTTTTAATACTTTTGGGAGTAAATTTTACATATAATCAAACCTTGTTTAAGTGGTTTAACTCCTCTAGATCAGTGGTTTCTTTGAGATATTGTGATGGCGGTGGGTAAATAATAAAATAAGTGAAACAAACTGAACTTTGAAAACTGAAGAATTTTATGTATCATGGTAAATGCATTTAATGATTTGTAAATTTTTGTTGAAATATTGTGTTCTTTTCTTGATTAGATATACTGATATTCCTGTCTGTAATTTCTGCCTTCAACTTATGTTCTATTTGTTTTGTAGCTTGATTCCTTGCAATGTAGAATAATTAAGTGGTACTTTTTTATGATGATTTAAAGTCAAATGTTGTAAGCTGTATAAACTTCAACATTTATGAAAAAATTTCTGGGCTCACAAGCTGTGGTCTAAGGAAAAATTTCAAGTGGTTTTGTCTAGAACTTCAGTTACATCATTTTATATAAACTTTGTTTGAACAACCAATATTGGTGGATGTAAACTAAATAGAAGACTGTTAAACTACTACTTTTTACTCTATACTAAAGAGTGGATAATTTTTTTAAATGCTGTGCAGTTTATTAGCTTAGTTTTTCATCTTTGAATACTTTTGTATTCAGAATCAGTCATACACATAAGTATTTCTTGGATCCAATATTTTCAAAAGCCAAGCATCGAAAGCGTTTTTAAGAAAACTTGGGGGGGGGTCACTGTTTAATATTTCAATAGACGATATTAGTGTGACGTCATTTGCTTGTTTGGAAACGTTGATTCCATCCGTGATTGGTTCCGTGAGTGGAAGTAATTCCGTACAGAACCAATCACGGATGGAATTAACGTTTCCAAACAAGCAAGTGACGTCATGACTAATGTCGTCTATTGTCAACATTTACTTATGTATGTTTTTCTTTTGATATAAACAGCTATATATTCTTTACTCGAAAAGTTTATGTTCCATGTTAAAATATATTTACCCTAGAGTTTATTGAATGTAATGAGCTTGCACACACAAATATATTGTTAGCTCTTGAAAAAATTTTATTTCTTTTTTAACTGTTGATTAACTGGAAAAGAAACAGTGGATTAGACAACAATATTTAGGTATTAAATGTTATATGATGCACCATAAAATTGCTTACTGAGATTATTCTACTGCTTTTTGATTCCCAGTATCAGTCAGTCCCCTGTGATTTGTGTTGGAGAATAATTACTCCTTTGCTTTGTATTAAATATATGAGTTCAATTTATTTTTATCAACTTTTTAATATTAAATACACGTGGTATTGCTGTTGTAACGCTCTTTTTGTGATATCTCTGAAAGGAGACTTCTATTTTTGTATAAGTTGATATATGTTGCATACAGGTTTACAATTTATAAAGATATCTACCTCAGACCCCTCTAAATGAAACTCAATTATGGCTGTGATGCATTGTATTGTATGTCCCCTTTAATTAGGGTTATTTAAAGGTGTTTAATCCCTCCAACTGAGGTGTAAATTTTTAATGAACACCCAAGTTATCATAATTTTCTATTTTTATAAAAAGTATATAGCACATTGTAAAAAGGAGTGAATGTTTTAGCTATAGGTATTAGTGAAATCTATTCAAACTTAAGACTTATTTTCTGTAAATGACAATACATAGTCAAAGAAATCATTAGATAAGGTTATTGCAATTGTTTTTGGTGGTCATAGAGTCTTGCTTTTAGTCCTTAAAATATACACTTACTGTCTGAGAATTTTTTTTTTGGTTTGTATTTTTAATAGCTTTTATAATTCAATTGTATATTACCGTGATTTTGAATAGAATAGCCCCACACACAATAAGTAACATAAAAATTAAATTTCATCAGATAAGCAGCAGCAAAAATTAATAGGGTACAAAAACATGGACAATTAATTCAATTGTAATACTTTTCCATATTGATATAATCATGATTAATACAGTGAATTCCGCTTAATATAAGCACGTTAGGACCAGGACATTTTGTGCTGACTTAGCAGATTTCCCAATAAAGCGAAATTCTCATAACAGCGAACAACTTACAAGATTTTTTACACATATTTCCTGTCATAAAGTAACATTTGTTTTAAGCGAAAAGTATAGACCTAAAATAATATAAACAAGCATTAAATAAAGTAGAAAAGTTTTTTAATGTACATTCCTGTATAGTACAGTAGTCCATTCCATTGCTGTTTATAGCAAACATCCAAAACTTAAAACTATGCTTAACACAAAGACTGTGTTAAAGTGTCAACTTTAAAACAAAGATTTGTTCAAATGTAATCAATATTAACTCACTCCCTTACACAAATGTTAGGAAAGAAATAAAACAGTAGTGCTTATCAATCATTTAAAAAAGAAACACTTTATTAAAGTCATGCAATAACCCATATAACTTACTGTTTTCTCATAAGAAAACTCAGATTTATTTCCTTCTGCCATTATATAATTCAACTATCTAAGATGTGTCTTCTTTTGTCCCTACTAAGTGGCTTTTTGTATCTATTATATGGCTAAAATGTGCATTATTTGAATAGTATGGCTTTCATTCATAGGGATTTGTGTCTATTAAGTGGATTTACAGTATCATTATGTTACATTTACAGCAAAACTACAAATAAAAATAAAATTGTTAGAAAATGCATAAAATTATTATGCAGAAACAAATACAAAAGAAGTGGGTCTGGGCATGTGAATGACCTGAAGGAAAAGGGAAAATGGAGTTAAAAGGGGAATTTGAACTTCTTGCATAGTTGCAGTCTTCAAAAGAACAGAATTGGCAAATAAGCTGGAGAGGTTAACATGTATTAACCATGGCTTATATTCCTGAAATTACAGTATTTTTTTAACTTGCATGTTTTTTACTCAAATAAAACTAATCTTCAGTTCAAATTTACAAAGCATACAAAAGCTTTGAAAAAAATTATGAGTTGAAGAACACATATGTTCTGTTAATTTATCAATATTGAATGACTTGGGTTACATTTAATTTAATTGAATCAAAACCATCATCTTTCAAATACTGTAATGTTTAGTTGTTTTTCCTCTATTGGCTTTACTCATAAGTTCAAGTAGAAAACTTGAAGAGTTTTAAGCAGAGGGTAGTTTTACCCTTGTGGTAGCTAGAAAATTAATCACAATATGTTTGTTATTTTTGTTTAAATTCTGTAACTAGGTAAAAAGTATTTTACCTAGTCAGTTGTCTTATGAAAGTTTTTTTTTCTAAAAGAGGCTTTGAGTCAAATCTGTATATATTTGAAGTGTACTTAAACAGATAATATTTATATAGTTTTATATAATATATAGAAAAGATGATTGAAAGAAATTATCTTTTCAACTTATAATATTTATATGGTGCTTTCATGTATTGTTTAGCAAATTAAAAAATGGTTGGAGTTGAAGTTGATATATTGGAGTATTTTTTATTCCATTTTGCATTTAGTAACAAAAATAAATTGTTACATAACTCCATACACACTTGCCTTTTCAATATTTTGAGCAATACCAGAGTGTGTAAAAGAAATAAGATATTGCTTTTGTGATACCAGTCTTAAACTGTTAAAACATGTGCTGATGCTGTTCTGCAGTTAGCTTTATTTTTCTAGTCTTCTATTTAAAATATCTATGAATATTATCTATATCCTACTTGTTTGACTGAGGAATTTTTTTACTGTAAGAGTGAAATGGTTGAAACTAACAAGAGCCTTCAAAAATATCACATTTTAAAAAGAATAGTTTTATTGGGAACAATTTAAAAGCTGGCAATTATACAAACACAGGTTTGTATGGTGGTTACAAATTTTAGAAGGATCGATCGTTTTTAAATTTTTAGTTAACTGATTCTTAGCAAATAAACAGAAAAACTATTAAAATTGCATTTTTTTTTATAAAATTTAGTTCTTAATTCCACATTCTTAAAAAGGAACATAAAGGGGGCAAAAGGACCAGGCTCCTTCCAAAATGCCCATTGCTCATACTCATTGAATTTAAAAAGGAGTAAATGTACCACCGAAGTAATGTGTATGCTACATTGCTACATGTCATAATTTTCTGTAAAGATTTACATGACATCAAAATTCTTTAAAATATACCTTCCTCCACAAAAACCAATTTCCACGGGAGCTACTGTTTGTTTCTATATATTATGAATAAATGGGTTGTTATTTTTGTGAGCATATACTCATGAAATCTATTGGATGCTTTATCAATATTTGTTCAGAAACTTGTTGTTTTGGAACAGTTCAAGTCTGTCCACAATCACAATGTTTTTTTTAATTCTTTGGATATAAAACCTCCATAAAACACTATGACTCATTTTGGTAAAAAAATGTTTTCTAATTAGTGAAAAAAATATGTTGTATACTTCTGTTGGTCTTTATAATGAAATATTTACTGTGTATTTTAATATAAAATCTCAGTATGTAATATTTACAAAAGTGTGGCAATCCTTGTACTTTTACTTATCTATTGAGTCTCTAATAAAATCGATTTATTTTACATCTATAATTTATAGTGTGTTGTTTCTCCAGTCAAAGAGAAGTATCTAACACATAATTATGTGATTCATTAATACCAGGCCTACACACTTTAACAATTTAAAACGCTTTTTTTTCTGGGGTAAATTTCCAAAATTTGTTAGGTAAAACCTCACAAAAACTACGTCATTTAATCGAAATTAAATAATCTATGAAAATCCAAACAAGAATATTTATAAAGTTTCATTTACAGAATTTTTATGAATTACTTTGATAGATTTCTTAATTACTATATCCCGAGTTAGGAAAAAAATTGTAAGAACTTGACCTAACTAATCCGTTAGTAATTTTTATTATCCAAAGGTAATTGCTGCATTAAAATTAAATTTTTAAGAAGTTTTTCAATACTAATTATACTAAAATATAAGTTTGCAGTTAGCAAGAAAGAAGTCTAGTAGTAGAGAATGTACCAATATTATTCTAAAGAGGTTGATAGATAAAGTAAAATACACAGTTTATTTAATCTCTTTCGTATCAAATCATAATTATTCACTCAGTTTGAAGTCATAGATGGCTGCTCAGTAGTTTACACTTGTTTTAAACTACACTGCATACAGGTGAGTTCAGCAATGAAAACAATCTACAGATCCCGCCCGGCACGATCATAGCTACTCGTTACGTTAGAGTTACCATTGCTCACTCTACCACTATTATTAATCACCAACATTGTATTTAAAACCACCACCGTCTCCTGGAAGAAAAACAAAAACGAAGAAAAAAAGAAGTTTAAATGAGGTGATAACCGGGACAGCATAGCATAAGAGGGCTTTATATGTCAGCCAACCTTAAAAAGGCTGATATTAAAGATGTTTTTCTATTAAGAATGAATAAGGGGTAGCTGGGGTAATTTTTGCTTTAACTGGTATCAAAAGAAGGTTCATTCATCAAAGTGAAAGTATCAATTTTATGAATAAACTTTTATTGAATAATTAATTGTAACTTTGTCTTTTACCCCCATTTGTAAAACACAATGGATCTTTGGAATTTATTGACTTTAAATATTTATATATATTGCTAAGAAATTACAGTCGTATTCCAAATAAAATTGCATGGAAGGAAGTTTAAGGTAAAGTTTCAATGTAGTAATGAGACCCCGGCTATCAAAATTCATCATTTTTTTTTCAGCCCGGAGAAACAAGTTCTTTCGCTCAACCCTCTCTTCTCACCCTCCAGCAGGTAGTCGCATGCAAGGACAAAGCACATGACGTGGTCTCGATTCGAGTCGTGGTTACTAACGGTACCTATTGTTGCCGCTGGAAAAGAAGGAGACAATTTGAACTTTCACTGTGGTTGGATTATTTCATCTCAGGAACATAGCATATCTCCATATTGTGCCAAAATTGTGTGTGAGTGAGTACTAAAGCCTGATTTTTTTATTATAACTTAAGCACGAAAAACTCTCGTTCGATTCTACGGACCTGGCAGAGAAGTTCGGCTTTCGGAGATCGAATGATCGGATAAAACTCCACTTCTTCGATGTTTGCTTCCTATCTCTTGAATAATGGGAATAAAGGGTACTCATCATAAGTATCAGAACTTGTGCTGGGATAAGGACTGCTGGAGATTACATCTGCTTGAAAATTCCCTGTTTGCTATCCTCTGAGTGACCACGCTGTATTATTTCGCTCAGTGAAGGAATTGTGCTCATTTAAACTACAGAGTGAACTAAAAGTGTTAATTAATGATTCTACATACTTGAGCTCTTTTCATCTCGTTTTCTGGATTGATCCACTGGATGTCTATTTTAAGTTCCTCTTCACCATTCCAAATTATGAAGATGGACTGTGGAAAAAGCAACTGTTGGGAGCTGAACCGGCATTCAGAAATATTGCATCTTGATTGACTTTTCCTACAGAACAGTTTTACCGAGCTGTAATATCTCGTTTAAACGCAATGTCGAGTACCGACGTTTCGAAAGTACTGCTGAGTATGTCATTTCGGGATGCTTTATCCTCCCAAGAGGGTAAGAAAAGCATACCCAAATCAAGTGACGAGGAAGAACCTCTTCTAGTATCGGATTCCTATTTGAAATCCAAGACAATTGGTAAGTCATTCCTTAACACTATAAAAATCATACTACTTTCAGGCATGGATTCAAGTTTTTTTAATGGTAAAAGACGTTTTCAATTCAATCGGGGACAGTATGCCCTCCAAAATTCTAGCTTATTATTCTCTCCTCTACCCCAGGCCCTCCTAAATCCACCCATGCTTTAAGGTACTACCCAACAGGGCTTGCTATGGGGCCGAGCTTTGAAAACTTTGATTTGAAACTTAAAAATCTGATTACTTCATATTTTTCCCGATTCCGTTAAAAGTTCAAATCAAATGGTGAACTATATCTTCTGTTTTTTGACTGGGTTGGGGGACCTCTCCCAGAAAATTTTTAAAATTTGATGTTTTAAAGTAGTGTTTTAACTCATTTTGATACCTTTTGGGTTACACTCGAAGAGTAATACTCTTTGTAAGCCGCAGAATTTTCAAGAGAAGAAAACGGTATTAAAGTATAGACGTGAAAATTTCCGGAGAGGGGAGGTTAAAGGATAATTTGGAGGATAATGGCTGTTATAATCTATCACAAGAAATTAGTACCCTGGTGATACATCACAGGTGTTAGCCTGTTACTCTCTGTAGATACAATACATAGTTAATAGTGGAATTTGTAAAAGGATTGGCACTTATGTATTTGGAAGATTATACATATTAATGAGAGACTATTTATTCTCAAATTTTGCTACTTATTTTAGTAGAATTTCCGAAAATCTAGCTTTGTTTAGATGCTAAAATATGAATTGCATTAAAAACCTTTATAACACGAAAATGGATTTCTTTTAATTATCCTGAGCTCCTAGCGGCACCCTTGACATTTTTTCATGGCACCCACATTTGAACCACTGCATTATAGAGACCTTGTTTTATAATTATCTGAAAAGTTTTTACAATTTATCAAGTTTTTCATATAGTAAAGGTGAAAAATAAGTACTTCACTCTATCTTTAGAAGGGAAATGTAGAACTTAGCAGCAAAAAAAAACTTGTCCTTCAATGCCATATGTGAGTTAATTCAGTGTCAGCTAACGTATTTTTATGCCACGCACGATTGTCCAAGAAACCTTAAAAAATGAATATTTAATATAATTTTAGTGGATATAGTTTCAAATATTGCATTTTCCTACTCCTACCTCACTATGGTATACCTGATGGGATAAAGTGAACTCTGCTGTTTATTCACAAGTATCAAGATAACAACCAATAGAATATAGGATAAGCACACCGAGCTCACTCGAATAGTATTAAAAAAAATTCGGCCATGAACTGGGAATCCATAATACCCTCAAAAAAACTATTACTTATAACTATTACTTATTTTTCTATGAATGATTTAAATTTCATTTTGAAGAATGATAGTCACTAACAAAAAATACAAAAACACTGCTAACAGATGTCAAAGTTTTGGGGTGAGTAAAACACTGTTAACAGATGTCAAAGTTTTGGGGTGGGTTTGGGGTTCCCCCCCCCCAGGAAAATTTTTTAAATTTAACCCTTTTGAGCCATTTTATGCAGTATATTATTTAGTCCTCTGGGGGGGGCACGTGGCTCCGTGTCCTCCCTGAATCTGCTACTGCTCCCATTCCTATTTTTTACTGCGAGTTCTGGAACACCCTGCACATAATAACTTCATTTACTTTAAAATTCACATTTTGGCAGGGTCGGGTTGGCTGACGACATCCTTCCTAATCGTGAACACCGCTCTGGGTTTAGGCACCCTCAACTACCCCGCGGCCTACAACCAGGCGGGAGGCATCCTCTACTCGACGCTTATTCAAATAGTGAGTATAAGATTATTAACTTTCCTGATATTCAAAAAAAATGTTTTGAACCTATGAGATAGGTACTCAATACTCGCATCTACCATTGACATTGCTAATACCTACAGCTTTCCCATGTTTTCTACAGTTCATGGTGTGCCTGATGGGGAGCACGATGCTCATCCTGGCGTACTGTTCTGACGTGCAAGGCGACCACTCTTACCAGGATATGATGCACTCCATGTGTGGCAAGGGAGCTAAACATCTGACCGCAGTCTCCATCACGCTCACCCTCTTCTGCGTCTGCGTGGGATCGCTCGTCGTCATCGGAGACCAGCTGGACAACTGTGAGTAGAAAGAGATTATTCCTAAGGTGTAAAGTTATTGTGTACCTACCGTAACGTCCAATTAAAAAACTGCGTTGACTTTCCCTGTAAAAGGCATGAAATGCAATTATCTTTTGGCCCTAACGGTGTATTTAAAGTAACATTAAAATCAATGTTTCATCCGCGTCATCATTTCAAGAGAAGGTTGAGAACCTTTTATTCTGGTTCTTCTTTCACTCTTCCGCATCATCTCTAATGGATGAATTGTAGGAAACTTTCATCGGGGTATTATCTTCCTTTTCCACATCATCTGTAAGGACGGTAGAGAACAGCTCATCCAGGGGGGAGGGAAATTCTCTTGCTCTTCCGCAATATCTGCGGTAAGAAGCGTTTCATCCAGAGCAATAAGCATTCTTTTTCTCTACTGCATCCTCTCTAGGAAGAGTATGAAGTGTTACATCTTCTTCTTCTTTCACATCATCTCATATTACCATAGGGAGCGTTCCATTCAGAGTGTTCTCTTGCTCTTTCACATCATTTCTAAGGACAACAGGGAGATCATACGAACCATTCCCTTGTCCTCCACAACATCACTATGGACCTTATGTAATGTTTCATTTAAAGACTGTAAGGAGCAGTTAATCCTCGGGATACTTTCACTCTTCCACATCGTCCCTAAGGACCGTAGAGCGTAGAGAGCGTATCATCCAGGGCTCTTGCTTTTCCGTATCATCTCTAAGAGCCCTAGGAAGTATTTCATTCAAGGGGATTTCTTGCTCTTCAGTATCCTCTCTAAGGACTTTGGAGAACTTTCTATCTGGGGAAGAACCGTAGGGAGCAGTTAATCCTTTGCATTCTCTTCCTCTCAGGACTTTGCTCTCTTCTAAGCAGCCTTATTGTAAGGGAGAGAGAATCAGGGCAGCGTCTGGTCTGACACAAACCTTCTAGGTCCTAGGATATAAAATAGACACTATTTAATACTAGCACTTCATTTAATATTTTTTTCAGTGATACTTTGCTTGATGGGTCCCGAATTCTGCCTGCACTGGTACCTGAACCGCCGTTTCACTATTTCAGCCGTCGCCATCATCTTCATCCTACCACTCTGCTTCTGCAAGAGAGTCGACTTCTTAGGCCACATAGGGTACGTTACCTGCGTAACTCCGGTGTTAGGAATAGTACTATATTTTTCCGTGAAATATATTCATGTTAAAAGCATTTTTTGTAGCCACTGAAAAATCTTATAGCTCTTATGTCATTTGCAGATCTTTGGGAATATTTGCCATGCTTTATCCTGTTTTTTTGACGGTCTATGGCTACTTCACTCTCAACATAGAGAACGTGAATATAAAAACCAAGTATGTGTAGTTTCTTAACAAATTTGATTTTGAAACCTCAGAATACAAAGACATCCGTTCTAGAGAAAAACTCGGTGCATTATTTTTTAATGAGTTCTTTTATTTCCTTCTGTTATTAATGTGGATTCATTTCAGGCCTGATAACCTGTCTGCCATGTTTGCCATGTTTCCAGTTTTGGGCTTAGGCTATCAGGTAAATATATATTTGTCCTAATTTTCGTGAATTTAATAAAATATTATACATAGGGTTGCCGTTATAGTCTGTTCCAGGTCTATATTTGAATTAACGTTTTTTAAAGTCGAGGAAGTGTATGATTATACCAGGAGGTGGTTGGTGTCCCAACTGTGCTCCAACAATCAGTAACTGTAAAAAAATACGCCACGCCACGTTACATCATAAAGTTAGTGATGGAAAGAAATTGCCACCATAGTCACTAGTGGAAACTCCCTCCGAGTTTAAGTGGAAGGTTCGAGTCACTGTGGGACCTCCTTCCGAGTCTAAGGTGGGAGGTCCCTCCGTATCGCGGTGTAACATCTCTCAATAATATGGTGGCAATATCTTTCCACCACTTTAAGGTGTAACGTGCCGTTTTTTTACAGGGTTGTCCAAGTGCTCCACAAAGATATTTGTTTCTTTAAATTCTTAATACATGAAAAATCTAAATACATCCCTTCAGAAATGAGTTTTCGACCCTGAAAAGTACCTCGTAAAGATATTTCCCGCATAAAATTTGCTCCGTGAGACAAAAAGTTTGTGAACCCCCGATCTACGCGAAGGCATTAAGGTGATAGTATGCGGAGAACTTTATAGATGGTAAAACTCAGTCACTTTTGATGAGAACAAAATCACCACGGAGCCTTATTGAGACAAAATATTTGGATTCCACACATAAAAAAAAACTTAAAGAAGCAAAAACCTTCTTGGATCACTTTGGAAACCACTGATCTTAAAAAGCGTTTCTATGGGTTGTTTTGTCCACAGTGCCAGGAGGTGGTGGTGCCGATCTACTCGTGCATGCGCAACAGGAACCTGTCAGATTTCGGTAAAGCCAGTGCCCTGTCTATTCTCTTTTTGTTCCTGGTGTACTCGGTGACTGGGATATTCGGCTTACTTACCTTCGGCTCGGGGGTCTCTCAAAACGTCATGAAGATGTACGACTCTAAAGACCCCGTCGTCCTTGTGGGCACGGCAGCACTCGCACTCAAGATGGTGACCACCTACCCCATTGTCGCCCTGTGCGGACGGTGAGTGAAATTTCATCCTTTTTTTACATGGATAAAAGGCTTTGTGCCAAACGTTTTCCCAATTACTGTAGCTCGTTGGTATTAAATTACACACAGGGTGATTTCAAAGTCTAGAGTGCTAGCTATTAGAAGAGAAAGACCTTGCATAAACAGTTTGTAATCTTTTGGAAAATCGGGGTCGTAAACGCTGGCTTGAGGCTCTAGAATGCGAATAAATGTGTAACCAAGAGCAATGAATGAGATACACCTGATCACTACCGCGCCTAAAGCGCCAATCTGATTTTTCCTAGTTTCAAGAAAAAGGCATTAAAATTGTCGAGATTCGACGTTTCTTCAGATACTGGAAACTGATTGCTTAGTTTTCTACAAATGTATTGGAAATTACACTTGTCAGTTCTGGTATGGTGTGAGTGCAGCATCACTCAGTGACTCCAAAAGCGCACTTAGATAGGTGAAAATGAGCAAAAAAGCAGATTGGTGTTTTTGACGTGGTTGGGACGATGTTGTGTATAAATGGCTAGGGGTGGGAAAAATTAAGTTGTCAATTGTTATGATTTACCTATTTACCATATTCTAAACACTATGCTAACCATATATTTAACCTGTATTGTGAATCTGTAAAAAGATTTTTTTTTCTACAAGGATAAACAATGTTGCTTTATTGCATGGTCTTATTTCATAATGAAGATGACTCCTTTATAGTTTCCTCCTTGCATAGTTTTTATTTTTAAAGTACATTACAACATGAAGATCATTGGCACCGGCACCCAAGTTTTACTTTTACCACGAGCCATTTACCACAAAATGTGCCATCCATTTTATTGCTTCTGATCATATATGTTCATTCTAGTTCCCTAACAGTTTGTTGATTGACCTATTACTAATGACAGGGAATCATTTTCAAACCGATGTCACAATGACGCCAAAAAGAAATTATACGCTCATATATTCTGACACTAAAAAATTTCTTGCAGAGACGCTGTCAGTGGCCTTTACGCCGAACTGCTTGGTTTGACGCCGGCCGAGTGCGTGACCACCGAGCGCCGGCGCCGCTATTCCGTGGCCGCCGTGTGGTTGGCCTCCTCCCTCCTGCTAGCTGTGCTTACGCCCACCATAGGGGTCGTCATCAAGTACATGGGCGCAGTGGCATCCGTGAACATATTCATCTATTTTCTACTTCTCCACTTTTCATTATTTTTACTGCAATGATCTGAAACTGGAATGTATATAATAGTGTGCCTGGTGCCCGAATGTTGGAAGAACACATTTTTTGAAACTCTGAAAGAGAATAGGGCTATATATTAAGCCAGAGATAAATTAATTACCTGTTAAATGTGAAATACTTCATTTAACTTCTAAAATTTTCTGTTAGACTATAGTGGTTGTCAATCTATTTGTGGATCCTTATATCTAAAGATAGAATCTCTTATTTAACACCACCTTTAATATGTCTCGGTTCAGAAAAAGGGTTACGACTAAATGGAGTGTGTTCATGTTCAATCAGAGATTCAATATTTAGGTATAAGAATCCACAAACTTCTAGATTGACAACCAATAGTCCAACAGAAAAGGGATTCTTTCTGTTTTTACAACATACTCATCACCTTATTGAAACTTACTTTGGCTTCTTATGTTCAGGCATCTGCCTGATGCAGGTTGTCTTGAAGCAAGACCCGGAGCTGCTTCGCCGATGGAGCCCTTACCTCATTTTTCACAGCATTTTGGTGGCAGGAGTCGGAGCTTTTTGCTGCGGAGTGGTCCTTCTGAATGCCATCCTCGACAGCAGTTCCGATCCCGTCTTGGACCTCTGTGACCCTTCTGTGCTGTTAGTTCCCTCGAGCAGCACCTCGTGAACTTGTTGTTATAAGGAGTTAATTTATGCTTGAAGTTCTCGGTGTCAAATGTGTTTCTGAAAAAGGAATAATTTAAGTGTGTGGTTCAGGGCGAATGTTTACCTCGTAGAATATTCAATTCAAGACTAGCCTTATTGAGGGCTTATTTAGTCAATATATGACTTTTATCTGTACTGAGGATTACCTTTATTCTTACATATTTCATGGATTGCAAAAATTAAAAAACATTATAAAAACATTAAAAACATTAAAAAAACATTATAAAATTGTTATTGCTGCCATGTTCCCCCCTATAAATCATGAAAGAAGACTAGATTTGTAATGTGACGCATGAGGCCATAAGTTTTGTGCATCATCCTCTTCTTGACCTTTTTGTCCAGGTCTGTCTTATCCGCATATGAGGGTCCTTTCGGCTTTTATACTTCTTTGCGTCTTTGATGGTTCCATTTCACCGTACAGCAAAAGGAGTTTGCAGAAAAAAATATCCAAGAGAAGAATTTAGCACTATTCAATGGCTTTACAAAAATCAACAAAAGTGTACTATACCTGAAAAAGACAGATCTACATTCTTTGAATAGCCTTTGACAGCAATAAAGATTTTTCCACAAAAATTTTTCCTTAATTAGGAACATCTAAATTTTATTTTTCCGGAAGGTTTCGTCTTTAGTCATTTGTGTATACGAAGGAAGAACACATTAACAACACCTATCATTTTTTCCAACTGTAGAAAAATTCCTAAGTCATTTTGAAATAATGAATTTCTTAATAAATTCCAAGAAGACTGAGAAAAATATCGCAAACTTTACTGCGAAATATGCTTTAAAAACCCTGGTACCCCAGGTTACTTCATTCACGCTAAAATTTCATTTTATAGTAAAAATTCATAACAAAAAATTTTTCAAAGTGTAAAAAACACTGAAATTTAAGAAAAAAAACGCTAAAATGCCAAATTATCAAGCTTAATTGATTGCTTAAAATGTAAACCTTAATGTAAAATTGGTTTATTCTAAAAATGGATTTTATATTATTAATGCAGGGCTTCATATGGTGCCCCAAGCGGTATTCAAATGCATTCAACTCCATTAGGTTGGGGCACATTTGGACAGAATTTCTCAATTTTTAGAATGATGATTAAGTTGGAAATTTTCGATAAATTGATCTAAAAAGAGTACCAAAACTTCCGTAAAACAGTAAATTTATGAATAAATCAGTTTTTGGAGAAATAGTCAAAAATGTTCTGTTTGTTCAATTGTGACCCCCTCTCACCTATAATGTAGAAACATCCAAATATCTTCTAATTCTCTCAAACTTGTTTTATTGATATTTGTCTTTAAAAATCAACTTTTCCTCCTAACCATCTTAGTTTGAATTTTTTCATTTAATTATAATGAAATCGGCTGAAAATCTATTGATAAATTGACCTGAAAAATTGAAAATTTCCCTCTCAAATTTTTAAACTTTTTATATTAAATTTTTCTTTTGTCTTTGAATATTACAAGATTTTTTGTGAAGAGTAATCAGAGCGTGTCATATGCAAGGAAATACAATCCTTTCAGAGAGTGAAGAGATTTTAATAAAATTCCTACTGATTTAAAACAATATATTAACCAACACACTTTCAAAAAAAATTAGATTCACTGCTCTCGACAAAATTTTAAAAATTATACTCTAAAAATTAAATTGTTAAAAGATTTTGTTACAGATTAGAAGGGGATGTGAATTTATTAAGAGTGCAGTTCGTGTTGCCCCTGGAAAGACTTCAGGGGACTTCTTGGAAACCACTTTTAACGTTTAACCTCATTTTACATTTATGATATGATGCCACGTCCATGAAAGGTCAATATTTTACCATCACAAATAAGACTTCCACACAATTAAGAATTTTCAAAATTCGCCTATAATCTCCAGAACTACTGGTCATTTTTAAAAATTTAATTTGAGTAAAAAATAATAGTTATAATTATGCTCCCTTTTTTTTAGATAACATAAAGAAAGTTCATGGAAAAAAGTTTTCATATTTTTATTCTGTTATAATATTACAAAAGTTTTGTTCGGAATTATTATAAAAGTTTTAAAAAGTATTTTTATGAATGTAGGTACCGATTCAAATGCATTTTTAAAAAGAAAATAAGAATATTATTTTCATACAAGACGAAATGTTTTTTCAACTGGAATAAAAATAAATTTTATTCACTCATTGAGCATAGGGAAAACTTTATTAACAACGGTTGATTTGTGAGAAATGCTCCAGATGATACCAGAACTGGGTTAACAAAAAAACTAGAAGATAAACATTGGTTTTAATGGAACATCTGGAATTTTGTCAAGATCACGTCCAACCAAGCTTAAATGTAGGACAAATCAAGTTCAGATATCTTTGTCTCGTTTGTAACAACCTACTGGGCAAATTAAATTTTCAAAAAAATAATTCATAATTCATTAATAAAAACTAGACACCTTTGAAAACAAATGTATAAGGGGATATTTAGAAAGAAAGACTTAAAAATGCATTATAGTTCCAAAGCTTTTGTAAAAATGTTAGCTAGCAATAGAAATGTGTTTCAACATAATTTTTCTCCTTAATTCTAAAGCAGATAAAATTATTTTATTTGTGGATTGATCTGGAAATTTTCCACGCAATCGGAAAGTTTTCAACAATAGTGAAAAAAAACTTGTGAGTGAGGTTATTGATAATGTTAAAAATGCCAAAAAAAACGTTATAAATTGGAGAAACCCAGATTGAAATGTGCGCAACTGATATTAGAAGGAAACATAAGTAACCTCCCATTAACCGTTACTTTTGGTACCGGTGGGTGGTTGGAACGAACGCCTATAAAAGTGTCAGATTACACTGGGAAACAGTGAAAATGTAAAATTGATGAAAATCTCGAATTATATGTAATTTCAGCCTGCTAAACACGAATATCGCAATAAAAATTCAATCTTGGTTCCGGTTTTTTCCTAAAGTTAAGATTTTACTATGTATGATAGAAGCACAAAAATTCATTTAAATTGCCTTTTAAGTGATGTTTATCCTTTTAATTCTTAAAGAAATGACCATGAAAACATGAAATAGTCTTGCCAAATATAATTAAAAGGTTTGTTAGCTCTTTTGATTATACTCAACGTCTAGAATTGATTTAAAATACGTCCAAAAGTTGGTTACAACTGCAAGCATAGACTATCAGACTTTGTTCTGTTTACTATGCTAAATCTCATTTATATACTCTTAGAAATACTCCCCGGGCTTGTCCCTAAATTATCTAGTTATAGGATGTGTGACTTTTAAGATATTTACCGTTTCAATCCCTGATAAAAAGCCAATTTGTGTTGTTAACATGAACTCTGATCAAATGCTCCCAAAATAGTTTTTAAAAACCTTATAGATGACATTTAATGTATTGAGCTGGTAAGATAAGATGTCTAAAGTGTGTAGAATGGGTATTTAGACTCTTTACAATGTTTATGACATTTGTATTTTCAAAAGTTGAACGCAGATTTGTTTTATTGAATAGAGTTAGGCGACTGTTTCATTCTCAAAGAAACATCCAAATTTTTAAAATTCCTGTCGAAAGTATCGGTTTAATACTCCTTGAAGTGAGCACAGACACTCAAATCATATTTCATAAACTAAATACGGTTTAGGAGCTTCTGAATGTGATTATAAGTATCTTTCATGCGCTCAACCTATTTAAGGGGAATAGAAGGGAGTTTACGACTATTTCGAAGCAAAATCATTATTTGCTTTAATTTTGACAATTTTTTTTGCAAAGATGCGACTTGTTTACATGGTCTAAGACTATTTTTATGCTATCAAACCTTCTGTATACATCATTGCTATAATTTACATCAAAATAACGATAAAATTTTGTATGACAGCGATATAAAATTTGTATTATAACATGTTTTCTGCATGTGTTGTAAGCCTGAAGACATTCTAAATAAACATTACTCATATTCATGCCTAAATTATAAATTTATCCTGAGCAATGTTGTAAAAATTGCAATATTTCTGCACTAATTACAATATATCATGACCCCTCTGTATTTCTGAAACAAGAACCAACCCAGAATTTTTATGGTGATATTCGTGTTTAGCACGTCAAAACCAATAGGAAATGGCTGTTTTTATTATTTTTACACGAACTTCGTCAAAAAGTGTTGCCCAGTGTTAACAGAGAAAAATGATGCATGCACATCATTTACAGTGTTCTAATAAAGTTACTAATGAAAATTAAGTGGAAAATGTTTCTAATAAAGAGAAAGGGGGGTATTGATGTAATCTGCAGCCTACCCCTTTTAGTAGTTGGATATATTGGTTAGATAGTGACTCTGGGAAATTGACCAATGGATGATATTGCCCTGCCCTTTCACACACTAAATTAATACTAAAAACAAAAACAAATTTCAAAATCTATTTTTTTTTCTTTCCCATTTTGTTGTTTGTAAAATTTGTTTTTCGGAGAAAAATTCGTATGTAATGCTGGCACGGCATGCGGTTTGATGCTGAGCGCAGACCAACGGATGGATAAATAATCCAAGGCGTCGGTTAATCGAAAGTCAGAGTTCTACTGTATTTGCTTAGCTATCAATTTAAGTTTATTGATTAAGATGAGTTTACACGTATAAATTTTTCCGTTCTCGCCCCATTTAATTCTCACACAATATCGTCTTAATTCCTGTATCTGTTTCCATCACGTTCTTTATCTTCCTCTTGACCCGCAATCTCAAGTCTTCGATTTGAATTTCGTCTCAGCCTTTTTCATTATTTTAAAAAGCCGGTCAGCTGGCCTCAAAACGGTTGCTCGCTTTGCGAAACGAGGTTGCTCACGTGGTCGCCCCCTCTCCACCCTCCGGTGTCGGAGAGAGAGTGCGTAAACAAGGACGAGAGCACGTGGTCTCCGGTTCGAGTCTCGTTTCTGAGGTTGATCATCGGAATAAATATTAACCCGCCTTTTTCTCATATCTGACTCTGCCGCGGGGAAGGTAGAATCGCGGACGATTTGGACTTTCACTACCGCTCGAATCATTTACCTTGGACATGAAAGTGGAGAATTAGCTTAATGTGTGTTCCTAGCTAATGATAATTCGAAGCTGAAATCGCGTTTATTATAGTTTGAGTGCGACTTTCAAGAACTCGAATTCTCCGGCTCCAGTTGAGACGCAGTTCCGCACGTAGAACCCTACAATAGTTGGTTTCCTTATTGGCATCGTATATGCGTTGCATATCAGTGCCATCACTAGAAGAAATTCCATAGAACAAGCCCGTAGGATTTCGTCTGCTGCTATCAGGAACTGAAAACACAAAGAGGAGAAAACGTGTTTATTTACAATTCTGTTGTCGACTTCCAATGTCGTAACTGGTGGTTGAGTTGCGAGATCGTTTGGAATAACAAGAAACAGATCAAAATGTAAGCAAGCGTTTCTGACATTCTCCTCTTCGGCTGGTTTTTCGGATTGGATCGGATCAAATCCTTCAAATTTACTATGATGAACTGTAGAAAAAGTAAATGTGGAACCGGGACTCATAAACACTCGTGACTGTGATTTATTATTTTCTTCGAAACGATCATAACTTCCCTTGACAAAATGTCGAGTGCCGACCTAAACCCAAACGTACTGTGGCACACGCTCTCTCGAGATGTCTATTCCACCCAGGGGAGCAAGGGGAACGTCCCCGAAACCATCCGCGAGGATCAGCCCCTCTTGATGTCAGCGGCAAGCAATTCGAAACTCAAACCTGTTGGTAAGTCACTCATCATTTCTAACATATGTAGTATTTTTTTGTTTCGGTTATCCAAAGATCGTTTGTAGATCGGTAATATCGTTTGTTTAATGTTTTTCAGCTCTAACTAAATAGCAATCGCCATACTATTTCTTCTTTTAAGTGACCCGCTTAATCACTATATCATTAATCACTAAAAATAACCATAGTTTTTATTTTATGAAGTATTCGACTGCCCTGATTAACAGGGAATCCTGCGAGGAATTTTAACTCTATTGTCGATGTCAATTCACTTTCCCCAAAGAATGTCCTTCCTCGCTTGAGGCAATTTGCATGCGAATCAAGAAGGGTTTTTTTCTTGACTTGATAACTTGATATGCATTTAAATCGGTTGTAAGTAAAAAGCAGTTTTGTAGGTTTGCTTAAACAATCTGTTTCATTGTCTTTATAGCATAAGTAAAGCGAGTAAAGGCATATTTACACTGTTTCATTTTCAATGTTCATCATGAGTGATCCTCACCGAGGAATCACACATTTCTATAGGAAATCGGAGGAGTGAAACGACGATTTACTCTTTTTATTTTGGATGATTCCTCCAAAATGAAGATCAAAAGTGAAAATTCTAAATGAGCCTTAAGATTTTTATCCAAAGCAAGTATTCCTAAATTGTGCCTCCCTAACTATATCTCGGCCTTCCAAAAGTATAGTTATTCACAAAAATCAAATATCTTATCAAATCAAGGAACCTATCCCGAGAACAAGAAAAATACTCGGCGTCTAAAATCAAGAATTCTAAATAATTTTCACAGTCCCTTATAATTTTTGCACTTGTCTTGATAAAATTGATTATAATTTTGAGACAGTGATGGAGAATAATTAAATAAACAATGCCCAATAAAGGACATTTGATTGGATTATTAAGGATAGCAAGAGTTAGATGCCTCAAAATAATATAAAATTCACAAACGTATGCTTAAGATAATTTGTGTCATTTCATGTCGATAACTATCTACCTATATTATTTATTTATCTTACCAAGTGTCCACAATTGGGCAATAATCGTTTTACCCCACTTTTACCTTTTGCAGAACATTTTGATGGATATTAAAATAATCATGTATTTCTGTATAGGTCTAAACCACAACGAAATTTAACAGAAAATCTGGAAATTATGGTTTGTGGATAAATAATAGGTTATGGAAATCTGAAGGGTCGGATCAAAGAACTAGACCAAGTAGTACGCCCGATGAAGGATTTCTTTGGGACTTCTTTTTAAAAAATCATTGTTGTTTTTATTCTTTCTCTAATGTCATTAAACTTAAACCAGGTAATCGTAGATGAATGCATTAGAAACAGCAAAAGTTCAATTGCTTTTTGAATATAAACTGGTTTCAAAATAATTAAAAGCAAAACTGAATTGTTATTTGACCTTAAGAAATTTAGGAAGGGAAAGACTGTTTACTAAAAAAAACCAAAAACTTGTCTCTTCAAGGCCCTTTTCCTTTTGGCTGAGTTCAGGGTCTCAATGTTTCGTCCATTGTCCGTTTTCATATTTGCATGCTCGTCTTTGAAAATGAAAAAAAAAGTCAAAAAGGCATTGCAGATCGACGGAAGTCTCGAATTTTTGAAAGACATGAATGGATGGGTTGAAAAATGTAAACAAAAACAAAGTCCTAGAGACTTCCGGTTCAAAACCTCAACATAGTAGATGCATTTGGCAACTTGGCGAGGTTAAAAATATTATTTTTCTCTCTAACCCTTTGCTATTAAAATAATAATAATAAAAGAGTGAATGCAAGAAAAGGCTGATTACTGAATGAATAAAAAATAATACATTAAAAAAATTAATACGAAATGAGCAAAACGAATTTACGTGGTCGAAGTTGACTTCGAAACATATACAAACAACAAACAAGAATGAAAAGGATGCCAAAGCAATGCCAAGAATAACGCTAATGTGGTAACCCGGAAATAATATGTTAGCACTGCCAGATGCAGAACGAAACTAGTGAAACCCATCCATAACTTTTAATAACCAATGGAGAATGACTCTTAACTAACAGGTAATTCATGGAACTATTTCTTAAACAAATAGTATCAATGATATAATTTTAACATTAAATTCGACAATTTTCTAAGGAATAAACGAAGAAAACTGTCACGATTGGTAAAAATAACCGCAGTTCTTATAGTCAGGAGCGTTTAAGAGAAAATTTTAAATGCAACTTTTATCTAAAAATATTATTCATACTTAAAATTGGGATGTGGTCTTCAATGTAAAAATTTCTTTGGATGTCCATTGCAAGAGGCTTAATCCATAATAGCTCTAAATTATTTTTCTATGTTCTTTCAAAAATATCACAGAAAAACACCTTGAAACAACAATATTTCCCCGATTCAAACAGGATTACAAAAATTGATTTACCTGGCGAAATCCTTAGAATTTCTCATAAAGTGCGTTTTTATCTCATCTACGGTTTCGATAAGATACGTTTCTAAGAATTCTGAGTGTCCTAATTTATGAAGGAATAATCACAAGACACCCCACTATAGTTGAACTGAATTTGGAATTGCATATCGAAATAAATTTTTCTTCAAAATGGAAATAATTAGTTCTAAACAAAATTATTCTAATTTTGATTTGAAAATTACTTGTATATACTTTTATTTTAATAATGGTAATTGGAAATTAAAATTTATCTGTCTATCCCAATTTTTTTTACTATTTTTAATCAACTTAAAAAATTCGTGAGGCAAATGTCGCAAATATCCTGTGTATTTAAAATTATCGGCCCCTTCTAATAAAAATTTCTTGATCTTTACTTTAAATTAGTTAAAATTGTAGTATAGGTTTCAGGTTTGTACCGTTTGGAGCAAGAGCGGCAAATTCCAGCCCAATGCAAAAAAAAATATCATTTAAGCTCCTTAATCTATGAAACTTCATTAAGTTCGATGTTCAATATCATCATTACCTCATGCACAACCGTTTTAACTCTTATTCATTTGTTACGTTCAAATTCGTTCGTTCTAGTCAAATTAACCCCTATTTTGTATAGTTTGCCTTTTGCGCGAAATATTTATAAATTTAAAATTATTACTATAAAAAAGATAATTTTAATTAAGTGTGTAAGTGTGCATGTGCAACAAGGGCATTGTAGCACAGGGTGAATCCGAACCCTGGGCCTGACAACCCATTTATATGCTAGTATTTAATAATAATTTACTTCTATTTTTATTTCAATATTTTATCATATATTTTTGTAAATTGTCAATATTTTCTACTGCGAATAGAAAATTTAACAAGACTAGGTATCAACCAACCAAATAAGCAGATGTTTATTTACACTAATATACTCAACTCGAGAAGGACAACCATTAATTGATATTCAAAGGAAATATACAAAAACAGTCTACCGTCTCAAGGACGGGAATACTTTCAACATAGTTTTAAGTGACATGACTGACTGTATGTATCCGCTGTGGAGTTCAAGGTTAATCTACAACACATTAAATTTATCCAAATTTTTAATATAAAAGCAATAATTTTTGACCTCCTATTGTCCTTAAAAGGATGTTTGTATAATATGCTAATGCTTGGGTGAGATTATCATCGATTTTTATGAGTTTAAAAAGTTTGGAGCTTTTTTAACTTGGTTTTTAGCTTTAGTGGCACAAGGATAACCTAATGGACCAGTCACACAATGTAGGCCAGTTGTTAGTTAAAACTTGCCATTTAAAATGAAATTATTAACGAATCGTTTTAAGATGTAATGTGAAATTAAATGTTTTTAAGTGAATTTATATAAAGTTAAAAAAGAAGAATGATCCAGATTTCTGGAAAATTAGGCTGGATTCCTTAAAAAGAAATTCTTATAGCTCCACCAGACCAGCATATCCCATTACGTTCATAATAAGAGTAGATTATTTTATATGATAAAATGAATTATATAAAAGTTTATTTTCGGCTTGTTGTTTGGTATAAAGAGAGGATAAATAAATCAAATGGATGAATTTATTTTGCTGTAATTATCATACGTAAACATTTGTTTTATTTTTGTACTAAATTACTTGTTCCCATTTCCTTAACCTTTTTTAAGACGCATTGTTATCACCATATGGAGATTCTCCTTAGCATCAGTTTACCCTTTGTGGCTTATCTTTTGTGAAAGTGGAAAAAAGGAAAGATAAAAATAATACACACCATCACAGCATGGTTTGCTTTTCAACAGATTCATTATTTAAGATAACTCTAAGCAACTCGTCTTCCTTTTCGCGCCCAAATCAATATTGCTGTTGCGGAGAGAACTCAAAAAAAGACCAATCCTCAAACTGATTTTTAAAGCTGAAACCCTAAACAATGACCCTCGGAACTGACCCTTCTATCCAACCCGAAGATTATAAGATTCCACTATATTCAGCAGCATTATTTCGCAAAAAAATATGGATTTTCAGACTTTTTTATTATGATTCAATATTCCGAAATAAATCTTTGGGGTTTCAATTCATAAACATTATCTATTGCGGATGCAGAATAAAATGACGAATTATACACAAGGTTACAGTGTTCAAGGATTAATTTATTAATTATGTAGATTTTTTTTTTAAATTGACAAAATAAACAATACTCTGGAAACTTAAAATTTGTTTGACATTTCTTGTTTAGGAAGTGATAATTAACACAAAATATTTCGATTATTTCGAAGAATCTGGGAAAACCAAGGAAATCCATGTTTATCAAGATCAAACTGCAATGTAAAAATTCCTGTAAAATAAAAAAATACGAAAATAATATTTTTAAAAGTTGGTCCGATGACCAAAGCAATATGAAATGATTTTGCCAATAAAATACAAATCTATACGGCTGAATTATATTTATTTCACTGAACATAGTCTTTTAGGTCTCCCTTAGCCTTTAGTGATTATTATAATACTAGCTGTTACGACCCGGCAAAGCCGGGTCTTACAGCTAGGCTAGCCTTTTATGCGAGCTTCGCTCGTTACTACTTCAAGTTCCTATTAATTATACATTAAATAAGAAGTTTAACTTTAATAATTTATTATTGTTGAATTAGAAACCAACTTCCCTAAAAGTAACTTTTTAACCTTTATTAAGTAAACCAACTTTCTTGAAAGATATTTATTTAAAAGCTATTATATTATTTTAAAATTTTAATTACTTTTATTTATTTATTTTTCTGATTATTGCGAGATGGCATCGAGTCAGTGAGTGACGTGGGCTTTTATATTTTTCTGATTATGATTATGATTATTATTGCGAGATGGCATCATAGTGTGCGAGCGTTCCAGAATCAGTGAGTCAGTGAGTCAGTGAGTCAGTGAGTCAGTGAGTGACGTGGGCTTTTATATGAGAGATTTCAATCCCTCAAAAATCAGCTGTTCCATTTGTTGTAAATTCTAATTTCTGGATGGTTTACCTTCTTTTACAAAACTGTCCGAATCCGCCTCCATGAGAACACTTGAACTTCTGCGCTCATTTAAGGCAGCAATTAAGTAAACAAAACCCAATCCATAGAATTTGTTTTTCTTAGGCTCTTAACCTAAAATAACTGGTTATTTTTAGTTTCAACCGAACCGATTGTTGTACTTGGAACGGTCTGAACCGGAGGAATCACCCTTTCGTTCCGCATTTCTGACCTTTTTCTTGTGGTCAACGATAAAAAGCCTCCGATAAGATGTTCCAGAATGATTTGGAAGACATCACTTGCGGCATTCCGCTCAGATAACACGATCTGTGAACTTGAACACTTCAGCTATAGCTTACTTAGTATGAAGAACTGGAGGATAAGACCCACATGGCTGATAAGAGGACTTACTATTTTTATAATGACAATTATATAAAAATGGGAAACAGCAGTATCCGGTGTCTCTTTATGAATGTTTGGAATGTAATTCGTATGCTCCATTATCAAGCAGGATTGCGTTTCAATGTAATTAATAATTTCAACGCAATTAGGAGTTCCACATTATACAGAGTGATCTTGGTGTTTTCCCTCAGAAATATTTGGAAAATTAACCCTAAAAAAGTGTTTAATATATTTAGGCCATAGGGGACATCTTGGACGTTACCTCCGAGTTCAGGCCCTCACAACATAGGTCCCGTGGGCCCGATGCGGCCTGCCAACCCTCTTTATGTAACCCGATAATTTTGGTAGAATTTTAATTGAGGTATTTAATTAAAAACATGCATTCATTTTGTAATTTTTTAAGAATTTGCTGAAGAATTAACCCGTGGAAAGATGTTGAAGTATATATCACCAAGAGCAAATCAAAATAAATGAAATGGAGAAGGTTTAAAATTTAAAAAGGCCACCGAGTCTATCATCACAATTTTGCATTCTAGACACTTAAATTATCGAAACCAAGTTTTTTAAACTTGGTAAACAATGTTTCTTGCCAAAACAAAAAAAAATATCCCCGTGTGAAATCTTATACGGAGAATTACTAAGGCTGCGGTCAGCCAGAAAATCAGTATGGTATCTGTTCAAAAAATCTGCAGTATCTGGTTATCGGACAATAGGAAAACCGCAATCAACCCCCTTCAATGGTCCCTCCAACAAAAGACAGCCCTCGGGGAGGAGCGAGAAGTCACTATCGGGTGTCTGCTAATTGACTGGGGGGTGACTTCGGACTCCTTCGCTATTGTTGGAGGGGTCATGAATGGGGAGATAGGGCAGATTTTTTGAAGAGATACCATGCTGGTTTTCTGGCTGACCGTGCCCTTACTGTTGGTTCTATTTTCCCCCCACTTGTAAAGCTTGTGTGTGAGGCTGTGGTTCACATAATAGAAATGAAGTGTATGGTGAACCCCAACCACACCTGATGGTGATCTCCCCGGGGCTCTTTGTGATCTGTGTTACCTCTTGCAGGTTCGGGATGGCTGATGACGTCTTTCCTGCTGGTGAACACCGCTTTGGGCATCGGCATCCTCAACTTCCCCTCCGCTTACGACCAGGCGGGGGGCATCTTCTACGCCACGCTCATCCAGATTGTAAGTATTATGAATCTGTGTTGTTTCTAATCTTGGTGAACACTTAGCTTCTGCTGAGGGCACTCATACAGTGTCAGAATTACAATATCCTATTAAGTATTTTTATTGCTTTTAAACGAGACATTATATTACCCTTGTTGGAATCCCTTGATCATTGGATGAATAACACCCTCAGTTGTTTGATGCATTCATATAAAAGTTTTATCCTCTGGTATCTGATATGGCCTTTTTATGATGCATTTATTCATTGGGTTAAAAAATTATTATCCAGGCTGACTAGAATATAAGGTTTACTGGATATACACACAAAGGGTAAATTCAGCATCGGATAAAAAAATCCAGACCTTTCAGATAATCTAGAGGTATATTTTTCATGCTAAGACACCCTCTTTCCTCTTAAAATGCGCGAATTCAGGATCTTAAATTTTTTTCTTTGTGAGGAAACTTTTCAAAACCATCTTTATTGGAGTTCACCACTTATATATCCGCCAGACCCCATTAACTACTCGCCTTCCATAAAGCCATCTTTTTAACTCTTAAATTTAGGCTTGGGATACTAGTTATATTCACATACTCAGTCTGGTCATTTTTTTTTGACCTGCACAAAGCCTTTCACTGTTCAGATCAGTGAATTTTCAGAAATTTTAAAAATACAATCCGATCTATTTGGTGAGACTTGGCATCTCCTAACCACGGCTTACTAGATACTTTTATACAGGCTAGCAGGCTAGCTGAGTTTTAAACAATGAAAACCATTTGACAACTTTTCCCGCTTGGAGCGCTACAAGACCTACCTATATCACCCACCGCCTTCAACACTGTGGATATGCTTTGCCAGTTGGTCCAGTATTGCCATCTGGATTTGCAATGATTTCCGTACTCGGCTAGCCTGTATAAAGGGCCCCACAGACGAGCAACTTGGTCGTCAACCGGGTTTTCAATTTGCGAAGTTTGCAACCAAGTTGGCCGTCTGTGGGGAAGTTGATGATTGAATTTCAGATTGATGATCTGATCGTCAACTTGGTGGGCGGAGCTTAATCGGAACATGTTATTAGGAAAATAAAAGAAACTAAGCATTAAAAATTAAAATAATATAATTCTAGCACGAGAGAATAATTAAATAAAATATAATTTTGCATTTAAAGTACCAAAATATATTAATTTGTTACAATCTGATTAATTTTTTCTTCATTGTTTACATTCTGGTTGACGATCAGGTTGGCCGTCTGTGGGAAAAGCATAAACCTGGTTGGCAACCGGGTTGACGACCAAGTTGCTCGTCTGTGGGCCCCTTAAGTATCTAGTAAGCCGTGTCCTAACAATTGCTTTGATTCCCTCAGATCATGGTGTGCTTGATGGTGAGCACGATGCTGATCCTGGCGTACTGCTCTGACGTGCACGGAGACCGCACCTACCACGACGTTCTGCGTTCGATGTGCGGCCGCAGGGGTCAGCAAGTTGCCGCCGTCTCCATCACGCTGACCCTCTACTGCGTCTGCGTGGCCTCTCTCATCGTCATCGGGGACCAGCTAGACAACCGTGAGTAGTTTCTAGAATTGCAATTGAGGCGCTTGCAGCAACAATGAGCTATAACACCAACAGCTTTACATTGGAGTTGGCTCGTTATTGCAGCATCAAACGCCTCAAATTAGTTGAACTTGCCAGGGCTGTTTCATCGGCTTACAGGAGAAAAGCATTAAGTCACTTTTGAGAAATCTTTCAAGCGGATTCCCAAAATTTCGCCAAGAGCTGAAAATCTATCACTGTGTTGCTAAAATTACATGATGCAAAAGAAAGCAATCAGATATCTCCAAATTTAGCCTAACCTCATACTGAGTTGTTGAGCCAGAAGTGACTTGGTACCTTTCTCCTGTAAGCCGACGATACCGTGTTCTGTTTCACTACAAAACTCTTTTTCGATGAATTGGCCTCATGTCCTACAGGATAAAATATTTTTTTTAGAAATTGATTCAAAAGAGAACTTAAATAGTGCTTCACTAAAATAACTTTAAACATAAATTCAGTTCTTCATTAATGTTTTAAATGTTTATCTTCTGTATTCGAGCAGGACACTCAAAGGAGACGCCAAACAAGGATAAGTCTTGTCTAAAATGATTTGAGAAATCTTCAGAAGTGACTCTCTTTTGCGATATATTTGAAGAAATTTATCTTGAAATTTATTATTCTTAACATAGAACAGTTTTCGTGATTTCTGCAAGTGACTTCTCAAAAGGTCCTTGCGTTTAACAGTATTACTTATATCTGTTTCAGTTTTCCATTCCTCCATGGGCCCCAAATTCTGCGAGCACTGGTACCTGGACCGTCACTTCACTATTTCAGCTGTTGCTATTGTCTTCATCCTACCCCTATGCTTCTGCAAGAGAGTCGACTTCCTTGGATATGTAGGGTGTGTAATATAGCTTAGAACATAAATTCCCCTCCAAATCAAAATGTTTTAGAAACTTAGCAACTGGTGTACAACTGATGTATTTTTCAAGACCGTTTAAACAAAATAGTTGTGCTTTCTTGTAGCTGTATGCTTCCAAAACTATACTTCGTTTAAAGCAACACTGAGATTATATATACTTCTGAACCTTTATAACCGAACTAAAAACCGGAATCTAAGGTTTTGCGGGCGTTTATTACATAAAACTAGTTGAAAATCTAGAATCTTCAGTTATTGCTTACAGTTATCGTACTTTCTCGGTCTTACGGGTTTAAGAAATCCTTAAATTAGTTAGCTTTTAAGTAACCTTTTGGAACTTTTTTTTACATCTTATTACTCCTTAATTTCATTTCTTTAGCATTCACAATCGTACTAAAACACTTGAAATTTAATTTAAAACTAATTGAAAATAAACGAGATTCTCTAAAGACTGCAAGCCTTGAGGATATAATTTATGTTTTGATAAAAACTGCTTTGAAAAGAAATTCTTACTATTGAGTTTGTTAAAAAGTGAAAAATCTTCTTATTTTTACTACTTCAGAACTTGTGAAAACCTCCAAAAAAATCCTTGAAAATATTCCTTATTTGCATATCTCTTTAAACACCAGGTCCGTGGGTATTTTTGCCATGCTGTATCCAGTGTTTCTGACGGTCTATGGCTACTTCACTCTTCATCCAGAGAACGTTGATATAAAAACTAAGTATGCTGTTTCTTTTAAGTTTTGTTTTCTGATCTGTAGACCGCCACTTATATTTTACTTTAATTCAGAAAAAATAAGCTGAAATATGGTTGAATTTGTTTTGTAACCAATAACTGTTTTTTCAGACCTGATAATCTATCCGTCATGTTTTCCATGTTTCCTGTTCTTGGACTTGGCTATCAGGTAATTGCGATTTTTTTTCAATGTCATTAACTTCCTAATAGGAATAGGTTATATGTTCATGGAAGTGTGATACTTCTATTCTCTCAATTAATTTCTTACAATACATTTAATAACGAGTCGGAAGTGCTATGATTTTAAACTCATTTAAACTAGGGCAGTAACATTAACAGATTCAATTTATTTGAAAGTTAAAATCTTTAAAGATTGTAATTTCTTCCATAGGGTCCACTTATCAAAAATAGGCCCGCAATAAGAAAGTTTCACTATAAGCAGGAAAAGTTTCGACACTTTAGAATACAAAGTTTAAAAAAAATGAGATTAGTTAAATACTTGAGCATTGAGCAAGGGTTTTATATTTTAACCCTATTTAAGAAGTTAACATGTGTGTCAGACATGCTAAACAGTTTCAGTTTTCTAAAAATTAAAAGTGATCATCTATTTTCTTTACTCAACTTAAGAATTCAGGCAATAACTTCAACGTATCTCTTTCTCTGCTCCAACTGTTTTCAAGTTTGTTTCGTGCTAATGTTATTCCCAAAAGGTGGTGTCGATACAAATAGCGAACTTATATATGTTATGGGCAAAGTGATTAATCGGGCATTATTAATAATGCCCGAAGTGGAGGCGGGCAAAGTGATAAATTTCATTCATAAATTCCACTGAATTTATCACATTGCCCGTAACATATGTATGTATGTAATTTTTTTTTTTCGTCATTTAAATACGGGACCCTTCAGATAATTTTAAAACACATTTTTAATTTTGAATTTTTCCTTCCTTTCCCTCTCAAAGTAGGCTAAAAATGACTACGAAGCTACTGAGTTCCACCTTATAAGAAACTTTTATTGCTACTTTTTCTAAAACCCGCTTTTTTGGTGTTGAGTTTTCTCTTTGTTTTCGCAATACTTCATTAATATACATTAAAACAACTTTTCTACACTATTTTAGTACCGTTCCTGTTCCTCTCGGTAACTTTTTTACCCTGCCTAGTTCTAGATCTGTAAAACTTGTTTTTCCTTGATAGTACATAATGTGCGGAAAAACATACTTTCCAAATATTTCTGCTATCTACCTACTAAAAGCGTAGTTCCAAAGAGTTAAGAGAGATATACAGCAAACAATAACAGTCAGTCAATGGTCAGTGTTTCTAAAGTGTTCTGTAACATCTCCAGATGCTCAGCAAAAAATGCATTTTTTTTTCTTTATATAATTTTTCTGAAAAATACCTTGTGATGACTTTTACTTCTTAAACTCAAAACGTGGAGTTCTGGACAATTATTCTTCTTAACGCACTTAACCGGAAAAAATTTAGCAAAAGAATATCTATGCAAGAAGTTATCATCCCAAACTATTATCTGGGACAGTAGATGCTCCACGTTACTGGTCCAAGTGCTTCGCGAAGATTAAGATCTAATAAATAAGTGTAAATTTTAATTACCATTTTTATAAAAGGGCTCCGTGACTAGTTTTTTTCCACCTGGGAAATGCTTCGTAAGTCAGAAAGTTTGGGAATCACTAATCTACGCTAATTCACTTCGGAATGGTACACTAAAGACTTACGGCCGTATTCACCGGTAACTTGACCGGTGGTTAACCAGGAGTCAAACCTCTGATTGGTGGAGAACTAGTTTTCCTTCTTTAACTACCAATCAGAAGTTTGATTGCCGTTTAACCACCGGTCAAGTTACCGGTGAATACGGCCGTTAGAGGTGGAAAAACTCGTCATGGAGGACTTTTCAAGTACAAAAAAATCAGAGTTTGCACACATAAGAAATTTAAAGAAAAAGCAAAAAAAAAACTTCATGGTTTACTCGAAGAAGTACACACTTTTCAACCCCCCGATCTCTAGTGAATACTTATGATTGTTTTGTCCACAGTGCCAGGAGGTGGTGGTGCCGATCTACTCGTGCATGCGCAACCGGAAGCTTTCGGAATTCGGCAAAGCCAGTGCCTTGGCCATGGTCTTTTTGCTGCTGGTGTACTCGGTGACTGGGGTGTTCGGCTTCCTCACCTTCGGCTCGCGTGTGGCGCACAATGTCATGAAGATGTACGACGCTCACGACCCCTTCGTCATGGTGGGCACAGTTGCACTAGTGCTCAAGATGATTGCAACCTATCCTATTCTCTCCATGTGCGGACGGTAAGTTGTTTAACCTTTGATAGGGATGTAACTTGTAATCAGTCTTTCTAGGAAGGCGGCTGAGAACTGCGGAATCTTGTATTGTGGAAGGCACGTTTCCGCAGTTCTCAGCCGCCTTCTGAAGAAAGACAAGCTAGAGGGTTATTTAGAGGAGCTTAGGCAACATCGTAAGGATCATCTTAAGCACCGTTATATAAGCATTGCAATCCATAATAGTAAACGTAATCTTATCTTATGCTGATATGTGGTGCTGCTCTTAAGAGCACTGTCAAAGTCTGGGATTTCTTAATTCTTTAGTTTTTTTATACTAACATGTTAATACGTTTTAAATTTTCGAATTCATGTATTTAAAATATTACACACCCCTTACACTCATCAATTACGGCATGAACAGTTTTGAAAACTGCTATTACAAAGATTGGAACTCCTCGTTATCATATTGTGGGAAGCGTACAAATGCCCTTATTAAACGCCTATAAGCTGTATCTAAAAGCGGATATACAGTCATGACTCGGTAAACGCGAAGAAATCTCTACAACACTGACAAAATAGCCTATTGTCTCTCTTCAAAATAAGAAGCATGAGGAGAATCCGGACCTGCCTTTGGTTCTCGCAGCTGCTACGTATTAGCATCATAATGTAAAATTTTCAAGCTTTGTTGTTGTGATCGCGTCGCGTTTAGCCGCCCTTACATGTAATAATTTCTGAAAATTATTTTTTCGCAGGGACGCCGTTAGTGGGCTTTACGCCGAGCTACGCGGCCTGAAGCCTGCGGAGTTCGCTGCCACGGAGCGGGGGCGTCGCTACTGCGTGGCTGCCGTGTGGTTCGCCTCCTCTCTCCTCCTGGCAGTCCTCACGCGGAGCATCGGGGTTGTCATCAAGTACCTCGGATCAGTGGCCTCCGCCAACATATTCATATACCCGGGTAAGTTTAACCCTTTTATGCGTGTACGAGGGTTGATTGTGTTTCCCGAAGAGTACCTTTCAGTTTAATCAACGCATGAGTTTGGTTAGAATAAAAGTGGCATCAGTCATCTCTCAACTTAGTTTTGAGGGGTTTTTTGTAACTTTAAGCGTCACCTTCCTAATTATATAGGGTAAGGCACCCGAGAGACACGTTCCAGGAGTTTGAAAATTTTCTCTAGCGAACCTATTCTTCCGTGGAACTTCCATATTAACTCCACGATAAAAAAAAATTATGGAATTCACAATTCTCTATCATAAAGTTTCAATCTTTAAGTGGCCATAAAAATATTGATATTACAGTTTAAAACGATATTACAGGGCGATTGAGTAAATTTTTTTTGTTGCTGGGCAAAATTGTTTTAAAATAAGTTGAGAGCTTTATCACATTTTCCTACGATTCATTATCTAAAAAACAAACGTTTTACGTTTTATTTTTTATTCACGACCAAAAAATTTCAAATTTTATTGCCGAAAATGCAAATATGTTTTTCTTTTCATCGACAAAAAAATAAAGCCCAAAGGTTCCAAATTAATTGCTTAAGAAAAAATCAAAATCACACACAGTAACGTACACAGCTGTGAAGTAAAATTAGAAAAAAATGCAAGATGATCGACTGATTGTTATTCGTTTTAATTAGATAAGCAACCGGAATTGCGTTTACGTTCTCTTTTTGCTATCAAGGTCTATAGACCTTGATAGCAAAAAGAGAACGTATGGCGCATCGAAACAATCAATCGCCAAAAATCGCTCATCGCTGCTGTTTTGCCGCGGCCTCGCCAACATTCATTGAAACCTTCGGTGTTTCCAATTACGCAGCCCGGACTAGTGCTTTATAGCTGTCCATGGACACGGCAATCAACTAACTAGAAAAATAATTGAGTAAGAATAAATAAGAAAAAAAAGAAGTAGGGATATCAACAGCTTCCTTCCCAATTGACACCAAAGGCCAGCGTGCCACTAGCTCATCTGATAGGTAAATGTTTTGGGGGCTGCTCTTACTTCCCAATTATTCTGGTGCCGTCTTAAACAGAAAGACCAAAACACGATTCTAATTCATACTTAAGTAAAATTTTAACTGTTCCAAACTACGCCATTTTTGCTCTTTTTTAAGTGACTCTGTCTTTCTCTCCAGGCATCTGCCTGATGCAGGTTGTCTTGAAGCAGGACCCGGAGTTAATCCGCCGTCGGAGTGTGTTCCTCATCTGTTACGGCATCCTGGTGGCTGGAGTCGGAGCATTTTGCTTTGGAGTGGTCCTACTGGAAGCCATCCTCGACACCAGTTCCGAACCCAACGTGAACCTCTGCGCCCATGATCCGATATCGGTTTCAGTGAACACCACGGCGTGAACTGGTTTTGCAAGAGGATATAATGACGTTCTCACAGGGGGCCCATCTGACACTGCTACCAGTGACGTCACTGGCAGCGGAAGTGACGAGCCATAGCTTACACTGGCCAATCAGGCTTGTTAAGGCGGAGCGTAAAGTTTCCAAGTCACCAGTATCTTTCCCTTATCCCGCTCAAACTGAAAGTGATTGGTTGTTCAAACAGTTAGGAGGCGTTACAAATGACGTCACTGGCAGCGGAAACGAGACGTCACGAGCTTTTTCCATGTCTATGTGAAGAGCCAACCTTATATTCTATAAACCTTGTGACGTTCTCGGAGAGAGTGTGATCTTGTCTTTCTGGAAGAAGGGATAATCTGAGATTTTAGAGTGATCTGTCTGTTTAGTGAACATTAGTTTGCTATTCCTTTAATGGGATATGTTTTCTTTGGACTCGTCAGACGTGTGTATGCGGCTTAGGTATTATAGAAAAAATAAACTCGTTAGCAGAAGGTATATGGATGTAGGATTCAAGAAAGTTCCAACCAACTTTAGACCACATCATATATTTTTTCAGGAATGGCAGTGATGTTCTTAGACTTTGATAGCAATCAGAGTAGCTGTTCCACATAATAGAAAAAGAATGTGCCTTCTACAGAATTCCGTCAGTTTATGTACTGTTTTCCGAGTGCATCGTATAATACAAACTGTAAAAGGTGTCTCAAAAACATTATGAAAAAGACATCCTTATACACACAAAGTTTAACTTTTAATAAATTTTTCAACAGAATAAATTATTTTATGTGTGCAAAGCCATATTATGGTAAAAAAAATATATTACCCTGTTATTTGGGGGGGGGGGGTAGTGTTAAAGTGTTAAGTAGATAGCTAATGCTTGTATCACGACAAACAAAGATTCTGGTTTACACTCTGAATTGCTGTGTTATTTTCATAAAGTAAAAAAATTGTGTGTGTTTTACTTACACCAATATATTTTTCCCACCTTTGTTTACCATCAAAACTATTAGTCTTAAACTAAGGACTCAGTGATGACTAAATCAAAAATAGTTTATTATTACTCTGTTATTTCGCTAAGCTATTTCGGATTCATTTCGCTTTGCATTCAGAAATCATTAAAATTTTATATTTGTACTTGTGAAGCATCAATATGAAATACTTCTCATTCATATTATAAAATCCAGTTAAAAATTAATAATTTAAAAGATTTTTGTAGCTCACATATCATGAACTAAACATATTTTAATCTAAGGGATGCAACTTACCCTGTCTGACTGAGCCTTTGCTTATATTCCTAAAATATCAGAATTACTAGTTCATAAGACGAAAATAAGAATCAGTTTGTTTTGAAAATATATACACTGGTTTTGTATGTTAAATAGTTTTAAGAAATCTTGAACCTTCCATTCTAAATTTTGTTTTGTTTTTTGTTTATATTGCTTAGCTTTTGATGGGTTAAATTTTAATGTTATTTAAAATCTTTGTAATGTTTTTTTACTACAAAAACTGTTTATATGATTGTATATGCTTTTATGAGTCATATTTATTATGACATATTTATTCAATAAAAGTTAAGGTTTTTTCTAGGCTGCCTGATAATGCTTTTGAGTATACAGTAGAGCCCCGATTATCCGCGGAATTGGGTGGCAAGGGTACCGCGGATAGCGAAAATCGCGGATAACCCGAAAATAGGCTAAAAATGAGGTGAAAACACGAAAAAAAATATTTAAGCATAAAAACTATGATTTATTGTACAAATATCATGATATGTAAAACTTTTAAAATATGTACAGTACAGCAGAAACCTTTGCTCCTACATCTAAATCACTAAAATACAACTAAATCTACATCTAAATCACTAATTTTTTTTTGTCCGTGGCACTCGCGGATAATCCGCACCGCGGTTCATCCGCTCGCGGATAATCGGGGCTCTACTGTATTGTTAATTAGGGGCGTTGCCTAAGGGATGATTTTGGAAAGTCAGAAGATTTCCCTTTTACCTTAGAAATCGACCTCATTACTTACTTTACGTTTTTTTTTTCTCACATGAGTTGACTTTCACTGTATTTTACGAAAACCCCTACCAATTTATCTGATAGATAATGGAGATTCCTTTCCAGGATACTTCTCTAGGTATCTCTGGATAACATTTATTTACTTCAGCCAAAGTTTTTAGTGTAGGTTCTTAGAAAGAATAAGTGTCTGCAGAGGACTGCCTGCAATATTTTGAAACTAATCTCTTCTATTTTATTCTATAAATTTTTAATTCTTTTGGAAAGATCAATTGTTTGAGAGGCCTAAATATAAATAAATTAGTTTGCCATTATCTGCATATGATGCAGTTGGACTAACCACAATTTGGGCAATTTTATTTATGCTTTGGTTTTTCAGTTTTTGCTATTATAAACAGGGCATATGGATCATTGACATGGTTTATATTAGCATGAAATGTGTCAGGCTCATATATTGATCTTTATGAACTTTATCATATTGTTCTTATAAACTTTACAAATCTATTCCTAAATTATTGCTATATTTTCCTCAATTCCAGGGGTTAACTTAGAAATTTTTAGGAGTTTTTCATTACCATCTTCATAAATATAAACAAATAAATGATAAACAGTTCCTCCCCACTTTATTTAAGGAAGAATTTTTCAGACTAGAGTGGATTACAATGGGGTATATTGGTCTAAAGGTTTTTTTAGTTTATATGAATTTATATCCTTCATATTTTTTTTTAAATTCTTAATGTGAACTTCATTAGGAAATGAACTCTTAAAATGATGAAAATAATTTATTTCTTAACTAAAACTCAAGTCATCAGATGCACGGAAATGCCAACACTAATCTAACGATTGAACTTAAACAATGCTGAAATATGGACTTAAAACAAGCAAAATCTGGCAGCTAAAATTATACTAAATTACCCTAAAAATATAATATGACTTCTGATAAAACTTCTTAAAATGTTGAAATAAAAGAAACACTACCTTTTTTAAAGAAAATTATTGGTCATTGACTTCTAATTCGAATACAAAGATGAAATTTTGGCTGGGTTTCTATTAAGTACTAAAAAAAGTAGAGGATGCCCTGAATTCTACCTGAAGAAAAAGTTTTTTGACCACCCCATTGCTATACATTGTTGTTTTCAATGAGATAAAACGGAAGTACCAAAATGTGTATTTTGTATCAAAAACTCAGTATACCTTCTTTTTCATTAACAAATATTAAAAAAAAAACACTAAACTTTTAAAGATTTCAAAGATACTTTCAGTGATATCAAAGTGTCTTGATTACTGTAATGTATCTTCTGATTTTTATTTTAAGGAGTTGGCACTACGCTTACTTTCAAGCTAAACATTTTTTTTTTCAGTTTTGCTGCCAAGTCACCTACCTTTTCTCTCTTTTTTTCTAATTACATGAAAAACTATTTTGTGTGCACATCAATTGCTATTATAGAAACTTTTAGTATATTTTTTCATATTTTAGTTTATAATTAAGACTTCTAAGGGATAACAAGTTCTCTTACTTTTTAAGGGGAAAGATTAGCAGGTCTATACTCTTATATTAGTAAATAAATCTAAGCAATTTTGTAACATTTAAATATTTTTCTAATATGTTAATTAAATTTTTTTGGGAATATATATTCAATAATTTGTTATAATGCGTATGTTGTATGTATTGTGGGTAACCAATTTGGAAAGGTGGCAAGTGTGTATTATCCCATTGACCATAACGCTCAATCCGAAGAGCATTACTAAATCTCAGGCTGTGCTGCTGAATGGTTGAAGGTATAAAACATAAGAACCTGATATATTTATGATTTCTCCCATTTTTTATTTGTAAGTAAAATAATATTGAGAAGGGTTCTTAATTAAAAACTTTGAACTTGCAAGTCAGTTAAACTAGAATGGAAATACAGGGGCATTTTGGGGGAAATTTTAGAGCAAATAGTGTTCTGAAGAAATATTTTGCTTTGAAACATTTTATGCACACCTGCTTATTAGTAAGTTGGAAAAGCATTTAGAGATACATTTTTAATTGGTTTTAAGACAAAAAATGAGAACTTTGCTTAAGAACAAATTATGGTAAATCCAAACAATCCGGGCTTGACGACTTTATGGTGAATTTTTGTTTTACCAATTCTGATTATTAGCAAGTAAACAATTTAGCTTGTACGGAACAGGGTTGCCAGAATCCACTATTTTATCACCACATTGGGCCAGGCCTGAAATTCTTTGGATTACCCCAAATTATAATACAGAAAAATATGCAGATAATCTAACTAGCCAATCAATGATAAACATCAGTTTTTCTTCACGAACTTCTCATTACATACAAAAGTAATAGTTTCTCCAAGCAACAAAGGTTGTTTTTTCATAAAATTTTTCCATTCACTGGAACTAATGACATCCTCAAAGTTTTCAATAATGAAATCATGAACAGAGGCCTTGAGCTTTTCATCAAGGTGCAAGTCTGCCAACAACAGTATGTCACAAACATTTGAAACAGAAAGACTTGAATGAAGGACAGATGAGCATGCCAGCTTCATTGAAGGTACCTGATATTTGTCTGCCATAGCATACAGCTTAAGAGCACTCTCCCATTGAAGATCATTTAATTCTGCTGAGTATAGGAAGGTCAGAAAATGACCAACTGTGTGGATGTCTGTATCAGAAATTTCCATCACTTTAGACTCAACTTCTTTCATGTTAGTAGAAAACATTGTTTTAAAGACTGAAGAACGAGCAATTAAGACTGTTTTATGTACTGGAAAAGACACTTCTTTGCAGCGAATTTCAAAGTCAGAAAAGTTTTGGTCTTGATATACAGATAATAAGTCTTTAGATAGGTTATCTTTGAATTTTTCCTCCACATTTAGTTCTTCCAATTTATTTTCCATAGTAGTAAGGTTAAAGAAAGCAAGAGGTCTTTCTTCTATGTAACGGTCTAAACTACACGAAAAAGAACTTTCTTTCAGATCACTTCTGGCCATACTAAAATGTAGAAGTAAGAAAACTCCTTCTAGCAGCTCTTTTCTTGATGAGAAAGTGGGTAATGTCCAAGATTGAATGCCTTGTGAAGTGCAAAAAAAATGGGAGTCATCTTCTTGCTTTATTAAGTGGTTATCTTCATTTTTTAATTCTGCTAAGCATTTAATGTAATATTTTTCATTATTAGATTCAGTTGTCATTTTAAATATAGTTGAACTTTCTTCTATATTGATACCATTGAAAATTAATTCAAAAACAAAGCTAGTTTGGTTATTAAGCTTAAGGCGAAACAAAATATTGTTTTCACGCAACAAAAATTTCTTAAAATTCAGTGTTGTTAGTTTAACAGAGTACTTAGTTACATCAATTATAGTATTGATGTTTGAAAGAACTCTAGGTAAATGAGTAAATTTCACCATCACAATACATTGCAACACCAAAGTATCATTTTTTAAGTGGTATTCTTTTCTTTTATTATTAATAACATCTTCAAATTTAGGACCAAAAGGGAGTTCAATAGGTTTTGAAGGAACCACTTTAACATTCACAATTTCGTCTGTGCAAAGGGGCAATTCATCAGAACTATAGTACGTCAGCTTAATACTGATATTGCCTTTTACGCCACTATTATGCACCCAATGAACAGTTAGTCGTTCATCGGTACCGTTGACACCTTTAGGAAACAATTTCAAAACAAACGAAATTCCAGGACTATAAGGGATTGTCAAACCATTTCCATGACATCCAGGGTTCCAAAAGCTTAAATTTTTGATCCTCCACTTAAGGTCATAAAGCAAATATTCGGGATTTTCTCCTGTCATTGTTAAATTAAAAAGTAATTTCTTGAAAAAATAAAAGTTCTTTCCAATTATATTTATCAAATAAAAGTTAATAATAATTTAGCACATGAAGGTCTAATATACTATCACAGGAACTTCCTTAACCACACCACAATAACAAAACAAACGAACCTCCTTACAAAACTTACAAACCGAAACTAAAACTGTACTTGCTAAGTTGCCATTAATGAAATGAAAAAAAATCGAGAAAGTTTATTATTTTAAAAACAGGGCTCAAGCAAAAAGCTCAAGTGATATTCCTGATTTACCAAGTTCATTTTATTACATTAAGTTTCTTAATACAATTCTAAAAGCTGATATAGAGCTTTAAAAATTTTAAAATTAAATTTTTATGCATGCCTTTGTTATACCTTTGTGCTCAGTGGTCTTTGTAGATGTCGCTGTTGGTTAGTTGTTTTTACTCTGCATTCTATATTAGCAGACATGAGAACTGATCTGAACTTAATTAGTTTGTTTTCAGAATTTCTCTATTTTCAATCTGTGGAATGGGTGGAATGTGAGAACTGCGTTGCACTTCTAGAGGAAAGGAACTTTTATCCTTTATATCCGGAACGTTATCGATAACCCACGAGAATTCTTCTGGAGCCAGAATTTTAAAAAGGCACTTTTTTTAACATCATGAAACAACTTATTATTACCTCGATTTTCATCGTCTCTATCTCGTTTTGTATGGAGAGAGTATGGTGTGCATCAGGCGGATTTTACGCTGACAACGGTCTTCAGCAGTCGGTGATGTACCGAGGTTTGGGACGTAAGGATCAAGTTGAGCTTCAGACTGAAATCCTGCATTTACTGGGTTTGCAACACCGTCCCAAGCCACGACACCATGATTTGAAAGCTGCTGCTCCACAGTACCTCTTGGATCTCTACAATGCTATATCAGAAGACGAAAAGGGTGACCACCACAAGCATGAGGAGAAAAACCAGAAGGTGTTGTCCGATTCTGATTTCATCATGAGTTTTGTCAATAAAGGTGAGTTGAGTTGCAATAAGTGAGTTAAACCTTGAGCAATTATTCCTGTAGAATTCTTTACTCTTTAACGATTTTATAAGTTGAAATATATTTTTCCTGAATCTTATACCGAATGTCTATTACCTTTTAACCTTTGTAAGGTGGTCTTATCTCAAGAAGGATAAGAATCTGAATCTATCTGAAGGCAATTTTATTTGAAATCACCTTTGAATCTGAGCTCACTATACAATATAGATAGGATTATAAGTTTGTATTTCCTGGAACTTCCAGTGTCTTGGAGCTTCTGGAACAGCTTTAGAAAGAGTTCTCCAGCCATCATGTTTATACGTACAGCTCAAATGCTCACAGCACCTGTACTACTTCTAAAAATAGAAGACCTGCTAGCCTTAGCAACCTGTAATCAGAAATTTATTTTTACATTTTTTTAAAGCTCAACAATTTCATTTTGGTGGGGAAGTTGTGTCTCCCAACTACATGAAAATAAAAGGTCTTTTGTATTAATAGTTTAGCTGAATACCTTAATCCTGTTTTCAGCTCACAGCCAATTCCATCATGTGCGACATGAGAGAGACAAGCGTTTCTGGTTTGATGTTAGTGAGGTGCCTAACGAAGAACTTGTGTATGCTGAGCTCCGTATCTTCAGGAATTTGACTTCCAGGAGAAAAAACAAGAATTTGAAATTATGCATGTATACTGTACTAGATGATCATATTAGGTATGTGATTTTCTTTGTTATTTTTTATTCTGGGATTAAAAACAGATGGTGGTTTGGTGCTACAATTATTTTTCTTTCAGAAATTTTGCCCTAAAAAGATTGTTAACTTGTTTTGGTACACCTAGTCCGAATTTTAGGGGGAGGGCAGGGCCTCCTCGGCCACCCCCCCCCCTTATATACGCTTCTGACTCAATGAATATATATTCAGGAATTTATTGGATTTGCTTTATAGGCTAATATTTTAGAAAATTTAATGTTGTAGTTGTAATTGGCCAAAACCTTAAAGTTAAAGCACTTAAACCTTCTTCATAATATTAAACTACTTTAGTTTTGCATTATAAAATGTAGATGTTAATATCATTTAAAACAATTATTAGGTGTCTCTTACTTATCTAATTAAAATCACGTAACATTAAACATTAATGGATAAAACTTAAAAAGAAAAACATTTCTTTTTCTAGTGCAAGTACCTTGCGGCTGGTAACTGAAACTAACTTGACTAATAAGATGAATGGTTGGATTGCTCTGAATGTGACTGGAGCCATTACTGACTGGATTCAAAACTCTGATAACAACAGAGGGCTCTACATGAAAGTAAAGAACACAGAAAATGCTGGTGAGTACACAGAGTTCATCCTTTTATTGTTTTCATTAGTGAATTTCTGTTTAAAATTGCAGCTGTATTTTATAAACTGGTAGCAGTGCTTAAATTGCACTGGAGCAAAGCTCTGGTACTTCTTGTTTTTCAGTAAATATTTACTAATATTTATTTATTAGATCATAAATATTTGCAATGCTGAAGTAGTATAGCGCTCTGATACTTCTTTGGTTAGAATTTAAGCCCTGAATGAGAGTATATCAGCATAACACAGTACTTTTCTGTTCTAAGAAAATACTTGGTGCTTTTGAAATGTCACCAAATTTGTCAATTTTTTGGAATTTTAGTTTGTAATATTAAATGCTGGGGGGTGGTATTTTATCATCATGATTGCTGTATTGCAGAAACCTATTAAAAAGTCAAAAATTAGTCACTTAGAATTGAAAAATAGTACTAATTTTAAACAATTGGTTAAGTTTATTATTACTATTTTATTTTGCTAACACTTCAGAAAACTCATCTCGTTTAGTGGATGGTAGTTTTCAGATGATGGTTTTATGGAAGTGGAATACTTCTAAGCTTATTGGTATTTTTGTCTTAGAAAATAATGTTTTCAGAAGTTTTAATTCATTCTTCTTCTACTAACATCTATGTTTGGTTATTTTTCACTACATTTGTGTTTGATCTTGTAGCTCATTCTGTGGATCCTCATGAAGCTGGGTTTGCTTTTTCACGTGGGGAGCATCAACCCATTCTGGTGGCTTATTTCAAGCAAAAGCAGCAACTCTCCACTCGTGTCAGGCGCACTAGAGCTGCTAGCACTACTAGAAAACAGCGACAAGATACATACTACGATGACTATAACCCTTATCTTCGTAAGTCAATCTTCATTGCCTTTACTTGTACTTACCTTTGAAAACTTTGCAGTTTTTATAGAAAGGGGTTTTTAGCCAGAGTAAAAAAATTTTATATTTTTCTTTTTAAAGGTCATTAAAATGCTTACTTTTTTAAGCTAAGGTTTTCAAAGAACACTTATAATTTAGAAAGGTGCTCTACTCATTGGGTCTACTTTTTTGTCTGCTCTTTTGCTACTGAAACTCTTGATTGAAAGGTAAAACAATAAAAGGGCTATATTCAAAGTTTTTAATCAAACATAGCCTAGTTGCTTTTCCCACTGAGACTGCACTGGTCAAAGCTTTTAAATGTTGAATATTTGCTTCATTTCTGCTGCTTCCATATGCTTGATATACCTTAGCATTATTCTGTATAGATGAATTTAAATTTATACATTATTAGGTTAAATTTTTACAATAATATCTTTAAATTAAGATATATTGGCCCCAGAGTATTTTGGAATGAAGATGAATCTATTTAATATGTTTGAAGTAGTGTTTATATTTCTTTGAGAGATTTGTATGAAAGCAAGAATAAGTATTAATTTGGGAGTTAAATAAATCATTTTTCAGATTTCAACAATCGAGAGCGATACAACCCTCGTAGCAAAAATTGCCAGCGTTGGACCTTGTATGTCAGCTTTAAAGATCTTGGTTGGGAGGTAAGTAAATTAAACATTTTCGGTACAAAAAAAAATCTTAATTCTGCCTTGGCCAATCTGTTTCATTAGACTTTGGGCCCAGGGTACTAACCACTTAGCTTGTGTCCAGGCCAAATGGCTAGCCTGAAGCTGAACCCTCAGTTACCCATGCAAACTTGGTATTCATTTATCAACCCTAGGAGGATGAAGCGACTCATGGCTATCTACTCTAGAAAAGGCTTCTGGAATTGTACTTGGATCTTTATTACCCACAGTCAGACATGCTGACAACAATGGCCACTTTTGGTATAAAATTGTGTTAAAATTAAAATAGCCATGATAAGATAGTTACATGTATTTGGTTCTTTATTTTTCTTCTGTTTACGGACTTCCCTGAATTATTAGTTCAAGAAACTAGTTTTAAATCACATTTATGTGCTTGATTGTTTATTTTCTTCTTTAGGACTGGATCATAGCTCCTGATGGGTATGGTGCTTTTTACTGCCAAGGAGAATGTTCTTTCCCTCTAAACGCGCACATGAATGCCACAAACCACGCCATTGTGCAGACCCTTGTTCACCTGATGGACCCCTCAGTGGTTCCCAAGCCATGCTGTGCCCCCACACAGCTCTCGGCTATCACTGTGCTCTACTTTGATGACAATTCTAATGTTATTCTCAAGAAGTACAAGAACATGATAGTCAGGTCATGTGGATGTCACTAAACCATTTTTTACTCAGTTTTTTAATGACGAATGACAGGCACTTGCATAACAAAACTTAAGGCATTCTCTTCTATGGTTTTTGTTTTATTTTAATTGAATAATATGCCAGAAAAGTGATTTGACAAATTAATTTGTTTAATTAATCTGTAGTTTGGCATTCAGTACTAGATATTTTTAAGGGATTTTAAAATAATATTTAAAGTTTTTCTGGTTGGTATAACTGCAATTAGTTCTTTCAGCACCTTTTAACATAGCACGTTTAGAAATTTCTAGTTATACCAACTACAAAAATGCCAGGTCTATAAACATTTTTCTTTAATGACCTCAAAGTATTTTAAATGTTCTGTTCTGTTAAATGTTCTTCTAAGTGATTTAAAATGTTTTTGTACCTATTTTGATTTTATTTGACAGTTCTACAGTAGTGTAGGAAAGCAAATTTTACCTTTAACCCTTTCGCGACGGGCACCTCAACCACTAAGCCGCTCTCACAGGACGGCAGACGAGTAGAAAGAACTTTCCCCAGGGGACGGGCACGTTTCGCTCTAAATCGCACTTCAGAAAAAAATTCGTAGAAATTAAAATTGTGGTCCAAACTATCTAATTTTTGCCATATGATCAGCAAAACCCCTTTGAAGTAAATACTGAAAAAGTTAGAACGTTATACCTATATTTTCCTTGAAAATTTTATGAAACATATAACATTTAAATTTAAACATTTTCTCATATCTCAGATGAATAAAACTGGAAAAACTATCATAAAATGAAGAGATTTTATCTTAATAAACTTATTCATGAAGATATATTAAGCATATTTGGATCAAAACCCACTTTATTTCCCTTTTATTTGAAACGCGCAAAGCGCGCAACCAATCTAACCCATGGAACCCATCGGAAGTCATTGAAACATTGCTAATTTTGAGATAAATATCAAATAATTTATCATTTCTATGTTGGAATATTTAGGCACTACAAAAAATATGGATTATTTCTAACTAAGCAATAAATAATTCCATCAGAACACAAGCGAAATCTAAAAGAAATAAAAAAAAATCCATCGTAATAAAAATATCAAAAATCTTCCATTTATCCTTCAAATAAAAATAAAAAAGTATATTAAAGCCTATAAAACATGTGGGTAAGTTTATATTAGCTAAGGAAGTGAAAGAGAACACTCTAAATTCACATTACTCATCTTCTCAATGCATCATAAATAAATCTCACTATTTCTCCGAAACAAATTATCAAAAAAATAAAATACTTTATGGGAATGGAGGTCAAGATGTACTCTTTGGAATAATTTCACTGTAGTAGACATACAGCGGCATCTAATGGGAATTAAAAATATTAATATAAAGTTTTAAGCGTGTATCATATATGAGACGCCCGTCCCCTGGTCCTTTCAAAGCAGGCGTCTCACCCGTGAGACGGTAGGCCGGTGGAAGCACTACGCTGGCGTCTCACCCGTGAGACAGTAGTCCCGAAAGGGTTAAGTAGAGTCAAAGTGCCTACATAAAAACGACTAAGTGCCATAAAATTTTTATATACTTTTTACTTAAAAGAATGTAAAGCCATATATTTTCATAGTTCTTGGGTTTTTGAGGATAACATCTGTTTTTATGCATGTCAATCAATTTAGGCTTTTATACTCCAAAAGTGCCTTGTATTTCATTAAGCTATAAAGAAACTAATTTAAATAGTATTTAAATTAGTAAATTAGCTTATTACCATTCTTTCAATAATAGGCATGTCTTGTAATATCAGCCTATTGCCACACAAGACATTTGGATTTTTGTGCAACTCTTTTGGTGCTTTTCTTAATAAGTATATTTTTTGTTTCAACAAGCTATTTTGTATATCATTTTGTATTCTAATTATAATCCACTATTTAAATTAGATTATAGTTTGTGCTGAAGTTTTAATTTTTTTTACCAGTCATACACATACTGGTATTCATTCATTACATTTTCTTGCTCCTCATAATAATGGTGTAATCATTGTAATTACCTCTCTCCCTCAACCTAACTGTTATATTTTACACATTTAACTTCTTTGTGAACTTAGAACAATAATCTATGATTCGAGTTTTCTCAGAGATTTTCAGAAAAAACTTTTTAATCTGTGAAAATTTATTATTGTGTTTTGATCATTTAAAATCACCACAGTACTAATTTTATACCAGATAAGAAACTTTAAAATTTCTCTTATCTCTAATGTCACTTTGTACTAATTGATGCTTTCTTCTCGAGTGAAAAATTCAATTTATGATTATATCATTTGGTTCATTGTTTTTCACAATTAACTTCTTGTTTTCTTACAAAACATAAAATCATAACTTGTGTTCTCTATTGTTGTGAATTTCTTAAGAGAGCATCTGCAAACTCATACTAATTATTAAATTTTCCTTAATGAATCTCATTTTATTAGTTTTGTTTTATAATCATGTCTCCTATTTCATATCATTATCTTTAAAAATTCATGCTTCTATGGTTATTTCTAGCAAGGAAAATAGGTTGCTTATTTTTTGTATGAATCTTATTTATTTATTTTACTCTTTTTTTGTTACTGTACAGCTTGTTGTAGACTATGATTTTCATAGTTAACTAACACATTCCTTTTTTATTTTAATTTGTACATTTTAATTGTGTCTAATAGTGCTATTCAAAGCAGACAGATTAAAATTTTTAGCTTTTTATGTGTTTGTAACATGTTATTTAGATTAGGAAAGGTTTTTTGGATAAGAATCTCATGAAATAATTTTCAATTAATCTATTCCTATTTTATGGTTAAGAGTATTCATGAATAATCATTGTTTTATTGATAAACTGTTGATTTAGAAAATTTTAAAACTTTTTGATAATCTGTATTTTAGTTTGAAGTCTGGCCAAATACATAAGTGTCAAAAGACTTTTGGATCAAAATAATGCCCTTGACATTTGGTGGGTTTGTAATATGCTATAAAATATTTTTTAAAACATCATAATTTGTTGTTTTGCTATCTTTAAATAGTTTTACTGTATTAGATTTGTTTAATTCAGGGATGGCCATGAGTCTGCAGTAATTTTTAACTTTTTTATATTTTTAGTACCTTTTGGGATAGATTGCAAAAAGGTTAAATGGCACGCCTAATTATTTCTCCCAAATATGGCACTCTATCTAAAAAGGTTGGCCACCACTGGTTTAGTTATTTGAAGTTTGTCTGTAATAATGAAAATCTGTTGAATTTCTTCCAGATGACAGCATTTTTTCTATTCAAAGCCAAACATTTTCATTGTAGATTACTATAATATGCATATTTATTTTAGTGCTCTGATTGAAAAATTAAGACTTATGCATCTTTATTTTAATGAGATCTCTGTACTAGGTTCTTTCTAATTTATGGTAGATATATTATATGTAAACTTTTTTATGTTTATAGCATGATGTAATTTTACTTATTTACAGTAAATATAGTTGTATACGTTACTGTCAACAGTTAAAAAATACTGTGAAAAATAGTCTGCTTCTGGCAAAAGAAAACAAACATTTAAATAGAAGTATTTCATTCAAAGCCTGTGTGCCTTAAAATAGTTAAAGTACTGTGATATTGTTTGCATTCATCTTCTCTATCACTAGGTGGCCATTTTTTATTGCTGTATATATGCTTTTTTTAAAATAAATTTTTTTAGATTTCTGTCTTGGCTGGTTTTAGTTTTTTTTATGGGGATATGAGAGAAAGTTTTCCCATGTGGAAATAGAAATCAGTCCTCTTCAGGACAGAAAATACTAACACAAATAATTCAAATATAATAAAAATACCATTTTTCCAATAAAAATACCAATGTCAAGGTTTAATCAACATGCACACATTGCTGTATTATGTTTCACTATAGCTATTTCCTCAAAATAGTTCTTCTTTCTATTATTTTTTTAGTACCCCTACTGAAATTCTATATCCCTTATATGTTTTCTACATACAAGTTATAAAATTTTTAAGAAGATTTGACAGGTAATAAACACACATTTTCATTCTGCACAACAATTGAGTTAATTCATAAACTTAACTGTTACATATCTAATAAATTTACAAATGCTTAATTTGCTATATAAATTAATTTGGCTTAGAAAATATAGATACTTTATTTCTCCATAATTACATATCTATAGTTGCATAAGGTTGGTTTGTCATAGAGCAATTTATCAACAAAAGAAGAAAATATAAATTTTCAACCAGGCCCGTGCTGGGTACCTTCAGAGGGCGGTGGACAAAGGGTGAAGGGGCGCTGCCCAAATAATTATTTGTAAACCTAAAAACTTACTTTTCTTTTAAGATTGGCGACGTTTCACAAATTTCTTTTCGCAATAGAAAAAAAATTAAAGTAATACTGCTATTTGAGATATATTTGATTTTTTTTTATTTTTAATATTTGATTTTTGTGAAAAACAGTATTTTGAATCATGTTTAGCCCCTAAGAGGACTACTCCTTGTAAGTCACAGAATATATTCAAGGAAAATCAGTTCCTAATGGATTTAAAGAATTCGCGGGGGGTCCTCCCCCAGAGAATTTTTGGAATTTTTACTCCTAAAAGTACTGTTTTGACACATTTTGAGACCCTTTGGGTTACACCCGGAGGAAAAAACAGCATAAATATTTTTCTAAATTTTGGGGGTTAAACCTCTAAAACCCCATTGGATATGGCCCTGCGTTCGATACTCCTCTCTAATGACTAAGGACGGCCCTTAGTCAAGTAACTACCTGTTTAAATAACAGAACCCTAAAAAATTAACGCCCCGCCCTTTCAATTTCAACGTATTTCACTAAAGGCCCAACAAAAAATCAGTGCTGTGCCCTTGCATTTTCTTGTTTGTGCATGAAGAGGGGCGTCTAAAAGACACCTCCCCGCCTTCGCAAATTCGAAGTATTAAACAAAGAGCAAAATCGCCATGAAAAATCACCCCAGTAAAATTAAAGACGATCTGTTAAAACTTCGCGGTAGCTTAAAAGGGCGCCCTGAAAACACCTCCTAGTTTTCCACTATCAAGGTATGTATTAGTACTTTTTTTTCGCTTAGGGTTCCCTTAGTGCAAAAAACACTACCTTGACTTAACACTCTCAAAAGTATTGCTGTTTTGATTAAAGGCGCCCACCTCTATTAAGTAGTAGCCTACAGTCGCAACACTCAAAGCCTTGTCAGTTTCGGAATAGGAGGGCGCCAAAATTTCCAGGCAGGAGGGCGCACCGGGATATGTCCCGGCGGCCCAGCACGGGCCTGTTTTCAACTCACATCCATTAATTAAACAAATAATTTCAGTAGCCTGATTAGTAGAATTTTATTTTTTGGACATGCGTAATACTTTCAATATTTTTTGCAAGTGGAACTTGTTTAAAATTTCCAATTAAAGCCTTAAAACCCAACCATTTTAAAATGGATCAAAATGTTTAGTTTATTCTACCCTCAGTAGAGAGCAGCACCACAAAAAACCAGCGGTGCTCTTTTTGCAATGGTCTGTAGTTGAGGGGGGATTTCTTGAGGACGGGGGTTTAGTTCAAAAGTACTTTTTCAGTAAAAGTTTCGATCAAGCATAACAAGTTAAACGTAGTTTTATGGGATAGTAAAAGTAAGATTTTAACCTTGTGTTCTTCTAAATTTTATCTGTATTTTGTGTTTATGCTATGAAAGGGGTCAAGCGCCTCCTCTCCCACTTTTTTTTTAGAAATGTCACTTCTAATTTCTAAATAGTATTTTAACTCATTTTTTATGTCTGAATAAATTTGGTTTTTACGCTCCCCATTTACTCCCTTGCTACGTCAAAGGAATTTCCTGGAATATAGTGTTTATCTCTTCGAAGAAGAAGGTTCTTAAGTAGCCCAGCTTGCTACTCTGATTTCCCGCACGCCTACTGGAACTTGAATTTCCCCGTTTCCAATGGACTAGCGAAGAAAGACAGACAATAACTTACTTTGTATTGCATTCGCTCCACGTTTTTCGTTTTACAAGAAGGTAGAAAAATTTACTTCAAAAACGTGGTTTTTAAAAAGTTTTTTTTATTTCATTAATTGTTTTCTGCTTTTGGCCTTCTGTATGCAAAGTTTTGCAATCGACCTAAAACGACTATCGGTTATTCGATTTAATTTATGAATATTAAAACTAAAAAAAATGATGTTTTTCCCGACACATAAATTCAATAAGAATTTCTATTATCGAGCTTATGGTATAGGAAGTTTAGAACTGTGAAGGGGAATGGAAGGATAACCTTCTCGGTTGTCTTATACTGCCGCTGCTGATTATTTGACTGGTGAGCGAGGTCCCGGAAAGGGATTTTCACTCCCTTAGATTCGAATATCAAAAATCTGTCGACTCTTTTTCGAGATAATTTAGTCAGGATCCTTCATGTAAAGAATTCCGATCATTTTTGACTGCGCAAGACCCTAAAACATGAACCATTTAAGTCCTCCTGAGGGTTCAAGGAAAGCATCTTCAATAGGAAGAGAAAACAAAATGACAAGCTCATTTGAATGATTCCTATAAAGAAATACGCAGGTTTTTTATCCATCTAAAAGGGGGGGGGAATAATATTTCGAATGGATTTTTGAAAGGATTCATAAGGATTTCACGTATATTTCCAGGTTTTGCCGATTTTTGGGGTCAATTTTCCGGGTTTTCCCATTGTCACAACTACCCCTGGCCTAAGCTGAAATAAGGGAAGGTAGCTAAGATATTAAATAAAAACAACAGAGAGAAACCAAATACAAATGACTAGAAATGTTTATTCAGAAATTCCATATCAAGTGTCCGTTTAATCCTTCCTGTTGAGGACGTCCTTGACGGTATCCTTGACCTGGTCGTAGAGGGATCCCAAGTCCTCTTTGTAGGGCTTCAAGAAGTTGAGGGCTTCGACGGCCACCTCCTTGCTAATTCCCTTGGCGTGGTCGATGAACTGAAAGCAGTTGAGATTGTTGATAGTAGCTCTTGATTTACTTCGCTGATGCCGAATTTACAACGAAATGTTATCGCTATAAATTGCCTCAAAATCAATAAATGTATCAGTAGTGATATTTTTTTTTTATTTTTAATGTGTGTTTTTATAATGTGACTTAAGCGTTATTGAAATATGTGAAAGAGAAGTTCGGAATAAGGTTTTTTTTTGTGGAACTGGATCGAAACTTGCATTCAAAATAATATTTTGCTACCCCTTATTACTACCACTCACCTGAATGTTAATATTTTCCTTTTTATCAACATTTCAGATTATTCTTTGATTAAAAATAAGTTTTAAAGCAGCTGTTCTTTCAAAGTTTGTTTGTCGAATGTTTGGTGTACGGGAATAACTCCCCAAGCATTCGAATACCTACTAATAAACTTTTTTTAGAGTCAAAATTGTCATCTTTGTATAGTAAATTACCATTACTCAGGACCTGCCTAACATCTTTAAATCTCTGATTTTATGGGGTTGTATGCGCTCCCTCATTGCGCTTGCAACCACATGTTCCTGTTCGATTTTTGCAAATTATCTATTGTTCCTGGCGTACATGTAATTATTTTAACAATAGTTCTGAAACACCTTGTGTAAACAAAAATCGATTTCTGGACGCGGATTTTTTTTTTTTTTAAAATATTCTCAATTACTTTTCTACAAGGCGCAAAAAGTACTCACCTCCCTGGCGATCTCTCTGATGTTCTCAGCCTTGCTCTTGCCTTTGTCGAGTCCCTTGTTGACGACCTCCTTCACCCACTCTCCGAACTTCATGTACCTCTCCTGCAGGTCGATCTTGAGGTCCTTGAAGTAGTCCTTCACCTTCTCCCAGTATTCGCTGAGGGACCTCTTGTCCTTGCCCAGGTAGCGGTCGATCAGGTCATGGAGCTTCTGCTTGTACTTGTCTCCCTTTTCGTTGATGATGTCCAGCAGGGCATCGGCCATCTGTCGAAAACATTTTTCATTTAACTCTAACATTTAGCAAAATAATCGAGAGGTCTTCTTTGAAGAAAAATGGTTTCTTCTTTAAATGTTATGCTTTTACTACTAGTGAGAATTTTGTCTTACTTCGTTTCCCTTTCCGAAAAGTTCCTCAATCTTCTCCTTCAACTTTTCTTTGTCGATCTTGGAGAGGAGCTAAAAAGGAATTAATTGGAACCTTATTTTATTTATAACAACATTGCAAATATTTCTTCTATTTTCTTTATCCGAATTTTTAAAAAAATATTATGGAATTAACTCTCTTATTGCTATGCTTACACACTATATATAGAAGTGAATTAACATTGCAATGCATTATTTCCAATTTATAATTTTAAGTATTAGGTTTTAAAATAATTTTGTTTTAGGATCTCATAACTGAAAGAAGTTTATTTTTGTTATAATGATTATTTATAATTGTAAAAACAAAACTTCCATCGTTGTAATAAACAATATGAGCGTTAGAATACGAGGAGAACTCGGGAAAAAAAAGGTAGTAAACTAGTTTAGTTTTTATAAAAGTGAACTCAGAAGCTTGGTACCCTCCTGGGTATTTTAAAAAGGAAAGAAGAGAAGTTGTCACAATTTTAAAACTGCGCCAGTAGATTCTTTGTTATTATAAAGTCCAGAATTGTGTGGTGGAAAATTTTGAAACCAATGTTGAATTTTAATTTATATACCTATGCAACCCCTCAATGTTTCCTTGGATTTTGTTTTATGGAAGTTTTGTTTGCCAATTGAAAAACATAGACCATGTCAAGAATCTTATTGACCCCAGAATCTTTAGTAATGACGGTCGCTAGCACAATACTCTGAAAAGGTTCGAGGTGACCCTTACGGATTTCTTGAGCTTCTGGAAGATCTCTCTGAGGTTGAAGTCGGCTTCCTGGACGGACCTCTTGTCGTTAAGTCCGAGCTTCTCGAGAAGATTCTTGAGGAAATCCTTGGACTTTTCTCGGATCCTGTCCATGAGCTCCTTGGCTTTGTTGCCCATGTCGATCTTCAGGTCCTTCATCTTTTCCTTGATCTCCTTCAACTGGAAAGAGGAAAGAAGTGTACAGTGTAAGATTCAATAATGAACACATGAAACAAAACCAACCAGGGCCGTAACCAGACTTTTGTTTCGGGGGGGTTTTGACTCAAATATTTTCTGAGGTACCTCCTTACGGGTACTTTTATACTGGATTGAAATTTTGCTGCACTAAATTTCAAAATTGTATAAACAATATGAATTCGAAGTAAAAGGGGGGGTCTGGGGGTCCTCCCCCAGAAAATTTTTGGAAATTTGCCCCTCAAAAGAGTGTTTTAGCTCATTTCTGAGACCCTTTAGATTACACCCATAGAGCACCACTCATTGTAAGCGGCCGAATTTTCAAGGTAAGAAGAAGGTATATTGTAATAAATGGCGAAATGTTAAGGGGGTTTTTAGGTTCCTACTCCTGAAAATTTTTTGAATTTTTCCCCTAAAAGTGCATTTTAACTCATTTTGAGGCACTTTAGGTTACATTAAAGAGGACCAATCCTTGTAAATCACACAAGTTTGAAGGAAAAACCGTATACTTAATAGATTTCAAAATTTCGAGGGGGTTTGGGGGTCCTCCCCCAGAAAAATTTTGGAAATTTTACCCTTAAAAGTAGGGTTTTGACTCATTTTGAGACCCTTTGGGTTATTCCTGAAGAGGATATCGCTCCTTGTGAGACATAATTTTCAAGAAAAATAGCAGTATAAAAATTGATGTCAAAATTTCAGGGGGGGGGGTTGAACCCCTAAACCCCCCCCCTTGGATACGGCCCTGAAACCAACTCATTACGATAAAAACCTCGCTATAACAAGCAGAATTTCTAATGAACTCGCGTTCTCCTTTTATGAATTTTTAATTATGATTCAATTGCTTAAACAATATTCTAACATTAATATAAATCTAACGGCATTGACACTTAATCTAATTTCAGAGATGAAATTTTTTGTACCATGATCAGAAAATTTTCTCTTACCTTGACTTGGAGGTCTTCACGCACGGTCTTTCCGTGGTCAACGGCCTCCTTGATCTTCTCGAGAATGTGGTCAAGAGTTTCCCTCAATTTTTTTCCGAGTTCAGTTTTAATATCATCTTCAGATCTGTGAATATATCCATAATTTAACAACCATTAATAAGGATTTGGAAGTAAAGTAGCTCAAAATAAATCAGAGTCTCATTAGGAAGTACCCAGATATAAAAGCAGTTTTTATGATTCTTTGAACAATTTATTATGTAAAATATCGTTCTATTTATTTGAGGGTATAATAAAACAATAAATAGACTTTAGAAATAAAAATACATAGAAATATTGAAATTTTGTAACATTTTCTTATAACCCCCAATCCTCTAGAGCAGCAATTTTTATTTCATTGTTGACAGTGTCCTTAAAAGAAGATGTCGACTGTCCATGCGAACTCTACTGAACTCTACTCAGTTGGACCACAGCCTATTAGCCCAAATTATACATTTTACTCATAGACTCCGATCTTTTAAGCAGGCATTGTTTCATTTATCCATAATATCTTTAATTAGAAGGAAGGAAGTAGTAGAAGCAGTAAATATTTAAACTTCCCAAAAAGGGTCGACGTCTGACCAAAAGATGGATAATTTCGAACACTCACTCGTCAGCAAAAGCGTGGTCTTCTACTCCGAGGTATGCCTTGAGGGAAGGAGCCTGCTCCATTTCCACCATGAAGTCATGGTAGAACTCCTCGGCAGCATCGTCCAAGGCTGAGGGAAAAGAATCGTCTAATGAACATTTCGAAATTAGTAGTAGGACGTCAAACTTTTAACACCTACGCTTCATCATTAAAAACTATTTAGATGTGTTTTGTAAGATTTACGTCAGAATAGACTATAAATAAATAAAATTCAATCCAGAGAAGAGGCACATGTGCTCGTGCCTTCTTTGTCAAAATTTCAAGCATTTATAGAACAGAAGTTCTCAACCAGAGAGTCGCAATCCCTTAGGAAAAGAGATTGGTGATTATCCATCACCTTTCAGCCACCGAGGCCCCCTTTTTAAGTTGGCATTTTACCGACATCCTCTGTTCAAATCTGAGCAAAGAGTTTTAATAGCTGTGAATTTAAAAACCAAATTATAAAACATGAATGAATGAGTTCAAATCTTACTATTTTTAAATCTTACTTTAAGTATTTATTCCAAGCATTATAAGGTGGAAAGAAATGTTTCTATAGAAATAACTGAACTCTACGGAAAATTATTCTTACCATCATAGATTGATGCCGAGGCACAGCCAACTAGGAAAAGAAGTACAAGGAATTTCATGTCGCAGCACTAAAAGGGAAACAAATTTCATATTAACTTTTTACTTTAAACATATATTACCTAAATCTTTGACTCACGTAACATTTTCGGGGGTAGGTAGAGTCACAAGGACTAAATTCGGGCTAATATGGGTGAGCGCCAGGGCCACTGAAGGCGCAGTTCCACGAAAAACTCGCATTGTTGTCCATCCTGTGTGTACCATAACTCTATCTTGCAGGAATCACACATTCCCAACAACCATTTCGAAAATACCATTAACTTATTAGAAAAGTTAGCATCATGTAAAACTAGCAGTGCTCTCTTTTCTTCAATCTCAAGACAACAGAATTTTTTAAGGGGGAGGGGCGGAAAAATTTACAGTAAGTATGAGAAATCTATATTCCCTATTTGAAGAAACAATTTGTTTCGCTACCTTTATTCAAGAATTATTTCTTGCATAATCATGTAAGGGCGGAAGGCTACATTATTTTTTCTTGGAGGACAAACAGGTGAGTCTGTTTTATACTAAGTTGAAGTATATCTGTCTTTTAATTTCCTTCTAAAAGGATGAATTTTGACACATTAGAAATCTACGAAACATTATAACCTGTATTCTCCATTATTATTTAATTGAAACATAAATCTTAATGTCTAAAATTAGTCCAACCCGGAACGTTGACTTCTAATTAGAATCCATACAAAAAAAAATAGCTTTTCCTAAAGGAAAAAAATTGAAATAATGAGGCGATGAGAAATTTGTGGCACATAAGGGGGAGGAAGCAGCAGAAATTGGGAAAAAAATTTCAAAATTTAATGTTGAAAATAAAATCTTTATCTGTTTAATATGTATTGATAACTCAAATATTTTTTAGAGCAAGTAACTCTCACATTTGTGCGATAGCACAGGGTGCAAATAATGTCCAGGGAGATATCAAAATGCAGCTGTTCTTTACAATCAGTAGATAATATGATAGGAACCAAAGGATCTTACAGTCATATTCCATGTATCCTTTATAAAATGTTGTAAATTACATCCTTTTCGAACATTTTTTTTTAAATAGAAAGTTATTTTTTCTACAGTTAAATTGGAATATTTTTTTTTAAATTGAGGCGTTTTCAAGTAAAAAAAAATCCTTGCTTTAGGAAAATACCCCAGAGCTTTAAATGGGTTAAGAAGGAGGGTATAGAAGTTAACGATAAAAGGCGGAAAATATCCTTAAAATAATCAGTCATGTTACACAGTTATAATTTTTTTATGACTGGGGTGCCATGAGAAAGTTAAAGTTCTTCAAAGGGTATGTGACATTGAAATATTTGGAAACTCTTGATGTATCTCTTTGTCTACTTCTTTATCACTAGAACAGTACGCATAGGCGTACCGAAAGTAAAACACAAGGTAATAATTAATAATAGGGAAAAGGTTAAGGTGTTTTTTTTTATTTTTACAAAAAAAAATGTTCTAAAAATGCTATAAATTATAGCCGAATTTTCAATGCATAATTTTACGGACGATTAATCTGTCCATGTTAAATCATACCAAAATATTCATATTTTATAAATTTGAAATTTGTGGGGGGGTCTCTTTTTTGCAAGGAAAACAAACTTAAAAGGAAACTGACCCCAAGAAGTAATATCAAATTATCTCACTACTGAAGGAACTACATTCTCCTTAAGAATACACCAAGTTCATGCCCATTAAATCCTATAGTTACTTGTAAAAATAAGAGAAACGAAATTCCAAACTTACCTGTGATTCAAATTGTACCGCAGATGTGCTGAACTATCCAAGCCGGAATAACTTTTATACTTTTTAATCGAGATTAAGGGTTAGTTTTATCACTTGTAAAAAAGGCATGAAACAGGATTTATCTCTGCAACAGATTTTCCCTTTCCTAAATCCAGCAGCCTTGCTTCTAACACCAACTGCCGCTTCCCACCATTGAAAAAAAGCAGATCGACAGTCAATTGTGTTTGTGTTACAAAACCAATGGAACACATCCTTGTTCATTCTTTATCAAAAGCTACATATTAGTAAGAAAAACAATGACTTAAAATTTTTAGTTTTTGTTCCAGTTGAAATAAAGTGTGCTCCTTAAGAAAACATGGAAATAATTTTAATTTATTACGTTATTCATAAGCATGTAATATAAATACTATACAGGATGGCTCAAAGGATTATTGTAAATTTTTAGGGGGTGTAGACTATACAAAGGCAATTTAGAATAAAAATCACCTAGTAAAGTTAGGTCGCGCGCCGGAGTGCGGATTTAATTTGTCAGATGCTATGAAAGGGTTATTGTAGGAAAAAAGGGAAGAGAAATAAAATTCTAGTGCCTTTTACCATGCTATAAATTATTCATAAAAATTGAGATTTTAAAGTATAGGATTGACCCCCTAGGCCCCCCCCCTATTAAATTCGTCCATTAATTTAAGACACGAGCGTGATAACAGGAGGACGGGTCGGGGAACGCGTCCCTTTCAGATTTAAGACCATTGTTTAACTTTTTTTCTTGTAAATTGTAGATTCGGTAGGGGCATCAAAATCCACTGATTATATATGTTACGGGCAATGTGATAAATCCGGGCATTATTAATAATGCCCGGGCAATGTGATAAATTCAGTGGAATTTATGAATGAAATTTATCACTTTACCCGCCTCCACTTCGGGCATTATTAATAATGCCCGATTAATCACTTTGCCCATAACATATATATTATGTCTCTAAAAACTTTAATGGAAAACTTCCAATTACATGACATTTTGACAACTCATTTTTGGCCCATATGGGACTCTTGAATGACAGGGGTGGATCCAGGTTTGACTTATGGGAGGCACCGGGATTTTTAAAACATCTTTAGAAATAAAAGTCTGCGCAATTTATTTTAAAATATTGAATGATAATATATTTTTTTAGCCACAAAGCTACATATTGAAGCAAGTCAACAGCTTTAAAATTATGATTTTTTAAGAAAATCTCCTCAAAAGTTTTTTCAGACTATTTTATCTGTTGGGAGAAAGAGGGACCCGCTCCAACTGAGTGGCATCTATCTACCTTGCTTCGCACAAAATTTTTTTAAGGGAAATGACAGTATGTATACAGGGTGTTTCTAAAGTCCATTTTATTCCATTATTTGGAAACAACGTACTTTAGGTCATGGAAGTAAGTTGTGCCAAGAGAAACATTATTATGATGCTGCAGGGCCGTATCCAAGGGGGGGGGGTTTAGGGGTTCAAACCCCCCCCCCCCCCGAAATTTTGACATCAATTTTTATACTGCTATTTTTCTTGAAAATTATGTCTCACAAGGAGCGATATCCTCTTCGGGTATAACCCAAAGGGTCTCAAAATGAGTCAAAACCCTACTTTTAAGGGTAAAATTTCCAAAATTTTTCTGGGGGAGGACCCCCAAACCCCCTCGAAATTTTGAAATCTATTAAGTATACGGTTTTTCCTTCAAACTAGTGTGATTTACAAGGAGTGGTCCTCTTTAATGTAACCTGAAGTGTCTCAAGATGAGTTAAAATGCCACTTTTAGGGGGAAAATTCAGAAAATTTTCTGGAGTAGGAACCTAAAACCCCCCTTAACATTTCGCCATTTATTACAATATACCTTCTTTTTACCTTGAAAATTCGGCCGCTTACAATGAGTGGTGCTCTATGGGTGTAATCTAAAGGGTCTCAGAAATGAGCTAAATCACTCTTTTGAGGGGCAAATTTTCAAAAATGTTCTGGGGGAGGACCCCCAGATCCCCCTTTTACTTCGAATTCATATATTTATACAATTTTGAAATTTAGTGCTTCAAAATTTCAATTCATCTGTGTTGTCATCTAAAACTTAACATATAAAAGTACCCGTAAGGAGGTACCTCAGAAAATATTTGAGTCAAAACCCCCCCCCGAAGCAAAAGTCTGGTTACGGCCCTGTGATGCTGAGTCCATTGAGACAGCTTACAGCGCTTCTAATAGCAAAATAAGAAAGTTTCAAAATTAAATAATTAAAAAACTGAAGGAGATAGAACAAACAATTCACTTATCAAATTGTTTGCAAAATCATAACAAACGCACAGAAAAGTTTCATAAAAATAACTGAAATATTTGAGGAGATGTAGGAAAGAGTCCCATTCCTCCTCCCACTCCTACCTACCTCCATGAATATTAACGATCAAAGTTGGCCTACAACCTTGAAAAAGGGGCCTTCCAAAATTTAGAATCATTTCAAATTTTATTATGCAATTTCTTTGATGTTTGAATTCAAAATTCGTCGAAATCCATCGCCATGACATCGAAGTTCCTAAATTTGTGAACTTTTCCAAGTTTCAAAGAGTGCTAACTTTGATCGTTGATCTCTCCTTTAATATTTTCCTCGAATAGCGTTTGTTATGGTATTGAAAACAATTTTGTCACTGAAGTTTTTATATTTTTTAAAAAGAAAATAAATAAATAAAACATTTTTCTGTTTTTATTTATTTATGTTTTAAAAAAGAATCGGGGAACTTATAGTATTGACATTGTCTTATCTTTTGTAAAATTATTTTCGTTAAATGGCGGTAGACCCCACTTTCCATGTGTTAGTATACGTCTATTCGGCTACAAGAGATGTGTTCAGATATTTCTTGGTGTGACACTTTGTTTTAGATATTTTTTTTTTAAAAAAGGGCAATTTTTGAAAATGTTACATATTTAACCGGTTATAACTGCGAACAGCATCACTACCCCATGCTTTTAAAGGTTGTCCTGATAGTGAACTATCATTTTGAGTGAATAAATGTTTGGTTTGGGGTATCATTAGTTTTAGAGAAAATAGTTGAAAATTGGACAAAAACTGCATTTTGTACAAGTTATAAACGACTTCCCACAAAAACGTTTGAATTTCTCATTATCAGGTTGGGGTATGCTACCAAAGTATGAAAACATATTTTCGGGGGTGTCGTTACTTTAAAAAAAAATACAGCACTGAAAACATAGGGGTCATTCATTAATTACGTAAGGGTCCCGAGGGGGAGGGGGGGTTGAAAAAATCTCTACATACCCTTACTTGGGGGGTCAAACCCATTCTTACGTAAGATTTTCCAAGTTAATGTAAACAAATTCCAATTATTCTAATCAATTTACTATTGAATAACCCCATAAAAACTGATAACCTCACAAAAACAGTACTACGTCAAACTGAGAGTTTTAGTGTAATTATTGATCCTTTTCTAACATTTTAATGTTATGAAAAACGAAATGGAATCTTACGTAAGAATAGGGGGAGGGGTTTGAAAAATCTTACGTACCTTTACATGGGGGTAGGGGGGGGTGAAAAATTATCAAAATCATCCTTACGTAACTAATGAATGGCCCCATACTCGTGAAAAATACCCTGCTCGTGAAAAATAGGATGCATGACCTTGAACTTCGACATTTTTTAGAGGGAAGGGGGAAATTTTTAGAGTTTGTACATTCAAATTACTCTGTATTTATTTCTCATAGCCTAATTCTAAAGGGCCATGCATTAATTACGTAAGGATGATTTTGGGAATTTTTGACCCCCCCCCCCTACCCCCATGTAAGGGTACGTAAGATTTTTCAAACCCCTCCCCCCCCCCCGCCTATTCTTACGTAAGATTCCATTTCGTTTTTCAGTTTTATTTTTTATCTTAACTTAATGCTACTCCAATAAAAAAGATACATCTGATATACCTTCATTTTTTTTTAAATTTAAGCTTCGATAATATACCGAGATCGTGAGCATTTTTAAGTTTTTCTAGGGTTATTCAATAGTAATTTGATTAGAGATTAGAATAATTGGAATTTTTTTACATTAACTTGGAAAATCTTACGTAAGAATGGATTTGACCCCCCCCCCCAAGTAAGGGTATGTAGAGATTTTTTCCAACCCCCCCCCCCCCTCCCCCTCGGGTCCCTTACGCAATTAATGAATGGCCCCTAATATCTAATCCAACATTTAAAAAATCAAGGCAATCTAAAATTACAACTATCTAATTAGTCCGAATTTCAAAAATGATGGATCTTACTTAAACTACATCAGTGGCGGATCTATGGGGGGGGGGCTATAGGGGCTATAGCCCACCCCTTGGGACTTAAGTTTACACTACATAAAATTGAACTTTTTCGAAAAAAAAATTAAGTCTTGAGAAAATTTTGTTTAAATTTTCAAAATTTTTAACTTTTTTTCAGTTTTTTGTAGCCTTTTTCACAATTCATAGGGTCTACAAAGCATTAAGCCCCTTCCAAGATCTTTAGCCCCCTGCATTTTTATAAACTCCATTTACTATTTAAGGATTTCTAGAGGTTTTAGCCCTTACAAATTATTAGCCCCCTGCATGTTTGAAGGTTTGATTCGTAATTTAAAGGGCCCAATGAGCTTAGCCCCTAAAAGCATTCGCCTCCTTGCGTTTTTTTGTTTGTATACAAATTAATGAGCTTTAGCCCTATGAAACATTAGCCCCCTCCATGCTCTTTAATAGCCTTTACAAAGCTTTTAGCCCTCTTGCGTTTTTAAATATATATTTGGTTCACTATTTAATGAGCTTTAACCCTTATGAATCCTTCCATGATCTTTAGCTCCTACAAGGCTTTTAGCCCTGAGTTTGTGTAGATTCAATTCTCAATTTAAAGGGGCCAATGAGTTTTAGCCCCCAAAAAGAATTAGCCTCCTTGCGATGTTTTATAGTATTTAGTTCGCAATTTAATGAGCTTTAGCCTAAAAGCGTTAGCCCCCTCCAAGATCTTTAGCTTTCAGCACTTTAATATAAATGCGATTCAGAACTTGTAGATTCCAATGAGCTTTCTAAGCCTTACAAAGCATAACCTCCGAAATACTTAGCCCCTTACATTTTTATAGATTTGTTTTACAACTTAAAGGTTATGAGCTTTAGCCCCTCTGTAAGATCTTTAACTCCCTGGTTTTTATTAGATTCACTTTTAAAAGTGTCTAATGCGCTAAGTCTCTTACAAAACATTTACTCTGTGAAAATAGAGACGGGGTTAGGGGGTTCAAACCACCCCCATGAAATTCTTATATCTTACAGTTTTTTTCCTTTGAAAACGAGTACAAGAAATCATCTTTTTCGTGTGACATTCAAAGGGTCCCAAATGACCAAAAATGAGTCAAAACACAACTTTTAGGGTCAAATTTTCAAAAAATTTCTTGGGGGAGGTTCCCCCAAACCCTCCTTATGCCTCGGGATGGATGTATTATTCGCTAAACATTGAAATTAAGTGCACGAAAATTCACATTTGATCTATATTCTTGGAAAAAAAAATATTTGACTCAATTCATCGTAAAAAAACCCCTCCCGGTTGACACACCCTTATTAATATTTTGATATATTTAATGATTAACTAATTTAATTTTCTAATTAATTAGTTATATTTAACAATACTAGTCATTTACATTCAACACTGCCCTCAATATTTAAGACATTAACGAATATTATAAAAAGCACGGCTTGTTACTTCATTATCATCCTCAATCAGATTAAGTTAGCCCCCCCCTTGCTCATGTTCTAGATCCGCCACTGTTGTCACTCCAGTTTGTTTATAGCTCAGTGGAGCCAACCTTCTCTCTACTAACCTTGGGCCTTGGGTGAGATCGGAAAGGAACCAGTACAATTTATAATTCCTGTGGCAACGATTTTGCTTGCGAAATGACTATTTTCTAAGGTCGAAGGAATATCGGATGGGCTAGAGCCCCCTCACGTGATTCTCCCTGTAGCAACGTTTTCCCTGCCAAGCTGGCCAAGCCATACGATCATTATCACATCACAGTAGTTTTGAGATATTATAAGCGGATTGAAGTTTTTTATTGTTTTTATATGTGATAAAACCAAAACCATGTATTCAGCAGCGAAATCTTTTAAAGAATTTAAAGAAGCTCTGAATAATCAAAATATTCCTTGCACAATTTACTTTGAAACGTTGTCACTATGCTATTTCAAAATAAATACAGTAGAACCTAAATAGTGCCACCCCTTACAAGATTAAAAAAATAGTTGTTTTAACGAATATAATTATTACAAAAAAATTTATACTTTATTACTGATTGTCATAATGTATAGGAAACTAAAGCGAGGGGTTGTGTTATATAGGTTCTACTATATAACAAAGTCACACACTTTTATCAAGCACAAATCTGGTAAAATTATGTAAATGAATTATATGGGGTAGAAAAAATGTTTAATTATCTTACGGAAATTATTTTCATTTCAGAACTCTTCAAAAAATTGGTAAATTAAATAATATTTGATGATAAGAGAGCAATTAAATGAAATGTACCATATATTAATTTTTTAAACAAATTAATATAATTTTATTTAACTAATTGAAATATACTAATCAATTATAATAATTAACCCCTGAAATAAATGTCACATTTACAACTCTTACAAATAACTCTTAATTTTCCCGCTAGATGGCTGTATTAAAATTGTATAAATTATTGTTATCATTAACAAAATAATTTTATTAAATCATTTCGAAATAAACCCAAGACACCTATATCCTGATAATTCCAGTTTTAAAAATTGTGTACAAGCTACAATCCATATTTTGAGTAACTAAAAACATAAATTAATATAGAGATTTTAAAATCTGGTAAATTTCCCCCATTTAATTTTATTTCTCTACTATCATCAAATGCTATTTAATTTAATTTACAAATATTTTCAGCCAGTTTTGTTAACGAAAATAACTTAAGTCCATTTTACGCAGCACAGCGCATGCGCCTCGTACTTCGTATGGCTTGGCAGGGAAAACGTTGCTACAGGGAGAATCACGTGAGGGGGCTCTAGCCCATCCGATATTCCTTCGACCATTTTCTAATTCCACTCAATATGATTTTGTGGAGAACTCTGATTGGTTTGTTAATGTATTGTCTTTCCAAATATGGGAGTGTCAGTCACATTACAAAGCTCTGATTGGTCCCTAAGGGGAAGTAGGAATCTTACTATGTAGGATTAAAATTGCGAACCGAAACCCAAAACAAAACAAACCTCATGTGTAGTAAACAAAACGTATGCGTCCCTGTCCCATGGTAACCCATATATGTCTTTCAATAACAAGGGTAGCTAGAGCTAGTCGTAAGTTGTTTCAACTGTGGGGCTAGTTTTCATTCTGTTTATCTTTCTGTTCTTTGGCGAAGTTTTTACAATATATCAGTATCAACATGTTTGTCTAATTTTTTTTTTGTATTTAAAACCAAAAGTATGCATATCTAGGATGAGAAGCCAATAAGTATTACAGTAGAGCCCCGATTATCCGCGGTGCGGATTAACCGCGAGTGCCACGAATTTTTTTTTTAGTGATTTAGATGTATTTTTAGTGCTTTAGATGTAGATTTAGTTGTATTTTTAGTGATTTAAATGTAGAGCAAAGGTTTCTGCTGTACTGTACATATTTTAAAAGTTTTACATATCATCTTCTTTGTACAATAAAGCATAGTTTTTGTGCTTAAATATTTTTTTTTTGTGTTTTCACCTCATTTTTAGCCTATTTTCGGGTTATCCGCGATTTTCGCTATCAGCGGGGTACCCTTGCCACCCAATTGCGCGGATAATCGGGCCTCTACTGTACTTATTTGTGAGAATGTGTAATGAGTTTGTTATGCAATTCATTGTAGATAAAATTGTAAAGTTTGAAATTGTACTTTAACAAACTTCTGATGTATGGTTTTCTGTACTCTGGTGCATTTAATGCTACTTAACTATCTAATTGGAAGCTAAGGGCTAAGGGCAGTGGCGTAAATAAGGGGGGGCAAGGGGTGGCAGTTGCCCTCCCAGAATTTTTCCATATTGTGTTTTGCCCCCCCAGAATTTGGAAGTAAAAATCTCATAGTAATTTTTTAAAAATGGAAAAATATAACTGACACTTTCTCTTCAATAGAAATCATCAATGCTAATTAAAATTAGTGCTGTCAGTTTACTATCTTCTGATACTGAGCACTTTTTTCATTCCCTTTCGTGAGCCCATGCAGGAAGACGACCTCCAAAAACTTTGCCCCTCCAAAGGAATTGATATGTCTTTTGCAAATGCAATTTGCTATTTTTTATGGCAAAATTCAATCATTCAATTTTTAATTAAGAAATTAGAAAGTGCAGGCTTTAGAGGTCCAATTTTAGTTGGTTTTTATCATATCTCTCTAACAGGAAACACTGAGTAAAAATACGTAAGGGGCCGTCCATAAATGACGTCACGCTCAGAGGGGGGGGAGGGGGTTACTCAATTTGTGACAGTTTGTGACAAGGGGGAGGGGGGGGTTCAAAAGTTGTGACATCACATCCTCCCAAAACTGAAAATCAACCAAAAATAACAAAAACCGAATTTTTTCCTAAGATTTCTATCCAAAAAAAATAATTTTTGATTGATTGAAAGCGTGACATGTGACATAGGGGGGGGAGGGGGTATGGGGAAGTGTGACAGTTTGTGACATAGGGGGGGAGGGGGTCGAAAATGGGCAAAAAAAGTGTGACATCATTTATGGACGGCCCCTAATACTTTTAGTGATTATATTATATCTAATCGTGGTGTTCCCTAGGATTCTATATTGGGTCCTTTACTGTTTATAATTTTCATAAATAACTTATGTAAATTGAATTTAAATGGTAAATGTATAACTTATGCTGATGATTCTGTATTATTGTATTCATGCTCAGACTTAAATGACTTAAAATTGAAAATTGAATCTGATATGATTGCGATTGGTAAATGGTTCTCTTTAAATGATTTATCACTGAACTTGAATAAAACTAAATTCTAAATAATAATAAACTCTAAATTTTAATTTAAAATGTTTTTAGCATTTTACCTAGTTAAAACTTCATTAGGAAATAAATCCATAAACTTTCTTCAATTACTACAAAATTTTAATAGTTAAAATAACCTTCAAGGGGAGCTTAGTTATAATAATTTCTTTTTCAATAGGTGTTCTGCATTCTGAGGAGAATTCTATATAGTATTTAGTAAAATTAAATGGAACAGAACAAAAATTATAATTTTTACTTTTTTTCATTTCCTTAAAGCATGATTATTGAACTAATTTGCTAATTATTGCTAACAATATGGCACCACAGCTAATCTGAATTCTCGCAAAGAATATTCCGAAGAAAGGACGTTATTTTGACGCCAATTTTTATACTGTTTTCCCCATTGAATATTCTGCGACTTGGCAAGGAGTAGACCTCTTCAGTTGTAGCCCAAAAGGGGTCTGGTTCGAAATCCCGACAATCAGTTGCCCGACATCATCATCATCAATGCGATCAAGGAGAATTGTTGGGCAAATGTACGAAAAGGTCTCAAAATGAGTAAAAACACTATTTTTGAGGGTAAAATTTCAATAATTATCTGGTGGAGGAACATCTCAAAATTTTGATATAGTACTATATTTCTTAGGAAATTCTTCGGCTTACACAAGGAGCTGTTCTCTTCGAGTGTAACCCAAAGGGTCTCATAATGGACTAAAACACTACTTTGAGTGTCAAATTTCTACAAATTTTCTGGGGAAGGACCCCCAGACCCCCCCCCTGTTTAATTGGGGTTCACTTTGAATCCGAACTTTGCACATCAAGTGCAACAAGAATCAATTTCTACCTGCAAGTTATCTAAAACTCAAAGGATACTTCCGAGAAAAAAAAATTCTGGTCGCAGTACAGATTCTGCGGTAATACAAGTGGATATCCACATATTAACCAAACAGGAAGGTTCCTGTCCCAAATATCAAAAAAATGAATCAAAATACAACTTTTGGGGGCAAATTTCACAAATTTTTCTGGGGGAGAGCCCCCCTATTTACTTGAGGACAAGTATTGTCAACACAAATTTAAGATTTTAATAATAATAAGCAAAAATTCACATTTGTGCCTTCCGATATACTCAGAAAAATAGAAACTAGAAACATTTTGGCAGCCAGACTCCCTCGAAAAATGAGTCTGGTAAAAGCTATCTTGTGGTCCTATATGTTTTGCCCCCCCAGTCATACAGTTGAACCTACGCCCCTGGCTAAGGGAAAGTGAAATTTATTAGTGTACGCTACTTTAGGATTACAGCTGTGTGCCAAATCTCCCATATTGGACTTAATTGACAACGTTTTACAAATTATGCATAAAAATAAGCTAGTTGAGATATTTTAGTTATTTGTTTTGATATTTCCTTTTTTTGACAATTTACCAGAGCACTTGGCTCTTGCCCCCAACTTATCTTAAAAAAGTTACCAAGTATTTGGAAAAAACTCATCAAGTATGTAACCTACTTAGACCTCATACAGAAGTTTTCTCACTCTGCCATTTGTTTTTGTACCCTGTAGCAAATGCAGGAATTTCTAATAGTTTTTCTTTAAAATTTCGAAGTTTCTTAAATTTTTCATGAAAATTGTTGTAAAGTATTCTTACATTTATTCAGCTCTATTTTAAATCCATGAGAGGTGATATATATAACCTGTTAAAATTTTAAACAAAATTTGACCCTTTCCATATAGTGGAGAATCCTGGGGGATGAAACGGAGACATGTCCACCCTGAAAGGATAAAAGTTCACTGGATGAAATGACATCTGAAGAGAATTTCTTAATAAGTCAGAATTTTGAAGCTGTGAAGTGGTTAAATGTGTAGCTTTAAAATTAGCCAACACAACATAGTACATTTTCTGTAATATTTTCAAAAATATTGCAAAAGATGTTTTAAATTCCTGGTGCCTCCCTAGAAGTCAAACCTAGATCTGATTGTGCATCTAAAGGTAACACGCTATCGTATTAGGCTATGAACATAAATATGAAGTATTTTTGAATATTTTAACCAAATAGTGCTCAAATGTTTTTATTATGATGCTCAGTTATGAAAAATCAGTTTAGAATTTATTAATGTTTATGCATTTTTATTTCTGAAAAGTATTATGACAAACTGGATAAGATAAAGCAACCATTTATCTTTATAGGAGGTACTTTAAAATCTGCAGAGGAGTGAGTTTGTGAAAAGCCAGTACTTATAGCTTGACAGCTGCAGCTTCCACAGGAAACTTCTGTCAATAGCGGAAATAAATATGTCTTACTCTCGATTGAAGACAGTTGCTGAAAAAGGGACAAGTTTGTCGGAAGCAACTACCAACAAATTCAAAACTTTAGCTGGCATAGGATTAAAAGGAGCCATTGATACAGGAGTAAGCTTGAAGGAAATGTCTGCCACAGGGTTGGGAGCAGCTACTGGAATTGCAGCTACTGTTATAGGATCACAGACAGTTGTTAAATTGGGAGATGACTTTAAAGCCATGGGTGACATCGGATTGAAGACAGCCATTGGAGCTGGGAATGGATTATCAACTTTGGCTGCTGCAGGAATGAAAACAGCTGCTGATAGCAGAGAAGCACTTAAAGCTCTTGCAGATAGCTATGATCAAGCCCTAGATGGCAAAACAATTGGTGGATATGAACTCAAACCCTTAGTTGGCCTAGGTCTGAAGGCTACAGCTGGTGCTGCAATCACTCTGGGAGTGGTGACTGTGGCTATGCCAGCTGCTGGGTTTGGAGCCGCCGGCGTGGGTGCTAACACGCTGGCTGCTGCTTGGCAGAGTTCCATTGGCAATGTGGCAGCTGGATCCTTATTCGCGTCCCTACAGAGTGCTGGGGTTTTAGGGTTGGCTGGTACCACACAGACTGCGATAGCAGTCACTGGAGGTATTGCAGGAGCATATTTAGGAAAAGATACTAAAGAATAACAACTCCAGTTCATGTGTGCACATATTTTGAAAGTAAAGCCTAAAGCTTACCTTATATATCAGACAATTTATGAGACCTTTCATAACCAAATCTATCATATACTAGATCAGCGTTTCCCAACATTTTCACCCTCCCGGAACCCTTGTGACAAAGTTCAAGTTTTATAGAATCCCTAATAATATCAAATTATAATATTTTTATATTTTAATACCATGAAATGTTATTGTTGTTTCTAATGCCACATGGAATACATGTAATTACTATGGATGGACTAATAGAAATAAGGACATGCAGCTTACAATGCAATTAGAAAGCAGGACTTACAATGCTGCAACTTCTTGACCAATTAATTACTCATAATGATAAAAAGCAAAGAGCTTTTTTTACTATGACCAAAAAATAATGACTTGCTAAATGTTCTTGAGATGTGAATTGTTGAGAATTACTGTGTCTAACACATTTTTTTGTGAGGATTTGAGCTGTAATACTTCTATTATTAAAATGGAGAATATGCAAAATAAAACATGGATTTATTCTAAAATTGTGTATCGCTTTTTTTACAGCTATCCTTTAGGCAAAGTTATAAAAAATATATTTTTTTTTAAGACGGGGGGGGGAGCATTTTAATCTGATCATAAAATAGAACTAGGAAAAGGTTGTGGAAGTAACCTATAAAGGAAAAAATAAATACTGCAACATTTATATATGTGATAATCATAGTACATAATTGATTACTGAACATACTTCAAAGGCCTTTTTGTGACCCACAGTTAAATGGTTAGGGCTGATTTAAATATAAGCATTTCTGTTTGTTTTAATCTGCAACAAATATTTCAAACAAACTTCTGACAAATCTTTTTTTGGAGGAAAATATGTTTTAGCTGGTGAGGTTCTAAAAGATAATAAAAATAAGGATTTTAAAAAAGCTTAATAAAATGCCAAATTTTAAAGTTTGACTTTTAACATTCATTCATCAGTATCTATACCAGTAATGTCCATTTCATAATTTTAGCCTCGGAAACATCTTAAGATCTAAAAGGTAATAGAGTAAAATTATTTCTGTGTAAATATAAGAATTTTTACATCTAAAAATAGATGAATAGCAAAAAAACATGTTAATAAATTAGTAAAAATACCATAAAGTGCTAAAATGTTAGACTTCTAATATTGAGAACTATACTAACCTAACCATAATAAAATTCTCCAAAAAATTTTAATATTTTTAAAACTGGGTTTCTAGGTAATAATTTTAAATTTTATTTTTCTTCTATTCTATTCTATTTTTCATTTTTGTGCTGTGAACACAATTTAATTGTTAATTTAAGGGGGTTTTAAGACACTTTTTTCAGCTGAAATTTCGTAAATTTGTAAAAGGGAATAAGTTTATTTTATTAACTTTTTTCAACTGTAAAATATTTCTGAATTACATACATTTTATTCTATGATTGTTCTGTATTCTAAATGAGGTCCTGAACTTCTAGTAAAAATTTTGGTGGTTATGCAACGAAAATTCTTTTACTTATAAAGTTTTTATTAATTTTCTCAAGACTTATAGTTTTTAGACTTATTCCCTTTTTTAAACTGGCATTTCAAATGCTGTTCTAAATGTAGAGAATCATAATTAATGTAAATTAAAAATGAAGAAAGGCATATCTTACTTTCAATTAGGAGCTGCTTTGGTTATTTTGTTTTGAAAGGATTTTCATTAGAGTGGCCTGCGAGAACTTTATTAATTTAAATTATCAAATAAATATCTTGTTTAAAAAATTTGAAATTTCGTTTTGTTATTTTTAAAAGTTTGAAATTAAGTGTTTTCAATTTGGTGTATTTTGTATTACAGTAGTTTGAAAGGATTTTCATTAGAGTGGCCCGCGGGAACTTTATTAATTTAAATTATCAAATAAATATCTTGTTTAAAAAATTTGAAATTTCGTTTTGTTATTTTTAAAAGTTTGAAATTAGGTGTTTTCAATTTGGTGTATTTTGTATTACAGTAGTTTGCCCTCCTGTTTGGAGTATATGCATCAGTATTTAATTTCATCAAGAGGTAAATTAAGTAGATTTCAGACGAAAAACATTTACTGAAATATAGTCTGGAATACTTGGAAGTTTTTTTCTTCCTCGAAAGATAATATCTAAGGGAACAATCACCATAACTTCCTAATGGAATAGCAATAAACAGATGGCAGCACTACCGAACTTTCAAAGGGGAGCCGAGCCGCCTGAATAAGTTTCACAGAAGAAAGCTGTAATTTTGTACAGACCACGTCCACGAATCCACCGGACCAGTGATATACCCATAGATAAAACTTTGTATATGCTCTATGGATATACCCAAAGTCTGTTTATCCCACTATGCTTTAAGCTAAATGCTTTATGGAGTTCACTTCTAGGGGTACGCAGAGACATACAAAATTATGTAGTTCAGTGGCGGATCTAGAACATGAGCAAGGGGGGGGGCTAACTTAATCTGATTGAGGATGATAATGAAGTAACAAGCCGTGCTTTTTATAATATTCGTTAATGTCTTAAATATTGAGGGCAGTGTTGAATGTAAATGACTAGTATTGTTAAATATAACTAATTAATTAGAAAATTAAATTAGTTAATCATTAAATATATCAAAATATTAATAAGGGTGTGTCAACCGGGAGGGGTTTTTTTACGATGAATTGAGTCAAATATTTTTTTTTCCAAGAATATAGATCAAATGTGAATTTTCGTGCACTTAATTTCAATGTTTAGCGAATAATACATCCATCCCGAGGCATAAGGAGGGTTTGGGGGAACCTCCCCCAAGAAATTTTTTGAAAATTTGACCCTAAAAGTTGTGTTTTGACTCATTTTTGGTCATTTGGGACCCTTTGAATGTCACACGAAAAAGATGATTTCTTGTACTCGTTTTCAAAGGAAAAAAACTGTAAGATATAAGAATTTCATGGGGGTGGTTTGAACCCCCTAACCCCGTCTCTATTTTCACAGAGTAAATGTTTTGTAAGAGACTTAGCGCATTAGACACTTTTAAAAGTGAATCTAATAAAAACCAGGGAGTTAAAGATCTTACAGAGGGGCTAAAGCTCATAACCTTTAAGTTGCAAATCTATAAAAATGTAAGGGGCTAAGTATTTCGGAGGTTATGCTTTGTAAGGCTTAGAAAGCTCATTGGAATCTACAAGTTCTGAATCGCATTTATATTAAAGTGCTGAAAGCTAAAGATCTTGGAGGGGGCTAACGCTTTTAGGCTAAAGCTCATTAAATTGCGAACTAAATACTATAAAACATCGCAAGGAGGCTAATTCTTTTTGGGGGCTAAAACTCATTGGCCCCTTTAAATTGAGAATTGAATCTACACAAACTCAGGGCTAAAAGCCTTGTAGGAGCTAAAGATCATGGAAGGATTCATAAGGGTTAAAGCTCATTAAATAGTGAACCAAATATATATTTAAAAACGCAAGAGGGCTAAAAGCTTTGTAAAGGCTATTAAAGAGCATGGAGGGGGCTAATGTTTCATAGGGCTAAAGCTCATTAATTTGTATACAAACAAAAAAACGCAAGGAGGCGAATGCTTTTAGGGGCTAAGCTCATTGGGCCCTTTAAATTACGAATCAAACCTTCAAACATGCAGGGGGCTAATAATTTGTAAGGGCTAAAACCTCTAGAAATCCTTAAATAGTAAATGGAGTTTATAAAAATGCAGGGGGCTAAAGATCTTGGAAGGGGCTTAATGCTTTGTAGACCCTATGAATTGTGAAAAAGGCTACAAAAAACTGAAAAAAAGTTAAAAATTTTGAAAATTTAAACAAAATTTTCTCAAGACTTAATTTTTTTTTCGAAAAAGTTCAATTTTATGTAGTGTAAACTTAAGTCCCAAGGGGGGGGCTATAGCCCCTATAGCCCCCCCCCATAGATCCGCCACTGAGTGACAACCTCTGATGATATAACAGGCGACCGAACGTGCCGGCGCGGATGGTCACAATTGCCCGGTTCGCTTGAGCGAACCGGGCAAAACAAACGAATTTCTCCATTGACTAACATTGTGTGAGTTGAACTATTTCTAGAAAACCCCCTTTTTTAAAAATATTTTGAGCAACATTTAGAATGGTCCGATCATGCTGTGCATACAATTGTGCCAACAGATGGGGAAAACTAAAAGAAGATGGAAATCTTTTCCGCGTAGACACAAACTTCGATAAGGTGTGATGCGGTTTCGGCACGCTCAGTTGTCACTCCAGTTTGTTTATAGATTCCGTGACGTCACTGCTTGGAAAGGGGATGCTCTGCCAATTACAGCTGTGATTCACAGCTGTACGAGCATTGCCATTGGCAGAGCTGGGCAGAGCACCCCCTTTCCAAGCAGTGACGTCACAGATGAGCCAACCTTCTCTCTCTACTAACCTTGGATCTCACCAACTTCTACACGGGAAGCAGGAAGCACCAAGGTTTGAGGAAGCACTACACGGGACTACACGGTGCTTTTAACAAAACCAATGTTTTAAAATAAATTTACAATTGCAATGGTGAGAAAACGCTTAGTAATCAGACGACGTACATTTTGTATTGACTTTTTGGTGGTCAAAGCTGTGACGTGTTCATTCAATCTGTTCTTTCGGACTCCGCCTCTCGTGACGTGACGTGATTTCAGCGCCAAAATAGCCCCTAACTTATACAATATTCAATGCTTTTTCAATTTCCATTATTGCCCATGGCCGTGGACATTATTGCGCATGGCCGAGTCACGTCACGAGAGGCGAAAAAAAAAGCTTGGTCCTCCAATAGCCCTCCGAAAGGACAGATATTGAATGATTGAACACGTCACAGCTTTGACCAACAAAATGTACTTCCTACCTTTCTGTCAATCATTGAATTTCCTGTGCTGCCCTCTACCTTATACAGAAATTTAAAAATAACCTTGTGGACCCTCCGTTGGATTTTTTCTCTCTAGTCCTTAGTCACTGAGCTCATACTCTGAATGCTGGGAGGGCTAAATTAATGAGGCTAAGTTCAACCAGTGGTGGATCCATGGGGTGGCACTCTGGAAAGTGCCCCCCCCCTTGGACCCAAAAAATCACTCATAAGTACGACAAAAAGTACTCAAAAGGAGTGAAAACCCTACTTTAACTGGTTAAATTTCAAAGATTTTTCTGGGGGAGGACCCCCATACCCCCCAGCGGTACCAAAAGGGGAACTTGAGTGACAGTTTTAAGAAAATCCCCTACATTTTTTCTAAAGGTAAAGGTTGTGGTCTTAAAAAGTGCCCCCCCCCCTGGAACCGTGCTGGATCCGCGCCTGAGTTCAACACACAAATGAAAAGCCTACTTCCTCCCAATTTCCCCATGATTTTTGCAAAAGTTTGAAGGTTTCATGCACAAAACCAGGCCCCGCTTGTCACCGCCAACGAGGATTATTTTTTAGCAACCCGGCAGGCATACCGTAGAGGTCATAGCGCCAAGAACAGTGCCATAAAAAAGATTTTCAGTGGCATAACTAAAACAGAATTTCAGAGGGAATAATGGAATTTGGGGTAAATTTGGTTCATTATTTCTATAATCAAAAAAGGAAATTTGGTGACTTTTGGGGTCCTCAAAGGCACTGGTTATTTCCACCAAAGTAACAACTAAACTCTACTCTAATCTCGCTATTTCTGAAAAATTACAAGTTAAATTAAAGCAAAATACTCAAATGTAGCAACCTGGAATTAAACTGGCGACCATTAGGTTAAAGTTTGTCTGTCCTCGCTTGGCACAAGTGGCAAACCTAAAGGCAGTACCCACAGCAGAAAAAGCAGTGGCGAGTGCAGGGTATCTAATAGAAGTGAGATAACCATCTTTATGGCTATTTTAGTGCACTCGCCAGTTTTTTCTGCTGTGGGTACTGCCTTTAGGTTTGCCACTCGTGCCAAGCGAGGACAGACAAACTTTACTAGACACACACTCTACCACTAGGCCATCAGTGCTGATGCCAGGGTTGATAAATAACATAATTTTAATGTTTTAAAACACGTAATAACAAACTCCTAATACTGTGCATGCTTCAACCTTCGTGGAAATAACCATTTCAATCCTCAAATCTTCCTTTGGATACACCACAGTAGATCTTCATAGACTGATATCATAGAATGCCAGTGGGTTTAGAGGCACACTTGCAGTCGCCATCACAACTAAAGAAATGTTTTTTATAGTTTTACATGAACTTAAAAGAAAATTTGAAATCAATCAAACAAGCATATATTTTATTTACAAATACATAACAGTAAAATTTATTTAAGGCGGGAAACTTTGATTGGACAAGAGGCTTCAACTGTGAGGAAAAAAGGACCTTTCTGTCCAGATGAGAATGTACTAGGAATAATATTGTATGATCCTGCAGGAACATTAGATATCTCTAAAATACTAAAACCAGATCTGGAAAGAAAATTAAAAATTATTAATATTATTTTTACAAGATAAGATTATAGCCAGAATAAATAAAATATTTTGATACATATAGGGTGTTTCAACAAGTTTCAAATCATATTATTTTTTGCAGAAACCAATATGGAATTAATGGTTGTATTAGTACAGAGAGAGAGAAATGACATTTTAAAATTTCTCTAAATTTATTTACAATAGTATTGATAAATAGGAAGACAGCTGCTGTGTTTTTAGACATATCAAAAGCATTCGTATTGTAAACCATTTCATCTCAATTTTAAAAAATTGGAAAATGCTGGAATTAAAGGTAATTTGCTGAATTGGTTTATTTCATATCTTTCTAACAGATAACATTGTGTTAAATTCTGAATACTTTTAGTGACTATTTTATTTCAAATTGGGGTATCCCACTAGGCGGAAAATAGCACCCCTGTGCATTTCAAATAGAATCTGATTTGATTGCAAACTGTTTTCTTTTAATAATTAAACATCTTAATCTTAATAAAACTTAATTAATTAATTTTAATTTAACACAAACCAATTCTAATCTAAATAATTACATTCTTACTCCTGGACGGGTATTATCTTAAACTGTGGCCGTTGGGGCAAGAACCAGGTATCTTCCCTTCTAGGGCGAGCGCGCACGGGCGACTTTTGTCACGGTGACAAAGACAAAAACAACGTTGCTAAGGCTGTTGTTAGGGGCGGGAAATAGAAGCATCCAATAGAAGCATTCGCACATGACATCCCTGGAGGATAAAAACAACGTTGCTAAGGCCATTGTTAGGTAAAGTGTCATGTGATTGAAAATGCTCTATTGTTTTCAAGTGATATTTTTGATACTAGTGATACTGGTTGCCGTGACTTTAGTCACTCGTGCGCACTCAGCCTTAAACTAAGTTTATTCACAGTGAGATTCACCAATTTAGCGATACACTTCCAATCATTGTTTTCTTAAAATGCATATCTTTGCCTGTTGCCAGATATGGGTTCTTAAACTGCAAGTCTAGCAAAAAAAACTTTGGCATCATTTCAACTTTCATATAGACTTAACTGAGTGGAAAAAACAGTGTTGTAGTAGATTTTTAAGATTGAGGGTAATTAATAAGTAGCTATATTTTGAAAAAAATCTAAGGAAAATCTAATATCATTCGCTTGAAATTTTAAAAATGCAATGACAAACTATGCATAGAGGACTCATAGAAAGAATACAAGGGTTGCTGTTTTGACTCCAGTATTTATCCTATCATATTCAAAGTTTATACAACAACCCTAAACCACCCCAAACATTACATCATCCAAATTAAATGGGAATTGAAAGCAGACATAAGCCCCACCATACTAAATTTGAAATAATTATATTTTATTGTGAGGGAAATTTTAAATACAAAAATGTTTAGTTTTGAAGAAATATTTATCAATTGTGTGTGCTTTAGTTGCAACGTTATCCTATTATGCGATACATTTGCATCAAATAAATATTTTGAAACAGCCCATGGCCACTGAAACTTTGAACCTTGACTATTTGAAAAAAAAAAGTTTTTCAGTGTAGAAAAGTTACATAGAAAAAGGGAAAGAGGTACCTATAAGCTCCAGACGATTTCTTAGTAAAGTAACCAGGACTACTGGAATTGTTAACAGTCACCATGAGTACTTCAAACCCCACATTGTATTGCCTAAAAAATAAATGTTTACAACCATTAATAAGAACATTCCTGCACACATTCTTGCAATCATTCTAAGTAAATAACTTAAATATTAATGTTAACAAAACTAATTACATCTATTTCAGCCTAACAAGCCAAGAAAATCCTTTTTAACTAATATTTCACCAATCAGACTGCATAAATCAATCACACTGTAATTGTACTCAATTAGAATGTATTAAAACTATGAAGTATTTGGGTCTTCATATTGATTCTAATCTCAAATGGAAATCCCACATCAATTTCCTATCTAATACATTAAGGTTCTTTTTGAATGTTTTATTATTTAAAAAATTTAGTAAATCTGAAATTCTTTAGAAAATTGTACTATGCATGTTTTCATCCTAGGATATAAGATTTTCAACACTTAAAATTTGATTATCCAAAATCTGTGAATTGTTTTTCAAGGTACAATAGCAATGAAGGATCCTTCATGTGAAATTTAAATGAATTTCGATTATTTTTGACTGTGCTAGGCTTTGAAACGTGAATACTCTTTAAACCACCTGGGAGCTTAGGGAAAACAAACTTAACCTAAAACAACTAGATAATATTGCATTGGCATTGAAATTTGAACTATGAGTGAAATTTCAAATATCTAACTTATTGGAAAGTTAGTTAAAAATTTATTGCTAAATTCCACCTGAGCAGACAAGAAAGAAAGCGAGCTAATAGAAACCAGGTAAAAACTTACTTGGGACCTTTGAGATCAATCAACAAGTGGTTATCATCAGTAGAAGACTGCAAGGATACCTGATAAACTGGATTTTGATGATAGGTTTGAGTATTATTAGCACAACCTCCACATAACTCAGCTGTCCACTCACCATTTTTGATCTATCAAAGACAAATAATGACAAAATTTTTAGAAATGCAATAATGCTTAAATTTTTACTAACTTAAAACAAAACTATCATTTGATAATACTTTACACTTTTTTAGAAATTAAAATGAAAACACTGCTATCTTAATTAAAAATTTAGATACTTTCAAAGCTTTAATTTTTACACAACCAAGGAATTGGTGTAAGAAAGAATTAAACAATATAGAGATATTAAATATTCCTTTAATGGAGTGTTTAAAACAAATGTGAAAAGCTGTTTTAAGTTAAATGTTTTAAATGTAACAACCCTGGTTAAAACACAACTAAAATTGTGTTAAGGAATTGAAGGTTTATATTAATTTATGCTAATTTTAAAAATTAAATAGCAAACAAAATTTATAATACAAAGCTACTTACTTCATGTTTATATTTGAAAACATTTTGAATCTTGGACAAGGTAAATGGAATTGTTGAGTAAGCTCTAAGCGTAAAATATATAGTATGGCTCTTTGCATACTGAGAAATAACAAGAGTGTATTTTGAAGGGCCTCCAGCAGGTATTAGAATCTTACATAAATAATGGGGAGTGTTGATTCTACTTCCATCAATGAGTGGTGGTGGATCCACTAAAAGATTTCATGATACTTGTTATTGTAATTAAAAAATTAATTTGTCACATCATATAAAAAACTTAACAAAATATAAATTGTTTAAAAAGTATGTATTTTTAAGAATCCTCACCAAGTTTTTTGAAAAAACTTAGCAAGCTATTTTAAGGTGTTAAAGGTTTTTAAAAATATAAATAGTCTTTGAGAATTCTTATTTTTATTATTTTAAATTAAAATTATAAAAATAAAAAAACATTATATTCTCACAAATTAAGAAACAATTTCAAAATATTTATGCATTCTATCTTAAGAATCTAAAACTATACTAATAACATACTATACTATAAAAAACTATACTATAACAGTAAAATAATATTATTTAATTATAAGCTTAATATTTGACAGGATTAACTAAGACAGTCCTTGTTTTTAGTGCTTTCCAGGATTTCTAAACTTTATGACTAAAAATCCTTTTTGGTACAAATTTATTTTCAGAAGGTGCTAGATGTAATTAAAATTTATGTCTTAGCTTCAAGTGCTCAAACATGTTAGGGTTAAATTTCAGAATTTATTGCTATAAAAAAAACTTAGCACACCTATTAATCAGAACTTGCACTGTTTTAAAAGTTTTAGATCCATATGTTCATCATTGCACATATTTTTTAATGGGAATTTATTTATTTATTTACATATTGTCATACAGATATAAACTATCCATTTACATGACAAGATAAAAACACCAAAAGGCAAAGAAAAATACAAATACACACACAAAACAGATAATAAAAAGCGGGTAATATTCCGTAATCGAGGTTTTCGCCAAATGTTGCCAAATTTGGGCGATAACCAGGGATTTATAGTGTTCGGCACTAGTTAACTAGAACTAGTTGCAACTAGTAGTTAACTACCGATCAACTAGTAGTTCAACTACTTTTGGTTCAAACTAGTTTAACTAGTAGTTGAACTACTTTTTTTAATAACTACTAGTTGAAACTACTTTCAAATTTTCAACTACTTTAAAAAAAAATTTGTTTAAAATTTCAAAAATATTTAAAATTTTTATCAAAATATACAAAAAATTACACTGCTATTTATAAGACGACACAAATCTGTGCTTATGCAGATGATATCCTAATTATTGCAAGAACAAAAAATAGACTAATACAAACTGTTAAGGAACTTATGAATTGTGCAAGTGAAATAGGTCTAGAGGTGAATGAAACCAAAACAAAATTCATGATTATGTCAACCTCTAAAGAAAGAAGACAGATACAGAACCTAAAAATAGATGATAAAATTTTCAAGGGTACCAACTCGTATACTTATCTTGGTAATGAAATAAACAATAAATGTGAAATCCATGAGAGTATAAACAAACAGATACAAAATGGAAATAAAGCAGTTTTTGCAAATAGTAGACTACTAAAAAGTAAATTATTATCTAGAAATTGTAAGGTGCAGATATATAAAACCCTAATAAGGCCAATCATAACATATGGTTCTGAAACCTGGGTGTTATCTAACAAAGATGAAATTATGTTAAGAACATTTGAAAATAGAATAATGAGAAGAATCTTTGGAGCCATATACGAAAATAACACATGGAGGAAAAGGTACAACTATGAAATAGAAAGGCTGATTAAAGGGAAAAATATTATAAGATACATTAAAGCTATGAGAATACAGTGGATTGGACATGTGGAAAGAATGAAGGAAACTGACATGTGCAAAAAAATTATGAGTGGAAAACTATATAGTAATAGGAAACGAGGAAGACCTAAACTAAGATGGCTGGACCAAGTTGAAGAAGACCTAAACAAAATGAAAATAAAAAATTGGAAAAGGAAATCAGGAGAGAGGGCAACGTGGCGTTCTATAGTAGAGAAGGCCAAAGCCCACCAGGGGCTGTAGAGCCGTGCAGAGAGAGAGAGAGAGACACTGCTATTTATAACTTCAATGTCATGGCAGAGTACTCAAATACCATAACCAGAAATAAAGCGCCGTTTTGAGCGAAGCATAAAGTTTTTTGTGATATAGATAAGAAAGATGTATTGGAATTTGGGCAAAAAATAGGTTATGAAATCAAATAGACTAGTTAACTAGTAGTTAACTACTTTGGGAAATAGTTAACTACTAGTTGCAACTAGTCACAGGAAAAAATAGTTAACTACTAGTTGCAACTAGATTTTCCCAGACTAGTTAGTAGTTGGTAGTTAACTACTTTTTGACCACTAGTTGCCGAACACTAGGGATTTAGATGTAGTGTTAGTAATAGCTTGGCGGGATCCGATTTCGCCAAATTTGGCGAAAACCTCGATTATGGAATCTGTCCCTAAAAAGCAAGTATTATAGCACTTTCTGAAATTTTTAAAAGAGTCAAAAAAAATATCATAATTATTGGGAAGATTATTTACTATTTTTATGAATTGTATGAATGTTTGGTTCTGAAGATATTGATTAGTGTAAATAGGTTCATGGAGTACTGTTTTATTGCGAGTGATATGTTTAGGGACATGGAGTTTAAATCTCCAGAGCTTAAATCTGGAGAATGAATCTCTAGTTAGCATTTTGGAGTAAATTACTGAAATAACCAAGGTAAAGTACCACATATTTTGAAAGGTTCTTTCACTCATAGATAAAGAATAGAACTGAATACTTACTGGGCATATATACCTTTTTCCCTTCATTTGTATAAACAACAACAGCAATAAATTCTCTATTTTCAGCAAAATCATCCTATTTATGGGACATAAGAGAAACACTAAGAAAATCTTTATTTTAATTACAACATTAAAAAGAATAAATCACAAAAACGACTTTAAAACATCCTTAAATTTTTAAACCATCAATTTAATAAAATGATCAATTAAAACTTAAACACTTTTATAAAAAATGAACTTGCAACTAGCTAACTAACCTTATCCGTAATATGTCGAGAGAGCAATACCCAAACAGCACAAGCGGAGCTCGTAGATTTTACATCCAAACAAAATTGTGGATTTTCTCCTATGTTATAAACATCTTTAACAGGACCAGTACCAGCTTTCCAGCACCTAAAATATGAATGCACAGTTTGACTAAGACATATTTTGAATGTAAGTACCAGGCTGTAAGTTGTAATTTTTATTTATTCATAATTAAGGAAAGGATTTATTCATAATTAAGGATTTAAGGAAATCCCAAGCACTTTACAAATAAGTTTTGTTACAGAAGTCTAGAAACGACTATTTCCGATAAAAAAAAACGCCTAATATTCCTTAACTTACCATAAATCCCTTTAAACAGTTAAATTTTAAAAGTTGATCTTAAATTATTTTTTATTAATATTCAAATGAATCATCTTGAATTGAATGCAATGAAATAAAAAACAAATATTACCAAATTTTGTTAGTTTAATTACAAATGGTGATCAAAATATAGAGATGTTCAAATATGATTTACTTACTGATGAATACAGAAAGTGTATTTGAAAATTTCAGGGTTCCAATTCACATAGATAATGTGGAAAAAATGAAGCAGTGAATCATAATCAATCCAAAATACACCTGAAAATTAACCTATATCAGATATAACTTTTTGGTACTTAAACTAAACAGTAAAATTTTTCTGAACAAACAATAAATTGGCATTTGATGATAGATTATTTGATGATAATGCTTAAAGAAGAAATTTCCAATTTAATATATTACCGTTATCAAACATCTGGGCATTACAAGGATCATATCTTAAAGCTTCTTTTAACTGGGGGGTCCAGTGTTTAGTATCATGTTCAGAATATTTTCCTTTCCATCTCAAATGACTCCATGGATTCTTTAAAAGGAATAAACGCTTGCCCTGTAATGTAAAAATTCATAGTTTAAGGTTGAATTGTATAAATTCAGACAAAAAACTATTATTATTAAAACTATTTATTTTAGCTTCTAGCTATTTTAAATTTTTTAAAGCAATCTAGATATATTTTTATGAAGTAATGCATTATTAGAGTCTTCAAATAAGCAGACATATTTAAAAAAATATGAAAATCTTGCTGTATAAAGAAATATGAAGAACAATAGAAATAAAGTAGCAATCTTACAAACTGTTCTTAACACTAGCAAATAAAATGTAATGAACATAAAGTTTATGTTGAAACTTCCTCACCAAGACTTCTTTGATATCAAGAACTGCATAAGCATGGGTAGGCACTAAACCAGCTCGATCAGCTTCCTCTTCACTCATCTCACCTGTGGCCACAGTTACTAGCACATGACCTTTTGTATGTTTATCCAGAAGCATTTTGAACGCTTTTTCTTTATCAAATGAAGAATCTTTAAATGGGATTCGATCTGGAATCCAGCCTGTCAAAGCATGGAGATCAATACTCTAAAATAAAAAGAGGCATATTCTAAAAAGGTTGTAATCTTGAAAATTTATTCTTTGTTCAATTCTATTAAAAGGAAAGGCTGAACTGTTTCAAAAGCAGCGCGATAAACATTTTGTAATTGAATAAAAGGTCTGTCTGTTTGATGCCTTACCATTTGATTTTTTTTTTGAAAGTTTGGTGCAAAGAAATTGTATAGGTTGTAGATTAGGGTGGTCCTAATTTTTCAAACTCTGAATTTCTTTGGTCGCAACCCCCAACTTTTTTCCTTTAGGTATGAAATGAAAGTATACCAAACATCTTCCCGATATTTTAATATTAACACGTGCCGCATCGCGATTGAAGTTAGACTACGATAAAGGCGCAGAACTACGTAACACTCTTAGAGGAAAGCGGGCTCCCCTCGCTTTCTCTCCCGCATGACAGTAGACCTTAGGGACGGTGCTCGGGCGTTTTAAAAAATGAGCACTTTAAAGGCGGGATCTTCATGGATTTTATAATAAACTTGAATGCATCCTACACTACGGTTATTTAGGGTAATAAAACGTAAACATAAAGTGCAAATCATTATTATAAGTGAACAACAATGGAGAATTTAAGGTAAAGTGGAGGATCTTCCAATGAGGGTTGTGAGAAGACATTGCAGCAGCTATTTATGGTTTACTAGTTGATTATGACATATTGGACACAATCAAAGCCTTGTGCTGTGACACCAGTGCATCCAGTACGGGAATTAAGAACGGTGCAAAAATCTTGGGATCTTATCGATAAACCAAAGTACTCATCAAAGTACAAAACACCAACCGATAGATAACTACCGAGAGCTCCGAAAGTTGACAATAGCATTTTTAGGTTATCAAGAAGTAAAAATTATTAAATTTAGACAACCTAGTGCTTTCCATCATGCAAGATGGATGTCTAAAGCAATTTATTGCTTGAAGATGTTTATTTTTAGAAATTAGTTTAATTTAATTTGGATAATCAAACTACAAGGATTAAAAGATATGAGTATTTATTGTTAAGTTATACATTAGGGCTTGGTTTGATGCGCAAATTGACTCACAATACCCCCTTTTAAGGTTTGAAATTCTTGAGGGACCTGTTTTTCTACAGAGAAATAAAAAAAAATATATCTATAGCAATAACAAAGAAAATGATTAGTCATGGATAGTATCTTACCGAGGAGACAGTTGTCTTAGCCTTTTTTGATGAGACTTTCCCCACACAGCAAAGAGCTTCGATGGCCAAAGAGTTTAAAGAGAAAGAATCCACCAATGTATCAAAGCGTTGCAAATTAGTTAGTTATTTTGGTACTTACGTATTATCCCGTCGTCCGTTCAGCGGCCGTCTAATTCAGCGGCACAGTAATAGTAAACTCAATGGGATTTTATAACGTTTCGGATTAAGCGTCACGGTCGACGGGATAATACGTAAGTACCGTTATTTTAAATTAGTTTAAAAAGTTGCAATTAATTAATAACTCTCAAAGAAAAATCTAGCCGATTTTGTGTCAAAAAAACGAACCTCAAAATTTTTCAGACTTAAGTTATTTATTTATTATAGGGATCCTTTAACGGTGGAACCCGTGTGAAGATTATCAGGAAGGTTTTAAGTCGTTAATAACTTGTTTGTTGTAAATGATGCTGCAGAAAGCGGAATCAAGATAATTGAAGAATAAAGAGTATTTTAACGCATAATGAGGAGCAAAAACAATACCTTTTAAAAACCGTCAAAGACTATAACGGTCAATATTCTTCATGTTCGAAGCATTCTCGGTCAAAAAAGTATTGAAGTATATTTAATAATATTTTTTAGTAAATTTTGTGATTTTTCAAAGTTTTGAGAATTTTGATGTTTTTTTCAGATTTTCACCCTTTTTGCGGCACGTGTTAATATGTATGGATTCGGATAAAATTTTTACCAGTTATTTACTACCCCATAAGGAAAAAAGTTAGGGGGTGCGACTTAAGAAATTCCGAAAAAAAAAATTTACCATTACACTTAGGACCACCCTAGTTGTAGATATTTTGAATATAGCTTCCCAGAAAAGAAAATGAATCACTTGATTTTGAAAGACACATTATTTTGAAAGCAGAGATAAGAGAAAGGAAACAGATTTTGAATGGGTTAACATTTTTTCCCACTACTAATTTAAATACCCCCACCAACAACTAGGCCTTTTTTCATCCTTGTGTGGGAGGGCTAGATCGGGGGTTTTTAGATAATGTTATAATTAATGTTTTAGATTCATTTGGCCATGTGATGTATAAATGGTAGTACCCCAGAGACAGTTATGAGAGTTATGGAAGAAGAACAATGGAGCAGAGTATTATTTACAAATATATACAGGTTTATTTTAATTCTTATTAATATTTAAGCAATACATTTGATCATACCAATTATATTCCTACTCGATTAATATCTCAACACCTTTGGTTATCTCTCTCTCTCTCTCTCATTTACATCTCTTATTTAATTAATACTATGCAATCATATACGTATAGGAAAATATGTATTGCCTTTCTGAATCTTCTCAATTAGTAATTGTTCAATATTAATCATTGATTATTTTAATTCTCAAAACTCATATCAATAATAACTTTATCAATAATTATTTGCATGCACAATTAGCCACTTTAAAACTAATAACTGCTTTTATAAAAATGTAGAGTATTTATATTTTTTAGATTCTGCATTTTTTGGTTCCAATAGAGAAAAACATCTAATACAAAAACTTACTGAACTGGATCCTGGAAAATCATATCCTCCCATCACTTTCATGTAAGCTTTTTCCAAAAGAGATATCCAAAATTCATTTTTGTTTGAAGAAAAAGAACACAAAAGTTCACCATGACTTCCTAGAGGAAGGTAATCATCAATGATAACCTAAAAGAAATTCAATTTATAAGGAAAATAGCATTTACTAAAGAAAATACATTTTTCTGATGTAATTCAAAACTTAAACTATTATTCTTTATCAGAAAAAAAGATTTTATTAATAAAATTAAAATACTCTATTTAAATAATACTATATTTAAATATTAGAGAAAAAACTTATAATCAAATTCAATTCATATTCCTCATGTGTATACAAGAAAAGTTAAATAAAAATATCAATACCATTTTTTGAACACAAGATGCTTCTAATTATAAAATTTACTATTGCAATAAATATTAAAATATAATAAAAAAAACTACTGATAAGTAAAGAAAAATGTTACCTTTCTTTGAACACCATTGAAATGCATTTTAATCATGTATTTTCCACATGGATTATACACAGGATCGCCAGCTTTGTTCTGGGGATATATTATACTAAAAATGAATATTAAAGAGAAAAAGTTAAAAAAAAATCAGAAATATTATAGCTATAAAAAATTATTAAATAACTTTTATAGTGCCATCCTCAATATGAATTGACTTCTAGATCATTTCCAAAGCATCTTCTCAATACTTTAGCATCAAGATAGTTTACAGAGACCTATGTTTTTTTTAAATTATATTTATTAATACGCAGAAAAGTTTTAGAGGTTATTTTCATTTTTTGATAAGCATTTCATTATTGTGTATATCAAATTTAGTTAGTACAAGTGTTTGTTAGATTTTAAATGAAATTCACCATGAAGTCACAATAGAAGAATAAGAAAGTAGTAAAGACAGGTCACATAAGGGTCACCCAAAATTAAATTATACAAATACAAATACAAAGACTGACGACCAGCTACAGGCTGAAAGCCCAACAAGGCTGGTCCTATGATTATGAATTCCCCAATTCCCACAACCTATCCAATTGCCTCTTAAACTCAAACACTCCCTTTGAATATACTATATTTTCTGGCAACGCGTTCCATATGTCAATTACCCTATTGAAGTAGTAGTACTTCCTTAAATCCCGATTGACCTGTGTCTTATTTAGTTTATACCCATGGCCCCTTGTTCTGTTATCCTTGCTGAAACTTAAGCCCTCCGTATCCCCTTGCTTTACCAACTTGAATAGCTGAATCAAATCCCCCCTCTCTCGTCTTTTTTCCAATTAATACATATTGAGCCTGCTCAAACGTTCATTATAATCCAGGTGTGTTATCCCCTTAATTATTTTTGTAGCTCTGTGCTGTACCTTTTCAATTACCTCTATATCCTTCCTCATGTATGGAGCCCAGAATTGTACTGCATATTCAAGATGAGGTCTTACTAATCCCTTGTATAAAGGCAATATTATATTCTTATCCCTTGAAGTTACAGTCCTTTTTATATAACCCAATAACCTATTTGCCTTTTTACCCGCAGCTGTACATTGATGACCCATTTTAAAGTCCCTATGTATTAATACCCCTAGATCCTTGACTGATTCTCCCTTCTTTACCTTTACTCCTTGTAGACAGTACTCAGCTTCACTATTCCTGTAACCCATATGCAGTACTTGGCATTTTCCCAAATTGAAAGACATGCCCCATTTTACAGCCCATTCAGATATCATATCTAGATCTCCTTGTAAATTCTCTATCTGCATCTTGGTATCCACCTTCCCCCATATTTTTAAGTCATCTGCAAATATGCTTATTCTATTCCTGATCCCCAGCCTTTCCAATTTAAACAGTAATGCCTCATGAGGTACTTTATCAAAAGCTTTTTGGAAATCTAGGTACATGATATCAACCCTACTCTTATTGTCCAGCTCCTCAGTAATTTTCCCGTAGAACTTTAATAGATTTGTGGCACATGACCTTCCCTTCCTAAATCCATACTGATTGTCTGATAGCAGTCCCCCCTCCTCCAAGAATAACATTATATGCTATGATTAATTAACATTATATGCTATAATTATGAATAGTTAAATAATATTCACCATTATTTTGAGTAGTATTATTAAAAAAATAAAGTCTTCTACTTCCTCTAAGATGTTCAACTTACCTAGTAATTACTTTCTTTTTAAATCTTTTTTCATAGAGTGCACTTACAGCTAGTGATGATATAAAGGAGCAATCAGAAATAATGGTCTGAAAAAATATTTAGAAAAATGATAAACCCTTACTTTAAAGTCAGTAAACTATTCTCTTACATTATATACAGGTATTTTGGTTATAGTAACAATGAAGTATGCCTACTTTTTTATGTAACTAATAATTTTATAAATAAATGGGTCTTAATAATGTATGACCTTATATCCATCTTTAAACTCATGAAAACATTAGATTCAAAATGTTTCTTCAAGTCAAATAGTAAATATTTTACCGGCTATTGCATGAAAAAACATACAAATCCTTATTTAAAACAAATTAACACATTTAATCACTTTTTAAAAGAAGTTATTAAAATATATAATTTTAATTCAATAACAAAACAGTCATGTTACAGATATATACTCTTTCATACATCCCATTTATATCATTAATTTAAAAACACAAAAAGGTTATACCTGTCTGATACTGAAGCAGTCAATGACTTCAATAAGTACAGGTCTAGAGGAGAGATCTTCTAAGCGCACCCATTGGCTAAACTTGGATTTTTGCTTCGGACTAAGAGCAAGTTTTCCATCTTTATCATTAAATGGCAACGAAAATGCGAATCTTTCCTTCAAATCAACAGACATGAAAGGTACATATTCTCTTCCGTTGACAATAGAAGTTGTTCTATTTATAAAAATAATAAGATTTTTAAAAAATATATATATAACATATGTCCAAATACAAAAGAAAGGCAATAAGTCATTTCTGCATCAACAGGATGATCATATTTCAGCTTGGGGAGATTTTAGGATCTGCTCGTTTTTTGGCACTGTTCTACTGCTTCAAAAAGACCAAAAGTGACTTAGAGTGTCTTTCTCTTGTAAGTAGAAATTAGTACTTTTTTTACACAGATAATCACAGGATATTCAATATCAAATTTTAAAAACCAAATTATTAAAAATTGCTTATTATTTAACTCATAACACAGTACCTTAACACAGCAATTTCTTCTTTTGTATATCCCCCACTTCCAGAAACAATGGGTTTTGCTGAAGGCACTGGTGATCCATCTCTTCTATGAACTAGTAACTGCTTTTGATTTGATGTTGAACTGATATTCAAGTGAGAGATTTCAGGTACTGGCGATGAAGGAGGAGTTTTCTCCAAACCTTTATCTGGGATGGACGGAGAAGTAACTTTTTTCAATGTTTCAGCCCTGCAACGCAATGATTGAGTGATACAGAAATTTATTAATAGATCCACACTATAACCGATCAGTCACCTTCCAAGACCATGGGATGGTCAGGTGAAGGTAAATTAATTAGGGGGTATGAAACAAAGTCGTTAACGATTTAGAATGATGTAATAAATGAAAATCGGGTAAAAAATACACTTCTAACAAGAGAAATATAAACAACACATTTTAGACCTTGAAAATTTATTTAAAGTGTAGTAGTATGTCTGATGAGCATGCATGAGAGGCATAGCTAAATTTGAAAAATGTTGTGTAAAAGTAAAAAGTAACAGATATGTATAATATTTTGTTGTTACTGATGTTTTTGTTTTGACGGGCAAAATCTATTGATACATTTACATGCAGATGGTCAGACAATCCGATCTTTTGTCGAAGGTTGAATATTCATTGATAATTAATTCAAATTAACATTTTATTAACACTATTGGTGAAAGTGGAATTCAAACATTGGTCCAATGTTTGAAGTACACATTAAAAAATATGATTACCTATCTAAAGCATTTTCAGCAAGTCCAGATAGCTTAGTCTTTAAGTTCTTGTCTTGAGTAAGCTTTCTCTGTAAAATAAATAGTATATGAATCAAATTCTTTAAACTACCAAATTTTTAAAAACATCAAAAATTAGAAATAACAAGACTAACTTACAGCATTAATGCAGAGTTCTGCAGCTTGGAAATACAGTTCAATGGCTTCTTTAGTATTTCCAGACTCATCTTCTTCAAACCCTTGACGGAGTAGAAATTCTGCTCGATCAAGTTGAAGTTTATCTACATTTTTCACAACCTTATTCTGCTGATGTTCAATTTCTGAAAATACATTATTCAATCACAATAATTGACAATCAATTGACTTAAAATTTTAGAATTGAACAGTACAAGATTAAACATAAGAAACAAAACCTGCTCATTAATAGCAATGACTAATCAACTAAGGGCGAGCGCGCACGGGCGACTTTTGTCACGGTGACAAAGACAAAATTGTCGCCATGGCTATTGAAACAAGTTGCAAGTATTGAAGAGTCCGCGCACTAGGCGACGTGACTCTTGGCCGATTGCCAAGAATTTCTTCATAGAGATCCATTGTTTTCTAGTGATATTTTTGATACTAGTGATACTGGTCGCCGTGACTTTAGTCACTCGTGCGCGCTCAGCCTAACTTGTCTAAACTCCAGTCTTTATTGCTTAAAATATTTTCAAAAATTTTTGCTACTATGTCAGACCAAATTTATAGATGTCACTTGTCCGACCCATACCTCTAATTTGTTGTCTGCATTTATTCCACATGTGGATTCAACACATATATGAATCTACATTACCTCCGCAATGACAAAATATAGTTTTCATAACATAAATTTTTAAAATTTCCTTTATCAAAGTTTGTTCTTACATATAATGATTTGATCATTTCACCAACAACAAAAATGTTTCCCAAAAATATTGCAAGTGCTATATTAAACTTCATTGTTCATCAACAGTCATGATTTTGGTGAAATGGTCAACAGGTAAATATTTAAAAATACAGGGTTTTTCAAAAGGTTGGTGACAAACTTAACATGAAAGTCTGTTAAGCCATGACAAACACAATTTTCATAGGAACTCATGTCCGCAAAGGTAAACTGTGTCTGCTAGAGGACAATGTTCACCGGCAAAGGGGGCAACATTGAAATTTTTTATTCTACGGAAAACTTCAATTAATATCACATTTTTGAAAGAGCATCCCTCAACTTAAAACCCCTGTAAACCAGAGAAAATCACCTCCTTTTTTCAGTCTCAATTTCAATTCAATATTTTGCAGAAAAAAAAAATAAAATGAAATTTGGTTTACAGGGGGTTTTGGGGATGCTCTCTCCTAATATGTAATAATAATTGGAGTTTTCCATAGAATAAAATAGTAAGCATTGCCATGCCCCTTTACCGGTAACATTGTCATCTAGCGGACACAGTTTACATTTGCGGACATTAGTTTCTATGAAAATCTTGTTCGTCATGGCATGACCAATCTGCATGCTAAGTTTAGCACCATCCTTTTGAGACACTCTGTATAAGTACAGTTCTTTTATTACCATATGATAAAGTTTCAGTGAATTAAAATTTGCATCAGATTTTTAAAAATGTTTAGTTTAAATGAGAACTAAGATTTTAGGAAGCAAAAGTTCTGGTTCCTTCATTCTCATTGTAAGTGAATTCTAATCTATATCACACTCATTCAAAATTTTCCACAATCTCTTGAGCTATAACCTCACCATTAAGTATAGTAGAAATTTTATATTTCATTTGGTAGCCCATACCTCTAATATTTTTTCACATAGCAGAGCTATAGCTTCATATAACAAGGCAAGGGGCAGTATTAAGTATCATTGTAACAATTTTAATTATGAAGTTTGGTACGTTTTAGCCTGTCGACCTTTCAGCGTCCATCAGATTTTAAGATACTATACCACAGTTGATGGGCTTTGATAACGCTTTCAGATTAGGATTGACAGGTTAATATGTGAGTATATAACCAAAGTTTTTGTGAATCCAAATGATTGTAACTTTTAATACATACTGATTTTGTGCAAATCTTCAGCTCTATTAATGTATTCATCAGCTTTCTCTTTAATTCCAGCTATTTCAGAACCAAGAAGATAAGCAGCATGAAGAGTCTGGGCAGCAACCTAATATTAGCATTATTAAAAATCATGGAAGAAAAATAGCAAACAAGTTGCGAAAATTATAAATATGGTACTACTACAACTCTATTATCTATATCATAAATCGTTGAAATATTTCACACACCAACTATTCAAATTCTTTGCTGTTTCTATCTATAAAATTGTATATTTGAATTAATCAATTAGTTTGTTATTTATGCATGCTTTTAATCTTTTCTGTTTAAAACAGCTTGGTGATTTTTAAAAGGGCAGGTGGTGAAAAAGTACCACAAGAAATTTTTTGAATAAGCTGAATACTATTTACTTATTAACTAACCAAATATAGCATACTCTTGATATGACAAAGTCAAAGGGACATGTAAAATATTTCAATACAAAGAGAAATGGCAACATCTAATTTCGCCATAAATATCGCCCAGGCCCGGTTTCTTTGGATTTACCAAAATTTCATTAGGCAGCGTTGCTTTTAATTTTTGCTATATCTTTATGTGCAGTTTGTAAAACGTGGGTAACAAAGTCCTATTGGCAAGATTTGTGTCTCTGGCTAATCCTAAAGTATACCATATAGGTATTTCACTGCAAAGGGAAGAATCAAAGAATGTGGAATGAAAACAAAGGGGAAATTCCTGATTGATAGTTGATAGAAAGAGTTGGAGACATTAACACCCCGACTTAGGCCGTTTCGTCTTCTTCCTCAGGAAAGTTAGTAGAACAAGCAATTTAGGAAAACCATTATACAGAAACAAGATATATTTGGTTGATAAGATACATTAAACTCAAAATGAAAGCATATGTATCAATTTCTAAACACTCACACGGTAGTAATAAATTGCAGCATCAAAATTTCTTTGATTATCAAATTCTATGGCTCTTTTGGCAAATTCAATAGCATCTGTTTCTGCTTTATATCGTTCCTCAGACATGTTACGAAATTTTCAACGAATTTATTGAGGTGACATTAAACAGTAAGAAAACATTTAAAATCGGAAAAATAAACTAAAGAGTTATCTTTGCCATTCAATTTGTACATTATTCCACAAAAAAGTAATGGCTAAAATTTATTTTTAAATAAACAAGTTCACATGTCACAAACAAAACCAAAACAATAATCTCTTAGTTACGGTTTCGGTTAAGGCTAACAGCTGATTCCTAAATTGTAACCTCTGTGGCTTAATTTGAATTGATATCCCACATTCAAAAGCAATCACAATTTATTATTTTTCTTTTTCAAAATTACTTTTTAAACTATAATTTTTTCTTAACATAATTTTATTTCATTACAAAAAAGGAAAGCTATATTTTAGCCTCATCTACAAACCGAAACGAAAAGCCATAGCAGACAAATTTTAACATTATTATTAATCTTTTGGCAACAATTTTGGCTAATTTGTTTTGAAATGGATCGATCAAAATTTAAAAGTACAGCTGGATGAGGTTTTGGGATTAGGGGGTGTGATGATTCAGACTTTAAAAAACCCCCGCTATTTTATGGAAAGGCTGCTGAAGGAATGCGCGAAGCATGCTTCGTCGTGGCTCGCTAGATTTTGATGCGTAGGTCTAGCGTAAATTCCTTTCACTCTAGTGTGTGATAACGTGAACACCGATTGACAGATGTTGATAGCTAATCTAGTATTGGGATTTATACAAAATATGAAAACTATCCGTCTAATTTTGTACCAGTTTTTAGGAATTACATAATTTCTGTATTGTGAGGGCCCTTATAACTAGAACTAAAAACTCATGTTTTTGAGGTAAAAATGTTAAAATTCGTGTTGTGAGATCAGCTGACAGCGTTGGCGGGATCTAAAGCAAATAGATCAAGTTTTCGCAGGAGGTTGGATGATTGGAGGATTTCAAGAAGTAAAAGAAAAAGAAAAGTTACTATTAGTGAATCTTTTATTAAGTAAGTAAATTTTTTATTAGTCTTATTAAGCAGTACCTATGTGACTATCATTTCATAAGTTTTAATGAATATTTCTTTCTGGGAATTTATATTAAGTTATAAAAAACACATCTAAACTCGTTTATAATATATCAGTTTTTTAAAAGTATTGGTAATTATAATAATCTTTTAAGTTCAGTTATATTAAGATTTAATTACATTAAACTAACTCCTTTATGTGAGAATAATGCTACTACTCAAAATATATTAAATGGATTCATATTAATCAGTTAATTAAAACGGTGTTTATTTTCACACTCATTTGTTACTCCCCACTTCCTTTTCAATCTACGTAAAATAAGAATTTAGAAAAATAAAATTAAAAATCCAAATTACATACTAGAACTTATTAGAAGCATTTAACCATAGTGAAATTTTAATCTAAAAAATCTAATAATGGTCTTAAAATGTTCATTCGAAAGAATGAGTACAGGAAATTAATGCCTAGAAAACAAATTATCGGTATCAATGATTGCTCTGAATATATTTACCTTTGCAATAAATAATGAAGTATTCTAAGTGTTGTGGGGCATTGGCATTACCCCTCACAATCCCCTTATAAATTTTCTCTTGATAATCCTTTAATGCTGAGATTATAACTGCTGAACACCATCCAGTCCCCTAAAAGAAAGATTTTAACTGCACCCCCCCCAAAAAAAATGTGTTTATGGAAAAAAGGTTTCTTAACTAAACATTTAACTTTTTAATATTCTCTTAAATAGTAACAATTTATCCTTTTAAATAATAATTATCTTATTATGGTGACAAAACATTCTATTTATTCCTTTTATAATGTTTTAGATGTGTTAAGTTAAATTTGTAATCAATCACCATAATTTTTAAATCAATTTTTATCATTTTGCATTTGTTATTGTTGCTCTTTTAAACTAAAACTCTTTAAAGTTCTCTCAAAAAGCAAAGTTTTTTCTTTATTACATTTATTAAAATGTTAAAATAATAATTATAGTTATAAATGTTAAAAAACTTTTTTTTTGTAAATGAAATTTACAGCATTTATGCTGTAATTATCATTTAGAAATAATTAATTACTTATAATGTAACTAATGTAACATCTAATAATTTGTTTTATTATAATTTAAAACATTAAATTATAATTTATTATTAATTAAATGCAAACAATACAGTAGTGCTGAAAATTATTTTAACAAACAGCATTTTCCTGAATTTGAAAATAATTTTAATTTTGTGATTGAATAATAATTTATTTCAATTTTTATTCTTTGCAACCTTATTAAAGGAACATAAGATCACTACAAACAAGGGTTTTTAAATTGGAATGAAAGGGTTTTTTTTATATTAGACTTAAAAATACAACAATTGGACTTCATTGCTCTCAAAGAATGTTTTTTTTTTTTTTTTTTTTTTTTTTTTTTTTGTATTAAAAAATTACTAAAAAGTTTACCTTTCATTTGAAAAAAAAACACTCACATATACAAAACACCACAAAATATTTAAATAGTCTTTAATACTAGTTCTTTGAATCACTAAACAGACATCCCCACCTTAGGAAAAAAAAACTCAAAATATCATATTTTAATTAATAATATTTTCTTATTTTTTTCACCCTAATACTAACAATAAAAGTAGTGTAAAATTTTGATTCATCTCTTTCCACAAAAATTGAGGGATTTTATTATAATGTCTGAAAATCATGTCCAATTTTTCATTAGAAAGTGCAAATCCATCCTTTTGTTTCTACAAAATGGAATTAAAAATTTAAACCAAAATATATCATCCATCATTATTTCAGTTTTTAAATGCCATTAGAATACTTAATGACATTTAATCACATATACAATTGAAAAGATGCTGGCATCTCTGAAATTGTTTTTAATCTATCACCCTGACCCTTTTAATAATGGCGTATAGAGTACGCTCGACTACGGGCTTCACGCCCGCATCTTGTAAACAAACCTTTTTAATAAACTTCATCTTTTAATATTGGTTGGAAACAGACATGACTTTTAATTTAAATATATTTTTAACTATTAATCTTGTGTTTGGCGCGGAATGTCCGATATAGGGACCTTGCGCCATAAAACCCAAATCAACCAACCATTAAACCAAAATATATACACCTTCATTAGTAGTAGCATAGACAATGCTATTACTAATACTATTATAACCTAATAACATTGAAAAATTGCACATTTTGGAATGCTTGCAAAAGAACTCTTATACTCTTGGGAAGTAAATTAATCGACCAAATTAGTAATTTAAAAACTAGTTTAAAAATTTCCCCGATGTTGCGATTAGAGACACGGATTTTGATTGAATTTTTTTTACTGACGATTTTTTAAACTGCATATAACACCTCAAACGTTTTTAAATTTGTGGGCCTTTTTTTTATGGCTTAGAAAGAAAACTGAAAATGATGTTCGCTCATGACTCAATGAGACGTTGTTTTAATTCTAAACCTGGGAAACAGACTTAATTGGAACTTGAGATTTCTTCTTAGAATTTTCTTCAAAAGAAAATCAAGTTGTCTTACAAAGCTCATTTTTACTGAGAAAATAGCGAATTGGCTTCACAAAAATTGAAGCATCCAAGAGCACTCTCTTTCTACGCTTTTATATTGATTCGTAATGGGGAAAAACTATTTTTCCAAATGTGTTTTCTGGTTCAGTTCTTGGAAATAATCAAGGAAATAAAGTGACCCAAAATTAAAGATATGTTAAAATTGTTTTGTGCCCGACAACATTATTACCAGTTACTACGTTGTCATAAGCATTTTTATTTCGGGCTCCTCCTCCGTACGAACCTTTTTCACAGTTAAATATGCTAAAAACAATTTTATAAATTAAAAATTCTGTAATCATTGAACAAGTGATTTTTAAAAACCAAAGTAAGATATAGCGAAAAAAGACGGGCTGAAAGGTAAGTTGTAGATAAACATCTGAATTCTTTTATTTCAACTTTTCCTCATTGATTCCTTCTCTGGTGTTCCAACGTTTGTGGACTTAACAAAATGTAACGTATTCACGCATAAAAACTCAAAACTATTTTTGAATTTTTACTAGGGTAGCTTTTTGAATTCCTAAAAGATTTCTTCAAAAAAGGGAAATTCATTTAGTTTCACATTCAAATGTTCTACTACAAAAGAACCCCGAAAGCAATTTTTGATGGGAGTTAAAACGATTGCCATTTCTACCTATTCAAAACCTTTTCATTTACTATCGTGTTTATCAATCTGAAAATAGGATCTCTGAAGACGGATTTTTTATAACCCCATTAGCGAGTTTCTACCCTTAAGCATCTAGTACTCGTTCACTGGCAACTTTCCATGATACACCGCCCTGAAGAATATGAAAAATTAAATATTTTTAGTATAGCATAAAAGTCCATGTATGAGGTCACTCCATTACTCTTACTGGAGTCTCGAAATAATAGATGCTTGTTCCATCGTGCATCGGCAACTCTTTAGTGTCCACGTCTTTAATAAATGATGTCATCTTGTGAAAAGCTTCACAGGACTATGATACTAAAGCGTATCAGGTCTGTACTCTCACTTGATTAATTGTGCATGACTAAACGTGCATTTTTTAATTGATTGATACGTGAATAGTTTCTTAATCAATGGGTATTGTTAACTTTAGCTCTTGCTCTAACATGCAAAACTATTTTTCTCTTATTGCTAAAATACAAATATTCAGGCTGAATGCTCATTACTCGACTCGTGGATGTGTATTTTGAATTAATATGTGTGTATTTTTGTGTTGGTTTGATGTAGTCGCAAAATTAACATTACGAATGGTAACCTATATTTTGAATTTTAGTCAAACTCACACACGATATTCTTAATTAATAAAATTTATGTGGTCTTTTCCTCTTACCTTCTAATCATCCTGTTTTTTCCAGAGGGATGTGGTCCAACGTGCAATCGGCGGACGGGTGTCCATCGCCCAGTTCACGGTCCAAACATGCCATGTGTGTATCACAGTCGGGCTCTGTATATCTTCTTGGTGGACGAAGTGCCAACCTTCCACTGAAAGACCTATGGAGGTTTGATCCAGGTGTGTACCCTTCCATTTTTGTGATCACTGTTAGCATTTCATCTTGTATTAGTAAGTACTTTTTAAGGATTAACTTAGTTAGATTGATAAAGGAATCATCATGGCGGCGAGGAAGAATTTCATTTTTACCGTGTAATCAAGTGGAAACGGGCATTTTCAAGACTATATAATTTAAAAAATTAATTAGCTGAAAAACTTCTATGAAAAGTTAAAGTTGTCAACTGTCATACGTTCTCTTAACCATTACCATTGCTATTTGTGGGGAGGGATTTCGTTGTTTTTGTAGTGTGCTAAAAATATTCCAGACTTCTCTGTGTGTTTCAGTTTAAATATTTTTCCATTATTTAACTTAAACAGATTATTTTCCTCTTTAAATTGGTTGCCTGCTTAAACACTTAAACAATGTCCTAGCGCTTTTTTTCCCCGTAAACTCCAATAAACCAAACAACCAACCGCTATAAATTGGTGACTTACATTGACAATGAGCGGAACAGGGATATTAGTAAATTCTGAGTTGCAACTAGGTGTCTGCCCGATCCCAACTGAACCTCTTTTTTTTTAACTGGGCACAGTACTTTTTATTGATATATTCATAAAACTCCCTTTAAGTAATAGCCTTCTTAACTAAAATTTGTCATCTCCAAGAATTATTATTGGTTCCATGAAGGTTCATTTTATCAGGTTTCATCAGGGAGACCGGGGCAGGGTGGACCACTTTTGAAACTTTTGACTCTTTAGGGGCAAAATAATTATTTTTTCAATTAGATAACATGCATACATATTAACCATATATTCAAGTTTATAAAACATCCATTGAAAAGTAAAAGTAATGCTTACTTTTTTTTATAAAAATTTTTAAATGGAAAGTGACAAAGTGGTCCATTGTACCCCGGTACCGGGGTACATTGGACCACAGGACGGGGCACAATGGACCACTAGGACTTTTTTTGCAATAAATGAAGTAAATACATTTTTTAATAATGCAAAACATATAGTAAATGATAATCTGGTTTATTCTGATTATTTTTAATTTATTCTGGTTCCATAATTTATTTAATCATATTATCCTAATTTTAACGGATGGTTAACCCAGCAAATGAAAATCCGAAGGATTTTTGTGACTGATAGCCTACTGTTCTATTTTGGGTCTGGTAGACGCATAATGATATCTTTAACATTAACATGATATTCATCAACATTCTCAGGGAAAACAAAAACATTTTGGTTAGGTTTAAACAACCAATCAATAATAAACACTCAATAAGGACAGTAAAAATGTCATTATTCAAATATAGTAATAGTTAGTAAATAAATAAAAATAGTAGCAGAATTAATTGCCAACCACATTATCTAACAAATATTCACTTTGTGATTATATCTATTTTTTAAATATGAAATGGGATTAAATTTATGACCACTCAGTTCAGTAAAGAAAAACAGTTCAGCACCTAACTTTCTGAAGCCCTTACATTTAAATAAAATTAAGTGTAAAAACAAATGAAAATGTTATAGAATGAATAAATTAGTTATTATGCAAGAAAAAAGTAAACTCTTAATACCACTAATTTTGTTCACTTAAAAATGAATGCATAACTAAGTGGTCCATTGTACCCCGCACCTATGTGGTCCATTGTACCCCGCTTAGAGATTTAGCAAATATAATTCTTAAAAATATATAAAATGTTAATGTATCCTTTTAACTTAAATTGAATATAATAGTTTAGTATCTTATCTTATGATTGGAGCTCAGCAAAATTTTTCAAATCCAAAATTTTCAGTAAAAAAACGCAGTTAACTTTGAAGGGAAAAATTACTTTTGCATACCTTAAATAGACTATCAGGAATAAAATGACTAATTAGTCAAATAAGAACATGAATTCTGGTTTATTCTAACTGCTTTAGGGTGGCCATCTAAATGACAAAATTTGAAACACATATACATAAAATAAATATAAAAAACAGGGGGTGGTCCACTGTGCCCCGTGGTCCATTGTACCCCGGTCTCCCCTATTGGATGTGATGGAAAAGGATTTTCTCACCTTTCTTGAACTAATCAATTATTTTCTCCAAGATAAATATATTGAACGCAATCAACCTTTATTTACTTGTATTTCACTGTGAATACCCTATCTATTCAACCCGTTATCTGCAAAGGAAGTGGCTTGAGTCCGATTATATAAAGTGTCGAGTCACGTCGGAACTGGCATTTTCATTTGAAACGGTTAGTAAGCATCAATAAATTTCAACACTCTGAAAAAGTTCAATCTTAACTTCTGTTTCTTAAAACGCCTTTCAAATAGCCCTCATTGATTTCGATTTTTTGTTCAAGTTCTTTATTTTAAAATAACCTGAGAAATTTTAGGAGTTGGGGCGCGAAGAATAACTGTTATCTGACGAGACAGATTTATATTGTAAATGTAAAGAAAAAATATTCTTTCTATTATAAAGTCTGTCCAATGTTACTAAAAAAAACTCAGTTTACCATGGGTGCTATGAGTTCACAGTTCTTCCTTTTCTCGAGCATTCAAAAGCGGAAAGCAAATAAAGTAAGAAGAAAATAAAAAAATATACTGGATTTGCCTTTTACTTTATGAAGTTGATTTAACAGTTGTATAATTAAGTAATCATAGGGGGGGTTAAACATCAATGCACTAGCTTAGGTAAAAGGAAAAGGAGTCGTTTTTCGGTAAAATCTTATTACCCCTGGCGACTGTACCTTGTTACCTTAGAATAAAAAATATAGAAATCTTTTCAATTTAATCAATCAATCTTTTCATAACTTAAAAAGTAATTAAATTTGCTTTTCCTATCCCAAAAAATTTTCATTAAAAATTTTACCAGTTGAGCTTTGAGAAAAATTAAGGTAAAAAGCTAAACAAGCTAAAAGTTTTAAAAACTCTTTATAATTTAATTTAAAACTTAAAAATCATGTTAAAACAAACTAAATATAATGTATAGGTATAGGTATATAATATATAGGTTGTATAAAAGAGGGATGTTTTTAAATATTTAACTAAAGTTTCTTTGAAGAATGTCAACTGTTTCACCAAGTTAAAAAAGGGGTATTGGAAAGCAGCAAAATACACAAAATAAAGGGGAAATAATACTTTTACTTAAAATATCATAAACATGGTGTTTTAAAAAATGTTCCACAATCCTAAATTTAAAAAATATAAAATAAATCATATTGCTCTTTTAATTTTAAAAATGTAAACTAAAATGTTAGAAAATATAATATACTATTTTAAAACTAACAAAATTAGCGAAAACACGACTTTGGCTTGTAAATTAATTGGTAACTGAGAATGAAAACTTTTTTTACATTATTATTTTAATAAAATTTTATTGCATAAATTATTAATTTAATGCAATAAAAGGTTTACTGATGTTAAGGCAAAGTAAGTTTCGTAGTTACTGTACATATTTTTTTTACATACTTAGGTACAAACCAAAGTTGGTAAAATAAAAATTTCTTATTACTACTCTTGTACCCCTGTTTTTTTATTACTTCATTCACCCGGGTTCCTTGGTAAAATTGATGCCCGAGAAATAGTCTGAAAATCGCAAAAGATTTAAACTGAAAGCTTAACTTTTCGATTTATAGAAATATTGACCTATGACTAAAATACAACCACGCGTCAGTTTTCTAAGTTTTCAGACGATATTTTTAATGGGATGTTGAATTAAATTATCACTCCTCAAAGTAAAATTTTCTTTCTTATCCATAGAGAATACCCATATTTATTTTCAAATTTGGTTCTTAAAAACAACTAAACATCTTCACCTCATGCGCATGAGTTCAAAGATTAATCTTTTACATGCACTATTCAAGCATATGCGAGTTAATGCAGAACTAAAGTGGAATCACCAACCTTCCTTGTATAGAGTGTACAAAGCTACAAAGACAGTGAAATGCGAATCCGATTCATAGATTCCCCTCAGCAATTCTATTCGATATCTCACAGAACACCTTTTCATTAAAAATGTACAATCGACCACCCCAACATGCAATTTTCCGTTCTAACCCGCACTCCTCTCTAAAAGAGTTATTAATGACGTCGTTGGCAACGTCATTTATCACTCTTATTGCTGGGCTTCTTATAGGATTTGTGTTATGTCGTGTGGCAGACTGATCTTCTTTAGCTATAGATGCTCCTGGCGGCCATTTAATGCCGAAATCGTTTTCTATTTTTTAACTGTCGCGTCACCCCCATTGATTTTTGAGGGGGATTTTATTTATCGAATTGTGCTGATTTTCCTATTCAATTGATGAGCTATTTTCAGAAGAGAATTCTAAATGTGAATAGTTTTTTCTCTAATTTGTTTGGTTAATTTGCTCATATTCTTTTAAATGTGCTATTGGTAGGATAATCTCTTTACATTTATTATTCCTTAACTGTTAAGCAATATCAATACACTCCGGTTTTGTATACCTTTTGATAATTTTCAAATAAAGATTCTTTAAAAAATTTATCTTATATTACACTTGTTAGACTCGTCCCTTCAATACTGTGGATCGATTAAGTGAATACTAAGCATGTGTGTGCTTTAGAACTAAAACACGCTCTCGTATTGCTCAGGGCTCTCGGTAAAAAAAAAAAAACAAATATGAGCATGGACATCACATAAGTTTTGGTGAAAAAAGTTCACTTCCCTTTCGAAAAGGATGTTTCAGTAAGCTATAAGTAAACTCCATTTTACCTTCCCTTCCACTCTTTTGAGTTTGATCGGATTTCCGTTTTATCTTGTCGGTCGTAATCATAAATGGAAAAATTATGCCAAACGTAGTCAAATTTTGACTTACTGCTGAAAAACTGAATTTTTAATATATTTTCCTAATGATATTTTAATCGTCTTTAATTTATGTAAAAGACCATTAATCCATCAGTTTAATAAGTGTTTTCATCCTGTTTCTATTATTTATGATCCATTATAGTCCATAGCTAAGACTAGCATAATACTAAGGTCTTTTGCCTCTGTTGTTTTTTTTTAAAGCTGCTTTACAAGACAGGGTGTTAGTTTGCTAGCCCAAAATTCCTTTCAAAAGAACAAATTTGTTTAACTTGATTAAACTCAACTCATGCCATGTCTGGTTCCTAAAAATGTTGTGTATTTTTACGGTAGCAGATTTCTCTCTGTGCTCCGCAGAATACTCAGTTCTCCTAACTTCTCAAAGTTCTCCGAAATGCTTATTGCTTCTTTAAAAAAATTCCCTACTGATTTTTAAGCTGAATTAATTTACGAATACGAATTTCAAGCTTGTGTATGTCATTAAGTTCCAAAAAGTAATTTGAACCGTTACCCCCATTGAAAATGTGATTAAATCAAACATCTTAGTAAGTAAACAACCTTGCAATTATGTATCAACCTATCGTCTCCTTCTGTAATTATTCCCTTACCGATTGATTATTCTTACCTAACCCTTCCCAAAGAACCCTATATCGATCCCCAAAAGGTATCCGGGCCCATAGCTATCGAAATCTGGATGAGGGAAGCGGGAAAGGCATTTCTGCCTTAGATCGATAAGCCTCAGCTGTCGAGCTCTTTCCCTGGGCTCCCTCTTTCGTGACCAAACGCAAGTGGTGTTGTGCCCTCTGACACTAGTGCCTGGCCTCTATTAATGCGTGTTTGCCCTTTAGCTATGTTAGCTTTAGCTGTGTGGGAAAAGAACTAGTGAAAAGATTGAGTTTTGATATTGCTGCTGTTGGCAACAGCAACCGAACGGTTTCGTAGGTGATGGTGTTGGTATATGGTTGGTATAGACATGAGCTTGACGCCTGATACTCTATTGAAAATGTGACGGGGTTAGAAGGGTTTTGTTGTTATTAACTTAGACATTCTAGTAAACCATTCTTATAAATTTTCTACCTCAATCAGGGCACCTATTTTAACTTAAATCATCAAAGGCACATCCTTTTTTTGCAATGTTGGTCTTTTTCAAAACATTCATTAAAGTATGTTAATGGGAGGAAATTAGGCAAAAAGCCATTTTTCTGAAAGGGTCTTAATGCACTTTCACAAAGCAAATGATTTACCGCAAAAGGAAGTTTGCACTTACGGAGAATAATTGTATCAAAAACTCGTTTGTTTCCCAAAAAATCGATCCACCATATTTCTCTACTGTGTTAAGGTACTACTTTCTTCATTTATTACACCTAAGAAACTAAAGTATGAAAATAGCTAAACACTTGAAATCAGGCATAACCAAAAGTGGAGAAGGGTGCCAGGTAGAGTCAGTGACCCCATTACATCCTTTTGTCGTAACCATGGTAACGAATGGATAAAGGAGAGCGAAACGTTCTGTGGACAAAAGCAGATGAAAATAGAAGCTGCAATTGTTCTTTTGGCAGTGTGGACACGTCCAAACCATCTTCGCTGAATCAATGAAAATGGCTTTATTCTATTTTTGGGATAACGTGACAAGAGGAGCGCAATTTGTACCGTGTTTTTTCTATACTTCAATGTAGAAGACACATAAAAAAAAATCGTACAAGTTTTTTTTTGGCAAAAAATGACCATTTCATAAAATGTCAAAGGAGTAAATTCTTTTTGACCTATCAAAGTTTGAGTTATCGACTGCTCTGTTTGAATTAACTAAATTAATTTTAGACATGACATGAGGAGAATCAAGATATGGTTTTCAGAAGCATTTCTTCTCAAACCTTCTTCAAATCCTTTCTTTATAATATTTTGTTTTAATGTTTCACTGGGGAAATTGGTCACGTTAGTAAAAAGGATTATTGTTTAATTGGATTTTAAATTCTGGGTGTCAAAGATAAAATTATTAAAAAGTTGTCTCATTTTTAAAGAACAAAACATTCTATTTTTTATTTAAATACAAAGAAATCTTAAATTAATTTTAAAATTAATGTATTTTTATGTATACAGCGTGCATCTTTTGCAGCATGAGTGTCATATAAGACACGAAAAATCTTAAAGAGGATCTCAATCCTCGGAGGAAAATCCTGTTGAATTCTGATGGGAAGCTCCACATAATAAGCCATAACTTTTAAATAATTTTATCCCAGACACTCTGTATTTTTTTATCTTAAATTTATATTGAATAATGTTACTGAGAATTATCTGTGAAAGGAATAAAATTAATCATTCTTCGTAGATTTTTTAACTGAAAAGAGATATTTAAACAAATAATTAGCTTAACATTTACTTTTTAAAAATTACGTATTTCAGTATGATTAATTATGACAAAAATATTACCTTAAAAATTAATACATTGTTGGTTTGACATTAGACTTTTCATATTCTTTTCACTGTTTAGTTCTAGGGAAATGCATGTTAAGTTATTTATCTCTGAAATTGTATGCTAATTTTTTTATCAGAACGTTCTTTAATTTTTTTTTTTTAATTTGAATTTGACACCCTTTAAAACCTCTTCAATAACAGTTTATAGTTTTTCATTTTGAGTAAAAATTAATTTTTCCGCCTTTTTCGTTCATCCAAACATTAAGATTTTGCTTATAGACTACCTGAAAAGACATTCAAAATTTTATATTCCTCTGATTGAAATTTATGGATATTTTTAAAAGAAAGTGACAGTAGTAACACACATAACTTTCTTTAACCATTATAAACTTTCCTGGTGGGTGAGGTATAATTCATTTGAGCAGTCTTAACATGAAGTTCACAAACCAGTTTCAATCTCACACGAAAAAATTTCGACTCCTCTACCAAAAACTTGTTTAAGTCATTAGGAAATTCTAATGTTAATGATCCATGGTATAATACTAAAAAATAATTCAACCATTAAAATGGCAGTATTTGTTCAGATGTCTGATATCTGTAGCATCTGCTATTGCATTTTTTTAGTTATAAATTTCAATTATCACTCGCTTTGCAATGTAAGTATTTTAATTATGGTAAAGTAGGGTTTGTGTAAACACAGCTTTTTATTCTATTAACTATTATTTTTCACATTAAAACATCACATATATAATTATTTAATGTATTTAGCCAAATCTAACAATAAGTAGTAATTGAATTGTATGGTTGAAAAGGAGATTACACTTTCATTCAGTCAGTGAGTTCCAAGTTCGGAGGTCTGTCATGTATGCATATTTTAAAATAATTGGGTAAATTTTTTTTGAAAAACTAACCTTTTCATGAAAATTTCAAATATATATTTAATTTTAATGGTATTGAGAATATATTGAAAATATTATATTGAGATTTTCTATTCGCTGTAGCTTATTCTTACTTTTTCCAGTTCAGAGTGTTTGGGAGGAACTGAAATGCCGAGGCAACCGTCCACCATGTCTCCAAGAACACTCGATGGTCTGCTGGAAAGTGAGTATTGCGAACATTTTTAAGTAAATCTTTTTAGATAGTATTAGCGTGCGTGTTGTTACCTGATTTCTTTTTTATTTCCAGAACAGTATTTACGTGTTTGGTGGAGAGATAGGTTTTGCATCTACCGGTGAAACTCCTTTGTGGATTCTTGATTTGAGTAAGTTTCTTTATATTCCGATTTGGCGATGTAACTTGTTTATTTTGTTGTTGCTGTTTTGAATCTAGATAAAGCTGTTTATGGGTTTTTAACTCGTCTATGACTACCCTTCATAAAAAAAAGTTATGGAAGAGATGGGAAGTTAAAATTACTTCATGCTCTCAAATTGCTAAATATTTAATGTCAGGTAAAAGAAGACTATAACGCATCTGTTGGAAAGCCTCTATTAAAAGACTCTTAATAATATCTCTCTCTTAATAATGTTAATATAAGCTATAGTAAACAGTGTATCATCCTTTTAAATCCTTCATATCTCGTTTTCTTTTTACTAGATACGTTGACGTGGCGGAAGCACCACGTGAGGGGCTCCGCTGTGCACCAACCGTCCGGTCGCAGGGGTCACTCCGCCGTCATGTACGACGGCTTCATGCACGTCTTTGGAGGGTACCAGGACTTACGGGGATCTTCTTCCGAACTCTGGATCTTCGACCTATGTAAGCACCTTTTTATCTTTTGGGATACTTAAATTGGTTTTTATTGTTATATTTTGGAGTGGGAAAGAAAAAACTAATTTTTCGTTTACAGTGTAACTCCTATTGGCATCTATTGCTCATTATGATGCTGCATGCATTGACTTATTGACGTGTTATGAAACGCTAAAATCGTCAACCTATAGGATTAGTGTTAGTGACGTTGTAATATCAAATGGTTGTGATATTCTGAATATTGTATGAATAAGTGTTTGTGATGATGGTTGGAGAAAAAGGTTTAATTTCAACCTTTTAAAATTTGGGGAAAATAGCGAAAATACAAATTTTCTTAAACTTCAGACCCTCTTTTACCAAATCCCTAGATTTGCTTCAGTGAGGTGGCAAAAAAAGGTTGTTGGGCTAATCCCTCGACCTTTTCTTTGAATCATACTTGATCATAGATGAAATAACCCTGTCCAAGTCGAAAAAACTTTCCCCAACCACAAATACTTCCAAAACGTGTCCATTCCACCCGAATCGTGAAAGGGAATCATTCTCCCCGAGGGACCTGATCCCTCCTGATAGATGGCATCGAATCTCCGGCGAAACGTCCGATTCAATTTAAACCTAATTCCTTCTACACGTGTCTCTGTCCCCTCCCGACAACTCCTCCCACCTCTCCTCAGCTCCTTGTCTTTCATGAATAAGTCAGCGAGCAACGGTGGATGACGCCCATCGAAATCGACGGGCTCACGTCAGGCCGTCTTTTTTTATGTCTCATCGAAAACCGTGAAAAGAGATGGTGTGGCGTAACGATCCCCTTTCCACTGTTTAACGAGCGCCTTTACGAGGTGACGGCTACAGTTACTTCTGGGAGAGAACCTGAGACCCTGTGTTTGCTCTTTTTTTTTTGGATGGTGGGTTCTTTGTAAGGCTTGTCATTTTCGATCTTGGAGGGAGGCGATAAGGAGGCGTTTGAGTGTGTTTGAGGCTTGTAGGAGGAAGCTCCTCTTTGTGGGGAGGGTTTGAGTGTTTTGGAAGAAAGTAGATTAGCGTCCGGGTTGAGTGGTGTTGCGGCTCAAGTGCTTCGACTTGATCCCAAATACTCATACATTCTGTTGTATACTACATACATCAATCTTGTATGGATGTTCTTAATGGAATGCTTTATCATTTCTTCTCTGTGAAGTAACTAGAACTTCTATTTGGATGATACTTTTAAGAAATTTAGTTCAAAATTTTTTTAATGGATTGTTTTAAATCATTTTATAAATATAAATAATATAAATAGGGACATTAAATGGTTTTTGATTAAAAAATTAAAGCGTTTATATTTAATATCTTATTCTAAGCAGGGATTTACTGTATTTGCGTATTTAGTTGTTTCCCCCTGCTTCTATCACGTTCCCTGGGTTACCAGATTCTTTTTACCTTTCCGAATTTTGAATTATTAGCTTCACATTTTTCTCATGTATCCTTACCGAACTTCATTTTTATATTTTTTCATTTGGTAAAAACCATGTTAAGATTACAAAAAAACTCACTAAAAATTCATCAAATTCCCCAACAAACTTTATAGTTTCCAATGAGGATGATCAGATCATGTTTAATATAAAGCAACTCTTTTTATATGTATTACAAACTATGTCGTATTTATACAGGAAAATAAAAGACTTTTTCCTCCCTATTTGATCAAGACATCTTGAGTTTATGTACGAAAACTACAGCCCAAATGCGGTTTTAGTTCGTGTTTTTAGTAAAGACCAGTAATAACAACTTAAAGCTGGAAGAACTTGATGCAAATATTACAATCTATATATAAATATTACAATCTAACTGTAATATTTATATTGTGTATGTAGCTCGAGATAAAAACAGTGGATAATTAATGTTTAAACTAAGCTACTCGAGTTACTAAAATTTGCTTAAGCTTAAGTCGTAAAATAATTCTACTTTGTGATGCAAACACCTTTAGAAAATTACAATAATTAATGTTGCCCACCTCTCCATCACCATGAAATCAACTACGCCCATGCATTCATAGTTCTTCAAATAGACCCATTAGTATAATGAACTGTTATGGCAATAAACGTTGATGTTCGTCTCTATCATATGGTTGAAAAACTCTTTCTTTCTACCAAACTCTAATTTTAAAATTTCTAACATAAATACCATTACCTCTTTTTTTTATTTCTGCTCTAATTTTCTGCAAATTCTCTCGATATGAGTTTTTGAACACTCTGGTATCTCCATCAATGGTGGATAACGCGGCACCGCATCCATATTTAACCGTCCTGATGAATTCGCCCTCTTCATAAGCTGCCGGCCGAAGGCATCCCCCGTTACTGTGGCGACGGGTGAGTCATCCCCGCGTCCCTCAAAGCGATCCGAGGAGGGGGTGCATCATCCATCCCGTGGCGATTTAAGTGCGGCATCGATTAGTTTCCGCCGCTCTTCCTCATCCGCACTGGGGATGCGTTGGAGAACTGTTGCATCGTGTTTCGTTGTGAGGGTTTGAATAGAGATCCTCGGTTGAATGATAATGTATTCAATATTTTTTTAAGTCGCTTGACAAGCATTTAGTATTACACAAATCCCGATAAATAATATAATAAATAAACATTGCACCACGTAATTGTCAACATAACAAAGATTATGCCCGTTGTTTAATTGTGTAACCATTATAGCTGCAAACTCTTGATTCTTTTTGGAGACTCACGAATTAATAAGAAAAACCGTATTTAAAGAGTTTTTGTGTAATAAATAGAAAGAAGAAAATCGGGTAAAATATAATTACCAATAACGATAAAAAAAACTAAAGTGAGATTATTAAAGCAATTAATTCTCTATTATAATTTTACTTACTGACTTACCTGGCTTTGCACGGGTTGTTTATAAATATTTTTTAAAGTTTTATCAAGTTAGATGTCTTTTCTTTTTCTTGATTAACAGTCATTTATCATCCCTTCGTCTTTCATTCCGGTTCCTTACTGTGAAAATATACTCTAAATCATTCCGTCCCACATTTAACTTTGATTGTCACCAATTTATCCATTCTAAGTGAAAAAACAATCTAATTGAAATCATCACAGTCATTTGAAATCCAGTCTTTAAAATCTTTAACGGAATTTTCATGAAATATTCCCGGTTTCCTTTTAAAATTCCGCATCAGTTTTCAAAAATCCCTCGATAAAAACTTAGCAAGTGAAAAATTATCGAAAGCCTTTTTTTTAAAGTAGAAGTTAATATTCAAATAAAAACCCTTAAATCCTCTTTGAGCCTTGAGCTCAAAATTTCCTTCTGGATGTTCCAAACCGTATTCTCTTGAAATTTTCATAGTTTTTCAAAAATGATATTAACTTAACCATCAGAAAATAATCCCGATGAGTAACTCTGTGAACAACTCCCCACTAAAGCAAAATATTTAACATTATCTAATTTATATTTAATTCAGAAAAGAGGAAGAATACATTTTCTATTTTTATGATTCATCTCCGTAAATAAAAACACTTTTAACAAAATACTAAAAGACATGTTAATCACATTGAAAATAAGGGTTGATTTTTGTTATAATAGCCAACTTCTTTATAACCAATTTAAGAACTGAATTTTCTCTGATTTTAGGCTTAAAATAGTCATTTACTACAAGCTTTTAGGATTAAGAAATTACGATTATAGTTTGGTTAAACATTTACTGAAATTGGTTTTATTTAATAAATGCTGGAATTTTAACGATTTTGTTGGTTTTTTGCACTTTTAAAAGGTTGTCTCAGTTTCCACTGGGTATCATACCCAGTCCTATCCTATATCCGCTTATAAAATCCCCTTTGACTGGAAAGAGTAGTAAAGAGAAATGCACGAAAAAAAAAAGAAATATGAAATGAGCTTTTAAAGAATAAAAATGTACAGAAAAATGGGAATTGTATAGTTTATGAGTTTATAAATATTTTGGTAAACTCTTGAAAATATTTATATTCTATGATGTAAAGAAAGATTGACGCTAATAAGATAGTTAAGTTATCGCTTTAAACATACAAAAAAGTATAGTAACTTCTAAACTCATTATTATTTTAGCAACCGAAAGGTGGAGTTTACTAATGACCCCCAGTTACTTTGAGCAACCTCCTCCAAGACATAATCATTCATGCATCGTGCATGATGGCGCCATGTGGATTTATGGAGGTCTGACAGATTTGCAACCTAGAGGAGATTTTTGGAAATGGGACTTTGGTAAGAAGGATTTTTACTTTAATTAATTTTCCTGCAGCTATTTGTTGCGGTAACAAGAGCAACGACACTACATAATGTAATATCTGTAAATGTAATGTTGCTTTTCCTTAAAGCATCTTGTATGCAGCAATGACAATTTCGTGCCTGTAGATGTTGCTTTTCCTTTAGAGTACTTTGTATGCAGTGAAAACAATATCGCATTTGTAGATGTTGCTTTTTCTTTAGAGTACTTAGTATGCAGTGAAAACAATGTCGTACCTGTAGATGTTGCTTTTCCTTTAGAGTACTTTGTATGCAGCGAAAACAATATCTTATGTATAGTGTAGATATTGCAATGTTAATTGATTATCTCTTGGTATTTTTGAATTGTATTTTCCAAATTTTTTCAAAAGAGAATCACCCTATAAAAGCCTAAATTAGAATACTTTATCTAAAATACATTTATTTTTGGTATAAAATTCAAAAGAATCATAAAAACAGAAAACTTTGATGGAAACTTCGTTTTACCAGGGGTTTGTGTGATGCACCCAAATCCAGTTATTCATATGAAGGCTATTGTTTTTCTTTTATTTTTTAAAGTATAGCCCCCATTTATGGTTTCCTTATTGTGTGCATTAAAAGGCATTACTTAATTTAAAAGGCTAAAATAACTTTTTTTTTTTTTTTTGCTCTTTTAAAATTATTTCCTTGAAACCCTCAATACATCTGCATTTTTAATGAATCTTAATCAAGCTTCCTTAAAGAAAAATTATCCATGTTTAACGCTTAACAATCTTTTTTTTTATTGATATCCTCAAGAATAATTCTATTGTCTTATTCTTTCTCAGATGCCCATCGATGGTCCAGAATCAAAACACAGCGCGGTCCTGGTGAGATTCACGGACATGCTGCTGTGAAAGCCATGGCATTCATGTACATATTTGGTGGAGAAAAGTCTGGCGTGGCTACTAACGAATTGTGGAGATTCCATTTTGGTAAGAGCAAGTTTTCAACTAATTTCTCTCTAAATTTCTTTATACTTGGGTTTCTGTTTATTTTAGTATTCCTTTGATCAAACGGAGTAATTTCTTTGTCTAACGTGGTTCATAAACTGACAGAATTAGTGTTTTATAGTTTTCTTCTTTTTGTAGAATAGAAACAAAAATGTATCTCTCAATAAATTTCAGTATCTTGTCTTAGCAGTCTAGGTTCAACCAGTGATGCACATACCCTTAATGAGCTCACCGTTTTATAGACTTAATTTTAAGTACAAAAATTTTGTTTTGTATTAAATTATAATTATCTGCTGCGAAACCAAATTGGATAAAGGTTTAAAATTTTTAAATGAATTAAATATTTCGAGAAATATATTGCTCAGTTTAAAAAATAGTTGTGGTAAAGATTTTTAGACGTTTGCTAAGACACGCGGCACAGACTTGAATTAAGTAAATTTAGTCTAACCTGAGTAAGGGAATTGCCTGGTGAAGTGTAACGAAAGTGTCGGTATACCAACCCCTAGAGGTGTCAAAGTGAAATACCTGTATAAGTGTAATGAAAATGCCGGTCCCCAGTGATTCCAATTATTATCGGCTGTAAACCTTCAGATTTTTCTATTCCATTTTGAAAAGCTAAAAATTCTGCCTACTCCTTAAAAATACCCCTTTAAAGCTAAGCAATAAAGCAATCGTCGATGTTTACAAGTTCTGATATTTTAACACCTATCTCATTTCTCTCTTCAACCCGCAGGGACCGAGACCTGGGAACGGATCACCGCCCAAGGCGTCGTCCCGCCTCCGCGCTGCCGCCACGCGGCGGTCGCCAACCCCGCCCTCCAGGACAAACTGGGGGCGTGGGAGGACGCCCCTCCGGCCAACAACGGCCACCCTGTGCCAAACCGTCCGCCCAAGTCCATCTCCATGTGCTTCGGCCAGACGGAGGCGGAGAGCAGCAAGAAGCACTTCAAGTTCAAGGTCCACCCGGTCTCCAGGTTCTGCAGCAAGAACACCGGCTCCGACGAAGACGACGACGAGTACGCCAGCTATAACCCCAGCTCCGCCCAAGTCAACCTCAAGTAAGCTTTTTTTAAGTCTTAAATTCACTGAATAGAAGTGAGGGAGACAAAGTCTTTCCTTGATCTTAAAGAAAAGTAGTGATGTACCTCCTGTAGTTGTAGAATAGTGCACTTCTTTGGGTATGGTAAAAAGTACTCCAAATTCGTGGAGTAAAAAAAGACTAGATTTAGGAGAGCATTGGCAGATTTAGGACGAAAGACCCTAAAAAGACAAGCTAAAAACTTTTAGGGACATGCTGCCTCTGATTGCGTTGAAAACATTCTTTACCATTAAAAATGGAATGAGCCGAGAAAATTGGAAAAGGCAAGCTTTTCCTTACTAAGTAGTGAATAAAACCAGTAGAAGCGGGTGTGAATTTCCTTTTGTAACAAAATGGCATGCTCGCATCTAGCATTCTAAGAGCGAATCTGTCTTTTGCAGAACACTCCGCGACAAGTTCCACAGCAGCCGTCTGGTGCGCAGCATCTCGAGCGGCAGCTACTCCATCCTGCACAACCAGGCGGGGGAGATGCGGCGGGACGAACTGGAGAAGCTGGTGGAGGAGAGCACCCCGCACCGGCCGCGCCTCAAGATCCAGAAGTCGCAGAGCTCGGACGCGGTGCTCGAGTCGGACAGCGAGTCCACCCCGCAGCACCGCGCCTCCACCGACTCGCCGCCCCTGTGGGTGGAGAACCCCAACACCCTGCTGCGCTCGTCCTGGGCCCGCGCCAACGGCGGCGACCACGCCCCCGTCACCACGCCCACGTCCCGCCTCAGCCGCCTCACCTTCGACGGCCCGCTGTCCACCGTGCGCGACGTCATCGAGGAGAACAGCGAGAGCGCGGACGAGCCCAACATGGCCGCTTCCATCCAGAACAACAACGAGAACAAGAGCCCGAACGTCGACCCCAAGGAGGGCCTGCTCGTCGACCTGGGAGAGCAGCCGTCCGCCGGGCAGTTCAAGTCCAGCCACACCATTTCGGACTTCGCCGCCCAGATGACCACCCCCAACATCGAGAGCCGAGGCCTGCCCCACTCCATGTCGCACAGCTCCGGCTACCACTCCTTCACGGAGGAAGACAGCAACGAGTGCCATCGGGAGTTCGCCGGCTGCCTCAACTCGTCGGCGGCGAGGAAGAAGCTGCTGAGGGGCAGGGACCTCGAACTGAAGACGTTCCTGCCCATCGAAGGACAGGCGGACAGCGACATCATCCTCCCGCCGCCGCCCTGCAAGCAGAGGGCCCGTTCCCTGGACAGGGTCTCGCAGAGAAAACTCGTCCGCAGCTACCCCTCCGGCGGCAGCATCACCCCGACGGTGCTCATGTCCACCAGCATTGTGGAGGACAGCTTCGTGGCCAGGCTGGAGCAACGCGTCAGCAGGGCCGAGGCGCCCAAGGCCTCCAAGAGGAAGGAGGAACTCCAGTCTCCGGTGACCCACTGGTCGCTGAGTCCAGCCAGGAGGAAACCTGAGCAGCACGAGTGGCAGCTGTGCTTGTACATGTTCGGGGGAAGGGAGCAGGGGGCGCCTGGGGTCTACAGACAACCCATCTCTGTGTGGAAACTCTATGTGTAACGCAGGGTAAATCTAATCTGAATGTGTGTCTGGTTCTGTGCAATAGATAATTTATTTTGTGTGATGTTTTGTATGAGGACCGTTTTATAACTTTGTGCTAAGACCCCGACAGATGCAAAGCTATGCATTTTTATGTGAATAAATCATGTGTGACTTGAAAAGTTATTGGACTATGTAGTATTTTTAAGTTGTAGAACTGTATTGATTCAGTGCAATCGCTTATTTATTGAAGTTTTAAGTCTTGTTTTGTTGACCTTGTAGGTAATTTTATATAACTAGCATATCATAATAGTTACATTATTTAATCCATAATTACTAAATTCTAAACCTCTTTCATCAACTATATCTCAACTTATCTCAAATCAACTATATTTGCAGAAATCCCTTTAATTTCTAAAAGTTTTTATTCTTATTTTAGTTTAGTAAAACCTTAATAGCATTTAGAAAATTTTCCTAAATCTTTAGTTTTGAAAAATATTTAAAATTATTTTACCTTTGTTATTAGTCATTTACTTTGGTAAATTTCTCATATTTTAAGGAATCCTGTCTAAAAAGGTTAGCTATTTTACATTTTAGCTACCTACAAACAGTTTTACTTTTAGAGATTTGAGCTGTTTTAAAACTGCTCAATCCCCAATTAACCCAAATTTTAAATGTACAGTTTGAGGGTAACTATTGAAGGTTCGGTCTGGGTTTTTTCAATACTCTAATAAATTTATAATTAAGTAATATACTTAAATAACTTGTATACTAATTTACTTTTATCTACTTACTACTAACTTTAATCAGGTTCTTGATATATCTAAACTCAGTATAATATAACCAAGATCAACTGTATATAAGTAAAATATTAGAAAAATAAGCTTTTCTGAATTATCAATTTTATTTTTCAAAGCAATTTGTTTTTACCTTTTTTAATCTAATTCATATTTCTTTTACATATGTCCTAAAGAAGATGTGCTATTGTCATTTAGGGAATTGATAGTCATACTTTAGAACAGTATAATCTATATCATAAGAGATTAGGGAGTAGATACATTCTAACATTTCACAAAAAAATTTGTAAATAAATGTCAGCGGAACTTACAAATTTTGACGAATTTATTTTCTTTAACTTTTATGAGAATTAAATCAAAAGTAATAAAAAACTTAGAATTAGATAAAATACTTATTAAAGCAGGGGAATTTATAAAATTAAATTTTAAATTAGAGTTACTCTGTGGCACCAACTAAGAGAACATTGTGAATCAACTAGTTAAATTTTAAAAATGGCTAGAATAAAAATTGTATAATGTATTGTAAAGTGTTTCATTTAATCTCATTGATGAAAATTAGAGAAATAGAATAAAAATATTATCATTTTAAACCTTTAAAATATTATCAATTAAGACAAAAAAGGTTAATAAACAGTAAAGGCAAGGACTAGAAAATGTACTATGTATGTGCAGATAAAGAAGAATCTATTTCACTTATATCTTCTGAAATAGCCTTAAACTTTTAATCGAAGTCAGACTACAACTTATCAGATATAAACTTGAACTCTGTCACTCAAACTTTTAAAATAAAATAAATATAAAGTAATTTTAGTAATAAAAATAAATTAAAAACAAAGTAAAAACTTTCAAAATGTAGCAATTTTTACTGCTTAATGTGTTTCAATTATTTGAAAATATTGAACTGCGGACCTGGAAAAAGTGCCCGAACCTACGAACCTGGTTCGGGGGAAGCCCTTGCCAGCTCCATAGGCGCAATACATTAGGTTCGGGTAAATTTTATTAGGTTCGGGGGAAGGTTACAACTTTTTCCAGGTCCGTTGAACTGTCTTTAAACTGTAGTGCCTAACCTTGGACCTTTAGGTGTCGAGCATTGTATCTTCATGATTTTTTAAACCATCGGATATATTTTTTAAAGTCAAAAATAGTTCTAAGTATAAATAAGCAGGGCTTGTTTTGAAGCGGAAAAAAACAGGAATGCCGTTTTAGTAGTACCTCTTTAGAATTAGAATATCCTCTAAAACAGAGGTATGCTGAGGTTCAAATCCTATCTTTTGTTATTATAAAAAGCTATATTTAACTTCTAACTCTAATGCATACACCTGATTAAGATATAGTTCAGTTGATGTGGACTAATGTGGTGCATGAAATGAAAAAGGTTGAGAAGCAATAATTTTTTAAATGCTCTTCTCCAGTCAAGCTAGTGTCTGAAAAAAGGATGAAGATGAGGTGGGTTGCATTAGATTTTGTTTATAAAAAGTGGGTCACGAATCGCGATGTTCAAAAGTTTGAGAACCCCCTGCTCTAAGAATTGCCCTACTTTGGAACACCCCAACTTATACAAAAGGTTACCATTTCGGCACGTGTATTTCTAGAAATCAAGCCCTGGAAATAACAATCAATAATTTGAAACTATTTCTCTTCCACATGCAGATTCTTCTATGTAAATTAATTTCTGTCAAGTCTATGAAGAATACAAAGTTCAGGATCCATGTTTAAATTTCTGCTACTTTCTAAGTTGAATTCTACATATTTATAGTAATTACCAGTTTCCCTCTGTGAGAAAAATATTCATCTATATATACTATACTTGACAGCAACGTTTCTTGAAACCAGTACGTCACAAATGCAGAAGAAGAAATCGGTAAACATGAAGCCTGTTGGGTTGATAGGAGTAGTTTCGGAATGCAAATCGTGATTGAAAAGCACTATATATATATATATATGCATGGGTTTAACAAAATAATCAAAATTTAAATTTACGTTCTTCATTTCATTCAAAATTCAGACACCGAGATGGGAACTACTTTGTTAGTGACTTCGTAGGGTCAAGTTAAGTTGCTGTCTAGTATAGCAGGGGTGTGCTTAGAAATTTGGGTCCATTAATAGACTCTTCACAAAATATTTTATCTGAAAAAAATTGGTCCTTTACAATACTTCTTTACTCTAAAAAAAGCAGATCCTTTTTGTGCTTTTCTATCACAATTTTACAATGTTAGTATTCTTAATAAACTTTACAATAACAACCAACAGGACCTTTTTTAAAAGTCTGGACAGATCTAGACAAGTATAAATTATGTTAATTATTTATTCATTATCATAAAATTGCTCATAATAACTAACATAAAAGCCTTTATTGGACATAACAGATTTTATTTTACACTTACATCTCCTTTACAAATTGACTGATGCTTACAAACAGTTTCCCATTTATTTTATAAGTTGTGGTCTGACTGTGATATAGAACTGTATTTAAGTAAAAATAGGAATTTTATGTTGTATCAGTTCACGAAACTATCTGCATCTAAGATCAAAAGCATGTTTATCAATTTTGAAAATAACCAAAACCAATTTCTAAACAGAATTTTGCTATAGATATTTTTCATCAGAAAAAGTGAGTCCATTTTTGTATGAAACAATTTGAATGTTTATAAATTGACTCACTTAGTTTTGTAGATTATCTTCAAATAGCTATATTTAATTTTTGCATGTAGTAGGTGATTTTTCTACTATCTGGTAACAATATTTAAGAAAAATAGACATTTTATAAGAAACTTTTATGATGTCTATGTAAGGTTTGTGATAATTTTATAGTACTACTATTTATGTGACAGATTTTGTTTGTATATTCTTTCCTCTTGTAAAATAATGCATTTTAGAAACAATAAATTACATGTCTTACATGATTTTTCTTTATTACCATTTAAGTAAGTTTTATTTAATGATTAATAATGTAGTATTACATCTTGCCTGTTCATAAAGTCAACCATAAACAAGAAACGAAAAAAAAACCCATCTCTATAAATACAAATATTTTTCATAGCATTCATTTAAAATAATTTTGTTAAGTTTAAATCAAATAGTTGCATGTTTAAGTACACCAAGTAAAGTAATTTTATACATTTTAGCTAATAAATTCCAAAGGTAACGTTTTATCATTCTTAATATAGCAGTTTAATACACATACAGGAGTTTTGGGGAATATGGGTTAATTTTAGCTGTTTCTGAATTTCAGGAGAAAATATTTAATCCCACCCCTTTGGTTATGCTTCTATAGAAAACAATTCTGAAAAAGTATTAAAAATAACTTAAGTAATACATAAACTAAAATCAAGATGATATGTCATCATGATCATCTTTAAATGGACCTGGACAGTTCGAATTCAAATCATCTTCATTATCATACCTTATACAACACCAAAAACAATAAAAGTACTTTGGCCTAATATATTCACATATCAACTCCAGTTTTTCAGCTGGACTTATCTCTTCCTCTTCCTCTAGTTCCTCATCTTCCTCCTCTTCATCTTCCGTTGGCTCAGGTTCAGGTGTAAACCAGAACCACGGTCTCATAGGATCCTCAACTCCATTGTCCTGGTCCAGCTGCTCACAAATCTTCTGGCACTTACGCAAGTCTCTTGTAAGCCTCTGAAAAATTCTTTGGTTCCTCATGCGATCCCGGAAATCTTCTGTGAGAAGTTGGGTTTCTTGTTCACGGTAGACTTTTATCTTTTTCTTTCTCTCTTCAAGCTTTTCAATCCTTTGGCGAACTGCTTCTTCTCTTCCAAGGCCACCTCTTCCTGTTTTCACCTGGATATAGAAAACTTTGATTAGAAAGCTATTCATATAATAATAATTACAATATGAAGTCTAAAAACATTAACGGGTTTAAATCACTGTATTTTTCAATGGTTATCCTGTTTGTGAATGATAAAGCTTGGGGAAATAAATTAGATAAGAATTAAGGGATAAAAAGCTTTTACTACATTCTAAGAGGGCATCAAATAGTTGTAGTCGATTAAAATGTAGTTTGATAAAACCTGATGCAGTGGTTTCCAACAGTGGAGATGGTCTGTCCAACTGGTAAAGAGGCTCAGTAGCACCCAAAGAAATTAGAATAAATACTAAGTAGAAATTTGAGTGCATTGAACACAAGAAAATATTAAATTATATCCGTGTTAATGAGTTTCAGCTGTTTGTGGAGAACGCAGTCACCACTGATCAGTTAACAATACTTTTAGCAACTATAACATATTTAAAGTGAAATCAAGAACTGTAAAAATCTGTAACAGTTTTTGAGGGTATCAAAGATTTAATTATCTGCAACAATAATTATAATTTTCTTGTTTTAATTTTTTTTTAAAATATAGTATTTATATATTTGAATCACAGCATCTTATGAATTTTCCTACTTAGTTGAGAAAAAAAAACTTCCATCTTACAATTTAGTGAGGGTGAAGGATTTTAAGTTATAAAGGGTGGTCTGTTAAGGCTCCAATTTTAAGCTTAGTGGTCCATGGACATTAACGAGCTGAGAACCTGTGATCCTTGTAGGTAGGAGGCTTTATCTTTTGACACTGAAGTCCACCCTGCTTCTCTGGTTGGTAGTATTTTTCATACAGGGGTGAAATTTAAACAATTTGCTTTCAGTGGCACAGTGACCAGGGGTAACAAGATTGATCCCCCTCCCTCCAGAGCCTGGTTAATAACACTTAGTTAGATTTTGTGAAAATCAACAATGTAAAACTCTAAAATTATATTCACTTATTAATACACTAACAGAAATTAAAAATTTAAAGTTTTAAAAGTTGTTGATAGCCAAAGATTTGGAAAATCTGGCTGGTCCTCCTCTAGTAGAAATTTCTGACTTTGCCACTGTCTGTTGGTAGCTTCAGGATCGAAGGGTTCTGGGTTCAATTCAAAACATTACCACCTTACCCTTAAATCTGAGGGTCTGAAAGTCCTGCAATCAGTCATGGCGCAGTTTATCTTGAGACTTTCTATCCTCTTCAGACTTATTTCAAAATAGTATAAGAGGTGGTGTTGGATAGTAGTGACATCTATCCTTCTGAAGGCAAACATTTATATGATTTTCCTTTTTACAGAAGCTACTCCCCTTTGCCTTAATTCTTGTACTTGTTGGCTTTGCAAACGTAGCTTGGGTCTACCAAGAGCCATTTATTACAACAACACTCATTTAGATAAATGTTAATTTTTAGTTGAATCCTTTATGGAGTGGTTTCTCAGGATACAATTAGTTAAGGACTTGGCAGTCACTAGGCTGGTACAATGGCCTAATGGTTTATTAGTGCCTGGCTTTATGTTCCCTGGAAATCTATTCTAATCAAACTGCACCATAGAGACTGAATCAAGGAAAGGAAATAAGCTTAGTTATTTTGGATATCCATTTGCCAGTTGAGCTTTTAAAATAATGCATATTTTCATCTCATGATGGTTCAAGCAAAATTTTCAAGGAATTTCAAAGCAAAAAACTTGAATCAATTGAGCAATTCTCAATAGCAACACTCACAGCATTTTTGCAAGCAAATATAGTTTTGGAAAATTTAGTAATTTAAATAATTTACAATGGAGCCTATTACAGTTTTAGTCAACAAAATTGAATTTTTCTGGTTTAAGGGTTGTTATTTTCCATCACCCCTGGTTTTTGAAGCACATTTTAATTTTTAATTAAATGTATTTCACATACAGACCAGAGGGTATTTGAGAAACTTAAAGTCTAAAGATTGAAGTTTTCTTCTGTGTTTATTATCTATTATATTCTATTAAAGTGTGCAGAAGTAATAAATAAGATTTCTAACACCCTATTGTCCCTGAAAAAATCAACCCTTAGAAAAAATTAAGAAACAGTTTTGACACTACAGCGTCTAACAAAAATAATTGCCATGGACAAAAATCATAGCATAAGAACTTTATTAAGTGTTAATATAAGGTGATTTTCACTAACAAAAATTTAAAGAGGTACAGAGACATTTCATTGATAAAAGAGCTATATATGTCCACACCCCATGCACATCAGAGTAAGAAAAATTCTCTATGTCTATGAAATTCTCCAGTCTATGAAAGAAAATTTTAATGAAAAAATTCATGAAATTAGTAATTACCTACATGATTATTAAAGAACTCAATGGCTTATTTACAGTGTGCCAGCTTTGAATGATATTTTTAAGGAGTAAGTGAGAGATGTTGTCCCAATATTCATTAAGGGCAGGTTCTAGCTGCTAGAATGTGGGATACGGACTGATAATAATATTTTTAGCTCTCATGTGTGCTAGACTAAATGTAGGTGTGAGAATCCTTACAGTTAATTCATTTATCCAATATACTGAGCCTCGAGATAATCACAGTATAATTGGCACAGCAATGTTATCTGTAGAGAGAAAAACTGTCCCCAAATTACCTTTTAAAAGCAGGTGGGAATAAATAAATGAATTGTATTATAGTAGATATCAATAAAAATAATCATAATCATCAAATAAATCATTTAAAATTTTATTTTGAGTTCATTAGTTACCCATGAAAGCAGTTACTAATACTCCAAAGCAATATTTAAAATATGGAACTGTGCTAAACTGTGGTTGAAGAAAAATTCTGATTGCAGATTTGAAATCAGCATGAAAAGTTACGTTAGGAAAACTAAAATAAAATAGTAATTTGGGCCAAAAACCTTGCTTACCAGTGCTATCTTCCTTCTCATCAGTCTTGATTATAATTTCTTACAGGTATTAGTATTTTAAACAAAAACTGTTTTTACTAACCCAATGTCATATAAACTAATGATGATAACCCGATGTCAGATGCAATACAAAAAGGAAACGTCAGACCTGTACCATTTGTGCCCGACATAGGGTAAATTTAAAGCCAGAAAAAGCCCAAAAAAACATTACTTACTTGAATTTTAATAGGTTCCACCAGTCCACTACTGGTACAACCCCGATCTCGTCCTAGCTTTGTGCCAGGTTTGTAACCCATTTTCTGTAACATTGCAAACCCTTTGTTGTCTGAGCTGATAGCAGAATCTAAACCCGTTTTTCTGGATTCTTCTTCAAGTTCTTTACGTGATTTTGTTCTGAACTGCTTTGCCAACTCTGTTCTTTTCTTTTCCTCTTCAAACTTTCTTTTCACACTTTTGGGAACCAAACCAGGTCGAATGTCTTCTTTAACATTGAGAAAAGAAGATGACATGTAATCCTCTTCATCAGACATCTGTAAAATAATGTTACTATCTTTATCAAAATGGAAAACATGCTTTCAATCCTATATATATTAACAGCTGGATTATGTGAAAGAAAGTACTTCTTTAAGTTATGACCAGTGGCAGATCCAGGATTTGGTTTTGGGGGGGGGGCTAAGAATTTTCATAATTCAATTGTATCTTCTTGATTATCTTAATATGGAAAAGGTAGTGAATTATCATGTTCCAACCACTAAAAGGGGGGTCTGGGGGACCTCCCCCAGAAATTTTTTGGAAATTTAAGTCAAAACCCCCCACTTTTCATTTTGTTTTGGTACGCCTCATCCGATTTCGGATATAGATTTCATGGTAAAATTTTTGTGTTTTTACAAACTTAATGTAAAACAAAGTTGTAATGTAATAATGGAGTTACAAAGTACTAAGGGGGTCTGGGGGTCCTCCCTTAGAAAATTTTGAAAATTTAAGTAAAAAACCCAACTTTTTCAACTCGTTTTGGTACGCCTCATCCGAATTTCGGACATAGATTTTATGGTAGAATTTTTGCATTTTGACAAACTTAATATAAAGTAGAGTTGTAATAGGAAGTAAGAAGGGGGTCTGGGGGTCCTCCCCCAGAAAATTTTTGAAAATTTGAACTTAAAACCTCTGGTTTTAACTCATTTTGGTGCATAAAATTCCATATTATATAGTGTAAAATTTTTCATTTTGGGGGGGGCTAAAGCCCCCTAGCCCCCCCTGGATCCGCCAGTGGTTATGACTAACACATTGGTACAACCTGCTTGTAAAAAATTCAAGTCAACTTTTCATAGAGTTTGTTCTTTTTGGTAATGAATGTAAAGTTATTGTTTGTAAGGAATCATTTTATATTCACAATTATCAAACATAAGATTAACAGAGTTAAAAATGAATCATGTACTTTAGACAAAAAATATTAATAAAGATTATTTAAACAAAATATATAAACAATGTGAAACACAAAATGAATGAATTTGAACCAGATTTTGGTACTTATGTATTATCCAGTCAACCATGCCACTTAATCGAACGAGCACCTACCAAATCTCATAGATAGACTGTGCCACTGATTCTGATGGTCGCAAATGGACGGGCTAATACGAATGTACCAATTAATATTGCTATACAGTGGCGGTTCGTTCATAAGAGAATGGCGACTTTATTGGCATCCGCCGTTGGTTACAAAGACTAGTTAACCATCCACTTAGATACAAATTTGAAAACAAAGTAATGGACTCTAACCGTCTGACGTCACACAGAACCAACACGTGACCTACTGAGCTTGCAATTGGTTACCACAGATACTACACTAGTAGATCTACTAGTGTAGTATCTGTGGTAACCAATTGCAAGCTCAGTTGTAGGTCACGTGTTGGTTCCGTGAAGTCTCGAATCAGATAGGCGGTTAGAGTCCATAGAACTTGTATTACTAGAATTGAGACTAGTTTCCTGGCTACTAGTCCATAAAAATTTTGTTTCATTATTTCTCCTCGAAAAGAGTGATAGCATGCCAAATAATACATGTGGCAACCAAACAATCACTATGATTTTTTAAAATGCATTTTCTATGATAAAAGTAATTACTAACAAAATAAAGAACATTATTCGTGTTCGGAATGAATTGCTGAAATTTTCTACATAGTTTTCGCTTTGATTTTTGTGCAATAAAAAGAGTTTTAGGCGGATGAATTAGCATTACAGTCTATGGAGATCCATGCAGTTTGTAACTAAAATGGCGGCGGCGGAATCGTTCATTGTCCAGTCTCTCTATATAAAGGGTCTCTATTAGGAAAGAGAATTAGATTAAAACACACATGCATTAACTTGACAATGACAGCCTACTTTTCAAATACCTATTATTATACAATTTTAGAGTTATAAAGATTCAACTTGTATTTGCAAAGTATTCTATACCTATGGTAATCAAATAGAGATGAAAATTTTAAATTTAAAATATAGTTAAAATCTGAACATAAATCCAAAGGTTGCACTAAAGCTGCAAATGCAATAGAAAATATGTGAATTCGAAAAATAGAGATCTAAGAAAAGAAATGCAACACTCCGCTCAAGCCTCTTTGTCAGGGAGACAGGACTTGAGCAGATAATATGCAGAATTTATGTTCGCCAACAAAACATCATGAAATTTTAGGAAAATTTTTATTTGGATTTGAGAAAATATTGAAAGAAAAGACATTTCCTTTACCACAGTCACATTATAGAAGATACATTAAAGGACATGGCAAAGATTTATTCATTGAAATAATTCCTACCCAATTATATATTAATCCCTTCGGACCTGGTGTGCGGTATACCGGACATCAACTTTAAACTCTACTAACTTCATTAAAATATTTTAGAATAACACCGATTTTGTTGTAGTTGATGCTCTACATCTGTACTATTGTTCAAGGTTTATTTAAACATAAAATTTTAGTACCAATAAGTTCTTTTTAAGGCGCTGAATGTTTTTTAAAAATGGATGTCCGCTATACCGGACATCGTACTGTGAACGTAAGTAAATGCTTCTAATGATCGTGTAGTTTGTTTTACATGGACGAAACATGTTTTAAGCTTATTTACACCGGTATTCATGCAAGTTTTCTCATTTTATTGCTTTATTATATTTAAAAAATAATTTATTTAAGTGATTTTTAATATTTTAAATGCTACCTTTTTCTGTCTGTAATTTCTTTAAATATTATACCAGACCATACCAGACACTTCAAAATTTAATTTGTGACAGAGATACTTATCATCATAGCATACTACGTACGAAAAGAAAATATTTTCACACTAAAATTTCAAAATTCCGACTGAAGGGGTTAAATGGAAAATACAAAAATAGAATTATTAAACATACATTCGATACAATAGGAATAGTATTTTGCAATGAGATTCCCTCTTGTGTTTACAAACAAACACCACAAGTGAAGTGAAGTGCTGCAGTGCTGCTGTGACTGTGACTGCAACATAAAATGAAAATTAACATAATTTCTTTTTTCATATTTCCCGGCAGATGGCAGCACATCTAAACTAAACGATTCACTTAAAAATACCTACCATTTTTCCATCCATACTTCACCCACACACAAGAACCTCCAACTCCAAACTACAGTGGCCTCCAAACTGAAATCATTTCAAAAATAAAATGTGTCATTTATTAGAGAAATATATTTCATGGGACTCGTTCCAGTCAAAAAAACATCGAATTCATAATATTATTATTTGAATGTCAAAATAATATTTCCTTTACTATTTTCTAATCTAATTAAAAGTAAATTTTGATAGAATCAGCAAGCGCTGAATATTCTTTTAATATTTTTAACAAAAATTTCTTACAGTGGAGGTGCCGGGGTTCGAACCCGGGGCCTTTCACATGCGAAGCGAACGCTCTACCACTGAGCTACACCCCCACGTTAGAAATTTCGGTAATTTCTTACAAATAAAATTGCTAAAACTAAGTGTATATAACTTTTACTATTGATTGTAAAAGAAAAATATTTAGTTCAAGATGCACGTCGTGGATTCTAGAGATCAAGTAAAAATTTGGAATGCATTAGCATTTGGAGCAAGAAAAACACAGAAATTCACAATTAAAAACGCAGAGCAATAGCTCGTATGATTTTAAGTGAATGCGATTATTTTCAAAGCCGATGAACATTAGAAAACTTATTACAGCGGAAATTACGCCAAAATTTAAGTGGAGGTGCCGGGGATCGAACCCGGGGCCTTTCACATGCAAAGCGAACGCTCTACCACTGAGCTACACCCCCTTAACCACCTGAAGAATATATTTATAAATAAAGAGTTTAGAACTTAAAATTAATTTTTTATGTAATTGTTTAGTATTTTTTTAAAAGTTTTTAAATCGTCCTTGAATAAAAAAAAATTTTTGAAACCCTTTAAAAATGATGACATACATGTACACATGTATGACTAACTTCAAAAAGTAAATAAAGCCACCAAAGAGATTTGATTGGTCGACGGTTAAACTTGCTGCACAGCAGCACTGCACAGTTATCAACAATTCAATTCGAACATCAACTAGTGATGGGTAACTCAGAAATTTTAAGTGAGGTGAGTGAGGTACTCATTTTGTCATAGTGAGGTGTGACGTTGTACCACCTCAATTTGTCCCATACAAACAAACTACGTCCCAACACCTCAATTTGTCCCATACAAACAAACTACGTCACGGTGTGTGTTTTCGTCCCACCACCTCAATTTGTCCCATACAAACAAACTACAATGTCATGTCACGCGCACGTCACGGTGTGTGTTTTCGTCCCAACAGTCCCAATCCAATGGGACGTCCCAGAGCTTATTTTTGAGTAGAGTGTGTGTCTCAGTTCTGTTAGTTCTAACAAAGTACTGTCCTGACCCACGGGATCTTTTGTTCATATCTCATTTTTATGATGGAGTGCACATACTTAAAAAATTATAGGGATTTTATATTCTTAAGATCCTTAGCTTCAAGTTAACCTAAATTACTCAGAAATTCAAATTAATATTTCGACGATTAAAAAAGATTGCAATAATGAGAATTTCGTTAAACGAGCTGCCAGGATAGAAAGTACGCAATTTGAGGGGGCATTATATTATTACTTTTATGATGGATGACTAATAAAATGTAGTGTACATGCTTAAAAAATTATGGGGATTTTATATTCTTAGGATCCTAAGCTTCAAGTAAACCTAAATTATTCAGAAATTCTAATTAATATTTCGACGATTAAAAAAGATTGCAATACTGAGAATTTCGTTTAACGAGTAGCCAGGATCGAAAGTACGTGATTTGAGGGGGCTTTATATTGTTACATATTGGTTGATAATATGAAATACTTGATCTAAAGCAAAATTTATGTTGTTAAGATTTATATTTTATTGGTTAATCAGTGTTTTGCATAATTAATGAAGCGATTGATTTGGATTTAAAAAGTATCTTTTCAACTGTTTTGAGGATCGAAACGCCAGTCCTCTAGTACTATTATAAGCAATGTATTTGCTGTTGGATTATTTGATTAAAATTCTTAATCCACTTTAAAAATCATACTGTACTTATGTTCTTACAGCCTTTATTTTCAATTATGCCTAAAAAAGTTACAACTCACATTACAAATTTCGACGATTAATTAAGATTGCTGAAACGTAAAATAAATTCCGAATGCCTCCCCTGTAGGTCGGCCACAGGATGGGAGGGAGGAGGGAGAGACGAAAAGAGAAAGGAGATCACATGACCCTAGCCTACTCCGCACTCCTCCCTGCTACTCCGGGCCGATGCCGATGGAGTGAGTGGCATGGAGGGTATTGTATTCATTGCACTGCGCATGGGACAGTGCGCAGTCCCATGGGACGTTTTGTCACACAGGGCGCCTTCACCTCAGTTTGTCCCACTACTCCAAAAGAAGTGTGTGAGTATCTTGAGGTGTGTGAGTGGTTTGAGGTGTGTGAGTGGCTTGAGGTGTGTGAGGTGGTACAATGTTTGGTTCTGAGGTGTCATGACAAAACGAGGAGGTGAGGTACTCAAGTGAGGTACCTCACACCTCATTTACCCAACACTAACATCAACAAATATGGCGGACATGGCGGCAAGAACGGCTTACGTAAATTCATTCAGCTTATAATTAGAGATAACAATCGCACATTTTCTCAGTATTAATTATTTCAATCATGGCGTCCACATCAGAATCTAATCTTTCATCTGAAGAAATAGCTAGCATAATTGAACAGTTTTGCTCGGTTACTGGGTCTGACTCCGAGAAAGCAAGACAAATGTTGGACATCTGCAATTGGAATCTAGAAACTGCGATCAATATGCATGTGGACTCTGATTTTCAAGAAAATGTGCCTGCTGAACCTGTTAATGGAGTGGAAGACTCAGTTCGTCCCCCAATTCCCCCGTCAAGAGCCGTTCTTGTTGAGGAAGAAATGAATTATCATTACGGACTTCGAGGTAGAAAACGGAGACCACACTCAGTATTCGATGGTTTTAGAGATTTCAGAGCTGAAGCAGAACTTCAGGAACAAACTGCGGGTGCGGACACCCCTAGTGGAGATAGTCTGAAAAAAAGACGCACCCTGGAAGACTTGTTTCGACCCCCTCTCGATTTGATGCATAGAGGGAACTTTGAATCTGCCCGAGATGTAGGACAAACGACCAATCGCTGGCTGATGGTGAATCTCCAAGATTCTCAAGAATTCTCATGTCAAGTTTTGAATCGGGACGTTTGGAGCAACCCTAATGTGAAGCAAGTAGTTTCTAAGAACTTTGTGTTCTGGCAAGTGTATAGCGACAGTTCTGATGGCCAGAGATACATGCAGTTTTACGAGCCTGTTGAGTTTCCATACATTGCAGTGCTTGACCCACGAACTGGTGAGAAGCTTGTTGTGTGGCAAAACGTAGATCCCCAACAGTTGTGCGACTTAGTAGACATTTTTCTCAAGAATCATTCTATGCCTGATGGCTCATCCTCATCTTATAATGGAAGTGTAGATGAGCAACTTTCTTCCAAACAAAGTCTTTTAGACGAAAGTGAAGAAGCCCAACTTAAGGCAGCCTTAGAAGCCTCTCTGAAAGATAACCATCCTGTTAATGTTGATAATGATGACAGTGATTTGGAAACATTTGATTCAGATACAGAAAAGGATTCTGAAAGTTTTGCTTTTGAAAAAGATTCCAATAAGAGTAATTTAAGTGTCCATTCCGAGCAGTCAAATGATACAATTGATGTTGTTAATGAAAATAGTAACCAAGAGTCTTCTGAAAGTGAAACATGGAAAGAATACCTTGGTTCTGATGATGATCCTAAGTCAGATCTTGTTCTGCGTCTGCCAGATGGGAAAAAAGAACAAATATCTTGGCCATGCACTACTAAAGTGAAAGCACTCCTTTTGTACACTGGAGAGCTAGGATATGATCCTCAACAATATGAACTAGTTACCAATTTCCCCAGGCGTAACTTGTGCCAACTAGATGTGTGTAAATCTCTGAAAGAAGTTGACTTGTTTCCTCGAGAAATGATATTTGTTCAACTCAAATCATAATCAATCGATATTAATTTGGTGCTTCAGTGTCATGGAGATAAGTGAGCTGTAAAAAAGTTTATTTGATCAAATATGAAGAAAGACACAATAATTATCAACCTTGTCTATTTTGTGTTTTGAGTAAATTTTTAGACCCTTTTGATGACTTTTAAAAACTAAATAACTTATCTTAATTCTATAGAAACTTTTTTAACCTCCATCTTCTAAGTTGAAAAATAACATAATTTCTAGAAACAAGACAAAAAGAAATTTTAATTAGATTATTAAATAAGCTTAGTTTTAAATAGTCTTGGGGTACTCCTATCATTACATTTGTTTGATTTTGAGTAAGTCAATTTTTACAGTACTCTTAAATTAAATGCACCCTTAATTCATATTTCTTTTAAATTATTCTCCTTTATATTTTAAAAACTGTCCTCTGATTGTGGTAAAAATAATTTCATTGAATAATGTTGGTGTATGCATTTTAATTGTTACTTGTCTAAAAAGCCATGGAATAAAATTAAGTTATTTTCAAATACAAATCTTTGTATATTTCTTTGATACTTTTATGTACTTTTTTTATTCATACTTTAATTTTATTACCAGATAAATTGAAATTGTATAATTGCTGTCTTCTTGCTATTTTGCTGGTTGGTATTGATACACTTTTTACAAGAAATCATATTGATTTCATAAGACCTGGTTCCCAAATCAATGTGAAATTTGATGTTTCCAAACTGCATCTACATTGATTGACAGGTCAATGGTTTGTCCAGGGCAATTTTACTACCGTTTTGCGGTACCTTCACAAATTCATCATTTGATAAATAGGTATACTTTCACAAATTCAGTTTTAGGAAAAAAGGTACCTTCACAAAATACATTTTTGTAAGTAAGTTCTCTAGTAAGCTATATTCTCTCAATAATTAATTTTTTAGCCATTCTAGACTAAATTTTATTTTGTTGTTAATGTTTAAAAAATTAGGTACTTGCGCATTATTCCGTTGACCGTTCAGTGGCACAGTAATAGTAAAATCAATGGGATTTGATAACGTTTCGGATTAAGCGTCACTGTCGACGGGATAATACGTAAGTACCAAAAATTATGTACATGTTTTTATGTTGATTTTGCACTTAAATTTTTTAAAAAATTACAGCAAAGTTTTCACAAATTAGCCCTAAATTTTCACAAAATAGGTACCTGAGGTATAGAGAGACACTGTCTGTCTTAATTATTTGGGTTGGTTCTTCTACGAGGGGTAGGGCACACCTAGATGACTCAGGATCACATAGGAAATTGGATTAAAACCAGCAAAATTGTTTGGTTCAGACATTTATTACATAAAAACCAATGTAAGAACTGAAATTTCAGTAATTACTAAACCAGACCTATCAAAATTAACGACTGAAATTTCAGCCTTTTTTATTGACTTTTTGTATTAAATGCCAAAATCGAGCGATTTTCCTGGTTTTAATCCAATTTTAAAAGGTTGTGTCAATTTCCTCTACTAGGAATTTTACAAACTCCCTAGGCTGCTTATAAAAACCCCTATGTCATCAGGGGTGCATTTTCGATCCCCATTTCTATTTGATTCTAGGTTGTCTAGGCAGTGGTGGCTGGAATTTAATTTTTTTGCCCAGCGACAATAGTGAAAATTGCAGGTTCTTCAGTTCAAAAACTTATTTTACTCAACGCTATATTAAACAATCCATAACCAATAACAAAATAATTAATTATTAAAAAATTGTTGATAAAAAGATAATAATTATATTTTCAAAAAGTACTACTCGTTTTCCAATCAGTCCAAAAAAATTCAGACCACAAAAAACCAAGCTGAGCCTTAAAAATGCAAGCTCCGGCTCGCTAAATCTGTGTGATCGGGAATCTCCAGTATGATGCCTAGCTTAACGGCAAGCAGTCGGGGTTTCTTTGGATTCTCATAGTTTTTTCGGTTACGCGTGCAAATAAGGAAAGAAAAAAATTATTCTTTATTAGTTTTGTGTTTACGGCAATAAATTTTTCTTATTGACAGGAGAATGGGGTGTAGAAAAATTATGTTGAGTATGATCTCTATTAAATGTATTTAATTTGATCTTTATATTCGATTTTAGTTTTATGTTTGCACAGGGTTCACGTGCTCCTATGGACGAACCGCCACTGCGTCTAGGTGTGCCCTACCTCTCCCAGAAGTTCTGAAACACCCTGTATATGTATTTCTCTCCAAAGAACATTCCATTAAAACTCATAGTTGTTTTTAACACTAAACTGTTGTGATAAAATAACCTTTTTATCACAATGTTTGTATGGATGGTTAGCAGCCATCAAACTCAGTATAGAGGGCGGTAGTGAAAATGAGTCTTTAAGCACTTCCGGGTTACACTTTGGCATCTTTTCAGAGCGCCAGCAACCGCCAGTGTTTATTATTTACATATGTAAAAACTTATTTCTTGGATATATACTAAGATATTTACTAGATATTTTACATCTATGAGCATATATTTCAAGTTAAATAATCAAAATATCAACTAAATAACCAAAAAACTCGTGTAACGAAACTACAGAAACAAAACGTAAATACCGCCAAATTGAGCGATAATCGTAAAATCTAGCAACCCATTCGTATTAAAGTTAATCTAATAATATTTTTTGTGATTAAGTTGATGGATAGAAAGCTGAACGAAATTACTAAGCTCATCATTATCCTATGGATGATACTATTTGGAAAACATTTAAAACTGTACTTTAATCAAAAATTGTTTGAGGAAATGAGCCTGTTTACGCCTTTTTCCCATAGAAAACATAAGCGGAGGGATACACCGGAACTATCACTAGAGTTAAAAATGTCGGACTGTTTGTTGTTGTTTACATCGGTTAACCGTCCATTATGATACAGAAATTTTTATGATCAACAAAATTAACTGTGTAGCTGTGTGATGTAAGCTTCGATTTTTAAAGATTTATCATTTTCTCTTATTAACTCTTTTTATCACGATTTGCGCTCAGGGGCGTATTTAAGCAGAATTCATTGGGGGGGCGTATATGACGAATTTGCCGACTAATTTTTTTTAAAATTAAATCTTTAAAAATAGTAGGATATGTGTCTGTATATATTATGTCTTATGTAAAACTAGCTGATATTACCGGTCTTGTACGAGTGGATTAATAGCTTTCTTCTTTAAAATTTTTAATGAATTCTTTACCTTACTTTATTGGGTTAGATGTATTAAAATTCATCTAGTTGTGAACCATGTAAAGGTTTGAACGATTTCAACATTTACCACATGACCCCCATGAAAAACAATAAGATGTATGTATTAAACAAATATTCTCCCAAAAATTACTTAAAATGTACATTTAAAGCCCTGGATATCTTTAGGATTTTAATTAACTTTTTTAATCCAATTTGAGAAAAATCTATCTTTTAACCGCCTATCTGGTTCGAGACTTCACGGAACCAACACGTGACCTACAACTGAGCTTGCAATTGGTTACCACAGATACTACACTAGTAGATCTACTAGTGTAGTATCTGTGGTAACCAATCGCAAGCTCAGTAGGTCACGTGTTGGCTCCGTGTGACGTCAGACGGTTAGAGTCCATTCCATGAAACTTTTTACTTAAGAAAATTAGATAAACTCTCAAATAAAGATATTTTAAAACCATACTTGGCAGATTAAAATTTTAAATTTCTTAGAAATATATTTTTAGATTATTGGTATAAAATTTAAGTAGACTTGTGTCTAGTTTTTCCCACAGAGTACTAGAACAGAGAGTCCACGGCCATAGGCCATAATGGAAATCGAAAATCATGACATCTTGTTACAGGTTGGGAGAATTGTGGCGCTGGGATCGCACTAAACTCACTAGCGTCTGGATCCAGTCTGGATCGTTCGCCGGCTGCCAATGGGAGATCGAAAACACCTTTTTGCACATGCGCCGAGTTCTAATTTGGCGAGAGATTTAAGCGGCCGGCATACGTTCCGGACTCTAGTGTGGCGCCCTCACATCAGTAACGCATTTGAAAATAGCCTCGTGGACCCTCTGTTAGGATATTTCTCTGTGGTTTTTCCTTTAATAACTTGTTATTCTGCTTATTTTTTCTTTGTAACAATGGGGCAAGCATATTTCTTTTTGAGGAGAAATAAAGCAATTTCGGCAAAATAACTATAAAAGGGTAAAAAAAGATGGTCAAGGGGTCATTTATGGTTTTCGAAACATAGCCTATGTTTTTCTTTGAAATTTTCTACGTTCGTATACCAAGTTTTTTGCAGATGGGAAGAAAACTGGATTTGTATAAAACACACAAAGACGCATTTGACAGAAGTAGTATTAATCAATTGGGATAAAATTTTGCACTTTTGAACTTTTAATGCGTTACACATTAGAATGTAGCAGAGGACACATGACACACCTCCCACTTGCGTTCGATTGCTGTAAATATTCCAGTAAAATATTTTGATAAAAAAATCTTTATTTTTAGCAGTATGCGTGGACGGAAATTCGTGAATCTGATTAAATTAACAGGATGAAGTTTTCAGTAAAATGCCAAGTACAACTTATAAATATTTAGCTTGTTTATTTATATTTAAGGAATCAAATTCATTGTTTCATTTATTAACATTCATTTATTCAACATTAATTTTAACACGTCGCTTTTTTAGATGAGCCCATCTAACCACCACAGCGCCCAAATCTAAACAATCCAAAATGTCCTTCTCACACGTAAGCATCATGAGAGCATTCAGACGTGGATCAGTCAGTGTTGTTCTAAGAAAGTTTTTCACAATTTTTAATTTGCTAAATGTTCTTTCATTTGAAGCAACTCTATTCTATTCTAGTGATTTCAAACTCTAAACATTATAAACATTTGAAATTATTTAAAAGTAATAAAAAGATTTTTAAAAAATATTCATCATATACATTAATTTTGTTCACTGTATTTTGTTAAAAAATTGTCCAAGAAAAACACAACCAATTTGTTGTTAAAACCATACATTAGAAAAGGTATATTTAAAAGGAAATTGTATCAAAGAAATTACTTCTGTTCTTACATATATTTTTCAAATTATATTAATTTGAGAGACTTGGTTTTATTTGCTAAGCCAAACTTCAAATGGGGAAAACCTCCATATACGTATTTAGCAACGAAAAACTAGTTAAAGCGGTTAAAAATAAAACAAAAAACTGTTAAAAGATAACGTGACATCAAATCGAAACCTAAATCAAGCAATTAAAGAAATAGAGCATTTTCAATCACATGACTCGGACCTAACAACGGCCTTAGCAACAGAAAAGTTACAGTTTTTTGCCCTACAAAGGTTAACAGTTACAGAAAATGACTAGCCGTGGAATTCTTCTATTTGAGCATTTGCAATCACGTCATCCCATACCTAAAAACCGCCTTAGCAACAGATAAACAACGGCCTTAGCAACAGTTAAAAGCCCTACAGAAGGTACACAGTTAAAAGAAAATAACCGGCAGGTAACACATTATAACTTAAGACAATTTTAGAATTAAGAAAACCAGGATTTCATTTTACTTACCCAAAAATTTGATCGTAATGTAAATGTAACAATAATGAACAGCTCTAACCAAACGCACAATATTCTTCTCTAACACTGCCAATTATGACACAAAAAAGCAGAGGGCGTTGGCGAAGGTTTGAAGCTGTCCCACGACTTGGGGGTGTCCTTGGGCATTCATTATCTCCCCTTTCAGAGGACATCTGGATCTGGGCGACAGTCAGTCGGTCGGTCACTTCTAAACAAAAGAGTATGCTATGTTCCCATGGTCTTCTCATTTTTCCAGGAAGGACCGGACACTTGCAGCTCGTGGGGATGGACGGGGGCTTTCTCCCTCAACGTAGAGAGCCTACCTCAACGGCGAAAGGAGGGGAAAACCGAAACCATCGACACTGCTCGCGAAGCGCGGTTTCGGTGATAAATTGAATCGTACAAAAATCATAACTTTGTGACAAAATAGTCTTTTAGACCCCCGCGCCCAAGAATATAAGGGCCAATCATAACTACTTTGGAGCTACAACCATAACTTATAAATCTTAAGCATTAAAAAGGCAGGAATTCATATTACCAGAGATGCTCTTTGCTTGAACAATAAGTAACCAACAAAAGACAAAAGTTCAATCGAATCGGTTGGAAAGGCGGTTTTTTCATTTAGAACTCTGAATTTATTGATTATATGATTGTGTTTCTTTTGAGTTTTTTGTTCCATGTGGCCGTCCACATAAATCCGAAACCCTACATCTGTGGTGATAAAATTCAACCGTCTTTTTTTATCCGGTTTAAGAAATGTAATTAGTCTTTTATCAGAGAAAACCAAGAATATGATTGTTAGTATCGTACAACCGGAATAAATTCATGTTTTTATTTAGTTTAAAAAGTTTATTTGTTCTTGAATGCCATTACCCCGTCTATTTTTATTTAATTTGAAAAAAGTTCAATTACTGGTATTAAACCCTATAGATATAGATGAATAAAACCGACGGTTTTACATAAACAGGTAGTTTTAATTCGGTTTAACAAGTTCATTCCGTTTCAGTTCCTAAAATCAAAAGTAGATAGGTTTTTATACAACTAGACAAAACAGGTCGGGATGTGTTAATGTTTAATTGGTATTAAATCTATCAACCTGATAAATACACTTAAAAAGTGTATTTTTTTTAATTAAAATTTACTATTTATAGGGCATTGATTTTAATGTGTTTTTGTGCTCTGAATTCAAAAAGGATATTTTTTTTGTTCTGGAATGCCACGTTTCCCGAAAATTTCGATAAATTTGTAAAATAAGCCTTTATTTTAATTTTAAATAAAATATGTTCATAAAATATATTTTTGTTTTATAAATTCTTCATGAAAATCCGTATATAACTAAAATAAGCTCATTTACAACTGAATTAAAGCCAATTTTTCCTCCTTATGAGGCTTCTCTTAGTACATTTACCCTCTGGAGTAGCAACAAGAGCCTTTTTTTCAACTATATAACAAATATTCGTCATTATGGGGCGATTAAATCTTCCCTGGTATTTTCTTTCCATCTCTATTATGCCCTGATGAGATAGTTTACTATGTGCATCATTCACAGCTTCTAATTTTAAAATGTAAAGGAGTCAGAAATGCTCAAAAACTATGAAAAATGCACAAATTCGAAAATAAATTGGCAATTTGTGTCAAATCCTGACGTATAGGATTTTTTTCAATATTTTTTTCGTAATCAGCACACTAAAATACATAGAAAATCACTACAATTCATCGAACAGCTTTTTCATTGCAGACCTGTGTAATTCTAGACACCTTCATAAATAAAGGAAAATAACACATTATTAGTCAAAACAAATCTATATCAATCAAATTTTTCGGGAATTAGACCTGTCAGGATTTCAACCTGTCGGGATTCTGACTCTGTCGCGTCGGGATTTCGACGTCGGGAACCAGATTTGTCGGGATTCTGACCGGGATTTTAACCCAGTTAGGATTTCGACCTGTCGGGATTTTGACCCAGTGAGTATTTTGACTCAGTCGGGATTTTGACCCAATCGGGATTTCAACCTCTCAGGATTCTGACCCTGTCGGGATTCTTACATGTCAGGATTATGACACTGTCAGCAATATGACCCAGTCGGGATTTCCACGTTGAGAACCTGATTTGTCGGGATTTTGACTTAGTTGGGATTTTGACCCAGTTGGGATTTCGACCTGTCGGGATTTTGACCGTTGACCCGATTGGGATTTCGACCCAGTTGGGATTTTGACCCTGTCGAGATTTTGATTCAATCGGGATTTCAACCTCTCAGGATTCTGACCCTGTCGGGATTCTTACATGTCACCATGTCAGGATTATGACTCTGTCAGCAATTTGACCCAGTCGGGATTTCCACGTTGGGAACCTGATTTGTCGAGATTTGGACTCAGTTGGGATTTTGACCCAGTTGGGATTTCGACCTGTCGGGATTTCGACTGTTGGGATTCTGACCGGTCGGAATTATGACCCTGTCAGGATTTTGACCGTTTTAACCGGTTATTTTGACATCTCTGCTGGCCACTCCCCAAACAATTTTACGACTTTTACTCCGAAAATTGTGGAGAATGGAGATGTTAAGAAGAAAAAAAGCTTTTTTTAATTGCCAACCTAGTTTTTTTTTAAAATCTAAAAACCTAGAATTTGCCGACTATGATCGAAATTGCCAACTTTGGGGGGGCGAGACGCCCCCCCACGCCCCCCCAGTAGCTTCGCCCCTGTTTGCGCTACTACCGAAATTTTTCCTAGCAACCCAATAGGCTTTCTGTTTATTCAGGTTCTCCTTCCGCGTAGTGACGTCATAAGGTCAAGGAAAAACGACGAAAACGCAGTTGGTTATAAGAATCTGGCAACAACAACTTGTCTGCTTGTTTATTTACTTTTGTAGTTTCGTTGTGTGAATGCTACGCCTGCCTTCGTTTCTGATATGGCACATATTTCAAAATTAATGGAAAATAGTTTTTTTGAGCTATTAGTCAAATGTCCTCTTGAGAGATTTGAAAAGGTAGGATATTTTAAACTTTAGTTGTTTTTATTGGTACTGAATAGTTCTTAAACATGTATTATTTTTTCAGTTATTCCATCACCTTATAGATTTATTTTGTGGGCAGCAAACATCATTATACGAACAATTTTGTGATTTATGGACTTTAATCGAGTGGTTTGACATAATAAATGGAAGCAAGAAGTTCTTTTTAAAGCATAAGAGTAGTAATATTGAGGTATGTTTGCTTACTCATATCTATATAAAAATCATTTATCGGTACTTAGGATTAGCAGGTTGCAAAAGCAAAGTGGTCTAATAAATCTCCAAAAAATAGTTAACTATCAAAATTAAAAATCACTTCCATTCCGTTTTATGTCCTGTTAATTATTGTCAAATGGTTTTAAACGCCAAAAATCAGAAATACAGTAAAAAATATTTCAAGTAAAGCTATTTAAATAGCTGTTTAATCAATGACAAAAGTAAACATTTGAGAATTTTTGAATGTTTGGTGCTTACAGTATTTTAGATATTTTTAATTCCACAGATAACAAAATTGAACTTACATTTGGATAGTTAAAATATCAAATAAATCAATCAAAATATCTAATAAAGTTTAGAATAGCCCATCATACTCTGTGAGTTTTTCTTAAATTCCCATCCATCAAAGTTCTTAGGAATTAATATGAACTTTTATGCTCAGAATCATTAGTCTCCACTTCCTACCAGTGGCGGATCCAGGGCCTCGGTTTGGGGGGGGCGATTTTGCTGCTGCCAATAATCGAAATATATATGTTACGGGCAAAGTGATGGGTATTATTAATAATGTCCAGAGTGGAGGCGGGCAAATTGATAAATTTCATTCATAAATTCCCTTTATTTTCGAGATGATTTTAAGATCCAGTGTTACTATATAGGTGGTAAAGTTTATTATACTAGGTGGTAAAGTTTGGATTTAAAAAAAATCAAATAGTAAAAACTGGTTTTATATATAATGATGAAATAATTTTTGCATCTTGAGCAATAAGGCCCAAAAATATATAAAGAGAAACAATAGTAAATTATCTAAAATTCTTTTAAATTATCTATCCCTCAGAAAATTTTTGGAAATTTTTGACCCTAAGAAAAGGGTTTTAAACTGAGTTTAGTACAAGTAAAACCCACATTTGGACAAACATTTTTAGGTAGAATTTTGATTTAAATGAACTTTTAAGTCTAAAATTAATTTAATAAAACGTTCATAATTTCTATAACCAGATGGACATCGATTAGCAGAGGAATATGATTTTGAAGTGAGAAAGAAACGCAATATCCGCAAAAATTTCCGATCTATCAGTAAGATTGTAAACTAAACGAAAATCCGTACACTTTACGGACAATTCTTAAAAGTTGGCAAGTATGAATATCCAATTATTTTTATGAAATTTATTGATTATTACAATAAAATACGTAAAACAAATAAGAACTTACTAGAAAACGATGCTCCAATCTGTATTTTTGAACTTACAAATTAAGAAGGTATCTCTGTAAACTCTTTTAACTGCCAATTGAGAAGCAAAACAGCTTATATGGAAGCGGTGTCGTGAACACTTTCAATGAAAGGGAGTGAAAACCAACCCCCTAATACACTAGGGTGTTTCGAAAGTCTATGGTAAATTTTTTTTTTTCGAATTTCCCAGATGCCCCCCCCTCAAGTTGTTACAAATACTAAAACATTATAACCTGCAAATTTTCAGGTCTCTAGGACGATTTTTGACCCCCGCGCCCTTCAAAAGTAGGTTTCCCATGTTAAAGTATAGGGAAAATATTGAAAATATCGTCATTTTTGGTTCTTTTCAATTTTACGAGCCTGAACGCAGTCAATATCGAATTAAAACCTATACATCATCTTTGGGACATCATTGCCTCAAGATCCTATCGGAAAAATATTCCATGGCACCTATTGGGGGGTAGTTACACGGGGGTGAAAAGCGAGCTTTCACCGAAAAACGAGGATGCTTGCCGCGGGTGCTGGTTATGCTCGCCAGCGTTTGCGGAGGGACCTGGATAAAAGCATATTTAAGTGTTTTTTGAACCTTTTTCCTAAGGTACCTGGTCATTTGGAACCCATCTGGCGGGAGTTGTGTCTGGACCCCTCATGAGAGGCCTTCATCCAGCTCCCGCCGAGAGCGCCGCCAAGCATCCTCGTTTTTCGGTGAAAGCTCGCTTTCACCCCCGTGTAACTACCCCCCAGTAGGTGTCATGGAATATTTTTCCCGATAGGATCTTGAGGCAATGATGTCCCAAAGATGATGTATAGGTTTTAATTCGATATTGACTGCGTTCAGGCTCGTAAAATTGAAAAGAACCAAAAATGACGATATTTTCAATATTTTCCCTATACTTTAACATGGGAAACCTACTTTTGAAGGGCGCGGGGGTCAAAAATCGTCCTAGAGACCTGAAAATTTGCAGGTAATAATGTTTTAGTATTTGTAACAACTTGAGGGGGGGGCATATGGGAAATTCGAAAAAAAAAAATTTTTGAAACACCCTACTAATACACAGGATTGGTTTTGGTCTTCGTAAAATGACCAATAGCTGATGAAGAGCTCAAGAAGCGTTGGGAATCCTCTATCTTCGATTTATTTATGACCCCCTTTGAGTGGTGGCAATGGAACTAATTGGACGTCCTTTCCATCCCTGAATTCTTTGGTTAAGAAACCTGAAATCGCTGAAATGTTTGTTATCACAACACCACCCCCTTTGAAAACAGGAAGTAAGCCGCGAGGCGGACCAAAAACCTTCCCAAATCCTTCACGCATCTCACCATTCATTAACCAAATTCCTGTACCCACCCACCCCATTCTCTGTCAACGTAAACCTGTCACCCCCACTGTAGTATCTTAAAACAACATTGCAACCGAAGTGGACACATCTGGTTTACACATGGGATTCATTTTATTGGGGTGCTAGTTGTTTCCCCTTTGTCCGATTCCGGCTTCGGACACTGCATGATTGCCCCTCCCGTGGGTATGTCAACCGTTTGGGGGGGGCGATCGCCCCAATCGCCCCCCCCCCGTGGATCCGCGCATGCTTCCTACATTATAAGCAGGTCTTTTTTCTTTTCCCAAACATTTATCTGTGAGTTATAGCAACTTTTCCCTTTTGAAATCAATGTGTCTAGGGGAGCTCAAATGTAAAGAATTCTTTTTGCCTGGCATTAATGTTGGGAATGCAGAGTTTCAATCTATGCTGCCTCTCTCTCTTTATATATATCCTCCTCAGACCCGACAAAAAATATAAATTTGGTTCATGCCCAAAGTGTCTTAAATAGTTGTTTAGGTCCCCCTAAACTAGAAAAGTGGAATAGAAAAAGTTATTTTTTTTATTAGGAGGGGCTGGGGGGTATGAAACACAATATGTGATACATCAGGAGTCAGGACTTAACCACTACAACCAAACTTTTTTAAGTTTAAATTAAAATTGGTTTAGTTAGTTTATTTGAGTTATTTAGACAGACTATACATAAAATATATTAGTACTGGTTAAAAATTAAGTTTTATTTTGTTTTTTATGCCAAAATTAACTTTTTTATCACTTTTTAGCATAATTTCCTACTGTCATGGAATGCCTTGTACCTAATAGTTTCTGGTTGATGTAAAGACCAAAATAACATTACAATATAGTTAACTAACAAATATTAAGGCCAAGCACATCATCTGTTGTTATGTTTTGTGATTTATCAGCTAAAAAATTTCATCTTGAGTATTATTGGAAGAAATACTTAAAAAATAACAATTTCACACGAAAAACCTGAAAAAAAAGTGAAGCAAACACCTCAAGGGAGTATTTTTTACCCAAAATATGCTTTTTATAACATTTAATACAATTTAAAACACAAAACAACACTGACTTAAAAATCACATATTTACGTGTTTTGTATCGGTTGAGTCCTGATGTATCACATGTGTTACAAACAAGGGATCAGCTGGAATAAGAGTCCTCCATTTGGCGATTGCGACGCGATCGCCAACTGTACTCTATAACTAATCGTGCCGCTAACTTCCGTACCGCTAACTTGGCGACCGCAACGCGAGTCGCCAAATGGAGGACTCTTATTCCAGCTGTGCCCAAACAAGTTTCAAAGGTCCTTATTAAGGTACTTACGTATTATTCCGTCGACCGTTCAGCGGCCGTCTAATTCAGCGGCACAGTAATATAGTAAAGTCAATGGGATTTAATAACGTTTTTGGATTAAACGTCACAGTCGACGGGATAATACGTAAGTACCCTTATTAATTTTATTGTTATTAATTATTTATTTGTGTTAATTGATTATTTGTTTACTAACAAAGAAAATGTATATCTTAAAAATAATCAAATCTATGAATTAATATTTTAAAAAATTGACTTATGTGGACTATGTTTCGACATTGTGTTTTTATTCTAAAAAGGCTTCTAAAAACCTTAATATTGCAGAAGTATTAATATTTACTGTCTAAAAAGAAAATTACACGTTTTTCACTTGTTACATGTGATACAAGCGGTTTTCAAACTTTTTTAGCAGGTACAGAATTTTTTTAAAAATCAGAAACTTTTGTATCACATGTGATACAAGGGGACGGAAGGGGATATATGTATTCTACCTCTATAGTTGAGATACTTCAATAGTTTTTTTAATATTTCAATAGTTATGTCTATTTATCATAAAACTTGGCACTGGAACCTGGCTTATCTTAAAGTACCCAAAATTTATTTTCTCGGAAAATTTCTATGATACTTAAATAATATACAATGTTATGGAATTTGAAGTCATAATATCAACACTTCACTTTAATAATTCTGCAGGTACAGTAGTCCCAATTATTAAGAGTTAATACATGCATAGAACTAAGACTAACTTGGATAACCAAAAAACTTGGTTTAAACAAAAATCATAAATAATATTAATTTTGTAAATTATTTTAAATAATATTCACAAGTATATTATTACAATATACAATATTAATAATTATTATATTAGTGTAAATAGATGTGAAAGTTTCAGTTATAGAGTTAAAAATTTGTTGTTCTTTTAATAATTCTTAATTGGTCTTTGTTTTGTTACTTTGGCAAGTATTTGTTAGCTTGGTAAATGCAGAACTCAATTGATCAGGGCTTTGGTAATAAAGGTTTTTCTGTACTTGATTTCAATTTGTTGTTGGGAGTTTTCTGTTAACTTCCTTTTCCATAATATTCTCAGCTATTGGATGACTCTTTGCTATCATCAGAAGTGCAGGGAATACTTAAAAAGTGTCTTGATGTTCGAAAGGAGGACTTGCAATGTGCATTGATTGAAAAAAGTCATGAAATATCTCCAGCTTACTTAAAGGATTTTGACTGGAAAGTCAAGGTATGACAATGTATTTCCTCCTTTACTGAAACTTCACAGTAAACTACTCTTATAGCTAGGAACATTTTGCAAAATTTAATAAACTATTATAGGATAATCACAGAAGGTTCAGATGAACTTTAAGATAGAAAAAGAAATCCCTTTATATCAGAGCATTATGCCTGTTGCCTGCAGTTTTACTGTAATAATTAGTAAGAAAAAATGCATTTTTAATAGTTTATCATGAAAGTGTTTAAAGCTAATCTACACTTTTAGATCCATTGATATCAGTGAAAAAAATTGTGATTTTAAGCTGTTGATCATTTTACCTTCATCAAAACTGTTGAAAAACTAAGTACTTGTCTTAACTAATGTAGAGTTTCTACTTTTTGTCCACAGTTTTGGTGTTGGAAAACTGTTGTCAACTTAGTATGTAAGAACCTTAAAAACACTCAACATTATTACTTGCTACACAAACTAAATAACACTGACCTAAAACAGTGCTTTTGTGTTAAAATTTATTTAACGATAATTATGTGTCACACTTCCCTTAATATTTGAAAAGATAGACCTAAAATTTCCCTTTCAGCAACTTTCTAAGAAGAAATAACAATTTTTTATACTACTACTTTTAGTAAATGTTTAACATAAAAGTTTAAGAGCATTTCTTTTTTATTCAAAGTTTTTGTCAATTTAAATGTAAAAGTACAATAAATTACTGAGCATTTTTTACACTAATGGTTTCTAACAATGAAGAATATAGAACTTTATTTTGGGAGGAGCTTAACTAACCTCTAAAAGTCTAAAACATTTAGTCATTAACAGGCCCAAAGCTAGATTTTGCACCAAGGGTTGAGGACCCAAAACTATTCCTACCCCTATAGAATGCATATTTTATAGGTTCTAAGTAGCTTCTAAGACATTTTTAAGTAGGATTTGCATCTTGATGACTATAATAAAAAATTGTGAATAATTGAGTTATTAGTACGAAAGGGGTGTCTGGGGGGGGTCCTCCCCCAGAAAAGTTTTAAATGTTTGACCCTAAAAAACAGGGTTTTACCTTGTTTTTGTGCATTTAGTCTGAAATTCTGGAGAGGGGCTTAGTACCCCCTTTTTTTTAACCATATTTGTATGTGTTATGTCATTTAAACAGTGCTTGTAAGATTTAAAAAGTTTCTGAATAATATTTCTTCATTTGCTCTTTTTTTATTCAAAAAGAGGAATTTTTTTATTTAAAGTTGTAGATTTATATTATTATTTATCAAAACCAAATATTTTCTAGTGCACCCTTTCAAGTGATAAAATGGCACAAATAAATGAACCACGCTTAATTTTGGACCTTAACCTTATGGGAAACAGCAATTCATCGGTGTGTTTAGACTTATCTAAAGATGAGCTGAAGCATTTCATTGATTCAATGGAAAAAGCTAATAAAGTAAGCAGTTTTTTCTTTTCCTTCTAGCACCTATAATCTTTGTAATGCAACATTTTTTGTGGTGGATGCATGGATAATCCTTGATCCATGATAATATCGGTAATATACACCTACCAATGCGAGAAAACTCAGAGCAGGGTCAGTAACAGATCCACAGGGTTGTCACAGAGGTAACATGCCCCCCAAAAAATAAAAAAATTCATTGTAAAAATTACAACTAAGGATAATTTCTTAATAAAACACAATTTTAAAGCATTGAAATGGTTCAATGTGTAGCTTTATAGGCAAAAATATATATTACAATTCAATATTTTTTAAAACATGGCAGTTTTTACTGCAGAAGATGTTTTAAAAATCCTAGTGCCCCCCCCCCCCCCCCACCAGAAGTCAAACCTAGATCTGCCCCTGAGCAGGGTTTACTATGAGTAGACAAGTCTATAAGAAGAGAGAGGCTGGTATATGAATTGAACTGCAATACTTCAGGAAGAATACCAAGTGCATAGGGAATAATGGGTACATTTGAACAAAAAGTATATTTTTGATTATTTCTCCATATTTTTATTAGATATTAAAACAAAAACTTAATTGTAATTGTAAACTAAATCATACTTTAAAAAAATGAGAAATTCTGTTCAAATGTGCCCCTGTACTGGGCCCATTTGAACAGAATTTCTCACATGCATGAATAATTCAAAATTCATTTTTACAAGCTACCAAATTCATTGTACATTAAACATCATATTTATAGCAATCAATTTCACTGAAAATTTAGCACTTTTTAGAGTTTTTTCTTAAACTTTAGTTTTTACATTTTGAAAAATTTCAATCAAATTTGATGAGGAAAATCATAATGAATTTACTACCCATTAAGTAATATCAATGAGAAAAAGTTTTATATTTTTTGTCTAGTTTCAAAGGAAAGTTAGCAACCCAATATCAACCTCCTAAAATTGATGGTTTGAATATTTTTAGTAGAATACAGGGTAAATATATAGGGGATGTTTTGTAAATGATTTTCCATTCAGTCTTTTTTTCTACAATCTAACAATACTTTTTGAATTCAAATCTATAAAGTTATTCATGTAAGTATGTGAAAATTATAAATAAAGAAGTACTACTAATAAACTTCTTAAATCAGAGGAAAATTAAGTTTAAAATTTTACTGGTATTTTTAAGTAAAATATGTTACATCTACTTATAAAAGGGATTAGAAAAATAAATGCATAAAAACCTAAAAAATAGTAAGGAATATCAACAAAACATTCTTTTTATACAGAAAACCACTTCTTTTAAATCTTACTCAACTTCTATTATACAAACTGAAACAATCCTTAAAGCATTGATTTTAAAGATAAATATTTGGTATAATTGCATTTAATGTCTAAAACTGCAGAAAATCAAGAAAAGGTAATATAAGGCATATTTCAACTTTCAAATGCTCCATTTACCATCAAAAATATCAACAATGTATACAAGTTTAAGTGTAAAATACATATTTTTCTAATTAAAAATATTAAATTTTAAACTTTCCTGACATTTTTGAATATTACATGATTCTAATAGAAGAAAATGCCATTATTTCAGTGAATGAATATGTTTTCAATTAATCTACTATTTTTATACTACCTTAACACTTTTTTAAATTGATTATTCAAATATTTGTTTCCTCCCTAAAAAAATTTTGGAAAATACCCCAAAAACTAAGTTTGAGGCTTAGGATTATTTGTGGTGATAGTGTTGTATAGGTTAGAAAATGACAATATTCTTGCAGTAGAATTTGTGGCACCTCTTTGACGACTTAATGGCACCTCCAGGTGCTGCCACACAGTTTGGAAACCACTGACCTAATCAATCAAATTATATGGTTACAACTTATGTCCAGAATTCACATTTTGGCTATCAAAATGTGTTGTGTTTGTGCTGTAAATTATTTGTGATCTGCCTTGCATCTTTTAGCTTCTGACTTGGGGGCATGTTGCTTGTCTGTATTTCTATTGTGTTCTTAACCTACATCTAAAATTTTAACAATACTTCTGAAGCACCTATGAGGCTAATATGCTTTTTCTTATCCTAGGCTATACAAGAACTGCTGTGTGACTAAAATGGGTTAGAAGAATGATATCAAAGTATTATTTTATGTTATTTTGTTTTTTAAAAAAATATGAATAAAATAGGCATATCTAAATAAAATATTTATTCCTTTTATAAAAACAAAACATACACTTTAAAACAATCATTAGATTTGAGAGAATGATTATAGAATCTATTAATTATACAAATTTTACAGCTCTTTAAAGTTGTAGACAAACTACACTTTTAAAAATAAATTATAACCCCTGCATCTCTTGTTTGAAGCTTTAAAACATGCCTTATCAATTAGTAATCTTCTAACTCAGCTTCATTTTTTAAAGATGCATACACACTGTGCAAATAAAAGTGTCATCTTAAAATATCGCTGGCATCATCTAATAATCTTGAATCTTTGATTTGGGGAATATACAGTAAAAAACTGAAAAATTTGTTTCCTTGCCAAACAGATTTTCATGAATGATCGATAGAATTAAATTTTAATAAGCTGTTAGAAAAAACAGCAGCTGTTCTAAAGGCTTACAAGACCAATACTCTAATGCTATCCCCATTCAGGAATTTGAGAAGTTCTCCAATCGCTCTACTCCTAGCTCAGCCAATTCAGCAGTTGTTATGGTTGTAACTGAATATTTTAACTAAATAATGAAATTAATTTTTATTTTAATAACATGAAAGTAAAAGGGTCACTCCTCACAGTGTCACTGATGTCCCCAGGTAAACCACATCTTTTTTGGCATCACTGGATCAGGTTATATTACTACTCGCTATGGTATGCCAAAGGTTCCGATCTGTTCTTTGGCATGAACTCACAAAAATATCTCATACTGTTGATACCCCGAACCAAAGATACGAGGTTATTCGATGATGCCAGCAATATCTGCAGTTTGTTTTGCTCCTTTGTTAGGATTTTTCATTTCCAAAATAAAGAGTAGAATCAATTTGGAAAGTGTTTTGTACCTTTAGAAATTAAAAAAATTGCTTGTATTATTTTATGAAGCTGATTATAATTATTGTGGATGAAAGGAAGCCAAGCACTGAGAGAAAAGTCTAATAGACAACATCATTATCATAACCAGGGCAGTATTTAGACATGTTTAACATGCCATAGCACAGGGTGATAGAAATTTTGGGGGCAGCAAATCAAGGCCAGTAAAAATGCAGACTTGTATGTTTCCTAAAACTTAGATTCACATTTTGTTTAACTTGATAAATTTTACAATTCACAACTGGTATCATCTAAACTACTTTTTCCCATTTTACCTACTATTGTCTAATTACACTTTATTTTTATATTTCATTATCGGCAGCTCAAGATATAATTCACTAAATTCAAATATATTGCACAATTTTGTATTTGGATAAGCACTATATTTAATTATTTTAAGTAGTAATTTTTACACATTAGTTGCCTATCCTCTGTTAATCTTTCATAGAAAGACTGACTATAGTACTCAGTGTCTAAATTAAAGCTAAAGGGAAAAATAATTGTAAAAGGTGTGGGAAGAAAATGGTAACAAGGCAGACAAACCCTAAATATGGGCCTGATCATAACCAAAAATGTTCATTTTCAATAGTTATTTAAAATTTTCTAGAATAACTGAACACTAAAGAATTTAATTTTAAAAACATTAGATCATTTAGGCTATTAGAAAGCATATAATCATTAAGGGGTCTTTTTTTCTAAGAGGTTAAGCTGTTACCTTATATATTTTGTACAAATTTACTATTAAAAGATTTTCTCCCACTTTAACGTCAATTCAAATGGTTAAGCGTGACAGAGATGACAAGTGTCCACTGTGACTTATAATTATAAAAAAAATTGACATCACAATTGTGCTATATTCAACATAAGACATTTTCAAAGCATTGAATATTACTTTTACAATAAATATCACACACATCTTCTAGTTAACAGTGACATAGCCAGAAAGAATATCTCAGAGGGGGATATGGGTAAGTTTTAGTTGTTTTCAATGGTCAAACCCAGAAATTTTCTGACTTTTGAGAGGGTATATCTTGAAACCCCTTGGCTATGCTCCTGTTATTTAATATTCAGTTTGCACCACATTTTCAAATATTACTTATAAATATCATTGACATAACACCATAAAATTTTTAATATTCAAGTTTGTAACACACAGTAAAAATATTTCTTGAAAGAGAACCAAGAAATATTTACCAAGTTGCATACAGCTCTACCCACATATACTCATATTTACAAAATTTATACTATATACTCAGTCTTAATAGTTTGTACAGTTGATTGTATTTCAACAAGTAATAAATTCTTAACAATATCCACCGGTCTAGTGTTACAATATGATTCAGAGAAAACACTTGTCTGAAGGTCACAGTGATTATAAACAATAAAAATAAAATATTTAAACACTCATGAAGAGTTTTTCAGCAGGTTTAATTTTGAGTGCAACTGATTTTCTTTGTGACATTTTGATCAGTTTCAAAGAGTAAAAATTTTGAAAAAGACTGAAAGAATACATATTATTGTGTTTCATAAAATCTTAAGAAAAAAAAATATACTTATCAATATGGGTAGGGAAAGAAATAAAAAATTTTAAATTTTTTTAGTAGGGGGTGAAAAGAGACTAAATGACTCTGGGGAGTAAAGTAATTAATTTTTCCAAGGTTAAATAAAAAAGGTTTATAAATATTTGATGAAATGAAGTTTTGAGTAAAAATTTCCAATGTTATAAGAATCTATCCATAAGTTCTTTTAATTAGTTAAGTTTATTTTTTAAAGATATTGATTACCTTGCACCCATTAATGTTTTAAATATCGTGCAATGTTTAAAACATTTTAAATTAATAAATTAAAAGTTATCTAGTCATCCTATTTTATAGTTAAAATCTAGTAGTAACTGAGTAACTTTCTAGCAAGCTACACATCATAAAATAGTTAATTAATGCTAAGCATATTTTTAAGCAAAACAATTACATTAAAAATTAAGCTTACAACCCCACACCAGTTTATTTAATTTTAAAGAATTTTTTAACACTAAAAAACTCTAAAAGGTCATTTGTAAGGCAATATTTTACTAAACAATATATTTTGATTTTACTATATCTGGGGTTTTTTTTAATTATGATTAAGTTTATGTAGTCCATTCTTCATGAAACTAGTGAGATAGTTAACGAGAGACAAAAATCTGGTATGGAGGTGTAATGACTGAAATGCCATCTATAGGTAATTTACAAATATTACAAAATGATAAAAGTTATAAAAATCTTTGTGGAAAAAATTTGGATACTAATGTTTATATGGAAAGTACAAATAACTTTAGAAATGGTAAACATTTCAAAAATTGAACTTTCATTATTTGTGTTTGAACTTGAAAGTACTGGACAAGATTGGAATAAAGCTATTTATGCACCTTTTTCCAAATTAAAAGTTCAGCAGTTTCTCATGATGCATTGATCAGGCATGTAATTAAAATCTTTTTTATGTGAAAAGTATTATGGATGGGGCATTGAATTTAATAGTTTAGAGAGTCAATGATTTTTACAACCAAGTTGGAAAAATCACTTGACTAATTTAGGTTTGAAAAAATATATTAATGCAATAACATGTATTAAATTTAAATCTAGGTTACTAATATTAAAACAATCTGAAATTATTGTCACATGCAAATGGTTTAACATAAATGGTGTAAATGAAAAAGCATAATAGTAAACAAATATTGTAATTTTATACAAGTTCAACATAATATTATATAATATATTATAATAATATTTCTAACAGAATAGATATTAAAGTAATGAAAGTTTCCATGACCTCCATTTTCTGGGATTGATGGTCGTGGCATTTGGAACACCGTGACCATCAATCCTGAAAAATGGAATAGAATAGATATCGTTACCACCATGCCAATCTACCTTTTCTTAGTTTTAAGAAAAACACATTCAAAATTTGTTGAGAATAGGCAGTTTTTCAGAACACAAAACAAATCACTCAGTTTTCAACAAATGTATTTGGAATTACAATTGAGGATTGCAAAATTCAACAACTTCACCCCATTTTTAAAAAAAAACTGAAGTTCCATGTTTACACCTTTGGTCAAACCCACACCTCCAAAAATGGATATTTCCCTTAAAAATTGCATTTAAAATACAGATGATTTCATCTAAACTGAACATCTACACAGCCAAAAAGTCACTGAGGAGAACCCCCAGACTCCCCTTTATCCATATACCACCCTCATCTGGTGGTCTTCAGCAGTGGCATAGCCAGAAAAAAAATTCGGAGGGGGATATAGGTTAAATTTAGCACATTTTTATGGTAAAAAAAAAGAAAATTTCTGACTTTTAAGGGAGATATATCCCCAAATCGTCCCTTTTGGCTACACCACTGGTCTTTGGACCTGATGGTTTAACATGTTTGGATTAAACAATGTGATTTTTTACTTGTTTAATTTCTTATTCTACTTCCAAAAATGTTAAGTTTTTTGTGATTTTATCATATTTAACATCTCTATGAGATTGCATCAAAACTCGAACACCTGAAAAATATGTTTCCTTGTAATGGGGTCAGGTTTAATGATACAAAGTTGTAATTAAAGGTTAAAGGGCAGAGGGAGGAACTTACTGATAGAGATGGTTTGACTTTAGAAGCTGACATGGCTCTGTATCATATTTTTGGACTCTCCAGAAAAATTTCTGAAAGTGGGGAGATTTGAGTTTTGATAAACTTTTCCTCAATTGTTGGCTCTAGCATGGTGTTCAGCATCCCTCAGTCACTCCAAAAGTGCACTTGGGTAAAAATGACCAAAAAAAGCAGGTTGGCATGGTGGTAATGATAAAATACCATAGATATATTTTACTTGTAATAGAAATATTTTCCTGCATTTATTACCCTGCATTAGATATATGTGTAAGATACATGCTGGTCCTGGTGCATAAATTTTATGATATAATATCTTAAAAAATCCTAAGGTATTGAATTACTTAACCCATTACTTGTGTAAATAAGTCCAAATCGCATAAGAAAATTGGTTAGACAAAGTTTAAAAAGAACTCCAACATTCAATTCATAAGGAAAAGGCATAAGGTTATGAACAGGTGGAGTGGACGGTAAGATACTAAGGCTAGAGAATGGAGATATTCAATGGATGATGACCAAGGTTTTGGACCTTAGGGTAGTATTTCTAACCTGACTATTTAAAAATACAAATAAAATATTCTTGTTCTGTGATGGCCAAATTAGTGTTTTATTCAGTCCAAAAATTTGTTTTCTGTTTTAAAATGTAAAAAATATTTGTTTCTAAATGTTACCTTAGGGTGAAAGGGTTCTATCATCAGCACCTTGATGCCTAATATACACAAAAGGGACTATTTTAAACATGGAATGCTACAACTCAAAGCCAAGCTGGAAACAATAACAAGCACCATGTGTTATAATTAAATAAAAGGTGCCTTTTGCAAAATGTGGGGGGTTGGGATACTTCAAAAAAATATTTTTAAAGCAATTTAATGTAAAGGATATGTACCATATTCTCCGCTAAATAAAACATAAATGCTTTATTTCAAATTCTAACTGTAATTAAGGGTAAATACTTTCTAAATATTGTTTGCATTTTTTAGTTTTTTATACATGATGTTCTTTTGAATGTATTAAGTCTCATAAGATACGTAGTAAATTGGCCATCACTGTTTAAGCCTTTTGCTTTCAATATTTGTGGTAGTATGAAAATTTTAAAAGCAAATAATTGTTCTTACAAGAGTTTTATATGGTTCTCAAGATTAAACATTTTGTAAAACAGTACATTCTACCCAAATGAAGGAATGTTTCATGAACAAACACTACTTTTCTGAGTGAATAATTGATAATAAATGCTGAATTTTTTTTAAAAAATTTCAAACACAAAAGAAATAAAAGTTGGGTTGATTCCCTTCCAACAAAATGACAAAATAAACTTTTCAAAAATCATGGGCAAAAGTTTTTTTTGTCTAGAGATAAAAATCCATTCTAGGGATTTTCTTGAGGACAGAACGGGGCAGAAAAATTAACACCCAGTGATAAGATAATAAACTATTTTCAGTTAAGTGGTTCCATCTTGGAAATTTTTCTAACTTTCACCCATGGTAAAAATAAAGCAGTAAACATGTTCATACAAAATATTCTTATTTTGTCATTTAACAGCAAAAGTGAATTAAACATTAAAAATATTAAGAAAAGAGTTCAAGAGAAACTGAGTATTTTCTCCCTGACATTTAATTCATTTTCCCACTGGTTTAAAGAATACTTATGCATATAAAAAATTGGCATCACTCGAGAAGAACACAATAAACAGAGAATTTGCAGTACAAGGAATGAGTTTCAGTAGAATACATATATGTACTGAATAAAACAAGATCCTAAAACTATCAACTCAATTTGAAGCTCTCATTTCTGGGAATGTACACATCAGTTTTTATGAGATATTTCAGCAAGTCCAGCTCACTCACTGTTTGCAGTTGTCAATACTTGTTTAAATTGAGCAAACCAGACAAACCATTGAAATTAAATCTCTTAAACCACTGATTGATTATCGTATAAATAAAACAGAGCTTGGAAAACCAGTGCCAGGGTTTTCACAATTACCTATCTTCATCTGACACGTTATGAAAGCACATAAAATAAATTAAAAGTAACTTAAAAGAACCAATACATCTATCCTCCATTTATAAATGCATACAAAGCAAATATTTTAAAAACAAGTACATATGATTCATGAGTAAAAAAATAAAAACTAATAGCATTTTGAGTTTGGAACAAAGAAATGCAACATAAATGTATTTAAGGATGAAATCTTTTTTAAAGAATGGCACTTTATATAAGTAGCCAGAAAATATTAAATGCATGAATAAACTTAAAACAAATAGCATTTAAAGAATTGAATGAAACTTTTTTTTATACAAAATTTGATTTTTGCAACAATAAAAACTAGAGTTAAATTAACTCAATTTACACTAAAAATCAGTTAAACCTATACAGAAAACATCTAAAATTCAGTAATCAAAGTTGGGTTGGGTTTTTTTTATTGCACTATTGTTAGCACACATCAAAAAGTAAGGTTACAAAGCCTACATTGAAACAAGTACATTTTATTACGTACAACCAATGCAGACAAATGATATTGGTTGTATTAAATAAAAATGTACAAGTTCTATAGCAACAGAAAAGCACCTTACAGTTTTGGGTTCATTTCAGAATGGCACCATTCGTTCACACTTCATATCTGATGTATCTACCTGATTTAGCACTTTCTTTTTGAGCTCAAGATTTCCGTAAATTTCGATAAACCCTAGAATTCCGGGACTCATGCTGTTAAAAAAGCTAATTTCTGGGGCAACTCCATAAAAGTGACACCTCTACATACATACTTTAAAAGTTTGATTAGGCATATAACTAAGTAATAAACTCTGTAAAATAGTAAAAAAAAGCAATTTATCAAAACAAATCAGTTTTTTTAGAGAAATGGCTAAATTTTTCAAAAGATAATCTAAAAAAACTTTAGGGAACCCAACTACCACTTTCATTTTTATGATGTAACAAACTGCTAGATTTGTCTATAACATGTTAAATAACACAGATTTTTAAGGTAACTTCTAAGGATACTTTTAAACAATTAGAAAAATATAAAGCTTTATAATATTTTATACTTTTTAACACTTTTCAAATATTCTAATAATAAATTAATATCAATACATTCTGAAAGCTGCTAATTATCTTAGACAAAATCAAGATTTGATCATAAAATGCATTAAAAAAACTTGTATCTAAAATTTATAGCCAGTTTAGGAAAGGAGATAAAGTAAATAAAATTAATCAAGCGGCAAGAAATATGAAATCCACAATGAGTAACAGAACAATTAAACATTAATAATGAAATTGTATCCAGCACCCAAATATTCATGCAATCAATTAGGTCAAAATTGTGGATACAAATCACTGGATCACTGGAATCTAACTATTCACAGGATGTAGAAACATGATTTTATGTAAAAATAATACTATAATATGTCATCACTATAAAAGGGACTGAATTGGCATAGCATAATTACTCTCTAGAGACATTTGATGTTAGGTGCTAAGGTTTTCTTTAATCTTCTGCATTTCCAATTCAAGAGCATGTCTTAACTGTCTTTCTTCTTCTAATTCATCTTTTAAGTCACTAATGGTCTTATTCTGTACTTTGCAGTACTGTTCAAAACTATCTTTCAAATCATTAACCTAAAAATAAAATATCATTAGCATCATATTAGATAAAATACTCGATAAAAGGAAAAATTATTTTCTTCAATATTGCAGCTAAGTAAGTAATCATGCATCAAGTTAGTGCAGAGATAAATAAGGGGTCATTCAAATGTTCCATAAGCCCCTAAAGGTGAACAAAAGTTAAAGCCGAGCAGTGAAGACGAACACTTGCGAATGGGCTCTTCAACTTTGATGGCATACCTGCCAACTTTTGAAAACTTGCATCAGTAAAACTTTTTGCATAACGTTACAAAACTACCTTATCTGATAACCAACTGACTTATCCCCCTTCACAAAATTCGTACTACAAACCAATTTGGTTACATGAATATCTTGTACCCTTTTTCCCAAACCATTTGATTTAAATTTCTGTTTGGAATCAATTTCAAATCAAATGTTATGATTATAGCTTTTATAAATTTTTTTCTAAATTTCCATCAACATTTTCAGCAGCATGTGATAAAGATTAATTTAAATAAGCTTGAGTTGCTACGATTAGAAAGCGAGGAGAAACTTTTCCGCGTTAAAAAGCCTCAATGCTAAATGACGGAAACGCGATCGCGATGATGAACCACAGGTCCGATCTCGGTAAAGTTGTTTTTTTCCGCATTGCGATCGGAACACGGGGGAAGCAAACTTACCGGGTGAGTGCGCGCCAAGACTCGCGGACAAATCCGAAAAAGATTTGCAAAAAAATTTAAATTTCACTCAATAAAAGAATAAAAATTGATCAAATCGTAAGAACGGGATGAATTTTTCCGGAGATGGTTTTGAAGTAAAAAGATATTAGAGAAAATTGTTTAGGTTGCGAATGTTTTGCATTTTCATGGATAGTTTTGTGGAAAGAAATGCAAAATCCGGAAAATTTTCTGATCCATCCGTACAACCGTAAAACTTGACAGAAATCCGTAAATTTTACGGACAATCCGTAAAAGTTGGCAGGTATGTGATGGCCATTGGGAACAATATTTCCATGCACACCGAACCAGTTGACAGCCATTCATGGCTGCTTAACTTTGCTGCTAATATATTTACCCAATCCTGCTAAATAATTATCTGTTTGCAAAATTTACCAATTACAATTTTAAAAATAAGTCAATCACATAATTATACTGACACTAGAATTGAATATGTAAATAAAATTATTACCTTCTTCAACAAAGCATTATACTCATTTTTAGTAACTATGTTGTTAGAATCCACCTCTACACTGTCCCCTGAGTCTTTATCGGTAGAAAGAAATGAATCTGATACTAATTTAGGAGGTAAAACTGGCATTTTGGGGACTTTAGCAACTACTTTGGCTATACTTTCAACAGTAGCAGCCGGTGATGATAAACTCTCAATGGATCTAGTGTTTGAACTAGAAGATGCTTTAACAGGTACATTGGCAGATGTTTTAGAGGTGATATTTGAAGACAGTTTTGAAACATTGCTTGGAGGTGGAGGCTTAGCTGGTGCAGTAACAACTTCCAAGACCTTTGGTTGGACAATTTCTTTTGCTAGAATAGATTCGATTTCGGATAGCGCATCTTTCTTTCCACTTTCATCTATGGAAGCTGATCTGTTAGTAAGAGTAGGAGTATCTGAAATAGAATTTAAATAACCTTATTACCTTATATACATTGCCTCTGTGTACATTATGAAGATCAGTAGATAAGGATCTAGGGATTTGACATCCCCTGAAAAATCTAATTGCGAAATATATTTGATATTCAACAGTAAATTTTCCCACTGGACCCCACAAAAGGAAAATCCTGGCTATGCCCCTGATTTAAGTAATTACTTTCATTGGATTTGTTCCAATGCTAATTTCTGGAGATGGAACAAAGGGAATTTAGATTTCCTCAAGTCAAAGGCGCGTAGTATGGATGAAGCTCAGACAAAGTTTCCTACTGGAAAATGGCATTGAAGTTTCAAATGCATGCACAATTTAAATTTTATACTGCCCGGGCAATGCCAGGTCTAGTAAGTAAGCGCTAGTAGTCTATAAATGCACCGAAAAGGAAGCTAATAACAATTTTAATTCTTACCAGGTTTACTGAAACTGTTATTTCTTGCAACTGGCAAAGATGGTCTTGTGGGTGGTACCTTAGGTTTTATGTCAATGCTAGACACAGAATTTTTCTGAAACATCATATAGGATATTAAAAAATTTGTAATAATACACAGTAACTACCAAGATTTTTTGTCCAACTCAACAGTTTATTCCCAAGTAATCAAGTAGTTTTGCAAAAAAAAGAAGCTACATAGATCTACTACAAGAATCATCAAAAGGCACAAAAAAAGATATTGACAATTGGTGTAGAAATTGATATAATGGTTTGAATTTGTAATTTAAAAACCGAAATCAGTCCTATGAATTTTCTTCATGGCAAAATTGGGTAAAACCTAATAAGCATGTAATTAAGGAGTAAAAAACACATGGAAAGTTTAACCAAATTCAATCTTGGAAAATTTTCTAGCTTTTATCTATGATTGACAACAAAATTTATTGATGACTTATTGATTTAAAGAATCTCTTTAGAGAGAAGAGAAGGAAAATTAAGTATAAATCATTTAACTAAGGGCCAGTGAGTGTCTCACAATAAATTGAGTTCCAAATTTCATTAAAAAAAAACCACTTTAAATACACACTTAAATTTTTAAAAAGTTATACAATTTTCATTTTTTTGAAATTAAAATTAAAATTTGTAGAATTAAAGGATATTTTGTGCTTTAAAAGCTAAAAACCCTGATTTCTATTATAAACTTTATTCATCAAATTCAAACTATTAAGTTTGAATGCAAGTAATTTTAAGTTTTATAACTTATCTTGTAGTCAAATATTTTTCAAAAGAACTCTCACCAAAAAATATTTTTTTAAAAATTAAACTATGCATATTTGGTTGAATAAAACTAAAATAAAGCAAAGTATAGTTAGATCAAATTTTAATCATTTTTTTTTTTTTTGTGTTTGATGATAAGCAACTTATACCATTTATTGAAAGATACAAGTAATCAGATTTTTCAAATCATATAAAATTTTGCTTAAGTAAAAAACTCACTTTTTCTGAATCTGCCAAAGGAAGAAGTGGTTTTATTTCAGCAAGTAATGGTTCACTGCGTCGTCTGGAATCCTTTGACACATCATTATCCTTATCCTATAAAAATTATATATTGTAATGCAAGAAAATGCCCTAAAATATTTGGAAACTACAGGATCATTATAATAAGTTATCCTGTTTGAACCCTTGTAGTGTAACAGGTGGACAGGTGTCAATAAAATTTGGTATTTATTTACTATATATAGACCATAGGAAATCTAAATGAAATAGGCTAGTTTGATTTTTTAACCAATAGATGGCTTGAAAAAAGTTTTATTGCAGAGGTGTTAAGGATTGAGTCAAGCACACAGGAAAAATTTGATAAAGATTTGATGTTTATAAACAAAAACAAAAGACAATGGAAAGATGTGAAAATGGATGGTATCAATTTTATGCTTCGACGGACCGTTCATTTTCAATGAAGTATTGAATATGAGAGACCTCCGGCTTGTAACTTTTCTTTTCCTGTGTATGCTAAACTTAATCCTAAACAACTCTTCCAGCAGTATAAAACCTTTTTTCAAGCAAAAAAACACCATCTATTGATCAAAAATTGAACTAATTATATTGCATACCCCATGGTCTATATTTTAAAAACACCAAATTTCATAGACATCCATCCACTAGAACCAGCTTTACATACTATGTTTAAACAGGGTAACTTATTTTATAACTACCCAGTATGTATAATCATTAAGAGATAAAAGTAAAGAACTAGTGAAGGGGTGACGAACCAAGAGTTATAGTCTGTGTAAATAGAATCGGCGGTTGACCTTGACTTTTTTCTCAATGTATTTCTTCTGCGTTGCCATGGTAAAGAATGACGTCAAACCGCCTATTTTATTTACACAGACTATAAAGAGCGACAATTACACTTTTTACACAAACAATCTAAAAAAATGCCAAACAACAGTAAATATCCCTGAAAATGAAGTACATAAAATGCAATTCTTATAAAATTCAGAACTATGCCCATTAAAAATTTGGAAGACTAAATCAAAAAACTCAGAAATCTGGGGTACCCCAGACCCTGGTACGCCATTTGTTCACACAATTCTCTCTATTCATCCAATTTGGTTTCCACATTTAAAGATTTAAATTCATGGTTATAACGAATGAAAATTTTAAATATACGAGGATGAAAATAATACACACCGCATCTTTCATGAAAATGAAAGAAGGAGGTCTTCTGTTAGGGGCCTTTGCTCTGTTAGCAGTCAAATGAATAAGTTTCTTCCCAGATGATTCAATAGCATCAAACTCAAGATCATCTAGATAATAAATATGCAAAGCAAAAGGCATTTCAATTAATCGCATAAAAACTTATGCAACCAAGAAAAAAACTTCAGACGTTCGAAGCATACCTTTACTAGTTTTTTCTCGTAGCAAAGAAGTTTCTGAAGGTTTAGAGCTCTCTTCCATGGTGGCAGAGACTGCCGCAACTATGGACGGGGTACTTCCGGAATGGGAGTTTCTCAACGTACTTGCTGGAGGAGCTTGAGAAGAGGAAGGGGGTTTCGAAGACCTTGAGGGCTTCCTGACTGGTTGAGGAGGTTGAGGTTTTTTGGATGGAAATGGTGGAGGAGGACGATCAGGTTCTAAATAAAAAATTTGATAAGAGATTTTTGGGTAACACATGCTTCACTGTCATACAAGCTCCAAAGTTCTCAACAGAAAATGGAGCAAAGTGTACTGACAGCAATATAGTTTGCACGCAGTATAACAACATGGACACATTTCCCGTAATTTGTTCCCTTACATTCTCTCTCACCAGAGCAGCACCATTGATATAAAAAGCTATCAGTGGCAAGATGCGAGCCAGGGGGAGATACTGATTTGAAGGTCCTAAGACTCAAAAGTATATTTCGGAGTTACATTTGTTTCAGTCAGTATTTATACCCCATTTGAATAATCCGACTTTATAGTGGTGAATATAATAACAGCACATATAATATTTCCATAAGAATTTGCATATTTGCACATAAGTTTGAAACATAAAACACAGGCTTTTGCACCCCATTTTAGTTATACCCTATCAGAAATTACTAAAATTAGTTGAATATAGCAAGCTATTGATGGAAAATTTTGAAACCAGGAAATGAAGGGATAATGCAACTGCCCCATTAACATCCCCCATACCCACTTATTTTTAAAAAACTAAAAGTAGGCTAGGAAAATAGCCAGAAATTTTCTCCATTTAAAATGTAAACTATACTAATATAAGTATATTTTGAATGCACAGTAAAATTTTTAGCTTTAGTTAAATTACATTTTAATAAATTCTTATAAAAGTAAAACAAAAAAGATACTTTTTGTATGGAAAAACACATTTAGTAGTTCAATTTATACCAGAATGGAAGCTGATGTTAATGAACACATTTTTTTGAATAGGCTAGGTACTACTACCTTCTGAGTGAAATATTAAAAATTTAAAGTAAGTTAAGATATAAAAAATTGAATTGTCCCATTCATGCCTGCTTTCCCCTAAGTACTAACTAGCCGGAAAATAATATTAATCCTTGACTGAAGGAAGGATGAACAATAGGATGGGCTTAAGAATCCAAAGAAGTCCTTCACCTAATGAGCAAAAGGCAGCAAGCTGCTACCAACAATTGCATCTAAAAATGGTTGTTTCAGATATCATCTAATATTTTACTGACCTTTCTTGTGCAAATCCGGAAGAGGTGGTTTAACTGGAGGGGTCTTGATAACTTTTTTGTCTATTTTAGGGGATGGTTCAGATGCACTTTTTTCTGGAATTACAGGTTTTGAACTGCTCTTTGATGACAATACATTAGCAGGCTTGTCTGGTCTTTCAGGTTTCTTTTGCTGAAAATGCATAAAATAATAATGTTGGAATTCATAATGATTTTTAGCAGTGTTTTGAGGATATGAATGTCCAGTAAGTGTTGTTAAAATGTTGAATAATAAGTATCTATCTTAGCTATTCTGAACATTTTTCATTGAAAACATTCCTCAAATCTAATGATTGCAACAGGCTATGACCAAGATATAAGAACTTAAACTCTGTCATTTAAAGAACAATATATTTAAATTTAAGCACTTACTTCTTCAGCTTTTATGAGTCTAACAAAGTTGTCAGGAAAAACACCGACTCTGTTACTCAGCTCTCCTTTCCACCAGCCCTTATCTTCAATGTCTTTTGAAATGATAGTGATCACATCACCTTCTTTCAAAGTCAGTTCATCTTCATTTCTGGATTCATATGGAAATAACACTAATGCTTGTTCCCTAACTGTAAATAAAGAAAGTTAATTATAAGAACACGTTTTTTTTTTCAAAAGGAAATCAATACATTGAAGTATAAAATGACATTGGAATTAATGTATCAGCCCTGCTTGAAAAAGCCATTTTAGTTTTTCTTAATCAAAACATGGATTTTAGTAAGAGTAAAACTCTTACATAGGATAAAAAAAATAGTTTTAGAAAACATTTCACTCAAGCTCAGAGATATTCTCATTCAATTTCTTAAAAATTGAATAAAATGTGCTCAGTGTTAAAACTGCATATAAAGTATGAAGTTAGAGTTACAACCAATATAAAAAAGCTATGTATATAAAAGATACATCAGTTTTGATTCATGAAAATTAGTAGGAAGTGGCTTGGAGAGATTAATAAGTAGATAATACTGTACAAACATAAAGCCTGTTAAAAATAAAGGTAAAAAAATACATAACAAACAGCACTTCATATAACTAGATTATAATCAAGGTCTACAAAGTAGGTCTAGATTATAATCACGGTCTACAAGATCTGCTCATTGACACACTGTTTGTTATTACCCGGCTATCCAATATGGCGAACCTTAGTAAAACATCATTGGAAAACAAGATAAGATCCTGAGTGACATCACTTTTGCTGGCAATGACTCTTATCAAATGATCTGACCTTGCTATTTTATAGACCTTGGATTGTAACAAAATTTTCCCACATATTTTAACATGAAATTTCATTGCTTGATTTTAGTCATGAAATTACTTAATGTAACCATGTTTTTCTTGCTCTACCAGAGATTTTACTAAAAATCTATATTTTATTAAATTTTGGAAAAGTGTTTCAATTACTAGCTAGATCACAGGCTAAAATGGCTAGCCTGATGCAGGACTTCCAATAAATTCAATCCTTATTTTTTTTAAATGAAAGGTCAACCAGTTCCTAGCCCTTTTAATTTAAATTCAAAGCAATACAAAAATAACTCCTCACAAATCAAAGAAAATAAAAGATGACAAATAATGAATTTCTTTTTTAGGTTATAAGAAATATTAGGAAACTAACACTATTGGTATTTAGCATCATTTTAAAACTTTATAAAACTTGTAAAAAGAACAACAAATATTACATCATACCTGGCTTTGGAGGTAATCTGGGAGCAGAAGAGTCAACAGAGGGTTTCATTTTGGAAATTACTGGCTGCAATAAAAGCATGAATGAAAATGACACCTTCCCCTAATGTGATAAATACATTTTTACATACATACCTGAGAAAACTTAACAAGCTACTCAAGTATTGAACAAACGCAAGTTATATGTAAACAGAGATAAAGGTAGTATAAGCCACTGATAGCTAGAATTTTTTGGGAAGTTTTTTTATCCCTCTTTCTACAATCAAATGATATATCCTGATAACTTACCACAAAATATTAACAAGTGGTTTACTAAAATATGTCTATTTAGTCAAACTGAACATGGTTAAAAAAGCAAATTTGGAATATCTCAAGATAGTGATTTTAAGTAAATTATAAGAAAAATTACTTTATATTTATAGTGAAAAAATTTAAACATAAACCTTGTTGCCTGAGCAACGGTTATGAAAAAAATACATTTCTAGGAATAATAATACAGCAGTAAGGTTTGCCTTGACTTAATTAAAATTTAATACTTTTTTACTTTTAGTTTACACTGCCTTAACTCAAACTCAATTGAGAACATTACCTTTTTTTCTGGTAATACATTAGAAAGATTTTTAGATGATCCATCAATGATGTCAGGGGTGTTCATTACTTGCTTTTGATCTTGCTTGTTTTCTATCAAAATACTGTTATCTAAAACAGAAAATAATTTCTCATCATGAAACAAAGAAATATAAATGTTAAACAAGGGCAGACATCATTAATAAAGCAAAAAAATTTAAAAGCCCACAATTTTCTTTGTATATTTTCTGCAAATTATTTACGTATTCACACCCTATAAATTTTGACTTTAAAGACAATGAATGAAATTGTTATTGTTCACCAAAGCAGTGTGATAATGCTTTCTAAATTAACAAAAGTAAAAAAGGGTTTATTTATTCATCTAAAATTTAAACACTGGGTTCTATTTAATTTTTGCAAACTCCTAAGGTTTTCTGTGCTAGGTGTGCAGGTGCACATCTATATTATCCAAATCCATCTTCCACAAAAGTACCAAAAAGTATTAATATAACACCAGTTCCTTTAGCTCGCATGAGAGCAAGGGTCCCTGGTCCGGTTCTTCCCTTGGACTAGACCCAAAATTTTTAAGACTAATTATGTGTTATAATTACCAGTGACCACAGACTAGAGCAGGGGTTCTTACATTTTTTTCCACCGCAGCACCCTTGGCAGGCTAAAAAAACTTTGGGGCACCCCTAAAAAGCTTTTTGCTGTACAGCTACACAAAAATTTTTCAGAGGTATCTCCTTAATAGTACTTTTATATGTTAAATTTTAGATGGGGGTTTGGGGGGTTCTCCCCCCCCCCCCAAAAAAAAAAAAAAAAAAAAAAAAACGTTTGGAATTTTTCTCCTAGAAGTGGAGTTTTAACTCATTTCATTATAAGACCCTTTAGTTTACATCAAAGAGAACCACGAAAACAGTAAAAAATAAGTTTCAAAATTTTTGGGGGGGTTGGGGGTTCTTCCCCAGAAAAACTTTGTAATTTTTACCCTTAAAAATACGGTTCTGATGCATTTTGACCCATTGGGTTTCACCCAAAGAAGTTTCGCCTTGTAAGTCACAAAATTTTCAAGAAAAAACAGTATAAAAAATTATGTCAAAATTACGAAATTCTAAGAAAAAGATGCCCAAGCCCATAGTCTTTTCCACTATATTTTTTGTTATTTCTGTGCAACTGAAGTTTCACCAAATGGGAAAAAATTAGCCATATTTTTGTTAATTTTTTTGTGAAAATAAGTGCAAGTGCCCATTTTTTGTCCAAGTCGTAAAACAGATATTTTTCATTCCAAGCCCTAATTCTGAATAGAAGGAAAAACGGAAGAACATGAAAATAGGATAAAAAAAAGTAGAATTATTTAATATTTTCACCCCCATAAACAGTTAAGTATATTCGTTCTATATTTAAAAATTTCGCAATTTTTGTCAACTTTTCTTGATTATTGGCACAGCACCCCTGGCGGCACACCCGCTGGCAGCACCCAATTTGAGAACCTCTGAACTAGAACATCGATGCCTCTTAAAAGTGCCTTAAAAACAATTTTGCATGTTAAAACTCTAAAATTTAACAGGGGAAACCCCTGGTACCCCCCAATTACATCATACTAATTGAAGGGTTTGCATCAGAAAACACTAACCCTCTCCTCCCCATCAAAAAACAGAAATCTGATTATGGGCCTGACACCAAAATTAAGTTTAACACTGTTTTTCAGAGCTTGAGATGGCTGAATTGCTTGGAGAAAGACTTTTTGGTTTTGGAAACCAAAAACTGGAGAACTGTAGCAAGGAGAAGACCAGCCAGGGGAAAACTTCTTGAGAAGGCAAAGCCCCACCCTGGGCTGTTGAGCCAGTGAAGAAGGAGCACAAAAACTCTTACTATTTTTCTCGCTGGACCCCCAAAATCAAACCCTAACTACGACTCTGAGAGCAAGCAAGATAAAATAAACAATTTGGTACTTACGTACTATACTGTCGACAGTTCAGCTGCCGTCCAATTCAGCGGCAACACCATAGAACAATCAACGGGCTTTTATAACGTTTTCGAATTTAGTGGCACAGTCGACGGGATAATACGAAAGAACCAATAATTTAATTTAAGTTTTATAAGTTTAAAATGGGATATACCTTACCCAGTTTATTTATAGTTTCTTGTTGATTGATAATCTTTGTTTTAGATGCACATTTAGTTGGACTTAGCTCATTGGTCAACTTATTGTTTAAATCTTCAGGCAAGCCATCCAGTTCAACGACAAAGTTAGAGGGGAACATTCCAACAGTTCCGTCTAAAATTCCTTTCCACCATCCTTCCTCAGTTTCTTCAATTACCTCCAAAACATCATTCACTTTTAAAGGTAGTTCATCAATGTTAACAGGTGAATAGCTGTATAAGGCTTTGACCATTCGCTTTTTAAACTCTGCAATAAAATTTACTTTGAATGTTAATGAGTAGCTGCTTATTATAAGGCCAAATGAAATACTGTGAACAAAATAATTCAAAGAGCATAGGATATATAGAAAAACAAAATACTGTACTTATATATGTTACGGGCAATGTGATAAATCCGGGCATTATTAATAATGCCCGATTTGAGGCGGGCAATGTGATAAATTCAATGGCATTTATCAATAAAATTTATCACTTTGCCCGCCTCCCACTTTGGGCATTATTAATAATGCTTGATTAATCACTTTGCCCGTAACATATATACTAGAAACTTAATTTTTTAATAGATAAAATTTTATGCACCTTTTTTAGGATCCTTGTTTTCAGTGTTAGCCATTGCAACATGCAGTTTAAATCTGAGCACCTATAGAGAAAAGAATATTAACTTAAGATATTTGTGCTGTTATCTAAATTTGTCTACATTTAATATTAACTTCAAAATAACAAACAAACCAATAACATTATCTAATCCCATTTAAAATTGCCAAACTGCTTTGGATGCCAGAGATTAAAATATTGCAAACTAACAGATTAAAATATGCATACAGTTATGTTGATAGTTAATTACAAAATTATAATATTTGGCATATAAAATGTTTTGACAAATTCTAAAGGCATGGGTGTAGAAAAAGTACCAAAAGAATTTATGATAATTTAATAATGTCAAAAATGTTTTTAAAAAGTAAGCACTTTTTAAAGGCTTTATAAGCAATTTTAGGTGAAAAAATCAGGACTGGAAACTCTCCTGTCTCTTGTATACAAAGAAAATTAATCCTAGAGAAAAAAAAAGTACGCTGAAGAAATGGGCTATAAATTATAATTTTTTAAGGAGATCATAGCACTTCATAAGTGGGTGAAGAGAAAAACAGGAAGATTCCAGTTTGGAAATGTTTAAAAAATAATGAGTTTTTAAGCACCTTGAGAACATTTAAGCACTTTTTAAAAACTTAGTATGAAAAGTAAGCACTTTTAAGGTCCTCATAAACTGTAAATTAAAAGTAAGCACTTTTTAAGAACTTTTCATGACAGTATCATACACCCTGTTTTAAAGTTAAATCATAAAAAGTAACTCTTATTTATCCAGGGGTGCTACTGACTTCAACTTAAACTTTTGAAAAACTATTAGTAAAAAACATTTTATCCAGAATTCTAAATTCTTTAATGCTCCAAAATCCAGAATGCTTTGTTCTGAAACCATTTTTCCCATAAGACTTATGACCCACACTCCACTCTACCACTCAAACTCTCAGGTGAACTATTACAATAACAAACCTTTTATCCAGAATGTTTCCAGATAATAATTTTTTTGTTCTGGAAGTATTTTTCCCACAAGACTTGACCAAAATTCCACTCCTCAAACTCTTAAAAAACTATTGCTGTAATAACAAACTTTTTAACCAGAATTCCAAATTTTTAATGCTCCAAAATCCAGATATCTAAATATTTATCAAATAAAAAAATTATTTGATAAAAATTAAAAATCAAATTTATCAAATAAACCCCCCAAAATTTAATAATTTTTTTGGTTCTGGAAGTATTTTTCCCACAAGACTTATGGTGTGCTCGATGAACTGAAGAGTCAGAATGGTTGGGAAAGTTTTAACATCCATATGTAAATGCGGTGTGAATGTAGCTACGGCAGTGAAAATTTTCTTTTAGAATAATGTAGCTACTATGGAATTGCACTAAGAAGCAATGGTGGGACCGGATACTTCATTCGCTCCCTTAGTTTGTTTTGACTTCAGAAGAACATAAATGTGATGTAATCATAGCTACAGAAGTGAAAAAATTCTTAATTGGACTTTAATTTTGTGCTTTCTTGTTTAGCTTGAGATTTTTTAAAATTTCCATAAAATCCGGAATTACAAGATTCTTACTGTTTAAAAAATGGGTTTCCTTGGCTCCCCTAAAAAAGTAGCACCCCTGCTAATTACTGGTTTAAATCAAAACACATGGCAACTAAATGTGCATATAAATGTGTAAATTAGAGATTTTAGATTGTGCTTTTTGAAAGCAAAGCGTGGGTGAAAATTATTTAATTTTAAATTCATAAAATTCTGAAAAATAGCAACTAAAAACTGTTCACAGTTACACTGTTAATTGGAAAAATTTTTTAAGGCAATAAAAATTTTTAGCTCAAAAAATGTTTCTAGATGTCGCTAGCATAATTAACAATTAACTTCCATCACTGCAAATGCTCATAAACTCTGCCAAGCACGTTGAAAAATGTTCAAAGTTGTTCACTTTTGCTGTTCTTCTCTAACTTATGCTCACTTTAAAAACTTATGATACTTTAGGATTAGCTGGGTGCAAATCTCTCCAATCGGACTATAATGGCTAAGTTTTATCATTTATACGCATAAAAATGTAACAAAAATTAAAAGAAACACTACTAGTAGAGATATTTTTATGGTGTTGACTATTTCTTGCTATTTGGCATAAAACTCAATGCTTGCACCTGGCTAATACTAAACTAAAGTACCAAAACTTTATTTATATATCATAGCTACCAACTGGATATTGATTTCACTTTAAGGAGGTTGAAGCCCACCAGCCACTTCTCCTGGATTCGCCCCTGCATGAGTGGGATACAGCTCAATATAGAGCGTACATTATATTATATTTTAAGTTTTATTGGAACAGCTTTTGAAAGAGTCCTCCACCTGCCACGCTTACCCACAGCTCAAATGATGACAACACTTACACATGTTGCTGTGGGAGCCGTGTTTACACATGGGAACCGGGGGACTCTTTCTAAAGCTGCAGCATTTTTTTATTTTAAAGAAGGAAATAAGAAGTTTATTTTAAAGCTTTGAATACAAGTAAAAAATACAACTTCAACTACACATTATACTTCCAAGAAAAGCACTAGCAGAGTACTAAACTTGAAAAAAGAGCACTTGGATGCTTTAATTAATCTATATTACACTCTAAACTTTTCAACTGTTTTAAATATATGTAATATATAGGGCGGCCAGACGTCCCAATTTTGGCGGGTCAGTAAACTACCTTTTGCCTAGCTGTCCCGTTTTTCCGACCAAATTTCATCAAATGAGAAAAATGTAAAGGTAAAGAAAACCCTGGATTTTTTCACTTTTGATGGTAATCTTCTAAAAGTTCTTAATAGGTAGGTCAAATTATTAATAATTCATAAGTTGGCATTAAAAATTTAAAATTAATGGATTTAATTTAATCATTACAGGAGAAGGGTGAGCGTTCCAAGGTGTTCATACGGTTCAACCCCGTCTCGAAGTTTTGTACAGTTTTTTGGTATTCTTACAGCATTCAATCAACCAGATTAGTTAGCTGGATTTAGGGTAGAGGATGTTTCTGCAACTGATATTTTTTAAATCCTAATGAGTTGACTTAAGTTTGTGGCGAGCGCGGCATTACCGAGCTTAACCCCAGAGCAACAATACCCAGAGTTAACATTTGCAATAATGCGCACGCTGGAAAAAACACGCAATGTTGACTCGTTAAAAATATTTCAATGGGATTCAAATCATTGTAACCAAGTTCACCTCGATCAACATCATATTCAATATCTATTTATTTATATATTACAATAAAGTTTAATTTAGTTAATTGGTAAAGTTATTTCTTGTGGATTAACCTCAATCCATAAGTTCATAAGCTAACTAAAAACTAACTAATCTTCATTAAGCTAACTAATCCTAATGAGCAAACTAAACTGGTAGATTGCATACTACAAGAATACCATTTTTCATCTTCAAAACTTCTGTTGTGCAGCAAAACGTCAGTCCATCTCAATTGTCTGAAAATGAGTTGAAACACTCCTTCAAAGAGTCAAATTAACAAAATTTGCTGGGGGAGGACCCCCAAACCCCCTATTTGACAGATTAAAAGTAATATCCTACAATTAGTAAATGAAATATGAAGTTTAAATGATATCTTATAATGATCTTAAAAGCATCCTTCACCTTATTAAATGTGTGTGTGTGTGAGATCACTGTTTAAAAAGGGTATTGTTTACCCTCATTCCTTCCCCAGCCTGATCTTCCCCTTCCCCAGCCTGATCTTCCTGTCTGCTTCCAGAGTGCTAAGAGAATCATTGATGCAAGGTTTAAGACCCACCATCATGAAACTATTAGAAATGCTACGAAGGGGAAGATTTGGGGTACCCAGGCCCGCCGACAGGGGGGGGCAAAGGGGGCACTTTCCCCCGGGCCCGGGGATTTTCCCAGCCCTATAGGGGCCCGTAAAGAATCTCCATCTTGAGATACACTACTAAACGTTCTGAAACAAGAATACCCATTCATAGATTTTTTCCCCAACTACCCTTCTTCTTCCTGAGAACGGGCCCCGGGCCCCCCTCCTTCCTGGAATGCAATCTCCAACGTTTCGAAACTCAGCAAACTAAGATAATTACCACCTGCAAGCTGCAATACATTCCAAGAATTGTCACAAGATAAGGCACGGAAGGGCCCGAACCGGACCTGACACCCCCCCAACCCTGCATGGAAAGGTCTTTCGTTAGCCAAAACAAACAGGAAATGAGCCTTCCTCTTGACCGACCCCAGACACAGAGGACAGTGGAGAAGTTTCAAGCCATTTACCCATGCAGACATGTGGATGTAGAAAGCGTAGGTTCCGTTAAACGTGTATCATCTGTTTTTAAAAATCGTCTATAATTTTTTTTAAATCAATAAAATTTTTTCCCGATTGTTTCAAAGTTATCGTTTGAAAAAGTTTTTAACGATAGTCTTCTGAGATAGACCGTACGTCTAGGTGAGTTGTATTCATTTTTTAAGCATAATACACATTTCAGCTATCAAATACAGTTGAAAATATTATACGTATTTGTATTTTTCTAGTTGTTTCTGTCTCTTGTTTTACATATGCTAGAGGGTTTTAAAGGCATTGCTGTTTGTTTAATTTTCTTTTAAAAAATGCAAATTTTCGATAATGAAAAGTTTTATAAACCATAAAAAAATTTACTTAGAGAACAAGAAAATTTATTCCATTATTAAATGAAAATAAAATTGAAGAATCGGTTGAAAATAGTATACGTATTTTGCATTTTACTAGGTTGTTTTTGTCTCATGTTTTGTATATATTGGTTTTGGGGGGAGAGGTTTAAAGGCATTGCTGTTTGCTTAATTTTTTTTTAAAAAAGGAAAATTTTTGACAGTGAAAAGTTTTATAAATCATTAAAAGAGAATTTATTACACTATTAAATAAAAATAAAATTTAAGAATCAATGATTTTTAAATTGTATTAAAAATTATAGTATATGATGTCTGTTATTAAGGCTGTCCCAAAATTAATTAATACCTTTACAAAATTAATAAAAAATAAACTAAAGGAGATAAAAACATACGGTTTGTTGCTAACTACTCTTTTAGCCTGGGAGTTTTTTATACGAAATTTCATACTCCACAGAGACTTAAAAAATTAAGGGTTTAGGAATGTTTCTTATTCAAAAATCCATATTATGCTTAATAAATTGCTTAAAAACAATTTTTTAACACAATTTTAACTAGAAAGAAGGGTTCAATATAATTTTTATTCGATTCTTGAATTATTAATTATTTCAGATTTTAATAAACTTGTATTTTTACTCTATTACTAAATGTCACAATACAAATTGTATTGTACAAGTTTACAATACAAATTGTATTGTAAACTTGTATTTAATAAACTTGTATTAGAAATAGTAATTTGGGCTATTGTTTTTCCATTGAGTTCATATTTTTCTAAAAACGGCTGATTAAAACAATTTTTTTTATGAATTTGATTAAATTTGGATTCTTCCATTAGAACTTATTTAATGCGTTCTAATCTGAATAGAACAATAAATGTTCTTGGTCTAAAAATACCTTTTATATGAATCATGAATGAACTGTTTTTTTAATGAATAAAAATTAAGATGTTTTACAAAAAGTTTGATACAGAAAAGTTTAAGTGTGCATTTTTAAATTGGATTAAAGGTGTAATAATTAATTTGTTTGTTTCATGTATACAGTGCGAAAAAAGTGATTTTTCTAAGCTTTAAAGTTATTTTAATTTTCTAGAAAAAGGAGGTGTGAATTAAAATAAACTATAGTGAACTATAGCTGTTATGGTGTAAGTTTAAAGGTCAAGGATAGAAGGAAGCTGAATAGTACTTATTCTAGACTAGATCCTGTTAATATAAAGCTAAGGTAATTATTTAATAATTGTTTCTGTAAAACTATTTTGTAAAACTATTTTGGAAAACTATATTGGAAAATTTGGAATTAGTTAAAAAATTGTTTATAAAATTACAACAGAGCTAGGTATGATTATCTCCATTCAATATATCTAGAGGAAAGCTTCCCAAGTGAGAGATGGCACTTTAATTATATCAATTTATTGTTATGTGATAAATGATTCAGTAAAACTTAAAAGTGGGATTTTGTATATTATTTACCTCCTTGAGAGAGAGATTCGAAATTCATAATACTTTTATATGAAAAAAACCCCTAAAAATTTGTATTTTAATTAAAATTCAAAATGTCCCTCATTTGCGATACGCGTCTCCTAATATGAGAGTATTTAATGTCATGAAATGGTCTTAAAAGTGTTGTTAACATCCTAAAATACATCCATTACATACTTAAAATACATTTTAAATGTCACATCTTAAAAGTGAATTCATAGGGAAGAACGGGACACATTCCCACAAAAATAACATTTTTGACTACTTCTCCATATATTTATAAAATATTGAAACAAAAACTGATTTATTCATAAGTTTACAGCATTCCTGAAATTTAATATAGTATTTCTTAAATCAGATAAAAACTTAGCGTAAAAGTTTTCCAAAAGCATTAAACAATTAATATTCTACAGCTGGTTTTAAAAGAACTTTCATAAATAAATGCATAAAAACAAGACTAATATTAAAGAATATTAAATAAAAACACATTTTAGACGGAAAACAATAATTTTTAAAACTTATCAAATTTCTATCATATCAGTTAAAACTGGAAAAATTCTAAAAGCTTTGAATTTTAAGTTTAATACTAAAATTATTTTAACTAATTAAGCTTAAAGTACCTTAAAATACTATATGTAAAGTCTGAAAATGCGTTCGAAATAAAAAAAAAAGAATTAGAATGGATTTTTAAACTGTTCGAATGTTCCTCTAGTTTGAATATAGGTTGGTGCTGGCGTTCCTGACTTCCAAAGGTTTCAGGTAAGATATTGAAATTTTTTAGAGAAAACCATTGAAGCGCTTACAATGAGCTAAGTCCAACATTGGAGTTAGCTCGATGTTCCTCCAAGTGCCTCAATTACTTAATATGTGTGTGTGCAATAACTCTATGGTGCAAAGTGATTCTTTCAAAACAAATGTAGTTTGAAATAGTTAGTTATTGTATTGTTCAAGAAACTACTACCTATTGTACTAGTTCCATGAAGAAAACCTACCTAGGAAGAAAAGAAATACTCAAACAATTATTTAGATTTCCACAAAGATTGAATACTTTGAACAACTCTTAGTATAATAAATTAATGTATAGTGGTCAGATATGTGTACAGTTTCGTTTTAATTATGTCAAAAGTGATAGATATATGTAAAAATATTATGTCTAATTAATTTTAAGGTAGTACGTAAAAGTAAAGAGGGCCCGGGACTGTCGTTGCCCCGGGGCCCGCTGTAGCTCTCGGCGGCCCTGGGGGTACCTTAATGGAAAATCCCATCCCTCGCGACCTCCCTAGGCCAGTCGGGGTCGCCAACTTAAGAGTTGAGACTGGTCATGACTACCTTAAGAAGCACCTCCACAGATTTGGTCTGGCGGACTCTCCAACTTGCCCACTTTGCATGACTGCTGACATGAGTGGGGACCACTTGCACTCCTGTATTGGACTTTTAGACGTAGCAGATGTTAATGCTGCTAATGACCATTGTAACTTTGTGTGTGTCTCTGAACTGTATTGGGCTGCCCATGATAGACTAATGGCGGAAAAGCCAAGGTCTGGCGTAGGTTAAAAAAAAAAACCTCATTCCTAAACAAACAATTTATGAGGGGGGTTCTTGCAAAATTTATTCCCATGTAAGATTTAAAATCTTTCGTTTCATTAAAGTATTGAAAATCTGAAAAAAAATTATAACCTCCCTAGTCAATGAAATGAAGATTGAAAATCTGGTCACATAAGTAATTACACAAAAAAAACGTAGTATAACTGCATAATCAAATGAATCTAACAAAAGGTCTCGGAATACCTTAAATTTACTAATGTTCCTTAATAAGTACAATCCTGAAAAGATATAAAGGTTGATTTTAAAAAAAACTCTGAAGAAAGAAACTGAATCGCGTATTTCTTAAGAAATCTAGGCACAATGCTGAGCGATGTAGGTTGAAGTTTAAGAAGTCGATTTTGTAGGGAAAATGTTAAGTTATATAGAAGCTAAGTAGTAGAATAAGAATTTTTTTTTACCCATGTCCTGAAAAATGATGAATGAAGCTAATCCTAAACTTCTCAGTGTAAATGATAAGCTAAAATATTCCTATCTTATCAGATAAGTCTCGCAACAAGCCAAATCCCAAAATCGAAACCAGCCCTAAACTAAAACAACACAGCCACGCAGCTTCAAAGTGACAAATGACTATGAGTCATGTGGCTTAGTTATCAGCTCAAGTTCAATTTTATAGAAACAAATTCATACATGATTTTCTCATAAAATTTTACCTTTAATATGCATAAAAAATATTTTTGAAGGTAAAGATTGCATGATTGATTCCATGAGATCCATTACTGATAGAGTGATAAATTGTCAAATTGAATTGGATATTTTATGTGAATGATGGATTTAAATCTGACATTAATGTAAATTTTCATCAGTAAAAAAGTAAATTTCAGATGTTTTATATCCGATTGTCAAATCAGGTGAATTAAAAAAAAAATACAATCTGAATTCATTCCACAACTCAACCAACAACTAAAAACAAAAATATTTGTTTTGGCCTACGATGTGGACACTGGAGTCTGGACAGTGGAATTCTTCACTTTTGATGAACTAGAAAAGAAAATCTTTTATAAATAAAATGAAATAAAGAAATATTCCTTCTTTTCCATTGTTTCAAATAATTGTTCTTTCGAAGTACGTTCTCCCATATTTTTATCAGAGTTTCTGTATAATGGTTAAATGTTCTTTGTTTACGATTAACTGACAGCCAGTCTATGGTTATGACGTAGATAAAGTGACTTTTCATCATGTGCTTTCATATGAAATCACCAGTGAAATTCGTTTTGTGTTCTTCACGGTGTTCTTTTACGGTTTTTAAATTTATCGTTGTTGCAAAGTTGGACTATTTTATTTCTATTACTATATTCATTAGCGAATAAACGAGTTTTTCAACCTAGAATGTAAAGACACATGATAATTTATAATATTTTCTATTGTCTGTTCATAAATATCTGATAATTTGAATAAAATCTTGTATAATGTCTCTTTCAGAATATCAACATGATAGGAAACATTCACTTTTTACCAGTTTTCATTTTCATCTTGATTCCTGCTTCATTTTTAATTACGTAAGTTTTGTCGGCACAGCTGGAATAAGAGTCCTCCATTTGGCGACTCTGTGTTTGGCGCGGAATGTCCGATTTAGGGACCTTGCGCCATAAAACCCAAAACAACCAACCAACCATTTGGCGACTCGTGTTGCGGTCGCCAAGTTAGCGGTACGGAAGTTAGTGGCACGATCAGTTATAATGTTCAGTTGGCAGTAGAGTTGGCGATCGCCAAATGGAGGACTTTTATTCCAGCTGATCCATTTTGTCTATAATTACATTTCCTAGCTCAAAACTTAAATAATAACCCTGAGGCAAAACAATGTAAGAGCGGGAATACTACGTAAGTCACCCCAATTTTCTCATTTTTTTTTTTTTTTTTTAAATTACCAGGGTTTTTTCATTCCATAATTAGTGTCATGTTAACAAGTTTTGGTCATGTGTTAAATACCTTTGTACCATTTTAAAAGTATTGTGATTAATAGCTTCTTTATTATTAAATAAATAATATTTACAAGAATTTTTTATACATTTATTTGCAATGATCTCTTTGTTCCAAGCTGAAACAGTTTTTAGAAAATTAATTAAGTGCAATTCTGTTAACTGTCCTGTTAAAAAATTGCTGAGCTGTTTTTTAAGAGCCAAACAACAAAAATATCATTGAAAATTCCTAACCAATTCATTAAAATGGACTGTTATATTGAGAACAAGATATAAACTTAGCAATTTTTCTCTTATTTAGCTTTTCAAAACAGCTTTTTGATTAGGGGTTCATTACTACTGCCAAGTTGGCATCTTTGGCATGTTCTTACAATGTCTCTCATTTGAGTTTAAGTTAAAGTATACATGTTCTCTTTGTGTAATGGAAAAGTACCAAGAAATGCATCAGTTACAGACTTACAGATGCTCTCAAAAAGTGGTAAAATTGTCTCAGCACTCTTTTCCCCAGCATGCACTAGTGCAAGACTATCATTGAATGTGTTAAACATTTTAGTATTATGATGTAAAAATTTTACTAATTTTGTCAAGATTTTTTATTTTTTATTCAAAAATTGACAATCTTGTATATTTTTAGGTACTCTATAGCTGTGTCCTTAAATCATGTAGAAGTTGAATTTCCATACATAAGTGACACTGGTACTTATGTACCAGAAAAATGCATATTTAGCCAAGCGATGAACCTGGTTTCATTTTTATGTAAGCTTTATTTTTAGTAGGATTTCATTAGCCTGAAATAAGTTTTAACTTAATTGAGAATTTAATTGTATAAAATAAAACAATGTATGCAACTTTTGGTAATAGTAAACAAAAATTGCAAGGAGTAACTGTTTAATAACTTTTCATGTCATTTGTAGGTGTGATAAAATTGATAGCGACATTGGTGAACTATTTGTAGATACATTTTCTATTGCATATGCCCCATGTTTTTTGTTTTAGGAGGAGTTGGGAAAAATTGTTTTATACTATGTAGGCCATTTGGAAATTGTGTTTTATTTATTTTTTTCCGTGTAATTAATTCTGAAACTGTTCAGGAGTAATACCCTTAATAATTTTAGCTGTGAACCACCACAGCTTGCAAAGTAATAGTAGGATCAGCTATATATGTCAACTGTCATACAAAATTTTACAGATCTCATGTTTATATTTGTATAAAAATTATATTTTCTAATGTATGGATCTTTTTTTAGTGTTTGCTTTTATGTATATTCAGTACAAACACGTAGAGCAGCATTATCGAGACCAGCTCTCTCCTGAATATATTAATGTGTATCGTCTAAACAAGCTTGCAGTTGTTGTTGGATGGTCCGGCTGTCTGGGTATTAGTGTCATAGCTAACTTTCAGGTAAAAAAATTATTTTTAATAAATAAGGAAAAATTTAGTTTGAATTGTGGGCTTGAACTTATATTTTCTGACACTGTTTTATAGACCTGCATCCATTACTTTTTCTGTAGTGTTTTACAATGAATTGACAGGGGTTCATTTAGAAAGAAAATGGGTCCGTTTATATAAGGACCCTTCACAAAAATCTAGTCAACAAAAAAGGACCCTTCACAAAATTCCAATTCCCTAAAACGGACCCTTTACAAAACTCTAAAGATCAAAAGTGGTTTGAAAATTGTATTTAAAATGTGTTTCTATCATTTCATAATGGAATTTGCCAAAATTTGGGACCATTTTAAAAGTTATGAACGCTGTGCTTGTACTACAAGCCCTTCATTTTCACAAAACTCGATTTGATTTTTCACAAAATTCCATTTAACTTTTCACAAAATTCCTAAAACAGGACCCTGGAAGAAAAACCTGGATGAACTGCTGATTGAGATTTCCTCTTATATTTGGTGTTAAAATTTTGTAAAATGTGTAACAATTATAGCAATATATTATACAGACGTGCCAACTGCTCTAGTCTGATTGGAGTTTCTCTGTTTTGTAACGGTAAATTTGCTTGCTCCACCAAACTCCAAAATAATCCTCTTTTTAACGATCTTCAACAATTATGTTCTTTAGAAAACATTTTTACCAGAATATTAGAAGAGTGATTCCAAATTATCTTAAAATAAATCTTTGCCCAAAAAACTAATAGAAAAGCAACCATTTTTGGATATAACCTCCACATCCACATTCTACCTCTTGGTATGGTGCCCATGTAAAAAAAATTGCACAGTATAATTGCTTTTTCAACACTTGCACGGCAGCTGGAAAATTCAAAATTTTCTGTTGGAATATACTTGATTTTTGCTGTAAAACTTGGCAGCAAAATAATTCGCTAAAACCAGTAATCTAGTGATTTTTTTATGGATTGGCTTTAATAATTCCTGTACATTAGCAGATACATTATTTCAATAATTTAACACTAAATTAGTTACATTTTTAAAATTTATAAAACTATTTGCAACTAATTATTTAAATTTAAATATTTAATTAATTTATAATATAACTATTTTTATATGTCGATTGAAGTCTTATTTGAGTGCTCCTGATAGGTTGTTTGGAAAGTTGCCATGTCTATGTACAGGTACTAATGTGTGTTTTGTATGATATTTAAATTTGCTCTTTATGATAATTAGTTTTTTAGTAGCTTTTAATGTTTTTTGTTTACTTTTGTTAAAGGAAACTCTCGTTATATATGTACACATGACTGGAGCTCTCATTGCATTTGGAAGTGCTGCTGGTTACTGCTGGCTTCAAACCTTGATATCTTATTATGTGTGTCCACTTTTGAATTCAACTTTTGTTGCACGCCTCAGATTGGTCTTGTCACTTATCTTATCCGCTGCATTTGCTACAAGTATCCTTTAAATTATATTGTTGTAATTATGTATTATACCTTGCATAAATTTAATAAAAAAAAATTCTTAAACATTTTAATCACTCCCCTGAATTCATAATTTTATGCTATGAGTAAAATATCTTACTTTATTCTTGGTCTTAAGGGATAATGTTTTCTGAGCTGAAAAATATTAGTATATATCAGTGGCAAAGTGTCTTCCATCATGGTAGCTTTTTGAAAAAATGATTTTTCCATGCTGTCCTTTTGAAAAGGAAGTATTTTTATTTGTTAGTATTTATATAAAAACTTAGAGTGCATACATTAGAGTTTAATTTTAATCATAATTATAAAATCAAAAACAGGTAGTATGGATAACTGTTCATTTTCTCAATTTCCTTATGCATGGATCCATGGATGTGATTTTTCCACAGATTTCCTCTTTTTCCCCTTTTTTATTTTTTTTATTTTACACCTTTTTCACTTTTTTATCTTTGATTTGTTTTCATCTATTTTCTGCTTTTTATATTAGATAATTTTTCCTACAATTTACCATGGATATTATTCTACCTTGAATTTCCGGGTTACCATCTCTGGCATCCTGTGCAATCCCCTCGATACACACTTTGGACACAACCCCTAACTCTCCATCGCCAGTTGTGCCCACTTGGAATCGAAAAGCCATACTTAAAAGTGGAAAAATTAAGGAGCTTATGATATTGTGTGGTTTGATTTGATAGTAATGCTACTTTTTTTTTGGCCCTCGCACAACAACTACAGAATTGGTCAAGGCTTTTTAAATAGATATTTTGCATCATTTTTTCTGCTTTGCTTCATTCAACTTACACTTTCTTATTTTAATTCTCATGCTAAAAGTAACTTTTGCATGATTATGCAATATCTCTTATAAATTTTTATGCATAATTATTTAACATTACAATTCTTAGCTTAAACACTCTATAAACCGGAGGTTTGGGGAAAAATTTTAAAATCAAACTTTCTAAAATTATTTTGGAATTTATTTTTAAATGTTTTTTTTGTACTATCTAACTCTGTGTTGTGCATTTTTTAATCATTATAAAACTTCTTGTATTTGAAGCCTTAATCTGTAATTAGCTCTGGTTGCTGGAATATATGCTCATAACAGTTTTCACGGCAAAGATGCAACCAAATGGCATCCAGAAGATGGGGTAGGTTTTTACAAAAACTTTAAAAATTATTTCATTAAATTAATATTCTGGCACCATTATTTTTACACTTATTCAGCGTTATTTATATTTCAGTTATTTACTGAAAAAGTAAAAATAACATGTTTAGAAAACAAGATGATTTTTTGAAAAATCTGAAAAAAAAAAATGTAATACCTTGAGTTTTTTGCAGCTTTATTGTTAAGTGATTTAATGTATATGTTATGGGCAAAGTGATTAATCGGGCATTATTATAGTCTGTGCAAATAAAATCGGCGGTTTCACGTCATTCTTTACCATGGCAACGCAGAAGAAATACATTGAGAAAAAACTCAAGGTCAACCGCCGATTCTATTTACACAGAGTATAATAATGCCCGAAGTGGAGGTGGGCAAAGTGATAAATTTCATTCATAAATTCCACTGAATTTATCACATTGCCTGTAACATATATAGTATATAAGTATCAATATAGCGCCGTTATATTGAACGAGGAAACAAACTGGTTTTAAAAAAGTCTTGAAATGTGGCAATGACCCTAAACAGTTTGGAAACCAATGGAAATGAATTTTAGAAGAAATTATTGATAGATATTTTCCAGTCTCTAGTAAAAACCGTTACCTTATAAATTTCATGCATCATATTTTATAGCAAAAAGATTATAACTCTCGCTTTGTTCCACCGATTTATTTTAAATCAAAATTATGTCTATTAATCAAATAAAATCAATGTTTGTTTTTCTAACCATGTCTTATTTAGTATTGCTTAATTATTCCTTCAATTATGAAGGCAAAAAAGACACTTACCTTGTAAAAAAATCTGTTTTATTCATTAAGCTGTATAAAATTTGTTTATTTTTCTTTGTTTTGACTACAGAAGTACTCCTTTAGATACACAACTAGGTTTAAAAGTTCAAGTATACTCATGCAAAAGAATAGAAAACTCATATATCAAAATCCTTTTTCCATTGGATAGCAAATTTTTTTGTTTTACTGATTATTTTTTTTGTTACAGGGATATATTGCACACGTAATTAGTACAGCTGCTGAATGGATATTAGTGATAGCATTTGACTTTTTTGTTCTGACTTATGCTAAAGAAATGCAAAACATTTCTTTGTCCTCTCCTAAAGTAAGTATTTTTTTTACAATTCAAGTTATATCCTTATTCTTCAACCACTTAAAGGTAAAACAGTGGCTTTTGAAACTCAAATGGTGAACCAAGTTTACCTTTGCAATTAGTTAAGAGTTAATTAATAATGAACATAACCTTTTTCCCTTTCTTTACATAAGAGAATTTTGCCTTATTATATAAACTAGTAAGAGGTAGTTTGGCTACATTTTTTATATTTCAAATTTTATCATTGTGCTAATAACTTCTTTTATAAATATATAGCCTAACACAAATATAATATATTCACCCTATTTAATGGTCTGTGCATATTTTCATTATTTACTATGTTATGAAAAGGTTGAAAATCACTGGTTTAAAACAAGCATGTTTCAGGTTCATTTTATTGAGGGAGAATCAGAGAGCAGAAAGTTCTATAATTATGACCATAGCCATGTGACAACTTCTCAAAATAGCCTTCATAATCCAGTCTCCATGCCTACTAGTCCCTATGCTGAATTAGGGAGAGAAAATGTACTTACAACTCAAGCAATTGTCCATTAATGTAACCTTTAAGTATTAGAATTATCAATGTTATTTATTATGCATCATTGTTTGTTGTGTTTTGAGTATTTTACCTATGTATATTTTATGTATTGGAATCATGGTTTGTGTATTTACATTTAAATGAAGAATTGTCTGAGAGAAATCAGCATACTCATATGGCTGTATAAATATATGTACTTATTTATTTGTTATTTTTGGAATCTTTCTGTGGTTCCATTTTACTGGCCCAGTACGATAGCAGTTTTAATATTAAGATTGAATGAAGTTATTTATAAAAGATTGAATGTTTATGTTTAATTGATTAATGTTACTTATAAACATAATCAAATTAGTTTTTATTTTTTGTGATTTCATCTCTTAATCTTATTTTAAATCTTGGTTTATGAAGATTCGGTCCAATTCCGTTAACTGTCCTGTTGAATATCGCTAAGTTGGTTTGGATGTCGAATATTAGAAACGTCACCAAAATTTTCTAACTAACCTATACAAATATATAGTTATTTCAATGACAAGCTGTTTGGCATCCAAAACAAATTGGTGATATTTAAAGGGGCAGTTAATGGAATCGTACCAAAGATTCAAACTTTCAGTCATTGAAGGATTACTAATTTTCTTGAATTTTTCTAAACTTTTAAAATAAATGCTATTCTACACGTGATCAAATCTTATTAGAAAACTAATAAATTGCAAATTATGTATAATTGATTTCATTTTAAATTTAACTCAATTTATGCACTTTATGGCAGCTATTTTTGAAAATTATTATTAATGATGGAGATAGTGCAGAGCCAAATTTGGGGTTTTATTTTCAATGACTGGGCTAATATTACATTTCAACTTAAGATTAAATGTACTATTCTCTTTAGAAGCAACTTATTTTAGTTTTTACTGCCTTCTGTCATTAAATGTATCTGGAAAATGTAAAAAAAATCATGAAAATATCTTAAATATATGCAATGAAATATGAAAAAGAGAATAGCATTTTTCAAGTTTTAAAAAAGAAAGGAAAAGTTTGTAAATTTGCTAGTTATCATATAGTTTAAGAAACTTGCAAATATGTGAACCAAGAATTTCAGACTTTTATCCCCTCTAAGAGAGTAAGAGGGGAACAAAAATGTGAGTCTGTGCCTTTTAAATCAGTTGCCACCAGTCTAGAGTTAAGTATAAGCATGTTTAAAAATGTAAAATGTGCATGTGTTATGTTGACTATGATTATTGATTGCCTTTCTTTTTAAAGCATACTTAACATTTTTAAGCTACAAATGCGGTATTTGAATTAGGAAATGTAAATAATGTTTTGAATATTGTTTGACATTTGTACTGTGTTTTTAAGAATTATTTGTTTTTAAGTTATAGGTTTTTCTGGTGTTTTTAATAAAATGAACAAATATATCTTAGGTGAATAGTGAAATTAATTATTGTTTCCGTTCTCATTTTCTATTTTTCAGTAGTTATATAGATTTAGTTGTTCAACTTTTAACTTATAACATAACATGGTAAATGGTTAGTTATATATCTGATACTAATAAAAGTTAGCATGCTGTTGTAAAACCATCTTCAAAAAATTAACATTTAATACAGAATGTATATCCTGTTTCTTTGAAATCTGCACATTAAAAATCTGTAATACTGTCCTTTCTAGAAAAATGAACATTTATCTTTAAATTCTTTGTTGGATGTTTTTGATATAACTGATTTTAATTGTGTGTCTTAAAGTACGGAATTTATACTTCTTAATTCATAATTTTTTAAGTGGTTCATTAGTTTTAAAAGCTAAGAATAAAATTTTAAGTTAAAATTAATAAAAACTAATGTTATATTGAATTTCCGAGATTTGCTCTGATAGGATATTTATTACCATATTTTGCTTGTGTTACATTTACAACATTATAAATCAACCTTAAAATAAATGGTTTTGCACTGTTGGTTTGAATTCTCCTTTAATATGCTTTTTATTTGTCAGTATATAACTGTATTTATTTTTTTTCCTTTCTTATACAAAATAAATTATTTATTTCTTCTGTGAGTCCTTTCTTTTAACTACATTTTTTACAGTTTCGTGTTTTTATGTTAACTATATCTTAGTTTGAATTTTCATGTAGTTAAAATACACTTGATGGTATTAAAATAGAAGCCCGGTGGCGAAATGGTAGGTCACACGAATGGTAGGCCACAGGTCCGGTGTTCGATTCCCGGGTCCCGTTCTGGGCAAGGTCGACTCAACCTTTCATCCCTTCAGTGGGTCGATAAACTGAGGGCCAAGCGTGCTTGGGAACTAAACACTGGGGGTCTTGCGTTATACTGACCACCTAACCAGGACATATGCCTCGCACCCCAGGGCCCCACAGTCAAGAGAACGAAGATGGGCATCGTAGGCCTTGGCCCACTAGAGCTGTTGCGCCAATGAGGTATTAAAATAAAAGTAGTTTAAATAATAAAAGTTTTTAATAAAAGTTATTTTAATTTTCAAAATCTTTGGTGATAATTTTTAAGGTGTAATTTTCTTATGGTATTTTATTAAATTCAAATTATTTCCCTTTCAAAAATCTTAAAGACAGATTATTGCCTAGGCCTGCAAGGCCCGGGCCTTGGGCCCCATGAATTTTGGGGGCCCCCCAAATGGTCTGAAAATAATCTTTTTTTTAACAAAATATTAAATTTCATGTGATAAAATGTTATGTTTAAATTATTAGAAAGTTATTTTTCTAGAAATGCATTAAAACTAAAATAAAAAAGGGGTGGTGTATAATTTTGTTCTGGGTTAGCATTGTATTATTTGTATATGTAGCAATAGTAACCCAATGATGCAGTTTCTTATACATTTTTGTCGTGAAGGGGGCCCCTAAAAGCACCTGGGCCTTGGACCCGGACGCGTATTCCCAAAAGTGCCCCCGAGTTAGGACCGCTTGGCGATGCGCCGGAGGAGAGGGGAATAACCTATGGGAATAACTCGCCATTCTGGGAAACTTTGGCGAAAATCCGTAGAGCTCAGAAAGCGGGAAGCGTAAACAAATAATCTGTCCACCGATTTTCATTACGCAGGTTTGAGTTAGTTTAAAAGTGTTCCTCTTGATATGTAACTTCTAAATATAGTTATAATACTTATAATATTACTTTATAATTTATTCATTTTTATAATGTCCACGTTGAAGAGCGGTTAAAAATTTTCTGGTAATTTTGCTCATATTGCGTAAAAAGAAATTTATGATACAGTCAATAATTTGTTCAAACAGACTTGTGTGTACATAGTGCTACGTTTTGCTCTTTAGCAAGTAATTGTTCAAATGGACTTTGCAGAACTTTATAAACAATCATTCAATTAATTTAATTTTAGTTTTTAATTAATTTAGTACTAAATCATTATAATGTTTTTACTAAACAAACATTACATATTATAATTATTTAGTTCTAATACTTGTTAAATATTTTAAAAAACAATAGTTTAAATTTTGAGTTAGTTTTGTTAATTTTTGTTTTCTTTCCTTTCTTTATTTTTAAGTCATATTTATAGTTCAAGGAATGAATGAATGGCGTAAAGTTCATAAGCTTAATTTATAAATTTAAATTTGGTAGTTACTACATTAAAACCTTTTCCCAAATACTTGGTGTCTGATTTTACTAATTTGCAGTATGGTCAATGAGCTTAGTACATAAATACCAAATAATAAAGTTAAATATTTGTTCAATAAAATTTATTTTAAATTCTAAAGCACAGCCCTAAAAATGTAGTGAAAGTTGTTTGTAATTAAATACTGTGAGTGTGAGGACCCTGAACCCTGAAAGAATATTGTTATAAGCAAGCCATTGTTATACTGAAAAATACTATGAAATTGTATTATAAGCTTATACAATAAAGAATCTTTATGTTTTCATTTTATATTATCTCTTATTTATTTGTGAAAAAACTAGTAAATTGGCATCCTTTAATTAATTAATACTCTTTAAATAGAAACTTTGTGATTTTAATCCTTTCCTTTGACAGAATTCAAGCACTACATAAGAAAAATTAGCCATTATTATAGATAGGTGGAGCCACATGAATCCACACTTACTAGATTTGTTTACAAACACACTCCGACCACTCTCCTCCCCATGGAGGCTCCTCCCGCACATCGCCAAGCGGCCCTAACTCGGGGGCACTTTTGGGAATACGCGACCCGGACTTGCCTTAATCGGGCCCTGCAGATAATCTTAAAAATCATCACACATTCCTTTAAAATTTTAGACCCTATGTGTCAAAATGTCAGTAGGACCTATATCTATGGTAGGACCAGTCTCACGAATTAAAAATATTTTCTCTATGGTGCAGTACAAAAGATGTGTTGACTAATGTAATATTTGATTAAGGATGTTAATTAATCAAGCACCCCAAAAAGTATGTAAAAACTTTGTTAAGTTGCAAATTTTTTCACGAATCTCAAAGCGCATTCTTTTCACCTTCTAATTTATGTTATTTTTCAATGTTTCTTTAAAAGGCGCAAGTTCCGTTTCAAATACTTAAAAGAAAACCGAAACCAAATAAAAAAAACGAAACTATTTTTGTAACGGATACTAAAAACAGACAATAGTTGGACCCGTTATTGCCACAGATGCGTGACTCGGTGCGCATCGATTCCATAACCTTAAATTTGTTTACGCAGCATAACTCCACCTCCAGTCTCCATGCGTGCGTGTTTTGACTGGGATGGTTCCGGACTTGAATCTTGTTTGTAAGCACAAGCAGTCACTGAAATTCCTTGGTTTATGTTCGATAAAGCTCATTTAAGCTTTGTGATTCACTTAAAATGAAATTTGCTCATATGGTTTGATTCAAAACTGTTTCGTTCCACCAAAAATTCTTCCCGTAAGTTGGGCCGAATCCATCATATATCCATTGTTTTCACGATTATTGCTACAAACATATTTTATTGTTTTCGGTTTCTCGCTTAAATGTGTTTGTTTTTATTAAAATATCGTAAGATGTTGATAATGATGCATGACAAAGGATGCCGCTTCTTTATCTCTTGTAACGGATTCCCCCAGATTCCCCCTATGCGTACGTGACTAGGTGTTCGTAGGTTGTTTTTGTTACAACAGGTCAATTATAATTTGTTTTGAAGCGTCGATAGATTACGATTATAAAAGTAGTTCGATGGATAAGAGAACTCTTATAAGTGTGTAGAAATAGTGGAAAAGAATCTTTATATAATTTTTTTTAAGTTGAATCAATCGTAAAGCGGCTACCGAACGTTAAATATTATGTACTTGATTTTTAGGTCCTTTATAATTGGAGCTTAGGAGTCAATGCTAGGATAATTATCCAATCATGGCTTCAACTCGTTCCAAAGTGATACATTTGTATAAGAATGTGAGTAGATTTCATTTATTCAACAATAATTATTTTTATTTCTTTTCCGTGTTTAATATTTTTAATTTTTTTAGTATAGCTCTAATATTTTGAACAGGGTCAGGAGTTAAATGGCATTTTACTCAAATAATTGGTTTACAAAACTTTTGCTAATATTAATATCTAAAATTATTAATAAATTCTAAATTCCTTCTGTGATGCAAAATTTCCTAAAATATGTTTTTAACTTATTTGCATTCAATTTCACTATTTTGCCATTTTTGTTTTTGATAACTATCCTATAGCATTTGCTAGTGTTAAGTTTTTCTTTTGAATTAATTGTAATGAAGTTATGTTTTCATGTTTATGTTTATAGTAGTAGGTAGGTAATATACTCTGGTAGTAGTATATTTGGTACAATTCCGTTAAAGTCCCCGCTAAATATCGCCAATATCCAAATCGCTAAATATAATCCAAATATCAACAAATTTTTCCGACTTTTATAAATAAACTGAATAGTTATTGATATAATTAAACATTTTAATTCAGGAGTTTGAAATTATTTATGAATATTTCTACTTTTTGTTGTCTAAAAGAACCGGGCGATATTTAGCGGGGATTCTAACGGAATTGAACCGTATATTTTATGTTATCTATTCTCAGAGATCAGATTATAATCTGCATCATATACTTCATAGTGATATAAAATAATCCCTTCAATTCTGTTAACTGTCCCATTAAATATTGCTAAGATGTTTTGGTTGCCAAAAAAAATGCAAATCAGCCAGATGATACATACAAAAGATATATTATATCAATGACAACTATAAAAATTTGGCAATATTTCTATATTTGATGACATTTAATGGGACTAATAGCAGAATCAAACCAAATTTTCTATTTCAACATATCTTTTAACACTAGAAAGACGGCACTATGCTGTATACCTAGAAAGACTGAGTGGGCCTTTTTGGCCCATCTCTGATTTTTTGCATACAGAGCTAATTATACATCTAAAATGTAATAATATCATATAAATAACTGTTAGAGTATAAGATAGGGACTCAATCTTCAGATTTCTATAGGATTTTATAATTTTTAATTATTAAAATAATTTGTAATTATGGGCATGAAAAGTGCTTTCGCTATATTTTTATCCATAGATCTGATAAATGAGTTGCTACTCTAGATAAATGACACTGGTAGGAATAATTAATAAAACCCATTCAATAAATATAGCAAAGTTTTTTAAACTGACTTGTTTATTCGTATTTTGCACATTTGGAGCAATGGATACAAAGCATTTCTCTAAATGCGCATTTTCCACAAACCAATTTTTTACTGTCGAACATGTCTTTAATGCATGGTTTCCTTTAGAGGATACTATAATTCTACAAATAACCCTTTTTCTCACTGCTGTCTTCTCTTTTTATGCTTTTTTCCCCCTTTTTATGGTAGAAATGGTTGTTTCTTTGGCAGACACATAAGGGGCACAGAGCTCTTCACATAATCTCAAGATGAAATTTCTACGACTTAATTTCTTTTTTCCGGCTACTACCTTGTATAAGATCCATGCATTTACAGCAGAGATATCTAATATGTTATAGAAAACATGCATAGGCCAACCTTCCAACAGCTGGAGCCTGATTTGGTGCTATATAGTCGTATCACTTGATCCACAATGATGTCAATTCCATACTTAGTTTCGTTGTAGTAAGCTATAGTATCCGGCTTTTTCTTTTCCTTCTAGTTGTCTATATCTATAATACGGTGTTGTGCAGTTAAGGTTATGTCTTTATTTTTTTAAATAAACAATTGTTGAATAAAGATTTTGTTTTCGTAATTTTGCAGTTGGCGGAACCTCTCTACGGTTTCTTCTAAGTGTTCCAACCAGGCTAGTTTTGCTTGGGATTTTACTTTTTAACACAGTTTTTATAATGTAAAATAGCTGTCAGTTGTTAAGTTCCTTTCTTTTCCCCAGTATGGCTGGGTACACTTCACAACGCATCATTTTCAATGCATCAACAGGGAATAAAGGTTAGCAATTTCCCCATTCAAAGAAAACAGCTGGTACAGTTGAAGTTGTAAAATGTATTTCTTTTGTGAGAAACAAACCTTATTGGTCACCTTGTTGACCGAAATTCAATGGTGAGAACCTTTATCTTTATGGTGGGCACCATAAATTCATCCTTTGAAACGTCCTCCCCTCGACCACAACCCCAACTGAGAAAGGGGCGTTCTAAACCGAATCGAATTGAATGGAACTTGAAAGAGATAACACTTGTAAGAGATAACAAACAAAGAAGATCCCCTCCCCTTTCTATAGGAAAATTTCATGGATATACGAGCGGAACGAAGCAAAGAAAACACAGCAGAGGTGGTACGGTCCAAAAAAGCCCGCTCCGTCTTTCTAGGTATACGGTTCGCTATCTTGGCTCCTATGAGACTAAAATGAAAACGGTTTGGTATGCACTTTAATTGAACCAAATAAGGAAAAGTCAGAAAATTTCAAGCCATTCGGTTGATTAGAGTTGAAATTATTAAGCCGCAAACAGCGCGATGGGCCAAAAAAGCCCATCCCGTCGTTCTAGTGTTAAGTTTTTAAATACATTTATTCAGCAGAATTTTCAGCATTCCATTTATGAAATTCACAAATTGTTCTTTAATGAAGGACAATGAAGATTATTTAAAACATTTAGTTTAAGAATGTATATAAGAATATAAGTGATAGAACTGTAAGAAGTGTTATGTTTTTCTACAACAATAAAGCTTTTTTTCTGCTGAACCCTCCTGAAAAGAAATAATCTCTGCTTTGTTTATTTTTATTTTCTCTTAACCTCTCATGAAAACAAATGCGTAAACAGATGTTGTATAGTTCTAGTCAATGTACCTAATAATTTTGGCTGGAATCACAAAGCTGTTTATAAGATTACTGTCCATGTTTTATTAGGAAGTGGATCTGTAAGTTTATTTCCATTCCATCATCCATAGATTTCAAAAGCATATTTGAGTTAAATCTTATGCCTAAACAACATACTCTTGTGCATGCCTATAAACTAACAGGTCTGCATTTTTCTTGTCTGCAGTTAACAAAGTTGAGTGAGTTGACCCAGTACTATATTAGTAAATTTTATTTTATAGTTTTCAAATTATTCAATTGTAGACCCTTCCTGGAATTATCCCTAAGCCAAGTTCTGTCCCAAATCTTAGAGCATTATTAGCAGAGAATACATTTTCTGTGTAGTTTTGTAAATACGTTTTTAGCCCACTCTTTTTCTTGGTCTTTAAACAAGTTTCTACAGTAAGATAATATTTGATGGTTGTTGAGAAAGATCCTTTTTGGAATGAAAAACCTAAATAGTGTGACACCACGGAATCATGCATTAATTTTAATCAGCACTACTACTAGGACAAGGCAATGGCATTGCCACACTTTTATTTTATTGCATTATTATATTTTAGGATTGAAATTTCAACATTTATTATTGGATTCTTAAGATTGTAGAAACTTGTAAATAGACTTCATTTATATTTTTATATATTATACGTTAGTCTGTCATAGGATCTTTGGATCGGTATCTCCCTGTGGCTTACATCTTGCCACAGTATTAACTGAATCTCCCTTCAAAAAAAAAATTATCAGTGTTTAGGGCCGGAATGGCCAAAAAGGCAAATCCCCAATGGGCTGCTGCCCACCAAGGACCGTTTCTGGGCTGCTTACTACTAAAATGAATGTTTTAAGAAATAATAAATAAATGGTATCATTTTATGACACCGTTAAATTATAAATGAAACCAAAATGTTTGTACTGTTCAAATAAGACTGAAGATGTTTCTTGCCAAGACCTGTTGTAACAGTAGACCCTGCTCTGTGGTTGTAACCAGTGGTGGATCAAGAAACTCGATTTGGAAGGATCAATTCTGTCTTAGCTTCAGTCCCAGAACTAGACTCCTTTTCTGAGGGGGTGAACTCACATATTACTAATTTTTATAGCCCCCCTCCAAGCTAATATAGAATGAAAATTTTCCTAATAGGCTAAACATGAGTAAATTCACTGTTTTTAAGTGTCAAATTTCAAATAATTGAAATATTGCTAGCCTAAACATTATTAAAAAAGTGGTCCAACCCGGGTTTCACCCAATGTCAGTGGCATAGCCAAAAGATACATGGTGTTGGTACTTTAAAAAACAATTAAGGAATGTTTGACATATTTAAGTGTCAGATACACTCCTTCTTCCACTCACTTTTTGAATTAAGCAAAGATATAAAGGAATGCTATAAGTAAAAAAGTTATTTTAAATAAATCTTACTGTTTTTATAACAAAGATGGTCTCATTATCTAGACGACCCTCATACACTTGGTTTATTAACCTTAGAACCATAGCATTTTATACATAAACCACTTAAGTTTTCTTATGATAATATTGTATTTACAGCTGCTTTTTTTGGGAAGAGATTATCCTAAAGGCTATGACTACTTTAAAATACGCCTGAAAGATGCTTTCTTAAAGAACCAGAATGTTAAGGACGAAGAGCAAATTGAGATTTTACTTACCAGAGGCCAGTACATCATCAAAGAACTTGAAGCTCTTTACATGTTAAAAAAGTATAGAACACTGAAGAAAAGATATTACTCAGAACACTGAGCTGCTCAAACATTTTCAAAGCCATATCTTAATATTTTCAAAAGTATTTTTTGTGTTGTGTTGGAAACTTTTTGTATGAATTTTTGTAGTGGAATATGAGTGTCCCAATAAATTGTTTTCTGGTTGCATTTCTATTTAAGCTGCTTATCTTTGTTTCTTTACCACCCTTCTCTACAAAATGAGTACACTAAAAGTTGAACATAGAATTTTCAGATTGATTAAAAAGAAATTATTAAATGGTTATGTTATGGTAAAAGTGATAAATTGGTTATTAAGAATAACCAAAATTGCCTGTAAGTGTTTTTAGTGGTAAATATATGAGAAATAGTCACTTTTACCTATTACGTATTATTAATAGTAACCTAGGAAGTTTGATATAAGTGATAAATTGAGATTGGTAAATGAGAGATTAAGCATAATTTAATCTTCAACTCCAATTTTTAATTAAATCTTCAACTCTAACGTATTTTTTTTATCTATAAGTACCCATAATGAATGAGTTGTAGAATATATTAGAGTAAAAAAATTATGCAATTGGTACCGATTTCATTTTTTTTTATTTTAAAGTAACTTTAAAAATTCATTTTTTATGGTTCTTTATACCTATTTATGAATTATAATTTCTAAAAGCTTGAGGAGGAAAATAATACTTTTCCTAAATTTAATAGTATATTGAAGTTCTTAACATCATTTTACTACTGTGTAAAGATTAAAATAAGCACAGTAAACGAATTGATTTCGTTTAACTTAATTTTATATTATGCAAGCGTGCTAGACCCAGCATTGCTCGGGTTTAAGTTTTTTTAAAAATTGACTGGATCCCATACACTTATAACAGTTTGAAGTAATAGGATAATCATATTTGATTCACTAAAACATTAAAAGTTAAGTTGCAGGAGGTTTAATACCCAGACTGCACTACAGGGAGGCCTGCTGCATAACAGTCCATAAAAATGGAGAAAAAATTATTTTCCTCATTTTTATCCCTGTTTTAAGCAAAATAAATTGCTAACCAGGGACATGAAGAACAAAATCAAACATTGTTTAAATTAAAATTAGATTTCCAACTAAATCTTGGCTAAAAATATACAGACATAAAAATTTTAAGTGCTTACATACAAACTAAGAAATTCAAATGGAACAAAACGGTATAGCCGAATAGGGCCCTTGTGCCAGAAAACCCCACCAACCAATCGAACAAAAATCTTGCATGTTTAAGAAATTCATTCATAAGGCTCACCAAATCCAATAGATTTCATTGAAAAAAGGAGAGAAGACAGAGAGAGAATTCAACCAAAATTTCCAAACAAAAGAAACTTTAAAATGAAATGTGGATGTGAAAAGCAATTTTAAGCAAATAATACAATACATAAATATCAAAGATATACGATAATTAACGACAGTATTTCAGATACATTCATTATTCATTACTTCTTGAAGATAAATTAAACACCATAATAATTACGATATTTATGGGATACATTTTTATTATCTTAGACTTAGATTATATTATAAAAGGAATATTTTTTTTATTAGATTCACATATAACCTCACATATTAGGTTATCAACTACTATGAGAAAAATTACAACTGTGTGTGGTATTTTAAGATGGATTCATTTTTATCTAAGATTTCATTATAAATGTAAAAATTTATGAAATTATTCATAAAATTTTTGGGAATTTATGACGTACTATGACAAGAACATGGACAAGAATGATTGAAACGTTTATTACAGAAACCAGTCAAACGCCACATTTTTCACAAATGAGTTATAAATGTCATGACGGGCGTAAATATAATTATAGTGTTTTTGGAAGAAAAAAAAGCCAAGCCATTTTATCCAACTATTCCCTGTCTCTTTTTAATAATACAAAAGGATTTGGTTAATAATGTAGGTTAGAAGAAAATCGTGTATTTCAGATTATTTCAAGCTTTTCATTTTTTAAAAGTTGGAATTTGCATTTAATTTTTTCTAATACATTTTTTTTTTGCTGAGGGAAATTTTATTTAAATTTGTATACGTTATTGAAATATTTAAATTTGCTCCCCATTTACTTTAAAAAACACATTACTGTCAATTTAGCAAGGAAAAACATTTTCCAAAAATAAAAAGAAATAAAACATTTTTGAAATGAAAAAAAAATTATCTTTCTCTCAGGATTGGAGGGGATATTAACCAATCCCTCTGGAAAAAGCAAGCCCATTGCATTTAACTTCTGTCTGTAACTCGAGGAGATAAGTAACGAGTTTACAGGGCTGAAACAGAAATCCCCATGGTAACGGGAAACGAGCTCTGTGGAGTGAATCCTTTTTCCCAGCTTCAGCCAATAAGAACGTAGAACGGAATGAGCTCTGTATCGAAACCATCGCAACTATAGTTACGGAAAGTTTCGGTTTCAAGTTGATTCGTCTGCTAGATACCTTTTCTTAACGTTGAAGCACTTTGTCTTCGTATTATCATACTTAAATATTCATAAAAACTATTATTTTTTTATTTTAGATATATTTTTCCAGAAACATTTTTTTATAAAATGCCGGTATAGTATTAAAACTTTAAAATCTCTTTGAAATATTCAATACTTTTAGTTATTGTTAAAAAATAGTCACATTTTTATATGATAAAACCAGTTTAAATGTTTCAGACAGTAAACTTGTGAACTTGAAATTTTGTTTTTACACAGGATTTTAACGCTTTGTTAGTGAAGTTAAGGTCTTTTTTCAGCCTAGAAAGAAGTCACTCGTGAGACGTCTGAAAACCGAAAAGGGGGCTACAAAGAAAGATTCGAAGGATGTTGAAGGTACATACTATTTGTATGTAAAAAATAAATATTTCAATTTTACCCTTTTATTGAAGGTCTTTGGTTAAATTTGAAATTAAATTTTTAAAGGACCGAGTGTAGAACCCGCTGCATCAAAAGATACGGAACGGGACTCTGATATTACTGGGGAAGATTCTAAACAGGTTTTTATTTTATTTAAGCCGTTAAAATATATTCTATTTCGCTTTTCTTCTAAAAAACTTACTTCTTATCTTCAGAATTCAGAAGTTAAAGATGCTACCTATAGAAATTTAGTATCGAAATTTGCCGAACTCAATAAATTGTACAAGACCAATACTCAAATAAAATGGGAGGACAAATGTGTAAGTAAAATTTTTTTACCTTCAAAAATAATATATATCCTGTGAAAAATGTTTTCAATACATAACATTAATCAAATATTTCATTTTATGGTGCATTGTAAATTTCCTTGGGTCTTCATTTCAGTGGAATGATTACATTTACAAAAGTAGAGAAGTTAATCCCCTAATACTACCAGAAGTTAATTCGTATTTGACCGATTGGGATGAAGATGATACATTTGACATCAAACATATTTTTAAAGAATGTCATAAAAGTCAACAGGTCGGTTTTATTCATGCAAGTTTTTACATGCTTATTTTAATATGGGTACTATTTTATTCTTTCAAATAGCAAAATATGTATCTCTGTTAAAGTTTAGGAGTTATAAATAAGTATCTTCTCTACATTAGTACTTACTTGAAAATACATTTTTAAAGTTTTTACCAAATTGTTCTTTAGTAAATATTGCTATGTATCGTAATTCCATGGCCTCTTTACTAGGTATTCATAAAGCTTTATAAGTTGAAATTGAAATGTGGTTGACAAATTAATTTTTTTGCGGCCTGTCAAGTTGACAAAATGTATTTGTAACTTTTATTTCTAGATGTGTGAAGATATTAAACTAGCCTTGTTAGAATGCCCAACAGTTGAGAGTAAGACATTAAAATCTTGGCTGGAGGTAAAATAGTATATATATATTTTAAAACTGACATTTTAATGAAAGAATAATGCCTTTTTGCTCCTTTTATGTGTTTGTGATAGAATGTTGTTTTGTATATCTAATTAAATAGATTTTTAATAGAGTGTTAGAAACTTGCAACAAATGATGCGGAAAAAAATAGAGCAAGCAACATTTCTAATTCTCAGAGTAAGTAACGATGTATTTTAAGCATACAATCTAAATTTATAACTATTTCAGTTAGAAGAATCAAACAGTAAAACATGTGATTGCTGGGGTTTAGTAATTTGCATTTTTATTGCTTAATTACTGCTCTGTCAGTTTAATTTTGAGTCTGATTTGCTGGATAGGACTAATCATTCTTTCCTTTGAAGTTTATTAATCCTGTTTTTTTTTTTACATTTTAGGCAGCCAATGAGAATCTTAACGAGGAATCTTTCAACATGGAGTTTATTGTGAAAGATTTGAAAGACTACAAATCAGGTTACATTCTCTGTCTTTGGGGTAACTTGTCAAAAAATGTTAGACATAAAGGAATGGATGTTCCTCACATTGGATTTAGCTTTGAGTTACCACCGGAACTCCTAAAAACAAATTGTGCTGTTAGAATAATTCACTCTTCATTTGACAGTGTTACTCCGGTCTTTTGTGAATCTGCATTACCAAATGACTGCAAACTTGGAGAGCTTCCTGTTGAAAGTACAAAGAAATTTTATATTTCTAACATATATTAGCTTATTATCAGATCTAACTTTTATTAGCTTATTATCTTGAAAGATTCTCTGTAAAATAGAGCATAGAATATTTTCAGATAATAATGAAGTTCCTTTTACAAACTTATCTATAAATTAGATTCTCATTTCAGATAACTTTGGAAAAATTTTACTAGAAGATATTTATCCTGCTGTTGAAGACAGCATTGTCCCCCAAGTACTTGAATTTTTAATGATTACAAACAATTTTTACATTAATTTTTTATTGGTTTATAGTTTTTATAGCTTGTTTTACCCTCTATGGTTTTACCAATATTTTTAGATGGATGCATCTGCATTTTCTGAATTAATGAATGTGATTATGAAGCAACTCTTAACCACAGAATCTTCTGGAAAACCAGAAGTAGATAAAAGCTCACCTGCTATTGTTTTCAGTAAGATATTTCTTAACACTAAATATCAGGGGGCCCAAAACTTTTCTAGAGGGTCGTAGAAATAGAGACTGAGCCAGATAAGGGCAAAATAAAAATATGCTTCTCAGACCTAATAAATTAATTTTTTAAAAAATCCAAGCAAGTGATGAGTGTAATAACAAAATAAGCTTATTGTTAACATATTTGAATTAAGTGAAACTGCATTTTTAGCCTTTGGTAAATTATAATAACTATACCAAAAAAAAAATTACACTTTTCATGGATATTTTGTTGTTTTGTGTAGCTCCACCTGAAGAACCAGAATTAACCATTGTGGATAAATACGAGTACTTTGTAGTTGGAGGTCTCTATCATTTCGATTTATTTCAGCTTCCTTATCAAATTGTGAAATCTGGTTGCTGGGTATTTACTAATTGTAAGTTATTAAACTTTAAATTAATTAAATCGAATACTCTATTTAATTTTTATTAGTTATTAATTTTTATGCTGTAAAGATGCAATTTTCGGCTCAATATTCATCTCTACAAAATTAATTTAGATAGTGCACAATGCTTTGAAAAACTGGATTTTTATCATTAGTTTATCCTTTTATTATGATTTCATAAGTTTATTATTCGTCTATTTTCAATACAAGCCAATGATTTCTGAATTTTTTTTCCAATGTTTAAGTTGGGAAATCGTCTTATAATCACATCCACAATATAGGTGAAAATAAGTACAATTTCATAGAAAACAAAGTAGCATACTCTTGTAAAAGTGTGAACCCTTTGCATATGAAAACATCATAAATATTCAAAAATGGGTAAATGTGAGTAATACTATTAATTTCTAAAAAGTTTAATAAAGAAGCCATAAGCTTACTTGAATTGGTGATTCACGCAGGCTGATAGGAATAATTTTTTATATCTACTTATAAACAGATGAGCCTATATTCTGAAAATACAGTAATCAAAGATATTATTTAGTTTTAGAATAAAATTGCATTTTTTACTAAGTATTCATTCTGAAGATTTCTGGTTTTTAGTCAATAAAATATTTTTATAAAGATAACATTGTTTATATAGAAATATATTTTGACTTTAATATTCTTGTTTGATTTCATACAGGGGATGAAAAAGTACTTAAGCGCATACCATTTCGAACAAGTATCATCCCTATAAGACACCCCCGTCCAGATATGTCACCAGCTATTGCTGCTGAATTCGCTGATTCTGAAATCAAACGCTTTGATAAGGAGATGTGCAGTGCTATCTCCGTGTGTCTTAAGTATGTTTCAAATTTAACCACAGCTTATAGGTTTCTTTTAAAAATATTTTTCTGTTTTACTGTTATTATTAGGAATTAATTTTAATTTAAGATTCATTGCTCATTTAAAACTAATTAAAGGAATTTTTTAGACTTCCAGAGAATGTCATATTTCTAGAACAGCCAATGCCAGGCTATTGGATTCCAACTAAAAAAGGATTCACTTCAGTAGGATTCTTTGAAACTAAGCATGATGAAGGTGATGCACCATAGCAATTTCAAAATCTTGTTACATTGAGTTTTTGTTAATTCAGAGTTCTCATAAATCATTCAAGTATATTCAGTTAAAACAATTTACCCTCAGATTATGTGATCACATGCATTAAAAATTAATAACAGTACTACTTGTTAATTTAACAATTTTCTTGTGTAAGAAAATTTACATTAACATCAATTAAAATTTGATCACATGTTCTCATGCATCTTTACAAGATGCAACGTTTACAATGTTTAGATTTTAGTTTGTGAAATAGTTTAAAGGCTTAGTTAAAAAATGTTTTTAGGTTTAAAGGCTTTTAGTTGGAGATAATTTTATTTGTTACTTCAATTTTCATGTATATATTTTTACACACTGATTTTGTAAACATGCTCTTATTTTGTAGTTTCCAAAGATTTTGATGAAAAATAACTTGGAACCCCCCTCAATTAAACTTGAATAAAAAATGCAGAAAACGAACTGTAAAGCTTTTAGTTAATTACATGTAATGACTACAAAATAATCAATTGAATAACATCTTCCATACCATGCAAAATTACATAATTTTTAAAATCATACTTCATTATTAACAATGTTTTTGTTTTGGAAAAGTATGAACAGTAGCCTTTGTCTTCCCAATTCTATACTACTCTTAAATTGATAGATTTTAGTGACATTCCCTTTTAATTTTTCAGAGTCTGGTTGCATAAACTTTAAAACCAATGGATTTGGAATCATTGGTATATTACAGAGAAAGTATAGTAATATGCCATATCAGGTGTGCAACAGTAGTCTAATCTAAGATGCATGTTGAGAATGAAACAGTTAGTAGCACCTCACAAGTAGTTATTTATAATATTAGAAACATTTTTTAAACAAATTTCAAACAGTAAGCAAATCACATACTGTATTTTCCAGCACTTGTTCTACATATTGCATGCAAAAGGAATGTGTTCATTTCTTTAAAAAAATCCTGAAAAAACATTTAAAATATAAATATACATGGTGCACATATTTATTAGCCCCTAAAAAATTAGTACATTTTGAAATTTTTAGTCTTGGGAGTTGATTTCTGGAAGCCAGAAGGATAGTACAACTTTGACAATTACTGGCATGCAAGTAACTGTAAAAATTAAAGTCAGTAAAGATGGATGTAGTATTGAAGAAATTGAACAGGATGGAAAACTTTTGTTTCCTGACTCCTATTCTATTTTAATGAGTTCTGATGCATTAATAAAGGTAAGAATTGAAATACTCATGCAATGAGCATTACCCTATCCTGTTAACCATTTGTTGTAAAATATTTTAAAAGCACATCCTTAGGTAAAACTATTTTAAAACTTTTTCACTAAATAACAAGGTTGGTAATTTTTTTCAAAAATAGAGCTGTTTTTTTCTTTCTGAGGGGAGTTAAACCAGTTTTTTTTAACCAACTTCCTTTTTAACACAAAATGCAAGCATTTGTAAAATGCACTTCATTATAAATTTCAAGTACCATACTAAATCACTTTTGCTTAGTAATTGACTTAACTAATATTATATTTGTATGGATTGTATTTGTATATATTTAATTGGATAGAAAGCAAATGTTTTATAACATCAAGTATTATATGGTTTAAAATAACGACTGGTTTCATTAGTTGATTATAGCATTAAAAACTAATTTGATTAAAAAAAAAACTATTTCTTTCAGAAATTATTATCTATGGGAATAAATATTGCAGTAGAAAAGGCTATTCATAATTTCATAGAGGTCTCTCCTAAGGTTAGTCAATTTGATCAGTAGTAAGTTTTATTTCATTTCTAACAAAACTTTTTCAAACTCAAACAATTAGGGTGCTAGCTAGAAGCATGGGTGAAAGTTTACAGTTCAGAGACAGAAATCTGTCCTAACTTATTAATTTTAAATAACACAGGTGATGAGAAAAAAATCCAAATATTTTCAATGATTTGGTTTCATCTTGTCAAGTTTTCTAGCTATCCCCCAATGGCAAAAACCATCCAACTCCAATGTTGAAGTTAGCTTGTTGTTACTGCAAGCACCTTAATTAAATATGGCAATTTTTCTTCACTCCTTTACACTTCTAGTCCTTATTTTTCAGAATGAGGAACTTGAATACTGGACTTATTCTTGCATATCAATTTTGGGCCATGCGTTTAACTTTTACTGGAGTCGGTGGAACTTAGTGGGAGAAAAAGATCAGCTTGTTTTGAAATACTGCATAGGGGAATCAGAGAGTGAGGCAAGTGTAATTGATTAAAACTTAATTTTTTCTTTTTGTTCTGAATCTTACAGTTTTCCTCTTTGATTTAGGCTAAGATTAAACATGTTTTGTTGACTCCTGATCGAGCACTGGAGATCAAATGCACAGAGTCCCATACCAAATTTTCTGATGAGCCTGTGGATGGACAAAAGGTAAATTGGTTGCTAAGACCGAGGATGGTCGCAATTTTTTAATTTGAATTTTAAGAGTTAAGGCATGGCCTAGTTAAGGTAATCTTACTTATGAGAATAAAAGTTTTCTTCCTAGCTTGAAATCATTTAAATTATATTCAACTATCCTATAAAAACTAGAGCTATAAATAATGTAAATAAATTAATAGTTTAATGTGAACACATTTTAAATAGAAGAAAATATCTCCCTTGTGACTGTGAAAATAACAGTCAAGATACAAAAATATGGCTTTAGTTTGAAATGTTTAGATATTTTTAAAGTTATTTATTAAGTTAAATAAAATGTACCTTTAATGTTTCTAGAATTATAGTGACTTATACCACCTGTTGATTGATCAGACTGGCGACGAAGAAATTGATGAAGCAGGTTATGAATTCTCCAACAATCTGTTTTTTCTATTGTGTTCATGCAAGCTCTTTAGCTGCTCTTAATGTATTACAAAGAAAATTTTAACTTGTTAATTCCAACAGGAGTATTAAAACATTCTTAACAAGTTTTAAGTTACTTAGTAATATATAATTAATAACAGTAAATTTTAACAACACGTAACACATAATTGATATCAAGATTTAATTTATTTGAAACATTACAAAAATTACAAAATTTTAAATTGAATCACTTGATATGTTCAATAAGGCAGTAATTGAATGAGCTTAGAGAATGTGTACAAATGACAATTGAAATAGATTTTCAACATTCAGGAAATAGAAGCAAAAATAGTACTTTAACTAGGAAAATTTACACTTCATATTTTACATTGTTTGGTAAAATTCAGTCAATATGATAGATGCAAATAAAAGTGTCAAGCAGTATCATTGAGATATTCAGGTTTTAAGTGGCAAAAAAGGAAATAAATGACTAGTAAGTTTTTACTATTTACAAGTATTTCAATTTTCAGTGAAAAATTTAACAGGCACCTTCAAATATTAAGAATTGCATAGGACATCAATAATTAAAAGTAGTTAAATTCACATTACAAATGCAATTAATCACTTTGCAATAATGCATTGAAGTGATTAAACCTTAAAAACCTCAAGTAGTTCTATTTACAAAAGTTAAGCTTAACAAGCTTTACCGTCAAAATAAACTTATTCAGAATAGACATGGAAAGAAGGAAAAAAAACACAAACATTCTTTTAAACCTAATTATTACATTGAGAAACAATTTTTTTAATGTAAGCTAAACAATCGAGAATTAATTTAACTAAACCCCTTTGCTCAAAGTAGTATTGAAAAAAAAAACTTCAATTACTTTCCATTTTTTAAAATATTACCTAATGAGCACATTTGTAGACACACAATTATTTTTCAATTAATACATTTTTCAGTTTATACAAACATCTAAGATAATCTTAATTCAAAAACAAGAGTATATCATAAAAATTAAAAGATTTGAAGTAATTTATATTCATAATTTCAGAAATCATGATGCAAAACTTCAAAGCATTAATATATGTGGAGGGCCATATAAAGGGTCTTAGTTGTAGTATCTTTGAGTTGTTGAATAATTTAGGCCCTTTTCAAAACTAACTTATAGCCAGAATATCTAAATATTGCTCCCAAACACGAGCAACTGAATAGAAGTATTCAATTCCCCCAACGAAAATATTTTATCTATCTACATGACTATTTTATTCTATTAGAAAGAACCTTTCAATACTACTTTAAAACACTCGAAGATTAACTAGTTTTCAAAATATTATATCCAACAATGAGAATAAATTATCAGATTTGTATTATTTATAATTTAAAACTATCAGAATTTCAAAAAATTGGGGTCAAAAGGTCAGATACAACAACCTTAGATCTTCAAAATGTTTTCGGGTGAAAAGATTGGGCCTTTTATTACATCTGCACAGCCAGGTAGACTCATGGCCACTCTTGATGGCTATGGGTCATGTGGGAGTCAACATGGGACTAAGACTCTGTTGCAAAAATTTTTTGTTGAAGAAGTTGGGTTTGACCTGTAAACATATCCTGTGAAAACAGGCTCAAAGTAGGTTTGATTTCAGAATAGTTTAGTTAATACATTAAAGCAACACAGGGTTTAATCGCCTAAATTTTGACAACTATTTAAATACTGGGAATCCTAGAAAATTTTGCGACACAAGGAGCACTCCTCTTCAGGACTAAAAAGGGTCCTAAATGTCTAAGAAGTTAATAATGTGCCCAAATATGGCCGTGCACATTTGTTAGTGCTTTCTCTACTTGTAAAGTTATTTCCAATAATATTAAGAATTGATTATTTAATTACTTTTATAATTCAAACTGCATATCTGATTTGAGTACTTAAATTTAAATGGAAAAATAATTATGCAAAATTCAGCAATTAAACCGTAATATGTACAATAACACAAGATATAAAATGCATACATCTAACTGAAATGATAGCTAAGTTTTAGTAGAAAATGTCCCATTAGAATTTATATAATTTAGAAAGATATTTTCTACATAAATGTATATAAATAAAAATAATAGGATAAAAGAAAAGCAAATGAAACCCTTCAATTAATTTTTAAGCAAGCAAACACAACCCAAGTACAAAAAATGCATTGATTTATACACTTTTAATGAAATTTTAAGATTAATGCACATGTAAAGACAATAACATAAGCGCATACACAATTTTTAAATAATTTACAATCATTAACTAAATGTATAAAATTTGGAGAGGCACAATTATAATTATTACCATCAATTACAACAAGATATGCCAAAATATTACGACAAGATTATATGAAATTATATGGTTAAATTAAGGATTAATTTAATATTAATTAAATCAAATAAAAATATTCAAATCTTTTTGATTAAAAAATTATCTACAAATAACATACATGAATCATACAATGAAATAAAGATAGAAAAAGGGATTATTGTACCTGTGGTAGAATTTTATATTAGATTAAAAAGAGATAGCATGTAAAAGACTAAGAGTAAATATTAGAATTTTAAAAATTCTATAGCACCAAAACAAAAATTATCTTTTATGAGCATACACTTAAGTAAATATCAGGTTGCTTTAAGTTTTTAATATCAGCTAGTTATCTAAACCTCAAATAAAATGAACAAAAGAAACAATCAAACTTAAAAAAAAACATTACAACTATACACTTGAAATGATATCACAAACCCCATATATAATATATGATACAATAGAACTTAAATGCAGCCACAAACACATGTTGTGAATAAATGTTCCCAAATGAATGCTTATATTATAATTCTAGGTGTTTTCTTCAACTAAAGCAGTTCCAAAATTATAATGATTATGGATATCATAAAGATCAAACTTGAGAATGTCTAAAAATTCTTTTTAACTACACAAAGCTACAAAAAATTTGTACACAGATGAAAGATATAATTTTCTAAATCTAAAGTCGTTTAAGTTATGTACACTGAATACTACTTATGTACAGATTGATGAATGGTATATTGCCAGTAAAAGGCATATCCAAAGAGCAGAGCATTTTTAAGTATCAGGAAAACATGCATACTTGCGTTTTTGGACAGTGCTGTTTAAATAAATAAAAGTATTTCAGTGCCCACTTCAAATATTTTGAATATAGATATTTACAACTCTATAATATGGCATCATATTCCTTTTATATTTGTAGCTGCACCACGACCCTAATCATTCAGTTAGTTGGGTATACTAAGCTCCAGGAACTGATGCTATCAATGGTAAAGAGAGGTTTAAAAGCACCTGAATTGGCACATGTGTTTTTAGTTGTGACAGAGGAACATCAAGAGCACATTCTCACTCCATTTATAATGCCATGAAGTCGTTCTATGATAGTTTCTATCCCTTTCAGTGATGTTTGAAGTTCTGATTGTCTATTTTTTTGCTTCTGAAAGAGAAGGATACCAGAATTATGATACAACTAAATATGCTTTAGGATTTAAGCTGGAGAAAATATTCATCATTGGAAAAAGAACATTTAATGTGGAAAAAAACCTGCCAATTTAAAATTATGATTGCATTTTTTAGAACAATAAGGTTTCAAATTTTTTGAGTCTAGTTTTATCAATGAGATATTCTTAACAAGACAAAACATAAATTAGAGCACATATTTTTGTAAAAAGAGCTCTATTTCACTACAAGGTTACATAGCTTCATGTTTGCACTGTTTTGTAAAATATAAGTTTTACACCAAGCAAACCAAATGATTATGTGATACAACCTAAAAGGAGTAATTTATTAATTATTTCAAGAAGTTAACATTAACCCCTAAAAAAGCCATGTTTTTAAATGTAGAAAATTATGAAGTGCTACAAAGTATGCATTACTAAAGTTTATTTAAACTAACTAAAAAAAAAGTTCATTTTAATTTGAGAGCCAAATATTACAGAAAGAGTACCGTGGATAAATCCCGAAGCTGCTGAAGTCTACTTTCCAATTGTGAACGTTTCAGCCTTAGCTCTAGACTCTTCTTAAGTAGCTTCCTCTTCTCGTCCTCCTTAGCTAAAAAATAATTCTATATGAAAAATCCACTTAAATAGAATATATAGAAAATAAACAAAAGCAGCCATTTATTTTATGGGGAAAATACCATAATACAAAAGAAAACCTACATATGAAACTTAAAGAATTTTTCATCACATCATACATAATAGCTAGCAAAAATGATAAGGTAATTACACAAGGTAATTACTTTTTTTCCTATATTTCCTTTTTTAAAAGTGCCAAATACCAAATAACAAAATCAAACTAATTAAAAGAATATGTTTATTGGTCGTACTAAAAACAAAGGTGGTATACAAAGGGGGTCATTAGACCTTCATACTCCAGCATAACCAACCTCACTGGGTAAGACCACGAGAGCTATTACAGAACGTGACTAAAAGACACAGTCAGCTGAGGCAAAGCCCCTTGTTTCCCCAAGTTAACTTGGCTCTCATTTTATCGACCCCCCAGAGGGATGAATCTGCCTTGCAAATCTGGGAACAGAACTCGGACCTGTGGGGTGGCAGTAAAATGTACTACCACTATGCCACTTCAATGGTCGTACTATGAATAAATCAATGGAAAAACCCAAACAAGTGATGATTTTTTTCAACTTTCCACCAATGTTGAAAAATATAAAGTCAATATGATTTAAAATTTTTATACAAAACTTAGGATAACAAGGAATAGCTAAAGATAATCATTTTATTTTGCTCCATTGTAAAAGAGGTCCTTCCCCCCCAACAAACCAGATTGGAAATTTGAATGCACCTTAACAAGGAATTTTCAAAACAAATAAAGTGGCAATGATCAGCCATTCAGTTAATACATCAAGCTGAAATAATTTCAATTGCACATTTTATTTTGTACTGTTAAAAATAAAAGATATCTAATATTCTTCTTATTCCTTCTAAGAAAATATTTCCCAGATAAACACTACAAATAGAAATCTATAGGCTATTTTCAAAATAATAATTTAAAACTCCATAAGTAAATAATACAAATAATTTTAAAAACAGAAAACAAGGAAATCAGAATTAATGACGAAAAACTTGAATAGTATGTATTACACAAATAAAAGCATTTGCAAAAGCAAACTAAAAAATATTGAGCCCTGAGTATTCATTTAGTTATAACAATATGTTTAGTTCAGTCTTGCAAAAAACATTGTCTGCATTTGAAAATGAAATGTCAAAATAAAAAAAGGAGTTAAAAATGTATAAAAACAAGAATTTTTAAGAGTACTTAAAAACTAAAACACATATCAAACCTGTGATTAAATTTAATTTTTAACCACACTTCCCCAGCAAACACAGTTATACGCCATGCAAAAGAGAGGTTCAGATACCTGCTTTAAGCATGTCATAGCTTTGCACAACTATGAGCGAAACAGTTCTCGATTGGCAGTCACCGCATTGCCAGGGCACTTGAGGCCTCGCAGTTAGAGGTGGCTGCATGCAACCAAGATGCTGCTGCTTGGCGCAGGTATCACATTTCACTAAGTCACCTGGCTGAGTACATACCATGCACAAGCCAGATAACATTTGCTCAACATTCTATAAGAAAATATCAGGATTTATAAAAATCTGGTGGCAAATCAAGTCTTTCATTACCACTGGTTCAAGACTCATAAACACCAATTAATCTTATGGTTTACAAAATCTTTTTGCACATCACATATGAATAGAAATACAAGACAGAATTGCATCAACAACAAGCTATCTCCAACAGCTTACGTTGTAATTAGCTTGTTGTTGTTGCATGAATTTCAATAGGTTCATGAATTTTATCATGGTTTTAATATTCTTACCAAGTTAATCAAACTTAAGAGAGAGAAAAAAAATAAATGTATTCAGTTATAAAGCAAACTTTTGGGCAGGTGTGGCCAAGCTTCTGCATTTCCCACGCCGAGTTCAGATAGACGAATTCAGACGTTCCTTTTTACTTTTCACTTACTATACCATCCTACATTTATGTTTAGGCTTGGTAATAGGTATTCTCAACTATTTTCAGGGATTCTATTTATATTATTCATTTCCCCTTTTCATAACCCAATTTTTCTTACTTGGCTCCCTCTACTGTTAAGCCAGTTTGGAAATTAAAAAAATCTTTCTTAAACCATAATGTTAAAATTATATTTATAATACTGAGTTTGAAGCAAATTATCTTATACCGAGTGTTTCAACAAGTTTGTCCAAACTTTGCACAGCTACATCCAGAATTTTTGTGTGGAGTACCTAAAAAAGGCCCAAAGAACTTGGATTCTGTGATAATGATTTCCCAGAATATTGTGACAGAAAAGGGTATGACGTCATACCTGGATTATGCTAAAAAAAGTTTATGGAAAATGTGAACATAATTATTTGAATATGTTTGCAGACTAAGATGTTAAGAATATCCACAGTACAAGCAGTGGAATGAAATAAATTAGTTTTATCGGATGACACCACATTTTTCAAAGAAAAAAGTTGTTATGGTATAGTTCTTATGTCATTTTTTATGTACTGCACCCTAGGAATATTTCTGTGCAGAGTTTGAATAGACTTGTTGGAACATACAGTATATTGCTGTACCCAGAATATATTAATCTTTTCTAGTATCTTACCTTTGCTTCGTCATAGTTAGAGCTTGGCTTGTGAACTCCATTTACAACAGATGCAGATTCACTGAGAGGAGATGAGCTAGATGAGACTGTACAGTTTGTATCGGGTGATGCTAAACCTGAGGCTTTGTTATTGTTCATCGAGTTCACCCCATTAGTTGGACAAACCACTGATTTTGACTCCAGACGAGGACGACCTATAAAACATTTATCCGTATAAGAACATTAATATTGTACCCCCCAGTGAATATTTTAAATATTTTTTATTCAATAAAAAATGGAAGCATAATTAAAAAGGCCAAGACAAAAATAAAATACAAAAGTTGTTGAGGCTGTGTAAGAATGGAGTAAAAAAAATTAATAAATACATTGCAAGATTTCTCATAAGCCCTTAGAGCAATTTTAAGCTCTAGGAGTTGAGACTGACATTTTTATTCCCCTTATTAAAGAATTCCCCTTATCCAGGTTTGATGGAAGTTTTATGCAAAAAAAAAGAGAAAAATGTCTTAATTACAATTATGTATTTTTAACCTGCAATATACATTTTAATTTTGAAATTTTTCTACAATGGTGTGAACCCCCTGTTCATCAATCCACAAGCTGCCACTAATATTGAGTCACATTTTAACTTGAAGGTGTTTTCAGCAAAAACTAGGAAACTCCAACAGACTTACATCAAAGTAACTTGTTGCGACTTTCACTCAGACATCAGAGGGCTACTGCCCCTTTTCTTAGCTAGGGTAGTTTTATATAACTTAGATGGTAATTTTTATAGTAAACATGTAAAGAATTTAAATTTTACCTCTAGGTCTTTTAGGAGGATTTGCAGAAGCTTGAGCAATAGCTGCATTTCTCCATTTTTCTTCTAAAGCTGCATTGGAAAACTGAGGATTAGCAGTGGATCTACGCTTGCGCTCAAGTCTTTTGTTTCTGATGTCAGCTAATACTTCTCTGCTGACGAGCCCCAAAGCAGTGATGAATTCTTTCTTCTGAAAAGTATAATTATTGTTAACATGACAACAAAATGCAGCTGCATCTGGCCCATAGTCATAATTGTACTAGAACTGAATATTCTTATACCTTTTGATCTACAACTCGTTCAACGTGTGATTGCGGTTGACTTTCTGGAGAACTTGTTGGTAGTTCTTGGGCTGGAGGAATAGCTTTGGTTTCTGTAGCACTGGTAGTCGAAACTGTTACAGTTGGTGAACTAGTAACTGGTATGCAGCTATTCTGAAGTTGGTTCTTCTGGTTAGTCTTGAGAAATGTAAAAAAAAATGCACACTACTCTTAGGACATTATCTCTTAAATAAATCATAAACTCTTAAAAAAAATACACATAATAAACTTAAAAATAAATAATAATAATAATTACATAATAAATTTAAATGTTTTAAGAGCTTATCCCTCACAAAAATGTTTTTTACGGACAAGAACTACCATTGCTTTTAATATCCTAGCTTGCAGTTTTTAAAAGAATACTTTGCTGGAGATCCTTTTAATATTTTTAAGCAATCAATTAACTTAAAGATATAAAATAAAAAATAGTTAAGAAGCCCTAACACATTTAGTTAAATTGTGATATTTAAATAAATATAAAGGGGATCTTGGTTTTGGATTTCTGATACACATAGACGAACTGTGAATTTAATAATAACTTTTTGAGTACTTAATAATGGAAATAAACTGTATTTACTTACCGTAGGAGTAGGAGTTCGAAGCATAGGAGGAGGATACTGAGGCACTCTGATTGGCGGAACCAAATTAAATAAAACACCAGTTTGAGTACCATCAACAGTACGGTTGGACGGAGACGGTACCACAAGCACTGGATGCATTTTTTGATGTTCGGCAACCTTAGATGAGAGCAAAGCACTGGTTGTAGAACAATTTGGCAGGACAACTGTACCCACTGGAGCTTTGAAAGTAAACGTAGCTGCTGGGGTGGCAACATTATTTAGTGTAGGAGGCACTGAATGGCGGACTGTATTCATTGAGTTAACAACTGGCTTAGTAGTCATTATTGTCTAAATAAGGAAACAGCAATTAGAAAAAATCCCATAAAAGCATCCAAAACAGATCAAATTCAAATAAAAAAAATAAGAGTCAGGTTAATCAATGTGGATTTTTTTCTTACTCTATGTATTCTAAGTACTTTTACTAATTAACTCAGAAAGTTATTCCAACCAATGGTCCATGAGAGCCTTGGAAGTGGAATTTTCCAATAAATAGAAATTTGAGTGCACTGAACGAATTATAACCATTCTAATGACTTTTTGCAATATAGTTTGTGGAGATAACAGCTAACAGCCACCTTTAAATTGTTAACAATACTTTCTGGTACTATAAATGTGTAAAATCAGAGGTCTGAAAATATAAAACGACAACATTTTTTGTGGGTTCCAAAGTTTCAATTATATCATAATGAAACTTACCATCTCTCAATAGATAATATAAAGTTTTTATAAATATAATTGTGTATCAGAAAATATTGTTAATCTTCATGCTTACACAAGGAAAATGAACTTTCCTCCTTTTTTTTGTGAGTTTTTAGAGAGAATTTTGTGAGGGTGAAGGATTTTATTGGGTTAAGGAATGGTTCGTAAATGTTCCAATTTTAGACTTAGTGGTCTGCATGCGGACTTCAAGAGTTAGAGTAATTTAGATAATATTGTAACTATTTCAGGTTATCAACTCATTAATATTCAACACCATCAAATATTATGAAAAGGGGATGCTAAAACCTAGGTAAACCATACCTTTAATTAATTATTTTCATTATAATCTAGATTCTTGTTCTAGAGTTCAAATATCCTTACCATTGAAGCAATTTTGGCAGGTTCAGTATTGAATAGTTAAGAAACTATTTTTACTTTAGAAGAACTTAAGTGCTTACCGTTGTTGATAATTTGTGGTTTTGTGAAGGAAACTTTTGTGGACAACAAAGCATTTGTATTTCTTGTTTTGGTACTTGAGGACTAGGAGAACGTATAGCTGTAGGAAATCCTGAGGAATTATTAGGACCATTTGGGGAACTTGGTTTCTTCCCCAAGTTTTTTCGTAGATCTTCAACGATCTGTTTCTAAAAAAAATAAAGTAAAATAGTCAGTCAAACAGAGTAACTCAATTTGGTAAATTTTATGTTATACTTTTTTTGTCACAACTCAAGATTCCTATTAAGAGAAATAAATCCTAATAAAACACTAGTATCAAGCTGAAGAAATTGCCACTATTTAAGAGAGTATGAAGAGAGGGAGAAATATTTAAAAATGAACAGGTAAACTTGATGAAACACTGATGTGTTACAATAGTAGTGTTCGGCACTAGTTAACTAGAACTAGTTGCAACTAGTAGTTAACTACCGATCAACTAGTAGTTAACTAGTAGTTTAACTACTTTTGGTTTAAACTAGTTTAACTAGTAGTTGAACTACTTTTTATAATAACTACTAGTTGAAACTACTTTCAAATTTTCAACTACTTTAAAAAAAATTTGTTTAAAATTTCAAAAATATTTAAAATGTTTATCAAAATTTTCAAAAATTACACTGCTATTTAATAACTAGGGTTGTCCAGGTTAACATGGGGAAAATTTTTTTCGTCCAAAGTTTCGGGGCACCCCCCCCCCAAGAAATGGGACCCTCGGTATAAAACAAATATTCTGAAAGTTTCAGCTCAAAAAAATAATATTTAGACCCCGCCCCCGAGCGTCAAAGTTCCAAAAAAACTCGAAATTTTGCACGTTTTCACCTATAAAATCCGAACCGGTTATTGTTGTAAAAATACAAGACTGGTTTCATTTTGTAGATTATTTATTTAGCTTCAACTTTTCTAATTGAAACTTGTTTTTAGAACTTACAGATCAAACGATACAAGGGGTTTTACTAACTCCCCCCGCAATATCAATTTTTTAAGGAGTGTCAGGAAATTCCTTAAAATGTTTCAGCTACCGTAAAATGGTTCAAAAACATATAAATAATGGTTATTGACTGCATAGGTATAAAATTTAAGAGATTTACAAAGAAAAAAATAATTTTTGTTCTTACCTGTTAATTTCTTAACTATCTTAAAATAATTCAAATAAATACATAAATTAGTTTTTTAAACTAGTTAATAAATGCATAAGGTGTAAAAGTTGACAAATAAGCAAAAAAAGTTCAAATTTATTAATTTTAACCCATTTCCAAAATTTTTCTCTTCACTGAGTTAGGTGTAAGAAGACTGAATAGTGTATTTTCCCATAAGATCGCCCTATTTTAGAAGAAGTTTTGAGAGCGGTATTTGACTTAAAAAATGGGATCAACTACAGGACCTCCACCTGAAGATTTTAAAAGTTTCAATTTAAAATGGACTGAAATCAATTAAAATAGCTACGGAGCAAGAGTTGATAAAAAGAGGTCAAGAGTTAAAATTAAATGACATTGAAAATGTTGGAAGCTTATACCTGGACAATTGAAAAACCAGAAATATCTTTCAAGACTACAGGGAAGTATTCCAAGGGCCAAATATTTATAAGGCTTGATACATCAAACCAAATATCAATTAGACCCCCAGGTGCCATGCATCATTCTAGAATCTAGATGGATGTCAAAAGCCCTCTACTGCGTGATAATTTTCTGAAACTATTAGCTTGTATTTTGATTAATGGAAACTTTTCGCTTTCACTTTTATTATTCTATTTTCCTCACTATAGTCTTCCTCTAGTATTCCCCATTATAGACAAAGGCATGTTAATTTTAATTTCTTTTATAAAACTTTCGTCAAAAATTCAAATGTCTCAGGTTTTAAGACACCAAGTTCTTAAACTATGGTACTGTGGTTATAACTCTTGATACTTCTACATAGATTTTTCGTAAATATTTGCAAATTTCTTTGGTGCATTTAACCAAACTTTAATTTTGAAGTTTATTAAGGTAATACAAATACTTCTAATGGTATGTATCTATCTCTGTAAGAGTTAGAGGGAATTCGTACCCGAAAAAGATAATTTTCACTCAATAGAGGGCATTTGTCATCTATCTAGCACTAGCATGATGCAGATGCATGGCACCTGGGGCTCTAATTGATATTTGGTTCGATGTATCAAGCCCAGCTATGAAGCTTCCAACATTTCAGATACCATTTTGATTTTAACTTGACCTCTTTTTATCAACTCTTTTTCCGTAGCTATTTTTATTGATTTAAGTCCATTTTAAATTGAAACTTTTAAAAACTTCAGGTCGAGGTCCTGTAGTTAATCCCATTTTTTAAGTCAAATACCGCTCTCAAAACTTCTAAAATAGGGTGATCTTGTGGGGAAATACACCATTCAGTCTTCTTACACCTAACTCAGTGAAGAGAAAAATTTTGAAAATGGGTTAAAATTAATAAATTTGAACTTTTTTTGCTTGTTTGTCAACTTTTACACCTTATGCATTTATTAACTAGTTTAAAAAATTAATTTATGTATTTTATTTGAATTATTTTAGGATAGTTAAAAAATTAACAGGTATGAACAAAAATTATATTTTTCATTGTAAATCTCTTAAATTTTACACCTATGCAGTCAATAACCATTATTTATATGTTTTTGAACCATTTTACGATAGCTGAAACATTTTCAGGAATTTCCTGACACTCCTTAAAAAATTGATATTGCGGGGGGAGTTAGTAAAACCCCTTGTATCGTTTGATCTGTAAGTTCTACAAACAAATTTCAATTAAAAACATTGAAGCTAAATAAATAATCTACAAAATGATACCAGTCTTGTATTTTTACAACAACCGGTTCGGATTTTATAGGTGAAAACGTACAAAATTTCGAGTTTTTTTGGAACTTTGATGCTCGGGGGCGGGGTCTAAATATTATTTTTTTGAGCTGAAACTTTCAGAATATTAGTTTTACACCGAGGGTCACATTTTGGGGGAGGGGGGATGCCCCAAAAAAAAATCGGGCTTTTGTTTTTTTAGAACTATACAGTGTCATGGTAGAGTACTCAAATTTCATAACCATAAATAAAACGCCGTTTTGAGCGAAGCATAAAGTTTTTTGTGATATAGATAAGAAAGATGTGTTAGAATTTGGGCAAAAAATAGGTTATGAAGTTAAATAGACTAGTTAACTAGTAGTTAACTACTTTGGGAAATAGTTAACTACTAGTTGCAACTAGTCCCAGGAAAAAATAGTTAACTACTAGTTGCAACTAGATTTTCCCAGACTAGTTAGTAGTTGGTAGTTAACTACTTTTTGACCACTAGTTGCCGAACACTATACAATAGACAAAGAAGGAAATCTAAGCAATTTAAATAAAATATTTTACAAAGAGAGTTTGGTGTTTTATCCAGAAAATCTTTGAGAATCAAACTTAAAAAATGGTTTTGGGACTTCAAATTAATATTGTTCTAAAAAAAGGGGATAAAAGTTTGTAATAGTTTGCATCATCCTTGTTGAGATCTCACTGCGCTGGGACAGGGTTGCTCGATTTAAATCGTGATTCTGAAGCTGATTATATTATCTAACTATATTAAATACCCCATTGCTTGCAATACTATTCATTCCAGGTAGCAAATCAAATAAATTCTTTTAGATGTTACATTGCCCTGATATAAAAATGTACCATTGGAAAAGAGCCTCATAAGTAATAAGAGCCACATTAATTTGAATTGAGAAAAATGCAGTTCTGGGTAGAAAAGTTCAGTAAATAAGCTGATTTTTTTTGCATAAAAAAACTTTTAAAAGTAGAAAAATACATCCCTGCATGTTACTAATAAAAAATCAAGTCATGAATGTGACCACCTGTCAATTTTTCCCCACAGAAAGGCTATGAGAAGGGCATTCCATCTCTTTCCCCTTTGGGGCAATGAAACATAAAAGGTTCAATATAATAGATAAAGTAAACAATTTGATTAAAGTTTTGAATACTGATAAAGACTGATTAAAGTAAATGAATAAAACCCAAAGATTCACGTTTTAGTTCATTAATGGGCTTGGGGGCCTGGATTATTTATTCTAATACAGTTGTGGTGAACCTCTCAAGTACAAAATAAGCTGCATGACTAGTCTTATTTCTCTGCTTGAATATTCCAGAGATAAGGAAAACAATGTATTTGTAGGGGTGAGTCCACAAAGAGCAGTTGGTTATTTTCTTTTATCTTTTATACCTTTTGCAATGATAAGTAACTCTAGAAAACCACCCCCAAACATTTTTCAGACCAAATTGATGCCTCTTTCTGATTAAAATCTTCCAAACAGCTCTGCAGCGAATGTCTTTATTTTCTTTCTTTTCAAGCAGTTAATATACAGATGAAACATTTGGATGTATCTCAAAAAAGCCTACTCTGTTAGCGCCCTTTTAACAAGGTACCTTACACTTATTGGGCAATTCCATGAAAATGTCAACCTGAACATCAAAATTTAAAAAGTTAAGAAATGTTAAAAGTAATGATAAAATTATATGTAAACAAAAATTGTCTCTCAACAGAATATTTATAACCTATAATTTTCTACTTTAATTGCTAACCTCTTGAGTTAACTCTTTTATATCATTTTAGTACACTATTCTGAATTTTTGCATTGGGAGATTCAGAAATGTCAGTCAGTTACTAGACACACGTCAGTCAGTTACCATATTGTAATTTCCATCATTCTCTATTGTAGCAACATTTTTGAACTCAAATGCCATACTCTAATTCCAATAAATTTTAGAGGAATCTCGTATTGACTGTGTTAAATTTTCATAGAGGTTGCATAAATGTCAGTCAGTTACCATGTGTTTAAATATTTTTCAAAAATGAATAAAAATATATTTATGCCATTAATTAATTATATAAATTAATATAATAAATTAATTATGCCATTATATATAGCTAACAAGAAAGCAATAAGCTGGGTGGAAAATATTTTTTTAAAAATGTATTTTGGGGAAGTAAATTACAAAATACTTATTATTTTCCTTTGTGAATGTCAGTCAGTTACCCGTGGAATTGCCCTATTACAAAATATTACACAACTTCCATATTATACAAGACTTTTTTTAGTTTCAGATGAAAAGGGTAGAGGGTTGAGTAAGGAATTGCTCTAACTCTAAATTAAGATTACCCATACTTTGTCTGACATAATTCTTTTCATTAATACTTTAAACCTGATTACGATTCCTCTCATAATTAAACAAATTTTCAAGACAGCATGGCTAATAAAAGGCTTTTGATAGCGTTGTTAATTTAAATTACTTCAGCATCAATTGAAAACTAACTTCAACAGCAAGCGAAAAAAAATCCAGCGATTTCGAGCGAGAATCGCCGATATGGCCTAGAAGTTGTTTTTTCTGCATGGCAATAGGAACGCGAAAAGCTGACTTTTCCGTCAGGCGAGAAAAGGAATTCACGCGTGCCCCACGGCGGAGTAATAACAGTGACACGCGAAGATGCTGAAAAATAATTTTTCTTTCACTATATTCACAAGTAAAATAATTTATGATTTTCCTATTCTAGTTGGTACATTTATATTTTTTAGGAAACTTTGCTTCCCCCCACAAGAAAAGGATAAAGCATTTCACATCGATGCAGTCAGTAACAAGCAAACAAAGTCAAGAATGCTCCGAACTATGATCGATTCAAAAACTTAATACCCATTTCTTTCAGGATTTATTTTCCTAATTTTCAAAAAAATAGAAAAATGCTTTTCTTTTCACAATTTTATTCAATTTCTCTCTGCAAGACGTTAATTGCTACCCACCCGAAATCTAAATAGAAATTATTGATCTAGCCCTTAGTCCCATACTACACAGAAAAGCAGAAATAATAACCTGGTTTCAACAACAAGGGATCGAAAATTATATTGAATTAATTAAACTTAATTGTGCAGGTTTTATTTATTACATTACTTTCAAAATCTCTACCACTCAGACTTGCATGAAATAAAATGTTATAGATTTGCACTAAAATCTAATAATTAGCCTATTTTATATATTTTGGTATAGTATTAGAAAAATACGAAGTTGTACGCATTATTTCCTCCCCCCCTAAATAGTGTCCCTCTTGCCGTAAAGGTATGCCAACCACGTATTTCAATACTTTCATTATGTGTTGGAGTCTGTAAAAGAATTCCCACAGATAATTTTAAGTACTCCAAAAATCGACAAAAAGTATGAAAATTGGAAAAGGCGAACTTCGAGAAGAATTTAAAAATTGTGAAAGCTGGAAAATTGGAAGGAAAAGTATACGGTAACCATGTATAATATTTTATGTGCTTAGGTCCCTAATAAAAAAAATAAGTACTTAAAAGTAGTACTTAATGCTTTCAGTAGTGAATAGTAGATTAAAATAATTTTACCGAAATATTTAACATTTAAAAATCGGAAAATGCTTCCAAAACTTGTGAATTATTAGGGGATCTTGCCTCAATCCCCTCCAAAAACACCCCAACTTAATTGACCTATAAATGACCGGAAATGATGTTTTTCCCCCATTGGCAACTCTTCCAAAACTTAAGCTCCGTCCCCTTTACTCTCGACAACAGTTTGCAAAAGTTTTTATCGATTATCGATTGCAAAAACAGAGATGCCACGTTGATTCCTTCACAAAAGCATTTTAGAACTTCCTCATCGCCACTTTTTAGAAGTTGAGGAGACGGGATTTTTTTTAAAAAATGAGGCTCCTCACACACCTTCCCCCCTCCCAACAAATTCAAGAAAGCAATCAGAATAACACGTTCGATCAAAACCACTAGGACAGAGAACTAAAACAGCGGACGCGCTTCATCACCATCCCCAAAGTTTCGCAGCCAAGTTTTCCCCGACACACACGCATCCATCCGCCCCCTCCCTTCCCACCCACCTGCGCTACAACACCCCGAGAGAGGGTTCAGAAAAAGAGGAGAGCGCGCATGCGCGGGGTATCGATTTTGTTCCCAGCGAGACTCGTTCCGATCTCGAAGCTCCCGTTCTCTTTAGCGAACTTCGGGTCGAAAAAGTTTTTCCTTTTTTTTTTTTCATGGACGTCTTTTTTTTTGTTTCGACTCGCGCGGATCGTCCGGTGAAAAAACTGGGGGAGGCGATCGAATAATTTTTAACTATTTCGGGAAAAAGAGAAGGGAGTCGTTCTTGGAAAGGAGTTTCTGTGTGACGCATAGGTAGCCCCTTTTTTATGGGAGTTGACGACAAAATTGTTTCGCGATGTCAAGTCGTACGTACTGTTTCATAAAGTGGCTAAGTTTTCTAAAACATAGGCTGGGAATAGGATGAGCTGTTTTAATTTTAGGTGAATAAATTTCATTGCATAAGAGGGAAAAACTGTATAACATAACCGCGAAAACCGAAACAACTTCCAAATTGTAAAAATTCAAAAACTTACATCAAATAAATTTAAACGTTGTTCACAAAAATGTGGAAAAGTTTTAGGCGATATTCGGGGCAAGGTTGACCTTTCAGCTTTTTTAGGACGTACCGTAAGAAAACCAACATGCAATCACGAAATCTAGAAAAACTCCTGAGGTCGCATTGAAAAAAAAGGGAGAAATGTGCGTATCACATTTGCTCAATGGCTGTTAATAACGGTTATAGTGGCTTGACAAAAATCATTTTCTTTTCCTTTGCATTCTTAAATATTCGTTAACTTTTAATCCTGACTTTATATTATATGGGAAACAATTCTATAAATAACAAGTAAATGTTTGTTAGTACCAAATATTCAAATACCACTAAAGAACTTTTTCACTGGTCCTGAATTTTACACTCACGAGGTATACTTTTCTTTCTTAAGAAAACTAATACTAAGACCCATGGAGATAATATCCTCTTATAAAAACTTATAGAGATAACGTTACTTATATACGGAATCGCATTCATCCATTGTCTTGTGTGCGATAAAAAGCATTAATCCCTCTCGTGCGTTTTCACGGGCCTCAATTCCGTGAAAGGACATCTCCAACATTGTATAAGGTCTTTAATTTTTATAAAAAGGGTAACTTTCCTAAAATCCAGCACTTTTTGACGTTTGTGAAGGACTCCGAAATCTCCTGGAGGTTTGTTACCCTCCATCTTTTGTTATTGACGACGCCAATAATGCTTATTTCCATTGGAATTTCTGGACATTAACCATTGATGAAAAAGATGTATAGAGAAAAACATTTTCTACATTTAATTATCAAATGAATTAAAAAGGGAGCGCGTTGATATATTTTCTAAATTTAATAAACTCATTGCTGCAGCTTACCCAAAGCTTTTCATATTGAGTACTAAGACGGATATCATTTTGAATATTTTGGAAATTAATTTGCTCACATAAAGGTTTCTACTCAAAACACAACTGATCTCAGCGGAGACATTTTCGTCCGACTTCTGGCCAAAGCCACGGAACCCTAATACTTTTAATTGTGTTTTCATACAGCCATAGTTATTTTTTTTTTCATTTATTGTTCTGATGCTTATAGGGAGTTTGATTGCGGTTTTCGTGTCTCTGTATATGTAGCTCATGCTATTTCCGTATTTCACTCCTCCTAAAAAAGTCAAGGAGTATTTTTACTCCTCCAAAAAAATCCTAGAAATAACACTGATCATAACTAAACATCCTTAATAAAACTTGGTATTTGGTTCTAGATTTAGTATTTTTAGCAGCATTTAATTAACTCTGCTAAAATTCTTTTCTTGGGAAATTCTTCTTCTAATGATGATGATTTTCCAAAACTTCAATTCATCAAAATTTATATTTAACTTTTGATTAAATTTTCTTATTAGTTAAGATATTTTATATCTTATTCAATACAATACAATTAAGATTACAAATTTGAAGTGAATTTAATTATATTAATTTTGTTCTTTGTATTAATTGTAACCCTCGCCACTGAAAGTCATGTTTTCTAAAAAAAATTACGAAGGTTTCTAAGCATTTCAAAATAAACAGGACAAACATTAAAACATATGCTTTATACTGAAGAATTAATGTGATGTAAGTCAATGTCTAAAGCATATTACTTTAATTGCGCTTATATTGCTATATTTATAATACAAAAGGCAAGGACAGTGTAGAATTTTTCCGAACTTATGAGGGAGAGCGAAGCAAAATGTTCGGGAACAAAAGTCACAACCACAGGGAGAAAATGTGTTGAAAAAGCAAGCTATAGAAATATAATAAAAATGACCTTTAAAAAACAATACCTATTAAATTCATCTAACTCGCATGCACTTTATCTATTAATAAAAGTAATGGGTTGACATACTGAAGAGAAGGGAAACCAGTGGGACAAGTACCAGCAGACATCAAAACATCAATACAGTAGAGCCCCGATATTATCCGCGGAATTGGGTGGCAAGGGTACACCGGATAGCGAAAATCGCGGATAACCCGAAAAAGACTAAAAATGAGGTGAAAACACCCAAAAAAATTTTTTCATCATAAAAACTTTATTTTATTGCACAATAAACATGATATGTAAACCTTTTGAAATATGTACAGTACAGCAGAAACATTTACTCTACATCTAAACCACTAAAATTTTCAAAATTCAAATAAAAAAATCAATTCAAATCAACAAAATTTTTTTTGTGGCACTCGCGGATAATCGGGGCTCTACTGTATTACAACCTAGTACATTCTTTAATTTCTTAAGGAAAATTTCCTCGACAACCCGGCCCGCCTGCCTATGCAGGCACAGAACTTAATGAACAAAAATTCTTATACCCAAACTTATAAAAGAGAACGCAAGTAGCCAAGAAAAATTTCATTTCAATTCACATAAGAAAACTTTCCTACACCATCGGAAGCAATAGCAATAAAATACCTCAATCCCCTACCTCATTCCTAAATATTTAATCTTTATGAAAAGATTTATCCCCATCGCAACGCGACAGTCAGCCTGTTGCTCCTCCGTTCCCGATCCCTCATGTTGCCATGACAACGCGTACAAGTGAGCTTGGAGTAAAATTGAACTCTTCTACAGCTACTTATAGCAATGAAGCTGTTTTTTTTATCGTCTCCCATAACTACGGAATTGCAATAAAAGCCCGACCAAACTTTACAATTTATCTAACTCGGGGTATAAAACTTTCCAACGCAACATGCCAGTGCTTTGGTTGGAATTGATGAGCATAATCAAGATGCACGAGACAATTTCGGCTGTTCTTGAGGCACCAATTTTTAAAAGTGAATCAATCAAACTATAGTCTGAGCAAAGTGAATCCGCGAAGCCCGCTAATGGCTTTTAACTGATTCGTCGGGGAGTCATTTACTAAATTAACAATGTACTACGAAAAAAAAATATAAGGACAATATTATTTACATCGAAATTTAATTTTAGTCCAGAATGTTCCTAAAACGTTTTTCAAACAAATACGCAATATTTCCAGCTTTGCTTTTTCGCTATGAGATAGCCCACTTATCACTTTCAAAATTTTATGTAATCAGTTAACATTTTCAAGAAATGAAGAAAAAAACTTGAAAAGGGTAGAAATGTGACTGAATTGCATGAAGGATGCATGCAAAGAAGGATGCATGCATTGCAGCACTGTGTTTTTGGTCTTAGCTTTTAGTAATATTCTGCACTGTTAAAGAAATAACTACTAATAAGAAAAGGTATAACATAGAAAGCTTTAAACAAATTTTATTTAGTAGGGCCATTCCATGTCACGTACAGGACATTTCAACTGTGTTTTTACTTAAAGATAATGCTCTAAATCAGGGGTCAGCAAGTAATTTTTTTATGGGGGTCCGAATAAGTTTGAAAATTTTTATGGGGCCCTTTGGGACACTCCACTTTTAAGACGATATTTTATAGTTATGATCTTGTGCTTATAGAGTGATGCACAACCTGCGGCCCGCGGGCCGCATGCGGCCCGCGAGTCATCAATTTGCGGCCCGCGAACTGATTTGAATTTTTTTCAGATAATTCCTTTTTTAAATAATCCTTAATTTCCAAATTATTTCTAAGAAAAATTACTAGTTTTCGCGAAAAAATCTTAAAAATCGCGATTTCTCGCGCAAGTTTCGTTTTGCTTGCGGAGTGTTCCGTTCCTCCCGCGACTGCTTTCTCGGTCGGTCGCGGGCGCCAAGTTGAAGTCGGCTTCTTGTGTTGCTATCGCGATGTATAAAAAACAACTTTACAGTGGTCAGAAGCCACCAAGTCCGGTGTTCAGGATCACATTCTCCGGAAAAGTCGAAAAATCGCGATTTTTTCGCGAAAGTTCCGTTTTTCCGGCGCTTAGTTGAAGTTGCCTTCTTGTTGTAATTACGATGCAGAAACAACTTTTGAGTTGTCTGAGGAGCCTATCTAGATGTGACACCTCTCAGATCACATTATTGTTGATTTTAGTCCGTATTTTCAACTTATTTTAAGGATTTTCCAAGTTGTAAATTTTTACTGAAATGTTGCTTTGTAGCAACTTGGTAAGATAATAATGCAGAGGTTTTTAAAAATATTTTTAGATTATAACCTGTTTCAGATAGGATAGATATAAGGGGGGAGCCAGGAGACTCCCCACCCCATAAAAAAAATCTGGCTAGGTGTTCAAAGCAGGTTAAAACCATGTTTTTAGGGTCAAATTTCCAAAAATTTTCTGGGGGAAAACCCCCAGACCCCCTTTTCTATTTGGAACTCTCTTATTCACAACTTTTTTATATTGAGATTATCAAAATACAAATCTTGCCTAAAACTTTCCTAAATTTGGACTAGGTGTACCAAAACTAGTTAATACCCTGTTTTTTAGAGTCAGGTTTTCGAAAAATTTCTGTGGAGGATTCCTAGACTCCCTTTGGTAGAGGATAGTTTGACATTAAATATATTTGGAACCTGTAGTTTTTAATTCACAGATATTAAAACTTCTCATTATTGCTACTAGATTAATGTTATTAAAATTTATAACACATTAATAATGTTTTTTACATATAATATTCTTGTGACAAACATTCTTTAGTAATTTTAAAGGTTTGATCATTGCTGTATCTTTCAAAAATTGTTTATTTTTTAACCTTCACAATATTGTTCATCCATTTCAAAAGATTTTTAAGAAACTTATTTATCTGTTTTGAGTAGGCTTATTTTTTTCTTAAACATATATTCAGTTTTTTTAACAGCGGTACGTAATTTGGTATTAGCTCTATAATTATTTTTACTGTATGTTTGTTTGCGGCCCTCCATGTCTCACTCAACAATCTGAGTGGCCCTCCTCCTAAAAAGGTTGTGCATCCCTAGCTTATAGATATTAATAAATGACACTAAAATCTACTCTTCAACGTGCTTTGGAATCTTTGGTGCGTCTGGATAATTATTTACATCAGTTTTCTTGTTTTGCAAGGTGCAAAGTTAGAATCACTTGTAGTTTGAAAAGCATTTTTTTAATAAAAGTATATTTATGTTATTATAATTATGTGTTTATTATTCGATAATTATAAAAACATGAATATTCAAATGTTAAATTCAGAACAAAATTTGTAATATTAATCTTTAACTAAAAATTTTATTTAAGGTTTAAATATAACTACCAGGGTTGCCTATCAGATTTATTTGATTTAAATCAGATTTTTTTGATAAATATGAATTAAGGGTTCTGCGCTTTTTAGAACTGTTAAAAATAAATTATTTCAATTTCTATAAGATATAAAAGTTTTGCATCATATTCTAATCTACTTTATGCATAAATTCATATAATTAATAAAGGGACGCAGTGTTACTAAAATTTTTATCCTTCTATCAATAAAACCAAATTTTGAAAAAAAAAATCATGACAATTAATGATTATATTTCAATTGATACATTCATTACTGATTTGTGAATTATTGAATTTTTGACATTACTGAATCATGGCTGCTTTGTGTATAAAAATTTAAATGAATTATTCAATTATATTGGTTTAGTTAAATTTACTAATCCAAAATATTAATAAATGTTTTTTCTTTAAAATAATCAGTAATTGAAGATAAAAATTCCTATTAATCCATTGCATTGATAGTTATATAAAAGAAAAAAAAATATTGGAAAACATGACTAAAAATATAAAAATAAGCTTTGGATGCTAAAAAGCATCAGTAGATTTTAACAAGTTGATACCAAGTAAAAAAAATTAAAAGATTTTAAATTCTTGTTTAGTTTATCATAATTATTGAATCTGAACCCTGCTATTCACCCCCTTTTCATCATCAAGGGTAAATAAGGTAGTAAAACTTCTTGAAATAGCAGGCAATGGTATAAATACTAAATACAGGGTGGTCCTAAATTCATGGTACAAACTGGGTAGGGTAGGTAAGGAGACCTAGACAAGCATATTTCGAATAGGAATGGGGGGGCGCGGATATACCATCAAAGAGCTAGGACCTAATTAGTGCGAGAGCGTTACAAAAGTACTAATTGTTCGTAGTTTCTTGTTTTCCCGACCCACCTTCCACGAACCAAAGGGAGGGAGGGCACATTTTCAGGGGCAATGAAATTTTACCAGAGCCTCCTTCAGTCCCTTTTTGTTTGTGCTCTCGACAGGCTGCTAGTTTCCTGTCTCCTGGATAGAGAAGCATATTTATTTAAGAAGATCAACTGCTTAGAAGTATAATGTTCCAAAAAGAGCTAGGTTGTTTTTATATATTTTTTAAAAAGTAGAGTGAAGGGATTAAGGATTTATGTTTTCTTTATATTTTTATCTAGATAATTACAATTGATTTTTATGTTTTGATATTTGTATATGACATGCGACTTGAAAATTCTCCAGTTTTTGCTCAAAAGGCCTTTTTTTTAAAACGTCTTGCTCACAAACTAATGTTAATTATAAAATTATCAGTGGCATATAGAAATTTATTTCGGGAGGGGCCCAAAATATCCTCAAAAAAATTTAACTTATAAAAAGCCGAAAGCTAGAATTTCCTACCGGGGGAGAGGCCCTAAAAATATTCCTAAGCCCCCCCATGCATATTTAATAGATTCATTGTAGTTTTTCAATATTCTCCAGATATGATTTGTATCTTGATGAAGTGAATATATTGAAAAAATGTGAATAATTGAGTTCCAAGCACAAGAGGGGGGGGAGGCTGGGGGTCCTCCCCCAGGAAATTTTAGTACACCTGGTCAGAATTTCGGGGGGGGGGGGCTATTGACCCCCCCCCTTATATACGCCACCAGTGGCGTAGCCAGGAAAAAATTTCGGGGGGGGGGGGGATATATCCACAAATCCTCCCCCTGGCTACGCGGCACGCGCCTGTACACCACTGTGTAGTATGCTTAAAAGATTCTATGAAAGTATTATTTTGAAAGTTTACAACTTTCTTTCTCCCCTTACTTTTATAAATTCATTTGTAGTTGTTATAGAATATGTTCCATTTTTGAACTTTTTTTAGTGTACGTTTCTTAAGTGTGAAAATTCCGATCAATGTAAAATAAAAACCGTTCGGTTAATTCCAGTGAAGAAACAAACAAAATTATATAGCTTTACCCATGCAATAATTTTGTTTTTAATAACCGGAATTTTCGTATAACCATTTGTATAGTTTATTTAACAAGATATTATGATTTGAAAAAATTATTCTGAATTACACTATATACAAAAAAATCAAATTGGGGTACATTTTATATTTATTATAAGTATTGTCAAAATCAGTGCTATTCCTAGGATTTTTTTAGAGGAGTAAAAATACTCGACTTGTTTAGGAGGAGTGAAATTGAATTATGAGGAGTGAAATACGGAAATAGCATAAACGACATATACAGAGACAAAATTTCTATTAAAAACACTTACTTTTTAATGGACAAAATGAAATTGAAAAAAAAAAAAGTGGATGCTATTTTTGGTTTTAATCAATCAAACTCCCTGATCATCAGAACAATAAATGGAAAAAAAATTACTATGGCTGTATGAAAACACAATTAAAAAATATGATAAAATTAGGATGCCGTGGCTGAAGGTTTAAGCTTAACCTTTGTGAAAAATTCAAAGAGTGAAAATACTCCTGTCTAGTTTTTTAAAGAGTATTTCTGAATTTCAAGGAGTGAAATACTCCCTCAGAGGAGTTAAAAATATCTCTGGTCAAAATACTATTTAAGGGTATTTTATTTTTTCATTCCATAAGTTTAATTTCATGAAACAAACAGTTTTAAGGAACCTCCAAAACTGTATTTATGAAGAAAAACTAAGCCCCCCCCCGAAAAAATATTACCATCCTTTAACTTTTTTTTTATATTGATTGTATTTTGGTAATAAAAACAAAATCCTTCCATAATAATAAAAAAAAACAGTTAAAACTTAACTATTCATTTTTATGTAGTAAATAAATTTTGTTGTAATTTATATATTTAAACTCCTATTTCATATTTATTGCAGACTATATATTTTGAAGTTAATATAATTTGTATGAAGTAGTTTCAAAAATTATTTATTTATTCATTTTTCGGGATTGTTGGTAGTGTGTGGCTTTAGGAATTTAAATCCTTAAGGGAGAGTACCCCAAAACGGTTATGCTAACTTTGAAAGCTCAAAAATCTTAATTATTGTTTGATTATAATTACATATTTGATTTTATATATAATACCTGGGGAGAGGTTTTTCAGCTCTTTTAAAGAAATGTTGCCTCCCCAAATAAATTTTAATTCAAATTTTATTTTGTCATTAAAATTATTATTTTCAATTTTTTTAAAATTAATTTAAAAATAAATTTTATTAATTAAAATAATTATTTAAATTTTTAAAATTGATTTTATTAATTTAAATTTTCAAAAATATTTTTATTAATTTAAATTTTATACATTAAAATTTTGCTGGTAAAGTAACTGAAGGTCGTCTTAAATACTTTTCATGTACTCTATTTGTACCCTAGTTACTTTTTTGGGGTATTTGTATTTAATATTTAGTTACTTTCTCTGAAATACTTGTATTTGTACTCAAATACTTTTTAAAAGTAACTTTAACAACCTTGCTCTTAAGAATACATTAAATAACCTGCATGGCATTCATTATTTAAACTTACAGCCACATTAGTCCTAAGGTTAAAAAAACTAATTGATAATACTAAAAAGCTGCTCAAAATTAATAAAATTTGGATACTATTATACTATTTAACATGGGAATTCAGTATAGCGTATATCTAACAAAAGTTTCATAAGATAAAAGAAAATTCCCAGGCTTTTTTCAACTAAATAAATATTTGCAGATATTTTTCCCTTGATATATAGTACTTATAATTGGGATTTTATGATGTAGTGCATTTGCTTTCTTTGCTTTGGAAGATGATTATCTACTACGAGTATATCAATAATTTCTAATGTCCAGGGCCGTATCCAAGGGGGGGGTTTTAGGGGTTCAAACCCCCCCCCGAAATTTTGACATCAATTTTTATACTGCTATTTTTCTTGAAAATTATGTCTCACAAGGAGCGATATCCTTTTCGGGTATAACCCAAAGGGTCTCAAAATGAGTCAAAACCCTACTTTTAAGGGTAAAATTTCCAAAATTTTTCTGGGGGAGGACCCCCAAACCCCCTCGAAATTTTGAAATCTATTAAGTATACGGTTTTTCCTTCAAACTTGTGTGATTTACAAGGATTGGTCCTCTTTAATGTAACCTAATATGTCTCAAAATGAGTTAAAATGCCACTTTTAGGGGAAAAATTCAAAAAATTTTCTGGAGTAGGAACCTAAAAACCCCCTTAACATTTCGCCATTTATTACAATATACCTTCTTTTTACCTTGAAAATTCGGCCGCTTACAATGAGTGGTGCTCTATGGGTGTAATCTAAAGGGTCTCAGAAATGAGGTAAAACACTCTTTTGAGGGGCAAATTTCCAAAAATTTTCTGGGGGAGAACCCCCAGACCCCCCCCCTTTTACTTCGAATTCATAGTGTTTACACAATTTTTAAATGTAGTGCATCAAAATTTCAATCCAGTGTTGTCATCTAAAACTAAACATATAAAAGTACCCGTAAGGAGGTACTTCAGAAAATATTTGAGTCAAAACCCCCCCCGAAACAAAAGTCTGGTTACGGCCCTGCTAATGTCTCTATAGTTTTTGTGGTTATTTATGGGAAAAATCTTCCCACACCAGACATTCATTTCTCTACCCAATATTCAAAATTTCTCAAGGTGTTCCTTAAAAACACCTATGTTAGTTGCTATTATTAGACTCCTATGATACGAACCAACATTTAAAGCACAAGAAGAAATGAGTGCAAAGCTGCCTTCACGATTTTCGTTGAGCAAACACAAAATAGATAGTTAGAAGATGAATCATTCTTAAATGTTAATAAAAAACCTGTATGCTCCTTTTATTTACTATAAGAACAAATTTACTGACTTTTTATTAAATTCCCATGCATAAATTGGTATTTAACCGCTATTAAAGAATATTTTTAAAAATTGCACTAATTACCAATGCCAAATATTTTTTCCGTATGATAATATTAGAATTTCAACTCAACATTTTACAGGCATGTTCAGTAATATATTTTCAGTTGTTATAAAATAAAAAATTTCAAAATTTACAAAAATTTGGATTTTTAATTAATTGCATTTTTTCTTAATTTTAAAGATTTTGAACACTTGTTTAAAAGAAAGTTAGTCCAGATACATATACCAATTTAAACAGAAAATAAATATAAATAGAATGACTCAAGTTGCAAGTTTATGGGTATAGTTGTTCTAGAGTTATGGCTATTTAAGAATGCAGGAAAAACAACCTTACGTAAAGTTTAAAACTTTTTAAAGTTATTTCTTTTAAACTTTTGGGAGCAAAGAAATGAAACTAGGCACATACTATGACAATGAAGGTACACAATCATGAAAAAATTGAGGACAAGAGCGCATTATCTAGGGATTTTCGGCCAATATCCCCAAAAATTGCCAAAACATCAAAACTTTGACCGCGTTGTGTGTGCGAGGGTCAAACGTTGACCGATTTCAAAAAATTTTGTTGCATTATACTTGTATTAATGTGTTACATCTTTTCCCCACTGTTACATTTTGAATTTTTGACTTTTGTCTTTATTGACCCGGCCGAGTGTGCATGCAATTTCTTTTCTTGAGGTCCACGATGCCATCAAAAAAGCAGGTCTCACCTGCAACTGCACAAGTCTCAAGCCCCCATAGTAAAAATTAAATGGGCAATACCACTATTTTTTTTTATTTGGTTCAGATTGCATAAACATAAATATACCTTCAAAAATTTTTACTCTGCGATGCATATTTTTTTTAAAAATTAAATTCAAAGTTTGCGTTTTTTTTTCCGCGCAAAATCAAAATTTTCGCGGGGAAAAGTTGTGACGTACTTCCATCCTATACAAACCAGTCGCATTGCCACCGACTGGCGAAACTAAGAAATCATTGTTATGCAGATTTTGATATTTTAAAACACTAGTAGAAATAAAAATATAACAGTATTTTAAGAATAAGAATTTAAGAATATTTTACAGACAAACTTAACATTTAATTAAATTAAATTCCTTAGATGTATAAAAAAAAGTGTTACTTTTATTCTTATTTATTTTCATTTTACTAGTGTTTTAAAAAACACTTTTGGAGCCATTCTAATTAACAAGAGGCAAAATCTGCATAACAATGACTTCTTCCATAAATAAATAAAACACAAATCGGGATGAAAAACCAAGAAAACTGCACGAAAGGTATGTAATTTTGATGTTATAAGATGTATTTTTTGGTCCTTTTTGCATTTCCGTCGGTCTTTAAGGGATATTTCAGCTGGGAAACTTTTTAAATGCATTTTTGTGCCTTTTTGATAGAAACAAAGAATATCCACAACCCAACAGTAAACAAAGACAAGCCCAAGCAGTCAAAACGAGGTTGTTTGTATAGGATGGAAGTACGTCACAATCGCATCAGCCAATGGGAGAACGATTTGAGTACGGCTCAAATTCCGCGCTTTTAAATCTTAAATAATTAAGAAAATAAATTTTTTTGGTTGTTTTCATGCAGAAAATCGAATTAAGAACAGTTTTCTTCATAGGGTAACGATATTTATTATTCAAATTTAAAAAATAGTGGTATTGCCCATTCTTGGGTTCAAATTTTTTGCCATCCCCTTTTCTACCCTAAATCAGAAAAAATGCCTTGCCTTTGCAAAAGAACACCTACTTCTATTGAAGCGGATCTTATTCTTAAATGAAGGCCAGTTTAACCTTGTTGCTTTGACTACAGGTAGAAAAATGGGGAGGCAAAAAAATTTAACTTCAACCATAGAATTTGATTTTCACTATTGGATTGAGACTTGTGTAGGTGCTGCTTTTTTGATGGCATCATGCACATCAAGAAAATTATTGCATGCATGTGCTGTTAAATTAGGATTAGGAATGAAATATGCTTTTCAGAAATGCAATGATCCCATATTATTATATTTAGTCTAGTTTTCCACTTCCACTTTTTTTTCACTTAGGGTTCCCCTAGTGCAAAAAACACTACCTTGATTTAACACTCTCAAAGGTATTGGTGTGTTAATTAAGGGTGCTCATTAGACAGTTAGAAAAAGAGAGGCATAATAAAAATGCCCTGCCCTAGCAATTTCAACATGTTTAACTAAGGGTTTCGGTGCCTTGAAAATTAACCACCTTGCCTTCATAATTTATGATTGATCTTTAACTAAAGGCGCCCAAAATATTCATAACGAAATTTGATGTTAAGGTAAATTGGGGAGGGTGTTAAAAAGCTCCTAGATGCCCTCACGCTTCAGACCTGATGAATTAAACTGAATTACAATTGGTTATAGTTTCATGGAATAGGAGCCCAGAAAAAACATTGAGCAGCACAAGTATTAACAAATGTAGAAAATTGTCTCTTCAAAAGTGCACCTGAGCAAAAGGTGCAGGGGGACATGTCCCCTTGGCCAGCAAGGGCCTGCCCACCAATGTAGTATACCAATCCAGAAACTTTTGGCCCCTGCATATATTTTATAGCACCTTAGGTATATTTACCATAAATACATGAATTTTTAATGTGGAGGTGACTGGGGAGAAGACTTAATCAAAGCATCTCCATTTAGCAGAGTGCTATGGTAATGCAGAGCCAATACAAGGATCAAGTGGAACAATTATTAAAAAAATTCCAAATTTAGGATAAAAATGTGTAACGGTAAACCATTTAGTGTGTTCCCGAACTATTAGAGAGCAACTTGTGGAAAATGCACTTTAAAAGCAATGCTTTGAATTCAATTCAATGCTTTCAAAATTGTACCTACAATGTGCAAATGAACAAAGTCACAGTAGTATGTAATATATCAGTCCATTACTTGGGAAAGTGCATTTTAGTTCATTATATCTATAATAAATTAATATACTCACCTAAAACTCATTTTTCTGAATAATGAAGGTAAAAATATAATTTCAGTATGTTTTATGATTAGTTAATTAGTTATTTATACTATCATTAAAAATACAAAACTCCTATAAAAATCTAATAACTAAATCATTACTATGTTCTTAGTAAGTCATTTTTTAAATATGTTTCTTGTTTAGATATAGGTACCTATGTAATTTAGCGCTCAAAAATCTAAGAATGGCTGCAAGGCCCTTTTCGTCTTTCTCCAGCTAATTACCATCTTTCTCAGTGGCATAACTAGAGTTGACTCATGGGGGGTGTTACTCTGACAGTCAATCACTCCAACATATGGTATAATATAATTTTTTTTTTTGCAAAACTTCCGAAGGGAAACTTCATCTAAGAGGGGGGGGGAAACTTACAAGGGGAAAACACAGTATAACAGACGTAAAAATTTTAGAAAGGGGTTTGGGGGTTCTCCCCCAGAATTTTTTAAAAAATTTTGTCTCTAAATGTAGTGTTTAAATTCATTTTGAGGCCCTTTGGGTAAGTTCCTAAAAAAACAGTTCTTTGTGAACCGCCTTCCTTGTGAAGGGAAAATTTTTCAGTAGAGTATTTTCAATCACATGACTCTGCCTAACAACAGCCTTAGCAACGTTGCTTATTCGCCAAGTGACGTCATGTGCGAATGCTGCTATTGGATACTTCTATGTCCCGCCCCTAACAACAGCCTTAGCAATGTTGATTTTGTCCTCCAAGTGACGTCATGTGCAAATGCTCTGTTTTTCATGTTTTAGAAACCGTCAATGTAATGGGGGGGGGGTTACAACCCCAATAACCCCCCCCCCTCGTTACGCCTATGATCTTTCTAGGCAAGTCACGAGAGTGCTAACAAGGATAACCACACATAAGCACATAAAAATAATGCCTTATAAAAGTTTGCCTTTGAGTACTTCAATTTTAGATTATTTTCCTTTTTGTATACGTTTATATTACTATAGGGCACTTCCATATCATCCTGTCGATTATGCCGCTGAAAACAAAAATGTATAGCCAAAGACCATTTAACTGTGCTACTGAAAATGACAGTTGGCAAGATACTATGTAAGAACCTACTATTGATTACTGTTATTAAATAAAATGTTATCATTGATAAATAAATCAATATGGAAAGAGATTGTAATTTTGAACATTTTGCTGAAACCTATATGGTGGGAAGCTTATCTGATATTATCTTTTTTTTCTGAAGGAAATTATTAAGTATACACGCAGCTTATCGGCCCAAATTTATGGTAAACTGAAATATTAAAAAAAATTCCTTTGAATATTTTCAATTCTGAAAAGTGGCTGAATATTTTGATTTCACCCTAGTTTAAAATAAATACAATAAGTTTTACCTATGTTAGAAATTAAAGGATTTACAGGTAATGCTTTAATTTACTAACATCAAAGGTAAGGTACTCTTCTATTTTAGGTATACTATGTACTTATGGGTACAATGGTCATAAAGTTACCAATTATACATTTTAATAAATGCACTCTATATAAATAATAAATGCACTCTATATCTCTCTCTTTTACACAATATTTTATAGTTAGTTAAGCTTGTTTAATACCAGTTGGACCAAAAGGGAATTCATTTGCCATGATTGTTATTTATATAGGATATACTAAACAAACTGACCCAAATGAAATTTTTAAAATTATTAGGTTTAAAATGATTATTTAGGTTACATACTCTCATAAATAAGATAATTATATTAATTTAATATTATTAATTAAATGTTTCATTAATTTCAACTCATACTCATCCAAGTGAGAAATTCAAGAAAAATTCCCCAAGATAATTTATATTAATATTACAAAAAAATACATTTTGATTTTACAAAAAGGCTGTAAAAATTCAACACCCGGCAAAGAGAATAACTTTAAGAAAATATATGCAAAGAGAATTAGGATAAAATTATTTTTCTTGTAAAAAATACAAGTTACCTGTCTTGCATTCAAACTGTGAATTTCTAATTGCAAGTCATCAAGTCTCTTCTGAAGAACAGGATTCTATAAAGGCAATAAAAATAATTTAGCTTAAATGCTAAAAAGCAATGAATAACTCACTTAACAAAAAAGTAAAAGTAAAACTTAAAGTTGGGAAAAAAGAAAATATAAAAAGAAAACTTCAAATGGGGACAACAAAATCGATCGATAAAATATCCTAGGACCTACCTGAGGATCGTTACGCATTTCTGTCACAACGATCTAAAAAGAAAATAAATACATTAGAAAAGTTTTAAAAGATTAAGAAAATTTACAAAATATTTTACTAGAAAATACTTTAAAACCATAAACATTTACCAAAAACAATAAAAAGTAGTCTTAGCCTAATCAAGTGGTTAAATTGTTTACATTATTGCAATTTGTATCACACACAAACAAGACTACCGATAATTTTTAAAAACAATTAACAAATGAAAAAATGAATAGAAAGCAGTTTCCTTCATCGTGATTCACGATTTGATTTTTTTCTTAGTATTTTGACATTTTTAAGTATTGATAAAAAGAAATGTTAAGACCATGAAATCATGAATAACATTTTCACTCACCTGGTGTTTTTGGATCACTATTTTCATCTGAGCTGATATTGTTTGGAGATCCATTTTTCTTTAGAAATAAACGTATATCAGGACACAAACTTTTTACATCAAACAAAATTTTGTTTTGATAAATTATAATACCTCGTTTTCAACTAATGAAGAAAGTACAACACTCAACAGTCCGAAGCCAAAACTACTGACATTCACAACTAACAAAAATCCCGGTACTTATTATGCATAAATTGCATCTAAGCTACAGCTAGAAAGCTTTAGTGATGAAATGAGCAATTTTATCAACATTAAAAAGTATAGTTTGAAGTTTACATGAAATTTCTCAGAGAACTACATTTTAGTGCGCATACTCCGCCATCCAATAACTACTTCCCTCATCCCGGAGCATTCAGGGGCGCGCTGAAAATCGGTCCCTTCACCGCTAGCAAAACGTCGGTGAAGTCTGACGTCATCAACATGGCGCTGGGGACAAACAAACCCAATCTCTATGGCGTTTAACATGGGAGTGCTAAAGAATAATTTTTTAAAAATATTAATCGTCATTTCTTAGGGTATAGAACACCTTTCCCGCATAGTTAAAGGTATGGCAATCATTTATAAGTAATCGGAGTATTTTTATTTTGCTTTTCTGTTTGAAAATTCAACGATAACATTTTAGGTCCATTGGTACCAATGGAGTCTTAACACGATAGTGTGAAAAGATATTAGTTTTAGAATATTGTCCTTCGTTTGTTAACTTATAAAACCACTTTACAGTATATTTTAAGGTATGTTAATCATTTAGTAACAAGTATAATTTAGATTTTCGGTCTCATTTTTTAAGATTGTAACAAGAAATTTCATCTCCATTTGTTTATCATGCGAGTGTGGAAAGATATGTTTTTATATAATATTCAACGTTCTTTGGTACATCACACCACTTTTGAGCATAGTTAAAGGTATGTTAATCATTAATTAATAAGCAAATTTATTACTTAGGCTCCACTTTTATGGATTTAAATAAAAATTAGTATCTCCATTAATGTTATCAAGTGAGTGTGTAAATAGTTTTGTTTTAGATATTTATCATCGTTAGCTACACTTTTATTATTTCATTTTAGTATTATATTGTTTTGAGGCTTTGTAAAAATAGTACTATACTGTATTTTCCTTAACTTTTTTTAATTTTTTTGTTTGATCTACATTTCTACCCATTTATGTTATTATTGCACAAATAGAAGCATTTTAGCAACAATGAGTATCAATTAGCTCAAAATTGTTTATTATAGACAAAATAAGAGTTAACAAGTTTTTTCCCATTCTGTTTTAGGTTCTATTTATTTATATTAGAGAATTGAATCACATCCAAGTTCCAGCTCACAGGACATTTTACATGTAATGAATGAACCATACTAAATGGTTCTTGGTTTTGGTGACCACTTTTGTGGCATCAATTCTAAGCGCTTTTTGGTTGATCATTTATATTTGTAAATCTATTTGTGTCTATGGTTTAATACCTGAATTAAACCAGTCTACCAGATGTTTTAGGGAGTGGCGACTTACAATGGAGTTGAGGTAAGCATCTTATTAAACATCGTGTGCTCTTTCAGCGTTTGCATTCCCTCTTTACATCTATAATCTTCTAGAAAAAGCAATCATATTTTGTTTTTAATATCTATGATGTGGCAGTTTTGTGTAATTTAATTAATCAGATAAGTTAGATACCCACAAGGTCCTAAAATGTGGACCCCTGTAGCTGACTAGATTGATTTTCTCAGTATCTATCTGGCTATGAAATTTAAAACTGATTATGATCCGTAATGACAGATATTTATTACTTAGACCATAAGTGATTGTTTTGTAAATAATTTTAATAGATGAAAATATTCCCAATTCCATATTTTGGAAATTTCTAAACATACAAAGGAAATACTTTTGTTCCTTTAACCACGGCTTACTAGATGTACTTATACAGGCTAGCCGAGTTTTAAACAATGAAAACCATTTGACAACTTTTCCCGCTTGGAGCGCTACAAGAATTACCTATATCACCCACCGCCTTCAACACTGTGGATATGCTTTGCCAGTTGGTCCAGTATTGCCATCTGTATTTGCAATGATTTCTGTACTCGGCTAGCCTGTATAAGTATCTAGTAAGCCGTGCTTTAACACTTTCTATCTGAAGCCTCCCAAGGCTCACATTGAATCCAATGAGAAATTGGGGTGAATAGGTCTGAAAGGTTTAAAAGCAGTCATTTATTACTCAGATACTTTTAGATCTCTAAAAAATTATCACATTATGAGCTAATTTTGCAACATTCTTTTGCATGTTTGTATTAAACTGATTACACAACTAATTGTTTTTATGACGGATTTATTAGTGTTGATCTGATTTTACTGAATTCATCACTGTAGTGTATATTATATTGATTGATTGTTTTAACACTCATCTATCTGAGTGATTATTACCTGAAGAAAAACTAAATAATCAAATTGTTTGTTAATTTTAAATTAAATTTTGGTTAAACATGGCAGACATGTGCAAGATTAAAAATATTGGATGTAAAACTTCACCAACTTGCCAACGCTCACTTACAACTTCACAACGCTCACTAAATATATGGATTACTCTCACCTTTGGCAGAATCCACTTTGGTTTCTTACTTCAAATCAGCAATAAATATTTATTTACATGGAGATCCTATAATATTCATTTAAACTAAAACAAAGACACTTTAAGATTAATAACTTAAATGTTTCAAAACTGAACCTGTTGAATTGAAAAGTTCAAATATCCTGTCCTCTTCCTGTCAAAAAATCCCTATCCTATACCGACCCAAAATGATTGGTAATTGCTGATTCAAGTCAAGAGAGAAGCTAGGAATGATGTAGAATTACATAGTTGCCTGGAAGAAGCAAATGTCACTCGAATTTTCAGTCCTAAAATTGTCATTAAAATGCAAGACACAATTTTAAGAATTGGATAAATTTAATGTTTAGTCAATTACAATAATAGCTTGACGCAGGGGCGTAGCCAGAGGGGGGGGGATTTTGGGGATATATCCCCCCCCCCTGAAACTTTCCTTTTTTGACCATAGAAAACCACTAAAACCACATCCCCTCCAGAAATATCAATACCCCTCTCTGAAATTTTTTTCTGGCTACACCACCGGTCCCATGTAATATTATTGGAAATATATATTCGTGGAATAGCATACATGTCTCATGCTTTATTTTTATAACTTTAATTAAAATCTTCTGCAGACGCACAGGCGTAGTGGTCAGAGCATCTGACTGCAAAGCCGTACGTCTGGGGTTCGAATCCCCGTTTGGCATGTATGTTAGTTTCTGTCCTTGTGTGTGATGAATGTGGCCCTCCTGTAAAAAGGGGCTGTGGCTGTGTGAATGTGGCGTGGGCAACAGTACTTCACCTCAGTGGCTACGGTCTACAGGTGCCCACTGGGTAACGCAAAGCAAAAGTACTGCTTCGGCATTATCTGGGTTAATGAACTTAGTTAAGCTGTAGGTAACTGTTTAAAAATTACCTGCCATTAGAAAAATATTAAAACCTTCTTTATTGATCGAGAAAATATTAAAAATTTTCATGAAAAATATATGAAAGGTTGACAACAAATATGGTTGAAAAGGATGGGCACTGGGCAGTTACTGAGAAAATCCAGTCAGCTACTGGGGTCCACATTTTAGGAGATTGTGGGAAACTTATCAGATAAATTAAAATACACAAAACTGCCACAAAACAAAAACAAAATAAGATTGCTTTTTCTAGAAAATTATAGATAGGTAAAGACGGAATGCAAACGCTGAAAGAGCACACGATGTTTAATAAGATGCTTACCTCAACTCCATTGTAAGTCGCCATTCCCTAAAACATCTGGTAGACTGGTTTAATTCAGGTATTAAACCATAGACACAAATAGATTTACAAATATAAATGATCAACCAAAAAGCGCTTAGAATTGATGCCACAAAAGTGGTCACCAAAACCAAGAACCATTTAGTATGGTTCATTCATTACATGTAAAATGTCCTGTGAGCTGGAACTTGGATGTGATTCAATTCTCTAATATAAATAAATAGAACCTAAAACAGAATGGGAAAAAACTTGTTAACTCTTATTTTGTCTATAATAAACAATTTTGAGCTAATTGATACTCATTGTTACTAAAATGCTTCTATTTGTGCAATAATAACATAAATGGGTAGAAATGTAGATCAAACAAAAAAATTAAAAAAAGTTAAGGAAAATACAGTATAGTACTATTTTTACAAAGCCTCAAAACAATATAATACTAAAATGAAATAATAAAAGTGTAGCTAACGATGATAAATATCTAAAACAAAACTATTTACACACTCACTTGATAACATTAATGGAGATACTAATTTTTATTTAAATCCATAAAAGTGGAGCCCAAGTAATACATTTGCTTATTAATTAATGATTAACATACCTTTAACTATGCTCAAAAGTGGTGTGATATATCAAAGAACGTTGAATATTATATAAAAACATATATTTTCACACTCGCATGATAAACAGATGGAGATGAAATTTCTTGTTACAATCTTAAAAAATGAGACCGAAAATCTAAATTATACTTGTTACTAAATGATTAACATACCTTAAAATATACTGTAAAGTGGTTTTATAAGTTAACAAACGAAGGACAATATTCTAAAACTAATATCTTTTCACACTATCGTGTTAGACTCCATTGGTACCAATGGACCTAAAATGTTATCGTTGAATTTTCAAACAGAAAAGCAAAATAAAAATACTCCGATTATTTATAAATGATTGCCATACCTTTAACTATGTGGGAAAGGTGTTCTATACCCTAAGAAATGACGATTAATATTTTTAAAAAATTATTCTTTAACACTCCCATGTTAAACGCCATAGAGATTGGGTTTGTTTGTCCCCAGCGCCATGTTGATGACGTCACGACTTCACCGACGTAAAGTACTCCGAAGACATATGTTGGCGAAGGAGTGCAATATTTGGCGAATTTTCGCCTAACTTTCTATGGATGAACATGTAACAAATATAATTGAAAATTGAAGCAGTTTTTTAATGACTAGGGGTGGGGGGCTGGGGGACTTTCTCACTCTCCACCCCTGGAACTGCTTCACAGTTCTTTTCTGATCGCTTCGCGATCTTAGCGAGCAAAGCTTGCTTGTTTTCTCTAGTTTTACCTAACCAGCTCGTCGACGTCGGCTAATTAATGCTCTTTTAATACCGAAACTACTCATTCCCCCAGTTGCTAAAATATTTCTTGTCTAGCTTATCAATAATTTAATCAAAATTTCCCCCCCCCCCAAAAAAAAAAAAAAACAAATATTCTACAAATTCTTTTAAAATGCTTTTAAATAGGAAATAAGGACGTTGTGTACAGAGGCGTAACTAGGCGTCGGCGACGTCGGCCCCCGCCGACGGCCTCGCACTTTAAGGGCCTCGCAAGAATTTAAACTATTGTTTAACCACGTAGATATAATGTCTGTTCAATAACGTTTTTTCATGTCTTCATGTTTCTGGAGCCCGTGCGCGAGGCTTTTTGTGGAGCCCAGGTGCGAAGGTTTTTTTTGGAGCTCAAGCGCGAGGCCTTTTTAGAGTCCAAGCTTGAGGCCTCTTTTAGTACGATATACAGGGGGTCTTACTGCGGGGTATTCGAGCAACCCCCTATAATTTAAGTGTGGATGCGCAGCACGTTCCAGAAAATCTTCTCTCTAAACATTTTTAAATGAGCTCTTAACCAAAATAAACCCTCGCTTTCAAAAATCTAACTTCTAAACTAGGGGTTATGTGGGGGTGCAGATGGACACAGTCATCTCCGCTAGCCGCGATTGCGGCCCCTTTCTGAAAAAGGAGGGAAGAAAACTTCATACAAAAATAAAAAGCTACTATTACACAGGGCGAACAATATCGGAAGAATGCCATTGTCGTATATAAAAGTATTATAATTAAAAGTATTTATTATGTGATAGAAAAGTAATGGTAAAGAGTTTTAGTTTAAATATTTTCATTAGATTACACTGGGGAATAGCAATTTTGTTGTCTTTGAACTGTGACTTATTTTTAAATCACTAGCGTTTAGCCCCTGAATCCAAAAGTAACTGTAGTTTTTGTCTCTGTCACATCAACTTTTAAAGATACAGGGTACCCTCAAAATGTGCATAAAAAGCAAAATAAATTACCTTGAATTTGATTTTCAGGGTCAAAAACCATTACTTAAGCCTTAAACCATAGTCTTTAAATTACACCCGAGAGGACAAGAACGATTAAAGTTTCTTAAATATGAAAATTTGTAGAAAATGGATAAGTTTACGGAGTAATTACCCCCCCCCCAAATGCAGTAGCTGATCAAGGATCTTCCCACAGAAAACTAAAAAATACACGGCATAAAATGGCTCAAAGAGGTCAAATTTAGGGTCAAATTTCAAAAATTTTCCTGGGGGAGAACCTCGGCGTCTGTTAACAGTGTTTTGGTATTTTTTGACAGTGACTATCATTTGGAAAAATGAAATTTAAGTAATTCATAGTGAAGAAGAATAAGTTATAGTTTTTTGAGGGTATCATGGCTTCACAGTTCAGGGCCATAATTTTGACATCAATTTTTAAATTGTTTTTCCCTTGAAAATTCTGCAACTTATAAGGAAAAATCCTCTTTGTGTAAATTCACCCAAAGAGTCTCAGAAAGAGTAAAAACAATACTTTTTAGGATAAAATTTCAAAAATTTTCCTGGGGGAGAACCCCCAGACTCCCCTCCAAAACTTAGACATCTGTTAACAGCGGCGTTAGAAATTGGGGGAAAAACTCACTGGTCCTGCGGACCAGTGCTTTGCCAATCTTAATGGTCCGCAACAAAAATCACTGGTCCGAGAAATTAAAAAAGACCGGTTTAAATATTATAAAGTAACTATTGCACTGAATGTGAGTACCAAATAGTATATAATGTTAAAAATTAATACATATTCAATCATGTGTTTCTTTTTCGCCAGGGGCTCCCCTAACCCATATCTCCACATTTAGGGTTCAATCAAAAAATTCACTGGTCCGGCGGACCAGTGATTTTCTAATTCCACTGGTCCGAGCCGTTTTTTAGTTGTCCCGGACCAGCAAAACACTCCAATTTTGAACGCTGGTTAACAGAGTTTTCCCCTTGAAAATTTTGCCGTTTTCAAGAAGCGGTTCCCTTCGGGTGTTTCCCAAAATGATATAAGAACACTAGTTTAAAGAGGAACATTTAAAAACATTTCTGGGGGAGGACTCCCATCCCCCTTAGAAATTTAGACGTCTATTTAAAATGTTTTTTTTTCCTTGAAATTTATGGGGTTGTTCTATTTCTATGCAACTCAAAGTAATTTGAAAAAAAAAATCACGTTAAATCACAGATTGCCTGGACTAAGATATTTATATTAATTTAGAAATGAATAAAAATTAAAATCAGTTTAATTATTTATTTCTGTAATTAATAGTTTAATTTTACGAGATTTGTGAGTAAAATTGCCATTTGCTCTCTGTTTATCCTAAAGTACTAGATTTTATAACTAAATTAATTAAGTCATTGATTAATTAAGCAATTAATACTATTTACTACAAAAAATGTTAATTATTTTACAATAATTCGTTAAATCATTAGGGCCTCGCAAAGCAGTTTTGCCGACACTGCTTGTGGTACTAGGAACGCCACTGGTTGTGTATCTAGTATCTAGTGACCTCACGTAATTTATGGATGTCCCCCACCCCAAAAGTATATAGACATGTGATACATATTTATAGGTTATTTTTGAGCGCTGAAACCGAATATATTGCCTTTAGTATAAAAAAATAGAAATAGAATAGAAATGACCTAAATATTAACATTCTAAAATTTGAAAATTTTACAAGCAAACTGCAATAAAATTTTACCATCATCCATTCGACCACGGCCTACTTGCCCGGAAAAGAACTTTATTGTCCAGTTTATTCCTTATTCAAAACTTTCGCGTTTCCGGCAAGAAATTGATTCCGGATAGAAAAATTGATTATGAGTATGAAATAGAAATTGAGAATGATGTATTATATTTCATTTCATATTTATTTATATTTATATTTATCAAGGGGCCCTTTTTTCTAAAATATATTTTTCCAACCATATCGCAATTTTTTTTCATAATAACGATTTTACTACATTGAAAAGGCTTGCCATCACCCTATTCAATAAATTTTTGCCATAAAACGCTAACTAAATCAAACCATATTCAATAAAAAAATGAAACAAATGAAAACTAAACTGTCGTGTGAGACAAAAAATTACTTTGAAAATTTTTTAATGAAGTTTCCTGTAGTCGTTACAGTTCCGTGGACCTCTGAAAGTCGCTGTGGAACCCCAAGAACGTGTTATGGACCCCCCCCCCATTTTCATTTTAATACCTCCGGCCTCCGTATATGGACCATATATAGGGGCTTAGGGATAATTTTAGGTCTACTCCTCGGTGCAAAAAGCTATACCTTCGGGCCTGAAAGATATATAGACCCCTCCTGAAATATTGAGAACCCCTATTTGAACTAACCCTCAAGCCGCCACTGTGCCCGCCTATACTTCAGGCATTATTAATAACGCCCGGTTTCGGTTTATCACTTTGCCCATAACATAAACACTGCTTTAATTTTTTATTCCAAACTTCTTTTCTAAACCTCTATGTTCCAAACAGTAGGTAACAATTATCTTCAGGTGATTTGACTATCAAATATTTCTGCATGCACAAGAAGTATAACTCAATATAAATATGCACAAGAAGCAGAATTTTTAAGAAAAAACCCGTATAAGAATTGAAGTTAAAATTTCGGAGGGAGTTGGGGTTGTGTGTTGGGGAGTTGGGGCTTTTAGCCAAAGAATGGAGTTCCCTTAGTGTTAGTGAAATTGTATTTAGAAAAATGATGATCGGGGAAGGAATTTTCAATGATCATACAGTTTCATTGATCAATGTATGATCATTGAAAATTCCTTCCCCGATAATCATTTTTCTAAATACCATTACACTAACACTAAATGACTAAATAAAAAACCAAGTTTTGAGAAAATTGAAAAAAAAATTTTGTATAAATAATGGAATTTTTGTTGTATAACCACCAAATTTTTACTGTAAATTCAGGAACTTATTTAGAAAAAAGGGGCAATCTCTTCGGAAAAATATAAGTGCATTATAAAGTATTTTACAGCTGAAAAAAGTCGAAGGATTTTTTCAACCTTGTGAAGGTAAATCTTGAAAACCTCTTCAATTCATCGTTTGAATTATATTGCTGCAAAGTTCACAGCACTAAAGGGAGAAATAGACAGATCAAGACAAATAAAATTCAAAATTATTATGAAACTGGGTTAATAAGGCAGTATCAATGGAGTAAGTGAATATGAATGGACTCAAACATTCCCTTGATAAAAAAATAATTTAAAAGCACTTTTAGACTTTATTTTGGCTTAGTTTGCAAAGAATAAGATCAGAAAGACAAATTAACTTTAATTACAAATTCACTGAAAAATACAATGATTGGACATCGATTTAGCAAATTCACGGGGCTATATCTCCCTCTAGGGGATATTTTCTCCCTCTTTCCACTACTTTCTACTTTCTTGTAGAGCAAAGCTTGAAGATTGTTTTGAGCACAAAAAGTCAATTTGTCATTTTTTGGACTTATTCCTTTTTTCAAACTGACGATTCAATTGTCATTAAATGCAAGTATTAAAAAAGAAGTATTAAAGCTATCGCTCAAACGAATGGGCGTCGTCAGCTAGAAAATGTTAAGATGGATGGAATGGGCCAGGAATTTGGGATTCCTCCCCGGAAGATATGCAAAACCTTAATTTATTAACTACAAGAACAGAGAAATAAATTTTTTGCATTTCAGCACATCTCCTTAATTATAAGTTTCAAAACCAATTAACTTTGGTCTTAAAAACTCGTAAAATATTGAAAAGGGGGAGGGGTTTCCACCAGGACATTTTTTTGGAAATTCGACCTTTTAAAAGAAAGTAAAATTAATTTTTAGAGTCTAAGAATACATATTAATGATTTTCAAAAGATTTTCGCGGTCTAGGAAATTAACCTCACGCAGTCCAGATACGGACCGCGGTCCACCATTGCCGATCCTTGATTTAAAATTTAAGAATCACTCAAGGAAAGGCCGCAAAAATAGGGTTGGCGGGTCACCTACTTTTTTACGTCAAGTTTCATATGACTTGCACATGTATATTAATTTTGGTGAACTTAATTTCAAAATTTTATTTTAATAAACAATGTGAATTCTAAGTAAAATCGGAGGGTCTGGGATTCTCTCCCAGAAAAAGTTTGGAAATTTCCCCCTCAAAATAGCGTTTTAGCCCATTTTGAGGCCTTTTTGTATTACACCTAAGAACCTGGCTTATTGTAAAATTTTCAATGTGTCAGAATTTTCAAAGAAACTCAATAATATAGTGTAATAAACAACAAAATTTTGAGGGGGGTTAGGGGACTTGCCTAATAAAAGTAGTGTTTTAATTCGTGTTTAGACTATGTTACTCAAAATGAGGATCACTCTTCTTAAGCCACAGAAGTTTCAAGGAAAAACAGTACATAATAGGTTTAAATATTTTTTTTCTTTTAGGGGGGGGGTGGTCCTCCTAGAATTTTTTTGAGAATTTTTACCCTTAAAGTAGTATTTTAACTCATTTTTTGACCCTTTGGGTTACACCGCTCCTTGTGAGTTACATAATTTTTAAGGGAAAACAATAAAAACATAAGCCCAAATTTCGGGAGGGTTTTAAGTTTTAAACCCTTAAAACCACCCCCTTGAATACGGCCCCGCGGATCACATGCGGTCCGCGGGCCGTATCTGTTGTGCAGGCTAATAGCTTTCATCAAACTTTCATAAACTCAACCAATTTCGATTTACGTTTACAACATTAGATTTTATGACTTGGTAGCATCTATTATACAAATTTATTCCTTAGTTAACATTAAATTTTATTATTTTATACAGTTTTTCCGACGGTCCTTCTCTTTCTCTTTATACCTAATATTTGCTTCTCTTAATTTATATTATTTAAAAACTCGTGCGTTATGGGTCAAATGCGTGCCTGCTATCTATGAAACGCGGTCAATTATTAAGGTGTGTCATCAGTTAAAAAGTCGGCAGTACAAAATTTTTACGGTCACTGTGCCTTTATTTTTAACGTTAAATCCTAGATTTCGTGAAAACTTCTAAATTTAGATAATTGAAAAATATTTTAATGTATCTAATGAAACTTGTTTTCGGTGAATCCTTAAATTGAGGTTTGCTATAAAGTTTTCAAAGTATCAATCAATTTAAAAAAAAAACATAATATATTTATTAAATGATTAAATATCCTAAATAAATTCTTTTTGATGCGTTTTAAAATTAAGGTACTGCATGCAGGATCATAGAAAAAAATACCCTATCTTAAAATTTGATATTAATTGCTACTCAAATAGTAATATGATAGCGGACGGATAGGAACGCACCGGAACGCACGGATTCATTTGCAAAATTAAAAAATAGAGCAGTAGCAGTACTTATTGGCGAAGTTTTATATTTCTTTTTCGCCAATTTTCCTTCTGTGGTAACCTTCAAATGCACTGCTTCATTTCATTTCATATCGTTCCCATTTCCCAACAAATTCGTTATCAACCTTTTTAACTGCATGTGTTTTGTTGTTCGTGTTAAATTGTATGTTTGTTGACTTTTGACAGTTGGCTGGTAATAATTTTACTTTTAATTATTAACTCTTTTGTGTTATATAATTTACAACTCTTCGCAATATTCATTTTCGCTGTTCTCAAACAGTTTGCATTTGTTCTAAGGTATACATTTAATACCGCCTTTTCCAAAAATGATGAAACTGGTTTGAATATCATTTAATGCTACTTATCGCATGTCAGTTAATTGCTAATCCAGTGCATTTAAAGTCATATATTAGTTTTAATTTGCCGTCAATGTAAGTTTGCATTAATTCTGCCGGTGAAAAGTCGCAAGATCATTTAAACCCCTAAGCCTATATTTAAGCTAAAGTATGTATTTTCAATGTGTTATATTGAGTATTAATTCAACTTATATTTCTAAGGTATTATTCAATAAATGTAATTTAACATATAGTTTTTATGTAACAATAAGAAACCAGTGGCTGGTTACTAGTGTGAAATATGCCATAGCAGATAGTGCTATCAAAAGCTTTTAATAATTTATGAAACTTGTCACCTAATTTTTAAATGGGGAATTGAAGATCCAGGAGTTTTAAATGTGTATAGTGGATGTGGCATCCTCTCTTTATTCATTGATGTTTCTAATTTGAGTTTTTGGAATGATAGACAGAGCAATGAAACTAGGCATTTATTTTTTATTTTTAAGGTGTAAATTAGAATCTTTTCAAAACTTATTTAGATGTAGAAAGAACAACATTAAAAGTGTATCAAGATAATTTTTGTGCATGCAAAGTTTTAAACTGAAAAATAAATTATTAAATTTTCTCTCATTGTAATCTGTCTTCCCATACAAATTTTTTGTCAGCCTGTTAGAAATTGGCAAGCTATTTTGTATTTTAAAGATAAGACATAGAATTATTAAAAAAGATAGTAAATCAGCTGATTTCAATATTAATATTCAATTTTATTGATGCCAACTACAACAATAATAATTTGGGTGTGCTATAGTCTGTGTAAATAATATAGGCGGTTTCACATCATTCTTTACCATGGCAACGCAGAAGAAATACATTGAGAAAAAAGTCAAGGTCAACTTCCGATTCTATTTACACAGACTATATATATGTACTACCAGTGGCGGATCCAGGATTTGGTTTTGGGGGGGGCTAAGAATTTTCATAATCCAATTTGTATCTTCTTGATTATCTTAATATGGAAAAGGTAGTGAATTATCCAGCTCCAACCACTAAAAGGGGGGTCTGGGGGTTCTCCCCCTAGAAATTTTTTGAAAATTTAAGTAAAAAAACCCACTTTTCGTTTTGTTTTGGTACGCCTCATCCAATTTCGAATATATAGATTTCATGGTAGAATTTTTGTGTTTTTACAAACTTAATATAAAACAAAGTTGAAATAATAGAGTTACAAGTACTAAGGGGCTCTAGGGGTCCTTCCCTAGAAAATTTCTGAAAATTTAAGTAAGAAAAACCCACTTTTTGAACTTCTTTTGGTACAACTCATACGAATTTCGGATATAGATTTTATGGTAGAATTTTTGCTTTTTGACAAGCTTTATATAAAATTGAGTTTTAATAATAGAGTTACTACAAGTACTTAGGGGGTCTGGGGGTTTTCCCCTAGAAAATTTTGAAAATGTAAGTAAAAAAAAACACTTTTTCAACTCGTTTTGGTACGCCTCATCCAAATTTCAGATATAGATGTTATGGCAGAATTTTTGCGTTTTGACAAACTTAATATAAAGTAGAGTTGTAATAATAAAGTTACAAATACCAAGGGGGTCTGGGGGTCCTCCCCCAGAAAATTTTTGAAAATTTGACCTTAAAATAACATGGTTTTAACTCATTTTGGTGCATAAAATTCCATATTGTATAGTGTAAAATTTTTCATTTTGGGGGGGGGGGCTCAAGCCCCCTAGCCCCCCCTGGATCCACTAGTGTGTACTACTACTGGTGCCACTTGTTTTTTATGCTACTCCTAGCACCATGATCTACTGCTCAGTATTACCAAGCAGACTGTAAAAATATATTATCCTTAGTTGATTGTAGTAAAAATCTGACTTAAATAACCATGATAGTTTTGAGATCTAGGTGTATCAATGTGCTCTGTGTATCAAATAGCCTCATCTTTTGCTACATAATATTTTTTTTCTTGATTTTGAAGAGAGTTAATCAATATACTGAAATGTAAATTGAACTTTGTGTGAAGCCTTCTTTAACATAAAGAATAATTTGTGTGAAATCTATCATAAAAGGTTTTAATCTAAAATCCCTTTTTTGTCTATTGAAAATCCTATTTCACAGAAAATTTAAAACTATTTAATTTCTTTTTAAAAGAAAATAACATTTAAAGTAAGTAATATGAAAAATTTTATACGCAATAAGCCAAATATTGCTTTATTAAACATCCATGCTTAATTTATGATACATTTTGAAGAATAAGCTTTTATTCATTTATTTCCGCCAACAGAATTATATTAATTTATAAATCTTTTATGTTACTATGTTCAAAGTCAGGGTTGGCAAAAACCCAGGTTTTTTTTAATAAAACCTTGAAAAAAAAGCATATAAAACTGGGTTTTTTAAAATTTTAGTGAGTTTTTTCTATGTTAAATGTGTTCTGTCAAAATAGTGTCAGTTTTTCCATAGTTAAGTGGGTTTTTTCAAATTTTCTTGTCTAACGTTACTAAAATCATCTGCATAATAATCAAAATTTCCATCAGCTCAAACCGTTGAACATAGAAATGTTCCGTAAAGCTTATGGAAACATTCCAGTTGTCAGTCCAGATGGCCCAAACTGAAATTTGTTGGTTAATTAAGGCATTTCCGTTCTAAAATATTGTCATTTACGCAGTCGCTCCAAATGTGCACTTATGTGTAAAAACAAGGGTGTTGCTAGCAGAGATGCAAAATTTACGGAGACTCCTATTACTATATTAGAAATAAGAAAATCAATTAAAACATTTTTTTGTTGATATCAATCAGTGATATAATTCTAAATACAGTATTTCTACTGAAGTTTTCAATTTTTCTGGTAAGAAATAAACCCTTCGAAAAAATCCTGTTTTTCTCCCTAAGTTTGTTTTCCTTTTTTCCTAACCATTTCCATCTTTAGTTGCAAGGGAGGGATTCGAAATTTTCAGTTTATATTAGGTTGCTCATGCTGTACTTTTCTTGAAAAATAATTGGTGTTGTGTAATAACCGTTTATAAAATGGTTTATCCATCCATATTAATTCCATTTTCAGATTAGCAATTAAGCTGTACCTCAAATGGCAAAAAGAACTGCAACTACTGACTTGAATCATGATAACTGGAATGCAGAGGAAGAGTCAGAAGAAGCTGGGACCTATGTACCCCTGGCTAAAGATGCACTGAAAGATCGGGTCATAAGGAAAGCTAGAAGAAGTTTAAATGTAAATATTGAGAGTTATCTTTATTTAGATAAGTTTACCGGTTCTTATGTACTATTATCCCGGTGACTGTGTCTCTAAATTTGATGGTTACAGAACAATTGACAGGATAATAATCAAGTACTAAAATTTTTAAACAATTTTATATAATTTCTCTTTTTAGATTTGATTTCTCTAACTCCCCTTTCACTGTTACTAATGAGATTCATGTTAGTTTGAATGTAATTAGCTTTATTAGAACCTGACTAGAGTGGTAATGTCACTCATTCCTACCAAGTAAATTATTCCCTTTTACTGCTTTATAAAATGTTGTACTTATTTGAAAGTCAAGCTAAAATTGTAGTTAAAGGATGTTTTTTTACTTTCCACCATAAAACTAATTATTTCATTGTTATTTACAGACCAGTTCTGGAGGCAATTCCTTAACGGGATCTAGTCCATTTGCAAACTTTGCAGGATTCTCCTCTGGTAGCAGCCCATTTGCCTCCGTAAAAAAAAGTAGTGTTGGAGCCTGTTCGTTTTCCTTTTTAGCCAAGAAACCCGTAGAAAAAACCAATGGAAGCACTGCTGGGGAGGAAGAGAAGACCAAAGAGAAGAAAGAAGAACCAAAAGAACCAACCTCTTCTACTGCAACCTCTAATACAAATGCTCAAGAGAAACAAGTTCGAAGCATAGAATACTATGGACAGTTGCAAAGCCTCAATGAGAGTGTATTAAAATGGATGCAGCTTCATTTGGCCAAAAACCCTTGCTGTGATTTTACCCCAGTTTTTAATGATTATAAAAAGCATATGGACACACTGAATGTAACATATCCAGTACGTAAGAAGGAAGTTATTGATTCCAAGCCTATGCCTACAAAAAGTAGCACCAGTTTATCAAATTCTAAAGGTAATTTTTCAGATTTTGTTTATTTCTGAATCAATCATTGATTGAAACAGTTATAAAGTTTCAAATGATTCCTTCATATTAATTCCATTTTCAGATTAGCAATTAAGCAGATGATCGGGAATTCGCAGTGCATAAATATTCTTAATGTGTTAAAATTACCGGAACTGATAATGAGAAATACCTTCTTAGTTATACTGATTATGTTTGAATTATATTTTTAAGTGTTATTATTTATAAGGTTTTAAGAATGATTTTACTTTACATTTTTAGCCTCTTCACCTTTTCTAAAAGGTAACACTGCTAAAGGAGAAGACGAATCTAATTATGGGGCACATTTTTCTTCAAACACAACAAATACTTCCACTTTCAGTTTTGGTTGCAAAATGACACCTACGGAGACATCATCTGGATCTCCATTAGGCCCAGCTAGTAGTTCTAAAGAAGAAGAATTGAAGAAACAACAATCACAGTTTTCTGCAGGCTTTTTTAGTAGACCATTACAATCCACTTCTGACAAATCTTTTAGTTTTGCAGCAGCTCCAGCTCAAAAGAGTGAATCAGGTAGATATATTTAAAAAAATTAAAACAGTATATAATGCAATTTTTTTTTGTATTTTATTTCTAAGCACTACTACCCTACAACAAGGCACTGGCCATGGGCACCAGCTATTAAAATCAGGCTTACAAAATTTTCCAGAGCTTCCAAAATACTTTGTTTTGGAAAAAAAATCTGTATAAGTCACTCATGAGCTTTTTTTGTTGTATTCTCCAAATGCAAGCTTTCTTCTAGTTATTTTCTGAATTGTGCTGCTTTTAACTGAATATCTTTCTAGGTTCCGGATTCTTGTGCCATAAAACAATAATCAATAACAAACCGAACTTTCTAGATTTCATCTGATTATAGAAAATTTAACCCTCAAACCTTTTTGTCTTTAAATTGGCAAACAATATCTGGTTCATTGAAACATTTTCTGCTTGCAGAACTGAATTTTAATGCTTATTTTATATTCATTTATACCTTTTGTTCAAATTGCTAGTCTTTGCTACCTTGCAAACATGGGGTGGTGTTTCTTTTTCTTGATTGCTTAGCTTAATCCATTCAATGTGATTTTATGACCCTTTCCCCTTGATTTTGAAATCCTGAGTAAAAACTGCATCAGAAACCAGAATTTTGAAAAAAAAAACCCTGATACATATCAAATAAGTTTGGTCTGGTTTATGCAATAAGTGGTAACTAATTGGAGTTACTATGTGGAAAATAAATGCCATAATATTGTTTTTGGAGTAACCCTGTTACCTTAAAAATTTTTTGTGCACCTTCGGTTTTACTGTATATTTAAATTTTAATATCAACCCTAAAATTTTCTAAATGTAGAAGCAAAAAGGTTATAAATAGCTTTTATGTTGCAAATGCTTACTTTTCAATATATTTGAATATGGTCACTTTTACATTAACGATTAAGTACTTAATTTTTAATATTTCTCCTTTGTTTGTTTTGAGTTACTTTTTCAAATTTATTTTATGCTTTCTGTTCCAATCCATACCCTCTAAAATTACTATTATAAATATCCAGTGTTGTATTAAGCATCTGGTTTAAATGTTTTTAAATTTCTTTCTAGATTTCTAAAAGTTAGTTGAAACAGTTTTTTCAAATATTGTGCTCAGAAGTTATTAAATAGTTTTATGATTATGAAAAAAAAAATTTTCCTCGTAAACTGCTTAAAAATATTGTCATAGTGTGCCTATTGGAAAAGATATTTCTTTGGTTGTATATTAAATGAATATGATAGTATTTGATGTTATAAGATAGCTCAAATAAGTAAAAATTTTACTTGCATTTTAAATGTGTAAAATTAAAAATTGCCTAATAACACTAATTAATTTTGTTCAATATTTAGGTGAAAATGAAGATCAGGAATATGTACCACCTAAGAATGAATTTGTTGCTGTTAATGAAGAAGATGCTTTCTATTCTAAAAGGTATTTTTTACCCATGCAGCATAAATAATAGTAAATGCAGCTGTAGTTAATTTTTTCCTTGCGCGATAGATATGAGGACATACTTAAGAGTTTTTGCTCCTGTGCTATCATTTTCTTGTCACCCCTCTTTACTTTAATTAGATCAGAGTAATCCCTTTTCAGATACACATCGCTATTTGACTTGTTTAAAAAGCAAATTTTAACTTAAAGTAGAAGAAAATTTATCTTAAATTTTAAAGTAATGTTAAGGAAATAAAGATATTTTAACATGTTTTGCTATACACCTTTGACTTTATTTAGCGGTTAAGTTGTTTTCTCCTTTGAGTTCCAATTATTTGCTCGATGTCATGAGCGAATAGTAAATTTTGATCAATGTTTTGGCCTGTTACATCACAGTTTGCCCCATATCAGAGTAAAAGTTGTGCACGCCTGTTCTAGAGTATTATTTAAAGTTTTAACTAGTAAATTTTTAAAGGTAAATTTTAACTTTTAAGGTCCGTCCATAAATGATATCACGCTTGGAGGGGAGGGGTTCATTAATTTGTGACAAGCGAGAGACTGAGGATTTAATTATTGTGACATCACACATTGAAAATCAACAAAGAAACAAATTTTTCTGGAAAATGTAGTTTAAATGATATAAAATTCATACTCTAGAAATGTTCACTTTGAAATTATAAGGTGATGTGCACTTACACTTGAATAAAAAAATTGTCCTAGGTTTGTATAACTTTATTGTAAACTTATAATAGGTAGCAGAGCATGTGACAAAGGGAGGAGGGGGTATAGTGAAGTTTGACACAGGGTAGGGAGGGGGGTAAAAAATGTTGAAAAAAATGTGGTCAATTAATGAATGGCCCCTTAGTGTAGATTAAAGAATTAAACTTGAAGTGAACATGGTCTGTTAGCTGTGTTGTGCTTAGATCTTACCTGGTTTTCTTTTTATGAAAGAAAATATTTTCTTCCTTGCTTGCTAGTGAATAATAACAGTAATATTAATTCAAAATTTTAAGTATTTTTAATTAATTAATTCTGGAGAAAAAAAATTTAACATTTTCATTATATTAAAATCACATAATTTTCAGATGCAAGTTATTCTTTAAAAAGGAAGACAGCTATGCTGAAAAAGGAGTTGGTACATTGTATCTGAAATCCTTAGAAGGTAAAACTCAATTATTGATCCGAGCAGATACAAGTTTAGGTAAGTTTTGTTTGTATATTATTAAATAGATTTATTTTGATTATTAATTTTTATCAGGGTACATTTTAATTGTTTAGTAAGCTCAAAAGAGGGACATATTAAAGCTATTTAAATTAACTTGTTAGTTGTGTTAAGAATTAAACAAAGTTTTTAAGTGTCAAAAGTTTGAGGGTTATTTTTTGTGAGGTAGATACTACAGAAACAATTTAAAACAAATCCTAAATCTTGAAACAGCTCATATTTTTCTAATGTATTAGTATTTAGAATTAAACAAAACATTAATTTGATTAAGGCTAAGTATCAAGTTGAAATTTACAATTATTTTACCCTTTTGTTTTTCTATGTAGAGTAACACAGTGTTCTAAAAAATATGTTTTTATTAATATTAGAAAGCAGCCCTCTTGCAAATGCAATTATTAAATTAATTGTGAATGTAGTTATTAAAATTTATATTCATCCAATATGAATAAATTACATAATTTAGGTACTCAGAATAAAAGTGGCAAAATTTTAAATTTGCAAAAATTGAGGTAAGAAGGGATGAAAAACTAGTTAGAAAATATCATTCTTTTAAAAAGTAAACTTGTAAAAACAACTTATCTTTTCAGAAACTTTTTGTAAAAAGGTTACTCTATTTCCAAAAATTTAAGCAAAAAATAAAACACGAACTCTAGGTTTATTGTCAATTAAACAGTTTTCGTTGACTATTGAATTAACCTAGATAACAGTATTTATTGAGACTAATGTCCAGCTTTTTTCGTAGTGACAACATGTGGTAGAAATTTTTTAGTTATTGGTTAATTTTTATGCATGGAAGTACCACATTGGTTACTTTTTTATTTAATTGTGATGTAAATTTAAACCTTTTAACAATCCCAGTCAGCAGAAAACTCAAACATAATCACTGAAGTCAGTAACCGACCGATCGTTTGACGTTTTGTACTGGACGGTAGGATTCACCATAATTCTGATGATCTAGATATGATAGTTTACCTCTGAAGTACAGATATATGAATTTATTAGCATTACCTCAACAAAGAAAATATTAAAAAAATAATTGTTAACAAAATATAAATATAATTTAAAGTACATAAAAACCTTGAAAGGCATAAAAAAAATTTAAAAATGATAAATATTCTTTAAAAGTGTATTGAAGCAATTGCTATCATTGCTACTGTATCTATAAATTAAAAAAAAAAAAATTAAAAATTCTAACAGCTTATCTTGCAAGTCCTATGAAGAATCTGAACCATTGATATCAATATATATCTGATGCTGAACCTGTAGTTAAAAAGTTGTAATGGTTGTAATGTAAAATGTAATGGTTGTAATAACTGTAAATGGTTAGCCAAAAAGAAATAATAATAAAGATATTTTATGGTTGAAATATTACTCGTGTAATACTTAACTGTTATTTCTAACAAATTAACATTATTTTTAGGCAATATTCTTCTTAATATTAGACTTGGAGCTTCTCTGCCAATGTCTAGAACTGGTAAAAATAATGTACTATTGGTTTGTATTCCCAACCCCCCTGTGGATGCTAAGAATCCTGATTCTAAGGAAGCCATTCCAGTTCTCATACGTGTTAAATCTGCTGAGGATGCTGATGAATTGCTAAAGAAATTTGAAGAAAATAAATCATAAAAAAATTGCCATAACATTAAATTTTTGTCTTGAAAACTTTACATTCATTCTATTAGAAACTTTTCCATTTAAGACCTTTTTACTTGTAAAATAATCATGAATAAATGCTTTGGTTATACATTTGTCTTTAAAATGTTTTTTGTCATTGATTATAACCATGCTTAGTACATACAGTGTCTAACCATCGTATAATGAGCATGATGTGAACACTTTCTTTGTCTCATTAAAATAAAAGTTTCCGTAAGTTATCTTTGCATTTTAAATAAGGAATAAATTGTACTACATGTAAAAATATAATAGTAACTAGAAGTCTGTTTTACAAAAATTGTTTTTGGCTATTCGTGCATGCATGCATAATATTTGAACAAAAAATTAGTAGGGGTTAAGCCTTGGTTTCCTAAATTTTGTGGGTAATACCAAATTTTAAGCAAAAGGTGGATCTGGGGTTTTCTCCCAGAAAATATTTGGACATTTCACTTCAAAATTAGTGTTTTAACTCATTTTATCAGATATCTTGTCTACTTACAAAACTTGGAAATTTCTGTGTTATACCATGGAAAAGACTAAATGAACTCCATATCTGAAGCCCTATAGGCAAACGGGGCCTTCCCCATATAATTTTTGCATTTTAGCATGCATAAAAAGTATTTAAGTTACTTCTTATGGAAGTTTATTTCTGGCTGTTAGCAGGTCACTGTTTGTCTACCCCTACTTTAGACAGAAAAGGCAACATCAAGTAGTTTTACCCAGGTTTCTTTTTGTTATAAGCCAGTTTTATTCTACATGTGTATTGTGCCAACTAATTCATTTTTATCTGCATGCTAAAAGTGAGTTTTAATTATGCAAGCCCTTAGTTATATAAATAGTGTTTTGAAAAATTAAAATACCTAAATTAATTGTATATAACATTTTACAAGTTTCATCTGTATAGAATCTGAAAGAAAAAACATGCTGTCTGTGAATCCTTAAGTTAACTTTTAATTTCTGAATGATCTTTCAGCATAATTTTCTTTAACATGTTCTAGTTCACAATTACACTTTGAATATAATTTTTATTTGTTGATGGTTGTGAATTGTGTTTTTAATCATTGTATTTGATATCCCTGAATATTTAAATAGATGTTTCAGATGTAGATGAGCTTTCTTCATTATCAGTATCCAAAAAACTATCTTCACTGCTATCACTTTCCTGTGTAACTACTTTCTTATTTTTTTGCATTCTCCTTTGTTGGACACTGCGTTGCATCATGAAATTTTTCCACCGAACAGACATCAGTGTGCACCAAAGAATGAAACTGAATAATAAGGATAAAGTTAAAATCCCAAAGTTTGATGTTGGATCTAAAGGAGATAAAAAAAACTGTTAAAACACTCTCAGATATTTATAAATATTACTTAAAATGCTAGTGCCAATCCTTAAAATACAATAATTCAAAGTCAAATAGTTCCTTATACAGTGTAATGAAAACGTCAAATGAGTTGATAAGTGCTAGTAAAATTAAGTTATTTGATTGAAAATTAATATAGAGCATTCGCACATGACGCCACTTGGAGGACAAAAACAACGTTGCTAAGGCTGCTGTTAGGGGCGGGAAATAGAAGCATTCGCACATGACATCACTGGAGGATAAAAACAACGTTGCTAAGGCTGTTGTTAGGTAAAGTCATGTGATTGAAAATGCTCTATAGTAATGATACAGTAAATATAAAAAATGGTTGACTTTGGAAAATCTTTTAAACTGACTTTACAATACAACCTTATGTAATATAACTTTTAACTAATTTAGCTATAGTGCAATTAATATAATACTAACTTGATAACTTAAAAGTCTAATTTAAAGTAGTGGATGATTTGGATATTTCTCTTGGTCTTTAGTACTTCATATTAAATGAATTTTACTTTTTTTTTTTTAAATACAAAGCTTTGAATAGCTCATACCTTATTTGTGGTCCCTTTTTAACTTCAAATTATTCAAGATGGACAATAGTATTATTTTAGGTATGTTTTTTATAACTTTTGTGCTTTGTTAGAATACAATTCTATTTCATTTGAATTTTCTTAATAGCTTAAAACTTAATTATGTATAATTTTTCTTATTGCTTGTTTTAGTATGTGTAGCATATGAATACTAATTTATTTTATTTGTTAATTTATAAACATCTTTGACAGTCTTTACATCTTTGACAGATCTTTATCAGTCTCTTATAACAACATTCTTGTTAAATGTATGTAATCAATATTATTTTACTTGGTGTTAATAATTAAAACTTAATTTTATAGATTTCTTCAAGCTTAAAAAGTATTGGGTTTCATAGATGTTTAAGTTTGAATATCTTTTTAAAAATCTATATAAATTTTATAGGTTGAGGTGTTGAATGGTAAATTAATATTGGACTATATGCAAAGTATGTTCTTACCAAACCATGTATACCTTGAAATCACTGAAAAACAAATAAAAAGTAAGTATTAATGTTCATATTTGATTCTACAGGGTGTTTCAATAAGTTCACCGAAACTCTTCTAAGCTAGATTCTTTGTGTGAAGTACATAAAAATGCCCCATGAACTATACTTCTACAACCCACAGTTTTAGAGAAAATCCGGAGAGAAAAAGATAATGTCACATCCAGTTTACACTAAAAAAGGTTTATGGAAATGTGAACGAACATTGTTATTTGGTTATATTTTTCACACCGTTTCCATTGCGCATGCATGCATGTACCCTGGAATGCATGTGAATTGCATTGTGCAATTTACGCATGCATGCGTGTACCCTGGAATGAAATAATTTAATTTTTATCGGGTATGATGTCACATTTTTTGAAAAATACAAGTGGTAGAGTTCTTTGGACATTTTTTATGTACTCCTCCCTAGGAATCTTTTGGTGCAAAGTTTAAGCAGACTTGTTATAAAATATCCTGTATACTCTCTAAGTTTAGGAAAAGTCTTCAAAAATAAATAACAATCTTTACATATAGTATTATCAATAACAAGAAACTCCATTTCCTAGGTATTTTAAAAGTAAATAAATAAAAAATGAATAATATTCTTTGTATCACTTTCTTATTTCAAAGATTTCACTGCTGGTGAATATGAAAAAAATTTTACCCATCAGATAAATTGGTTAGGTTTTGTGAAAAAATCTTCTTACTTTTTAAAAACATAATGCTTAATTTTTTATACCACATGAGATGTTCAATATGTTTTGTCTATAGTTAATCTTTAGTCCCAACTGAACATGGTTTGTACACATGTTAATATGCAAATTGGCTAATCCCTTAGTTCCTTGTATTACCAAAGTTTAAGATATTGCAATATATAAAAGCAGTTTAAAAAAAATTATTGAAGCTTAAAAAAAACGGTTTCTTTATTTAAGAATTGAAATTTAAGTTTCATTTGACCTATTGAAATCTGAAAATTCTAAATATTTTCAGAATAAAATTAGGTACTTAACAATTAAGGAACTAAGCCCAAATTATAGTAAATTGGTTAAAAAGTTAGTGTTAAATAGAAAGTTAATAAACTTTCCTCCAAAAGTATGTTTTCACCTTTTAACCGAATAAGTCCTATTTCCAGTTCATAAAGAGTACATGTGTATTCCCCTTCATCTTTAATCCTCAACGATTTTATATGAAGTACATCGGTAGCATCTATATACATTCGCCCAGCAGTTTTTCTTTTCAATTTCTCAGGCTTCATTAGTCTTCCATTTAGTTTCCATTTTATTTTGCTGTCCAAGTCTGCCCTGTTCAATAAATATGTTAGGCATTTGATTTTAAATCATGGACCATTGATTTATTCTTCAATAGAACCTCTTTAGAAAGACTCCCTTATATAGCGACCCCTGCGTTACAATGACCTGTAAGAAAAGTACATATTGTTTTATGTTTTATCATAGGGCTAATTTTATTCGATATGACGTCCTTTCGTTAAAATGACCAAAAATTGTTGGTACCATGAGGTGTCTTTCTAACAAGGTTCTACTGCATTACCATTCTATTTAACTTTCTGGGACCAACAACATACAGTAATGTTAACAAAAGGAGATTATAACAATAATTGTTGGTCATTGTATCGTAGAGGTAGCTGAATCTGGGAGTTCTTGCTAGTTGTAGTTGTAAATAATAAAATGAATATTAGTGTAGAATATTTGGAAAAACTCTCCATGCCTGTTCATCAGGGGGCGTGGACATAGACAGATGGGTAGTTTTGAACCTTACCACTGAAACCACTTATTATTAGTTTTTTAAATTTTATTAATTTAGACATAAGTTTTAGTAATGTATAAATAGTTAACCAAATGTCATTTCAGGGGCGTCATTTCAGCTTTTGGTTGGGGGGGCAAAGATTTTTTTTAAGTGGGGCTGGGCCACGCCGTAACCAGACTTTTGTTATAGGGGTGTTTTACTCAATGTCATTTTTAAGGTACCCCTAACGAGTAAATTTAGACCATTAAGTTTTAGTTTTAGATCATTTAAAATTACACATAATGTTAAAATTTTACATTGTGAACTCCAATTAAAAATGGGGGTCTGGGGGGTCCCCCCCCCCCTGGAAAATTTTGAAAATTTGGTGCTATAAGTAGTGTTTCAGCTCATTTTGAGACCCTCTGGGTCACATCAGAAGGGAAAATTTCCTTGCAAACCAAAAAAATTTCTAGGGAAAAATAAGTTAAAAATAAAAATCAAAGAGTTTCAAGGGGGGCTGGGGATCCTTCCCCAGAAAATGTCCCTTTAAACCAGAGTTTCTCCTTTCCAAACTCCTTGAGGAAGACCCAAGGGGAACCGCTTCTTGTGGGCTGCATGCAGAATTTTCAAGGGAGAAACACTGTATAATACACGTAAAAATTTTAGAGGGGGGTCCGGGGGTTCTCCCCCAGGAAATTTTTTGAAATATGCTTCTTAAAGTAGTGTTTCAGCTTATTTTGAGGCCCTTTGGGTTACATCCAAAGAGAACAGTTCATTCTAAACCACAGATTTTTCAAAGGAAAAAATTATAAATAAAAGTCAAAGTTTTGAGGTGTCTGGGGGTCCTCCCCCACAAAAAACTTTCAAAATCACCCCCTTAAACTGGTGTTTTATTGCCTTTTGGGCTTTGAAAAATGAACACCCAAAGAGAACCGCTTCTTGGAAGAATTTTTAAGGGAAAACACTGTATAACAGACGTCAGACTTTTGGAAGGAAGGGACTCAGGAAGTTTGGGGTTCTCCCCCAGAATTTTTTTTAAAATTTGACCCCCAAAAGTAGTGTTTTAACTCTTTTTGTAACTTTTATTTGGGTTACACTCGATACTCTTTGTGGAAGTTACAGATTTTTCAAGGGACTTGCAGCTATTTTTCACATAAGTGGAAACCTTGGAGGGGGGCAATTGCCCCCCCTGCCCCCCTAAATGACGTTTATGTGTCATTTATACTGTTGTCTTGTCAGACTTTTTGATCTTTGCCAATCTCATCCCTAAATATTGTATTATGATTATATTTAATCATATTTAAACTTGGAGATAGTTATACGCATTGATAATATTAGAGGATGTTTTTAGGGGGCATTTACATTACAGCTACACATACACTTCACTCCTGATGACACAACCACATGGACTATTATCGTATGTTTAAGACCATAAATAACCCCAGCACTAATTCCATTGGCAGAGCTACCAGGGGTCATGGGGTATCAATGCCCCCTCCCATTTTTCAGGATATTCCATTTGAATAAGGGCTATCTCAGAGGTGGTATGCTTTTCAGAGTCTTGCTTGCCCTCAGCCCCCCTAGGTTCTTGTAAATCCTAAGCCCATGCTTAATTCTACATTTAATTTTTTAAAGTTGGCTATTGGAATCCATTCAAAAATTACCCTGGGCAAAAAAGAGTAATTTCCTTTCCTTCCTTTTCTTCTCTTACTTCAGCTTTTACAGTTTGTTGTGCTAAAATGGAAAGTAAATTTGTTATAATTCCATGTAATGATTCAGAGTTGCTGAGCTCTAGTACTTTGATAGCTATGTAACTTTGTTAATGATTAATGTTATCACAATCAATAAGCTAAAAAATCTTGTTAGTGATGCAAAAGATAAACAGATCATTTGACAGAAATTGGTTTAAGGACCTTAAAGTTATTAATTGATATAACTGAAACTTAGTCAATTCAAACTATTTTGATCAGTCTTTATGGGATAGATAACAGAATAGCACCAATGAATCAAGGAATTTCTAAAATCAAAGGCAAAGTGTTAATGTTTTAAGATTTTATAAAAAATGCAGGCAAAAACTTGTAGAAAGATACCTTCCTCCAATTTTTTAACAGCAGCCATTTTTATTTTCTTCAAGAAAGAGCTTTTTCTGAAAACTTTAAGTCTGGATGCTTTTGTCACTAAACTCTCTGTTAAGTAAAAATTTTGAGTCAGTTTCTATACATGCTGTTATTTTATTTGAAAAAATATAATACTGTTGTTTCTTTATATTGCGGACTTATACCTGAAGTTTATACTTTATACCTTTAATGGACCACCGTTTATAACTTAAAATCCTTCACCCTCACAAAATTGCAAGATGGAAGTTCATTTTCCCTATTTAAGCATGAAAATTTATGTGATCTGAATTATTTATTTCACGAAAGTTAGTAATTTTTATAGTATAATTCGAATTTCGAAACCCACAAAAATATTGCAGTATTTTTTCAAAAAAGTATTTACAGTATTGTAAAGTATTCTTAACAATTTAGTGGTAATTTATTTTTTATCCAAACAATTCAAACAATTGTAAAGATGGATTATTTGTAGATTTATCTTAAAAAGACTTGTGCTTAAACCTTTGACTTGGTATTTTGGAAGCTGAACTGTAGAAAAATAGTCTTGGTAGGATTCAAACTGTTTAAATTAATATACAAATTCTAGCATATTAATAAAATTAATATTAAACCCTTAATTTAAAATTTGTGCTGTGATTAATAACACACGCAATGCATTCATTACCTTCTCTATGAATACAGAATTTAACTTACACATACAAGTAATTGCAGCACATTGCAATTGTACATTGCAGCATTTAATTAAAACATTTAAATTAGGTATACTACCACATGAAATTTGACACTTTTCTAGCAGTACTATATTTGGTATCTTGTTTAGAACTTCCTTAGCTGCAGGAACATCATCCAGTAGGACAGAATGACAACCGACACCAACAATTGGAAAATCTGCTTCAATAACACTGCCTTGAGGAGTCTAACAACATAAAATGTTGAACACAATATTTTAAAATTAGAAACACCTTATTTTTTCATAATTTGATTAATGTTATTTAAATTGATGTATTTATTATTGAGAGATGCCATAAATATTCCTATTTGCTATTCCTTGATTACATACATACACACTAAAAAATAATGTTAGTTTGAAAAGAAAGGTATGGGTTAGGTAAAAACAATCTGTACAAAATGTTTTAATATAGTGCTACTATATTAAAATAATTTTCTCAACTGTACCTCAATTTTAAATTAGGATGTTTGTTGGGAGGAGTTACTTACAACTTGATAAGTATATCATGTAAATGAGAATTAAATGTGAAAAATGCTTTCTTTTTAAAATTTCTATTCAACAGCAGTTTTTTTCCTCCATGATTTAGAATGATAGAAACTTGGTAAAATTTATTCCTGTAAAACAACTGTAAAATATATTCCTTAAAATAACTTAAATTATGTACTTCTTTATTTCCTAAATCTTCCTCCTTGTGCCTCTAAACTAAGCTAAACAAAAGTTCAATTAAAAAAAGTGATCAAATTTGATTTTAGTCCAGCTTATAAAATTTTTAATGTCACGTTATTCTATAAAATGCAGTATTAAAGTAGCTAACCTCTATTTGAGCTTTAACAAGTTTCTGAATTCGACATTGACCAACACGTTTTCTTTCACCAACTTTTCCACAAGAATCACATTTGCTCCAAGCACTCCATTCTACATAGCATGCATACTGGGATAATGCTGTTATTTCTTCTATAAATTACTTTGTAAAAATTATAATATTCAAATTAATTAGTTAAATGGTATGTATGGTAAAATATTTTAATATTTTTAAACGATAAATAGTTCTTTATCAGAACCAAACAGGTTAACTATATGCCAAGAGACAAGAGTTCAAACACAGAGTTAAAATAATAAGAGTAATTTTTAAAGTAAATTAATTTTTTTTAATTTGAAAAAAAAAATATTAAATAACTATTCACAACAGTCAAATCGGCTTAATTTAAACTCAAATTCAGTTTTTTATTACTAAATTGTTATTTTAAATTAATATGTAACTACAATCAAATCAAATATTACTAAACTTAAGTTTCTTACTTAATTTTTGACAAGTTTCTAACCACTTTGACACATCTTGTTCTAAATTGTTTTTAGTACCTAAGAAAATAAGTTTTTATTATGTTATAAATGCATTCATTTTTTACTGCACTTGGACATTGAAAGAATTAAAACAAAAGAATTGATATTTACTTAAAACAAACGGATCCAAAGTAGTTTTATAATCAACTGAAATAGAAAACAAAAATCAGAAATATGTTTCCCCGTAAAAACTTACCTAGGCAAATTCAAATTATACTTGCAAATTATTAATTAGCCTTGGCAAAAAAATCAAGATATGGTAACTGTCAGAGAAAGTGACAAAAGGTTCCCAATTGACATTGCTAATTGCTTTGCTATTTTCATGCTTTTTTAATAAGATAGGCCATAATTTTGTTTATTATGTTAGCATATTTTTTTGCCACAAATGAAACAGACCAGATTTCTGATCCTTGAGACTGCTGTTATACAAAAGTATTATTACAGTAAAGGTTATATTTATAGATAATTTTCAAATGGTTAGCAAATAAAATCTTTCCTGTAAGGTTGACAACAAATTAATGACACTAAGAGTCATATTCACAGCCATCAGCCATGGTTAACCAGCAGCTAAAGAAATAAATATTAGCTTTTTGGCGACTCAGATTGGTGGAATATTTCTTTGACCAAAGATTTTACACTGATGGCTGTAAGTATGGATATTAGTTGTTTATCTTTGCTCTTATGCGTAACAGTTCTGGCTGTAAATTTTATTAGACACATTTTTGGTAACACAGTAGGTTCATAAAAAACACATTAATATTTTCACACAAGGAAATATTTTAGGTTTTATAGTAAATTTATGTACATAATTTTAGTGACCCTTAACTTTTTTGAAAGTTTATAGAAAAGTATATCTATAACCTTGAATTTTAAAAGAGATTACAATGAAATCCATTACCTAGATTTATCTATTATAACTTACTGTCTAATAAGATATCCATTTTGGCTATCCCTGTTGCGTTTTCTACATCATAACAGAAATAATAAGATCCATCCTTTGGAGTAATTTGACGAATGACTAAGCTATGGTCCTCCACCACAAATACTCTATTTTTTGTAGGGTCATCATGCATATCTAACTCTACTTCTTTTTCCATACCATGTAAATTTCTGTGGCGCCAAACTCTTCCACTCAGTCCAGAGAACTCACTGCTAAAAGATTATAGTGGGAAAATTTGTTTCACAGTTGCTTCTTATTTTCAAAGTTATAGAAAATTTTTGAGAGCAGACCTTATTTTTTTGGAGTTAGATTAGCATATATGAAACTGAAATTTCTCATGAGGCATAAAAGAAGTTTCTGCAAAATTGACAAAATTAGAAGGCAACTTTTAGGATTCTTGAGCAACCATATTATAAATGAAGTTTAAAAAATAAGTAATTTGATTAATTTCAAAATCAACTTACAATAATAACCCATGACCTATATCTAACAACAAAATAATAGTTGATAAAACCTTATGAAAATAAAAACTAATCTGAAAATAGACAAGATGATATGTTTAATTTCAAATTAAATTTATAAATTACCAATAGTGACATGGTAAGCGAACATCAGTCCCTAATGTAGCAAGAACAAGAGATACTGGAACTTCTTTTAGCCCTTTAGGAGTTTCTTGCGAGACCTTAACAGCTGCTGTGCTATCCATACAATTTATGCAAAATGCATTTCCTGAAAAGTAATCAAAAAGCCGTATTTTTATTCTATATAGTAATCCTACATGTTTCTGAAAAATGTGACATCAATAGTTTTAGTTTTTTGGGCACAAGATATTTTTATTAGTAAATTTTAAATTAAATTGTGTTTTTATGTTGTACTATTTTACATACAAAAGCCAAAAGGCTTAAATATTGAAAGAGATGATGAAACGTTACTTTTTTTATAAGTTTATAAGGTTAAATTAAAATTGTTTTTGATTAATGTTCTTTTTTAATTATATTTGTATTTTTATTCTAAAAAAGACACTAACGAATAAAAAAAATATTTAATAATACGATTTCTCTCCTGATAAAATTCATTCAAGGGATTCCCTAGATTTTTTATGTTTTTAAAGCAGTTATTTTAAAATATCCACATAAAAGATGTTAACAAATGTTTGAAATTCGAAACAAGAAACTTGAGCAGAAAGCGCTGTAGCTCATTTGTTGCCAGAAAAAAGAAACAAACCTTAAGAGAATATCAATAAATTATGATAATAATATTATAGATCTGAGAGAAATTGTAATCAAAACATTTTTGTGTGTGGGAAATTCAAGTATTTTATATTCTTTTAAACACATTACTGTGCTGATTTTCTAAGTGCTGATTCTTATTTTTTCTGTTTATGTACTGAAGTCAATTCCGGTTAGGTTACAGCTCAACACATCCAATGCTTAACTTTACCGGCGTGTTGTTTGTTTTCGTGTGGTACATCTATTATATTTTATTATTTGACACTTTTCTCGTAGAGTTTAAATTTCATTTAGCATCGCTGCATTTTCTATTATGCCTTTAAGTAGGGACAGTAATCTTTTATAAAAAGAAACTTGTAATTCCTAAAAATGAAGACTGTTTTAATGGTAGCCGAAAAGCCATCTTTGGCTCAATCCTTAGCTCAAATACTCTCTCATGGACATAGTAAATCCCGCAAAGGATTGAGTTCTGCTTGTTCTGTTCATGAATATGAAGGACACTTTCGTGGTCACAATGTGAAGTTCAAGTTTACTTCAGTTTGTGGTCATGTTATGACCACAGATTTCATTCCAAAATTTAATAACTGGGATAAAGTAGATCCTGTAAGTTAGAAAACTATTTTAAATCTCTATTTTACTGCAATCAGAGTTTTAAACTAAAACTTTTGAGTGGGTTTATATTTATAGATTAAATGCCTGTGTGGGCAGGAAACCAATGTAAGTCGTATAGTTTTAAGTTGAATTTGGAACTTTTCAATAGTCATTTTTAGCACAGCTTTGTTAAGGGTTTTCATGGTGACCCTTCTTTAGTGGTAGCCAAGCTGATTTGCTGGCTTTTGGGAAATACAAGCCAACTTGACCACCGCCATGAAGGACCGTTATAAGTAAAAGCTGAAGTTCCTTATTTTCATGATAACAATGAATTTCATTCAGGGTAGAGATGGGAATAGCAGTAAAAAAAATGGAAACTTAGGGAAAAAGAAACGTTTTTTTTTTTCTGAAGGGGTTTATTTCTTTCTGGAAAAATTGAAAACTTGGAACAGCTTTTAGAAAAGGTCTGCTTGCCGCCATATTTAACCACAGCAACATTGTACCGATCTTCGGTATTCAATATTTTCGGTATTCGATTATTCGGTATATATTCGGTATATATTATATAAAACATTGTACCGATCTTCGGAACTTACCGATCTTCGGTATTCAATATTTTCGGTATTCGATTATTCGGTATATATTCGGTATATAATATTATATATATTCGGTATTCGATTCATTACCGATCTTCAGAAGTAATTTTTCTCCTAAATAATAATGAAGCTTAACACATTATTTTGAAAAATGAGAGCATTTTCTCTACATGTAGGAAAGAAATTTTCAGAAAAGAATCAAAATTTCCTTATAATGATTAAACTTAATCATTAGTTTTATTGGTGACAACAGTAAAAACTTTCCAATCTATATATTTTAGCGATTTTTAACGTGACTTATAATGTAGGTTTGTACCATAAACACCATGCACCATATTTGTATAAAATTAAAACCTTTCTGCAAACTTAAATTTTTTCCAAAAAATTTTCTGCAAGAATTTTCACATTTTTAAATCTTGACATTCTTTACTCAAATTGTTACCACAATCATTTTTATCTGGGCTACCTGACTATCTTGTACCTTTTTCCCAAACTATTTTATTTAAAATTTATGTTTGGTATCAATTTCAGATGAAATATTTTAATTATAGCTTTTAAAAAGTATTTCTAAATTTTCAACATTTTCAGCAGGATGTGATAAAACTGAATTGAAATAAGCTTGAGTTGCTACGATTGAAACGCTAGGAGAAGCTTTTCAGCGTTAACAAGCCTTAAAAACATCAGCGAGAATTAAGGGAGATGTGATGATGAATCACAGGTCCAATTGCGTTAAAGTTGTTTTTTCCGCATTGCGATCAAAACACGAGAAGTAGCAAACTTACTGGGTGAGCGCGCGTCAAGACTTGCTAGCGAATCCAAAAAAAACTTACAAAAAAGCCAAATTTCACTCAATAAAAGGTCCAAAATTGAGAAAATCCTAAGGACAGGGATTAGCAGAGAAAAATTTATCGATCAAAAATAAATTCTGTCAAAAAATTTCTGAATGTTTTTTTTTTTTTGTAGTTTTCTGCAGAAAATTTTCTTCAGAGGGCAAAATTTTCTGCAAACGCTGTTCGTGTATATTTATTATAGTATACAAGTATGATAAACACAATGAGAGGCAGGGAATAAAAGAATGATTGTTTTCTGTAAAAAAATGCTTTTCTTTATCTTTTTTTATATTACAGGCTGAATTGTTCTTTGCTCCTATCGAGAAAAGGGAAGCTAACCCTAAACTTAATATTCCGAAGTTCCTGCAGTCAGAGGTAATTCTATTCTTGTTTATATCCATTACTCTTCCTTCAAAGTAAACAAATTTTCTCTTGTTTTTTGAATGCTATGGATTCAGCTATTACTAATGAAGTATTTTCACGTTTTGAAATTAAATTTGATTAAAATGATAAAAAACCATGAAGAATGACGTTTAAATGAAGTATTCTCGTAGCCTAGTTTCTGAGGTATGAATTTTTGAATCCTGTTTTCCGATAACACTGTTCAACAATGAAAAAATTTCTTTGATGAAAATAGTCATTTCTTATAGATTTTGGGTCGCTCAAAACGAAAATCGCCATCAAAATTCTCAATTGGTTCGGGATTTTCGGGGAACGGCCCCTCCCCCGTTTTACGTTTTTTGATGACTGAATGACTTTGAATTTGATTTTCAGTGTCAAAAAGCATTACTGAAGTCTTGAAACTACTCACAAACGGACAAGGAAGGTTTAAATTTATAAAATGTGAAATTTTGTAGCAAATGGATAGGTTTAAGGGGTCATTACCCCCCTAAAAAGGCGAAAAAATAGCTAAAAATAATAGAGATTTTTAAAAGATATTTTTTCCTATTATTTTTTACGCAATTCACCTTTGAAGGGTCCTAACCCATCCCCAAGGACCCAAATTTGATGTCAATATGCAGCAATAATTTTTACTAAAAGCGGTTGAGGTGTTAGCGCCCCAAAAGCCCCCGCGGAAGAGTCCCGAAAGACTCTCTCAATCGCTTTGTCACTCGCCTGCTCTGGAATTAATATTTTTGCTTTGAAAAGTTTAAAATAGACATAAGGGCATATAAATGTATGGTATACTGAACCTTTTGTAACGTAATTGGCCACTAAATCAGTCAAAAAGGGTGTTCGTACTACGCAAATTGTGGGGATTTCAGTGACGAACAAGGCGAAAGATTCCACCAGGATATCTCAGTAATGGAACAGCGATACAAAGGGAAGTGGTCAGTTTCCATGCTAGCAGATCTCTGTTGGACGATTCCCAGAGATGCCCCTGACGTGTCTTATAAGAGACAGGCCAAAAAAAGACGTGAATAAAAGGTACTTTTCATAATTCCTTTTCATTTCATTGTATATTTGCCATAGCATTATTTGTAAAACATAAATAGTGAAATAATAAAAAACTCTGAGTAAATTTTTTATTTTATTTAATCAGTATTTTAATGGTCATATTCGTGTACAGGAACCCAAAATCTATTGAAAATGGGTATTATGGTCTCTGTGTAATTTTCTACTGTTGAACGTGAGTTCCAGAGCGCGCGAGTGACAAGAGGGCCTTTCGTACTCTTCCGCGGGGGCTTTTGGGGCGCTAACATCTCAACCGCTTTTAGTAAAAATTATTGCTGCATATTGACATCAAATTTGGGTCCTTGGGGATGGGTTAGGACCCTTCAAAGGTGAATTGCGTAAAAAATAATAGGAAAAAATATCGTATAAAAATCTCTATTATTTTTAGCTATTTTTTCGCCTTTTTAGGGGGGTAATGACCCCTTAAACCTATCCATTTGCTACAAAATTTCACATTTTATAAAGTTAAATCTTCCTTGTTCGTTTGTGAGTAGTTTCAAGACTTCAGTAATGCTTTTTGACACTGAAAATCGAATTCAAAGTCATTCAGTCATCAAAAAACGTAAAAAGGGGGAGGGGCCGTTCCCCGAAAATCCCGAACCAATTGAGAATTTTGATGGCGATTTTCGTTTTCAGCGACCCAAAATCTATAAGAAATGACTATTTTCATCAAAGAAAAAATTTTGAAGGTCAAATTTGTTGAACAGTGTAATTGAAAAACAGTAAAAACACTAGTTTCAAGTGCGCTGTGATCTCTTATCCTGTTTTTTGATCATGTGACTTTACTAGTGTTTTAGCAAAAATAAAATTGAATTTTAAATTACTTAAAAAAACATATTTTTGAACTTAAAAATCTGATATTTGAGAGTTTAAAACTAAGTTTAAACTAAGTGTAAAATTAAGCAAATCCCTCACTTATGCAAATACCTCATTATGGTAATTTTTGTATATCAAATCAAAACTACTCAAGAAAAGTAGTTGTATAGGTGTTTCTTGTATTTTGAACACGTTTTGCTTTAATACTGAGGTAAAATAGTCCTGTTATAGTGTGCTTATAAAACCTGTGCTTCTAGGGCAGAAATTGTGATTATTTGGTGCTTTGGCTTGATTGTGACAAGGAAGGTGAAAATATTTGTTTTGAAGTTATAAATTCTGTTAAGGACGTGATGAGACCCCCTATAAACAGGAGAGATCAGGTGTGTACTTATGTTAGAAAAAGTCATATAGCCTAATGTTCTTAATTTGTACAGTGGAAATGTCACTGTAATAATTTTTCTTTTGTACCTTTCAGACTATTTTTCGAGCAAAATTTAGTGCAATCACTGCTAAAGATATTAAAGAAGCCATGGATAAGTTAGGAGAGCCGAATGAAAATGAGTCCCTGTCTGTAGATGCTCGCCAGGAGTTAGATTTACGTATAGGTTGCGCTTTCACTAGATTTCAAACTAAATTTTTTCAGGTAAGTTAAGGGAACTGATTGTCTATACTAGACAGCAACTTAATTGACCCTACGACGTCGCTAACAAACAAAGTAGTTCCCATCACAGTGTCTGAATTTTGAGTGAAATGAGGAACGTCAATTTAAAACTATGATTATTTTGTTAAACTTATGTATGTATAGTGCTTTTCAATCACGATTTGAGTACCGAAATTCCTCCTATCAACACAACAGGCTTCATGTTTACTGATTTCTCCTTCCGCATTTGTGACGTACTGGGTTCAAGAAACGTTGCAGTCGAGTATAGTATAGCATACCTGCCAACTTTTACGGATTGTCCGTAAAATTTACGGATTTCTGTCTAGTTTTACGGTTGTACGGATGGATCAGAAAATTTTCCGGATTTTGCATTCTTTCCACTTAACTATCCATAAAAATGCAAAACATTCGCACCCAAAACGATTTTCTCTAATTAATATCTTTTTACTTCAAAACCATCTCCTAATCCCTGCTCTTACGATTTTATCAATTATGATTCTTTTATTGAGTGAAATTTAAATTTTTTTGCAAATCTTTTTCGGATTCGTCCGCGAGTCTTGGCGCGCGCTCACCCGGTAAGTTTGCTTCCCCCGTGTTCCGATCGCAATGCGGAAAAAACAACTTTACCGAGATCGCTCTTAGCTTTCTAACTCAAGCTTTTTTAAATTCATCTTTATCACATGCTGCTGAAAATGTTGATGGAAATTTAGAAAAAAAATTATAAAAGCTATAATAATAACATTTGATTGATTCCAAACAGAAATTTAAATCAAATGGTTTGGGCAAATGGGTACTAGATATTCATGCAACCAAATTGGTTTGTAGTATGAATTTTGTGAAGGGGGATAAGTCAGTTTGTTATTAGATAAGTTCTATGCAATTGAAGTAAGCTGATTATAAGGTTGTAAAAATTTAACTTAACATAAGCTAAGCTTAACATAATTTAAGCAAAGAAATTTCACAGTTTTCTTCAATTATGTGAAAATTTTAAATACTTAATAAAAATAATTTAGGTAATAATGCATCAATCTGTACTCTGCACCTTTTTTTGTTTGAAGCAATTCAAATTGTAGTACTTTGTAAAGTTATGCAAAAAGTTTTACTGATGCAAGTTTTCAAAAGTTGGCAGGTATGGTATAGTTTTTTAATGTTGTCATAGAATATGTGCTGAATGAATGTCTCACAACAAAGTGTCACTGAAAAATCCATAAAATTAACTAACTCTCAATATAACTTTAAATGTTTAGAAATTAATTTTTTTTCTCCTTGACTTTTTATGCTTTTGACCCTTGAGAACTTTACAATTTTTAGATCCTCTTTAATGTTAGATTATTGGGAGTTAACTGTTTAGAAATATTTATAATTCAGATTCAGATATAAACTAACTGGTTGAAGTATATTTTATATTTTGTATTATTTTTTTGGTATCTGATCTACAAAGCACTTAAAGGTTGCCAACATCAACCAAGCTATCAATTTTCAATACATTTTTAAAAATTGGTATGGTCTACAATGCTAAGTAAGTTATTACTTTAAAAAAGAAGTACTCTGACAAATTTTATTAATCCTGATTCCTTTGGTGTAAGTAGGTTATGTGAATGAATCAATATTAATAAGAAAAAAGAGTGAAATTATGTTTATAAATCTTCTCTGGTTTCCGTAATACATTGTTCTACCCACCCATCTCAGTTTTGTACTATTAAAAAGCTAAGAATAAAAAATAAAAGCTCAGTTTGTAAGTATAGGCTGGAGTCTGATTTTATATGACTGTATTTAACTATAGTATTTGAAAAATTCCTTATAGTTTTAATTCATGGATATTGTTATTTTTAGAATAAATATGGAAACTTAGATAGTGCACTTATATCCTTTGGACCTTGTCAAACCCCCACTCTTGGATTTTGTGTTGAACGACATGATAGAATTGCCTCTTTCAAGCCTGAGCCTTTCTATGTTTTGTCCGTAAAAGTAAGCCCTTATACCCAAAAGTATTTTAAGTTATCTTTTGAAGCTGTTGAAGTGGAAATATGTCACCTCTTATCTTTCTTGTAGGTTTCCACTCCATCTCAGAGAGTTTTATCATTAGATTGGGATAGGGTTAGAATATTTGATAAAGAAGTAGCTAATGTCTTCTATCAAGTTATTAAACAGAAAACTGAAGCAAAGTAAGAAAACAATTAGCATAATCATAAAGTAGGACTCTCCTCTACTTGTGTTTTTTGTCTAAATAAATGTTAAGTTCTTTTGAAACAAAATTCTGTATTGAAAAACAAAAACTTATGTTTTCAATTTTCCTAAAATGTAATACACTTTCACATTTTTACATACTGGCCTAATGGTTAAAGTACCTGACTACTAGGCCATACGTCTGGGGTTCGAATCCCTGTTTGGCATGGATGTTAGTTTCTGTCCTTGTGTGTGATGAATGAATGTGTCCCCCTATTAAAAGGGGTTGTGCTAGTGTATGGTGCAGGTAGCGGTACCTCACCTACTCAGGTGCCCCCTAATTAAAGCTGAGAAGGTATACTTCTATGGGCAATTCATGGGTCAAGGATGATTAATCCAAGCATACCCGCCCATTGGTTAAAAAATATTTGGTTCCTGCATATTATCCCGTCGACCAAATCGCTGAATCTGAAAATTTATCGAAGCCTATTTACTGTTCTATAGCTGTGCTGCTGAATTTGATGGTCGCTAAATGGTTGACGGCATGATATGTAAGTACTGAACTTACTTACCAAACTTAGTTTACTTTTTCAAAGTTATGAATGGGTTAGTAATGACAAGGTATTGATATTAATACTAAATACTCAAATATTCCATTTCTAAGGTCTCTGTTTAATTTTATACTATTAATTATTTAGTAACCAAATTATAACCTAAAATTTATATTTTGATTACAGTTTTTCTCTGTCCACAGTATGATTATTTGATATTTTTAATTGTAAAATAATATCTAGTTCTTAATTATTTACATTTGCTTGTACAACAATAATATTTTGGTTACATTGTTTTTCCCAGAAATTCTCAACTTCTATCTAAATATGTTTTGCAAATATTGGCTGAGATCTATTCATTTTTTGTAGAGTTACTAACATAACAGTAAAAGAAAAAGTGAAGCCAAAGCCTTTAGCTTTAAATACTGTGGAGCTTATGAGAGTGGCTAGCTCCGGCTTGAATATGGGTCCTCATCATGCTATGATGATAGCTGAAAAGCTGTACACTCAAGGATACATCAGTTATCCCAGGACTGAAACAACAAATTATCCTGAAAACTTTGATATAAGGTATGTCTCCATTTTATCTCTTTAAAATTGTTATTGCAGAATGCCATTTTTTATCTGATCTTTGTATGTTTTTTTCCAAAGGGGTATTCTGCAACTGCAAAGCAGAAGTTCTGATTTGGGAACGGATGTCCAAGAACTACTGAATGGAGCCATGGTGAAACCAAGGTATACAGACTTGGTTATCTATCAAATACTTAGTTGTACCTGATATATTTTGCAGACCAATACAATAGAGCAGGGGTTCTCAAACTTTCCAACATCACGACCCACTTTTTATAAACAAACTCTAACGCGACCCACCTCATCTACAATTAATTTTCCCATACCCCCTACAAGACTTTAGTTTTATGTGTGTGGGGTTTAACTATTTTGTTAAAATAATAAATTACATGCAAGTATTAGAGATTATATTAACTTTTTAGAAATTTAAAAAAATATTTGAACCTAAACGCATCGAAGTGTTTGATTGTGGGAGCAACAATGAGCTCCACAATCCAACAGAGAATCCACAACCCAATAGAGAATCCAACATTGTTGTGTTTTATTTGTTAGCTTTTTTAACTTAAGCTTTTTCTATTAATATTAATTTTTCAGTGAATTTTCATTTATTTATTTTTCTTATCTAGATTTTAGTAACCCAGGTTAGATGGTTCTTTGCCCATTTTGGGATGTTTGGAGGAGAGTGAGATGCTTTTAAATTTAAATTGGAGTGTGTTAAAAATAAGTGAAAAAGTTAACAAAGAAACCCTTGATTACTTGAATATTTCACAAATAAATAAATAAATTTGTTTCCAACATACAAAGTCCTTTTACATGGAAAAAAAAACAAAGCACACCAGTAGTAAATTACAAATAAACACACAAATGTAAATAATGTGTGGAAATTGCCCCTAAAATTAGAGCACTTAATTCACACACATATCAACACATATCACACAATAGTCAATACACATGATTAGTTAAAGATTTAGGCTTAAAATATAGACAATTTATTTGTTCATAAAATATTTTAATTCATGAATATTTTAAAATCTTTATTATTTAGCAAAAACGTAGAAAATTAGACATAGATGGTACTGTATTCATGGCTAGCTTATACTGAGGGTATAGAAGCTTCATGACAAATTTAGTAGATTTTTTCCGTAGTGTAACTATTTTGTTATAAGTCACCAGTCTATGTCTAATAAACTTTCACTTTTTAGGAAAGGCCATGATGCTGGGGATCATCCTCCTATAACCCCCATGAAGTTAGCTTCCAAGAATGAGTTAGATGGAGATTCATATAAAATATATGATTATGTATCAAGACATTTTGCTGCTTCTGTATGTCATTTTTAATACTTTATTCCATCTATGTAATGAATAGAATCCTTCCAGCTTATATTGATATCTTTTTACACTCCATGAGATTCTATGGTATAAGTAAACCTAATTGAATTTGTGATAATGAACATTTTGACTGGTTGAGACTTGAGACTAAACTTCTTTAATAGTACTGAATGTTTGACAACCTTTTATCAACGCAAGGAGAAGGTAGTTTGAAAGTAGACCCTTCTATGATTTGTTAAGTGTTGAATTTTTAATAGATCTTATACTTAAAGTGTAGTACTAGCTTTTTGAGGAAAAGGTTGTTTGGTTGTTTGGAGTTTTATGGCGCATGACCAAAGACTGAGTATAGTGCGCCATTTGAGGAAAAGGAGCAAGAGTAATTAATTCTCTAAGACTCATTTAATTTCACTGTTCTCATTCCATAGCAAATTCATGAATTGATTTCTTGGGAAGAGAAGAGTGACTTAAAAAATAAGCAGACACTTCTTTGACACTAGTTAGGAATGGCTAGTTAAGTATTGGCTACCTATAAACTGCAACAGAATTTTACACTTTGCTTGAAAAGAAACATATGTCTGTTTCATCTCTCAATCAGACTTATTTAATGATACTTTCAAAATGCCTAACTGATATTCTTAATTTTTGTTTGTTTATTTACTTAAAAATTATACTTCAATTCTTTGTGTTTTGTTTGATTTAGGTAGCTCCTGATATGAAGTATTTACAAACAGTCATATCACTTCAAATTGGTGAAGAAACCTTCACTTGTACTGGAAAGAAGTTGTTAGATCCAGGTTATACAAAGTTTATGAGTTGGCAAGCATTAACTGCCGAAGAAACTCTCCCTGAATTGAAGAAAGGAGATGTTTTAAAAATATCTGAGGTAAAAATGTCACAATTGAATGGTTTTTAATTTTACTTCAACACATTAAAATACTTAAACACTGAGTGTTTTGAGACAAGATATACCAAAGAACACTCTTGGTTTCAGGTAGATAAGGTAGATCCAAGCAAGTTTAAAAAAACCTATTGCATTTACATTTCGGATTTTGAAATGTGATAAAAAATATTAGGAATTAAAACAATTACTGTAAAAATTTATCAATTATAAAATAGTTCTTTGAATCTAGTTCTTGAATAAATAGCCCAAAGCTGATTTTTCTGTTATAATTTCTGTACTTTCTTTATGGTCTTTAATCCTATAAATTTTTCTATTAAAAATATCTGTTAATCTCATTATCACACCTAAAAACATGTTAAGCATGGATGTGCGTAATTATCTGAATGCTTGCTATTAAGGGCTTTTAATGCCTTGTAAGACTACAATACTTTCTTGTATGTCTAAATGAATTGCTATGAAAATCCACTATTCAATTACTATGAATAAGTAAGTTTGCTTACAATCTGGTTACATTATGTAGATTAAACTTCTGGATAAGATGACATCTCCTCCTGACTATTTGACTGAGGCTGAACTGATTACACTGATGGAAAAACATGGGATTGGAACTGATGCTTCGATTCCAGTTCACATCAATAACATTTGCCAAAGAAATTTTGTGAGTGTCACTTCTGGACGCCGATTAGTTCCCACAAATTTAGGAATAGTGCTAGTTCATGGCTACCATAAGGTAAGATTCCTTATAGGATTAAAGAATTTCCTTGTATTTTATTTTGTCTAATGCAATGTTATGGGTTAGATTGAATAGTTTGAATCAATTGAACTGAATTCTTAATAATAAGAAACGGTTAAATTTTGAAAGTTTGAATTAAGTATTTCTTCATTTTTATTGTTAAATTTCTTGTACAAATTTGTCTTGATAGTTGTAGCAATGATCAACAATGTTCTCATTTTTTGTACACTTTGTCAACACACATTTTTTGTACACAACACTTTGTCTTTCTTTTTTTTTTAAATTCTGCACTTTAACCTAACTTTAGAAATTTCATGCATTGGCACCACAAGTCACATTTTCTTTTGTTGTCGTTCAGGCTAATAAGCTCTAAATAGGGTAGACTGAGCTTAATTAATCGGTGACTAACTTTGTCCAAAACCTTTCTATTTAGTTTAAGTACAAACTATCAACCACTGAATGATGTCTAAATATTTCTAAAAATTGTTATGTGCATTTTTTATGCTAAGAAGTTTTGAACTGTTATTCTTTACATTTGTTTTTCCTTTAAACTTGCCATAAAATATGGTTTTCTCCCATAGATTGATCCAGATCTTGTGTTACCAACTATGCGTGCTGCTGTTGAAAAACAGTTGAATCTTATAGCCATGGGGAAGGAAAATTTTGAAAATGTTCTTCAGCATACTCTGACGGTTTTTAGATTAAAGTTTCAATTCTTTGTTACAAACATCATTGGAATGGATGAACTATTTGAAGCCTCATTTAGTCCTTTATCTGAAAGTGGAAAGCCTTTATCTAGGTATCATCATTAAAATGGTTATATTGAGTCTTAACTGTCATTTTTGTGACAGTAAGCTATTTTAGATCTTAACTAACTTAAATTCTAACTAACTTAATTCTTCTGTGCATAAAAAAGTATAAATATATTAGTAAAATATAATTTTTTACTTATAAAGTTATTAAAAAATCAAATAGTGATAAAATTATATTAAATAAAAGTTGAAGTTACTGGAACAGAAGCAGAAATGGATTGATTTATCATATGGTAATAATTTTTAAATACTAATATAAATTTCACTGTTATTTACAAATGTTTTTTATTTTAATGTATGAAAAACTTAAAATAGTGTTCAACAAATGTGTTAGTCCTTATTCGTTTATAAATTTTTATTTCAGGTGTGGAAAGTGCAGACGATATATGAAACTGATTGCTACCAAACCATGTCGATTGCATTGTCCTATATGCGATGAAACATTATCTGTGCCTCAAGGAGGCAATATAAGAATTTTCAAAGAGTTAAAGTGCCCTCTTGATGATTTTGAGCTTCTGCAGTTTACTGCTGGAGTTAAGGGAAAGGTAAGATGAAAAATTACAGCTTTGATCAATTGTGCTCTTTATTGGTTTTCTTCTCAATGAGGCATTCTTATTTATTCTCTATCTAGATCTAAATTTGTTTTTCTTCCTAAATTTTAATTATTCAGTAGGACTAGGAGGGAGCAAAATAAGGCAAGAGTCATTCCACACTAACTTTCTGTTAAAACATTCTCACAAGAAGGCACCAAGGGTATATTAATATTGAGGTAAAACTTGGTATATTAGAAGCGTACCCTGAACTTTTTTTACCCATTCTGCAAAATATGTCCCACAATCCAGAGCAACACATCTCCATACACAAGGTCATATGACTATGTAATTAAGATATCTATCAATAAAAAGAATATTTGTGTATTTGTTAGCTGGCTAAATTTTTAATATTCTGACCCAAGTTCAATTCTTGTATTCCACAAAGTTTTTTTTTTAATATTTTTTTCAAATTTTATGTTTAAAATAATAGAAAATTTAAAATTCAATTTTTGAAGTTTCTAAAAATGTTCATTTTTTTCATACAAGATTTAAAAAAGTTGTGTTGAAATAACATTTGTATTTTCCTTTAAAAATTAGCTATTCCTCTTTACTAAGTTTACAAAGTCATGTATGGTTCAGTTATGTATTGCTGGTATAGTTCATATTTTGGAACATTTAAATCTAAAACAGTTATTGATTCCTAATCAATATTGCTTATTCTTTATTTCTTGCAATACAAATGCAATATCCTTAACTTTTCAGAGTTTCGTATTTTGCCCGTATTGCTTCAACAACCCTCCTTTTCGCGAAATGCGAAAACTTTCTGGATGCAACTCTTGCACTCATCCCAACTGTCCACAATCTCTGCAAAACAATGGTGTTTCTTCCTGCTCCAATTGTGAATTTGGGGTCCTAGTGTTAGACCCAGGCTCAAATCCCAAGTGGAAATTATCCTGCAATTTGTAAGTATGATTTGTCTCTATTACTCATTCACTCAATGGAATTCAGTATATATTCTAGGACCATTTACAAATTATGCCATGCCTTTAGGGAGAGTTGTATATATGACACGGTGTGACAAAAGGAAGAGAAGTTTAAAGTTTGTAGCATCGTACTTTCCAAACAGATCTTCAAGAAACTGTTTACAGTTTACTAAGTTGATTAAAATAGTGGATTTTATATCTGTTAGTTATCACATTCTTTCAATCATTCAGATTGTCCTCTTCATTTGTTGTTCAGCTACTCATTAAAATATTCCTTTTTTAGGGATTATTTTCAAGTTTCATACACATATATCAAAAGAAATACAAATTTCTGTTAAATATATCCCCTTATGAAAAAAATTCTGGAAAAAGAATAAGGAAACAAATTTAAAGAAATCAATTGCTGTTTGCAGTGAACTTGGCAGTATTTTTACATTTGCATTCACATGATAACATGTGCACTAACTCATATTGTTGTGTTTGCACCCTAAGTTTATCCTTTTTTCCCAGGTGTCCTACGATTGTCCGTCTTTTTGAAGATGCCATGAAGGTTGTTGTAGATAAAGACACTTGTAAGGATTGTGGAAGTCAGCTGGTTACAGCAGAGTATAAAAGGGTATTTAAAACTTCTTTCTAAGTTTTAAATGTAAGATTAAAAATTTAAATAAATATACATTAGAACCCTTAAAGAGTGATCCCTTCTGAGACCAACAATATAAGGTTATTAATTGGTACTTTTATTGCTGGCAATTTTAACATAAGGGTTGCTATTTGGGGGGTCATTGTCAAGATGCTTTACTGTAATATGCAACATATTTCCATAGCATGAAAAGTATATATTTCTAGGTTTAAATTATGATTATGTCTTAAAAACGAATCTCAATATTGAATTAAATTGTATTCTTAAGTAAATATACTATAGTATATTTTCTATATTCTCAATACTATCTTCTTTTTTTGAACTATCTATAAACTTAAACCCCTTGACTTATTCTAATAATTCTTAAGTGAAAGTTCAGGACTTCAAAATATGTCCTCAAAAGTTCTGACCCATCAGCACTTTACTTTTTTTTTACCAGTAATTGGTTAATCTTAACCTAACATTTGGTTAACAAGTTAACATGAAATGCATATTTTTTGCATATATTTACTCTGACCCCATTTTATTTTTTATTTATTGAACACTCTTCTGGTTTCATTGAAGTGAAATAATCATTAATAATAATTTTCAGGAAAAAACCAAATTTGGTGGAACTATTACTGAAGCTACAGGTTGTATCTTTTGTGATGCCAGGTTCACTAGTCTAGTCGACACTCTGCAAGCTTTGAAGCAGCGCCCTGGGGGAAGCAGAGGGAGGGGTCGAGGCCGCGGCTCTAAATCTAGAGGCCGAGGCAGAAGCAAGCCAAAAGACAAAATGGCTCAATTGGATGCCTTTTTTGTATAATTTTTTTATATTGTACATGACACATGTATTTTCCTTTGTTAATAAACTGTTTTTACATTGTTTTAATTCTGGTTTTTGGTTTGTCATATGTTATTTAATATGAACTATTAATGATTTTGTAATGATAAATGATATAAAAAACTTAGTTTTCCTGTAACTTGATTGTTAAGATATTATAACTGTAGTAATTTTTCTCAGGGAATAAGACTCTTCTGATTTTTGGGGAAATTTCAGGCATTTTTGATTTTTTGAAAAAAATCTATTCAAGTAACATTTGCTTTATTAATTTTTTAACCAAAGGTATTTTTAGAGTATTTTTTTACAAACAAAAACTCCTCTTCTACCACATTGTATCACACGAGGCTTACACAGGGAATTTTTGTTTTCAAAATACTCTAAAAATACTTTTGCTAAAAAGTACCAAAAAAGCAAATGTTACTATTTTTTAAAAGTACTAAATAAAGTTGTCATTTCAGTTGTCTTTTGCACAGTTTTCAGATTGTTTTATTTTCATGTCAGTTTCATCCCTATCTAAAAATTATTTTTGCATTCTTCAAGTTCAAATTACCCTTGTTAGCTTTTTTCACCTACTATCTCCATCATTTAGTTCTAGTTAGAATTAATGAGTATTGCTTCAGTAACTTATCTAATCAGACAAACTTTAAAAAACTTTATTCAAAATCTCTGAAATCTACTATTAAAAAACTTCTATCAACTTAACCAACCAACCAACCAACTTCCTCTCCTGAAATAAATAAATAAAATGACAAGCTTATGCATGTATTATTAAAAGGAATGAAAAAATGAAATTTCAAGTACTCTTGTGACACTGCAGAAAAGTTATAGCCAGTGCTTGATTTCTATGAGGTTATACTGGAACTGAAATCGTCTGTGGGGTGTAGGAGTATTCCAAAAGATAATGTTTCAGGTAATATTACAATTCTTTAATCACTTACAGCCTCTAGTCACCCTTAAATATTTCCTGCTTGTAGCTGTATTGTAGAAAATTGAGAAATTTTATAACTATTGGAATTCAAAGATTGGAAATTCAAAATTGATGTCAGTGTTTTATTTCTGCTCAGGATTTAAATTTCGTTTTAGTCATTATATTCAATAGTTATTTTTCAATTTATGGATAATAAGAATGTGTCATTTGTTCTCTCCTATCCAATCTTTTACTGAGCTGAATTTTAAGGGTTTTGAGTAACATAAATTATTAATTGCTACTCTAATAAATTAAAATGGATTAAACCAGAAGTAAACTCAATAAGGTTTGTTTGTGGTTTGTAATGGGTGGGTGTATGGGAAGGTTTTGGACTTTTACACAAGATCTTCCTCTTTTTTACAGCCTGCCTTCATCTCCCACTTGAGGGTTTGCATGTAGTTTTAATGCTAGATAAAGGACGTTTTAACTTAGGCTAATATTTTCAGAGATGACCATAAGACTTGCTGGGTCAGAAAGGGTATTTACATCCCTTTTCATTAGCATGCATTTTTTTCTGTAGTACCACATAAGAGTATTCAAAGATTCTTTATTTTTTCGATCCCTCTAACGCACATCGTCGCTTAAGACGCAGCATGACACAACTCAATTTTTTGGCCATTTCGAATTATGCATATATTTTTCAATGAAAATTTCATACCGGGATCGCCTGAAATAAACGGTTCGGAGGAAAAACTATCTAGAACGCCTAGAATCTTTCCATCTACAGGAGAGCTCTTTAGAGAACTAGTTTTTTTGTCTCCTGAAAAGTTGGCGAAATCGAGTTATGCCATGCCTGAAACCTAGGCTTACCATAATTTCTTGTTTCTAACCCAGAACATATTTTTGTAATTACTAAATAAGTACCACATCTATTCATCAAAGGTTAAAAACAAAGTAAAAAAACATTAAACGGAAGTTTTAAATTTATTTGACATTACTTTTAAAAAAAATGTTTGTTTGATTTATTATTTAAGAATTCACAGAGAGTAAATTTTGAATAATACGGACGTAAGAAAAAGTAAAACAACGCAATTACAAACATCTTGGTCAGAATTTTTTTTATAAAACTCTTGCAAATCTTAAATGTAAGAAACCCCCGGACAGTTCTAAAAACCCTGAACTGTCTGGGGTAAACCCGGACGTATGGTAAACCTACTTAAGCGACGACATATTATATTGCACAAATGGAGTCTCACGCGTGACTCTCGCTATCACTCGGCAAAGAGCTGCTGAACTTCTGCAGTTCCTCCTTGATGGCCTGTATGAGGGCCTCGACCGGCTCCCCGTTCCTCAGCGCGCTGACCACATCGATCTCATCGTACTGGTCAGCCGCGGCCGGATGGATGCCGGACGAGTGCGGCAGGTAGACTTCTGACGCTGCCTCCCGGAGCAGGCTGACCGCCGAAGGGCTGGGGGTGTCCTCGGTATCCAGCACCGGCATGGAGGAGGATGAGGGGAGGGAAGGCAGTTCGCGAATTCTTTGCGGGTGGAAAGGAACGAAGCTGAGGTTCTGGTTGCAGGCTTCGATGACTTCGCTCAGAGGTCTGTCCACTTCCAGTGTTGGATGCTGTGGATGTAAGAAAGAAATTTCCTCTATAAATTGCTACCAGGGATTTGCATGCATTGAAAATGTTCGCATTGGACTTTTAAGATAAGCAGTTCTTAATCTTTTTATTTACGGAAAACTCTTAAGAAAAGGAAATTTGTTAGAGAGCACTTTTCAAGAGAGATACGAACTTAGAAAAAAAACTTGATAATACGTAAGGAACTAAGGGCCCCAAACAGCGTAGTTTGGGAACCTCTGTTTTCGACTATTAATACTTGGGAATTTGAATGATTTTTCTACAAAGAAAAACTACTTTTCATACTCCTATTATTATTTTTTTTCAAATTTTCCATTTCTATTCCGGTAGACAGCTGTTACCGACTAACTCGATCGTGTGTATTGAAATTAAAGTTAAACTATAAAAATTCCACAGACCACCAAAATTTGTTCCAGGCAGACCACCGATTGGGAACCGCTGTTTTAGACTACAAGAATTTTGAGATATTTTCTTACAGAAATTAAATTGATTTTTCTACTTCTAAGTTTTGTAGTTGACACTTTTACTAAAGGAGGTATATCTGTTTAAAGATATTTATTTTTAAAATATAGATTTCATGAAAAAGGTAGGCAATTCGAAACAAAAATTACCATTTCGTCTTGCTCCCAGACTAGCTTAGGTGAAGGGTGAGTGATGAGTTGACCTTCATCTGTGATAACGCCTAGCAGTCTTTGGCCACCTTCAGATATGGGACGTCTTTCTAGGTATATACCTCCTGGATGCCTACAACACAAAAAAAATAAAGAAAAAAAATCCCGAGAACTTGAAGTAAGTTTCTTAAACTTTTTTATTATTGTAGTCTTTTTAGAATTAAACCCTTTAGCTCAACGAACTTTGCAAGTAATTTTCAAGGTTTTCATATAATTCTTGAATAAAAAATAACAGTGGTTTAACTTAAAAAGAATCATGGTACATTTTAGCACCTAATTTATGAAATTATCAATTTTGCAAGTAGTTTCATCTAAAACTTAAAAATTATAGCTTGTACTAAAGTCAAGCCTCTAGAATCCAAACAACACAACTTACTTTTTAAAAGCATATTGTCCTCCCATGGCTGATTGAGACCTCAAGCTTCCAAACCTTGGTAGAATTTCCATAGTCGGCTCTATTTTTTTGCTCCGCAAGCTGCAATAGAAAATGCGATTCCAGAAATGAAAGGATTACCTTCACATGCGATTGAAAGCAAAAGAAGTTAACACGAAATTAAGAGATGAGCACTCTAGTACCTTCCATAAAGTCGTCTCCCTCCTGCCAAGGCAAAAGCATCATCGAGGAGCTCCGAGATTCTCTGTCGTACTCTCGATAGATGTTTTTCCGTTTCCGCGGCAGTGGCATCACTATCAGACTTGGATTTGTCCTGCAGGTTAAGAGAGTTTTATTTAAGTATATTGTAGCCTTAAACCGAAAAGATTTTTAAGGATTAAACTAATGGGCGTAAGCAGACGGGTTTTGCTTCATTTTTGAGAATACCACTCTAGTACATTTACCATCATATCCTTGAGGGGTGGCAGGAGTTCAACATTGGACCCTTCGCTTTCGGTTTCTTCAATGCCTTTCTCTGAGGATGAGCTTGGCTGAGATTCAGGATGCCTAAAAAATTTCCGATGGAAGTAAATTAGGCCATGTTAAATGTTAGAACACGGCTTTTAAATTACTTATGTATAATTTATATTCTTTTCTACTTTTTTCAAACCTGTGGATGTGGTTTGATGCCCACTGATTTTTAAGGATTATTATTGTTACGCATTTAGTTGTGTCGAAGAAAGAAAACTTAAAATACTTGTAAGGCAGTCTTTTCCTTCACACTTAAATTGCCTGTAAAACGACTTTTTCCTTCATAGTAAATAGTATGCCGAAAAAACAAGTTCCGGTGAAAAAGTTACGAAAAGATAAATGTCGCAATACGGGATTTTGATTATTTAACTAATTTTCTTTATTAATCTTACCAAATCTATAAGAACGTGTTTTATTATATCCATCCGATTTATTTATGACATAGGTTCCCAAACATTTTGGGACCACTGCCCCTTTTTCAAGAAGACAATTTTCCACCACGCCCTTACAAATTTTTGCCTTTAATTTCCTTATATTTTAAGAATTTTATACCAATGTTGTAATAAAAAGACTTTAATTTATAACAAAAAATAAATATATTTTGTAAAGCTAGTAGGTTTATGGACAATATTCAAAAGTACAGTTTTCTATGTATCTTTTGAAATAATTAAGATAATAATTATTTGGCTCTACCTTTTTATAAAATTTGGTTCAAAAATAATTATTTACCCATTTTTAAATACACTGAAACCCGTTTTGTTATACCCAGAGCGTGTACCCCATTTGCTTCGTCCAAAAAAATTTGGTATCCCCAGCTGAAAATTTCTTGTTTTGATCTTAAAAATTACTTAAATTTTTGATATTTCAATGCATAGGCATAGAGGAGGATCCGGGGGTCCTCCCTCAGGAAAGTTTTAAATTTTAGCATGTTAAAAAGTGATTTTAAGCAACTTTTTCGGGATTTTTGAATGTTTTTATGCATAAAATGTCATTAAGCAAAATAGTTTTAAAGTATATTAGCCAACTCCTCCTTTTACTCCAATAAAATCCCCCAATTTCCTATTAATTCTTTACCGCCCCCCCCCCAAGAATACTTCGGGTGATACCGACCACTTTGGGCACCACTGGCTTATGATGTTCATTGTTATTCAATTTGTTAGTTGTGCTGAAAAAACTTTAAAAAAATTTCTAAAGCAATCTTTAGGTTTTAATTGCCTGTAAAACTATTTTTCCTTCATAATGAACTGTATGCAGAATAAATAACAAGCTTCGATAAAGAAGTTACGAATAGATAAATGTTGGAATACTTATTTCATTTATTAATCTTACTGAACCTAAGAACGTGTTTTAATACATCTTTCCAATTTGTTTATGATATTGTTGTTCAATTTTTAAACTCGGCAGTAACGTTTCCTGACCCTATCCTATGACGTCACTACGCGGAAGTAGAAACTGCGTAAATAGAAAACCTGTTGGGTCGCTAGGAGGAGTTTCGGTACCCAAATCGCGTGATAAAAAGACTATCTATTCATACGTGGGTTTAACAAAATAATCATATTTTTAAATTGATGTTCTTTATTTCACTCAAAATTCAGACACCGCGTTGGGAACTGCATGCATTGTTTGTTAGTAATATCATAGGGTCAGGAAACGTTACAGACTAGTATTGTTGCACACAAAAAAAACCTTGAGAGTTCTGTAAATCGATATTTTCCTTTATACTTAAAATGATCTGTAAAACGATTTTTCCTTTATAGTAGACAGTGTACAGAAAAAACAACTTCTATAACTATATTATAAAATAAAGCACAATTTAGTGATTAAATCATCTTTTTCCACCACAGAAAAGAAAGATAAGGTGTATTTTGATATTTTTGTTAATTTTACTACATTTTTATCGATTTAGTTAAATTCAGTCAATAGAAAAGAAACTTTGAAATTAACGAATTGAAGACAATTTCGGAGCTTTGGTTGGGACAGTAGTTTTAGAAGATCAGTTAAATGAAACCTTTTAAAATTATTGGATTCTTACCGACTGGAGGTTCCTGAATCCGACGATCGCCTCTTCTCCAATGTGGAGACGTCTCCTTTGGGCGGGGGTGTAGGGGGTGGGCTTTCGGGGGCAGGGACAATATCTGGACATAATGGATCGGCGATTGCACCTGAAAACACAAAGAATAGCTTAAGTTGCAAATAATATCTTTTTAAGAAATTTTCGAATTGCTCCAGAATCAAGACGACCGTAAAATGAAAATGTCTAAATAGTAAGGTTTTAAATTACTTCATGATAGAACAAATAAGTTAAGGATAATTTTTGAGGATATAATGCAACAATGTAAATTTAGGGGATTTTAGCTACCTCTTGAGCTTAGTTCATGCGAGTCCTTGATTTTTCGTCTTTTCTTGGGTTTTGGAGCTTTTTTCTTTTCAGAAGCACTTGTTCCACTACTTTCTTGGCCCTCGTTCACAGATTTGGAAGGTTTTCCTGGTATTGGGCTGGTAGAGGCACTAAAAAGGTAACTTAGCTATAACTTGTTGGTTGAAGCATTATACATAGTCGGCTTACAGGATCTAAGTCACTTCTTGAGTATTTTTTGAAAGCGGTAGAACAACGCCAACAAAAGAGCTGATTTTTCAAATTCTCAAGTAATTACTCGATTTAAAAATTCCTATTCGCCTATGCCTCAATAGTAGTAGGAGTTTTTTTTTGTTCATTAAAATTTTGATTTTCGGAGGTAAATCTAAAGTTTAAGAAAGTGTACTACGGGAATATACTACATGGTATATTCCCTATTTGTGAAATGGTCTATTTATAGTATTAGACAAATCAAAATTTCAAAATATGCTTTAACTCATGAAAACATTTTGTAATTTCAGAAAGCCCAGTACTTACTCTTTGTTTTCAAGTATTTTTAAAATCTTCATTGACTTTTCTCCCATTTCCGTGTCTCTTGGCAGAGTTGGCAGGCTTCTTCCAGACGTCTTTTCTGCCAAATACGTGTCGGGAGCCGTTGATCCGCTTTTCATTTGAGCCGCCATTTCAGTAGTCAGGTGATGAGTCATTTCGCGAAACAACTGGTGTGGAAAAAAGAACAAATCACACTTAAACATTAAACTTCTTTATTAAGAAAGAGCATAAAAGGTGTCAATTCAAAAAGGGTATCTTTTTATATAAATTAATCTTTCCTAAGTATCTTCATTTTTAACTAAAATTAAGAAATGTCTATTTCTGTTTGTTGTCACATTAGTTTAAAACCTGGCCTGCACAACATACGCATGAGGCCCGTCAGCCCTCTTTGTGCGGCCCTTCAAGTCTTGAATGATTCTAAACTTTTAAAGATTTAGGAAAATTTTAAACAAAAATACATATTTTGAAGGTTTACGAAAGAAATTGCCAAAGGAAAATGTTGAACTACTTTACAACCAATTTAAAAATGAAGAAATTTCAAAAGAATAAAATGTAAACTTAGAACTGAAAAAAATATAGAAATTTTATTAAAATAACAATGTAACTTCGATGGAAAGTTAGCTAATTATCTAATGGAAAGTTAATACTTTAGGTTCTAAAGTATTTTTGAACACACATTATAGGTGATCCTTTTCCTTTTTTAACTGTTTGTAATCTCTCTCAATATTAATGAACAAGTTATAGGAAGTTTACATTGCTTTTGGCCCGCGGAAAGTTAAGACGGCAAAATTTACCTCGCCTTCCATTTAAAGTTGTACAGCCCTGGTTTAAACTAAACGTCAGACGGTTGAACGATAGTTTTTACTCATTATATTTCAATAGGTATTTATTATTTCCATCGAATATTTAGGAATCATATATTTTATTTCACTTTATTTTAAGGTAGCTATGATACTTTTTTATACAAAATGGCAAATGCTTATGGGTGTTTTTATGTATATTTATGATTTCTTTACTTATTATTTCCACATAACTTTTAGAAATAGTACATTTTTATTCCACATCTAATTATCATTGATGTATTTTTAACAATGCCAACTGTATTAAAATTATTGTCATTGATACGAAGTAGCTTACTAATTGATATGATTCAGTTACTTAATATTTACGGTTTAGATCTCAACTGTTTTCTTCCTTATTTTTACATAAACAGTGTTCAAAATAAGGAATACTTTTTTTAGTTTATTCATTCTTTTGTTTTACAACAATCCGAAAGAACACACTTACGTGTTTCCTATTGTGCTGACCGTACTTTGATAAAGATCTTTGTAGAGATCCACTTGTAGATGATTCCGGGGATGATGGGATGTACTTAGACTTGCAGCACCGACAGTAAATGCAGAAACAACAGAATATGAGGAGAAGACCTCCTAAAGCTCCACATACTATAGCCAATACAGGGAGAGGGGAACCTACAGGCCTACTTTCTTCACTCGCTGGTCGATATGCTGCGAAATGATATAAAATTTAATTTAAAATATACATTTTTCGATTGTTAAATATGATATTGGAACTTCTTAAAAGTTAGGAAAAGTTTACAAACAATATTTTCGAAACCTTAAAATATTCCACTTTTTTAGAAGCAACCTGTTTAAAATATTTCTTCTTACGTAGTTAAAGTTTTGCATGCAATTTTATATTAGAAAACCTCTTAAATAATTCAAATAACTTACGCCTTGCTTTAATGATGACATGATGCCCTAAAAATTCTCGCAACTGTTCAAACCTTAGCGAGCTGAAGTACTCTGAGGCTACATTTGCCGGCACCAAAGCACCATCCTTTTCAACCACGTAAACCAAGTCAAGTTGTCTTAGTAAGATGTCATCTGTCAGACTAAGGATCTGTAGAAAGACACACTTTAGGCTATAGGTCTTAACATAATGCGTACCTGTTACCTTAAATTTGGTTCACTGAAAATATCAGAACTTACTGTTTAATACAGTGTACTTTGGATAACTCCGACTCTGATGTCCAACACGAAATAATGGGTAGTTAGAGGATTTCTCTTTGATCCTTTGAACTTCGTATTTTAAATCAATATTATTTTTTTTTGATTTTAGATTTTGAACATTTTTATGATTAGGACCTATTTGGTAATTCCTTCAGCTTCAACTTACCAAGTTGCACTGTACTTCAAAGTACGATAAAAAAAGGCATTAAATAAACTCTTTTTAAAGATAAATGTTCATTAATTTTAATCGAATCAGGATTCTGGAAAGTAAAAAATATAATAGACTCACTTTAACTACAACCATACTCTTTGCTTCTTTGATGTCATTGTTATTGGCAGCTCGAAGTTTAAATGCTTCACTGTATGCATTGGCAAGGCGAAGTTCCATTGTGTGACTGAAATTTTCTGGTAGTTCTCCTTTTAATGGAGCTTCTAGAACTAATAGATACATCAAATTTAGTAAATGCTGCATATGGGGATTTTGAATGAATATTTTAGTAATTGTCTAAAAACTAGAAAAAAAAAATAAGTCTGTAAAATAAATATTACTTGAAGTACTAAATATTTAAAAATAAGAGTTTAGAAATTAAAACTGAAAAACCACGAAAAGGGATTGATTATAAATTTTTGCTCATTATCAAAAAACTTTGTCTGTAATTAAAAGCAAAGTATAAATCGAAGCGAAGCATCAAAAACGTCGTATTGGTTAAAAAATAGTGTAACATAACAGTCAATGTAGTATTAATGTATCAAACTTTTAAATTTAAAATATGTTCATATTTAAAATTTTGTCTTAAAGACCTTGTTTTAATATAATAAAGTGTCAGAAACTTAATGTAACTTAAAGGAGTCAATTTTTACTCATCAAAGAAACGGGAGATTGTGTGTTGTCATTTATAATTATATATATTTTTGTTTATAAAAATAATTAAAATGAATTTATAAGTTAATACAAATATTATAATTAAGTATTTCACAAGAAATATATTGTATTGAAAGTCTGTCATTCGTTTCCTAACAAAATATATTAATGAATTAATGGGATGAAATCGAAACTTCAACCCTTAATATTTATTATCCAATGAATCACGAAACTTAAAATTAAAAATAATGTTCAGATTTATATTTCTGAAGGCTTTTGTTTTGCATAATTGTACTCTGGGGCCCACATTGGGATTACTTTCTATTGTTTAAAATATGTTCACTTGTGTTGGCTTTTACGCAGTTACTAATTAGGAGTATATGTTGGTTTTTCTGCATAGTGCCTCTTTTAAAGGAAAAACTAGTTCTACAGGTTACGGTCGTTGGGCAACAAGAATATAGAGTGCGCATCGTCCTAACACTTTAGGTGTAGGATATCAAGATCGTGGGTAAAAAGGTTACTTAACAAAAATTGTTTCCTTTAAGTCAGTTTTTAATTTTGATTATTTTACAACATTTGGTAGTTAGAAGGAGCCATTTAAATACGTATATTTTACTTGATAATAAAGGTGGATCATTACTTCACGTAGATTTCCTAAAAGTAATACATTTTTCTCACCTGTTAAAATCCAGTAATGATTGTCTTTGAAAAGGAGCGGATTTTTCGTAGGTATCACTTGTTCTTGATAAGTTGAAGACTCATTGGTCTTGGCATCAGACCCAACAATCTTGCTCGCATTCTTAGTTCCATTCATGTTTAGAAAAGAACTAATTGGAAGCACGGAAGCTACCACTGTTTCCTCTTTCTCTTCACCTGGACCTTCCCAAGTGGGGCTAAGTTCTGGACGGATGGATCCTGGGAAGGGCATTAGAAGCCTTGTTGTTTCCGTACGGGAAGGCTTGATCTCAGGTGTTAGAGATATGGGAGACGAGTACTCAAACTGAGGTTTCATTGACATGAAACTGGGGTAGATCGTCAATAGAGGTCCAGAAAAGGAAGTGATATGAGGTTTCAGGTCGTCAGAATAGACACTTTTAGGATCTTTAGGTTTGGGAACACCCGACTCTATGCTCTTCGGTTCTATAGGTTTCAGAACGTCTGAATCAATGCTTTTAGGGTCTTTAGGTCTCAGAAGATCTGACTCAATACTTTTGGGATCTTTAGGCTTCAGAACATCTGACTCTACGCTCTTCGGGTCTTTAGGCTTGAGAATATGTGATTCTACACTCTTTGGATCTTTAGGTTTAATAAGATCTGATTCAATACTCTTTGGGTCTTTAGGCTTCAGAACATCTGAATAAATGCTTTTGGGGTCTTTAGATTTAAGAACATCTGATTCAATACTTTTTGGGTCTTTAGACTTGAGAATATCAGACTCCAAACTTTTCGGATCACTTTTTTTCAGTGTATCTGACTCTACACTAGAGGGCTTTTTGAGGGACCCTGACTCAATGATGGCGTCTTTTGATTTGAAGTAATCAGTCGATAACTGTGTTTTAGATTGTCGAAATGTTTCTGAATTTGTCATTGATGGTGTAATGAAAGTTCCATTCTGAGGAGTTTGAAGATCTTGGGAAGGGGAAGTTGTGATTGTTGGAATTAATTCGGAGGGATATGGTAACATAGGAGTTTTCAAGATAGAAGTCTTTAATGAAAATATATCTGATTCTATCCTTAAAGGATCTTTACTGATGGTATCTGTATGACTCCATAGATAAGAGTGACTGAGATTTGGTATTATACTCAAAGCAATGCTAGGAGAATACCACAATGAACTGTCAGGTCCCGAGGTAGATGATTTTACTGAACTAAAATCGTGTAGGGATGTACTCATTGACGTAGAACTTAAAGAATCAAGAGTAAATGAGAGTAAGGATGAACCAGAACTTTCTTCCCTTTGGTGCTTTGAATCAGGTTTTAATAAAGGCAGTCCAAAGGAAGATTCCATAGAGGATACAACGGGATAATTAGTGTAAACGAGAACGGTTTCAAAGTCGCCTATTTCTGATTTCAACACTGATGTAACGGGAGTTGCTTTTACAAAATGTGTTGAGCTGTCAACTCCATCTTCTAAACCTTTGAAAAAGGAAGAAACATGTTGAGACATTTTGGACTCTTCTCTAGTAATCAATGAAGTGTATTTCGGAAGAAAGGATGAAGTTAATGGATAATCGGGGCTAAAAAAATTATAAGAACTTTCGATAGATATTTTTTCTTTCATTAAGTACGACTCTGATGACTCTTTGATCACATTACTGGGCGAAAGTGTTTCATAATAATCTGAATCATAATATGATATGCTACTGTCAAGATCCATACTACGGGGTTCTTTAAATCTTGAATAGTAACTCTCAGAACTTGAAGTGCACCAGGTTGAAAGCGTACACTCATTTATGAACTGGGTTTTATCATTTGTTACAGCACTCAAATCTAAGGCGTCAATCGGTTGAAATGAACTTTTTATATCTGAAGAAACAACAGAGACTGAATGATTCATCGAAGATGTAGTATAGAGGTTTTCAGATAGAGGTAAAGTTGATTTGAAAACGATAGAAATACTAGAAGTTGAAAAATGTTCAGGTCTAATTTTAGTTGTCATTCCCTTGCTTGGTAGGATAGTAGTTTTAAAAAAGCTCGGTATTGGCGTTAATAAAACAGAAAAGTTACTCGTTAATAAATCTGCATTGAACGCTGCAGGTGAACTTATGGGATAGGTGTCAAGTTCTTCAAAGTTTATGCTCTGTGTCTCATATTCCGTAATTTTAGTGCTGTCTTGAAACTCAAAGTACGATTTTCTTGCACTCTCTGAAATTGATAGTGATTTGTCGGGTTGTACGATTTGAGAACTGTAGTTCTTGAGGGAAAAAGCTGGAGTTATTTCGAGATCACGAGATTGTTCAAGGACTTTACTTTTCAAGGAGTCCATACCAACAAAGGTACTTCCATATGGTTCTACTATTTTCCCTGCTTCTTCGGAAATATTATAGGCTGAAGTTGTTTCTCCAATAATTTCATCTTGGTATATTTTAGATGTGATCAGGCCTTCCAAGTCTCCATTTACGACTTCTGACAGGGATGAAGAATGAGCTCCGAGGACAGGAGTCATAGTAATTGGGTAACTTACAAAAATTTTTGAATCATAAAAAGGGCTAACAGTATCGGTAAATTGATTAAAAGGGTATTCGGATTTGTTTGGTTCATCTGAAAAATGTCTTGATTCTTCAAAAGATTTTGGAGGCATACTTTGGATTGTAAGAGAGTCAATATCAGGGAAATTAATATGCGATGAATGCGATTGAATGATATTGGTTTCTTTAAAGGAAACTTTTTTACTTAGCAAAGGTAGCTCAAAAGAAGTCTGTTTTGAAGTATACACTGTTGTTTCGCTTACAAATGAAGTTGTAGAAGGTATATTTTCTGGAGATAAGGTACTGGCTTCTTTGGAGCTGGAGTGAAAAGACGATATTTCTACTGGATATGATGACATCAAATGAACTGCGTCAGATGGATATTCAATTGAACGTGATTTGAAAACATGTTCCGATAAAGGAATGCTTAAAAATGTATCATGAAATAGTTCAGATGTTCTATCCAAAAAGGTTTCAGTGGCATATTGAAAGGAATCTTCAGATATACCAATACTTAGCTCATCTTTCAAAGACCTTACAGTAACATGATGAGTTAATGGATCTAAAAAGGGAGTATCGGAATACGGTGTGGGGTCAAAAGACTTGTCTTTCTTGATAACAGAATGAACATCACTGTGAAATGAAGGTTCGACAAGACTTGATGGAATAATACTAGACCTTGCAGAGTCATGTTTTTGCGTATCAAATAACTCGTTGCTCAACACTCCTGTGGATTGAGATAACGAAGACGCATTTTGATAAGTAAATCTGCTAGAAAGGGAGGTTGATAGAAATATTTCATTATCAGAGGAAGTATCGACTTTTGCTTGATGAGTTGGGAGAAATGGTTTTGTCGAACTAAAAGTGAACTGTCCCACAATCCTTCCTTTAGCGAATACCTCCGATTCATAATCATAGTCAGTATCTTCCAATTCAGTTTCATTGTCAAGGCTGATGTATTCACTTCTGAACATTCTCGTTCGTTGGGAGTAAATATCATTATTTAAGGTTTTTGTAAGTTCCGGTTCTATCGTAGTCTCCAATGCCCGTTTGGGACTTAAGAAATGTTTGGTAGTGTAGAGCTCCTCGCTTCCACGATCTACATATAATGTACTCTCAATATTAGAGGTTCCAATCACAGTAAAAGTAGGAATTATGTAGGTGAATGGCGTGTCTTTGTTGTCGATGATTGTCACAGTACTTTCCACCGTGCTGTAAAAGAATGATTGATATGGAAAAAAGGTACTCGACCCATTAAAAAGTAGAAAGTTCGAAAGTGATGATTCAGGAGGGTCAAAAGTGTTCTTTGACGATTCAGATATATCGGCGTGGACGGATGTCAAAAATGAACCCCAAGGTAAAAAGGATGCGTTCATGGATGATTGTCCAGACGTTATAGAAGCATCAGAGAATTTTGACTCTCCTGGATCTGAAGCTGCTGTATTGGAAATAGCGTTGGATGCATCCTGATAAAACCACTTAGTAGAAAAAGTATCAAAATAAGATTCATCAAAAGTACTAAGGACGGATGAGATTGAAGGCAACTGTAAAGTTTCGATGTGTCTCGATTCGAAACCGTCGTAACCGAGACTGGACGGATGGAGGGACACTGTCCGAGCGTCCTCCCCGTAAATGTGCGTGGCTGAAATGGCAGTGATGATGGCATACACGTCGCTCAGGTCGTCTGACAAAGCCAGCCGACTGCTCCAAGACGTGCCCAGCTCGTTCCGTGATGGACGGACCCCCTCCGAGTCGGGGGTGGGGGATACGGCCTCCCCCACAGCACTCGGCCTGAAGACGAAGGTGTTGAGGAGGGAGGAAGGTCCCTCGAACGGACTCGAACTCCGGCTGAGGAGTTCGTCCGAGTAATCTTCGGACGAGTCGATGGCAGTGTCGATGACTGTGGGGAAGGGGTCGGAGGAAGAAGCGAGCTCTTCCGGGAGGGGTGACCGGGTGGCGTAGGTGTCGGACGAGGACTGGGAGACGTGGAAAGGACTCTCCCACTCGTCTGTTGGACCGTCGCCGGAGGGTGCTCCCAGTGCGAAGCCTTCATGGCTGTCCAGAAAGGGCTTGAGGTGGGCTAGGCGGGCGGAAGCTGGTCGAGGGGGCCAGCGGGGGGTTGGAAGCACCTTCTGTCGTACGGGGACACCTGTAAGATAAATGATTCAATGATTAATAGTTTTCACATCTATATCTATACATATAAGTTACATCTACAACAGTATACTATAGTGTCTGCTCAACCCTACATTGATATAGAAATTCTCCGTAGCTTCGGCCCACGGGTAACGCGAAGAAAGTACTGATTACGGCATGTTTGTCGGTTAATGAACTCTGTTACAACTGTAACTGTTCAATTTTCTGCCACTGGAAAAATGATATTGAAATAGATGGCTGTTTGTATCCTGGAACTGTCCAATGTTAGCAGTGCTCTCTTCAAAAGTATAATAATCCCGATTTTTTTTGCAAATTGGGGAGGTAAAATTTCTAAAGAAATTTCCATAGAAATAAAATTCTGAAAGATATATTTGTTCAGTTTCGGATTTATTCAATGTATGTGGTTTTCTTTTTAGTTCATCAAACGTAATCTTCAGCCAGCCCATAATGATTCAAAGCTAGCATTACTATTATTTGAATAGTATTTAGTAATCCGACGAGTATTTCTTTGATGCAAGACGCGTCTTGATGTCTTAGTATCTGAATTAATTGAAAGCATTTAAAAGATGTTATCAGCATAATCCATGAAATTTCTAATGCTTCTACTCAAATGAATCGCGATGAATATCCCTCCTTCTGTGTTTAAGTTGTCGAGCAAAAACTTTCAGGCTTCCTCAATCATATTCTAGAGTAGGGTTTCGTAATCATGGAGGATTATTCCACAGGAGATTTCCATAATCACAGGAAAGAAAGAGTCATCCTCAATCAGATATTTTTATAATTACCAAATTGATGGCATAGTGACATTTTAAATAAGGGAGAAAAAATAACAGAAAAGCTAAAAAATCACTTTGTTTAATGTGCTGAAAATCCAATTTTGCAGTTAAATATTATTTACATATTTTTGTTTACACTCATTGTTAACTGTTGAATTTCAAAAGAGAAAGAAATAAAGGGAGAGAGATGATAGATATTTTTCAAGGAGAATACAGTCTGCACTTTTTGTATCTACCTGTATCCTTGATTATTACACGAGTAATTTCTTTATTTTTCAAGTTTTTAAAAAGAAATTATTTAGAAATTGTAAGAAATAAGATAAATTTTTATAAAGCTTCAAGTGAAATTAAAGTATTTACAGTTTAATTTTATTTTTACATTGAAGAAAAATATAGTCTAAATCCAACTTAGTTGATATGAGGCGCGGAGAAGGCTAACACCAAAAGAGAAGAAAATGAAGTTTTATAAGGCACCATTCAGAAAGAACTTTCATGATAGATTTTTTAAAAGACGACCATGATAAAAAGAGCTATTAAAATCCAAAGCTAAATTAGTTGTTCAGAAATTACCAAATTAATCAGTTTTCAAACATTATAATACCAATTTTTGACACTTAAAAACATTTTTTATATCTTACGATTAAAGTTAGACATATTTCTTAAATTTCCGTCTAAAAATACCGTTGATTCAATCCACCCTTGGTTTCTAAATTAGCTTACCCAACTTCCGTAATTAAATATGACAACCGCTATGCAAGAATCCGTCTTCCTTGTCATGAAAATATCGTCCTAGGTAAGTACAGATTTTATGACAGATGGTTTAGGTCAGTGACCACCTAATAAGCAAGTATATTTTCTAGGATGACAATTTCCTCTTAACTATAAATTATGAGAACCACCGGGTGCTTTGGATAGGTGAGGAATACCTGATTCGCTTCCTCTTGGTGAGCCCCAATCCTTTATGCTGTAGCGTGGTACTTAAGAGAACACGGAGTTTTACGTATCCGTAAAATGACATCCTACGTGACAAGGGAGATAATGAGATGTGAAAGTGTGTGAGGGTGGGTTTGAAAATTTTTTACATCACTTTTGCTTCACGCACGCTAAGAGGAGTTGTGACTGTCTTAACTTCCAAGTTACGCTTCAGTATCGGGTTCAATACAATGGCTTTCATGAAGAAGATTTTTAGGATTTAAAAATTTTATAGGTTAGAAGAAAAGAATTCATTAATGTGTTAGTATTTCCATCACTTGAGAGGTATTGAACCACGAGTGAAAAGAGAAAGAAAATACGATTCGATCGTGTTTAGCAGTTGAGCAGATTTAGGGAGAGAAATTTTAAACCAGAAGGATTAGAATTCTTTTTATACAGTAATTTTCAAAATTAAGAGATTTAAAAACTATTAAGGGTATTCAGAATGCCTTTTAAATTTTGAAATATATGTGGAAAAAAAATTACTGGTATTTTGAGTCTACTAGGACTTTTGGTAAAATTAATATTTTACCAATCATTTTCTTTTGTTTAGAATAATCACTATGTCTTTAATAAATAAGTTAAGTTAGGAGATATAACACTTGTTATATAATCTCAAAGCAAAATTATCTCTATTTTCAGCCTTAAAATGTAAATTACCAGTCATTATAACACAAGTTTTCCTTCTTTAGAATAATGATGAATGTGAGTGTATTTCTGAGAAATGGATGAATATTATAAATAATAAAAACAAAATTATAAGATGATAATTTAAATCTGTTAAAAGTTGATAAATAAGTACCAGAAGAGAATACTACAAGGGTTAGTAATGGGTTTTCAACATCCCTTTTAAGAAAATCAAAATTCTTACTTTTTTAAATAACTACTCTTTTTCAAACTCAAATTTTATAATAAAATGAAACATATGAGAGAATTTTTCTATATTCTCTGTTTACTTCATAAATATTTGTAGACGTAACGGTGACACATATCAATAGCCATAGACCCTCCAAAACAAAGTCCGGATTCTCTATCTACTGGATCTTTCTTTATTAACTAGTTATTTAAATATATGGTCTCGTTTAAATTTAAGCACCTGTTTCAACTACATCTATATGCTGAAAATCGGAACCGTTTTGACATATCCGTACCTGTACAAGACAACCTACAACTGCCACCCTTTTAGAAGAATTTCCCCTCCACTAAAAAAGGGGGGACACTTAGGGAGCTTCACAAGCCCCGAGCTGATTATCTTCACTCAATAACCCCAGCTTTGCGTGATTTGGGAATTACGTGCCCCACACAGTTCACTGACTCTTCACTGAAAGTGGGTCCTTCCATTTTGGAAAACCGATGGAAAAACTCTTAGCCAAACACCACTGATGACAAATGGGGGAGTGAAGTCCCCCCATTGCGCCACCCCCTTGCACGAAAGAGGGTCATCAGGCGATTTGGATTGGACTTGCCGTGTTCGGATTCCAATACCGCAGTAATATTTTCGCTGTAGTGACATTTTCATGGTGAGGGTAGGCAGGACTTGTGAAACATATTAGTCGACCCGTGGTCCGTTGTGTGGACATTGGGGAATATCGGAGTGGGGGGATATATGTTCCTTAATTGGAGTCGTTTGTGGGGAGTAAAACGTTCTGAGGGTAGGGAAGTGAATATTTATGAGGGTCGGAATTGGAAACCCCTGTTAATCGATACGAAGGTATAGCGATTAATTTTTTCTGTGTCGTTTGACTATGCGTTAGATTCAGCTGAAACTGATACATTTCATCGACGTCACGAGCAGTCATAAAAATAATTTTGGCTGGGGAAACATATGAAAGAGTGTTTATAAAAATGCAACTATTGTTTCTTTTAGATATAATTTATTATTTCCATTTTTCTCATATTACTTTAAGTTTTCTGTATGAAAAGAATTTCTCTTTGTTCACATTGTGGAGAAATATGTTCTAAACTAGATTGTGGATGCTGGGTGTGGATACTCGTGCAGTAATATACTGTAAACTCGTATTACATAATTTTGGTCTAAATTCTTGTTTAAATGTGTAATTTATTTTACTTAACCTATATGTTATTAGTAATTTTTTTCACAGAGAATCATTTAAATTCTATAACCTTTTTTAATTCTGAGTCAAAGGTTTAATTTTAATGATGTAAAGGTCCTTTTTCTGCTGTTCAATACTTTAGTTCGACCCTTTCTTGAATACAATTGTGCAGTTTGGAATCCATGCCAAAAATCCCTCATCATGACTATAGAAAAAATCCAAAGCAAATTTTTTCGTTACATTTATTTTAAATCTAATGATCCCTCTTACATGCATGTCGCAAACAATCTCACCTTTGAATTCTCAAGAGAATTTCTGTTTTTAAGTTTTTCTTACAACAATTTAATAACAAATTTGATTGTCCCTCTATCTTACAAGAATTTAAACTCCATGTCCCTACTAATAATATCACTCGCAATAAAACAGTACTTCATGAACCCCCTTACATCAATCAATACCTACAGAACCAAACGTTTATTTATACACTTCATCAAAATTGTCCCAATAATTAAGATTTTTTTTTTACTCTTTTAAAAAAAAAATTAGAAAGTGCTATGATACTTTTTTATGATCTGTCCTTGTTTTTATTTTGTGTATGTATTTTTTGTATTCCCTTTGCCTTTTGGTGTTTTTTGTGTTTGGTGTTTTGGTGTTTGGGATTTTTTATATCTGTATGACAATATGTAAATAAATAAAGAGAAAAATGTTATGATAAACTTTAAAAGAAAATGATAAATGAAAGAGAGTTACAGGAAAAGTAATCGTGGAAAAATTGAAGAAGTAAAAAGATAAACTAAACCAAGTAATGTTTCATTGCATGATTTCTTCACTCAATGTGCTTAGTTAAAATTATCATTCCATGCATGCACCGATACTTTTAAAACTACTATTATGAAACGACACTCCATATAACTTCAAAATTACAAAATAGGTTAACTCGAATATATAATGAAAGAACTAATAGGCCACTAGTTCCAATCTATAATTAAAGAACTTCGAAAAGTAAGCCAAAAGCCCTCAAATAGCCTCACAAGAACAAAACTTTCCCGAATATACCCGTGGAGAGACCCAAAAAAGGATAAATCTTCATTCGCTTCCGCGTTTCTCAAGAAAGAAAGGCTGCACGCAAGGGGTCTTTAATCAGTGGCTCGGAGAACCAACTCTTCGGATTCACATCACATAATGAAGCCGCGCATTTTGTATTTTGGAACTTTCCGAAGCCCACACCCCGGAAATCGTGGCAGGCCCCCTCTGAAAAATTAAAAGCGACACTCGTTTGCTGAGATTTAATGGGCGCGACAGACACACCCTTTGGACAGTGCATTGACCCATTTTGACGGGCAATTAAATCGATATGGAATGGACAGATGATCAACCTAGTTGTGCTCTTTTGAAAAATTGAACAAGCGGGGCTCGAGGTTTTTAAGCCAACCTATTGTATTGCATTTGATAACGAAAGAAATTCTTGATGGGATGTGTAACAATACTATGCAAGCCGTGAAAATATGAATGTTAAAACTTTCAGTGTTTTTAAAACATATTAGATAATCCCAAACAAAGAACAACATTTCTATCCCAACTAAAAAAAAAAGAAATAAAGAGTGTAGTATATTAAAATACATTTTTGCATTATAGTATGTATTTTGAAATTGAGTGACAGCCAAATGTCTGGAAATCATGTTATAATTTCTGGAAAAATTGAAGTCTGCGGAGGGAATAGAAGAGGAATTAGAGATAGGAGGGAATAGAAGATAGGGAGAGGCTTTGTTTGGAAATCTTTGGTTTGAATGGCCTTATAATGAGGCAAAGTGTAAGTACGAAGATCTAAAAAGATCTGTTGGGTATGCTATCTATCTACATCCATCTATGTACATCTTGACATCAGTAATTTATTCATACCATAAGTGGAATCTATTGAAGAATCGTAAATTAAATAAAGATTAAATGGTGATTTGATAGGTAGGTAGAGTTAAGAGACTTTTCACTTCTTTATGGAGAATTCTATCCAAAGTTGAAGTTCAGTTCAAAATGCATTCACCTCAATTTTAAATAAGAGAAATTTTCTTTATATGGCCATATCTCAACTCCCTGCAACGATTTGCATTGTTAGAGTACTTTCAATAAATAGTAAATTCGTGGGCAGTCACCCTGGACTCTGTCGGCATCCACTAACCACAGGGAAAGTTTCAAACATAGTAATACAACATCCATTTGTAACAAAGAATCGAAAGTGAGTCACAATCGGAATAACCGAGGAAAATGGACGGGAAACCGCCAGAAAAATCGAGTCGCTGCCATTGTCGACGCAAAAAAAGGACGTTACAAAAGCATCAACCAACACGTTCCGGTCTCCATATGTATTCCGCACTTGTTAAGCACACACAAGCGAACTCAAGCGTGGACACGGGAACTTGTGAACTTTATGAGGGCCTTAACGGAAATGGGATCCATCGCTTATTATGCGAATCCGGAGATATGTAAGCTCGTTAAGGCACTTTTCGTATACGTTCCTGTTATTGATGACATTAATTCGTCGGGATCCGTATACGTGTAATACACGTGCTTCCTACCCGCATATAATTTATTTATGACTTTTTGGAATAAGGGGTGGATGTGCATTTGAAACCACTGGGAAGCTTTTGTTAGTGAAGCGTTTCGCATATTCATGGCTAATAAATCGAATGTGTGTTAATACTTTAATCTCTTTTGTAATTGAGAACGGGATATTATTGTTATGTAGGGCAGTGATAGAGAAAGAACAAACATGCAAATAAATCTAAATTTTGATGAGCTTTTAAGGTTTCAAGGTCAGATAATCCCACAGAGTGGAGAGCATAATAGAGGGTTCAATGGAAATTGTCCTCCACGTTATTCACTGTAGTGAAATTCACTACGGCTTTCCTTGAATCAAGTCGCTGTACTAGCGTTTGAATATGCAGAATACATTGGATGTAAATCAAAGCAGTAGTGCCTTATTTACTTTCTATATGGTTTTTGGTGAAGATACCATGGAATATTATTTGACTTGATCACGGGAAAACTATCCCATTAAAACAGTTTGTTATTTCTTTAATTAGAGATTTTTTTAAAAATGACCATTTGTCAAATTCTTTAATTATTTTTATTTCTAAATGTTTAATGTAAAAATGATTTTTTATTCTTGAAAAAAGGTGTTAAAAATGTGCTGCAGACACATGTCGATAAAAGTATAGTTGTTATTTTTCAAAACTTTTGTTATTAATTACTATTTTTGAGAAAATTAATCACTGTATTAAAATACCCCAAGCGATGTATCGAAATGCCCCACTGGTGGGGCATTTTGATACAAAATTGAATTTTTACAAAGGTCGTTATATTTTAATTTTCATTAAACTTATATTTTTTTTTCAAATTGGTTTTATAAAATTGAGTCATTCTTAGATATTTTTAGTAAAAAAACTATCCGAATAAGTCATTTTTTCCACTCAAAAAATGGGTTTGAAATTTTGCTGTATTAAACTGCCCCGTTCTCCCCTATAATGTTTGTATACATGATATACATTAAATAAATTATTAATTTATTTGCTACAAAACTCGCTTCATTTTTCAAGATTAAAGCTAAAAGACACTTCCAATTTAAAAACTAAGTGTAGAATACTTGTTATTTTACTTTAAATTAAAAAATAGGTACTTAGAAAAACCAGCATAATTCTTTTTAAACTTAAATCAATTACTAAAGAAAGTTATATATACAAAAATATTTTTTTTCTTAGTAGAAGTAGGAACACCGACAGGGGAATTAAAAGTAATAGCGATTTTTTGGTAAAATTGCAACTCAAAAATAACCCAGTTAACTACAAAATATTATCTGCTTTACAATTTACTTTCAGTGTCTAAAGGAAAAATATTATTATAAACTTTTAAACTTATTAAAATTATAATTAAAGGATATCGTAATTCTTTTAACTAACTTCGTTACTACCTCAAAATTTTACTTAAATACAGCAAAATCTTCAAAGCCATCAGTTACATTGAAAATTATTATCTTCTGATAACACAAAGGAAATTCCCAATAAATGTTGAGTATTTTTAGTAATTGGTTTTGAAAATTACAAACAGTTACAGAATAATGTCGATAAGCATTTGGACCGTTTGTACTAACCAAATAAGATAATCGCGTATTATTTTCGAATGATCCTTACAGAAAAAACTACTTGAATTATACCTACCTTAAAACTCAAGGACTTTGATAAAAACTTTAATAAAATTTAAATACTACAGTTTAAAAATATAATCTAGAAATATTTCTTTTGAGTTTCTATGAAAAATGTCTTCAATTTCATATAGTAGTACATTCTCTTCAATTTATTTAATTATAGCCTTAATCTGTCGATTTTTTCAGAGGAAAAGTAAAAAGTTTTATAATTTTAGAAACGATAGAAGAATTTTGAGAAAAGTTGTACTTAAAAAATCGATAAGAAGAGCATAAATAGATAGGAAATGATTCATAAAAAATATACTTTTGACTATATTTGCCTAAGTAGCTCAAGTACTTGTTTCTACACGCAAAATATGGTGAGGCTTCTTCTGTGAGCACATTAATATTTCAATGCTAACGTGACACGCTTGTCCAGTGGTTTTAACATTGACATTTTTCCGATACAAGTGTGATAAAAATAATATTAATCCCCACAGTAATAACTTACGAAAGACAAAAAATATTTGTGTAGCAAATAAAACATAAATAGTATTGGTACAGTAAAAAGTTCATTAGGGAATCTTGTGTTTTAAACTCATGAAAAAATTGGAACCAGATTATTTTTCAGTTTAAAAGTTGTGATACTTTCATCTTATAAAATAAAATCACCTTTTTAGGGGACAGCGTGCTTTACTTTTATTTAGATTAAACAGAACATAAATCTACCAGATATATATGTTTTCTGCGGTTAATAATCATGAGATAATAAATTGCAATAATTTTTTAATAGGAGAGTTATTTAACAACGACGATTACACAATATACGTATTAGTCACTTAACAAAATAAATTTTGAATGCAGTTTACTTCATTAAACATTAAATAATATACCTATTATAAGCAAAAGTTTTTTTTTTCCATTTAAAGATTACCTCACTAAAAAATTATCTCGTTTAATAAAGTTAAAAGTTAAACATGAGGACAGCATTGTAAAATTTTCTATTTATTTTTGGGGTCTAAGAGATACAGATTTTTGAGACAAGTCTGTTTTATGAAAAATTATTTTTTACAATAATGAACTAAAAAGGATTCAAACATTTTTTTGGGGGGAAGGGGGTTAATGTTACTCGCGTCCAAGGCATTCCTGAAGTCACACGTGCCCCCAGGGTTTTTTCGAAATGAGTAACAACTCGAGGCTATGACTACTGTTTAATATTTAACGGTTGGGATATTTTAACAACGAAAAGCTTTAGGTGCAACACTTAAACATAGCAACTGAGTACAAAATAAATTGAATATAAATAGAATCTTGTAATTTCATATTCCAATTATATGAGTACTATAAGAACTTGTGAATTTTGCTTAAAAACTTTTTGTTTACTAAAAATTGATTATTTTTTTTTTAATTTCTTTGTTTTATTATTATTTTGAAAGTATATGAAAATGAGATATCCTTCACATATCGAAATTATTGTGGAGTAAATGCACTTAAAATCATAATTAAGTACTACTAACTTCTCAAATATCTAAAAATTACAAAAAATGATGTCAAAGAATTTCAAAATTAAAAATAAGTTCAAGCCTCTTTAATTCAACATATTTATTAAAGTTTAAGTTAACGAAAATTTGTTCTAAAATTTTGATTGACATGAACAACTTACTTAACATTAAAAAGTTAGAACTTTTAGAAAGTTTAGAATGAAAAGTTACAACCAAGAAGTAGAAAACATGAGTTGACAATTAAATAAATTAGGCTTAAACTTTAAAATAAATAACCCTAAAAGAAACTACAGTTCTTTTCAAGTAATTTACTTTTAAGATAGTTATTTTACATCTATCTTTTTATCAACACGAAAGCCGAGAGATAGAATTTGATTTGAAAAATAAAATAGACATGATTGAACAATTTTGAATTTTTAAAAGCAATTTTAAACTCCTTTTCAATGTTGTAAGATATACACTCGAGTGAAGTTAAATATTTGCCCTGATAAGGATATGAGGCTCTTGTCATTTTTTGATTTACATGATATCGTATTGTTACTTAGATACAATTTCATCAATACAAAACCAGGAGATTTATCCCACATTTAGCTTCTCTACAAATAACTTTGATCAATACCAAACAGTCACATGCGAATCTAATTTCCCTAGAATAAAAAAACGCGATAACATCCGAATAAAATTTCGGACATTTCATTCAAGTTTTCCCCCTCCATCAACATTTCCTCCAAAATCTACTCCAAGATGAGTTGAGAAAAAGCCTACCTGCAGCAAACGGAACGACGAGCACGAGGGCCCAGCAAGCCCGCAGCATGAGACACATGTGCGGCTGGGCGCGAACACCACGCGTATCCATGGCAACGTTTGTCAACTGTTTGTGTTCGTCCCGGTCCTCTCTCGGGACAGGTCAGAGGGTTCGATGTCCCCATCACATCCCGTCCCTGACATTCACTTGACCAGTCCGAGCGTTAAGGCACTTCCCTCAGCATCCGTCCTCCTCCTCATCTTCGCTTTTGTTATTCATGGAGAGACCGAAACCGCCATGACTGGCAGAGGCCGCCGTCTCGCCAACCGCGGTCGCCGTGCCATCGCCAACGGGAGCCAAGACTGTTATTTTCGGGAGGGGAGTAAAATAGCGGTGTTGCGGAGGCGGTGTTTTCATAATGTTTGTGAAAAAACCCAAGAGCCAAGATGTGAGGGGAGTCATAGAATAGTAGTTCTATTGTAGTTCAAGATTTTTACTTCCTTATCCTTAATTACTGAATAAATTTATTAAAATTTTAATGGTATCACACTCCAAAAAAGCCCTTCCATTCAGCACAGTTGTTGAATGTAGAGAAATATTGGCTATATCCTTTTTTTCGAGGGGAAGAATTTTAGAGAACAAAATACAAATATTTGAATACAAAAATTTTAGATTATTTATCTATACATTTCTTCTTGGATTGCCAAAAATTTCATTTCTCTCGTCTCATTTAAAAAAGAAAATAATAGTGTCTCCAGCAAATTTTCTTTAACTCTTTAAAATAAATTTGTTCTTACAACTACTGTTAAATTTATAATGCATGAAATACTTCCGTTACATGCAATATTTATTATTTCTTATTTTACATTAGCATTAACACAATATAAAATAATTATTAAAAATATTTTTATGGCACATAACCTTTATAGAAGTGTGTTTTTCGGTCTTTGTCAAAACATTAATTATCCATACGTTGTTACCAGCTCTAAAACTTTTTTATAACCCCCTAATGTCACTTAAATCACTTTCCTTACTAATTTAAAAAATACCGCCAATTTTTCCAAAAGCTACTTTTAACAGAATAGGCATCAAACATGCTACGTGCTGAACAGAACAGTGATTCATCCTGCCACAAATTCAATCAGTGCGCAAGCGCTGTTCATCGATTAAATCTGCGTGAGAATCGGTTTTTCTCTGCACCAACAAAACAGCAACATTCAAAGCTCATGTCACGGTTGAGTGTGGGACTTGCCGCGGTCGGAGCTTATGAATTTTTGAAAAGGTGTAACGAAAGGTTAAGCGTTTTGAATCGGACTCCAGGGAACCGGGTCGGGTGTTACACGTTCTAGATGGAAATTTGGGATCGCGGAACTGATTTGAAAAGTGGTTCCCTTTTGTTGAGTATGATGCAAAGTGAATCATTTTTTGAAGCTGAAGGTGTGGAGCCTGGGTCAAGGGGTCTGGTCGTTCAAATATTACGTAAGTACCTAAGGGGGGAGAGGGGCTGCTATTTGCCTATTTTAGTGACAAGGGGGATAGGGGGAGTATGAGTGATGCTTACGTTAGATGTTACAAACACTACTTTTTCGAAAATCTCTTGTTTCTTGCATAAGTAAATTTCAAAATTCAACCAAATATAAGTTTTATAAAAAAAATTGAACTAGGAAAAAAAATTCAAGGATTTTTCAGAAAGAAAGTTTTGATGATAGGTTAAGTGTAGAGATGGGAATGGTCGGAAAAAAAACCGGAAACTTTGGGAAAAAAACGTTTTTTTACCGGTTTTTTTCCAAGGGGTTTATTTCTTTCCGGAAAAATTGAAAATTTTAGTAAAGAATACTGTATTAAGAATTATATCACTAACTGATGTCAACTAAAAATGTTTTATAATTGATGTTTAAGTACTTAAAAATGAAGTTTTAACCATATAATAAGCATTTTCTCCCATAGAAGTTTGATTCCTCGATTTGATTAACTCGGGAAAAAATGGAAATTTTGAATTTTGGAATTAAACGCAATGTTCACAGAACTGCATTAGTTTCTATATAATGTTTTTTATTTAAATATTTTTTATATAGCACATATAAAAATATTTAACTTTGAAAATCTATGCTGTAAGTATTAAACTAATTTCACTGTACATAAACATATTATTTGGTATTGTTTTTTTTACTTGAAACAAAAATGTACATGCAAAATTATTTTAGTGAACACAGAAGAGTTACACAGAAAAAAAAATGTTAAACTTTATATTCTTATAAACAATATAAACAATTATTACATCCAGTACTTAAAAAGTAAACTTTAACCATAGAGCATTCGCACTTGACGTCACTTGGAGGACAAAATCAACGTTGCTAAGGCCGTTGTTAGGGGCGGGAAAGAGAAGCATCCAATAGAAGCACTTGCACATGATGTCACTGCGCATAGGCGTAACTAGGGGGGGTTATTGGGGTTGTAACCCCCCCATCACATCGATGGTTTCTAAAACATGAAAAACTGGAAAAAAAAATTCCCTTCACAAGGAAGGCGGTTCACAAGGAACTGTTCTTTTAGGAACTAACCCAAAGGGCCTCAAAATGAGTTTAAACACTACATTGAGAGAGACAAATTTTTAAAACATTTCTGGGAGAGAACCCCCAGACCCCCCTCTAAAATTTTTACGTCTGTTATAGTGCTATACTGTATTTTTCCCTTGAAAATTAAGCCTCTTAGATGGATGAAGTTTTCCCTTCGGAAGTTTTGCCAAAAAAAAGTTGTTTTATGCTCATACCTATATTATGAGACATTTTTTAAAAGGGAGTAATATTTTGGAGGGGTTGACTGGTCGGAGTAATACCCCCCCCCCATGAGTCAACTCTAGTTACGCCACTGGTCACTGGAGGAGAAAAACAACGTTGCTAAGGCCGTTGTTAGGCCGAGTCATGTGATTGAAAATGCTCAATATTTTCAGGGTTTTTTTTTTATCCAAATGGGTTTATTTCCATTTGGAAAAAATTAATTAATGATAATTTATTTAATTTTTATACAGTGAATGGTTATTCAGTTTATTTAAATACGTGAAATTGATGGTTATTCAGTTTCTAATAAATATTTGTGCAAATATCCATCTGCTACATGCAAAAAAAATAAATTTTTCCATTTTTTCCAATTTTTCCGGAAAAAAAACCGTTTTTTTTTCTGGTTTTTTTCTGCCTTCCCAAAATTTCTGGAAATTTTCCATCTCTAGTTAAGTGTTAATGGAGAACAATTAATTACAAAAAATGTATGCAAATGTCCCAATGTATGCAAAAAAGAGACTAGTGCCTATACTCGACAGCAACGTTTCTTGAACCCAGTACGTCACAAATGCGGAAGGAGAAATCGGTAAACACGAAGCCTGTTGGGTTGATAGGAGGAGTTTCGGTACGCAAATCGTGATTGAAAAGCACTTTTTATTACAATTACATAAGTTTAACAAAATAATCATATTTTTAAATTGACGTTCTTCGTCGTAGTGACATCGTAGGGTCAGCTTAAGTTGCTGTCTAGTATAGAAGGAACTTTTCGCAATCCGCAATACCAACACTGCGCCTGCGTCAAAAGAACCCAATAAATGAGATGTTATAATAAGATTTAATGATACTCTCCACTGGAGCAGTGGTAAGGTGCTTGCTTAGTATGCGGAAGTTCATGGGTTCTATCCCTGGTTATTACTTTATTAAAAAGAAATACCTGTTTTTTTTCTCCAAAGTCCTCAATGAGGTATTTTCACGTTTTGGGATTAAATTTTAGGCACTGTCTATTTGCCCGGCAGATATACTCTCTAACTCTAGTCCTAATTACCCGGCACTTGCCCGACAACGGTTCTGATTGGAGCGCCGGGACCGCGAGACCTACGGCGCATGCGGCAACTAGTGCCAATTGCCGGTTTTACCGTCCAAATAGACACTTCTTAAATTTTATTAAATAGAAGATAAAAAAATATGAAGAATGACGTTTAAATGAAATATTTTCGTAGCCTAGTTTCTGAGATATAAATTTTTGAAATTTCGTTTTGTGTTTTGGCGCGAAAACAGAAACAATGTTGTTGTTGTGCGCTGTGACATCACATCCAATAGAATCCCGTTTTCCGATCATTAAAAAACAGTAAAAACTCTAGTTTCGAGGGACGTCAAATCCCGTTTTTTGATCACGTGACTCTACTAGTGTTTTGGCAAAAATAAAATTGAATTATAAATTATTTAAAACATATTTTTGAACTTAAAAATCTGATAAAGGGGGAGTATTTCCCCAAGGGACTGGAGGCGACGCTTGAGAGTCAGAGTTTACAATTAAAAATCTGATATTTGAGAGTTTTAAACTATTATAACGCATCAAAAAAGTGTAAAATTAAGCAAATCCCTCACTTATGCAAATATCTCATTGGAAAAACTAAAACTTTAGTTACTTCCTCACCAGCACCCACTGAGCTATAAACAAACTGGAGTGACAACCTCTGATTGATATAACATGCGACCGAACGTGCCGGCGCGGAAGGTCACAATTGCCCGGTTCGCTACCCCCTTTTTTAAAAATATTTTGAGCAACATTTAGAATGGTCGTATCATGCTGTGCATACAACTGTGCCAACAGATGGGAAAACTAAAAGAAGATGGAAATCTTTTCCGCGCAGACACAAACTTCGATAAGGTGTGATGCGGTTTGGGCACGCTCACTTGTCACTCCAGTTTGTTTATAGCTCTGTATGTTCAAATACTGTATAGGTATGAGGGCAGCACGAGAAACTCAATCATTGACGAATCGTTAGGAAGTGCATTTTGGTGGTCACAAAGCTGTGATTGGCTGTGACATGTTCATTTAATCTGTCCTTTCGGAGGGATATTGGAGGATCAAGTTTTTTTCTCCGCCTCTTGTGACATGACGAGATCCCAGCGCAAAAATTCCCCCAACCTGTGCAATATTTCCTCTGTTCTAGTACTCTGTGACCAGCACGATCGTACGTTCTCGTTCTTAAAAAGAGGTATAAAATGAAGCAAAATGGCGGGTAAGAGGGAAAATTTGTAAATTTGACTAGTAATGTTTCAGCCAGTGTTGTGAGTGGAACAAAACATTTGGAGGGACTCAACTCTTATTTTTCACTTTTTTAACCAAAAATCCCTATATTTCGGGGGAGGGGGCGGCTAAAGTATTTCGGGAAATGGGTCAAATATTTTGGGAACGGTGTGCCCCCGCGTCTACTCCTAATAGAGTGTTTTCGGGTGACGTCACAACCGGTTATTTTCTTTTAACTGTGTACCTTCTGTAGGGCTTTTAACTGTTGCTAAGGCCTTTGTTTATCTGTTGCTAAGGCGGTTTTTAGGTATGGGATCACGTGATTGCAAATACTCCAATAGAGCATTCGCACATGACGTCACTTGGACGAATAAACAACGTTGCTAGGGCTGTTGTTAGGGGCGGGAAATAGAAGCATCCAATAGAAGCATTCGCACATGACGTCACTTGGACGAATAACAACGTTGCTAAGGCCGTTGTTAAGTCCGAGTCATGTGATTGAAAATGCTCTATAGAAGAATTCCACGGCTAATCATTTTCTGTAACTGTTAACCTCTGTAGGGCAAAAAACTGTAACATCTTCTGTTGCTAAGGCCGTTGTTAGGTCCGAGTCATGTGATTGAAAAGGCTCCATGGAACTTTTAGTGATTGGTGACATGCGAAGAAAGCCAGGTAACTCACTGCTATCAGCTGTAATTTAATCCGAGCACCAATATTTATTATAGTGGGTATACGATCTAGGAAGCTGGCTGAACCGCTCCCGTTCTGGAACTGGAACCACTGTCTGAAACTGCGACATCCGCGACAGCACAATATATCCGGATAAGCTCCGCCTACTTATCAAAGTCTGTACGTTTGTAGACGCAGCTTTACGATACGATCAGTTTTAGTTCAGGCAGATTTGGCAACGGAAATGACTCTTATATTTATATTTATATTTTGATTTAAACGGACTTTATTTTGTTTGGAGATTTTTGAAGGTACATTCTATAACTTATTCCAAAAAGTATCTCAATAGTTACTTTTCGTTTTATTAACTGTATATTTCTGTACATTTTCATTTTATTTTGTTCTCTGAAAGTGAAATTCTTTATAAAATTAAACGTCCTATAATTCTCCAAATCATATTATTCATATTATTCATATCATCATATCTTAAAACTTATTTTAAAACTGATACGTGACTTGAACATGTAAAGTATCTTGAGTATTTGATTAAATAATCTCTAGTTATTCACCTCTCACTAGGATTCATTTCTCATTAATTAAAATTTTATTTGTTAGGTTTTTTCTCCTAGCACGAACCAATTCGTGAACTAACATTTGAAACAATTCCCGGTCCTGATCATGTCATGAATAGGTTAAATTTAAGAATCCGGGCCATGGCGACTTCTTGTCTTCTCTTCATTTGAGATTTAGGGAGAAAAACATTTTTAGTGATTTATTTTGGCACCTAGTATTTAAACAAGCCACCTAGAAGTGGGATCCTTGTTAAGCCTGGATTGTAGCATGCAAATGCTCCAAGGTAGCAAAGTTTTTTGTTCTCTGAGTTTAAAGACACAGAACTTCAGTTGATTCCATTCTGTTAACTGTCCCATTAAATATCTGCAAATTGTTTTGAATGTCAAAAATTTAAAATATTGCCAAAATTAGTAAATAACCATTATCAGGTGTCACTCTTCTGAGGATGGAATTACGTTTTTCTAAAAGTTCTGCGAATGAAATTCCATCCTGGGTTTATTACGAGACACAAAATCAACTGACTGATGGCAGTGATTTGTACTAAATTTCAGTACTTTTACGCACATTTTGCCCACAATTTACTCAGATACAGCTTTAAGTTAAAATTTAAGTACCTATTTAATTGTTCATATGATATTTTATAAGTTTATCTGCAATTTAAAAAAATACTAGAAGGGGGGAAATGATTAAAAAAGATAGTTCAGTCTTGTAATTTTTGAAGAGTGGCGTGGCACCCATGACCATTATAAATGTAGTTATATCAAAGACAACCAACCATAAAATTTGGAGATATTTAAATCCTTGGTGTTCAAAACAGCTTGGCAATATGTTACGGGACAGTTCAGGACAGAATTGAAACCTTCAGTTTTCAAAAGACTATCTAGATGACAGCTTAATCAAATTTGATCACCTATTGTTTCTGCCTTACTATGTATACTTTGGTACAAAATAATGTAATATACCTTGCTTTAATGGAAATAGATTATACTGTATTTATAACACATATCTATTACATCATTAAAAGCCTTCCAGTCTCTAAAATTGAGACCAATTAGAGTTTTTTTGTTTAGGGTCATTCTTAAATATGTCGCACACAATTTTTGGGTGTGATATAGTAACCACTCCCTTTTTTGTCACAAGTTATGCTAGCATGTCTGTAGTCCAAAAAATTCCCTATCATGTTGACTTGTTATGCACGCTGTAAGTTTTGAATGTGGTAATAATAAAAATTTATTTTTAAAATCCAGAAGCTTTTTGGATTATTCATAATTTCTATATGATCATTCCATAATTTGACTTGTGGTAAAAGGTTTAATTTAGGCCTGTTTGTAACATTGAATTCACCTAAATCCTTTCTTGGGTGTTTCTCTTTATATACTGTTTTTATCAGGCCAATGTTATTTCCATGTTATTAAAGGCAACTTTGATTATGATAGTTTATTTTTTTCTAGTATGGAAGATAATCATGAGCTACCAGAAGTATCCCCTGATGCAAGTGGGGAAAAGAAGTGCGAAAGGGAGTTTCGAAAATTATTTCAAGAAGTAGGCTGTGGAAGTTCTAATGTCACTTATGGCAAAAACAAGTCAACGTATCATGGAAATGTGAAGAAGAAAAACAGAGTGGATACATTTATTGTTCCTGAAGAAAATGATCCAATATCTAAGGTGAATAATTCTTTGGCTATAAAATGTTTTTATTAGAGCCAACTAACAAAAATATCATCACAATTTGCTAAAAAGCTTATTGAAATAATTTATTTATAATAAAAAAAGAAAAAAAATACAGAAAAATTCAAATATTGTTCACTAAGGGGCCTTAGCCCTCGTGGATTTCCTCACATCTGATGCACTTGGACTCAGTTTCTTTACAACTGGCCAAAAAATACCGAAATTATAAAAATTTGAAACAAATCTTGGGCTTTTCTTAGAATTTTTTTACTCTGCACTGTTGAAATTCTTTTTTGACTTCTTCCCTTTTGACAACTCCCAGTCAGAGTTCTTTTATCAGGATTGTTGATGTTGGCTCTTTTTCTCCCTTTCTTTTAAAACATGACTTAATGCACATGGATTTCTTGAATCCTTGAGAAATTTTGCAATGTCTTCTTCTTAATATCAACTTGGTTAGCATCTAATTCTTTTGAATTCAGTTCTCTCAGTCCTATCTTAACTTCTTTAGATCCATTGCAAAGAGATTTGGTTCTTATGTAATGTATTATCCCGTCGACAGTGCCGTTTAATCCAAAAACATTATCAAATCCCATTGTTACTATTTTGTGCCGCTGAATTAGATGTCCGCTGAACAGTCAACGATATAATACATAAGCACCAGAAGTTTTTCTACTTGCAATTCTAATTTCTCTTGCTTTCTTTTCCTGGTTTTTATCTGTGTCTTTAATCTTCATCTTCAATGAACTCGGACGACCGTTTAATGCTTCTCTTTATGGTCTCCACTTGCGTGTCAGCATGCTGTCTTGATTCCAGATTTCTTTTATAAGGCGTAACTAAAAATAAGACTACTTGTCTTCTAAAACTTTTGTGAGTCAGTAAAACTAAAATGAAACTGAAGTCAATCTTGACTTATCTAAGACTCTCTTGACTTATTGACTTATATTAAGCTTTGGTTAACCTTCTGGCCACGTGGCTCCTGCCAACCACACCACTATTCCTGGAAATTCAGCTGGTATCTCCTTTCTGGTTTCCCTTACTTAAGTTACTTAAAATGAGTTTCTTTTGGGAACTGTCCTAAATGATAGGTAGGGCCTAAAGCCAATAATTTATTACTATAAATAATGATATATACAGTATAGAATACAACTTAAGTGTCATTTCAATTGTAGATTTTATACCCTGAATCCAGACAGCCTATGTATAATCTGGATAATTTGTATGAAGATCTTCGTAGAAACAATAAGGCTGAACAGAGATGCCAAAGGTTTGTTACTGTTTTTACCACAGAGTTTTATTGATTTCAATCAAGCATTTTTTAGTTAATAAGTAAAATTGCATGCCCTGCTGCACATAAGTTTGCTCAGTATATAATATTTCAATATTTGAATATTGAGTAAATCCATATAAAAAAATTAATATTCTCTTTCTAAAGATGTGGTTTTTCCATGAGTGAGATAAAAATTCAATTAAAAACTGTCTTGGTTGCTGTGAAGGGTTTGGGGGATCAACTGGCTGTTGTTTTGAGGTATTTTAACATCCAGAGACAAGGGGGGGGGGAATTCAATGCCTTCAGAAACTAGTTATTGTATAGGGGTAGTCGTTCAGTGAGGTTTTACTTAAATTTAGCTACATACCATCATTAACTATAAGGATATAAAACATTGCCATTTTATGTTCTGGTGATGTAGTCTTATGTGGGATGAATCAATGTGTACCTATCTTGAATTACTTATGAATTATTATTATAACAGTTAGTAAAAACTTTTTTTTATTTCTAAAATCACTAAATTTTTCATAGTAATCAGTATGTGCGAATACTTTTTTTTCAGTCTTATCAGGTTAGCACACTTCTGTTCTGAAGAAATATCTAAAGAACAATTGACTACAGTTATCAATGCTCTGGGACTCCTTTCTGATTGTCATGAATTTGATGTAAGTTCTTGTTAAGTTTTTGGTATATTTTATGAAATTATATGCTTGTTATTAATACCTGAAAAATGAGCTATCAGTCAATTCTTAAGTTGATGGATGACCAAATATTAGGTTATCTATACCAATGTGAGTTCTTTGCATAGCTTTAATTTTATTAAGTTTGAAAAATTCTTTATGGAGAGAATGTTACAAACATGAAGTTTTGTGTAATCAGATACAATAATGTTATTTTACATTACTTTGCCTTGAAAGGCCCTTATTCCAAAATACACTTTAGGCCTTGTAAATTATTGAGTATTATTCTATTAATGCTCTTTAGTTACTTAACTTCAAACTAACAACACTAAAATCATTAATTTTTATTATTTAATATAGATCTAAATTACCAGGCGTCCAACAGGAAAGGAAATGGGTCAGTTTAATGACCCTACACTAGGGTGGCCCAAAAAAACTTTTTTTCAGGTAGAGTTCTGGGCACCCTCTACTTTTTTTTTTTGAACAGCTAACAAAAGCTCACAGCCAAAATTTCAACTCTGTATTCGAATTAGAAGGTGATGACCAAGAGGAGAGGAATTTCCCATGTTAATTAATAGCTCTTTTTGTATTATTTGAAGGTTTTTAAGGTTTTTATTTTTTTTCTACATGATAAAATCTTATTTTCAACTTGAAATTTGATAGAAATGTGAATTTAAGGAGTTAAAAGGCTTTGAAATTTCTTAATAAACAATTTTTCAAAAAAAAAATTTGTAGTACTATGTAGTCAAGTAGTAGTTGTGGTGCCAACTTGTGCTAGGTTTTAAGATTTCAACTGATTGAATGACATACACATATGATAGTTTTTCTCTAAGTACAGTAACATTTTTCATAAGTGAAACTTGTAGAAGTGGTTTTTGATTATTTTTATGTTTTGAAGTAACACAATTCTAAACTATTTAATGCTGTGAACATTTTAAATTGTAAGTTCTTGTCAGCTTGACGCAAATATTTTACTCTTTTTAGACTCTTGCGGTTGCACATGCATTACTTCTGCTTTCTCTAACAACTAAAAGGCTTACCTCAGACCAGCTCATTGATGTAGAAGAATCAGTATTAGATGTGGCTAATTCTATAAGCTTGAGGAAGCATGCCTTCAAAAGCAATGCTGATGTTCCAAGATTATCCGTTCTGAAAGGGGAAGAATATTGGACCTCTTGTAAGCTCTTACAACAATTTGCTGAAGAATGTCAAGACATTGATTCAGTGGATGTGAGAATGATTATTTTTTTTCCACTTCTAAATATTATAAATATTTATTATTGAAATATAATACTAGGTCAATAACCTTTAGATTTTGTTACATATTTTGACCTTTTATTATGTACCTCTTTTGTTATACATTTTGAGACCCTTTATTTAGAGAAAATTATTTTAAAAACTTTCAGTAATAAATCTTATAATGATGGTTGTGACCTTGCTTTCGGATGCTTTTCTAGCTGGTTTATTTAAAGAAATTTATATTATGATTTGAGATTTACCTAGTAATCTATTCTCTCTATTATTGCACTGCAGTTGCTTTACTTCAAACTTAATTATTATCTTAGGCTAAGCGCGCTCTAGCGACTTTTGTCACGGTGACAAAGACAAAATTGTTGCCATGGCTATTAAAACAAGTTAGAGTGCGCTCACTAGGCAACGTGACACTTGGCCGATTGCCAAGAATTTCTTCATAGAGATCCATTGTTTTCGAGTAACATTTTTGATACTAGTGATACTGGTCGCCGTGACTTAAGTCGCTAGTGCACGCACAGCCTTAGTGACATTTATTTTTGTATCAACATGCTTCCATATTTTTCAATTCTTGATTTTTTTAAAAGTAAAATTTTCAAAAAGGTTGCAGAACATTTGTAAGTTTAATTTGTAGCAAAAGAAAAATGTATTTCTCCCCTTTCTTATGCATTGTTTTATTTCTAGGTATTGACTATTTGTTGTTCATCATTGAAAAATCTTTCATGTTTGCCAACAGGTTATGCTTATAAGTATAGCCCTTGTACAGTAAAGTTTGTTTTAGGAATGAGTAAGTTTTCAAACCTTTTAATTTTAGTAAAATACTACTTTTGAAATCATTTTGTTAATTGAATTTAGATAAATTTATTTTCATGCATCTTAGTATAAGCAATTTACTTTTAAGCTGGCAAGGTTACTCAAGAAATAGTTTCCGAGACATTAGAATATTCTGAAGATTATCCTTGTGTCAACTCCCCCACATATGCTGCAAACCAATGTTTGAAAATTTTAGAACATGTAAGTTTAAGTAGTATTTAAAAATTATCATCAGTGAAATCATTTTGCAATTTTGATGGTGTGTGAAATTCTAAATATGGATGGAAGTTGATACTATTTTTTAGATGTTAACTGTTGATCCAGATATGCAATTCCAAGATTTAGACCATGAAGATTTTTCATTGCTTCATTGTTTGACCAGGTAAGTTTTTTTTGTATAAAATTTTTTAAAAGTAATAGTTAAGTTGTAAAAAACATTTTTAGATTAAAACCTCCTTCTGAGGATAGAAATAGACACATAATCTCAAAAATTAAAAAACTTGAATTATATTTTAATATTTTCATTTCACTTAGCTATTAGTTCAATTCTTAATGTCCAAAAATCATCTATTGAGCACTAACAGTTTCATCACTTTATAATCATTAGTTTAATGATTTAAGCTTTCTCCTTTTTTACTTATTCTTTGAGGCAATACCATCCTTGTGGTAGAATTAATTGTTTTTTTTTCTTGGGAAAGAACAAAATCTGAAATTTTTTAGTTGAAAAAGTCCACAACCAACAAACAACTAATAAATGTTCACCATTAAACTGTTTTTCATAGTTTATTTCATTGTTTGCAGGCTTCTTGGTTGGAGCATCTCATTTCCTTTTGTTCCTAAGAATGAACCTTCAGCAGAAAATCAAGATTCCCTTTCACATTTTCATCTCTCAACTTTAGTGTCAATTTTAAAAATTCTGTCAGTCTTGTCTTTTAATCCTGGTTTGTACCCTTTAAGTATTGAACTTATTTGACAGTTAACCTTTTAATGGTTTTCAGTTGACCTTTTAACAGTTTTAAAGAGTTTCTTTTATTTTAAAAAAATTAAGGTGAGAGAAATTAATTATTCATGTTTTAAAATAGCTAAGGTCTAAGTGACTTGATATTTCCTTACCTTAGTTGAGTACTATTCGCCCTTCTAACTGGCATTTGATGATTCTGACATTTAATTACATGCAGACCTCCAAAAACTCTGGCTTTGGTCTGACTGATGTGCATTACGGCTTTCTGAGAGTATTCTCCTACTTTTTTTCACCTAACAAAGCTCTACATTCAGGCCACGTTATCAAAACAACTCATACATTTTAACATTTTATTATTTTCCTTATTATAGCCTACTTGTACCATAGAAACACAACTAGCCTACCAACCTGATTGTACCAAATGTCAATTTTAAACATAAGAACCTGTTTGTAACGTTCCCTTTGTTACAATGATCGGTAGTTAAAGTAGCCATTATTTCATCAAAGGGATAATGTTATATTTAATTTGTTACACCAACCCAATCATAGTTCAATCACATCTTTGACCACCAAAATGTACTGTCTACCTCTCTGTCAATCATTGAATTTCCCATGCTGCCCTCTACCTTATACAGAAATTTGAAAATAACCTTTTGGACCCTCTGTTAGGATTTTTCTCTGTGCCTTTATCTATGTCAAAATAACCTTAGGTTAATCTTTAAGCAATGTGCCAATTGTCAATTAATTTGCTGTATCCTCTAAGATAAGCTTACCAATTTTTCTTCCAAATCATCAGTTTGTAGACTTTGGTTCACATTAAATATATATTTTATTAAAACAGTGCACTCTGATTTATGCCCTTGTCGCTCAGTCTCAACTAATGCATGTTCAGGGTATTATTGTATTTTTCGAGTGTAATGTGCATCCTGTATACTTAAACCTTTCTAAACATTTTTTCAAGTTGTATATATATTTTTCAGAAACACTAGATTCATTTACCAATGCAAAGGGCCTCATGGAAAAAGTAATGATTTGTATTCTAAAAGCATACTTTCACTCAACTGCGAATCACTTTGATGTTCTTGTTCTTGTAAGTTTATTTTCATTGAAAACTATACCTTGTGTTTCCAGTAATATTTTTTGCATAATTATTAATCTATTTTTAAATGTACATTTATAGGCTCTGGAGCTAATGATCAACTTCTACCTAAAACGGAAAAAAACATTTGTACTATTGTGTCTTAAGAAGTTTCGGGTAAACTCTGAAGAAATAAGATCTATTGAAGCTCTTTTGAAGGTATTGTACTCCATATAACCTTTTAGGTTTGTTCTAATGATGATTTTCAACATTAGAAATTAAAAAATAAAACCAGTTTTGGAGACAGCATGACTGGTCCAACCCAATTAGAAAACAACATTGATTAATATTTAAAATAAAAAATTCCTAATAATGCTAACTGTAAGAAATATGTCTTATAAATAGGGTAGCGAAACATAAAGTATTTTTAAAAACAGGTAATCTGGAATGTAGAATGACTCAGACTTTTCTTCTTAGATACTTTCAAACAGTCTAGAAAAAATAAGAAGCATAAAATCCAAATCCTTCCAACCCGAAGATGAAAGATCCAATACTGAAGATGAAGAATTGAAATTTGGTACTAGCCCTAATTGAATACTTTTACTAATTAAAAGAAATTTTAAGTTCAAAAATTTATACTGGGTATTCTTAGTTTTAGAAATAGCTGATGAAGATATGGAACTAAGCACAATTGTTGCATTCATCTGCATACTCGTGGTATTTTTCATGGAGACGAAAACGGTAATTGTAGATAAATATTTTGAATCTTATGAAATAATTGTCAATCTTTACTTACTAGGTACTTGTGTAAAAATTAAGTGACTTAATTCAGTTTGTTTTCTATGTAAAACAGCTCTGCTCCAGGTTAAATCATCATTTTAAACTTGTAATTCTTGTTGTTGTTTATTTTGTCTGAATTGATAAATAAGATTTAAAATCCTAAGATTATTGATATTTAGTTTTTCTCGAATTTAGCACTCAAGAATTTGGGGGAAATAACCCAGCTAAACTATAGTAACTGTATTAACAATTGCTGGCCAGTGCATATAATTTTTTCCTTTATTTATTTTAGAGTTTTTATGAGTTTATACGTGAAAGACTATCTTTGGAACTGACTGAAGACGCCATTATTGTATCTAAAAAGGTTCTCGAATTTGCAGCTATTACAGTAAGTTTTGCTCATTCATACATTTCTAATTACTTTGAGTTCTGATTATAAAGTAGACTCATTTAATGTGGACAAGGTTCCTTATTTTAAGAGATTGGTTGGTTTATTTTGATATCATGATTTTTGCATAAAGCTGTGCTTCTACTTAACTAAGGGATTGGTTCTGAACAAGGAAGAGTCAATCATTGTTTTCTTCAAACTATGAATGAAATTTAAAATATAGATTAAGACAACCTTATAGTCTGACTTTATTTTATTTTTTAAGCTTATTTTATTTTAATTGTAACTTACCTTTATTGGAACTTTTTTTTACTGCAATCCATACTATTAATTAGCTGTTTAGTTAAGTATTTTTATTATGTTATTTTATTTTGTTGCTCTGTTTTTCTGCTGAAGAGCTTAAAAATTTAAGGGTATGAGATGTCACTTTAGTGGAAACCCTAAAACAGACAAAAAGGTATAAAATAATTTTTCCCATCTACTTGTAAAACTATAAGCTTTTGGCTTTTGCAGTATATAATATATACTTGAGCACCTCATTTGTTATCAATTTTAATGATATGGAAAGTTCTTGACAGCTAATCTTTGCACTCTTTATTTATTGTTACTTATCTATTGCATTTGCCTTATGTTTTTGTTTCGCAAAGAGTTGGAAAAAAGTATTCATACTTTTTAGTCTGTTTTAAAAACAGTTTTGAAAAAGGGTTTAATTTTTTTATATCATTATTTTCTTCTCTTTAGTCCTTTGTGTGAAGTTTTGCAATTGACCAAAAGTGATTTTATCATTCAATGTGTATTGTTCTTATATATTTATAAACTAAAAATGATAATTTTTGACTGATAAAAAATTATCTCCTTAAAATTAAAGTATCAAAATATCTTCTCAGATGCATTATAAAAGTAGTTGCTGACTATTTGACTGATGATCATAGTCACTGAAGTTTATTCAAAAAAGATTTCCCTCCTTTAAATTTGAATATCAGAAATCTGAACTGTTTCCAAGGTACTATAGCAAGGATCCTTCATGAGAAATTTATCTGAGTTTCATCAGTTTCTATCATTTTTGACTGCACTAGGCCCTGAAACAGGAAAACTCTTTAATAGTAGGTAAGCCCAGAATGTTTTTTGGGATTTACTCGAGCGCATCAGATAACAATAGGGGGGATACCTTGAATGCTTTTGAGTAACTCCACCAAATATAAGCCCTCTATGTAGGGGGGTTTGTTTAGAATAGCCCGTCAGATTTGTAAAAAACATGAACAATACTTGAACATACTCGAGAGCGTGAGATAAAGATAAGGTAGGTTAGTTACCAGCTAAAAAGTTACATTTTCTTAAATCTGACGATTTGAGTGTGACGCAAGAGAGTGGGAGGGTTACAAAGTTGCAAAGTAAACCCAAGACCGGTAAGAAGCTATCGTTCTTTTCGAGGAGAATATAAGAAACAAAATATTTTTAGACTAGTAGCCAGAAAACTAATCTCAACTAGTTGTTAACTGTCTTAGTAGCCAATCTGACGCACTCAAGTATGTCCATGTAACTAGTTTTTTTTACAAGTCTGACGGGCTGTTCTAGACAAACCCCCCTACATAGAGGGCTTATATTTGGTGTAGTTACTCAAAAGCATTCAAGGTATCCCCCCTATGTTTATCTGACGCGCTTGAGTAAATCCACATTTAGCATCATGGGCTCCCCAACCATAAGCCCCTTTGGGGCAAAAAAGGAGGATAATATTGCATTTTCATCTACATTTTAATTACTTATAAAATTGCTAGCTCATTGGGAAGTTTGTTTAAAAGAATTTCAAAATTCCTCCTAAAAGACAAGAAAGCCAATAAAAATGTGGTAAAAGAGAACCGGAAGTTAAATAACTAGTTAAAATTAGAAAATGATCAATGATGTGATGAACCTATACTTTTTTTTAAAACAAAATACTTATATAATAAATTATTTGAACAGTATTTGAACTTAATTTCAAATTCCATGTATTAAGAGGATTTCATAAGCTCTATATTATATCAGTATTTTTTTTTAGGGAGGAATGCCAGTAACAGGTATTTTACTTCTAAAACACGCTATAAAGAAATTGAGCCAACTTTATCGAACATCATAAATGGTCTTGATCTGCTCTTTTGTATATTAAAGAAAATGTTTGAGCCATCAATAGTTTTGTAAGTTAAATTGTCTACATCATCTGTGTTGTATGAAAAACTATTGTGATAAGAGTACCTTTTTTTGAATTTCAGAAATTAATTTTATTATTACTTCAATCTGAAAAAGGAATTTGCTCCTCATTGTAAAATATGTTCTTTAATGCCTTAATTTTGCCATTTTACCTTCATAACATCATGTGTCCATTGCTCATTTGTAGTTGTTTATATTTTATATGATTGTGCAAAGACTGTTTTGCATCAATGAAAATAAATCATATTTGCATGTAGGTATGTTTATTGTCTGCTGCACAAGTTGTTAGCACTTACACCTGTTACTTACAAAAAACAAAGCCCAAAATTTTATAACAATTTTACAATTAAGATTTATAAGCCATTGCAAGAATTTAAAGCAATTTCAGTGGTACTGTAGCTAATGCAAAATGATAAAAAGATGATAGTTATTATATAACTTGCAGTCTCTTATAACCATTAAAGATGTCTTTCATGGTGACTACTTGGGTCAATCAATTCAAGTTGCCCAGAAAGTTTTATTAGTTGCTTAATGATAATATTGAAAAAAAATCTTAATTTTTTTTTGTACTACAGCCCTCACATAATAGAAGTCCAAAATAACCATTATTTGTTGTTTTTTGCAATTATATTTTCTATAATTTGCAGTACTTTTTTGCATTAAGGCTTATGGAATTACAAATTTTGTATGCTTTATTTCTCCAATGGGCAATACCACTATTTTTTAAACATGAATAAATAATATCGTTACCCTATGAAGAAAACTGTTCTGAATTCGATTTTTTGCATGAAAACAACCAAAAAAAATTATTTTCTTAATTATTTAAGATTTAAAAGCCCGGAATTTGAGCCGTACTCAAATCGTTCTCCCATTGGCTGATGTGATTGTGACGTACTTCCATCCGATACAAACAACCTCGTTTTGGTTGCTTGGGTTGTCGATATTCTTTGTTTCTATCAAAAAGGCACAAAAACGCTTTTAAAAAGTTTCTCAGCTGAAATATCCCTTAAAGACCGACGGAAATGCAAAAATTACCAAAAATTACATCTTATAACACCAAAATTACATACCTTTCGTGCAGTTTTCTTGGTTTTTCATCCTGATTTGTGTTTTATTTATTTATACAAGAAATCATTGTTATGCAGATTTTGCCTCTTGTTAATTAGAATGGCTCCAAAAGTGTTTTTTTAAAACACTAGTAAAACGAAAATAAATAAGAATAAAAGTAACACTTTATGTAAGTTTCGTCTTTTTTTATACATCAAAGGAATTTAATTTAATTAAATGTTTAGTTTGTCTGTAAAATGTTCTAAAATTCTTATTCTTAAAATACTATTATATTTTTATTTCTACTTGTGTTTTAAAATATTTCCGAAGCCAAAAATGATTTCTCAGTTTCGCCAGTCGGTGGCAATACCCGACTGGTTTGTATAGGATGGAAATACGTCACAACTTTTCCCCACGAAAATTTTGATTTCGCGCAAAAAACCCCCGCAAACTTTGAATTTGATTTTAAAAAAAAGTATGCATCGCAGAGCAAAAATTTTTGAAGGTATATTTATGCCCATGCAATCTAGACCAAATAAAAAAATAGAAAAAAAATAGTGGTATTGCCCATTCAAATTAGTTTAGAAAAAATGGAGTGAAAGTCTAATGGTAAAATAATATTTCCTGAAATTTGTTTAAGTTTTTCTAGGAAGGAAACCTGTCAATATGGCTCAATTACTAGCAAATAGACAGAGAATTTCTTATGCCCAAGTTTTAGAATACTTCTCTCTTTTTTTTAAGTCCTAGAATCTTCAAAACCTTAAGAAGTTTCACCTTTGATATCTCTGACAGGGGGCACTCTGACATATGAATCAGTATGAAACTCTGACACCTTATGGTATTTTATTTCATTGTTTTGCAGAAAAAGATTTGATCAAAAGCTGAAGTATGACAAGGACAAGATTTTAAGAAATATCATCACATAAAATACATCAGTGTGGTCCAATTGTATGAATGTCTTAATACAGTTTAAGAGATGTTGTGAGTTTTAAGGGGACACTGAGGTATTTTAATGAAGTTCTAGGTGTCCTTTCCCTGAGAATAGTCAAAAAGCTGAAGATTCATTAAAATTATTTATTTTTAAAGAAAACCTATTTATCTTCAAACCTCACATTTGACAGAGCTAAATATCAATGTTATAACCATGAAAATTTCATTAAAGAGCGAAAATATGTATCTTAAACTAAATAAGTTTTTCTCATTTACATATTCAAATGAGATGCATTGATTTCTTGTGATAATGACACAACACTCCTATCTCTATAATGAGCTATATGAACTCAATTTGTTGTCAATAATTTGTTTCTTGTCAATAAATTTTTTTACATTTTAATGAATACAGGGTGGGCAAAAAGTCAGTACGCTTTTGAAAATTAAAAAAAAAAAAAGTAGGGTTTTTTCAGGTTTTTGGTCTTGGCATCCTTCAGTCTTAGGGATTTTTTAAGGCAATAAAAAATTTAGTTCAAAATTATGATAATAGGTAGTTTCTATGGAACTTTCAAAAGTGTGTATCGACTTTTTGCCCACCCATGAATAAAGTTATGGAGTGGTTGGTTGTCCTTCATACACACTCAAATTCATAAAATTAGAAAAAAGCCTCGAACCGAAAATTTTACGAACAAATAAGAAATAGCACTGAAAATAAATTCAACAAACATATATTTTCAAAATTAAAAAAAAAAAATGTTTTTTATTAGATAAAAGTTGTTTTCAAGCTATAGTCAGGTTGTATATGAAATTCAAATTTAAAAAATAATCTGTAAAGATCGATGCATTTTTTTAAGCTTAACAGAACTGGAGTTATTCAAGATAAAAGATCTAGCTATAAAACTCACCAAAAAATTCAAATAAATATATTTTCATGTTTCTTTCACAGTAAAGAATAACCCCTAAAAGTGTTAGTGAAATTCACACATGAGGATCAGGTTGCAGGTTGACACAGGATGATATACAAAATTCATACAAAAAATAAGTTATAAACATAATTGAGAAAAATAAGACTTGGATAACACACACTGCATGTTTCTTTTTGTTTACAATATCGAAATTAATAATCTGCAGTAGCTTTAAAACTCTCGGAGAGATGTGAGCAAATGGCCTGGACGTCAAGATCGTGATGCTACAAATCGAAAGGACCCGGGTTCAAAGCCTGCCTACCACTTTTTCAAATTTTGAATTTATATATTAACTTTAAATTATTAAAATAAATCAGAGGCTTCAGAAACGGATGGTACGGTTGGCTAACGCATTGCCATCTGAGGTAGGTGACAGTCTTTCACAAAAGGTTTCGGGTTCGATCCTCGGCAATATGTTGTTTTCTTTATCTAAATGGTAAAATATCAACTTCAAATTAATTGCAAGACTGACACAGCTGCAGGAACGGATGGCTTGGTGGTTAGCACACCAGACTGCCATCCGAAAGGCCCTCAGATCGAATCTGAGCCTTCTCAGCGGGTATAGCACTCGGAAATAATTACTGATTGGTATTTATAAATTTTCCTGCTTAGTTCACGGGGGGTCTTAAGATTTCTAATTTTCAACGTTAACTGTAACCGTAACAGTAAAATTAATTGAAAATATTACTATTTTTGATGACTTTGACACTCTTTTTTGTAACATTTCAAGACGTTAACTCTTTTGCCTACGACGGAAACTGAAAGAATGTAAGAGTCTTAAGAATGAGGAGGACTAGTAATAAATCCTCCCATCCACAAACCCCCACCACCAACCCAGGCGTTTCATTTAACTTAGGATTTTTATTCTAATTTATTAAGTGGTAACAAAATTTCAGTCAGAGTTAATGAAGATGCTCTACTTAATATTTTTTTTCTTAATTTAAAAAGTGGTGACTAAAAACCACATCCACTAATGCGAAACCGTTTAAGAACATAATTACTTCTAAACTTATATTTCACAGGTTATGGAAAGAATGGCTGGACTGTTACCTTATATTAACAGAGCCATTCCAAACGCAAGACACAGATAGATCCCGTTAGAGATATTACTTTTGCTCTACTTAATAATTTTCACTTAATTTAAAAAGCGGTGACTAAAAACCACTACCGCTAAAATGAAATAATCCAAACTGATTAAGAACAGAGCTCTAAACTTATATTTCACAGGTTATGGAAGGGATGCTTCACTTTTTTCTCATGTTGAGGGAAACACTTCTCACGCAGGACATAGATCCCGTTACAAAGTAAATATTTTTGCTCAACTTAATACTTTTCACTTAATTTAAAAAGCGGTGACTAAAAACCACTACCACTAAAATGAAATAATCCAAACCGATTAAGAACAGAGCTCTAAACTTATGTTTCACAGGTTATGGAAGGGATGCTTCACGATTTTCTCATGTGAAGAGAACAGGCGCGGATCCAGCACGGCTCCAAGGGGGGGGAGCACTTTTTCAGACTATCACCTTTACCTTTTGAAAAAAATTTCAAAATTTTGGGGATTTTCTAATAAGCATCAAGATCCCCTTTTGGTACCGCTGGGGGGGTATTTGTCCCCCCCTCTGAAAAAATTTTGAAATTTGACGTGTGTAAGTAGGGTTTTGAGTACTTTTTGGGACATATTTTGGTACTGATGAGTGATTTTTTGGCTCCAAGGGGGGGCACCTTCCAGAGTGCCACCCCCCTGAATCCGCCACTGCATCGAATACCCCCATAAAACCGGCCAGCTGAGCTAGCCTCTGACCAGTGGTATATATATGAATTTATTTCGGGAGGGGCCCAAAATTACTCCTCAGCCTCAGCCCCCCCACATATTTAATAGGTCCAATGTAGCTTTTTAATACATTTGTAGGTGATAATTTAGACGTTAAAAAACTTAATGTAAGAAAATTTGTGCGGAACAAAATTTCAAGTACCAAATGGGGGTCCTCCCCCAGAAAATCTTTAGAAATTTCACCCTAAAAAACAGGATTTTAACTCATTTTGGTACAGTAGAGCCCCGATTATCCGCGGAATTGGGTGGCAAGGGTACCGCGGATAGCGAAAATCGCGGATAACACGAAAAGAGACTAAAAATGAGGGGAAAACACGAAAAAAAAATTTCAGCATAAAAATTATGTTTTATTGTACAAAAAACATGATATGTAAAACTTTTAAAATATGTACATTTCGGCAGAAACCTTTGCTCTACATCTAAATTACTAAAATTTTCAAAATTCAAATAAAAAAATCAATTCAAATCGAAAAAAAAAATTTCGTGGCACTCGCGGATAACCCGCACCGCGGATCATCCGCGCTCGCGGATAATCGGGGCTCTACTGTACTCTTAGTACGAATTTTAGATTTACATTTTTATATTATATAGGATTTGAATATTGATGAACTTAATACTAAAAAAGTTACGAGTAATAGAGTTTCAATTACAAAAGAGGATCTGGGGGTCCTTCCCCAGAAAAATTTTGGAAAACTACTAAAAAAAACAGGGTTTCAACTTGTTTTTTGTATACTTAGTCCGAATTTTGGACATTAACTTTTAGGTATAATTTGGATGAACTTATTATAATAAAGTTGTTAATAATAAGTTTCAAGTACCAAAAGGGGGGTTTGGGGGTCCTTCCCCAGGAAATTTCTTTTAATTTTTACCCTAAAAAACAGGACTGTAACCGTATCAGTCTCTAAAGCTAAAGAATTTAATTAAGAATATTTAAAATTTATAATATTTAAAATTAGGCATTATGTCACTGACTTATGCTTCGCTTTAGCTTCATAAATTTTTCTTAACTTTTTAAGTGGTAACTTAAGCGTAGGCACCGTTAGATGAAATGAAAAGATGCTTGACATAAAATATTTTACCTCATTCTTTAAGCGGTAACTATGAAATTATTTTTGAAAAATGTGGTGTTGAGTTCTCATATCTGTATCAACCTTGACCTGATCCTCTTGAAACGGTTAGATGAAATATTAAATCTAGAAACTTACCTTTTGAATTGTTATGCAGTAATACTCTCGATATATGACGAACTTCACTACGTCGAAAACCTACATTTCTCGGAAAAAAAAATATTTGTAGTAGTTCGTGTGGGCCAAATCCTCTTTTTAGGTGTCTGAATGACGGTAGCCCCTATCCATCCTCATTGGTGCAGTTTCTTAAATAATTTATAATCAACTTTATTAGTAGATAACTTCGGGTTTCGCACATTCTTCTTAATTTATTGATTGATTGATTTCGTGATTTTCAAATAGAGCATTTTCAATCACATGGCTCGGACCTAACAACGGCCTTAGCAACAAAAATGTTACAATTTTTTGCCCTACAGAGGTTAACAGTTACAGAAAATGACTGGCCGTGGAATTCTTCTATTGGAGTATTTGCAATCACGTGACCCTATACTTAAAAACCGCCCTAGCAACATATACCTCGTTACCTAGCAACCGCCTTAGCAACAGTTAAAAGCCCTACAAAGGTTAACAGTTAAAAGAAATTAGCTGGTCGTGACGTCACCTGAAAACACTCTATTACCTTGTGTTGCGAAATGCGTTAAAAGTCTGTCTTGAGGGATAATTCTTAAAATATTTTTGGGGTACTACCCCCTCCTATATTATACTTTTTTACATGTCCACTACCAGATTTGCACTAGAAACAATGTTAATAAAATTATCATAACCGTCAGTCTAAAAATAATACTTTTATATTTATAACTTTTGGTATAGAGTGGAAAAAGTAGAATAGACGACATTAGTCATTACGTCACTTGCTTGTTTGGAAACGTTGATTCCATCCGTGATTGGTTCCGTACGGATTTACTTCCAATCACGGAACCAATCACGGATAGAATCAACGTTTTCAAACAAGCAAGTGACGTCACACTAATGTCGTCTATTGGCACACCTATAGGGGAATCTTAAAAGTTTTGTTTTCCTCCTGATAGTGCACAACTCTTTTCAAAAAGGTTCACTAACCACGATTTACAAAGATGCTCGACTTAATTTTTTTACCTAATTTTTTGAGTGGTGACTGAGAAATTCCTCAAAACAAATAATTTGAGCGGAATTCGCAAGTATGATTCTTATTATTTACTTATTCAGCTAACTAGGATAACCGTTTCGTTCTCATAATGAGATAAAAAATGGACTACATTGATAATCATTAAAAACCGTTTGTATTATACAAAATTAATAAAAAAAAGAGAATGTAGATGCATTTTTTCTAGAAACTCTCCCAAATTAATCACAAGTCTCCGTAAGAGCGTCCAACAATTCGAGAAATAAGCATTTCGAATTGAAGAACATAGTATCTTCTTTTTCCCATAAATGCAGTTTCTGGAATCATAAACACGTCTTTTTAAGAAACCCTGATGCTAAATCAATTTAAAATGCATTTTTCTTTTGGATCCCTGAATGAAATCTAAAGAAAACCGAAGATCCAGTGGCTCAGGCTTTATTGCGGGTAGAAAAAGAACCCCACTTTCCCCTAGTCTTCTTTCGAAAAGTGAGAACAAGTTTTTCTTTTAATCTTTTTTTCTTTGTTTTTAATGCTCACGACGAAAATTTCATCCATTAATCTCTTCAGAACGGGGTGTTTTACGAGAGTACCCTAAAAATGGCAGTTTTAAAAGTTGCCATAATGTATGATAGTCGTTACAATAAGTACATTCATTTGATACAAATAGGCGGGAGAGTTGCCAGGTTTCGTAGTCATTCTTTTGCGTCTAGCGGGTTGCTAGCACTCGTACCTCAAAGCCATTAAAGCCTCTTTCTGCTCCATTCATTTCAAACGTTGTGAAATAGGGGAGTTCTTGCAAATTGCACTGTTTCTTTCACTGGAACCGAATCTAACGGGAAAGAAACTACCGAATAGTTTTATGAAAATAAATCATGGTAAAACATTATTTAACGCTACAGCTGATTTCATCACGTTTTATTTATAGTTAAATTCGCAAATCAGAAGATATATTGTTCTAAATGCTTTCGAACATCGAAACAACTTTTAGGACGAAATGCCCCCCCCATATGAAAGTTCAATTTTTCTTCCGAGCCATTTTCTTTCGCAGTGATTGACGTTTATCTGCTGGAGTGAAATGTTCTGTAAAGATTTGTTCTATGGAACATTACGGTGCTTGTGATCGAGAGAAGAATTCTGTATGGGTTGTAGCTGAAGTGACTATTTCGAGTACTGTCATCTGAACTACATTTAGCGTTTAATTATCTGCTCTGAAGCCGTCGTGGGTGTCTAGCCTAGCCTACAGGGCTTCTTCGGATTTGGGTGACAGATATTTGTCCGGAATTGCGTCAAGGGATCCAAGTTCAGTCACCTCTGAAAACTGAACAATGGATGTGCCTTTAGGGTTAGTTTTCTGTCAAGAAATAAGCTAGTACTGATTTAAATATAATTTAGAATTTTACTATATGAAAGATGGTAGTTTTTATTCAATTCAATTACTTGAATTGTTTCTTAAAAAATCCACTCATTTAATGGAAAGTAATTACGAATTATTTAATATGTATATTATGTAGCTTATAATTACATTTTAGTACAAAATAACTACATTTATATCTAGATTGGGGAGGATAGCTTATTTTTACCTTCTGCGGACTACTTAACCCAAAATTGAATCGTATATAGACCACTGTTGACCTTTTTCAAAACATAGATAAATGATAAATAACAGAAACTCTCTACAGATTTTTTTTTCACCTTATTTAAGATTTTTCTTTTTGAAAAAGTATTATTTATCTTTAAAATATTATATACTTGGTTATAGAACAATAATGAAATCTTTAATGAATAAAAGGGGTTTACACATAAAAAAAAAATAAATAATAATAAATTTTATGGTGTTTGAGAATAGAAATCCAAAATTACATATTTAACAATATTTTTCCTTCCTCGTTTTACGCAAATGATGCAAATACTATGTTATTGATAAAATGTTATAGAAGTTTTAAGCTATTGTTAAATAAGTGGACTTTAAAAGTTATTATAAAAATACAAATAAATGAAAATGATGAGTAGTATTAAGATAATGAAAAAGGATAAAAAGGGATAGGAGGAATGAATAGAATAGAGGGATGAGCGGTGAAGAGAAAGAAGGATGAAGTTAAGAGTGGGCGAAGGAGATGATGAGGAGGAGATAGCAGAGATGAAAAGGATTAGAGGATGAAGATCGACAGGATGAGAGAAATGGAGAGATGTGATATCAAAAGGATAAATGAACTTTAGAGAACAGATATTGAGATGAAGATAAAGAGGAAATTAAATTTATTTGATTGAAGTAGAATTTAGTCATATTTACTAAATATTTTTTTTCGTGAAATAAAGATGAAAACTATTTCTGTAATAAAAACTACATTGCCTTGGTATGTATACTCAATATTGCTATGCAAATATTCATTTAACCAATCAGGAATATTGTTGGAATTTAGGTCGTGTTAAGAGTAAAATTTAGGGACATGGCTTGGTTATGAACACTTGTTATATGAAATTCTACCTCGACATAGTAAAACATTTTCCTAATGTAATATCGCAACCTTAAGAGATTATAATCAGTTCATTCTAGCTTGAGTTTGTACACTCTTAAAACGACATTTTCAAAATTGAGTAAAAATTACTCAAGTCAAAGTATGTCACCCAGTCAAACTGGCTCCAAAACAAATTTACTCAAATTTTAAACATGAATATTTTCTTTTCTGAAAATATGCAGGTACTCAAAAAGTAAACTTATGTGCTTATTTTCGAGTGAGTGCATGTCATTCAAATAGATCGGAGTGAGACCATCATGTAATGTCATATGACGTGACAAGTCTACTTATAATTAGGTGTGACGTCGCAACGTGGCGAGTCGCGCTACCGCATTGTAAATTGATGCATTTTCTAATAGTTGCCAAAGATTTACGATTTTCAAACGAAATGAAAATAAGTATAATTTGAGTGGTGACTAGTAAATTGTTTGAAACTGAGTATGTATGGTAATTTCAAAATTGAAAGACTTGATCGTCATACTTGAAACAAAAACTTTCACATCAAAATAAAATAATCGATGTACTTATTTCTTTAACTACTGCAGTGAAAAAGTATTGCTTACCATTTAGAAATGATTGATCCTAACTAATTTAGTCAATGGTAATTATCAGCATGGGTTATAGGAATTATCACGTTCAATGCACCCTATTTCTAAAAAATCCCTTTTTAATAGCAATTTTTTATGTGTGCTACCGGGGACCCTTTTCAAAGCTTTAGAACAGTGATTCCGAACCGAGGGTCCACGGACCATTGGTGGTTCATGAGAATCTTGGAAGTAGTCCTGAATCTCGTGAGATGTAATAAATTAAACTTTTCTTAAAATATAGTTGGATTTCAGTGTATTATATAAATTTGCATGCTTAATTAGGGATAATAAACTTTCATCTTTTGAAATTTTGTTTAGATAAAGAGTTTAAACTACAAAGGGTGGTCTGTGAAGATTCCAATTTTAGATTTAGTGGTCCGCGGACTTCTTTGAGTTGGGAACCAGGAACCACTGATTTAGAAAAAGAGAAAGAATGAAACTGAGGATGAGATAGAATGATAGACCGAAATAATACGAGAAAACGAGAACAAAAGAGTAAAGTCAAGAAGGAGAGAATAGTTAGTTTAGAAAAACTTATTGAGAGATTAATATGCAGAGGGAGATGAGGGAATAATAAAAATGATGAAATCGTGACAGAGAGAAAAATAAGAGAAAGAGTACAGTAAGATAATTATGGACAGGGTGAGAAGAAAGAAAATTATGAGGATAGGATAATATTCCAGAATATAAGAAAAAATGATAGGATAGAATAAATAAAAGAGACGTTGAGTGAGATGGGAAAATGGAACAAAAAACCTGAGGTGTATTTAAAGGAATAGAAAAAGGAGATAGATAATAAAGAAAAGTAGAAGCAAAAGAGAATATGAAAGAATGATGATAGACTAGTCGAAAAACAAAAAGTAGTAATCTTAAAAAAGAACTAACTATTAGAAAGATACTGGAATTGATGAGAAAAGAAGGGATGAGAAGAAGGCATGGAAGATTAAAAAGGAGAATGAGGAACTGAGAAGGGGGATGGAGCATATTATAAAGAGAAGAGAAGGATGTACCGGGTTGAGAGGAAATAAATATAAAACTACGGAACGAGGAGATTGAGGGGGATAGCTGATATAAAAAGAAGGAGAATGAGAGACAATACGATACTGTCGAATCTTTCTATCTTATTATCTCTCATTCTCCCGATAGAAGATGAGAAAAAAAAAGAGAGGAAAACAATGAAAGAATAATTCCATGTCCACTCCATCGTTTTGATCCAATAACCTCCGTATTTTACTTTGTGTCCCTCCCCCTCACGCCGCGGCCATCCCTCTTCCCGGGGACATAAAGAAGACGCACGGCCCAGCCCTACGGCAGGCGACGCGGCCCCTTCTTCAAACGCGGCTCCCGGCCCTTAATTGCCGCCGGAGACGGACGGCCCCCGGGCCGTAAATCGCCTTTATGGCCGCCGCTTCTGAATTTATTGTAATTGGACACAATTCCGGCGTCCGGCCGGAGACAAATAAAACGAGTCGCGAACCGAAACAATTCTTATTCCGCCAATCTGGCAGCTTAACTGCGACCGTTGAGTGGGAATCGTCATCGTAATCGCGTTTTTCGGATCGCCGTAAAAGCCGATGCGAGTAGCTCTGCTTTTTTCTTTTGCTTTTGAGAGAGGGTGGTGGATGGATATATATGAACACCTCTTTCATTAGTGGAGCAGGAGAGAATTAGTCGTTGGGGGGTGGGTGAGAGATTTATTGAGGGTGTTTTCTATTGGGATGAGAGAATTCTTCTGTCTTTCTAAGACACTGAAATGTTTTTTTGAGAGAGCAAGGAAATCTATAGATCAAAAGAAGATTTTTTTTTCAAACCTTTAGGTGGACATTGGATATAACCACAATATTGTCTTAGAATATGTGGGAAAACTCATCTCTTTTGAGAAGGTCATACCTTATAGATTTATTTATAAAGATTTATGCATAATATATCATTATATTACGCATAATTATGCATAATATATCATTAATTGTATTTGTATTTGCTAGCTTTGTAACTTGCCTTAGAGAGATGTTGTTCGCCCTCTTTAACAAAGCTTTAAAATAATTCTTATAATAGTTTGTAATAGAAAAATTAAAAATATTTATAAAAATAATAGTAACTTTAATTACCCATAATCCTAAATTATAGTTATTAAGGAAATTATGGCGAGAAAATAACAAAAATAATGATTAAAAAATACTAACGTATCATTCACACTCGTTATTAAACTATCAACTATCAGTCAAGAGTGACCATTTTGAAGTTACGATTCATTCACTTAATTCTACTCGTAGTTGCAGTGAAGAATGCTGAGAAGCCAACTTCGCCATTTCACCTTGCAAACTGTTTTTATTGCGATAGGAGTTTATCGGCAGTGAAAAAAACTCGTTTGTAGGCGAAATAGCGCCAGTCAATACTAAAGTAAAGTGTAGGGCTATTTATTTCTGTTCCTCATCAGATCAAACCAAGATTATTCTTGGAATAATTGAACTTATATTTATATTTGTAAACACTAGAGGAAATTATGTTAATAGGTCATCCCATTAATAGATTTAGGCATAATATCGTCAGTTGTATTTATGAAAAAGAAGTAATAAACAGTTCTAAGATTCCATTAAATTTTATTAAATGATATTTAAGAGGTTTTATGAGTAAAAATCAAGGTACATTCCTTCCTCTTAGGTCAAACGATTAATTTTTACAAAACAACTGAAGACAATTTGAAGATACAGAATAAAATAATTTCATAAAATACACCAAAGTATATTTTCCTAGTAGTACTTATGAATTAAGATTTTTGTTTCACAAAATAAAAGCAGGGTACGTGTTGTTGCTCTATTAATGTGAAAAGTGAGTTTAATGAATTTAATTAGTTTAGAAAGATACACACAAATACTAATATTTAACATCTAATAAGTAGTCCGGAATAAAGAAATATTAAAATATGATACTCATTACTGAATTAAATAACTAAAGAAAACAATATGTTTCACTTCTACCACTAACCTCTCAAAACAAAGTCAAACCAATTAACATCTACTCTTCCAACGTCAATCAACTCTCCCACCGAAAAGAAGACCCTTAACAACTCAACCGCCCATAAAAATCCCTCCAAAGTGAGCTGCAAGTTTTTTCCGCCGCCAAAATATTTATTCGACCTGCGCTTGACATGTTCTTTAGCCAATAAAAACACAGCGCCCGATCTAATTACCCATAATCTACCTCAATTGAGAAAATCTCTCCGATCCCAGCCTCTTAGCAAATAGCTAAAAGTGAATTAATAACCGTTTCTCCCAGAGGGAGCCCGCTACGATCTTTGATTACCTTATAATTATGTTCCATTTCCTCCACCTCTGCGGGGTGCATTCATTAACCTCTTCCATATCCGAGCTTTTTTCATGTCCCGTAATAAACAACCGATACGGAATACCGGAGCGATGCGGGTATTAGTGAGATAGCTACCACGTTTATTTCCACAACCGGTGTTTTATTTCCCACTATTTATGGAGAGAGGTTGGTGGAGGGTAATTTTTCAAATCACGCTATCTAATGAAGATTTATAACCAAAGAATTAGTTTTTTTTAGTGTATGAAAGAAATATTTTTTTGTACATCATCAGCTTAGGAAAACAACTTTCTCTCTTTAAGTTCAACTCAATTTTATTCTCAACTTTATACATGAATTGAAAATACGACCCTATTTTGATGAAGTAAAGAACATTTTTTATCATTTAACTTTAAATTAAATTATGTCTAAAACTTTAAAAAGTGACAATGTCACCAAAACAATCTTTTTGGTTACATTATTGAGAAATTATAGGACATAACCATTAAATCAAGTAAAAAATATATCTTTATCAAAACAAAAAAAAAACATATCATAATCATTAAATCAAAAATATATAAGCAGAACAAGTCTTTCAAGTTTATTTCATAGTTATGAAAGTAATGGTTTTATGGTTTTATTTTGAGTTAAATTTGCAAGAAAATAACCCAAAAGCTTTAAGAATTCTTTGAAAATCAACCAATGAAAACATTGCCATGTTGTTAAAAAATAAAGTTTAATGTGGAAATTTTTATTAGAGAATTTTGTGTGAATTAGAGTCTTAATAGTAAAATCTTTAATACAGCATAGATTTTTCTTAATTAACAATGGTTGGATGCAAATTTTAATAGCGAAGTATTTTAGAGAAAGGGATTGAATAGATTAATAAATTAAGACTACAAAATGTAATAAAAATATTTCAATAAAAGATATTGTAAAGATTTGTAAGGTTTTTGAAGTATCAAAAGTTATTCCATAGCACATTGAATGTCAAGTAAGGCGTTAATTAATTGACATGTTTGACTAAAGTCTTATCCATTTATCTACCTTAAAAAATACTACAGTGTAATATGGAGTATAAAGTACTTCTGAAACTCGAAACAATAAATAAAGATATATAAAACTGAAACAATACCGAATTTCTTGGACCTAACATTACACCCCACATCCCTCCATCCATCCCAATCTCCCCTCAACAACGTAAGTCATTTTTAACAGTCACCCTCTCACAAAGACGTCCGCCTCCGAAAGGTCTCCTTCACAAGACAAGATTCAGATCTCAAAAAGAAGCGCCGCCATAAATCTCGAGCGCAAAAACGCGACATAACCCACTCTGCCCCTCACCCTCGCAGGCCTATTAATTTTTTCCGTCGCTCTGCAACGACAACAATCATAAACTGCCTGCGACGCGGACGCCTAACGACGCGCCTGTCAACATTAATGAGTCGGGGCTGCTATAATTAATGAACCACGTGACAAGCATACGCCTATGATAAATGATGTGTGAAATATCCTTGGACCAAGGACTCGGGTGATTAAATGCCCGGCTGCCGGTTTTTTGGAGCGATGGTTGTCCTGGTGTCGAGGCTATTATTCGTGGTCAGCGGTCCCTTAATTTCGGAGGGGTTTGGTGCTTTATGGGGTTTTCCTGACTCACAATGATGGTGTGAGAGTGGGGTATAAAGTAAGTTAAGACTGATAAGAGTGTGTAGAACCAAGCGAAACTGAACTGGTTATTTTTAATGATGGATCCATTTAACGATGTGATTAAATTAAGGAAAAATTGAGAAGAGGGTTATAATATATAGATTTCCTGCGAAAGTGTGGGATTCGAGGAATAATTAAATTCAGATGATTTTTCCAACTTTTAATGACGTATAAGAATAATAAAGATACACTTGTTAAGTTCTATTGGTTAGTTTGTTTTTCAAGTGTTTTTTTTTGAAGAAACAATTTCAACATTTTAGAGTTTATGTCGTTTAAAAATAAAAATTGTATTTAAATAATTTGCTAGAATTTGTAAAGGGAAAAAATTCTGGATAATAAGCTTTATAAAATCTTACCTTTTACCGTGCAAGACCATAACAGCCTATCTGATTGGAGAATAACCAAGAAGTGACGTTTAAAAAATATCTTCGGAAGAGATAACTCCTCAGGAGCATATTCATTCTTTTATGGGAGGCCAGCGGTGCAACCACAAACGTACAGTTTAAGAAACTCTCAAATTCGGATACCCTCAGTTGCCTTATATAGAGAAAAAGTTGCTAAATATTTGACTGGTGATTGTGATAATCATATGGCAACCGTATAAAGATCATTCACCCTGTTTCACTTTCCCTGTTTATCTTGAGTGATTCACTACTGTGAATCGCTAGTGTACATAGAAAAGTGAAGGAGTAAAGAGTGGAACGCCAAGTTATATACACTTTTCACTTTGGTTGATTCCGCCAAAATGAAGATCAAAAGTGAAAAGTCTGAATGAGCCTTAAACCTGTAAGTATCTATTAACTGTGAATTGTTGGATTAAATTTCAAAATAAATTAATCGAATATACCAGTAACTCATTAAAACCTGCGAATATCGTGGAGTGACAAATCGACACAACCGCAATAGTTAATATAAATTACAAACGCGAAATTTCCTTCTAAAAATCCTTCGAAATTGCACCCTCTCAATATTACAAACATCTCCCGATTCCAGGAGAGGTGGAAGAAAAAAAAGTCCCACGAAAGAACCCCCGGACGCAAACCTGGCCTGATTTATGGCCCAAACCTCCCGCAAGTTTATTTCAAGTTAAAATATGATCCTCCATGAATCACGTAATTAAGGCGAATCCGCCGAGGCCGACTTTGTACTTTGGAAAAAGCCATCTTTCACCCCCTTAATACTGGGAGACAAATTCATCAATAAACTTTCCTCCTTCCGAAGAGGAGGCAATTAAAAATAACCCGTTCCGTTTTGCCTAGGTTCTATATTTGCGCAAAGCAGGAAAAATGACCCGGCCTGATGTTGACAAATTACGTCCCAGAGCCGCGGGGAAAAAAGTCAATTAGCCATCGGGTTTAATTGCTTTTCCTATCGATTTAAAAGAAAATTAATCTGAATCGCCATCGCTCATAGCGGAACATCATAACTCACGAGTTTTAACTTCGCCGTATTAATTGAGGGACTGGGTTGTTTCTTGCGGCATTAAGATGGTAAGGAGATTTGCGAGAATATCTGGTTGATTGCATTAAATGCAAGTTTAATGGGGGTGGTGCGGAGGAAAAAAAAAACGGTTTTCAGGGGTTAACGATATTGGGACTGACTAATCACCAACGCGCGCTTAATGTTGCTGATGATCGGGGATTATTGGGATTGCCTTAAATGGACCGATATAAAAACGCATTTAAATGTTTTTGTTTGGGGCTTGATTGTAATGAATGAAGCTAGTGGTGGGGGATTAGAATAAAATATTATGTTTGGTTTGAGTCAAGGGCTATTCAAATAAAAAGTCTTAGAAAATTAAGTGTTATTTAGGGAAATTAAGTGTTAAAGATTTTCATTATACAGTAGCTGAGCTTTGAAATCTAGTTATGGATAGCCTCTCATAATGGTTGATATCAAGAGAACAAATTTATTGCACTTCCTGTTTATAAATTTTTGATCTAATTAAGATTCGTTTTCAATTTAACTAATAGAAATTATTTTCTATTCATGGATATCAAAATTGGAAACAGAAAATTTTGGAGGCTATAGAGAACATAGATTTCGTACATAAAAATCTGAAAGGAAGAGGATTAAAAAATTAAATAAAGATCTCAGATTTCTAAAACTAATCCGAAAAATCAGAAAATGAACTGTTGTGGGTTTAAGCGATATACATAATATTTTCCGGCCTCTACATTATGATAACTTAAATATTTCCTTCTTTTAGAGTTTTCATTTTATCGGTAGGCGGGAGTTTCACTTAACCTTTTTCTTTCCAAGTTCCTCTGTTAAGGAATTTTCTTAACTTTTTGTAAAATTTGGGAGATAAATTTTAATTTAAGAAGCTAAGACTAAATATCCAAGCATTCAAAAACTTAAATGTGGAATGTAAATTTAGAATAATTTAAAATGCATTAAAATAGAAAAAATGCCTCGAAAACTAAAAAAAATACTGTTTAAATGTACAAGTGGGGAATATATAAGAGAGAGAATATAAGGAGAGAATTAAGAGAGGCAGAGAAGGGGAAAAGTGGTGAAGTAGTATCTCTATCTGTCAGGATTCCAGGGCATCTAAGAGACATGTATGTTATCTCCACAACTGTCTTGATCTTTAAGGTCAGATCTTCACAATATTTCCTCATTCAGTCCATTCTAAAACGAAAAAAAAAATGTAAGTGAAAATCTTAGTTTTCTAGTCTAATTCAAATAAACTGTAGATAATTAAAGAAATCTTTAAATTTCTCTGGAAAAAATATTTTACTCAAATCAATGCCAATCAGGTTAAGATTTGACTAGTCGTTTTGAAGAAATTTACTTTCCCACTGCTAGTACTCCCCCGAATTCATGCTCGTCATCAATTCCAAGAAAATTTAAATTACTGAAGCGTCTGAACATCATTACTTTTACTCCCCATTATTAAAATTCTAATAGGTTCGATTCCGTTATCTGTCCCGCTTAATAGTATCACGAAGAGCTATTTTGGTCACCAAATACTCAAACTCTGTCAAATTTTTATATCTTTTATTGACATAACTGTGTATTTTCCATACGTTAGTTCGCAATTTTTGGCAGTATTTCTATTTTTTTGGCAACAAAAACAGCTTGGCGATATTCAGAGGGACAGATAACGGTATTGAACCCATCTGGTATACCACACATCAAACTTCTCACCGAGTCATCATCAAGGATGAGGAATCACCCCCAAACTCGTGCTCGGCTCCCCGGGTTCGGACCCGGGTCACGTCCCTGCGTAATTTATTTACTTCCCGGTCAGCCCCAGGGCTCCCTGCGGCGTGCGCCCCACCATCCTTGCTGCGCCCCATCTCCAATGCAGCGGCATGGAGCTAATATATCACTGTCATGGCGAGCCGGGGCTACTGAAACCTCCCGTAATTAAACTTGCCAAAAAGAACACTGCGAGGATGAAGGGCTTTCCTCGCTCGTGATCAATCACGAGGGGACACGCAGTCCCGAGACCAAATCAATTATGGACGGAGCTTTTTTGGACCACTTTTTTTTTTAGCGCCCCTCTGTATCAGAGCTGTTGTTATTATTTATTTCCTTCCCCCTCTCCCTGGCGATCTTCTTTTTCAGAACTCTTTTTAAGGAGTGATGTTTTAAAACCTCGTAACCTTTGAAGTGAAAGAAAAAAAAGTTGGAAAAATCCCGCAGTATGTCATCAGTTACAGCTTATCGTGTCCATCGGGCTTAGTTAGAAGGGTTTTTTTCTCCTTTGATGAGGATTGAAGATGGTGTGGGGCGTGTTGCGAGAGGTTTTTTTTTATTATCTTTGGGGCGCTTTAAATATAATGAATTATTCATCGAAGTGTATTTCGCTTTTAATCTCCCAAAAAGGAGCTCGAAGTGACGTTATTTGAGTTATTAGGGGAAGGTTGCCGTACTCTGATGCGATACACTTGAGGAGACGTCATTCGATGGATAAAATGTGGTTAGGGAAATTTTCCCTCTCATAACACAATTTAAAAAAAAGTTTCCAATTGATAGTAGCTAGTCAGACTAATGCAAAACATTTTACCGGCAAATTTTGAGTTAACGAAAGTGTTCTGAAGTATATAAAACTTTTAGTTGTGATAAATTTTAAATTAAAGAACTATTACTCAGAATAAAAGTTTAAAATAAAAAGAAAGAGTTTTTAATACAAAACTTAAGATACTTCTGATTAGCGTAATATAGGTATGTATCTTCTTGATCATCAACTAACAGGGAGGGCCCGTTATAGAAAATTTTCTGTAGTAGACCTATTTCGAAAGAAGGACTCCATGTTATAATAATATATATAAATGTATATAATAATTGGTAATTGCATATTAGCTTGTTGACTTTATTCAAAGACAGTAACAAAATGTGCATTAAAACCATGAGTTAAGATTTTTATTTTACATTTTAAAAATAAAATATTTAAAATAGTCTCCAGAATATATAAAAAGTAATTTTTGTTTAAAGTTTTAGATAATTTTGAGATTTTGGGGGCCCTAAATTATGAGGCCCCTAGGCCCAGGCCTAAAAAGCTTAATGATAAATAAGGGCCTGCATACAGGTGATACAATCCCTTTCAAAGAGTTCATAACATCTCTCGCTTTTAGTAAAATAAGGTTACGGCATTTCATTAAAATAAAGGAGAATTCAAATATTATTTCTCCTTTATTTTATTTCTGTGTAATTCTTTTGTGTTTAAAATTCTTTATTGTTTTTAGATTTTTCAAAATTGAATTCAAAACACCTTGTACCTCTAAATTCAAATGTTTTAAAGACTGTTTTATTTCTCTAATAAAACTAATGCAATAGCTTAAAAGAACATTATTGATATATTTCAAAATATTAAAACAGAAATTTTGGATAAATATTTTTTCTTGGAGTTTACGCATAAATATATACTTCATGAAATTATTTATTATTTGTGTTAAAAATTAACTTTTAATTAATTTAGTAAGAATTTCTAATTTCAAAATCCCGAATCATGGGGTCTTTCATCCGAATGGGGTCTTTCATGGCCCGAATCATGGGAATCATGGCCCCTTCTTTGGGTCCGAATCATGCCTGTGTGTAGTTAAAGAGAATGTATCTTTTTCTGACGATAGCAATTAGATCTTAAAAGATACAATACTGAAGTCTGTACCTAATTACTATTTAAGGTACTTTTATTTCAACTTTTGATGCTAGTTTTAAAATAATGAACAATATAAAAATTTGATACGAAAACTAAACGTTTTAGAATAACTTAAAAAAATGTAATTAATCTTCACGATTTATAAATAAATTGAGTGTATCGTCATTTTAATAACTTTGATTACGCTGTACTTTTTTTCAACATGCTACTTTCAAAAGTCCGAAAGTAACAAATTATATTTATAATTAAAATAGAATGTAATTTATATGTCTTTGAAATTTAATTTAAAACTTTTATATTTTCCCACTCTACTGATATGACACCACATCTTTTTCTTAAAGTAGGATCGGACAGCTCAAAAACTATCTGCCGTTAAAAAGCCCATAAAACAACAAAAGGACAGCAAGTTTTTAAACTTAATATCATTCGGCTTGACATTGTCTCACACTCTCCCCCCAGGACCCCACTCCTCTGCCCCCTGACAAAGCACAAGTATCACCCCTAATTTAAAACTTAATTACCAACCCTTTAAGGCGAGCTAATCTATTATGAGGCGGGTGCCAAGAGCATTTACCGCCAAATGTGGCCATCCCCTCCCAGCTGACAGGACCCTTGTCTGTGGGCTAATTGCTGACACTTCCACCCTCCAGAAATGTCCGCACTTGTCACGTGATATGAGGAAGAATCAAGTGATGCCACCCAGGGGACTAGAAATGATGTTGAAATTTTTTCCTCTCCTCTCATATTATTATATACCGTTTGGTGACAGGCTCAGAGACGGGAACGGACAATTTAGTTTGGCATTGTCTGGCTTTTTTCGGCCGGGTTTTTTTTGTTTGCTTTTTCGCTTCCCGGGGTTAAATTTTGAGACGCGAAATTAGCTGGAAGTACCCTGTCGTTTCCCATTCCCATTCCCTTGAAGGGAGTTAATACCCGGTTTATATTTATATGCCCTTTGCGGGGTATTTTGCCCGGGCAAAAACCCGCGGAGGCCCTTCTTTCGAGGTCGCTTCTCATTAGGGAGGGAGAGGGTGATGGGAGTAATTAATTTCGAAAACAATCACAAATTATATAGGAGGGTAATTGCTTCATTTGAAGGGGAGGCGACCGCTCTCAGGGGTTTTGTTTTTTAGGGCAACAATTAAGGGGAATGTGGTGTTTGTAACTGGATCGCATTTTTCGTGTTTCGGTTTAATTTGGAACGGCATAGTTCTATGGGTTCAAATAATTTATTTTTAAGCACGAAAATCGTCACATTTTAGTAGATACTATAGGATTTCCCCCCCTTTCATACACAAAGAGAAGATTAAATATGGAGTAATAATAATAAGACAAAAGTAAACTAGTCAAGTGTCGCTGAGAATAATAAATATATGCATAATAAAAGCAACATCAACCAATTTTAGAAAGACTCTCTTCTAGGTACTCATAAAGGGCCTCAAAAACACTTATAAAAAATTTGCATAGATAAATATTACTAAAAACCATTTTAAAGAACTCTATCTTCATAGAAAGTAATAGCAGTTCATCTCAACTAGTTATCCCTTCATAGTAGTTCTCCTCAAAAAATCCCTGTTTAAACATCATGCATAATTTTATATGCATATGCATTATGCATAACTTCAGGTAAAAGTTCTTTTTTAGATTAAAACATTGACTTGGGAAATTGATCAAAACATGTATTTGATGCGTTGAGATGTGAAAATAAAATTACAAATATTGAGATATAAAACTTAATGATTATGATAAATTTAAAGGATTATTTTTAATACACAAGTTTAAGATAAAATACATAAATGTGAAATATACAGAACAGAATTATACACAAAAAGCACAGTTATAAATATCAAAATAAACTAGTCAAAGAAAGTTTCTCTTTGTAAAATTGAAAAAAAAAGATGAATTTTTTAACAGTTAAAGATACACTGATAGAGAATAAGCGTAGCTTATTTATGACTTTAGATTATACATTAATTTAGGTAGTAGTTACATGGTGCCATTAATCATTACATCTCGAAGCATTTTTGTCAGAACCATCATTTTCTTTGATACATCCATTTTTAGTACTCCATAACATAAAATCCGAAACCATGTTAAAACCAGTTGACAAATTAATAGACCTTGTTGAAGTTAAATATTTATAGAACTTCTGACAGAATGATCAATTCGATTGGAAGCCAGCCCCGAAACGTGCTTCTTTGGAGAAACGGTAAATTCTTTATGGGGTTATGAATTAATGATGACCGTAATGGATGATGATAGAATGGATTATTGATAGTGAAATGGATTATTAGAGACGTGTATTGGTCAGTTTTTAATTTTTTTGATGTTGAGTTTCGGCTGCAGAATTATTTATCTTAAAATTTTTTCCTACTGAATGAGTAGAAAAATTCATAATTAGAAATAATTTTAAATTATCTGTGAGTGAATTTGGAGACTAGTTAACTTTTTACGTATTTGAGTTGGGAAATAACACAACCTACATATTTAAAGAACTATTGTGATAAATTATTTTTGCAACAGAAAAAAAATTGTGAAAAATATATGAAACACTAAATTCGTTTATGTTTTTTTTTCAGTACAGTGAGTATAAAATAATTTGCTTTCTACTCCTCCTGAAATATGTATTCCTTTTATAAATGAGATGATACAGATGAAGTAAAATGTTTCAATTCATTCATATGAAGTGAGGCATTTGTTGCAAAAACGAGCTAACTCCAGCAGGTTTATACATTGGAGTTAGCTCGTTGTCGGAGGGAGTACCTAAATTATTTCTGCAAATTTATGAATGAATGTATTTGTCCATAATGATCCAAAATTCGTATAAAATGTTTTTAAATATATTCTAAAAATTCAACTGTAGCTATTCTTCTCAAGCCTTGAATGTAAAATTTGAAATGAAAATACTTTATTAAAAAATTAACTATTTTACTTTCTTAGAGAATAGTCAAATCCAAAAAAAGAAAAGGAATATAAAATAAATACTAATATTTAATTTTTCGAAAGGTCTATTTGGACGGTAAAACCGGCAGTTGGCACTGGTTGGCGCATGTGCCGTAGGTCTCGTGGTCCCGGAACTCCATTCAGAAATTGCCGGTTAAACAGGACTAGAGTTAGAGAGTATATCTGCCGGGCAAATAGACAGTGCCTTAATTTTTAATTAAAAACTATTTTCGTACTTTAAAAAACTTTTATTTCCTAATAGGGTCGAAAAGCCAGTAACAGGTCGAAATAACACAGCCAGTCCGCGGGGCTATAGCCGCGTTGTCAAATCCTAAACTTGACTTTTTTTTTTTGGGCGTTATGTCTTTGTCTGAGTCTACACCTCCAGTGTTTGATTCTGAATATTTGAATTCTCAACTTGATCAGCTCTATGACTTATTTTCGAGAGTATGCGAAAGAAAATCTAGTAGCGCTGGGGACAGAACTGATTTTATCAAGATTAAAAATACAATATCCGAGTCATTTGAGAGGCACGAGGAGTTCCTGGTGAAGCATGAAATTTCTTCACTTTCATCAGCAGCAGTTCTATCCCAATTGGGAAACTTAAACGATCAACTTACTCGTATGAAGCTTGAAATGAATGTAAGACTTGAAAGCTTGGAAACAAACCTTTGCATGGCAAAGCCTACTTCCGTGACAGCAACCGATAGAGGATCCGAAACATACGCTGCCGTCACCCGATCAGGTATTGAACCTGTATCTGATGCACCGGTAACAACAAACAGCCCACAGGAAAGTGTCACCAAAACAAACATGTCAGAGAATGCAAGTAAAAGTGTATACATAAACAGCGGCGTGAGAGGTCAACCTAGTTATTCGAGTGCTGTGAAATCTCGTTCAAATGCCAAGATTATATTAAGTGGTAAACGCCAATCGTCACTGTTAAAGTCAGTCGCAAGATCTCCAAAAAAATCTGCAGTTTTTGTATCCAGATTGAGTCCGCATACTGAAGCAAGAGAGGTGACTGAGTTTTTGTCTACTTTGTCACTAGATCATCTTATTTGTACTAGAATGAAAACAAAATTCGATACTTACTCTTCGTTTCACATAGAAGTACTTGATAGTGAGATTAATGTACTGTTGGATGAAAACATATGGCCAGAAGGTTGCATCGTCTCAAAATTTTATGGCAGGCTAAAACATGATCAAATTTTTGGAAATTCACCTGCGAATGACGACGCGGAAGGTACTAAGAATTGACTAGGCCACCACATATTCCAAGATAGTGCTTCCATAAAAGTAAATAAATCAGTCTTGAATATCTACTATCAGAACATTCGGGGAATGAGAACAAAATTGGATGACATATTTGAATCAACCCTCGCGGAAAATTTCGACATTATATGTCTCACTGAAACTTGGCTCAACTACGAATTTTCAGACAATAGTTTATTTGATGATAGGTATGATGTTTTCCGTAATGATCGAAATTATGAACAATCAAATCTTAGTCGTGGAGGAGGAGTCCTGGTGGCTATTAAAAAGCAGTTTAAAGCTAAATTAATATCTGTTTTTGAACATGATGGTGAGAGTGTATGGATCAAATTGTTTATTAATTCTTTTGCTTATTTATTTCTTTGCTGCATTTACTTCCCTCCATCAGCAGGTCCTATTTTATTTCAAAATTTTTACGATATTATTGACAAATATTTTACAAGTGCCTCAAATGTTATTATTGTTGGGGATTTTAACTTGCCCAGTATAAACTGGAAATCTGATCAATTTGAAAATACGGCTACTTCTCATGATTTTTTGGTGTTTATTCAATTGCATAAATTCATACAGAGTAACTTAATCCCTAACCATATGAAAAGAATATTAGATCTTGTTTTAGTTAGACTAACCAATTATAATGTAAATGTAACACAGCCTGTACTTCCCATTTCTAAAGAAGATGTCTACCACCCGGCTTTACTGATAGAAGTAACCAAAACCAATAGTTTCCCTGAAATTAAAGAGTCTAGCTTGGGTCAGAGTGAAAACAGATCTTATAACTTTAAGAAAGCAAATTTTCATTTACTGTATTCACTTATATTAGAGACTGATTGGAATTTCTTAAATCAATATACTTGCATTAATGAGGCTGTAGAACAATTTTATATGATGCTGTACAAAATACTAGATAATTCGATACCCAAAAATACCCCGCGTAAAAGAAAATACCCCCCTTGGTTCACTAAATCTATAATAAAAAATATCAAGCTAAAAAATTCATATCTAAACAAATATAAAAAAACTAATGACCTAACTTATCTAGAACGTTTTAGAACTATTAGAAAATCCATAAAAAGTGACATTCGTGACACTCGCAAACAACATATAAATCATATTGAAAGATCTATAAAATCAAATCCCAAAACTTTCTGGTCTTATTACCGTAATGAAAAGAAATCCCTTTCCTCTAACCAAATGTTTTATGGGAGCATTGAACTTCTCGATGATCCGCAGATAGCCAGCGCTTTTAGGGAGTATTTTTCAAGTGTCTATAAAGATTTAAATGATCAAAATATATGTCAAATAAATTCAACTTATCGTGCCTCTCCAGACCTGATTCGTATTGATCTTGTATCCCCAGAAGACATAGAAAACAGTATAAAAAAACTAAAGAGTACTTGTTCTGTGGGTGTTGATTTGATTCCCCCTTATGTCATCAAGGCAAATATGGAGGGTTTTGTATATCCCTTACTTATTCTCTTTAATCTTTCCTTAAAAACCAATACCTTTCCCGATGTCTGGAAGACCTCAAAAATAGTACCAATATTCAAAAAGGGAAAAAAATCTGACATCACTAACTATAGACCAATAGCTATTCTTTCAAGTTTTTCTAAGGTTTTCGAAAGTATCATACATTGTAAACTATCTTCTCAAGTCAATGAAATAATTTCTCCTAATCAACATGGTTTCACAAAAAAGAGGTCAACCTCTACTAATCTCTTGTGCCTTAACAGTTATATATCAAATGCTTTAAATGAAGGTAAACAACTCGATGTCGTATACACTGATTTTAGAAAGGCTTTCGACACTGTAAACCATGAGGTCTTGCTTTTAAAACTAGAAAATATTGGTTTTTGTGAGGGCGCTGTCAACTGGTTACAGTCTTACCTCATAAATAGGCCTCTTTATGTAAAATTTAATCACTCTTTGTCCGATCCTTATTATGGTACCTCAGGAGTCCCTCAGGGGTCAATTCTTGGTCCCCTGCTTTTTAATCTGTTCGTGAATGATATAATTTCAATTTTTGAATCATCTTTACTCTTTGCTGACGATCTGAAAATCGTCAAACAAATATCTTCCTTACATGATATAAATAGTCTACAAACTGAACTTGACAACCTAACTGTTTGGTGTGAGAGAAACAAACTGTCACTCAATATTGACAAATGTTTTATTTTAACTTTCTCTCGGATATCAAATCCTTTTTTATATAGTTACAAAATAAATAATATCATATTATCCAGAAAATCTATCATCAGGGATCTTGGTATCATCTATAATTCAAACTTTAATTTTAACGCTCATATTCAGGACATCACTTTGAGGGCCAGTAAATGTTTGGGAATGTTGCGAAGATCAACAAGAAATTTTAGTAGTATATCAGTGATTTTAAATCTTTTTAATATTTTAGTTCGTCCGATACTAGAGTATGGCACTGTGATCTGGAACCCCACAAGCATATCCAATAAAAATATAATTGAAAAAGTGCAAAAAAATTTTCTACGATATTTATCTTTTAAATTCAATTGTACCAATTCTGAAACCCCAATCTTACTTGAACAGCGCAGATCACTTATTATTCTTAAGTTTTTCCATAATATTTTACATAACAATATTGATTGTCCTTTTATATTAAATCAAATAAATATACATGTTCCCCCATATAATACAAGAAATAGCAAAATTTTAAAAGAACCTTTTTATTCCAAATCATATTTAAATAAACAAACAATAATACAATTCATAAAAATAATAAATCACTTACCAGAGCACAGTGACGTATTCTTTGATAGTTTTAAAAAACTTCAATTTGATTACATTAACAATTTGTAATTCAGTCATTTTTGTAATTTTCTGTTTAATGTTTATTGTAATTTGAATGTATGTGTATGTATTCGGTGTCTTCCTCTGTTTTCCTCATGTAAATGGATTTTTTTGTCTGTATGATGGAAATAAATTTATTTATTTATTAAGTTTAATTATCCCTACTATAATGTACAAAAAGCTATCCGTTTAAAATATATCATGTTTGAAAAAAATAAGCCTTTTTGTGCATATGAATTCTTAAGCAACTTTTAGGATTCAAATCAATTAGCTTTCTACAAAAGAGGGCATACATTGTGAATTCACACCACCCAACACTGCAACCTTGTAAACACGGAATCCCCATTCCTAATCGACCAATCACAAATAACCTCGCCCCCTCCACACCAATCTAATTAACCACGGCACACACACCTAAAACAACGCGAAACGAATATTATTCAAACCCCACACACTCCACAGCTAAACTAAATTCCCCTTAACCGCCTCAGATGATCAAAATTAAGTAACGCACGTCCTCTCCAAAATGCACGCACCCATTCTTCAATCCATAATTCAACTAACGGAAACCGCGAAAACTCGCACCGCCAGTGTCACAACCCACTGCAAAACGACCGCTAATCCGAAAACTACATGACTAAATGAAACGGCACCCCCAAATAAAACTACACGCGCCCATCTCCCCTAATTATGAATTAAACCTCCTTCAACAATCACTAGCTGCACATCTCTTTCAGAGAGGATACCCCACCGAAGCGCTCAAATATTCATTTTAATAAGTACCAAGAGCCCACGCGGTAGTCTTGACCCTTTCCTTGCGAGAGGACCCGTCCAAACGAGTGGTGGTCATTACATATTGATACGCATTAAAATTACTACCCGCGTGGGGGCTAATGGGGGTTTGTAACGAGGAGGGAGGCCGATTTTGGGGATGGACAGGTCCAGGTATTTTGTTTCTGGACGACCTTAAATTTTTAATGCCGGACACTGCTGAAGAGTCATTATTAATGCGCTAAATGACGATTGGAGCACCGCGTCAGTCGTTACCGTTATTAGTCTAACGACTTTCCGGAGGCCGGACAAACTTTTCAAGATGTCTATAACCGTGATTGGGTTAGCGCGTGTGGGATTTATGGGCGCCTGTGAAGTATGCGCGGCCTCCTTGTGAGGTGACCGATGCTTTCTGGGTTATGATTCTTCATTTATGGGCCGTAGATCTTGATGATACTTTCTGTGTGATTTGATGCCTTTGGCTTGGTAGTCATCAACCATTCATGGTGTGTTAGCCAGAGGCCCTTGTTTCAAGGGTTGGGTTGGACGTATCTGACTGAGAAATGTGTACTTGATGTTGAGAAATCGCTGCTCAAATGGCAAAATTTATAGAGTATATAATAGTGTGTTATATCTGATTATGCTACAGTGATGCCTCAATGTTTGCTTGAAAATAATTTTTGATAGGAAGAGATAAATTGAGAAAAAAGACAGCTTGAACATTCATGCAAGTAATATGATCCAGTTAATTGAAAATTTTAAAACACTGGAAAAGTTTGAAGTTGCATTTATATGGAAATGTAAGCATAAAACTAAATTCTTCTGGTTCTGAACTTTGAAGGAAAATATTACTAAAATTCTCTTACTTGCAACTAATGTTGACCAAGGAGGACTAACGCATTTTAAAAAAAAATAAAAGTAAAGAAAAATTTTACTTTTTAAGGTAATTTTTATACATCGACTAAGTTTGAAATTCATTTATTGAAAAAAAAAATAAATCGGAATAAGTATCATCATATCCATAGAAGTACCATCATATCATCATATCCATTTAGAAAACAACTCTAAAAGGAATCTTTGTTTCCAAAATTTTAATACCTGCAGAAAGCTATCGAAATGCCTTCTCTACACCTCCCCCTCACGTCATTCAAGCACTAAATACATACTTTTAGTCCGATTTCCCATAAATCACACGTATCAGACACCCTATCCTCCTGTGACAGAGAACCTATTCTATTACCTTCGGCAGATCCTGAAGGTTTAACGACCCAGGCTCAGCAAAAGGTGCTTAAACATTCTACTCCGCTGCCCGATATATTTTACAGCCCACTTTATGGCCAACCAATCATGTTCCCTTTTACTCGACCTCCTGCCACTTTCCTTTGCTGTTGGGTTTTAATCGCTCCTTTATACCGAAGAGAGTTTTTACGAGAGGCACACGCGCTTCTGACACAGTATGTGGTGGTTTGCATCGTTGGTAGGGTGTCGATTGATGAGAATGGGCAGGTAGTGAAGTCTTCCACCACCTATGAAGGTGAGGAAATTTATGTGGATAGACGATAATGTCTGTTCCTAAAACCTTAGCTCATCTGCTAGAAAATTTCAATAATTATCAACTAAACCATTTGAGCGTGATATATGTCATTCCAATTTAGTGTTGAGTAATTGAATGTTTTTGCAATGGGTTCTGTGTGTTACTTGATCAGGACATTTTGTGGTGTTCTCTGACAGGGCAATTATTTTATTGTTGAGCTAGAAAACTATATCAACTAACAAGGGCGTAGTCTAGGGGGATTTGGGGAATATCCCCCAGAAAGTCAGAAATTCCATGGAAAAATGTTTAAATTTACATCATATCTTCCCAAAATTCCGATATCCCCACCAAAGTTTTTTTCTGGCTATGTAAATGTCGCCTGATAAACAAAACGAATAAAAAAAAGAATCCGAATCTACATAATACCTTTATTCTTTCTTTCTACAGTTCTACTGAGCGTCAACTCTTTTATCTACCTGTCTATGTTACTCTATAGAGTATTTTCAATCACATGACTCTGCCTAACAACGGCCTTAGCAACGTTGTTTTATTCCTCCAGTGACATCATGTGCGAATGCTGCTATTGGATACTTCTATGTCCCGCCCCTAACAACAGCCTCAGCAACGTTGATTTTGTCCTCCAAGTGACGTCATATGCGAATGCTCTATTTGAACTTACGTAGGGCTGGTTCTAGTAGACGGATTTCGATGCAATTCGGTATTTTGGTGATATGAATCCATATGACATATAAACCAAATTTCATTGACATTTTCCCACTAGAACCAGAACCTACGCGGGTTCAAACAGAGTAACTTATTTTATAACCACTCACCCTATTAAATACACTAAATTTCATCCAATGTAGACATTCCAATTGAGACATTGAACTACAAATTAAGCTCTCAAACTATGATTGAACAGGAAAAGTAGCCCAACGTCTCTCAAAAATTAATAACATCAATAGCACAAAACCAATTTTTCAATTTACCCGTACAATTTCCCACCAGGAACCTCAAGACGCCTCCATCCAACCACTCGCCTACCACACAAATCCGGTAAATAATGCATCGAACCTCAATCCCATCCCCCTCCATCTTTACAGCAGCCAGAGCACAGCCATATAATGGAAGCAGCCCCACTGCATAAAACGCGGCCGTGTGAGAAAGCACTCTCTCTCTGCCCGGGCAGTCTGATTTACTGGGCTACGGAATGAAGGCCGGGTTGATGGGGTTAATGCGGGTTTTATAATCCTCCAGACAGCACTTTGTGTCCTGAATGGCCTATTAACCCCGGCCGCGCACGGCTTTGCTAATGGTCAGCCAGGGGTTAGGAGGCCGTGGGCCTTTGTTGGTGAGCCCCGTTGATCCTCGCTGGACGCTGGGATTAGGCCGCCTTGGAGAGGAAGATGTATGGCTTGGTCAGGAGGTTGAGCGTGGGGAGGTTTGGAAGCCCGTATCTTTGGAATAATGATTTTTATGCGTTTACATTTTTTTATGAGGAATCATATAGGAGTTATGAATCAAGAAGTACTTTTATTTTTGATGTTATTTTATTTTTAAATAATTTAATTTCCTGTAGAGAAATATACATAAGTGGAAAAAAGAACGTTACCGCCTTAAGGAGTTTTGTTACTCTGGCGAAATAATTGTAGTTAATTACTCATAAATGAATATTTGTATATTTTTATGTTGTATTATAACACTAAAAGGCTTTTCTATGGATTTTTTTACTATGATTCCGTTAACGTGTTTTTCTGATATATCCTCTGAATTTATCCTATCTTCAGAAATACGTGATGTTATGATGATTTCTAGAAGTTAAATTTCTATTAAAATGACAGTCGTTTGAAGGACTTTGTTGAATTTACTGGAATAAAACAGGATTAAGAAATTTTAAGTAGTGAATAAACATTTTGTTTGAATAAAACAAAGTTTGGAATCATCTGAGAAGTTTTAATGTTAAATTAACTTTAAATTTTAATTGGCCACTAAATTTTATATAATTTTTATCCTATCCAATTAAGGTTACTGTACTAAAGTTTGAATACTGTCTCAGGGAGAAAACAAAACAATAATTACAACTTCAATAACATGAAAATTTTGAGACTGTAACATAAAAAAGTATTTTTTAGTTTCATAAAAAAAGTATTTTTTAGTTACTTCAGAAGAGTTATAGGACATGAGATTCTATATTAAGCTTCCTATTTCCAAGTTTTAAAATTCCATCAGTTAACTAACACTCTTGAGATCAAGCCAAGCATGGGTTACATTCACAATAATTTATTTTCCTGTTTATGATAATTAGCTTTCTCTGGCCAGGGAGAGAACTAATAGGGGTAAACATTTCATTACTATGAAATAGCCATCTTAAAAACATGTTTGACATATTTGAATATCATTAAAAATTTAAAGCATACTAATAAAGTTCGATTATCTTTGACGCAAACAAGAAATTTACAGAGGGTACATATAATAAAATGAGAAGTATTTGTAAAGATTTTATAACAAGTTTAAGAATATGTCGAAAGTACCTTTTGACTTTCACCGTAAAAGTATAAATAATGTCAATCTTTATTCATAAAGAATAATTTATTTATTGTTTACTGAATATAAATTTTTTTAATGAGAAAAAGTAAAACTTTTTAAAAAACAATTATAACTATTATTTTTTTAGTGGCTCCTATGGAATTTAATTGAGATTAGTGCAATTAAAGTATTAATTTCTATAGCAAATAACGAAATAAATTTTTTGAATTATTGTGCTATTCTTCCCCTTCACAATTTCAATGTCAAAACGCTGTCAAACGTCATCAAGAAAGATTTCCTTTTTTATGTATTGTTATTGAATTGAAAAATTGCAGTAGGCATATTGTTATTTAAAAGAAAACTAATGCAATAACTTAGAATACACAATAATTACATTTTTGTTTGACAGTAAGTTATGAACATAAAGCGATACAAATTTTAAATAAAAGTAAAATTTTACTTTGACAGTAAAGTGAAGCTTAAAAATTTTATCAATAAAGTCGGTACACATATTTTAATATCTCTACCAATATTTTTGAATTCCGACTTCAAAATTAATTTAAAGAACATTTTTGTAAATCTTAAGAGGCCCGAGTGGATCTTTATAGTCACATTAAATGTGCCGCAATAAGTATGGTTAGCTTTAAAAAATAGTATTATGGAAGTAGGTGTTAAAATTATAATATTACTTATCGAGAATTCAAATGCATAAATAAGTAGGGAAAACAAAATAAATAAAAATAACATAGCACTGAAAATAAGTAGGTACAAAAGTGATATTACAATAAATATTTCATCTATTTTAATTTCACTAATTTATTATCTTATAATCAAGAGTTGGGGGTAAAAAACGTCTTTAAGACACTACCTCGCTCTCTCACTTTCTTTAGACCCCATACTACTCAGACATAGTTCCTATCCCCAATTCAAAATGTGAAAGAATACTCAAAGACCCTACAAAACCTTACAAAAAGGAAATAATTATGATTTTTTTCAGAACAACGACACACCCAAGATAAAACCATACCATTTTGTTCAATGATCTTTTATGAACTACTATCGTTATAGATATGATGTTCAAAGTTTAATTTTTTTATCATCCTTCGTAATATTTTTTAAAGTTAAAGAAATTTTGTTAAAGTTGTTTTTCCTATTTTTTGGAAATGATTATAACTCTAGAACTATACAACTTAGTTGAAACATAAATATAACAGTAGAAACATAAAATTACACTAATTATGTTCATAATTTAATTAGTTTTAATTTTATATTTATCATTACCATTTTCATTCATATTTATCCTTACCATTTATATTTATCATTTTCTTCAAAAATATTGTTCGAAATTTCAATTAAATTAAAAATATTAAATTTTTTTACGTCACTTTTTCTTTTTTTACATCTACCTTAGAACCTTTGCGGATGGAGCTTGGATATTCTAAGTGGCAAAAGAAACATCAACAACAACCATCCTTAGAACTCAAAATTAATTTATAGAAACTGTGTAAAAGTTAAAAGGCACGCGTGGAGTCGCATAAAATATCATAGTCGCATTAAATGACCTGCAAATGAGTTAGATAAACTTTCCAAAAAATAAAATATAAAAGAGAAGTGGTAGTAGGTATTGAGGTCATTCTGAAAATGGAAGAAAAAATATGCATGTTTAAAGTGCTGATACTTTTTAGTTATTATTTGTTTGGATAGTATTTTACTATTAATAGGATTAATAAGACATTCTTTTCATGAAAAAATGGCTAACGAAGAAAATTAAATTGTTATTTTTAAGGAAATAGGTTATACCGTACTTCGTAATTTTAGGACTATTTTATACGGCGCACAGCTTTAAAAAATATTTTTTCTAAGCAAAAAGACATGGTTAATCGTCAAATTAATGAACCAGTTTAATATTAAGTTAAGAATATTTAGATTTTTAAACAAAAAATGATTTTTTAAAATTCCAAAATTTAAAAATTCTAATTTAATTTTTTTTAAATAGGGTTTTGTGCTTCATAAATTTAGGGATTAGCTATGTCTCTTTGTTCAGAAAAAAAATTGTGTAAAAATATTAGTTATTTTTTTTTCAAATAATTAATATTTCTACACAATTTTTACGTAAAATGGTCCTCAAAATTCCTAAGTGCAGTGACCTATTTTTAAAAATAATGATTTAACTTTAGAGAATATTTCATTAATTATTTCACAAAAATCCTATTTAAATTAGCAATAACTAATAAGTAGCAGTACTTTAAAAATGCAAGTATTTTGCTCTATTCTCGATATCTAAAACATATATGACCCCTTAAAATTAAAATATTTATTGAAAAATCATATGTATAAATAAATGTTGTAAGAACAAACTGAATACAAATATAAATAATATAAAATATATAATCTAATATAAATACATAAAGTATAGCAATAAGTAGGTATGGCTAACAATAAATATTTCAACATTTTTAATTTCAATAATGTATCAAGGTAGGATGGTTCAAAATTTTTTTTATGAGATACATAAAACATTGCTCCCTTACATCTACCTTAATAATCCTTAGAATGCATGTTGAATTAACTAAATTTGAATTGATAGTTTTATAAAATTTTAAATATAAACTTGTTAATTATTATTTTTTTTAAATTTATGTGAAATTTTTACATGTTTTTGAATCATATAAACACCCTGGAGGATTTTCATGACTTTTGCACGAAATAATAGTCCTTTTACTTTAGGGGCTGTTAAAGGACCTACAAAAATTTCGATAGTATAACAATTTGCAATTTGGTAGAAATGTTCGTGTAAGGAAGAAAAAAGCGTTAAAAAAAAAGATTTTTTAAAATTTTGAAAGTGGTTATTGAAGAACAAATTAGTCTAATTGTATCTTTCTAAGTTGTATAGTTCTAGAGTTATAACTATATTTACGAAATACAGGATACCTGTAGTATTAAAGAACTTGAAAAACTCATCATACTTTTCGAACAAAGAGTCAAGGAAAACTTTTGGTCCCGTTTGACATACCAAACATTTGTCATGTTATAAGGTTCCAGCATTTTATTCATAATCTGAATAACACTACATAGATTTTTTAAATAAATTCTCCATTTTTGACTGCTTTTTTTAAATTATAAAATTTATTTGTATGTGTTATTTTAAAAGTTTATTCAAAGTGGAACTACTCAACTAATATATTACTATTTTGAAAACGAAACAAATAATTTAATTTAATTTTAAATAATTTATGGGTAAAATTCCATTTTATATCTGCTCTCAACAAACTTCTTTTGAAGTATCTGAAAGTATCTCTCCATTAAAATGTAGAAAACATGGGGGGGGATTTCGTAATAAAAATACATAACTGAATTTCAACGCCAAAAGCATTGGCATCCATTGCAGAGAAGCCACATCTCGAGACCCAGAGAACGCATTTTCTTTAATAAAAGAAAGTTCGGCATATCCCCTTTGAAGGGGCGAGCGGGTTTTTCGGCAATTCCCTTCCTGGGGGCCTCCTACCCTTTTCTCAGGGCATGCATAATGGAGGGGCGAGGGGTCTTAAAACCTCGGCCCTCGTGACGTCCGAAGGCCCCCTTGTGATAGATGGGGGTTAGGAGGGAAAAGTCAAAGCAGTAGGCTAAATATTTAAACACCCACACCTTTCGTCATTACGGCAAGAACGCACGCCTGTGGCGAGGGTTGCAACTGAGCCTTGGCGGGGAATCTTCTCGCCAAGTGTGGTTAGTGGAGGGATTGTTGTAAGTGTTTATGAATACAAACACAATTGTGTTAATTGAAAGAAGTTTTCCTTTTCTCATAGAGGTTTTGTTATTTGAACGATAAGTTTAAAATTATAATAAAATTTATACATTTTTGGGCACAGAGTAAATGTTTTGCTTATTATTATAAACTAATGACTAATGAAATTTAATCCTAACACTCTATATTTCTAATGGTAAGTATAAGAATAAATATCAATAAAAAATATGAAATTAGTTAACCTATTAACATAATTTTTAAAGTAAAATTTTTCATTTATTTAATTTAGGGAAAATAAAAATTGTTATTTTCTATAATAATTCTATACATTTTGTATTATAGAAATCTTAATTAATTTTAAAAAAGTTTTAAAATTATCTGAAATCGGCATATAATTGGATATATTGTTGGAAAATATGTTAAATCTTCCATAAATATTTTTTTTTTAAATAAATAATGTAGGGAGAGAGGGAGACTTAGAAATTGGCTCGGACCCAAAAGATGACCAAGATTATGTATAAAACATTTAATATAGACAAAAGGACAGTTACAAATACACATATACATTGACAAGGAAACCTTTTATGGACAGATACGACATTTACCAAAATCCGCGGGTCGCAAACACGCAACCATCGTTCCCGCTCTCTCTCTAACTCTTTCAGTCCGGGGAATCCCCTTCTCACTGTTATTGTTTTTCACTGCGCGCTCACAGTTGCAGTTAGTGGAAGTCTTATGTGAAAGTGCACAGAGGTGGATATAAGTCACTGTTACAGCCTCCCCCTCTGACCCCGACGACGTCCCGATGAGGGGTCAGCAGAGAGAAGACGTGGTGGACGGGCAGGAGGCACAGCAGGGTCTGTGCCAGGAGCTTTTGCTGCAGGAGGTCTGCCCCTTTTTCTAAGTGGTCGCACAGGTACATGGGAAGAATCTTGTGCGAACGGTGACAATGCCGAAGAATGATACACACCGATGACTTCACTGGGTTTGTCTCTGTTAACAACTTCGTAAGAGGTATTTTCAATTCCATAGTGACCCGCAGTAGGTGCATCGTGGTACTGCTGTATAATTTTCGTCCATTCATATTGTGGAACTACTATTTGGGCTTCTTCGGATTCGCTTTCAGGAGCATATCTGTATAGAATTCCATTATTCATGAGATATCCCCTTTCCGTCCAATTTGCATGGTTATCGTTGGTCTCGTCTTCAAAACATCTAATTATTTTTGCAAGCTGTTCATCCTTGAGCTGTTCATCTCTTATGTCTTTGGAACTTTTAGATGGTATATCTACAGTGACTATGCACAGCTCACAGGATTCTTCCATGTGGTTACAAAATGGTCGGGATAACAAGTCCGCAATGACGTTCTGTTTGCCAGGGATGTATTGGATGTTTGGATGGAAGGATTGAATTTCCAATGCCCATCTGGCAAGACGGCCAGTGGGTGATTTTAACGTTAGAAGCCATTTGAGTGGTTGGTGGTCCGAGGCGACTATTATTTCTTGTCCCTCTACATACGCTCGAAATTTCTTAAGAGCCCAGACCACCGCCAATGCCTCTCTTTCTGTAGTGGAATAATTTCGTTCTGCCGGGGTCAACAAGCGACTGGCATATTCAATGGGATGCTCCGTTGGAACCTCACCCTGCAAAAGAACAGCACCAATGGCATATCCGCTGGCATCAGTGCGAAGAACATAGGGTTTAGTAGGATCATTTTGTCCCAACACTGGTGGTGACACCAACAGTTCTTTTAATTTCTGGAAAGCAGTCTCTTCTACCGAGGACCATTTAAACTTAGCATTTTTCTTTGTCAAGTTGCTCAACGGACGTGAAATTTCCGCAAAGTTTGCAATGAAACGTCTGTACCATGAACAAGTCTGAAGGAAACACTGGACTTGTTTTACCGTCTTTGGCACTGCCATCTGCTGAATAGCTGCAGTTTTCTCATGGTCGACTTCCAAACCAGAAGGAGTAATGTAATGGCCAAGATATTTCACTTTGTTACATATAAAGTGACATTTTTCACGATTGGCATGTAGTTTGAATTCCTTCAACTTTTCGAACACAGCATCCAAATCGGCAATGTGCTGTTCAAAGGTATCCGACAGCACAATGATGTCATCCAAATAAGAAAGCATCTTGACTTGAGGTAATGAATTTCTGAAGAGGTCAATGAGACGCTGAAAGGTAGATGGGGAATTCCGCAAACCAAACGGCATGCGTTTGTATCTGAAGGTTCCAAAGGGACATATAAATGCAGTTTTGTCCATGTGGTCCTGAAATACTTCTATCTGGTGGTAAGCTGCTTGAAGATCGAGTGTAGACATAAACTGTGTATATTTAGCTTCATGTAGTAAATCCTCCATTCTTGGAATTGGGTATATCACTGGTACCGTAATGCTGTTTAGTTTTCTGTAGTCAACGCATAGCCGGAATTTTCCATTCGGCTTCGGTACAAGAACCACAGGTGATGCATATGAGGCTTCACATTCTTCAATAATATCCTGTTCAAGAAGTTTATCAAGTTCTTGACGAAGTATCTCTTTTTTCTTTGGTGCCATTCTGTAAGGAGGCACTGCAATTGGGGTACTCGTAGTGGTTTCAATAAAATGTTTGATTTTGGGAGTTGGTTCTCCCCCTGGACGAAACGTGTCACAATTTTTCTTGAGAAGTGAATTAAATAAAGCTTTTTGTTCCTTAGTGATTTCGCCACCTTCATCTTCCCGAAGATCTAACTCGCCAACTTCTATGGTTTGAACGTGGATTTTATTATGGAACGCATCTGGAACAAAAGGGAAAGCTTTGTTCTTTTTCTCATTAAAATGCCATGAGTTTTCTGGAATGTTTAGCGTTATTCCTGCCTTTGTTAAAAAGTCTCTACCAAGAAGGGTAGAATTGTTTTCAGCCAGTGGCAAGGCCAGAAGTGTGGTCGGGACTTTCTTTCCTTCGACCTCTATTTCAACTCTGCCTTCCTCCATGAGAATCATCTGGTTTTCTCCATTAGCCATCGTCACCGTGCGTTTCACTTCTTGGAATGGAATATCAATTTCCTTTAATTTTCGAAATAACGTAGCTCCAGCGATCGAATGACTTGCACCAGTGTCAGCACATGCTTGTCCTACCATGCCTTCAATGGAGATCCGAATTAGTGGAGGTTTCTCTCCTTCATTCCCAGGTACAACTTCTATGGCTCCAAAGGTTGGAGATGAGTTTTTCTTGCCATTCTTTGGACATCTGCTTCTAGTGTGGCCACTTTCATGACAGCCAAAACACACTGTAGAGGATTTGTATTCTCTAGCAGACTCTGGAGGTAATGATGCACAGGACGGGCAATTTTTCTTGGTAAACCCAGGCGCACCGCAACCAAAACAGGTGGGTGAAAAAAACAGGTGGGTGAAAGGTTTACTGAGCTGATGGTCTACTGGACTTCTTTTGTCTTTGGGTTTATGCCATTTATGCAATCCAGCAGTTGATTCAAAACTTTTGGCTTTTAAGTTGCGAACTTCTTCAAAACTGTCTAACTTTTCTGCGAGTTCCATTGGATCCGTCAGTTCACTCCAGCTATGCAAGAAATGTTCTTTGGCCTCCGTTGAAGCACGTCGCTTCAACTGCTCCGCGATGTGTAGGTTTTTTAACTGGTCGAACGCGGTTATGTTTAATTCTTTTAACCAACCATCGTGGAAATTTCTTATTTCATAGACATAATCCCGGAATGTATTTTCTGGCGATTTCGTATGTTGCATAAAGAGTTGGTGGAATTTTTCCGCACTCATCTTGAATCGCTTTAGAAGGATGTCTTTAACAACAGGGAACTTTTGGACATCTGTATCAGATTCCTGTGCGACCAACTTAGCAATATCACTGGGGAGGAGACCCAGCAAATAAATGACCCATTTCGAAGAAGGTATTTGCAGAAAGGACATTTGTTTCTCGAACAAATTGAGAAACAGACTAATATCATCATGCTTTGGGTTAAAATTTGGGATGAGCTTTTGAAGTTCTAATTTTGGGGTATCATTTGCTACTTGAAGGGAAGTTAAATTCTCCCTATTAGCTGTATTAGCAGCTGCCTGAGCTTCGAGTCTAAGCTTTTCAAGCTCAAACTGTCGCTTACTCTCATCCTCAGCTTTTTTCTCGTCTGCGAGGCGTTGTTCTATGATACCAAGGTAGAGTTCCTTAGTAAATTCCTCATTATAACCAGGACTGTTTTTTACAGCGTTAGCTAAAGTTACTCTATTTGATTTGTCAGTTAAGTTCTCACTCAGGAGATCAAGCTCCATAACGAGTTCAATGAGATCAATTTTAAGACCTTTTGCTAAATAAGTCATCTTTAAAATTATGATAAACCACAAAACGGTTTTTTACCCACACTATAGATAATAATATGAAGAATATATATTCACTAATTAATAATCTCAGATAATTTCTTACTGAAAAATTACCAATACCAATAATTAATATTACTATAATTATGCACTACTATTCAATGTTTCAAATTAAACACTAATCTAGATGATCATATGCACCTAAATTAATAGCATGAACAATCATTAATGTTTGTTAATTTCATCAAATTAAAATTTGAATAAGCAGAATTCACCATATATAGTGCACAAACAGTTCTTAAATTCACCAGAACCAAAATTTATAAGAATGGTAAAGAAATGCAAATGTGAATCAATTTCAATACTAATGAAACACGACATGAATATTCAAATACCCATACTATATCATCATACCAAATGAATACCATCAATCAAAGATATTACCTTTGCACAGTATACAACTTTGATAAAAATAAATTTTATTTTCAAAATCACCACTCAAAACTTTCTTTTTCAAAATGAGCAGAAACAAACTGTATTGACCAACTTTCAGTTTTACAAGGAAATTTACCCTTTTGTAATGAGCACAGTGTACCACAACTTTTTAAATGCAAAATTGTTAAGAATTCTCAGACAGGTAATTAATATCAGCTTGAAAACAACAGTGTCACACAGAAAAACAAAATCAAAACTAGTTTTGTCAAAAGTGAAACCAAGATTTTACAGGTAATCTTAAACCTACCCTGTGTCACTTTGGTGAACACAGAAAAATTCAAAGAATTGTTAAATTAACAACATTAACATTTGAAGCATAACTTCCATAAGCTGATACACTTTATTACAGAAAATATCATTTCAAAAGAAAAAATCAAACCTTTTGTTGACATCAATTTGCTGGAATTTATTTTTATTTTTTCTCACACAAAATTCTCTTTCGTTTTCACTAGGCTCATATATACGAGCAATAATTACTTTGAGAAACTAAAACAGGTAAGAAGAAACACATTAGAAGAAATACAACAAAATTTCAACTAATACACAAGAAAATTATCCATTACAGCTTAAGTTTACGTTGGGCGCCAATTTGTAGGGAGAGAGGGAGACTTAGAAATTGGCTCGGACCCAAAAGATGACCAAGATTATGTATAAAACATTTAATATAGACAAAAGGACAGTTACAAATACACATATACATTGACAAGGAAACCTTTTATGGACAGATACGACATTTACCAAAATCCGCGGGTCGCAAACACGCAACCATCGTTCCCGCTCTCTCTCTAACTAGGGATCTAAAAAATCGTTCGATTCGATTCCGGAATCGATTCCTGAGGTTCGATTCTTTCGATTCCAGGTTTCGATTCCTGAGGTTCGATTCCAAACTGGAATCGATTCCTGAGGTTCGATTCCAACCTGGAATCGATTCCTTAGGGCCAGAATCGAAAAAGTAGAATCGGAAAAAAAAAATTCCTAATTGAAACTGTCACTGTTTCCGTGTGGTCGATCCCCGAATTCTCTCAGCTCTCCCCCCAATCAATGGGTTTTTTAACCTCGCGGAGAGGAAGGGGGGTCAGGGATCAACCGGGGGACTGAGCACTGGAAGCTTGTTTTTTGTTTTTCTTGTTTTTTGACTGAATGTAGGGAGCGGGTTGAAGTGCAAGTGAGAGAGAATCAAATCAGAGAACGCGTTTTGCGTTTTCGTTTCGGCAGGCAGGAATCGAGTAAAGTTCATCGTATTAAAACTTTAATTATACTAATGGGATGGAATCGAAAGGATTTCAATGATTCAAATGATTAATTCACATAAGTCATTACTCCCAGAAATCGAAAGAATCAGAAAAAATCCTGAACTAAAAATTAAATTTTGAAATAGCTCCGTTTTTTTAGTTTCATGGAATCGAAAGAATTTCTCCTTGGAATCGAAAGAATCGGGAAAAAAATCCTGAACGCAAAATTAAATTTTTGAAATTGCTCCATTTTTTTCAGTTTCTAAGGAATCGAAAGAATTCCTCGTTAACAAATTTAATTTCACACATGTCATTAACACCCAGGAATCGAAAGAATCTGTAAAAATCCCGAAATCAAACTTAAATTACTATTTTGAAATGGTTCTTTTTTTTTACTTTCTAAGAATCAAGAGAATTTCTTGTTTTCAAATTTTTAATTCAACTATGTCATTTATTCCAAGGAATTGAAAGAATCGAACAAGCTCAGGAGTCGAAAGAATCGGGAAAAAATCCTGAACTAAAAATTAAATTTTGAAATAGCTCCATTTTTTTTAGTTTCAAGGAATCGAAAGAATTTCTTCTTGGAATCGAAAAAAAAGTCCTGAATTCAAAGTTAAATTTTTTAAATTGGTCCTTTTTTTTACTTTTTAAGGAATCGAAAGAATTCCTCCTTAACAAATTTAATTTCACACAACATGTCATCAACACCCAGGAATCGAAAGAATCGTTAAAAAAATCCCGAAATCAAACTTAAATTACTATTTTGAAATGGTTACATTTTTTTACTTTCTAAGAATCAAGAGAATTTCTTGAGTTCAAATTTTTAATTCAACTATGTCATTGATTCCAAGGAATCGAAAGGAATAATGGAAAGATTCGAGAAAACACCGGATGTGCATGTAATTAGGCTAATTAAGAGACTTCTCTTAGAGCTAGGATCATGAAATTTTAATATGTTATTCATGGTGTGAATCCACACAATATATTAAATTTTCAGGGTCCAATTTCAATTAGGGGGCCATATACATAATACCTACATTAATAAACTTGAATAATTTATAAATCCAGAACTAATTCATCAACCCCTTAATGCGATACATATTTTTGTTCGTCCCCTAAAGGTCTACTACAACATTAAAATCTTAAATATTTATCTCAATATTTGGGAAAAAAATTTCAAGTAAAACGAAAATTCTTTGAACCTAAATTACAAACGCGATATGTATATATTCCCCTTAAAATTTCGAATTCCTGGAACCATTTTTTATAAGCTTTCTAAAAATGTAAAGCATTAAAATGTAACTTTAAAAGAAAACAAACCTAGAGTTCAAATCTGGGAAATATTCCAGAGTTATTCGCGTTAAGGACCAGTAAGCTCAATTCGGCTTTCAAAAATTCTCATTTACGCCATAATCACCATGGAAACCCGTAATTCTGGAAAAACTTTGCCATAACAGTCCTTTACTAATAAGTAAAATAAAAAAAAAATTTAAAATAATATTTATCGATTTATTGAGCAAAAAGTGGACTTGTGTTTTTTAATGATCCTATATATTTTTAATAGGTCTAATAACTTTCTAAATAATAAAGATAGATTCATGAAAATCGGACATGATGAGCATCTCGATGTATATTTTAAGAATCAATCACCTTTTAAACCATTATTTAAAAAATAAATAGATTTACTTAAGAATTATCGGCGTTTTTCGGTAAAACGCCGGACATAATAGAATCCTTTATATAATGATCGGGTCCCTTAAAAATCCCGAAATAAAACTTAAATTATTTGAAATGGTTCCATTTTTTTACTTTCTAAGAATCAAGTTAATTTCTTGTTTTCAAATTTTTAATTCAACTATGTCCTTGATTCCAAGGAATTGAAAGAATCGAACAAGTCATCAACTCCCAGGAATCGAAAGAATCGGAAAAAAAAATCCTGAACTTAAATTAAATTTTGAAATTGCTCCATTTTTTTTCTAGTTTCAAGGAATCGAAATAATTTCTCCTTGGAATCGAAAAAAAAAAAAATCATGAATTCAAAATTAAACTTCTGAAATTTCTCCAATTTTTTTTTTACTTTCTAGGAATCGGAAAAATTCTTCGTTATCAAATTTTAATTTCACACATGTCATCAAATTCCAGGAATAAAAAATCCTGAACTAAAAATTAAGTTTTGAAATAGCTCCGTTTTTTACTTTTTCTAGGATTTGAAAGAATTTCTCTTTATCAAATCCCAGGAATCGAAAGAATCGGAAAAAAAAAATCCTGAATTAAAAATTAAATTTTGAAATAGCTCCATTTTTTCTAGTTTCAAGGAATCGAAAGAATTTCTCCTTGGAATCGAAAAAAAAAAAGAACCCTGAATCTAAATTAAATTTAAACAATGGAACTTATCAAACCATAATTAATTTCTAAAAGGTGAGAAAAAGGAAGCTCGCAAAATTTCAAATCCCGACAATTTTTGCGATTCTTTCGATTCCTTTTAATTGATAATTAGAGTAAAAATAAAATTTAATTAAGAAAAAATCATTCAGTTCCGTAAAAATGCAAAAAATAAAGAAGTTGTTTTTATTTTCACAAATTTTGTTTCAGTTCGGACCTTTCTTTTCGATTCCATACCGGTCCTATCTATCCGATTCCCTGGAGTCAGTGAGAATGACATGACATGAGAAATTAAAATTTAAATAATTGAGACACATAATTTCTAGAAAATGAGAAAAAAGGAAGTAAAATTTCTAAACTGGACACAAATTTTGCGATTCTTTCGATCCCTTGGAATCGATAACGATAACCTAATTAAAATTAAAATATAATTAATAAGAAATTTTTTCGATTCCTAGGTATTTTACAATTACTGTTTAATCTTAGATAATTATTAGTTATTAATTAAAATTATTTTAGAAACATTATTTAACTGATATAAAACAATGCTTAAATAGTAAACACAATTATTAATAGCTAGGACGTTTTTATTTGGAAAAAAAAGGTTCGATTCCGGCTGGAATCGATTCCTCGGGGGGTTCGATTCCTTGGAATCGATTCCTCAGGGGGTTCGATTCCTTGGAATCGATTCCAAGGCATTCGATTCCGATTCGATTCCGGAATCGATTCCATCCGAAATATTTAGAACCCTATCTCTAACTCTTTCAGTCCGGGGAATCCCCTTCTCACTGTTATTGTTTTTCACTGCGCGCTCACAGTTGCAGTTAGTGGAAGTCTTATGTGAAAGTGCACAGAGGTGGATATAAGTCACTGTTACAATAAACATTTTTATGATAAACTAATAATAATATAAAGGAAATTGAATTTAAATGATTTGTGTTTTATTTTTTAACTATTTCTCTTATTAACTAATATTGATTTCAAGGAAAATAACAAAATAGTATTAGAGGTTGAAGTATCTGAATGTATCTTTCCATTAAAATGTAGAAAACATCAAAACAAAAGTTATGATGTTATTCCTTTATGGAATGTTATCCATTTGTAATAAAATATGTTTATACATATTATTATTAACCTGTTTTTTTTTAAGTTTAAAAAAATAACTAAAACTTTACATTTACTTACTTAGGGAGTAATGTATTCTTTGCATGAAAAATAATTAAAAAAGTCATCATGACGAAAAAACTGTTTGAAAAAAAAGTCTTGTAAACTATAAGAAATTTATTTTACAAATTTATTATTTTTGTATGCTAGTTTAAAAGAAATGGATTTAAATTATTAATCTTTTTACTTTTTAACCTTTTCTTTTACACATTATTGAGTTTAAGGAAAGTAATAAAATAGTATCAGGTAAATAAGTTATGAAATATATCATTCTTTTCTGGAATGTTAAGCATTTGTAATCAAATTTATGTCTAAATTTATTATAACTAATAATACATTTATTATTAAACATATTTATTACTAACCTGTTTTATTTAGTTTTAAAAAAATTACTAAAACTTTTCATTTACTTAGGGAGATTAATGTATTCTTTACTTACAATATAATTATAAAAAGTAACCAAGACGAAAAAAATATAGATATATCGCGAAATTCAATATTAAGTGAACAAATCTAATTTGAATAAGTGATCTAAAATTCAATGTAACAAATATGTTTTATAGTAACAGCTAAAATGTAGCACATATTACCAGCTTAAAATTTTCAATTCTTATATCGGAAGTTTTAGTAGTTACTGAATGAATGCCATATAAATATGTATTTAATTTGAGTTTCTTACAATCAAATTTACAATGAACCATTTTTTTCTGCCCTTTTGGGATCTTAATGTTTTTCAAATTTTAACAGAGAAGGTAAGTTGAATTCTTTTTATTAATGTATTCCCTTCTCTCTATTTAAAATGACATATGAGTGTGTGCCCTTTACTATAATTACTTTTCTCATTAAATTTTAATGATAAAATCCTTTCAGATGAAGTCCATTTCATCCTAAATGACCCGCAGAGGGGAGGGATACTTGAGTCGTTGACATGGGCGTCATTTAGGGGGGGCAGGGGGGGGCAATTGCCCCCCCCCCAAGGTTTCCACTCTTAAGTGAAAAATTGCTGAGAGTCCCTTGAAAATTTTGTAACTTCCCAAGGAGCATCAGATTTAACTCAAAACGTCCCAAATGGAGTTTAAGCACTACTTTTGAGGGCCAAATTTCAAAATTTTCTGGCGGAGAACCCCCAAACCCCCTCCTGACTTTTGATGTCTGTTATACAATGTGTCTCCCTTGAAAATTTTGCCGCTTACAAGAAGCAGTTCCCTTTGGGAACCAAAGATTTGAAGCCCCTAGGAGTCTGGTCTAATGGGGAATTTTCAAAAATTTTTCCTGGGGGAGGATCTCCGCCCCCCCCCTTGAAAATTTGAGGTTTATTTATAACTTTTTTTTCCCTAGAAAATTCTATGCTTTACAAAGGACTGTTCTTTTTGGATGTAACCCAAAGGGCCTCAAAATGAGGTGAAACACTACTTTAAGATTAAGAGGCAAATTTCCAAAAATTTTCTGGGGAAGAACCCCCAGACCCCCCCTTTAAAATTTTTAAATATATATGTTATATAGTATATTTCCCTTGAAAATTCTGCCGTTCACAACAAGCGGTTCCCTCTGGGTGCTCCCCAATGAGGTTGCAATGGAGAAAAAACACTATTTTAAAGGGAAATTTTCAAAAAAAATTCTGAGGGAGGACCTCCGGCTCCCATTGAAACTTTGACGTTTATTTAAAAACGTAAAAATTTTGACGTTGGTTTAAAAAAAATCCTTGCCCCCCAACCAAAAACTGAAATGACGCCCCTGGTCGTTGACCCATCGATTGCATTATAGGCCATCGGGGTCAATGGTCAACGAGAAAGAAATACTATTTCCCCTCTCTCCCAGAGCAGCGAAAAGCGGAGAATCTTGGCAAACCCTCCCAAAACAGAGATAAGCGAGTGGGCCGCCTTTGCTTTCTACTTAACAACCGCAGACATTACTTCCAGCAGGGAGCACAAGGTGGCGCGAACATAAAAGTCCAAAGCCGATTGCCAGGTGTGCTGCGAAATTACCGAATAAAGATAGAATTCTCGGCCTTCTTACTGTTTTCCATTGCTAGTTGCAGACTAATAAAACCGGCTAGGGCTCCATATATCTTCCGCTAGGCTCCCAATGGCTGCAGGAACAACTGGAATGCCACAAAACAAAGTGAGCCGACGTTGCCCCAGAATGCTTGGGAGATTAGATGTTGTAATAAATGGAGGGGAAACCGCCGCTTGTAAAAATTTTATGGTAAAAACCTTTATTTATTTAGTTTCGGGGGTGGTACGAGTACCGGAGGAAGAAAAAAAATTACTTTTCGAAGAGAGGATCGAGGGCCCTTTTAAACTATAAATTAGAACTTTCGATAAATGTTTTTCGTGATTGCGAACAAGGAATAAAGTGTTCTTTTTAGTGATCATTGGATGGGTGAAGTGACAACCCATTGGATTTTATTGACATTGCGTTGAATCTATTTTTTACAACAACGGTTCTAAACGACATGCTTTGTGTGATTTTTTCGTGCCTAGAGTTTTAAAGCATATTACTTTCTTTTTTAAAATAATGAAAGTGGTTGTTTGTATCAATTTTAAACTAATAAGCAATATAACAAACTTTTTTTTTATAAATGAAATTTACCAATCTGAAATTTTATTTTCTTACTAATATGGGCATTTTCTACACTGTATCAAACATACGTATAATTTTATGATGATAGTATACTATTTCTGAATTAGAGAAATGGCTAAATGCCAATCTGCCATTCTTATACCATCTTAGCATCTAGGTCTTTTAAGGGGGTCATTCAAAGATTTTTTTTTTCAATTTTGGGGAGGAGGGTGTCCTGTGGTATGTGACTCGATAAAAAAAGGAGTCAGTTTAAGCCAACTTTGTGACATCCTTTGTACATAAAGACTAACAATGCGTTACAATACTAAAGGGAAATTTGAAATGATGAAAGTGATGGTATCCCAATAGGGGTCACTGAAATGGAATAGCTTCGAGATGGAAAGATATTAAAATTGAATGAAAATTGTGTAATGTAACTTGGGGAATGGTTCATATCACCTGTTTTAGGAAAACTTCCTACCTTTAACCTTTAAAAGTATTTAAAAAAACATAAAATGTGTTAAGAGAGTCTCTTGTAAGAAAAAAACCCTTGAGAGTTTGTATAAAAAAGCAAAATAGAGTGCTTGAAACGAGTTAAAATCATTGGTAGTTAAGATAAAAAAGGATTTTTAATTGTATTTTCGAGAAACCTTCTTCAATCAAGGATCCACTTGTGAACTTTTAATGAATATTACAGCTTTAGATTAATGAAACCATTTTTAAAACATACCAAAGAACTCAGACTATTGTTTTTTCAATCATAATTAGTGAGATGAAAGATGGTTTTTAAGGAACGAGCTTAGAAATATTTTGCATTATTTTAGTGAGTGGTTAATATACTGAGGACAAGAGTTAACAAGTAAAAACCACTTGAAGATAATCAAGGGATAAAAAGCCTAGTTATAGATTTTTCAAATTTAATCTTTAAAATATGAAAATTAAATCATTTATGTATTTGAACTTAAGTTAAGGGTGTTTTAATAGTCATTTTGAAATATTTATGTAATTTTCAAAATTTGAAATTTAATTGAATAAATTTCCTTACAAACGTCTGGATTCTACAGCATTTTTTATGCAAAAATATTTTTAAGTAAAACTTTGGACGATTATGTAGAAATTATCATTAAATTTAATACATTAGTAAATGGCGTTCATAGATAGTTCAAAAATTTATCTAAAATGCTTAGAACTTTTAAACAAATATTCAAAACAAAAAGTCATTTTCAAGGAACCTTTAAATAAATAAAGCTCGGATGGAAATAAATTCAAATAATCTATGAATAATGTTTTAAAAATATTTTATCTTTTATATTGATTCTTATGATTTTGAAAAAATAATTGAGTTGAATCTTGGTGTTTATGTTTCGGGCAATGTGATAAATCCGGACATTATTAATAGCTAGGGGGCTTCGCTCCCTGCTCGCTATCGCTCGCCAACCCCCGGGAACTGCTGACGCAGTTCCCCTAGGATTGCTTCGCAATCCTGTGCTCGCTACGGTGATACCCCCGTTTCGCCGAAAACAGTTTTTCCTTCCCCCCTTGTCGTAAAAAATCCCTACTGTCCCCTCTACCCTCCCCCTTAATCATCGATATTTCCCTCACATTTCGGGATCGGGCAAAGAAATCGATTCTGGAGTAGAATCGAATGCTTTTTCCCAATGGAACCCCTGTGGTGCACCGACCCTGTGACATTTTTATGACTTGTAACTCTTCACACCAATTTCTGACGCCCTTTGATATCCTGTCTTTTGTATTGGATAGTGTACTGAGCCAATTAGTTGGTTTCTTAGAAAACGTAAGTTCTTCACGTGAATATCTTATCTCCCCTCCTCTCCCCTAGGCTGTCTTCGTCGCTGGTATCATAAAAGTTTGCATTGACCGTTATGATAAAAAGACTAGCACAAAAATACTTTTTTTTTTTATAGAAGTTGAGTTTTGGGGATTCATTTCTCTCTCGGGGTCTTAGCACGAGCGCGTCGGTGTCTTCGTAGGTCTCTCTCGGTGTCGGTAGCGATGAACGAATTAAAATTTATAAAATCGAAACGAGGTGGTTATCTCGTCGAGTTTAATGATTTTCTTTTCCGCCTGGAAAGGAAGAAGGACAATACAGGGTATTATAAATGCGAGAGTGCTTCGAAGACGAAGTGCAATGCACGCATTGTAATTATATCAACCAGTTCTGATAGCCACCAAATAAAAAGGACATCTGGACATCACAACCACAACAAGCCTGTGAACATAATACAGAAATTAAAATTTTCTGCAAAGCTAAAAGAGAGAGCTATCAGGGAAAGTACTGTTCCTGTTCCAAGAATATACAAGTAAGTAATATATAATTTTCCTACAAGCCAATCTCTAATATAAATTTTTATAAGTAGTGGGATTTCCATGTTAATCTTTTCAAAAATCTGATATTTTTCAAAGGTATTTTAAATACTGCACGTTTTTAGGAATTTTGGATCGATTTAGACCATTTTTATTTTACATATATGCAAATACAACTAAGTTTCCAATAATAATTCTGTGTTTTTTTCCAAAAAAAAAAATGCACTATGAAGCAACATATCTAAAATTCTAGTTAAAATGCAGTGAACCCAATTTTGAATTTAGGTATCAAACATAGTGTATTCCTTTTCAGTTGCTAATTGCATGGAAATCCCAGCCCTGTTAATAAGCAATATACTGTAGAACCTCTGCATAACAACCCGTTTGTTTTAATGTCCAGTTGTAAAAGTACCATTATTTTATCATAGGAATAACGTTATTTTCTATACGTTATAGCAACCCCTAACAATTCATTCAGACTGTATAAAATATATTTTTAATTATTTTTTGTAGGGAAGAAATAGCTGAAACTGCTACATCTGATGAAGTGGCTTTGTGCCTACCAAGTTTTGCAGCATCTCAGAAATTTATGTATAAAGCTAGATCCTCCATAAGACCCCCATTGCCTCACAGCAAAATGGAGATCAATTTAACTGAACATTGGACTAAAACCAAACATGGGGACGATTTTCTCCTTCTTGATGATGGGGATGAAGAAAACAGAATGTTGGTAAGTAAAGTGTTATCTGATAACTATTTGCTTAATTATTATTTTCTATAAAATTTCTCCTCATATCTTTGGATCTATTTTCAGATTTTTGGAACAAAGGAAAATTTACATAAGCTTTGTATGTCAGAAAGAATCTACTTGGACGGAACATTTAAAGTCGTGCCGAAATTGTTTTTTCAACTGTACAGTATACATGGTACATACATGGGACAAGTGTTCCCTTTCATTTACGCACTATTGCCTGATAAAAGCCAGGATACGTATGTGCGATTGTTTAAAAATCTTAAAAGTAAAGCACATAGCCTTGGCCTCAAATTCGAGCCTATGCAGTGTATGCTTGATTTCGAGGCAGCTTCTATTAACGCATTAAAGTGTATTTTTCCAGAATGCATGGTTAAAGGGTGTTTTTTTCATTACACTCAGTGTATTTGGAGAAAGGTAAGCATAGTTAATTCTCGCCATAATTCAATTATAGTAAAAAAAATTCCCTTCACATTTTCCATTCTTCTTTTTTTTGTTAATTTCTATTCTAAAGTTATTCTTTTCATTCAAACCTTTGGTGTGACCGTTTTTTTTTACAAAACCAAGAAAAAAATTCTTAAGTATCATCATTCTTAGTAATTATTTTAAAAAATCTTAATTATGAGTTTTGCCTCATAACTTTCAAAAAGGTATCGTGTCTTGCACGTTACGAACTTTTAGATGTGTCTGACATCTGCACTAAAGGAGTATTTTTAAGCCCATCCATTCGGCTTCGCTTTTTTGTACTATAACACTAAATATTATATTTTTAAAAAAATCGACCAAATACCCAAACAGAAGCTACATGTATCAAACCTGGCAATGCTTGTAGCCTGATATGCCACTTTATACATATAGTAATTATTAATTCTTATGGTTTGTAAAAGTGCACTACTTAGATTTATAATGAAACTTTAAGTCATAATAATGCTAATGCTCCTGCATCTAATCATCATAGGTTCAGCAATTGGGCTTGGTGTGTAACTACAAGAACGATGGAGATGTTACAAAATGGATACGGAGAATAGCTGCACTCCCTTTAGTACCAGAACATCAAGTTGTTGATGCATTCCTGTGGCTTCAGGAAAATGAACCAAATGTGCCCCAGACAACTGAAATGTACAATTATTTAGCTGACACATGGTTGGATGAATGCGTAGCGAAATTTCCAATGTAAGTTTTTCTCAATATATAGTGCTGTCCTTTAAAAAACATACTCCATATTGTACCCTAAAAAACCCATTGAGATATTTTAGCTATACTTAACAATGATTTTATAAGTAGTTAGTCTGACCTCCTCAAGAAACACGTGGGACGTCGTACAATACTGTGGTGGTTGTTATGGAAACGAATTATTCCATTGAATTTTGGGGGTAATGTTAATCCATAAATGCTTAAAAAAAGTGAACTTTATAGTTCCCTTAAAAAATTTTGTTTTTATGTCAAAGTTTTCTCGGGGCGGTTGGACTACACATTTATCACTTTTTTATTAAAATGTATTATAACTAAGATATTTTTTTTTCCAAATTTAGGGACCTCTGGAATCATTTTGACAACGATCAATCGCGAACTAATAATTTTGTAGAAGGCTTTCATTCTAAACTGAATAAAAGAGCCGTTCATCCGCATTTGAACATATTCAGCTTCATAGAACTAATAAGAACTCTTCAGATTGAAAATGAAGGTGTGATGAGAATGTTGCACGTAGGAACAGCATCAACTCCCAAGAAAAAAACAGTATACAAAAAAATTAATGAGAAAATTGCAAAGTTAAAGAATGAGTTGGTTTCAAACAACATTACCCTTATGAATTACATGGATTGTATTGGACACTATCTTCATTTGGAAAGCTGAGATTTCTAATAAAATGTAATAATACAGGATGATTCAGAATTCATCATCAATATTTGGTGGGGAGGTAAGGGACCTAGACGAGCATATTTCGAATAGGAATGAGAGGGCGCACCTTAAGAGCTATAAGACTTAATGTAGTGCGAGAGCGTTACAAAAGGCTGTTTTGGCAAACCCCGTGTAACGAAAAAAACATATAAGGAAAAAATTTATTCTTGAGGTAAAGCAGTATCCGTACTACTTACGCCATAAATTTGCTAGAAATTGAACCACTTGCTAAACCGTGGGGGTGAGTTTTAAAAAGTGCAATATTAATGTTTTAGCCAAAGAAAGGAGTTTCCTCAGTAGTATTTATAAAAATGAGATGATCGGGGAAGGAATTTTCAATGATCATGCAAGATCCCTTATTTGTTCAAAGAAATGTATTATCATTGAAATTCCTTCCTCGATCCCCTATCATCATTTTTCTAAATACTATTACACTCTAAGGAAACTCAATTTTTTGGCTAAAAGATTAATATTGCACGTTTTAAAACTCACCTCACGGTTTACCAAGTGGTTCAATTTCTATCAAATTTAAGGTGTAAGTAGTACGGATACTGCTTTACCTCATGCAATAATTTTTTTCATTCCATTATGTTTTGTTTCGTTACACGGGCTTTAGCAAAACAGCCTTTTGTAATGCTCTCGCACTACATTAGGTCCTATATAGCTCTTTAGCTGCGCCCCCTCATTCCTATTCGAAATATGCTTGTCTAGGTCCCCTCTGCCTCACCACCAAATATTGATGATGAATTTTTAATCACCCTGTATAAAATATAAAATAAGTGTTTATGTGTCATTTCTATTTATTTAGCTAAGAAATTTAGCTTCTAAACTCTACTTTTTCCATTGTTTCAGGAAAAATATCTTTTGTTTCAGGGAAATAGGTTTTCTAAGTAAATTTTTTTTCCGCATACTAGAAACCATTTCGAAAACCTTTTTACTAGTTTTCCCATTTTCTGGAATAATGGTATATATAAAAACATACTACAAATTTTTATACAAGTTTGCAAATATATTGGATGGAAATGTGTGGCACATTATTTAATATTACTTCTTCTGTGGTATATTTGTGTAATGATACGAAAAATTTCAACACAAATAGCTGTTTAAAAAATTAAAATAATTGTATTCAGGAAAAAAAATCGCAAAGAGTGTATTGGTAAGTTAATTAATGGCTTAATGCAGGGCATGAAATTTCAGCTCTAAGGTACTAGCCAGACTAAATTTTTACCCGCCACTAATTTGGATTAATATCTTTTTTATTTTAAAAAATAGTGTTTGCAGACCCATTACCCCATGCAAAATCATTTTCATTACTTTAAATGATAAAATTTAAGGAGATATATTAATTTGTATACAAACGAATTTACATAGTATTCCATTTTTTACAAAGATAAATTGACTGTACGTATAAATTATTTAGCTTAACGCGGTGCTTTCGAGTATTAAATATTGAAACCAATTTAAACAGTTTTCCCGAATACCATCTACATCTCATTAATACAGAAAAAAAAATCTTGTGATTTAAGCTGTCATAAGCCTAATATTCAAGGATATTGCATCAGCCTGTTCTTATTAAGATTATTTGTTTGGGAAAAGGGTAATTCACTAAGTGATTTTTTTCACACTAAACGATGCTGTTTACACGAAGACCAAAATGGTGGATTGTAAAAAATGTGATATTATCTAAAAATTCTTAATCTTTAATGAATAAAGGTATAATGACCAGTTATGAAACGTAAACATCTACAAAATTTGATTTGAGAATTATATTTTACTTAAAAATTATCGATACAAGTTGAAGAAGTGTCAATTTCTTCAATTCGAATATTATTGAAATTCACGATGCCAAAACTGTACAATACAAGTAAGGTACGAGATCCAATACTAAATTTATATTTAAATCTCCTCTCCGACTATTGCATTTTTATGTAATGGTGATAGCAAAGTTGTCATTAAGAAAGTATTCAATTGTATAAGAATGAAAGCGATATATAAATCTTAGTTATATAGAGATAGGTCAATTTCTATAAAATCTTGATTCTTAAAGTTCCTAATTAGGCGAAAATATACACCTTAATGCGTATGTGTTTGGTATTTTTCGAGCAAAGCGGTGAAAAAAGATCTTTTTCTGTGTTGGGAAACACGTGGCGCATTGTGATTTCCTGCAATTTTTTTCGTACGAATATTTTTTCAGTCACGAATATTTTTTGATTGAAAATTAAGTGAACACAAGTAAAATAATCATCTTTGGAAAATTAAATCCACTAGAGCTAATTAATTATATTATAAAAACTAGTGTTCGTGTTCCGATTAACTAGATCTGTAACCGTTATCATTAAGAGAGTAAGTATTATTCATTTGTATAAAAATGAAAGCGATAAATCATACTTAATCGTTATAATCTCTAGAAACCTTGATTCTTAAAGTTCCCAATTCGTACGATTATTTTTTTAGTCATGAATATTTTTCGATTGAAAATTAAGGAATGAGAACAAATAAAATAATCATCTTCTATCCACTAGAGCTAATTAATTAAATTGATACTTTCGAGTACTGATAGTACATGGAGTGCTTACACATTATTAAAATTAAAATAAAACATTGCTTTCTTTTATCGCAGTTTTAAATCTTAAAATACACTTTGCTATATAATATTCGGGTACCTATAAGGTTTTACTAAATATGTGTATTTTAAAAAAATACTGTAAAAGTATCTTCAATCTCGGATTTTTTTATTTTTTTTTTTAAATTTTCAAAAAAGTTTTATTTTAACTCGTTTATACAAAAACATTCTGTTCTGTATAAGGTTTAATTGTGAGGTATTTAATATAATAAAAGTCAATGATTGTGTGTGTTTGTCTTTTATACAAATCCATTTTTCTTTCTAACTGCCCCAAACTATGTATACATACGTATAAATACCCAAGGAAAAGCATTGGCTATGTTTCGAAAATTTTAAATGATCCCTTGACCCCTTTTTGCTATCATTGTGCTGAAAATAGCTTTATTTCTGCTTAAAAAACTATCCGCTCACGGCTCACCCCCATTGTCCATTGTTAAAAAGAAAAGATAACACAAAATATTAATTTTTTAATAAAAAAACTAGATATAACTCACTAGATAGATTAAAAATCATACTAATATTTTATAATCTGTTTCAAAGAAATTCAAAGTTTTAAAACTGGTAAGTGTAGTTTAAAACATATTTTTTTCAGGATTTAATTTTTAAGTAAAAAGTTTCATGGAATAACATTGTTGTTAAAATAGTGTCCATGGAATAGGCTTTAATTATTGAATAATTTCACCTAAAAATTTAATTAAATTCCTGAGAAAAAATTATTAATAAAGGAATTTTAATGAATGTTCAATTTTTTTATTGGGATATGGTAAATGTAGAAATCGTTAAAAATCTATATAGTTTACCATGCAGAAAAAGAATTCGTATTCCTTGTGCACTCTTCAAAATACAAGAGTAGCACCGTGACAAATTCAACAATGGGTAAACACCTGTGTTTAGATAAGAAACCACCGTGCCCCCTGGAGAGCTTCAATTCGTTTCGCCAATTACTTTCCTAGGATTCCTAGGAATCGATTCTTCAGTAGGTTTGATTCACAGGCATTCGATTCAGCATTTAGGCATCGATTCTATGGTATTCGATTAGGAGGTTTGGCCGAAATCTCCCTACGGGGAAGGTGAAACAGGATGTAAGGGGGGAAGGAAAAGTGGTTTTCGGCGAAACGTAGGGGACACCCTCGCTACGCTCGCTCGCCGTACGCTGGTACAGCCTAGCTGAGATTGTGTACTACCTGGATTTGAACCCAGGTTATTGAGCGTTTCGTGATTACGAACATTGTACATACACTCACCAAAACGTAAACAAAACACAAAACCACAACAAACCAACCGTTGCCAACGGGAGAAAACAAATACTGCCAAATTCGTAAGCCACGTCATTGAATTTATCACATTGCTCGCCTTACTTTGGGCAATATTAATAATGCCCGGTTTATCACTTTGCCCGTAACATTTATCATGTTTGCAATTTTTAATATTTAAGACATTAAAAACATCTAATATATTTTTAGTATAAAAAAAACTAAGTAAAACTAAGAAAATCCAAATTTCACAATTCAGAGCTGAAGGGCCCACAAAAAATCAAAATATCTGAAATTTGGAATTTTAGTTATCCACGACTTAGAATTAAAAACATTCCAGTTATCTAAGTTGCACTTAGTAAGATAAAAATATAAAAACATATATAAATAAAGATATATTTTTCTTAATAAACTGATTTAAATGTAAAAATTTTATAAAATGATTGTTTTTTTATAACTTGTTAAAAATGTTTTGTGATGTTACGAATTTTATGCAGATACCTTTTACAGAGAAGGCTGTTGTTGGAAGGCACTGATTTGAAAAAAAAAATGTGGGAGTAATATCTTTATCAAGCGATGGATTGTGGCTGATGTTTTAAATAAGAGTGAAAAATTGCCGCAATTGACTTAAAATCAAATTTATTTTTTATTAAAGGGTGGAAAATTCCCCACCCGGTTAATCACATAATTCCCCACTCACTCCAGGGACCCCGATTTAAAAGTCACTTTTTTAATAAGCAAGGAAAAACTCAAATATCCAAATATCCAGGACAGAATCTTCAGGTTTTTTTTTCACCCGATAGAAATATGAACAGAAAAACAAGCGAGAGACAGATAGCTGGAAGCCATTTCTCTCTGGAAGGAACAAAAAAAAAGTTTCCCGAACTCTTCAGTCACAGCTGCGAAGAGCTCGATAAGTTATGGAAATATATTCAAGACGCGGCATATATATATTCTCAATATACACGCATGCAGCCGTCAGAGAGGAGCGAAAAAATCTGCATGTAGTCAGTCCCACGGATACGAAAGTCATTCACACAACACAGAGATTCAAAATAAATAAATAAAATACCTATCGACATGAAATAGAACATTTTCTCCCGCCCTCCCGGAGTTGACAGTGCGACGGTTACAGCTACAGTGTCCATTTCCGGATAATACCACGTGACAAGGAGAAGGTGGGGGCGGAGGGGGAACGGAGTGTCAACCGGATTTTTTTCGGGAGCTATTTTAATAAAATAGTGCAGTGCGCGACTGTCAAGAGAGGATGACAGTCTTGTCACAACTGTCAAAATGGCTATTAAACACACGTCCATGCAATGGATGCTTTCGCCTTTTCGCTACCCGTCTATTCCATCACTACGTATGTATGTATGCCTATGGCAGTAACGCCGGCCTGCCATGTTTGGCTCCTTCTGCGCTCCTTTTTTTTAGATTGGGGTATGCCTCCTCGCCTTAGTTGGTCAATTAATTAGGTTCAAGCGAGTCAATTAGTGTAATATGTTGTGGGGAAGAGGTTTAGAGTGGGAAAAAGAATTATTTTTAGTCCATTAATTCTTAGCTTTTTTCTATGAGTAAGGTAATTATATCATAATAAAATTTAATTCGCTTAAAAATATTTTCTATTAAGTATTATATTTTCTATCAAATTTTTTATTCTAATTTGCAGCTCCTTTAATGTCTTAAGTTATTTAAAGAATAATGAATTACATCAAAAAGTAATCCCTCGATAGATCTCACTAACTTTTAAATTTTTCTATTAATTATCTGATTACTTAATTTTATGGAAAAATTTTCTTTAAGAAACTTAATTTATTTCAGTATTAAGGTTCAAATATAAAGTATAGAAATCAGGTATAAGCACTAAAAATGTTAGATAATACCAATAATTTAATAAAAATTAATACATAATTTTAATTGGTATTACTTATGTTCTTATAAATATTCGTATAAAAAACAATAATATATTTCAAAATAAAATGTATAAACAGCTTTCCCTTGGGGTATTCATTAATTTAGAGAGTGTAAAATAATTTTTCAGAAATAGTATAATACCTGGTACCCTTTAATTACGTTTTAATGAACAAATAAAATTTGTATGAAAATAATTATGCTTTCAAGATATTTCTTTAACCAATTAGTTTACATTCTGTTATAACTTAACGATTTTCAAAAATTAAATGAAAATTATAAATAAATTACAAACAAAACTATGCAACATTTTAAAATATTTATTAAATTTAAACCAGCAACTTATATTGAGCTAAATAAAACTAATTAAATACAACTTCAAGGAGCCTCTAAAATTCTTTCGACAGATAATCTAAGACTTTAAATTTATTTAATTTAATAACGCAAATGCATAATAATAATAATTTAAATATCTTTTTAACATTCCATAAATTAAATTTTTACTCTTATTATATTTTTCTGTTTACTTTAAAAACATTGATATATGTTGTTTTTATCACATACCTTTTTATTTCATTAGGATACAAAAAATGTTTTAATTTGAATATTTTGTACTTTAGAGTTACGTTAAAATTTTTTCTTCCCCTTGAACTCTAATTTATCATGACACTTCCCCAAATTACCTGTTAAATTATTCACTAATTTATGTACCCCAACCTTGACCCCAATTAAATTACTCAAAACGCATTCCCCTACCAAACGTCAAATCGTTTGCCACAAACTCCCAAACCCCTCGCCAACTGGCGAGCATCCATCTGCAACCCCACGCCACATACCCCCGGCAGTCTTTTTCCCGGTGCATCCTGTCGCATCTCTCGGGATGAGGGGGGGGGGCTACACCCTCCATGTCACTGCCACTAAAGCTGTCCTCGTCGGCAGCGAGAATAGGCTGCTTGACACGTCTCAGAATGCTCAACTAAATATTATCCTGACTGTGACACTTTGATATTACCAATATTCATCACTCCTTCTTGCTGCACCCCGGGATCTCTTCTCCTGCATCCGGACACTTATGCAAAGGAGCCCGGATCCGGTTTTTGCATGAGAAGTACCGGATTATCCGGTATTGGGAACCCTCGCTCCTGGTAACGAGCTGGGGATTAAGGATGACAGAGGCTGATCGTTTTTACATACTTCAAAACGTCATTTTTTTAAAGGAAAAATGCATTCACTCCTTCGTTGGGTTTTTTCTTGGGAAGGATGTAAGGTGTTTTATCATGGACCATGGAACATCAACATCTATTGCGCATTTGTGAATTAGTACGAGGAATAGTTGCTAAATTTTGTAAGGGTGGTGTCAGCAGATTAATTTTTGTTACAAGAGCGGTTTTATGACCCTGTATCTACCCCCACTAAGTGGTTTAGTAATTTGTAAAACATAAAGACGAAGTAGAAAAATGGAGATATGAGCTAAAAAATAATATAAAGCCATACAACAGTAAGGAAAATATTAGCGTTTCCATGACATGGGCAGCATTTTATTGGAAAAAACATCTAGTGACAGCACCTTAAAAACATTATACCTATTACAAGAAAACTTAAAACACCAATCGCAATTAAATCAACACTAATATTACAAACATCTTGATTCGCCACATCTAATACCTAAATAACGATTTACCACCCCACCACTCAATTCCCACACTCCCATAAATCAACCACCAACACTCCAACAAAAAACCTGAAAACCTCCCCAAAAAATCCCATCGCAGCTCTCCTCATTAAATGTGACGCGTATTAAAGGGCGTTTCACGTGATCCCCGACACTTTCGCATGCAGTGTGACAGGGTCTCGGATATCTGCATTAGCGACGCCCCGGCCCCACCGTTGGGCGCCCTAACGAGACCTTCGCGTGACCACCCTCTATAAACAAAGGGAGGGCTTCCCGCGGGGGCTGTCGGGAAATGGACAACAGGTAAGCCCCGGACGAAAATAGTTTGGCTTTCGGGAGAGTTTTGGAATGCAGAGAGAGGATCTTACCTGTTGACGAAGGTCGTAGATTAAATTTGGGAGTCCAATTTTTTTAGAGAAAAATGAAGTTGATATTGTTTTTATAGTTGGTAACTAAATAACTTTTAAAAATGCCCGATTTTTCATTTCTCTTCCAGCTTATCCCACACTTAAAATTTTATCACAATAATAATTTTGATAAAACATATATAGTTAATGAAAATACCGCTATGTGAATTTAAAAATAAGATCAAATTTAGCATATTACCATAAGGGGAGATAAGATGTTTTTGAAAATATACGTGTGTAGTCCCTTAAATATGCAGTAACAATAATAGTAAAACATGTTATAAAAAGATTTACAAAATAGAAATTTTTATGAAAAGTAATACTAATTTTGTTTATTCCTAGGGTATTAATTTTTAAAAAAGTATTTTGGAAACAGCATTTCTTGTGGAATAATGATAACAATCTATCAGAAAAAATATTAGGTACTTTAATTTCATAAACTGTCTTTCTAGTTACACTCCTCATTTGATTTAGGAGTACGAAAAACATTCTATAAAATTAGGTTAGGTTCTCCCTGTATATCCTCTTTTATTCAATTATATTTTTTTGAGTAATTAAATTTTTCGTTATGTTTCGTTCGTTATGTTTCGCTACGTTCAAAATTGCAGGATTTTAGAAGGCAAATACATAGTCTGAAATTTAATAAGTTTGATACTCTTTTAACAATATATGGGTACCCGCCTTATATTCGATTACATTATAAAAGAACTACAACTAAACTATTTATTCTTTAATCATTTTAAATTCATCTGAAAACCTGCAGCATCAGGGATCAGTCACACCTATCACACAAGTATCGCCATACAGTCACACAAATTTGATTCATTAGTACTTTTACAAATCGGTAATAAGCGATTCCCCTCAGGGCTCTCCTAAAATTTTATTAGGAAATAACTAATTTTGCAAAAGGGAAGGGAACGAAATAAAACGAAAAGAGTTTTACACGAGTTCAGTCGACTCCTCACAGAACAGAGTATAATTGAGTAGTAGGCCCACTCATTGCAGAACCTCGTTAGAATAGTAATGAAAACTCCATTAACAGTCCTATTCTCTTTGACATGCAATCTGTTTTGTGCCAACTATCCGAGGTGCATGAAAGATTTATCGTGCCCTTCTCTATCACTTTCTCAGTGGGAACGAACAAAATTCAATCGCAGTCATTCTTCGATACATAAAACATGCTTTGTTGAGTGGGGAATCAAGACATCGTATTGAGGAAAACAATTTCATTAGGAGGAGTTTGTGCATTTTTAATGGATACATTCGAGCATGGATGATCCTTTATCTCTTCTTCGTAATCTGGCCTTTGAATAGTTGTGTGCTCTGTTTCTTTTTTGAATATTTATTGGTTAAGAGGATGGAACTAAACACCCGTGCACCTGTACATCAAATAGTGTTCTTCTTTGAATTTTATGTACGGTTTATTCTGTATTGTTACTTACTTTTACTCCTGTTCGATTTCACCCTCAGTGTTTTATGTAAAAATTATTTAATATGGACAAAATTTAGTATATTTTCATTCATCATTGTAACCTCTTATTATTTCCACTTTCTTATTATTACTCCCTTCTATTCTTTTTCTCTTCCTCTTATCTATCTCTCACCTCTCCTTTTAGTTATCTCTACTACTCTCTCTCCTTTCTCTTTCATTACTTTTCTTTCTCGTATCTTTCTCCTCCCCATTTCTTTTCTCATTCTATCATCTCTTTAATTCTTTTTTATTTTCTCTTCTTCATCTTCTCTCTTTTTAATACTCTTTCCTTTTCTAACTTTCACTTCTCTCATTTCCTTCACTTAATCTATCATCTTTATGGTTCATTTACTATCTCTCTTCTTATCATCTTCATAAATGTAGTTTCTATCTCTCTCTCTACTCGTCAAGTAAAAGTAGATTAAAAAGGGAAGAAAACTAGAAAGTCATATCTGAAAACACAAGGTCCAAAATCCTAATAATTCCAACACGCTAATGCTTAAGACCACTCTTGGATTAAATAGATGCTATGCAGAAAATATTTTCAACCATCTTAATCACAGAGTATACTACATGTTCTTGTTTGGAAAACGACATATAAAGGCAAAGTAGTAGTAGTTCAAAGTGAACAGTTCCAGTATTTTTTTTTTTTTGAATCCAGAAAGAGATCTATGAATAGAGAATGGAAATTTGAAGCGGCTATTTCAGAGGGGCCGTTTTTATTCTCCGAACGAAGAGAAGTGCGAGACAAGACATACGCTGCCATCCAAAACAGCAGTAACATTGAATCTGCCCCTTCCCTAGCATGATGAATGGCAAAAGGCTCCAACAAGGAGAAAAGAATATAATAACCAACAAGGAAATAACGTATTTCGTATTATATTCCGTCTTTCATATCCCCGATTGGATTTTCTGGGCGTAAAACTAGCCACTGACATGTTCGTGTTTCACCTGTCCGTCCTGATTACAGCTCTCCAAGGTCTCCGTATGACAAGAACCATAAATTTGCGCTAGGAATAATTCGGGTGCTGGATGACGAATGAAAGCGTCAACCGTTAGCGTGCTGGCCTCACTTCATTCATTGACTTTCCACCGCCGGTTCTGGCAACGCGACTTTCTTTCCTCTTTTCGGGAACAGAAGAATGGCAACAGAAGAATTGGAATGTCAAGCGAAAAGATGTATGGCGATCTGCTGGAGGAGAGGCTGTTTTTGTGATTTCTCTTCCCAGACGCGTTTCGCTTTGACAGCGCTGCAAATTGAACTAACAATGGATGAGATTTGGAGCAAATGTGTTCAAATTTTGTAGTTTATACGTATCGGTTTCTCAAAAGAATGTTCCACGGTACTGGACGAAATAATATCGTTTTCAACTCAATAAACTTTGAATTAGAGATGTACTACTTCTACATTGTGATGGCACTTAATAAATGAAATATTGGAGTTTAAATGCTAAAGACCATATTAGTATACTGTAATTTTATTTGCATTTTTATCTATAGTGTATATTTTTTGTTATTCATCAACTATTTTATTAATGAATAATTTTATTGACACTTCAATACTTTGGGTCCTGATATAAAAGAGCACTTCAAAAATTAATTTAATAGTTTCACTTTAAAGATAAAATACAGTTTCTATTAAAAGCTTTAAAAATTCTACAAATTCTTGCAAATGATTGCTTCATTTTTATGAAACACTAATAGTAAAAATGCTTACCTAATTACGGTATTTAAATAATCTAGCAAACCAAATTCATTTGTTAAAGAAATTCATTAAGTGCTTATATATTTTCCGATGAAAAAATTGTTCATAGAAATAGAACAGTACATTGAATAAATTATAAAAAAATGTGTAACCAATTTTTTTTTCAACAGAGAAAGCGACTTTAACAACGTCAAGTTTTTATAAAACAGAAATATAAGATAGTTTGACAATACATATATCATACATTTATATTCGAAAATGTGTAAATTATTCAATTTTAATTTTTTCCCTTTGAAAAACACCGTGTAGGTAACATTGTGGAACATTAAAAAATAAAAATTTTCCTATTAATTTTACATTTTATTTTAACCAGTTCGGATTATTAATATAGCTACTGTTCATCACATTTGGGTAATGCAAAAGAATTCAATACAATTAGGTATGATTCTTAAGTAATTTGTAGGATAACAAAGGTCCCATGAGACCGGCCCCACCTCAAATCTTTTCCCTATGACAGAGCAGTGCCTTATTGTAATTGTTTCTCTTGGGTTCAGCCCAAGAGTATACTTACATTGTATATACTATTATAAGTTATCTAGAATCTTATTAATAAGAAAAATGTTTTCCGCTAATTAATGATATTAGTTCTAGAAACACCTTGGCTCCAGAGGTCATCTTAACGTATAACTTGGGAGCCACTGTCCCATCCGATAAGTTTTATTCCTTATCATACGTCAAACCAATAACGCGGTAAAACAGCTCTACTGATAATGACCTGAATACAGGTACAACAGAGCTAGAGCCAAAGTGACGGCTTTAGTACCAAATCGAGATAATGTGATACAAAATAAAATAAATCAACGCCACTAGATTGATTAATGCTTTTAGTCGTCCACGACCGAGACAAATGATTAATGTGAGTTATTAATGACTTACGATTCTAAGCCAATGATAAATGTGTATTACTGATTAACTTGGATGAACTTAATGTCGTTAAATCTTTGGCCTCTTCTATGAATCATAATCATTAGCAGATATAATGAAATAGTGCTTTAGAATATAAATGATTATGATGAGAGTGAAATTTGTATGCATATCACCTAAATTTTCTTGTGGTGTCATTTTCTAATTAATAAATGTGTACCAGAGGGTACACAATATATTATGATACTTATGGGTTACGATATTTTAGGTATTGATAAGTTACCAGGAAATGAAATGGTATTATCCAGTTTGTTTTGTTTATATTACAGTTTGTCAAATAGTAAAGTTAATGCAGCATCAATATCCGTACTGCAGAGTATGCGGCTCTAAGCAAATATTTTCAGTATTGTACAGTTGATTACTAGCAGAGAACTAAAGTATTAAGTGTCATTGTTTGGTGTCTGTTTCTTTAGGTAAAATATAGTTTAGGTGCTAGTTTTTTTACAGTGAAGAGCCATTTTGAACATCAATACCTTCACCTTATGGTCAGTATTACAACGTAAAACATCTTCATAAATGTTCTCCTTTTATGATGTTCACGTAAACTTTGTAGTTTTTCAAAAACTACTCTTGATAAGAATAAAACATATAGGCTAACAAGAACTCACAAAAAGATATTACTCTCAGAAAAGGATACTTCAACCACAATCTTTTAACATCACCAAACAAATCAACACAGGCATAAATTGAACTTCGTACGCCAAAAAGCCTCAAATGACACAACTACCCGGTTACATTTCCAATTCGCAATATGGCCCCATAAATTACCCCACCAAAAAAAAGAACGCCCCCCAAACAGGTTTTAAACCCCACCCGAAGACACAGCACCCGAAATATTTCACAAAAATATCCCTAATTTAGCCCCATATTTCACTATCCCCATTCGGAGCCAACGGGTGGGAATTTATAACAATACGGAAGCCGCACTATATATAGATATAATGGGCGCCCCCGCATTCTCCGCGAGATTTACGCCGTACATCATTTTTACGCCGCCCCTCGGTTGCAGGGGCTTGTCGGGCGTAAATCAGCGACTCGTGGCCCGGGAGGTCCCGGGGGGCCCCACCGACACCGGCCCTAAAAGCCACTGCGATCATCGCTCAAGAGACACTTGGGGAAGAGTCATGGCTGCCTCGCTGGATTTTATTTTCTGCGGGAGTATTTCTTTTTATGTAGGTTTTTTTTTATTAGTTGTTCGGATCTTGATCTGGTTTGTGAAGGGGGTTATGTTTGGGAAATGTGGGTGGAAACGACGGGAATGTATTTTTTTTTACGGAGTTTTGTAAATAAACGAAATTTATCCGCTTCTAGTGTGTGGGTTCTTAATCTTCGACAACTAATGAGTTAGTGAGATATCTCTGTGCGAGTTTGAGTGCAAATGTGCCGTTGATTTTGAAAATTTTAAGTCGAAAACTTAAAAAAATGAGCTATTTTAACTATCATTTTTCATGAAAAGGTAATAGTGTCTGCTATTAAGTATTGTCCTATAGTGAAACTGGTGTGCAACGATATTGTATGGTACTAGAAAAATATTGTTGTAGACAATTCATTCCCTATTGCTGTCATTTACATGGCTGGGACCATGATAAAATCTTCCTTTAAAGACAGATTTTTCATCAAAGACAACATCATACACAGGTTCCATTGCTGTTGTTGTTGTTGTACAACATTCCCAAGAATAGCCGAGCTATATCAAGTCCATGAAATTATGCACCCGGAAAAAATCCAAGACCAACAACGGATTGTCCAAGAGGTCCTGCCTAGAGAGGTCCAGACAAGTAAGAATGTGATCAGGGGAAGCCTGGGTTCCATTGTAGAACCAATTAAGCTTTAAAGTAGTAGAACAATAAGGAGTAGACATTATCTATAAAGTGTTTCAACTGCTTTTTCAAACAATCGCAGTAGTTTGAAGCCTTAATGTGAAAACCATCTATCTATCCACGAGTTTCTAATACTACCTAAACTACACGGAGGGACACCAAAATGCATCAGATAATAGATTTTGCATTAATATCCTTCATTCTACGATTACGTCAAAATCCATGAAAAGAACGTAACTCATTTGTCAACAATGAATACCTTGTCTGAAACTCACCGACCACACGTCTTCCCGTTTTTAACCCACGACACACATACATAAAAAAGCAGTTTCGAACCAGAAATCAATAACATTATCTCATGTAGACGGAGAAGAAAACAATAACACATAGAAACAAACAAAAATCTGAGTGGCGGAGCTCGTCAAAAACAATTCATCAAAAAATCCTGACACATCCCTGCCATTGCGCATGCGCCGTGGTCTCCGCGTGAACTCGCGGCGGATCATGAATCACGTCAAAAATATCCGTCCGCCAAGGCACTCTTTACAGTTCGCGTATGCATACACGGCTCTGCGGAACACTTTGATGAATGGCTTTTCAAATATCCCCCATAAAGCATTTCTCTTGACGGGTCGCCGAAAGTTTCCCGAAGAGTTTTTTCCCCCCTCTCCGCTTTTATTTTAATGTTTTATATACACAGTGCGGGGAGTGAAGGAATTGTAACACGCGATGGAAGAAGAGAAAAACGGATAATGTAGAAATGCGTATTTGATTTATAACCCTATTTTTCTCCCTTACTGTTACCGTTTGATGTATGGAGGGTATGCAGGGAATAGCGAGAGTGAGATATCCTGGAGCAGTTTGACGCTGGGGTAAACAAATGTGATCCGGTATGTAATTAGTTTTGAGGTTATTAATTGAGGTATTGGGCTAGTTGGAAATTTCTCGAGCGACGAAAAAATAAGGGAAGAAGTCGGATACTCACAACTTTCTACTTTACTATGACTGAATGATTTAAGGCAGCCCTCGATGAATTTTCTTGATTAATAGTCACGAATCCTTTAGGTCTTCTAATATGTATTCAGGGGGCGTTCGGGATAAACACAATTCCAAATATATTAAATAAATGTTTAGTTATTATAATGCATAGGTTCCCTCAGACTGGACATTAATAAACTTTGATAATAATAGTTTATGTAAAAGTATTGAATGCATCAAGTAAGAAAAAGTAATGGCTCTTAAAAGTAATCTAAGGTATGCACTAAATTTTGTGTAGACACATCCACGATCTGTAGAACCTGCTTTACTGCTACGGTAGTCGAAATGCGGAAAAAACAACCTTGGTTTTATTAAGTGTAAAAGCCCTAGTTGTATTAATGATAAAAAAAATAAATATTAAATGCAAAAATAATTTTTGTCAAGAGAGACATTTAAGAGAAATTAATCTATATAATACGTTGTTTTTTAACAGTAAAAAAATGTTAATTATTAGTCAAAAAGTTTAGACTAACTGGGAACGGGTATCTCTCAAGTTTGATCCAAGAGCACCTAAGAGCCAGTTTATATGTTTGATTACATATTTATACCATAACAGACCTTATTTGGGGATATTATTGCAACAAATATGTTGAAAAATTTTATTTGAAATGTCTTGATAAGTAGAAAAGAAAAGATACATAAAGAGAAAATATAGAAAAAGATGATAAGAGAAAAGAAATGAAAAATATGACATCCCAGTTTAAACAAAAGTTTATACGTGATTCAATTTATAAATAAAATACTATATTAGTACAATAAACTAGTAGTTAAGGGTTGCACTTGGCTATTTATAGAATAAGACTTGTGCCATTTGTCTAAAAACTTGGAAGATCCCTGATACCGAGCGATCTGTAAAACCCGTTTTACTGTTAGGGTAGTCACTATGCGGAAAAAACAACTCGCGACAACTTTAAGTAAATGAAATTAAAGGAAAGAAATTTACCCACATACCTTAATCATCCTTTAATTCTAGCTCATGTATCTTTAAAAGGTTAATAAGTACTTTTTAATGCGAAAGTTATTTGACTCACTTTGGAAACTACTTTAAAAGAATTTGTCCAAAAGACGCATAGGTAGGGTAAAAAAGAGCTGAATTTATCGCAACTTTTACTGGCAATTTGGATTAAGAACCCGGCAAACAAATAAATCTCCCGGAAACCAATGCAAACAATTTAACAACAACCCTAAAAAAACACCCCCTCGTTGTCATTCGTCGTCGCAGATAGATAATGACCGAGAAAGAGCACCGCAGCACCACACCTAAACAAATTACTCCACCCATTAAACAGAAAGCACAAATTTTGTTTTCAAGAGGGATTCCTAGGTAGCAATTTAGAGAGAAAAAACTCCGGGACCTTTCTCACCGCGCTGTAAAGGGCGGAAAAAAAAACCCCTCAGAGAGAAAGAATGACCATTAGTTTGGTGGTGCTTCACTTTCAGTTCTTCGCTTTGCACGTGCCAGGTTCGGTAGACAAGTAAATGAAACTTTCGGGCGAGCAATTACACGGTAATTGTTGAAAAATCCGCCCCCTGATAAATTAGCCGCTGTCAGGAACAGGAGGCCGGGAGTTTGCCATATTTTTTGACCTCCTCCGAAAAGAGCGGCTACTTAAAAATGAGGAACGGGCCTGACACGGACACGTGGACCCGGCGGCGTGTAAAAGACCCCTTCGCATTCGATAAAACCGCGAGGGTTGTTTCCAAAACGGTAATTAACCAGCCTCTCTGTCCGTGGCCGTCTTTTTGGTTTTGGCGGGGAGGGAGGAAAAAGTTCCAGCAGCCGCCCATTTTTCATTCTTTCGGGAGCACTCACAACAGGAGTTTTGGTGGCGTTTCGGTTGCATAATGGATGGCGTCCGAGGTAGCTCATGCAAAAAAGGCCTATTTTTGCCGCTCATCCAATTATTTCCGGCAACTTGGGCGGATTTAGTCTGGTCGTTAATCGCGTCAACATGTTGAAGGGACCTAATTGGCGTGTGCACAGGTAGCAATGCTTTCGAAGGAGATTTATCACCCTCTATGCGGAAAGGGTTGACTTTGACACGACTTGTCTGATGTCTGTGTTCGTAAAACGAGCCTCAATCGGATGTGCTTGTCTAATATCAGTCTGGATGGCAGGTGGTCTGTTACCGGCAATATTAGTTACTACGTTACGGGTGATTGATAGTGGTTGTGGTATTGACAAGTTAAGAGGTAAGATGTACGACTGCGCTCATAGCTTAAATTTCTGAACGAGAACATATAAAATTGATTTCCTGAACAATAAATTATGCGCATTATTTGTTTGTCATTCAAATAAATGCAGAAGCGTCAAGCTTTCATGAAATGTTTTATCTACTAGGAAACGATACATCGGAAAATCGTATAGGTCTAGAAAATCCCTATTCAATAAATCAATCCCCCAAAAATGAAAATTACAAAACTAGGCATCAGTAAATGCATAGTATCGATATATTGCAATGTCGCGATGCTAAGAGTGGCGATGCATCGCTTTGCAACATTTTCTAGTCCTTTTATCGAAACAAAATTTAGTCTATAAAATTATCTGAACTGTTAACAGTGACTACTACATATAAACTTTGCATAAAAAGTACCTTGTACAGAAATTTTTTATCGAGATATTAAATTAAACTTTCTGGTAGACTGAATACTTAGCATAAACACAGCTTATTGCTTTATGTATGTTAACAGAGGAAGTAACCATCCATACAATATTCAATCCTTTTTTAATATATCTAGAAACAGACAAGAAGTATCCAATAATATCTCTTCTGAAATTACAATATACCGTTCACTGTAAGGTTTCTATCTTTTAATTATTATAGTTTTAGTGTCTTTAGGCCAATTTTACACCAAAACTGACACAAAAATAAAAATACAGTAGATGAATCATGTATTTGTTATAATACATGTGTTTGTTGTCTAAAAATTAAGAGTAAAGTATAAAATACTTACCAAAAAAGCCTTCGAAATATCTTGTGTGTACGGAAGTTTCCAACTCAAATGTAAACACTACTGAAAATAAATAGTTTTGTTAAAATTTTAAAAATAAAAAACAACAAAAACACTGAATTTTTCTTTGAATAATAAACTAATAAATAGTTAAAATTTATGAATTTATTACTTAAAATATTTAATACAATTATTAATATGAAAAACTACACTTAAACAAAATTTAACTACTCATTAAAAAACCCAAGATTCAAATAATAAAAACATAATACAAAAAATGTACAAGATCATTAACCTATTCTTAAAGGAACAAAATTTTAATAAATCCCATAAAAACCAAATTAAAGTGAATGATAACTCCTAAAATAAATTCTTATCGATTTATAATGGCACATTAATTTTTCAGAGATTAGATCTAATAGCAAAAGTGACCAGATTCATTATTGAGCATAAACGACGGATGGCAGGGTGCTGAGAATTAGCATTTATATTGCTATCATTAGGCAAGTTCGACCCATTAACATCAGATGCGAGCATTGAAGGAATGGAATTCAATACAGGCTTAAATGATTTGCGCAAAGATACTAAGTAAAAGCAATCACGAAAGCCTTATATCTTTTTCCTCCATTAAAATTGTGATTCAATAAAGATATAAAGTGATTAAGAGTACTTTATTAAATTTCAATTTGTAATGTAGGGAGGACCTAATATTGTAAGGTTAAAAAATAGATCAATCAATGAATTTTTTTTTCTAAATTTTAGGGTTAGTATCAGTTATGGAAAGTTTAGAATGTCATATTATTGTGAGAAAGAATTGTAAATGTAATGAGAAAGATTTTAGAATTATAATTCTGATTGGAGAAGTAAAATACGCAAATTTCCTAAACGTATAATACTTATCAAATGAAATTTATAATTGGTAATTTATTTGAGAATTTAAATTTTATAAAAGATTTAGTCTTAAAACAAAAAGAAAATCATGGTTTTTTTTTAGAATTTTATTAACACAACACAAAGATACATAAAGAACAAAAAGACAAAAACGGGGAGACAAACATAGACATACATACAAAAAAATAAATAAAAATAGTTTTATGAGTACCAAAAGAGCTCATAGCTCGTCCATGGTACTACACTTATAATTTATTTGCCTTGGCAACGAAACTGCGCTGACTCTATTTTGTTACATTAAATAATTTCTCGATGTTGTTATGTCTTGCTATAAAATCATGAAGACCATTTTTAAATTCAGTTCTATTATTAGATGATTTAAGAGTTACGTTTAATTTATTAAATAGAAAGGGACCTAGAAAGACATGAGACTAATGAAAGATTTCTTTGCTAGACTTTGGAATAAAATAATTTCCTTGAATGTTTCTAAGAGAATAGTTACTAGTTTTTAATTGATAGAAGGACCTATTATTGAAAATGAAAAGTAATAGTCGAAAAATATAGAGTTCTCTTACAGTCAAAATAGGTTTTGTTAAAGAATTACCTTTTATGTGAGATAAGATTTTATTGTATGTATGTATGTATTCAAATTCATCCCATAAATGAAATACTATATCTTGGTTTAACAAAAAAAATTAAATTAAATACAATGTTTAAAAATAAGATTATCGAAACAAACACAGAGTATAAATTAATATGCTTCTTTTTCTACTTGAAATATGAAAAGGATCAAAGATTTAGATGTCATGAAATGTTTGATCATCATAGTACATTTTTAAATAAAAAAGAACATATAATTCAAAGGTCTTTAGAACGCATTATTAGGTTAAATAACTTTTTTAAAAAAGTAAGCAAGTAATTATACAAGAAAAGAATATATATTAAACTAGTTCTTGATAAGATTATGGGATGAAGCAGTGCTTAACATGTTCTTCTTACAACTCATCGATTTCTCAACACTTTTCATACTTTTGATGATACTGGACGCTCGTTTTTGTCATCTTGTCAAGCCTTATCTCCCTCTACGAAAGATCCAACAAATAAACAAAAAAAAATCTCCATGATTAAAAAATCTCAGTCCATGCAAATAGAGTGATTAGTGGTGGATTTTTTTTGAGTGGCGTAAAAAACCTTCCTCCTAAAAAAACTCTCATCAAGTTTTTAAAACCCGATATATATAGTAGTACTTTGATCAAAATTAAACAGGCTGCTCAAAAAACAAAGGACCCTGTTTCTTGTATAACACTCTTAAAGTAAATCTTTAAATCCGGGTAGAGGAGACAAGCTGAAGGGCGATATTAAAGTCATAAATGAAAAACGAAGATTAAAAAACATGGAATGAGGCCCTACCCTTTGTTATTGTATACAGTTTTTTTTCGTCCTCAAGTCCTTTGTTTTTGCACCTCGCACGAAATCTGTTATCAAATGATCTTGTATAAAAAGACAAGCCCGCGAGGAAAAAAAGCGGCGAAATTCTAGTGGGGAGAAAAACAGCTACTTGTCATTATATTGTGTTTAATAAAGATGAAAAGACCTGGGCAGTTGTGACGGGAGAGCAGATAAAAAAGCCGTCAGCCGTAAAAAAAACCCTTTTTTTTCTCCTTCTGGTCGAATTTATTTTTTAGCATAATCAGACTAATTGGGTAGCAGACGAAAAATGAAGTGATCACGTGACATTAGGGGTCGTTCGTCTTCGTCTCTTTGTCAGGTCACGTGATAGTTTGACAGATGGGGAATCTTGGGGCACTTCCCGATAACACTCTAAGTCCGCGTCAAAAGAAAAACTTTAAATAGTTTGATAAGAAAAGACGTTGCCCCTCGCGTTTTGGAGAAGTTTCGGGGAATAGGTGGAGAGGTTTAATGTCTGAGAAATCTTGGAAAGTTCTCGTTTCTCTTTCTGATGGTGGTTAGAGTAGATAATTGTTTTCAAAAAGGATTTCAAGTTTAAGAAACTCTGGTTTAATTTTTACGTATAAAATGCAGAGTAGTAAAGAAGAGAAAATATATTTATTTAAATTTACACAATTTTAATAGATTTACTAACAATATTTTTTACTACAAGTTTTACGACAAAATCTCAAAAGTTTTCAATAAATGGCATTTATGTTTGAATATTTTTTTACGTGGATAGTAAAATAATAATTAAAAAGTAATGTATCTTTAAAGGATAACACAATAATTGTTGCATTGAATTATAACGATAAATAATTTTAGTGTATATTGTTTAATAAACGTCCTCATAATGAATTCATCAAGGTACTTCTCAGTATCAATGTTAAAATTGCTTGCTTGCTTATCCTCATCAGAGTGTTATGAGATAGTCGTCACTATTTTGTGTAATGTTCAGTTTGTTAACTAAAAAAACGGTAATGTTTTGTACATTGGCAGGTATAATTAATTTTCTTTTGCAAAATCACTCAAATATTTTAAGTCATAGGAATTGGGGTAAGAATAGCACACACTAGTGTTAATTTTTAATTAATAACACAGAATTATATTTTTCAATTTAATATGTGATGAAAATATGAAATTTAAACCATGATATAATATAATTTTTAACAAACAGTTATTTACTATCTCTTTCTTCCTTTCCACGATTTTTTACAATATATTTTGTATTCCCCATATAATTCATAGATACACCCCATTATGCTCATAAAGTTAGATGAACCACACTGATACCTGGAAACTATAGTTATCCAATAATTTGTTAAAGCATTGTACAAAATACCAATATCCTCAAACTCTGAAAACAATATCCCTTTAACCGAAACTCCCCTATTTCTCTTAGAAATAAGTAGTAATTACAAAGATTCTCTATATTCTAGACTGCAGCTAAATAATTCCTAAATTTTAAATCTAATCTTTCATAACACAAGCTATAAACCATCCCCATCCCACCCGAAACCACCTATTGAATCTCCCATAAAACCCCAATCCAGCTCCCCTTCCTCCCCATAACCCGGCACGCCTCACGCGGTCAACTATCTTTTATCGCCACAGCCAGCTCCCGCCAATCTCCACGCCAAGGATCTTTTATTCACACGCAACCTCCTCGCGGGAGCCACGTAGCCGTAGGGGCATTATTTATTGAGAGGTCTATGGAAGGCCGAACCTGCGAGCCAATTTTGTTAGTGGCAAAAAGAAATCCGAAGTTTGGCAAGTCTTATAGATAGATGGATCAATTTTGGGCGTTTCTCTTTCTCTCTCTCTCTCTCTCCCTTACCTCCATCTCACTCTCTCCTATTCATCTTTTCCTCTCCTCCTCTTTCTCTCTTCTCTTCCTTCTCTCCTCTTCCCCCCCCCTCTCTCTCTCACCCTTTCCTTCCTATTCATATCTTCCTCTTTCTCTCTCCCACTCTCACTTTTCTCCCTCTTCTCTCCTTCACCCTCTTCTCTCTTTCACCCTCTTCTCTCTTTCACCCTCTTTCACTCTCTCCTTTCTTTCCTATTCACATCTCTTCCTCTCTCTCTTTTCACCCTCTTCTCTTTTCACCTATCTCTTTTCTTTCCTATTTATCTCTCCCCCTCTCCCTTCTCCTCCTATTCTCTCTCTCTCTCTCTTCCTCCCTATCTCCCCCTCTATCTCACTCTCGTTTTCCCCTCTATTCATTTCTTCCTCTCCCTTCCTTCTCTCTTCCCCTTTTCTATCTTCTCCTCTCTCTTAGATCGGAAAATAGGGCACACAATTTTTTATTTGAGGGAAAACAATGACAATTCATTGTTTAAAAAAAATCTCCATCCAAGTTAGTTTTTTTTTACTTTGAATGGTTTTAAAACTATAATATGGTTCTGGGAGGAATGACTTTCAACCTTTTTCAGTTGTTACCGGATACATTTTCAGGAAAAATGCTTCCCATTATGTAGCATTACATAGACCCTCCTTATTCGAATTGACCAATATCCGATTAGTTCATACCATTATTTCCGGAAGAAAATTCATGTTTTAGTTATAAAGGTAGAAATTGTTTCAACAATTACGTAAGAGTGAATCGGATAATTTCCGTACTGACCTTTGGTTTGAATTTGGTCAAGAGGTAAGACATTGAAATTTAGTCGGGAAAAGAAGCACTATTCAAAGTTCATAATCTCTCCTCAAGGTAGAAAATCGGGAGACTTGACAGTGGGATCTTGGCGGCAGCTGGTTGCTTTGTATATGTATGAGAAAGGATTAAAAAACCTAAAACGCGCCAACGAAGCAATATTATCGGTTGCATAAACTCCCCGCCTGAGATGATGATCATTCTCGTTACAACATAAGGAGAAGTTCAAATCATTCTCTACACATAATGCCTCTACGCACGTAGCGAACGCGTCATGGCACGTGTCTCTAAATATTTGAGGGCCCCCTGCAAGAAGCCACAGAGATAAAAAAACTGCGGGTGCGTGCCCTCGGACCTCTCGGAGAGCTAGTGGCCCTGCTGTCGTTAACGCCGGGTTGTTGCTGCGGTCGTGAATGAATAAGATATGGGGAGGGCGATAGTTAGGTGTGTAAAATTTAAATTCGATGTGGACCGGTGCCTCATTACGGGGGGTATTTCTCATGGATGGAGAGGGTGTCAGGTATGCCTTTCCGTAACTGAAGAGGAGAAAAAGTTGCTGTAATGCGTTTGGTGGTGTCGTTAAGCGTCGTTAGGATTTGGGAAAACGGTTTGAATTTTGTAGTGGTTGTGATAGATTTTTTTTTAAGTAAGCAATTTTGGCTATTAAAGAAATATAGCTGACCGAGGCGCGGATCTAAGGGGAGGACACCCCGGAAAGTGCCCCCCCCCCTTTGGCCAACAAAAGAGGGAAAGAAGCAGAAGGTAAAAGAGAGAGAAAAGATGTAAAAAATGAAAGATATGTAGAAAACAGAGGAAATAAATGTCCGAAAAATGTTTCGGTCATTTTTTCACGGCACTTCTCTTCAGGGTTATTCAAACTTTTTTTTGTATATATATTAAACTAGTTCTTGATAAGATTATGGGATGAAGCAGTGCTTAACATGTTCTTCTTACAACTCATCGATTTCTCAACACTTTTCATACTTTTGATGATACTGGACGCTCGTTTTTGTCACCTTGTCAAGCCTTATCTCCCTCTACGAAAGATCCAACAAATAAACAAAAAAATAACCTTCATGATTAAAAAATCTCAGTCCATGCAAATAGAGTGATTAGTGGTGGATTTTTTCGAGTGGCATAAAAAACCTTCCTCCTAAAAAAACTCTCATCAAGTTTTTAAAACCCGATATATATAGTAGTACTTTGATCAAAATTAAACAGGCTGCTCAAAAAACAAAGGACCCTGTTTCTTGTATAACACTCTTAAAGTAAATCTTTAAATCCGGGTAGAGGAGACAAGCTGAAGGGCGATATTAAAGTCATAAATGAAAAACGAAGATTAAAAAACATGGAATGAGGCCCTACCCTTTGTTATTGTATACAGTTTTTTTCCGTCCTCAAGTCCTTTGTTTTTGCACCTCGCACGAAATCTGTTATCAAATGATCTTGTATAAAAAGACAAGCCCGCGAGGAAAAAAAAGCGGCGAAATTCTAGTGGGGAGAAAAACAGCTACTTGTCATTATATTGTGTTTAATAAAGATGAAAAGACCTGGGCAGTTGTGACGGGAGAGCAGATAAAAAGCCGTCAGCCGTAAAAAAACCCTTTTTTTTCTCCTTCTGGTCGAATTTATTTTTTAGCATAATCAGACTAATTGGGTAGCAGACGAAAAATGAAGTGATCACGTGACATTAGGGGTCGTTCGTCTTCGTCTCTTTGTCAGGTCACGTGATAGTTTGACAGATGGGGAATCTTGGGGCACTTCCCGATAACACTCTAAGTCCGCGTCAAAAGAAAAACTTTAAATAGTTTGATAAGAAAAGACGTTGCCCCTCGCGTTTTGGAGAAGTTTCGGGGAATGGGTGGAGAGGTTTAATGTCTGAGAAATCTTGGAAAGTTCTCGTTTCTCTTTCTGATGGTGGTTAGAGTAGATAATTGTTTTCAAAAAGGTTTTCAAGTTTAAGAAACTCTGGTTTAATTTTTACGTATAAAATGCATAGTAAAGAAGAGAAAATATATTTATTTAAATTTACACAATTTTAATAGATTTACTAACAATATTTTTTACTACAAGTTTTACGACAAAATCTCAAAAGTTTTCAATAAATGGCATTTATGTTTGAATATTTTTTTACGTGGATAGTAAAATAATAATTAAAAAGTAATGTATCTTTAAAGGATAACGCAATAATTGTTGCATTGAATTATAACGATAAATAATTTTAGTGTATATTGTTTAATAAACGTCCTCATAATGAATTCTTCAAGGTACTTCTCAGTATCAATGTTAAAATTGCTTGCTTGCTTATCCTCATCAGAGTGTTATGAGATAGTCGTCACTATTTTGTGTAATGTTCAGTTTGTTAACTAAAAAAACGGTAATGTTTTGTACATTGGCAGGTATAATTAATTTTCTTTTGCAAAATCACTAAAATATTTTAAGTCATAGGAATTGGGGTAAGAATAGCACACACTAGTGTTAATTTTCAATTAATAACACAGAATTATATTTTTCAATTTAATATGTGATGAAAATATGAAATTTAAACCATGATATAATATAATTTTTAACAAACAGTTATTTACTATCTCTTTCTTCCTTTCCACGATTTTTTACAATATATTTTGTATTCCCCATATAATTCATAGATACACCCCATTATGCTCATAAAGTTAGATGAACCACACTGATACCTGGAAACTATAGTTATCCAATAATTTGTTAAAGCATTGTACAAAATACCAATATCCTCAAACTCTGAAAACAATATCCCTTTAACCGAAACTCCCCTATTTCTCTTAGAAATAAGTAGTAATTACAAAGATTCTCTATATTCTAGACTGCAGCTAAATAATTCCTAAATTTTAAATCTAATCTTTCATAACACAAGCCATAAACCATCCCCATCCCACCCGAAACCACCTATTGAATCTCCCATAAAACCCCAATCCAGCTCCCCTTCCTCCCCATAACCCGGCACGCCTCACGCGGTCAACTATCTTTTATCGCCACAGCCAGCTCCCGCCAATCTCCACGCCAAGGATCTTTTATTCACACGCAACCTCCTCGCGGGAGCCACGTAGCCGTAGGGGCATTATTTATTGAGAGTTCTATGGCAGGCCGAACCTGCGAGCCAATTTTGTTAGTGGCAAAAAGAAATCCGAAGTTTGGCAAGTCTTATAGATGGATGGATCAATTTTGGGCGTTTCTCTTTCTCTCTCTCTTCCTTACCTCTATCTCACTCTCTCCTATTCATCTTTTCCTCTCCTCCTCTTTCTCTCTTCTCTTCCTTCTCTCCTCTTCCCCCCCTCTCTCTCTCCCCGTTTCCTTCCTATTCATATCTTCCTCTTTCTCTCTCCCACTCTCTCTTTTCTCCCTCTTCTCTCCTTCACCCTCTTCTCTCTTTCACTCTCTCCTTTCTTTCCTATTCACATCTCTTCCTCTCTCTCTTTTCACCCTCTTCTCTTTTCACCTATCTCTTTTCTTTCCTATTTATCTCTCCCCCTCTCCCTTCTCCTCCTATTCTCTCTCTCTCTCTTCCTCCCTATCTCCCCTTCTATCTCACTCTCGTTTTCCCCTCTATTCATTTCTTCCTCTCCCTTCCTTCTCCCTTTCTTCTCTCTTCCCCTTTTCTATCTTCTCCTCTCTCTTAGATCGGAAAATAGGGCACACAATTTTTTATTTGAGGGAAAACAATGACAATTCATTGTTTAAAAAAAATCTCCATCCAAGTTAGTTTTTTTTTACTTTGAATGGTTTTAAAACTATAATATGGTTCTGGGAGGAATGACTTTCAACCTTTTTCAGTTGTTACCGGATACATTTTCAGGAAAAATGCTTCCCATTATGTAGCATTACATAGACCCTCCTTATTCGAATTGACCAATATCCGATTAGTTCATACCATTATTTCCGGAAGAAAATTCATGTTTTAGTTATAAAGGTAGAAATTGTTTCAACAATTACGTAAGAGTGAATCGGATAATTTCCGTACTGACCTTTGGTTTGAATTTGGTCAAGAGGTAAGACATTGAAATTTAGTCGGGAAAAGAAGCACTATTCAAAGTTCATAATCTCTCCTCAAGGTAGAAAATCGGGAGACTTGACAGTGGGATCTTGGCGGCAGCTGGTTGCTTTGTATATGTATGAGAAAGGATTAAAAAACCTAAAACGCGCCAACGAAGCAATATTATCGGTTGCATAAACTCCCCTCCTGAGATGATGATCATTCTCGTTACAACATAAGGAGAAGTTCAAATCATTCTCTACACATAATGCCTCTACGCACGTAGCGAACGCGTCATGGCACGTGTCTCTAAATATTTGAGGGCCCCCTGCAAGAAGCCACAGAGGAAAAAAAACTGCGGGTGCGTGCCCTCGGACCTCTCGGAGAGCTAGTGGCCCTGCTGTCGTTAACGCCGGGTTGTTGCTGCGGTCGTGAATGAATAAGATATGGGGAGAGCGATATTAGGTGTGTAAAATTTAAATTCGATGTGGACCGGTGCCTCATTACGAGGGGTATTTCTCATGGATGGAGAGGGTGTCAGGTATACCGTTCTGTAACTGAAGAAGAGGAGAAAAAGTTGCTCTAATGCGTTTTGTGGTGTCGTTAAGCGTCGTTAGGATTTTGGGAAAATGGTTTGAATTTTGTAGTGGTTGATAGATTTTTTTTAAGTAAGCAATTTTGGCTATTAAAGAAATATAGATGACCCAGGCGCGGATCTAAGGGGAGGACACCCCGGAAAGTGCCCCCCTTTGGCCAAAAAAAAGAGGGAAAGAAGCAGAAGGTAAAAGAGAGAGAAAAGATGTAAAAAAATGAAAGATATGTAGGAAACAGAGGAAATAAATGTCCGAAAAATGTTTCGGTCATTTTTTCACGGCACTTCTCTTCAGGGTTATTCAAACTTTTTTTTGTGTTTCAAAATAGACTATTTTCTTTTCTCTTCTTTTAATCTTCTTTCCTCCCTCTCTTCTTCCCTTTTCTTTTAAGTCCAGAGGGGTCCGTTTCCCAGGTTATTGAAATTTTTACGGACATTTAAAAAATATTTCTATCTTTTCCTTTTCTTTTCACCCTTTTCTCTCACTTTCCCTCTTGATTCCCCCCCCCATTCCTTTCTCTCTTCTTTTTCTTCTTCTAGTAAACATTTTCGACCATTTTTCAAAATTAGTTTTCGTTTTTCTATTTTAAATAGGAGTAAAAGTAAATTCTAACGAACATTTGATACAACTCTTTTGACTTCTGTTGTATGTTAATATAGCGCTTGAGATGATCAGAAAGGATTTTTAAGGGCCAAATGCGCATAAAATTTTTTGAGGGAGGACTTCTATACCCCCTAATATCATGTTATATTTTCTCTTTAAAAATCTACACGAGTTTACAATTTTTTATTACAAAGTTCTGATTGCACTTCATTTCACGCGATTGCAAGCATTGATTTCTTGAATTATCCTAGGGGGGATACCACTAGGGTGGCTGAGGAAAACTAGAAAAAAAAATCGACGTTTTAACCATTTGCTTTGGGAGAAGGGATTTATTTCGTTCAAAATTCTTTAACAATTAAAATCATATCCTGTTGACTAAATACAACAATATGGAAGAATTATAATTTTTGAAAAACCTGTATCAAAAGTTCATCTTTATGCTCCATACGTTTTTTTATTGTTGTTATCCAACAATACCACATGAAATAAATTTAATTGTTGCACATTAATAAAAATAAAAACGACTTTAAAATTCGAGGCAAGCATTTTAATAATCTGGGTAAAAGTATTTTTAAAAGATCTGATTTAAATATGAAGAGAAATTTTTCATAAAACAAGCATAGAAGTTAAGATTTTCAAAGATAAGATGGAAAACGTAAAGAAAACCCTTTGGAGTCCTTATACAGATTTTAGATCACCGTCTCAATATTGTTTAGTTGATGTTCAGTGTTCACCAACGTCATCATAGCTGATGTTTCATCATCACCGCACAATAATAGGTATGCTCTCCGATATTATTGTGCGATGATAAGTTTGTAAGTTAAAGTAAGTAAAGTTCTCTTACATTTATGAAAGTCAAAGTTAGCATAGAAGACTCAGATACAGAGATTTCAAGTTAATCATTTGACGTAAGTGTGTTTTTAAATATTTTTTATTGATCAATACAGTTATAAATTTATGCAAAATGTAAACATGCATTAAATGCGAATTTCTTTGCAAATTTAGAGAAATCTAATATTTTTTAGTGTTGGTAACTTCTTAATATAAAAAATTAGCAATACATCTGGAACTATGATTAAATTTTAGCTTTCAGTTTAATATGATTATAAAAAACACATATGTCAGTACTTTTTAGCAAGTTTTTTTTTGTTTCTTCACTTCACTTCTACCATTCTCTGGAGATAAATTATATTAAAAAATATCAGACACTGAAAGATAATTTGAAAAGAACAGAATCAAATGAACTTTAAAAAATACTTATGGAATGATCCTGATCATTTTTAGAAGCTTCGTAACATCGAATTTTATAAATGTTTTCATCAGAGGTACAAAAAATAAGGAATATTTTATTCTTTATCCTTTTGGGGCCTTATTTGTTTTCTAAAAAAGCGAAGGTTTTAAATTTAAAATTTGTAACGGATTTTTTACAAGTATTTATCTATTGAAAGGTTATCTGTGTTACAACCTTTAGATTTCCTTTTATCAACAACATATATTTTTTAAAGCTTTGTGCTATTTTATTTTTATGGAATAAGGTGGATATGATGCACATAATAATTTTCTAATTAAATACAAGTACCATAAAAATAATGGCAGTTATATGAAAATAAATTTGTTTTAAAACCGATGATTAATAAATTATATGCACAATTATTTTAATTATTTATGTACTTAATATATTAGTTATATTTTTATAGGTTCATAGTCTAATTAGTTATGTTCTAGAAATAGTTTATGTTCTAGAAAAATAATATAAATAAATCAATAAATATTATATTACAAATAAATATTATACTATTTATAATAAAATCTATAAATAGTTTATGTTCTAGAAAAACTTAAAGGAGCCACTGGGCACCAAAAGACATGATGATGATTTTCTAATACTCTTGAATCAATTTCAATGAAATCAAAGTAACTTCCAATAGTTTCTAAAACAGTACTTCCAACTAAAGAAAGAATCAATATACAACTGCGAAAAAGGAGCACAACCAATAATAGCCAAACACTTTTGCACATAATCCAATCTGAACAGAAACAGAGTGATTATTGAGTTACATTACAGATGATGCAAATTGGCAGAACTGGACAGCCCCTCCTTGCATAACCAAAACAAAAGATCCCCAGGACAGAGAAAACCGAACAGTACCACATGACATCCCCGAAAGCGGCAATGTAGGCGTAACCCCCCGGAAGAAAAATGATTCTGGAGGGCAAAAATGGGCTCCGGGCTTTTAAATGCATGACAAAATGCAAAAGCTATGATAAATGACGCTATTATGTTATTCGCAAGAGCGTCTTGAGCAGTCTTCATCTATCAAACGGATGGAAGAGCTTGTTGTCATGGAAACGCCTTGACCAGCAGGAGAGAGTGTTGCGGGGAAGCTGCCGCGTTTTGGCGGTTTTTGCTGCTGGTTGGCACGGAGATTGGCGGAAAAAATTACTTCGCGAAAGCAGACACAATTAAGGGGATTAATTTGGTTGTTCTATTAATTTTATTTGAATTAATTTCGTTGGGATTTTTATAGCTATTCAAAAAATGTTAGAGGATATTAAATTTGTGGCATTCAATTTGTTATAGTGTTGTCTGTGTTTCGTTTAATTCAGAATATTTTAGATGAACATAGAAGATGATTTTTCTTCACTCATAATGAAGTTTTAGGGAGTCATGAAGATTGATATAGTAAACTTGTTGAATATAGCATGAAACATATTAGAAGTTGTAAATGTGATGAAACGTATTTTAAGATAGAAAAGATAAAACTTTCTATTTGTATAGGAATTTCAGGTGACTTTTAAAGATAAAATGTAGCTCCTTTAATTTGATACACACAAAATAACGTTTAATGCATAAAATTGAATAATTGAGTAGAGTAGGTATCACATATACATTTTAATTCCCAATTATCTTTTTCTAAAAATAATTCCTAATTTAGCATTACAATTCTTCTTTTAAAAAATACTCTTCTCTTTCATATGTATATCATTCTCGAAAATATTTATTAAATAAGTTGTACTAAAATTAAATTGAAATAACAACTATACTTAGTATTTTTCGATAAATAAAATAAAAATAGAATATTTCTAATTAAAAAAATTAATTTACTCTTATTTTAAAATAATTATTTACAAATGTAGAGAATAACGGTTTCTTAAAGACAAAAATTTAAGTTTAAGTTGGGGTTCACAATTTTCAGAAAACTAGTTTAGAGACAACAAGAATGCTCATTACTTTTCATATATGCAAATACATGGTTGCATGAGTAAATGAGCTAAGCGTTGATTGATTATGTTGACTTTGAAGCCTGAATGACCACCTAAGATGTACTCCACAGGGGGTTCTTCATGCAGACACCTGCGAAGGACAAATGCACCATTTATCCATGAATTAACCTAAGGATGACAGAAGGCACCTACGTGACTGGGTGGGCTTGTCACTACTGCCAGAACGTATTACTTAAAAGAATAGGAGAAACTTGTGTGGTTGCTGCATTTTTATGTATTCATATTTAAAAACTTGTAAAACCACGTTCTGCAGGGACACTTGGTGTGGTTTGAATGGTTGATGAAGTAATTTCCTCAAATCAAAGAATATTCTTATGAACAGTAAATTGGAAAACATTAGTAATTTCCAAATATAAAAACAATAATATTTTCACTTAAAGCTAATTTAGAAACCAAAACAAAGGTACTGTATAAAATTTTTAAATTTAATTTGCTCCATGCAAGTTAGAAAACTTAGAGGGCATTTGATAAATAATAAATGGGTAATTTCTCTACATAAAAACAGTTAACAACTGGATTAACTTATTATAGGTATACAAGTATGAGGGCAATTAATATTACTACTTTATATACCCATAAAATCCAAAAATATATCTTTTATGATAATAGAAATATATTTAATGGCTTAATTTTGTTGTACAATCCGAATGAACTTGATAATTAATGGATATTTTATTTCATTTGACACTGTACCGATAATTTGATGCACATTATAATACTATTATGTCTACATTGTATGTGGTTGTAAGAAAGCACATTAATACGGTTTAAGTTCTTCAGAACCGCAGAAGACAACTCTTGAAATGGTCATAGCCTTAGTTTCAAATTTCATCACTATTTCGAAGATGCTATTTTCCTCTAGTTCCAGTTCATCCAATCTCTCTTATGGAGTTATGGCTCTCCTATGGACTACGCTGCAAGAGTTATGGTGTGAACATCCTCCAGCTTACCTTGAGCCACTAGTCGAATCCATGCCACATCGTTTTGTGACACTATGTGTGCTTGCAGGGGCCATACACGATAAATTTACATCAGGTGTACTAGTTTTTTTTTGGATCTTCAGTGTATGATGGGTAAATATGAATTATAAATAAACAGATTAAGATTCGGACGAGAGCTCTGAACAGGCTTACTTCAGGCTTTACTTAGGCTTAGGTGGAGGTGAAAATTTTACCAGGTGCAGTTAAAAAATATGCATGAATACTTTGGGAGCTATTAATAAAGCGGAAAACTCTAAATTCTGAAATGCTATATATCATATACACAACTTAGTGGAGAGTTGGCGAGAGGAATCCTCGCCAAGCAAGCCTCCCAAGCAACCTCGTTCCCAAAAGCTCCCAAGTTCCCTGATCTTTTTTCCCCGCTATCGCTGCTTATATATAAAGGAGCGAGCACAATGATTTATGGAGCTAGCCTCTGACACATCCAGATAGATTTGTTTACCTGCCACCGTTGGTCGGACCCCGAAAACTGTTGAAAGGTGGGAGGGACAAACGGACAGAGAGACACAGGCCCGAAATGAAAGATGGGGCGAATTTTTCGACGCTCCAAGCTGATGGCGGAAAATGAATTGCCTTCGGATTTTTGAAACGACCGAAATAGAAGGTTGCTTATCCGCGTAGAGGACCCCACACGCTGTGTGGTTTCGAAACTTGTGCATTAATGAGGCATAATAAATAATTCGTGTGGGTGAAGTGAGATGAAGTGGTGTTGGTTTTGGATGGTTGGTTGTGTTGAGAAAATCCAGAGCACGTGATTCATTGGTGGTCATGGCAGTTGTGGGTAAGATCAACATAGGATTCGAGTTAGATGAACTTTTCAAAAGAGGATGAGGAAAAAACAGTGAGGAAAGGCGTGCTAGATGAAATGCTGCATGACAGGTTTTGAAAAGTCAATATCTCCGGTTTGTTTCTGTTGGCGGTTGAAGTTGTTGGAAAATCTTACTTACCATTTAGTCGCATGCCGGTAATAGTTCAAGAGGAAACAAAAATAGTGAAAAGAAGTTGACAAGGCACTTCAAAAGGTTTTCTTTACGGGGAGTCATAAATAATTGTAGAAGTTAAAAATGTCCGTGTTTGAAATTATGTCGTAGGGCCGGGACAAAAAGAACACTATTGAGATTGGGTCTTATGAACCGTATGTTTTTTTTTTGTGGGTTTTAATAAAAAATCCATACTATAGATTTTCATTGCTTATTTATGAGTTCATTGATACTTTATCTAACTTCAGTGTTGAGTTTTCGGAAAGAACTATACAGTTTTACACCTACAACTAAAGCACGGCTTACTAGATACTTATACAGGCTAGCCGAGTTTTAAACAATGAAAACCATTTGACAACTTTTTCCGCTTGGAGCGCTACAAGACCTACCTATATCATCCACCGCCTTCAACACTGTGAATATGCTTTGCCGGTTTGTCCAATAATGCCATCTGGATTTGCAATGATTTCCGTACTCGGCTAGCCTGTATATAAGTATCTAGTAAGCCGTGACTAAAGTCAACATTAATTTTCAATTTTGTACATATTTTTTTTTTTGGTGTTGTTGATTGTTTTTTTTCAGTAATAACCACTTCAGTTTCTTGAAAATTTATCTTGTTACAAATATTTAACCTCTTTATTTCCGGATTCATATCAGACAGTCCATAATTCTTAATTTATTAACCCGTATCAACCTATCAACCACTCCCATATCCCATCATAAAACATCCAAATCCACATAGAAAGCTCTTTCTCAACATGAACGAACACTCATTTACAGCCATCACATCATCACCAGCATTGCATCTACTACACGGTTCTGCCGTTGACTCAGATCCCATGATGCCAGCCAGCGATAGCCCAGTCGCCAGGTGTCACTGTTTACGATCGCATTAACATATCAACAAGATTCGGATCTGCGAACCTGCATGATTATTAATCGGTGTTCTTTTCTGGGACAATAAAAATTATTAAGGCTCGGACGCAATAGGGTCGGCACGTCCGTGAGTTGCCTTATCGTGTGCAGAGGTACTAAACCGTTGGCTTTGTCACTCTGAATGCGTAGGAGATTTTGAGTAGATTCTCGTGCATTGCTTGTTGTGATTAGTATGTACTGATGAACGTTTGAAAAGAGATAGTATGGAAATGTGCAGTTAGTTGTCATGCCAGTGAGTCACGATTTATGGGGAGGAATGAGTAGTTTAAGGTTGTAAGGTTCTTGTTTATTAGGCGCCTGATTTTGTTGGTTACTTCACGCATACAGAATTGATGTGGAAACTCTTAGGGCAGTAGTCTCAATGTTTTACCACACTTACATCCTATTCCAGTCCTTAAATAACACCAAACATAGGCCAATCTAAATGTTCACAGTTTCATTAAAAAATATATAAACACAAAGTATCTATCCATCCATATCTAGGTTTTGTACTTAGGATATTATCCTAAAAAAGGCCCTATAAGTTAAATCTCTTTTCCCTTAATATTATTCAACTCTAAAGATTTTTAAAAGGAATCATATAAAAATTATTTACCTTATGCCACATCCAACTTTTTGTATCTCACTTTTCCAGAAGATATAGCCTGAAAAATAAGATCAACAACTTTATATCTAGAAACAACGTTACCTTACCTACATTCTAAAAAGTTTTAACTCCAGCATATTGATTTTTATGTATTTTTCCACTGGGATTTTTTAATTGCCGTGAAAAAATTACTGCTCCAATTGTTTTTTAAAGGATGAATATAAATTATCGACCTCTGCATTTTAACTACTTCTAAATTCCTTAAAATATAATATGAAAGTTATCTAAAAATTTTCAGTTTTAAATTATCATTTCAAATTTTATATGTCTTATATGACTCTCCTACCACAGCTTTTCAAAATACGAACTACCAATAGTGTATCTGATACAAGGCGTTCAGTTACCTGCACTTTTTTATTCATTGATTTTGGATACCCCCATTAAAACACTGCATTTTGTACTCACATATCTTGGACACATCCAAACAATTTCCACTCACAGATCCCTCCCCCAAACAACCACACCTTATCCCCACTCCACATTCAAACAAACAAACAAACAAACCCCATTCTCCTATTCTACACTCCATTCTCAACAAACTTTCTCTATGATTTTGCTACAAGACAAATGATAAACAATTAATTACTAGTACCCATTCATATCATAAGTTTTAATTAATTTACTTAAACTACTCAATTAATTACATACTTAATTACATTTCTCGATTTTGATTTAATAATTTTTTTTTACAAACTATCTTTACTTACTATGAATCCTAGATCCCCCCCAAAGAAATCACGGTAATTACACCCCTCGAACACATTCATATCATCCCTCCACTCCCCCTCACAGATTCCTCCAACCAAACAACCAACATACGTACCTTACCCCACACTCAAACCAACAAACAAACCAGCCCCATTCCTCCACTCAATACCCAGCAACTCCTTAATTTTTCTCCAGCATTAGCATCCCCATCCGTGATTTCATCTCTCTCAATCAATGGAGGAGGAGGAGGAGGAACGGAGGAGCGATCGGAGGAGTGATGGATGGAGCAGGAGATGTGGTAATTTGCAGGTCGGTCACACCCGGGGATCAGGTCGCGGTTAGGAAGCTGTTACGCATTAATCTTCCTCTCTTTCTGCAACCTGTCACTCTTCTTCTTCTTCTGCTCTGCTCTTGTTTCTTTTCTCTCCCTTGCTCTTGATCATCTCCTCGGAGGGAAAGATTTATTGGGGTGGGGACAGAGGATTTTTCCGACGCTTTATTTCCGGGAATAGGGTTAGAGTGGGATCGGGCGATTCTTTTCAATTATTTGCCGGGACAGGTCCGAATGGGCCTGAGGTGCATTCATCTTTTGAGGTAGTAAAGGATTTCGGATGGGGGGAGTTTCTGGGTAAAGTGTGTCGTGAAAATTTAATTGAATCTTTATTTATAGTTACGGTACAACGTAAATGTTGGGCAATAAATTCGGTTTTAAACCTTTTCAATTAAAGTTTTACCAAGTTTTGTAAAATATTAGTTCAAAATTAAAAATAAGAATCGTATAAACTGTACAAACTCAGATGTGATTTTCTATTTGATAAATTTGGTTCTTCTACAAAAAAGTTCTAGTTATGTTCTAGACACCAATGTTCTCAAAATTCTACAGGTTTCATTTACAATAAATTGCTTAAATGATTTTAACCTGCGCAGTTTTGTAACTTTTAAATATAAATGAAGACATCCTGGGTAAAATGTAATGAGTCACATAATTTAAGATTTGAGATAGTAAACATAACATTATTTTCGTAGATATTATCGAGTAGTACGGTATTCTACGGTAATACTTCTTCCCAAACATTTATTGTACATAATACCATCCTCCAACTAATGTATGATGGAAGCTTATGTTGAATAATATTTTTTAAGAGTGGCAACGTAAATTTTTCATGAGATGTGGTTTATAATATTTTACAACGAGATCTTCAAATTATAATTATTATAAGACTTAAAACAGATTGTAAAACAATATTAATAAGGTTAAAATAATTTAAATTATAGTAACTTGATATAAATTATTTAAATGCTCATAACCTAATCAGTTTAATGTAACAATCCGTTTTTGTACCTTACAAAACTAAAGTCTTAAAAAAAGCTGACCATGTATTTTCCTTATAAATTATTCATTTACAGGTATAGTTATTTTTTTTAGAATATAACTAAAACTTTTTTAGAAAACAAAATTTTTGAAAGGTAAACTCAGTGTTGTTTTAGTTCAATTTTATAAGTATAGGTTCCTTACCTAATTTATTATCTTACATTATTGCGTTATTTAATGGATTTAATGGGTTGCTTAATCATTATTCCAATAAATAATGCACCCAAAGTTTTTTAAAATAAAACAATGCACTTACATAAATACAATTTAGTTATAAGTCAACTTCGGAAAAGGATTTTTAGAATCATGATAATTTTCACCCTTTTCAGTAAAACCTCCTTTTTAGCGTACTTCAAATTAAAAAAATTTGATTATTTTGTTTTAAATGAAAAATAATCAATTTCTCAAACTTGATAGGATCTTTAAAAAAATATGTTTTGAGATTCGTTTACAAACTACATTACAAAACAAAACATTACATTACAAAAACAATAATTAAATTCAAAATTAATGAGTGCATGCTTTTTAGTTCAAAATTAACTGTTTGATTTTTGAAAAAATTCAATTTAATTTTATGTTATCATAAAATTTACTCTGAAATATATTTTAAACAATTTTTCCAAACTTCAAAAAGAAACACAACTTTTTATTCATCTTATTTAAAGATTAAACATGATTTAAAGATTTAAAGTATTTTTAATGAAGAAAACTAAATTCAATTTTAATTTGATGAAAAAAATTTAAATAAATTCCATACGCTTTTACATTTTTAAGAGCAGTATTTTTATATCTTGACGAGGGGTTCTCAACTTTTTCGATACTGCTACCCTTTTTAGGTTGAGTAATTTGCCAACACCTTCAATAATTACAATGTTTAAAAAAATTTACAATAACATTGTAATTTTTACTCTAAGAAATCACGTGTAACTTGTCAAGAAACATTATTATCCATCACTTAAGTAAGACAATCCAGTAATTTTTTATACATACACGATTTTGCAATTGGCTTGGTTTTATTTTTATTTTTTTTCCGGTATTTTGAGACCCCTTCAGAAACGTCCTGCGACCCTCCAGGGAATCGCGACCCACCGGTTGAGAACCTCTGATCTTAAGGTGCCTGCCTACCTATAAAAGCCGTTTTGGACCAAAAATTCAAATTATTTTTTATTACCTAATTTCAAAATGCACATCTTTAGCTTTCCAAATCAGTTTAAATTTTGTGTTTATCTTTCCTATAACCAAAGTTACACATGTACCAAATAGGGTTGTAAAGGGTATGATTATATGTTTCAATACTTCATTCGCGTTTTTCTCAGAATCACTTTTTTGCTATTTTCCTTCTCCGCAAAACAACATAACTCAAAATATTATAAGTGAATTTCTATAAAACTTGGGCACAATACTTTACATAATATGATTTAGGAGTCCTACTATTTTTTTGGTTATAGGTGTAATATTTTTTATTTTATGAATAGTATAATTAAAAACTTTACTGAATTTTGGGGGTTTTTTAATAATTTTTCAAGTTTAGTTCTATAACTTTTGATATTAAATAAATTTAGACATAAAAATAGTAGGCCTCCTAAAACATGTATTTATGAGGATAATAAAGTTTACAAAACAAAAATATCTTCATATAAATTTGAGTTATGACGTTTTGCGGAAAGGCTGTTTTTTGGTGATTTTTATGCATAAATTCATCAATAATATGAAAATTAAAATTAATATTTAATTATTTTTTATATTATTCATAGTTTTTAGATGCATTTAATTGTATAAACCACAAATTAGGTCAAAATTTTAATTATTTAAAAAAAAAGCCTCCATAGGTAGGCAGGCACCTTAAGTGATATCACTATTGCAGTGAAAACAATCTGTACTTGTAAATGTTGCTTTTCCTTTAAAAGACCCTTCTTGCAGTGAAACAGATATGACGCCTGTAAAACTAGTTTCTTCTCTAGAACTCAATTATTGCACGGAAACCAACACAAGGTGCAGTATTGTTTTCAAAGATTTTCTTGTTATTCGGCTATAGTGCGTTAGCTAACGATTTTGTTAACGCCATACAAAATGTGATTTTTTTAAAACTGATTTTTCGTAATACATTATGCACTTGTGAAGAAAAATAATCTTTAATAGAGGATAATAGATCAAATCAGTTAAGAATACAGTTTCAGTATGAACTTATTCATATTAAATTTTATAACAAGTTTATTTGGTATGGAGTTTAGAAAATTGCTTTTCTTCATGAATACTCTTCATTTGGAAGGAATTGCAAAATAATTAAATATTATTATAATTAATGTAAATTAAAAGCGAAATTGATAATTTAGATGCAAAAAAGCCTTCAAGCAAATATGTTATTAAAAAAAGCTATAGTTAATTTTTATTTAAATTTTAATTTTTTTATAAAATGTTTTTTGGGGGTAATTTAAATTCGTTTTTATAAAATTACATGTTATATGGAAAATTATATTATTACACTTATAAAAGGAATAAGGAGATTGCAATCAATTTAGTTTGTATTGGTTTGGGTATTAAAAATTCATTTTAAAGATAACTGCTTTAAATTTCTAAATTAAAAATAGAAGAGAAAAGGACATAGATTTTTATGATATCCTTAAAAGTATTTTTACCAGTATCAATGCGTTTACATGAAAAAGAACCTCGCAAACCTTTCTAAATCTTATGCCCTTCCCCACAAAAACCTAGCCAACACACAAAACAAAATTCGGAACCCCACCGCAAGGGGGCGTCAATCCCCCGCAATTGGGACCGGGTCCCCGAGCCCGAGGAAATGAAGCATCTGTCAAATAGACAGAGATCGGGCCGGCAACAGACGGACTCGAGAGTTTTTGGGAGAATGAAAAATCTCCGCCATCAGCGCCTAATGGTGAAAAGGCTCTTCAGCCGCACCATTAGCCTCTTTGCTACCGCTACTCGCGCCGCTTTTCTTTGCGGGGACGCCAACTCTTGGCGATTAATTGCTCGCGTTTTAAAACGGAATGCGTTTTTCGCCCCTTGCGCTTTAATGGTGGCGCGACCCCTTTGCGTGGACTGCTTAAGAGGAGGATGAGGGATGGTGTGTCAGGAAGGGGTAATTATTTTGTAGGGAGGGGGTTTCGTTTTTGAAGGGATTTTCTGGAGTTTAGGGAAGAAGCGTGGAGTGACTGCTGTGTGCTTATAAGTTTTAATGGGTTTGAATTTATCGTTTATACGTATGAAAAAGCTTTCAAAATCTTTCTAAATCAAAGCTTTGCTGCTAGGGTTTATTTCAGGCCTTTTTTTTTCGTTTTTGGACAGGCTTGGTAGTGGAGAAAAGCACGAAGATCTTGTAATATAAATTTGCGTATTTAAGTGTATTTATATGCTGTGTTTTAAAAAAGATGGAGTTATTTTATATTTTTTGATTAAAATTGATCTATCTCTGAATTTATTTTATCTCTTTGTGAATACAATCATTATGAACATTTTAATATTTCCCAAATTGCAGTTTTTTATTCATATTTTGAAATTTGAAATATTATAATTTAATAGTCAACCATGGTAATGTATATTGTTTCACATATTTATTATTGATGAATATTTTATCTTGAATTCATTCAAATAAATATTTTAAAAGATGTTTTAGAGAAAATTGGAAAAGAAAGTTTTTTTTCTTAAAGGGACCAGGATAAAAATTCAATAAATACACCTTCTCTAAAAATCTAGATTAAATTAATAATTTTCCTTATTTTTTTTTTTTTTTTGAAATTTTTATTTTTTAAACTTAAATGTTCAATTAAAGCAATTTTATCGCAACTTTAAAAAAAATATGTTTTGTGTTTTTTTTTAAAAGTGGTTTTTAATCTTTATTTCCATTAAATTGAAATTGAATAATTGCATGCATAAATTGAAAATTTTACAACTTTAAACCTTTAAAGCAAAATACTTAATTTATGATTTATGAAACAGATAGATGTAAGCGAATTCATAAGATTCAATACACTTAACGTTAAACACATCTTAAAAGGTTAAACACGAGTAAGCTAAAAGTGCTACATTAAAAATTAACTCATACCTTTGAACGGACATTATTTTCAAGAAATGTAATCTGAAAACATTCAGCTAGATTTATGAAACATTCTGAAAAAAAAAAGAAGTAAAACCGTCCCTATTTCGAATAATGAAAAACTGCATCAATTTTCTTCAGCACTACCATTCAACTATAATAACTTGTTAGAAATTTTAAGTACTGTAATGATCACATGTGAATGATAGATACTTTGTGTGGAAAATAACTTGTGGAAAATAAAGATACTTTTTATATTGACTAGATATGCTCCATTCGTCTGGCTTTAGGCCAACGGTTATTTTTCCAACATGGTTACGAGCTTCGAAATAAAAAATAAATTAAAAACAACTTTGCAGGGAGTCATAACACACCGCTGTTAAAAATCCAAGACATGTTATGTCTGGCTAAAGTCTAGATAAACAAAAATAAAGATTCAGACTCAGTAAAGTGAAATTCAGTTTGATGTATTATGTGCTGCTCTTCCTGAGAAAATATGGGTTGTTTGAAAAAATTATGAAGGCTAAGGGATATCAATCAAAGTAAAGCTGATATATAATGTCTGGCTTCTGTATGAAAAATTGGAAATATATTTAAGGAGTATTGCAACCGAGGGGAACGGTTGGTAGTATATTTCTGTTTATATATCATCAAGATTTTGATTTAAGAAAGTTCAACTAAACTTTGTAGAGTTTTAAAAGGGGTCATAAAGTAAAAGTTCAGAGAAAAAGCCTACAAGGTAGAGAAATTTGTTACAGGAAAGAGCTTTTTTTTTAACAGAATAGCACTAATGTTAAGTAAAAGCAAATTTGAATGGAAACTATTTATAAATACCTGAAAGATGATAGGAAGGATTGGATTTTTTCAATAAGAATATTTTAGAAATCAATACTTGATCTCACCGATTTAATTAGAAAACCATTAATACATAGTAGTTATAAAAAAAGAAAATTCATTTATTATAAGCAAAAGGAATTGTTGAATAACTTTCTATAAGCTAAGTTTTAAAGCTTGTAATATTGTGAATCAAATTAAAACATCGGTTAAATAAGTTAATTTGTTTATATCGGGTCTTTAATGTTTTCCTGTTTTGGAAATTGTTCTCAAAACTTAATAAAATAAAATTGTTTAAAACTTGATAACAACTCTTAATAAAATAAAATTGTTTAAAACTTGATAACAACTTTTAATAAATTAAAATTGTTTCAAACTTGTATAAAATAAAATTGTTAAAATTTACAATATGTTTATGATAATTATATATAAAATTGAAGTTTCAAATTATTTTAATGTTTTTAAAAAGTTCTTTAAAGTGATCACAATTTTGTATCTAAATTATTTTTAATTCAAAAAGAGATAATTAAAGATTCTATTTGGCAAACACTTTGAAAACATTCAAAACAAAATAAATTCATATTTTAAATTATTGAAAATGACTAATGAAAGTAGTTGACTAACTATTTCAAACTGCAAGAGCTATTCTATTATATTGTGTAAATATAGGCATGTCTAATATTTATAACCAATAAGATTTATTTATAAAATCTCTTTTTTGTCAAATTAAAATAAAAAGCTAGGTTCTGGATAAAAAATATTTAAACAATATACCAACCATTTTAAAATCGTATCACATAATGGTTACTTGGAAAGTAATTTTATATACTCTCATGTAAATCTCACTAAAAAAATCAAGTTATGTGTATAATGTTATTCTATATCTATAATAATAAAAGAGCTTTACCACTCACTCACTCACTCACTCAGCAACGCACAGCAAAATCTACCGGGGCTAAAGACTCGAAACTTGGTAGGGTCGAAGACCTTACGGTGTATACGCGCACTAAGAAGGGATTTTTCAAAATATCTTCTTTCTGACCCACAGGGGGGTTTGGAGCGTTTTTGACGTTTTCGAGCCCAGCGGCGTCCCAAATGACCCCAGATCTTCGTTATTTCGCAGGAAGGTACCTAGCAACAATTTCTAGAAAGGCATTTTTCAGATTTTGGATATTCGAATTTTAAGGGGTCTGAAAGCTCCAAAAACCTGAATTTGCTCAGCATAAACAAAGTTTTAAATTTTCGAAGAAAACAGTACCGAGAAATCGATATTACGAATTGAACTGTTGGTAATACCTTCTTGAGAGAATTTCAAAGAAAGTAATTTCTGGATTTTTCGATATTCCATTCTGGAGGGGGTGCACGGGGGTTTGAATATTCACTCCCGTTTTTAGTTTTTGGATTCTAGCACCCACATTATTAATGTGATTGTTATGAAATTTTAGCATGTTGGTCCGCACACAACCAGGAAGGTTTGCAAAAAAGAATTATCAGAATCAAAGCATTCCAAGGATCCTTTTTTGCCCCTTTTCTAAATTCTTATGCTAGCCATCAATATTAAATTTATTACGGTTATTGCTCCTTCCAGGTGATGCAAAACCTCTATTGTTGGAAATATTTATTGAAAAATGTTTTATAACAGGTGAATTTTTTAAAAATCTAAAAAAGAAATAATTTTTGATGATTAAATAATTTTTTTATGATAACCAAAAACCGTTCCACTGAAAAATTTTATTCTTTTTTCTATTTAATCAAATTTAAGTATTTCCAGCAAAGTTCAAACTAAACAACATTTTATCAATAGTTGATGTCGATTCAAATGATGTTTACTTTTATTTCATGTTTGAAATTTTTTTCAATGAATGAGTTGGTGATAAATCAATAAAGGGGGGTTCAGGGGGTCTCCCCCTGATTTGAAAAAAATTCTCACTATTAAAAAAATGGTTATAAACACTTTAATTCTAAACAGTTTTTTAAGGTTTTGTTTAACATCTTAAAAAAGTATGTGTATTGAATTATTCTTTATTTAAAATTTAGCTAGATGAGACGGAAATAAGTTTTATCTATAGAAATTGGAGATTGGAAATCAATAATAGAGTGTTTTCAGGTGACGTCACAACCTGTTATTTTCTTTTAACTGTGTACCTTCTGTAGGGCTTTTAACTGTTGCTAAGGCCGTTGTTTATCTGTTGCTAAGGCGGTTTTTAAGTATGGGGTCACGTGATTGCAAATGCTCCAATAGAATAATTCCACGGCCAGTCATTTTCTGTAACTGTCAACTTCTGTAGGGCAAAAAACTGTAACATTTCTGTTGCTAAGGCCGTTGTTAGGTCCGATTCATGTGATTGAAAATGCTCTATAACCTTTATTGTGAAGCGAAGGCGGAGATATTTGTATCAGTTATACATTTATACGAATTGCAGAAATGGATGGAGGGAGCTAAGGGCATTAAAAAGAAAAAATAATGGGGGTTCAGAAGGGTTCCCTAACTTTTTCTATTTTGAAAAATTACTCTTTAAAAACGGGGATGGGGATTTCACACATTAAATCTAAACAGGTTGTATTTATAAAGGGCTTTTTACATCTTAAGGAAGTAGTATGGCATCAAAAAGGAATTCTAGCAGGAAGGCAGTTGCACCTAAATGACGCCTCGGAAAGGAATACAGTGAAGAAAATACTTATTTATTTTAACACACAGTTTGAAAAGCCTTTTTTCCTCCGAACTACGGCGGGCATATCAGCTAGTTATAGATAAAGAAATGAAAAATGCTCACCACAAAGTAACACTTGTTGTAGTAGAGTAACATTTCAACTGTTAGATAATTTTTGTAACAATTAAAGAATTTTTCGAAATTCATTCTTAACTTTTATTTCCGTAATAGTTGAAAATATTGCTTTCCATTAACAAGTTTTTATGTTATGTTTTAGTTGATTTTATGCAGAATCTAAAAATATCAATAGGATTAAATAAATGCTATTTCGATTTATCTGAACCCACTAATATAAAATTTTGTAAAAAAATTAATAACATATATGCAGAACAAGATTTATTTAAGCCCTTACTTAGAATTTTGAAACTATGTATTCAATTGAAGTTACTTAGGCATATAAATATCATCCAGCATCCAGGATGTTTAGAAAACCTTTGTTAAGTTCTACCATCGTGTGGTTCATTCCAAAAATAAATCATATCATAAATCTTTTTCCATAAATCATCTCTATGAATGAAAATACAAGATCTTTAAACTTCAAAATTCTTTCTAAAGTTCACAAATAAATCTAATTACACACCCCCTAATAAAAAATACATTCAACAATATCTCTCTAACCCATTGACTTTACAAAACTAATTTCCCATGCCCTTTATAAATTACCAACCACTCAGCAAATTAATAAGGCCGCCATCCCTCCATTCATCCAATTACAAAAACCTAACGACCAATTCAATTTTCCGCGCCATTTAGTAAATCCTTGGCGATCCCCCACCGCGCCAAATAATTTCCTAAAAAATTGCAACCCTGGCGATGATTTTTCTTCGGCTTACGAGAGAGAGAAGAGAAAGGGCAAACAAACATTCAATCCCGAACCATATAGCAACACGCAGCATTAACGTCCACATCCCGCGCATGAATATTTTTTACTCTACAGATATATGCGCCTCCTGCCCCGAGATGTATACACGCGATTTTTTACCGGAGGCTCTGATCTCTCTTGAACCTGACGTGGAGAAATGCGCTGGGGTGAGCTGGGAAATTTCCTGGTTACGAATCTAATGAGGGTACATCAACGCAGTGCCGGGGTTCATTTGGCTAAGCTGGGATTTCGGCTGCCGGAGATCTTTATTATTATTAGCGGGCTCTTTGGGGGTGATGACGGGTTTTCGTGGATGCTTTCTGGGGTGATGCATTGAGAGTAGGGGAGAGGTTTTTGCTGCTGGGGGAAATGGTGGTCGTAGAGGGTGGGGAGAATGAGGTAAATGAAGATAGGGTTGGATTGTGAAGTGCTTGATTTATATGGGTATTTCAGGTGTAAAAAGGTTTTTGTAATACTGTGGTAATAGAGATGTTTTATGCATTAAGGTTGACTATGAATTACTTATTTATACGTTTAAATATGTTTAACATAGTTAGTCATTAATTAACGAGCTCAGATGGACGATTTTTCTTCAAATAAGCGTGATTTGTTTAACTAATTTTTAATTTTCTTGATGGTATACCTATTTATAGGATCTTTTGAATATTGTTTGACAGTTGACAATCTTTTGTATATAGTTCAGTTTACAGTATAAGAATCATGGAGCGTAATCGCCAGTTTGAAAAAGGAACATAGACCTTAAGTGAAAAAAATTTGACATTCCTTAAACTAACTTATTGATTATGTTTATATTCATTATGTTTTGCAACTTAATTTCTTTTGGGGCTTATAATTTTTCATATTTAAGGTTTAAACTGAGCAAAAATTATAATTAATTTCAATTTCAGTTTTAATTTTTTTTTACCGTTTACATCCATTTTGTAAAAAAGAAATAAATCCATCAACTTTTTCCACCTGAATTTTGAAAATAAATATTTCTCTTCAAGTCAAAAAGTCATAATTTCTCGATATAGTAGCAACTAAATTTCCTTATTTTTATGAAAACTTTACTTAAAATGGTTTAGTTATTTCAAGAGAAAAAATAAAAATATTAAAAACACACACAATAGGGTCTGAAGGTAAATTGGAGAATTTAAAAATATACGTTAATTTAAAAAAAATTAAAAATAAATTTTATTAAAAAAAACCTCTTAGGCAAATTTTATTCACACAAACTCGTATGAATGTAATAATTTTAGCCAGTAAAAACCAGTCCATTCAAATAAAACATAATAACTCGGTATCTACTATTTTTAAAAAATCTAAATCTCTTTCCCAAGTTCCCTAACCTTCAGCCAATAGATAGCTCGATAAAGCACAAGTAGCGAGTGATCCACTCAGCTTTTGTACTTTTCGAATCCCTACTCTTCTCTTCCTGATCTTCAATCACACACTCTCCTCCGGACAAGACCCTGATAAGTCTAGAAAGCCCCACAGGAAATCCGCTTAAGTCCGCAGGGCCCGAATGAAGTCTCTTCCACTTTTTACTTCCCCCACCTCGTCTTTTCACGCTGATAACAATCAATTACAATGCGACCGGCGTTATTCTATCAATTTTTGTCACTTTCGAGGGAAACCTAATAACTTTGATGGTTATGACGCTGTCAAGATTTTGTTCGGGTGGCGAAGAAATGTTTTGATGGACATTGAGGGGTGTAAAGTGATGGTAGAGAAGAGAAATTTTGTAGAATTCGACTAGAGAATTTTACTGTTCAATTTTTGGGATAAGGGGGTTACTCTTTAATATTTATGTATAGGTATATTTCTTATCACCAGTATTATTTTCTAAAAAGCATCATACCTTCATTATTGTACCAACAGTTATTTTTGTTTACATAAAGCAGTTTCATCAATTTTGAACTTTGAATTGTAAAAACAATATTATGCGAAATACAGATATTTTGCATATTTTTGTATTCAAATATGAATTATGTGGCATGATTTGATTAGTTCTAAAAGTGTAAAGTATGAAAAATGAACAAGGTTTATAACTCCAAAAAGGTATCGTCAAACTTAATGTAAAAAATTATTGTGGTATTTCATTCAATAAATATCAAAGGGTTTTAAGAAGCACTTCTTTTGAATTGATATAATGTTAGGAAAAACTTTTTAAAATAACCTCTTATAATAATTAGTATTTAGTATTTATAAAAAGGATAAGTTAAAAAAATATTAAAACTTACCGGCTTTTTAGAAAAAAGAATAACTAACAATAATAATGCTATCAGTAATAATGCTAAAGTATTATAAACAAAAGATGTTTTTTTACCAAATTTGAGTTTCCACAATGGGTTAAAAACATAAAAACTTCCTTCCCCTTATCCCAATTCCATAAAATTTACAAAGTTTGTTATAAAATACTCAAAAAATATTGTTTGAAACTAAATTAAACTTACTTTATACTTTTAACATTTAAAACAAATCTAAAAGCAAAATAATTTGTTAAAAATATAATATAAATTAAGTTCTAAAGACTACAAAAAAGTATATTAAATTAAAATTTTGCCACTTAACTTGCAAAGGAAAGATTAAACATATTTCAGTGTGAGAATAGGAAACTAAAATAAACTATATGTTTTCAAGGTACCGGGTTTTGTATATTCAACTTCAAATGCATAACTTTGATTTTAAAAATGTAGGTACCTAATACATTTGAGTGTAAGAGAAGTCACTAAATTTTAAAATAAAAAAATGCATTTTTATTTACAGAATACTGATCAGCAATATAATGATTTTTTAAAAAAATCTATTGGAAGTTTTTATGGAAATTATAATATTCATCTAAAGAAAAGATAAGTAAGATTTTATAAATACATAATAAATCCCTTATAGTTCATAGAGTTAGGTTTACTCCATTATTAGTGGTTAGGCTAGATTAGGTTTTTTGACCATTGAGTAACTCGTTCTTTGTTCTAAAAAAAAGTTCTGTGATTTTAATAAGCTATATAGATATCAGATATCTGGTTGATCGTTGAATCACGAAATAGCAATAAATCAAAGGATCTTTCTTTATACATTGATATACAAGAATATACGATAATTTTTTTTGAGAATAATGTATTTCACAATTTAAAACCACTTTAAATAAAAAAGGATGTTAAAAGAAAGGATAAAAATCTCCAATGAATGAAACCAACCAGCGGGAGGAAATTTCCTTAGTGTTTCCTGTTTAAAAACTTTCCTCTTTATACAAACAACACAATTTATCAACTCGAAAGTGAAACCATTTGACCCCACCCTACACCACAATTTCCACACACTGATACAACTCAGCTTAACCCCATCTCATTAAAACAAAGAAAAAAAAACATCTCCACTCCACTCAACTCAACTTGACCCATCAAAACCCGAACCCCCCACTTCAACATGCAAATCTCCAACGAAAGAGAGAGAGAGAGAAAAAAAAGCTCACCTCTAAGAAGGAAGCTCCACAAGATCAACCGTGGACAAAAAAGGGAGGAAAAAACGACAAAAAAGGGACGAAAGAGTCTCGGAAAACAAAGGCGCGTGCAGATCCGAGTTGACGGCGTATTCGGGCCGATGTTTCCGCCGAGCGCACAGCGACGGGGGTTCTGTCATCGGCATTCTCTCTCTGATATCCATCGGTCCGCATATCAATAGGGAAAGCGATAGCTTAACCCTACCGCCACCCGCCCTAAGCGGCGTTATTGAGGTTTCCGCGGGTCGGGTTCTCTAGTTTGAGGTTAGAGTGTTTCTGAGGAATGTAATTTTGGGGATAAGGTAGGAATTTTTGGAGGTTAGGATGTGAGTGCAGGAATCGTACCGGAAAATCGGTTTGTAATATAAGTGAAATATTAAATTTGTCGATTCGACTTTATTTTATTGTTTAATAACACAAATGGCAAATATCTGTACCACTTAAAATAAATTTATGAACTGTTTTTAAATATAAATACCTTTTTATAAAGATATTGTGTTATTTTAACTGTGTTTAACATAGTTGACCCACCTTGATTTCACAAAGAGCTAAAATAATGGTAATTAATTTAAGAATACTATGCACATGCACATATTAACAAATATACCATTATATTGTAAAGTTTTTAATTGGAAAAAATTTAATAATGTATAAAAAATTATCGAATTCCATCCCAAAAATTTAAAATTTAATAAATACAGAAAACTTATTCACTATCTTAAACAAATGTATTAAGATTGCCTTATTTCTGTCAGAAGAAGATTACTGAAAAACAATGTAAACAAATACTTCTCAAAACTTAATCAATAAAAAAAATTATATGCCCCAATAAAATTATTTTTTAAGTAAATAAAATACATGATTTAAATGCATAAGGGTTAATAACATATGTATTTAATTACTATACATAACAATAATCCAAATTTAAAAAAAATTATTGATCCATAACACCATTGAAAAATTAATACCAGACATCAATAAATTTCTTCTACCCAAGAAAACAAATATCTTTTAATTTATTGTTTTTCTCAATGCTACCTAGTCCAAAGTATCAAAAAATAAAATGTAATCCTAGCCAATAAAAGGATGGAAAGGGTTGAAAGGGCAAGAAATTAGCCTGTTGATTCTAAGGAGAACATAATTAATATTTATTAAATAATTTTGTAAGAGTTAAACGAAATGTCTATTTAAATATTATAAGACAAATGAAAATAGTAAATTTATAGTAGAAAATCGCCTTTTTATTCATATTGTAATCGCATAAATCACTGTACAATATAAGCGGTCGAAAATAACCGCAAACTTTTGGCTTAATTACAGAGGATTCTGACACCTCGTTACTCAAAAAACGCCGCTTCATTATCAAGGCCCGGCACAATAGCCCCCAAAAAGTTTCTAAGAAACATTGTTATTATTCGCACATTAGGTTAATGAAAAACGAGAGGCCGCGTAACTGTAACTTTTCACTCCGAGGACTTCTCCCCCTTGAACCCCCCCCCTCCCCTCTTTGATTATTCCTCCGGATCATTTAATTCCGTTGTCGTCTGGTGAAGTATATTATAGATGGCGCGCAGGTGGCCGCGACATTTTAAAGGGACACAATGGATCTCGAAATGAGAACGAAAATATATATCAAAAGTAAGAAAAAAAACGAGGGGAAGGGGAGAGAAAAAAAAGAAGAAAAGATCATTACCCGCGCAGACCAGAAAAGAGAAGGGAGGAGAGATATATAAAAAATGAATTCGAGGAGAAATGGAAGAAAATTCTACATTTGGATGACAAAGCTGTCGGTTCAGCGTTTTGAAATAAAAATGGCGAACTGACAAAGGGAGCAAAACGAGCTGGAGGGACCGAATGTCACGGAAAGCAGGGCTATGAATATTAAAAATTTGGAGAGAAGTGTGATGAAATGGCATGCGAAATTCCATGTGTGTTGGGACTTGAGGGTGTTTTTTTTTGTTCCGTTTTGTCGGGTTCGCGAGTGTTTTTTGTTTGCTTTTTGGGGTTGAGGTGTCAATTAATTCTTCGAAAGTAATTTTGAGGTACCGGTGAGGGAGAGTTTTAGACAGTGAAGGGGGTTTCTTGGAACTCGATTGGAAGTAATGTAATATAGTGTTTGTGGGGATCTTTTTTCTTCTTCATTCGAGTTTGAAGGTTGGGAGGAGTGATGAGGTTTATTAAAATTCTTTTCAACTATCTGATTGTTTTAGAATGCGAGAGTTTAATAAAACACGATAGAGAGAAGTATAGTACTAATTCATTGGAAAAAGGTTTTTTGGCATCTTTTTTACATTACATTTAAATTATAAATTTTCATCAAAATTGTTATAATACTTTGCAAAAAAGTAATTAATGAAGATTGGTCAAAATAACGTGTAAGGATAAAGTTATTAATGAATAGGTAGATAAAAAAAATCCATTCTAGAAAGATACTTAAAGGATCTTCCTAGAAATTGCTAACAGTTTTTATTTTATTTTCAAATAAAAGTTTCAGTAAATTGTGTGATGGTATAAATTTGAAATAATAATGGAAAAGAAAAAAAAATGACCAGGATGCTTTTTAAGAATAGTTTTTGTGAAGTTTACTCTAAACTGTAAAACTTTTTGATTGACTTTATATGAACTTATGTATTATGATATTTATTATTCTTAAAAATAATTCACGATATTGTGATATAAATAATAATTATGATTTACATGTAAACCATTAGAAAGGAAAATAATAATAGTGAATAGCATTAAAAATATACTCATCGACCATGGATTTTTTTTATTTCAATTAATTAAATTATTCAGAACTTTCATTCTAAAATCTGAACCTTGTCGATAGTTTATATCCTATATAAAATTACAACTGACGCGAATTCTTAAAATAAATGTTGAATTCAAGTTCATTAGAATGTAAGCATACGATCATAAAGAATAATTTCTATACAAAGGCATTCAGGTTCTGAGCTATATTTACATTTCTCTTTAGGATATTAAGAATATCAAAATTAAATCAAATTTTGCCAAGATCTAGTGGCCTATAAGGCCATCTCCATCATTAAAAATATACAAGACACATTTTAGTTCCCACGCAAAATAAGAGATAAAATTATACAAATATGTAAATGAATCATTCTTAAATAATGATAAATTAATACAATAAAAAAATCATTCTCCTTGTGAATATTATTATTTTAATGGATTGGACTAGTAAATAAGATGAAACAAGGAGTTATGTACTTCATATTAAATGTTTCATTACAAAAAATTCCTTTGTCTCAAAAGTTTTGTGTTTTATATTCGGAAAGAGCTAAATGTGATAGAATCTATTCCCAAGTTTAAGAACTGATATAAATATAAATTTGGGATTCAGTAAGATTACATATTAACCAAACATTTATTTTATTACTACATATTTAAAATATTTAACTTTCAAGATTAATTTTGTAATCCTAACCTAAAAACATATAACATAAGATATCTGGGTTTATAAATACTCATTTTTAATTACCCAAAAATTTTTACATCCCTTCTGATAAAAAATGGATAATACAATATATCAATTTATATCATTTTATGTAAATATACATCTTTGATAACAGAAGTAAAAGTTTCTGTTATATTATTGGAGGGGTATTTTAAATAAATAAATGGTAAATAAAATCGTAATTTACAAATTGAAATTGATTTTTGGAAAATAGGAAAAAGGTTGTCAACAAGCGATCTAAATTTCAATTTAAATAAACTATTTACTTCAACCTAAAACATCACAAAAATGACCTTTGATCTAAATATCAGTCCTCATCGTATAAAAATAATGATTTAAATAATTGTTATTGCTAACAAAACAAAGTCTCTTAACCTGAATGTTTAGGGCTCTGATGCAAATATTTAGTAAACATTTACCTATTGTTTTAACTAAGCCACCATCTTATAAAACTATATACAGCATATTATTTCCTCTTATTATTTATTGTTAAATTAAATATATGGAGTCATCCTTTGGGAAGAATAACATACATTTAATTGTTTACTTACTTTAAAGTTTAAAATAAATACTTAAATGATTTTAAACCCCGGTATTGTATTATCATTACTTTAAAAATGTGGACGTATTAAGATTCAATAGGTAATTATTTTTTTAGTATTGTTCTTTTTTATATCAAAACGAAGAAAAAATTTCATTTAAAAGAGATAATTTTCCAAAGAAAAGAGAACAAAATCTATAAAATTCCAATTTTTAGAAAGAAATATTTTTAAACACATTTTTCTTTATCATCACCCACATATTTAATAATTTGCCTTTCTATTAAAATATAAAGAAATACTATTCAACTACTAAAAGTATTTTACATTCATGGTCGATTCGTAGTTTTGATTTGGCATTTTTAGCAGAGAAAGTGTAATAATAGCAATATCCAGTCTTTTTCAATTTATATATTACATATAAATATATATTTTAATAGTTATTGAATTATTTTTATTTGATACATATAACCATCCTTATAAAGAACTCTCTATTTTGAAATTAAGCTTTTATTCTCATTATTGTGTATTTATCTTCTCTCAATTTTTACTTTTCGATTATCTTAGTCTTGTACAATTTTTAAGTTATGTTATTATGTTAATTTCAATTAAAATTTTTTTAACTTCATCGCAAACTATATGTAATATTTTTATACATGTGGTTAGTTACTTTTTTTTCTTTAAACCAAAAATCATGTGATTGTAAAAGTAAAATAGACATAGCACATAAGGTAATTTTACGAAAGAAAATGTTAAAATGTAATTTATGCTAAATATTGTGAATTTTTAAAACATATTTTCAAAAAATTAAATAACAATTTAAATTTCATATAAAAGTTAAATAGATTTAACAGCTGTTACAATGCTAGAGTTTTTATATTTTAATTATTTTCTAAACACAAATGGTGCAAAATGTTTCTGTTTTATACATTTCTATATTAAATATTTAAAATATCAAATTAATCAAGCGTCAAGTTTTTAACCTACCCATTTATATTACCACAGGTATATCATGTATAAATTTCCTTCCCAAATACACACAAACAATACTCATTATAGTTCCCTGGAATCATTTTATAGACTTGTTTTGTTGTCTTAAAAGTAAAGGTCACTTGTTGGAGCAACATTTAAGTTCAACAGCAAATAGCGTGCTCGGCAGCAATATTTTTTTTTTATCGGCACGGTATTATCAGCGTAATTAACTTCTTCGCGTCCAGGGGGAACCAGTTTTCGGCACCAGAGTTAACGGAAAGCAATGCCTTCAAATCGCGTATTGACAGCCATTATTGAAAAACGAATCACTTCCAATAATGAGCATTGGATGAGATGTTAGGTCGGAAATGACTTTACCTATATAAGGTCTCCCTTTCCATTATTTAGCCGAAACTGCTTTCGAGTGGACCCAGGGTAAAGGAGAAAAATTTAAGAATTAAGCTACAGATTTTACGACCCGACCGGTGGTAATTATTGGCGAACGGCGAACTTGTTTTGATTGATGAATGTTGGAAATTAATGGAAATTATTTGCTGGCGAGATTGAAGAAAGAGTTTAGTTGTTTTTATTCGGTGGCGTGTTGGGCTTGATGAAGGAGATGGTTCGATAATAGTCGATTGGGGTTGGTTGGTATGAATAATTGAATTGGTTAAGGGAATTAATTCCTCGAATATAATATAAAAGGAAGGTAAGGTTTTTGCTGAGTTAATTTACTTAAATATTTAATGATGGTGGAATTCTTGAATCACGTTACAATCAAAACTTCTATTTTAGTTAGAAATTAAATATTGTTTCCATGTTAATTTTTATCGATAAAATTATTTTACTTAAAACCAAAATTCAAGTTAAAGCTCAATTTTTGAAGTGTCATCAATCACATATGATATACACAAACATGATACACATGATATTACCTTATACACAAATACACATGTTTGGTCAATATTTAAAAGATTTAAAAAGGTAAAGTAAAAAAAAAGAGGCGTAAAAAATTCAACCTTTAAATGTGTTAACATGTTTAAACTATGCATTCCTAAAAAAAGACCCCGAAAATGCAATTATTTTGGAAATTATTTAAAATACCGTAATTTAAAAAAAAGTTAAATGTAAAGTAAATAAATACTGTATCTTTTCAAAATAACTAAACTCAAATAACTAATTCACTAATTTTTAATTAAACTTACTTAATAAAACTTTAAACAATTTTTACACACTTTTTGATTTAGTGTAAAATTAAGAGTTACTACAAAAGTTTATTTTGATTTAATGAATTAAAATTATGATTTTCATAGATATAATATCTGATGAAAGAAAAACTCCCTATTTTTTGAAATTTTACATTTATAGTATATATCACTTCTTCTCGAAAAATAATGTGTAAGTATACCTTTATTGGCACAAAATTAATTATTTTTATTTTAACCATGTCAAGTAAGTTAGTTTGTGAGAGTTTTGATAGTATTAAAACTATTTTTTATCTAGATGTTGGTTCTTTCTCCTTGAAAACACAACAATGGGAAGAAAATTTCCAATAATAACCATCCAAACTTTATCGATATCAATTTCTCTTATGGACTAAAAGAATCGTAAAGTAACATCAAACAGACTTAGACGGTTTGAAATATCTTTCAAATCTTCATGAACATTATTATTTAAACACAAAGTAAGGAAAATTTTTACACTTACCAAATTAAAACCAAATAAGAGCCATTAGCACCCAAAGCTAAACTGCCTTCCATCAGTATTGAGTTGAAATGGAAGCTTTCGAAAATCTGGGGTTCCTCTGTGACTCCTTCTGACGATAACAGATGGCGCTTCCTATCCACTTTTCTAGAATAAGCGTCTCGCCTAAAGGAGAGAGGAGAACATCTTTTAGAGCGCCAAAATATAAGTTGGAAAACGGAGTTTCACAGATATAATTGGATAGAATTAAGTTAAACTCAACAGTTTTATAGTTTTATTAGCAGTTCTGAAGCTGATTGATTCTCTTACGATTATAAATCTCGCTTTTACGTTGATTTCTATCTCCCTCCGATTTGATAAGCAACCACTTCAAATTAAATAAAAAAGAAAAAAATTAACAGATTTCCACTAATTTTTTTGGGATTTTTCTATTCTTTAACAGAAGATTTTTGTGCCAAACTTTTCACTAAGCTCGCAGCAGTCAGTTCATGATTCCTTAACAGAGAAACAAGAAACAAGAACAAGAAGAATATTTTTCTATAAAAGCACAATAGTCAGCACACACAATGCGTCCGGACACTATAAATAAAATTACATTCGAGGTGATAAAAAAGCTAAAAATATTGATTCAGTAGATAAAATTAAGGTTCTATCACTTTTGGCTGTTATGTATTTCTCTCATCCTCAACGGACGAAATATAAAGACGGAAGAAATATAAATACAAAACAATCTACTAAATCCCGTTTTTTTCTCGGATTTTCGCGTCCACAACTTTCTCTCCCGATCTACAAACAATCCCTCTCCACTTTCGACTCCCTCCCCAGTGTTTCGATCACAGAGATCCGCGCTCAAAGCGAGCCGCCGGCGCCGACCAATCAGCGGCCCGTTCGGAGCACGTGACATCGTAGGTAACCGTCACGATCCCAGAAGACGTGAAGACGAGGAAGAGTGAGGATCTACGTTCGTGCTCTCTCTCTCTCTGATCCGACTGACGGAACGACCCAGTTCGCGAAGTTTCGTTCTCTGCTAGCTTTTTGCTCCGACTTGTGTGGATTATTATTATTATTATTAGTGTGTTGCAAGTGGCAACGAGGAGCATTGACCTCATCTCATCGGACGTGATCAACTGTGTGTTGTTTTTTTGGATTAAAATTCGGGACGTTTTTTTTCGAAAAACTGGTAGTTTTTCTGAGTTGTCCCGTTTTCCCGAAATGAAATGATTACTGTTGTGACGAATTCAGCTTCTTACCAACCTACATATCTGTATACCTAAGCGAATGATGCCCGTACACCAATTTCCAGAGGTAAATATACTTTTTTTTCTCTTTAGTAGTAGTAGCTAGTAACTCTGTAAGATACTGCGTAAATGCATAAACTACTCGTGAAACAGAATTATAAATGAAAAAATAATAATTTTAGTTGACTGAGAAGAAAAAAAATTTTCATTTACCAAATACTATTAAAACTCGTTTGAATAAAGATATTGACAATGAATAGATGAATTCAGTGAGGAATTTTTCGACGAAGGAGGATGGTGGTTTTGATGCGTAATTTTTTTTTTTAAATTTTTCCTGAAATAGCTCGTGGAATCTAAAATGTGAAAGTTTTTGTAATATTAATATGCACTGTTACCACGAGTTAGAAAACATGCACTATTTGAACAGTTGTCTTGGAACTAGAAGTTTTATTCTTTGACTGAATGACATCCCTCCCAACTTGACAATCAAATTTTCTCTAACAACTTGACATGTAGAACTCTTTTATCTGTCAATCATTTACTTTCTACGCATTTGCGAACTTCTAATGTCTGTAGATGATTGAAACGACATGATTGTGTTCAACATCATTAAATCCATAGATACTTCAAAAGCGTTATGAAATAAAATGTAAAGTATCATTGAATTATATTTCGGAATGCGGAAAGAATTGGTTATAGTATAATATTACGGAATGCTATATGGGGTTAGTGTTGTAGAAAGAATAATATTTAAAACGCTTGGAGAATGAGTACGTGTTATCCAGACCAGCTAAAAGGTGGCGCAACTTGTATGTTAGGCTGGTTTTCTAAAGTATCGGATTCGTTTTTAGGAGTAGCATTTGCTTGTAATTTAATTATTTCTTGGATTATATTAAAGCTTTTGAGTTACATTTCGTTATTATATTTTAATTGGTTTTTTCCCGATAATTATAAATTTTAAACGGTAGCGTACTTAATATTAAAAAGAAGTTATTGGAATCTTTATTATTGCTGTAGAAAGTTATTACAAGAAGGTATTACATATTTTTCCTTAATAGGACTATTTTTAAGAGAAACTAATACCATTGATAGAAATAAATTTTCAATATGATATAAATGTTATGATATTTAGTTTAAAATAAAGTTTAAATTACCCTCAAAGTAAAAAAAAAAACTGGAAATAAGCCCAAGTTACTATGATAGTATTTATTTATTTTTTTAACATTAATTTTAAAATTTGGTTGACTTTGAAGAAATAATATAGGATCTCTAAATTCATAAAACATTTTCCAAATTCAAGCTTAAAAATTTAAGTGAATCATTCGATTGTCGAATTATATGTTAATTTTTTATTATTGAAGAAACGTCTTCATTCAAAAAATATCATTTACTTACAGTTTTAAAATTAATCTTCAAAGTAAAAATTATTTTTAAAAAGAATTGTTCGTTTACTATAAAAAATCCTCCTAAACAAAAACCTCCGAATCTCGCTAAACTGGCGGTTCTTATCGCCGCAGCGGTCCGCGTTCCGACCGAGCACCGGCGCGTTCTCCAGAGTGGAATTTCAGGAGGAACCTTGTATGAATTCTCGCTCCCCAGGCGAACATATCGCCCCCGCATCGATCCATCCAACGTTGGGGGGTGCGCCGCTCCCCTGCCTTTTCGAAAATCGCCAGATCGTGTAATGTCGTTTACGAGGAATTGAATCGACGCGAGTAATCGCGCAGATATCGTTTGGGATGACAGTGGTCCAAAATAGGGGGGATGATGGGATCGACTTGTCACTTGGACCGTAACTAGAGTGTTTCCGAGCCCTGTCTGTGTTGGACTGATGAGGGGGTGGAAGTGCTAATGGGGGAAATTAGGGGGGTGTCCGTTCGAGTGGATTTAAGTGTTTCTTGGGCATGAAATGTGTTAATGTTCTGAGATGGGTTGACAGTGTTTAGTGTAATATTAAAACTTCGTATTAATTGAATACGAATATTTTATTTTTGTCTTCAATATCGACGTTTCTCGTTGTGATGGTTTATAATGAGTTGGAAAGATGACTGATGGCAATGTTGGATCTCCTCTCTTGGCTTATATTGAAAATCAATTTTATTGTTACTCACTAATTCAGTGCTTCTCAAACTTTCAATATTGGTGACCCAATTCTCCATCATAATTTTCATCGCCCCCCTGCCCCATTGATACAGTAACTAAGTTTGCAAAACAAATATTTTATATTTTAAAGCTAAAGCTTCAATACGATTATTTTTTTTAAGTTTAGGACATATTTTCGAAGGGGGGCATTACCAGGGGAAGTAACTAATTAGTTCTGCCAAAAATTTTCTTTTTAATTTAGATTTTTTAAAAAATTTTATACTTAATTCTCAACACTTTTTAAATGAGTTTATGAGACTTCCTCTGTAAAAGGATTTGAACAAACATTTAATTCATTTAAAAAGTACAAAAAAAGCATCCTGTCATTCAAACATCATACAAGACAAAAGAAAAAGCAAAAAAAAAAAGTGTTGAGAAACTAACGAAAATAAAACAACACACACACACACACACCATTTTCATCTCAACTCCCCTCTAGAGTGTATTATGTTTCACGTTATCCCTCAAACGGCAGCGAACGATGCTCTTTTGCTTCTAAAATCACACCCTCCCCGGCTTTTTTTCTGGAGAAAAAAAAAAGAATCGGGAATTTCGTTTATTTATTTCGAATTCCCGATTTCCAGGCGCTGCCGTTGCCCACAGGAGTGAATTAAATTTCCCGTTTTTTCCGCGGCACAATCAGAAGACGAGAGAAGCGATGAAACGTTATTGCTTGCGTATTGCTTGCGGTTGGTTTTTCGCTCTTGATGTGGATTTGGTTTTGAAATGAAGCGCGGGGATTCCCTGTCATGTGGCGGCTCCTTCCGCTGTCAATTATTAGATTGCTGGATGTTTGTTGGGGCTTGTTGTTGCTTCTTGGGGCGCAACTGTTGTTTGTTGGATTCGATTCGCTTTTCGTTCGATTTCGAACTCGTTTGCGTGGTTGAGGAAGTGTATATAGGTTCGCGTGTAACCTTATAGGTATCCTGCATTATGTATACTAGATTTCTTTTCTAAATTGATACAGTGCTTAGTACTTTCCCATTTAACACCCCTTTAAAATCTTCTAAGTATTCTAGAGGCCATAGAATACAAAAATCGCGGAAAATAGCAAAACAACAAATTTAACTTACTACACAGTCTTACACAGTACACACACTTATAATGATGGAACAGCTTTAATTTACGATATATTTTAATCTTAGGCACCCAAGATTTTTATTGAATGACTTCTCTACTTTTTCTGTACATATTTTATATTATATAACATAAAGGTTTGCTTAAGTTCGCAATATCTTCATCTTTCAGTCGTTCAACATTTTAAACTCAAATTTTGACAGGGAAATTGTTATCCTGTTTGGAAAATCTCCTGAATACCGTTGAAATAAAAATTTTAAAATAACGTTCTTAACGTCAAAGACTTATGTAACAGAAATTACATCTAATATATTTAGAATCTATTTCTCGTTCCTGATAATCTTCTAATTTTTATATTTTGAAATAATCCATCATATAATCAATCTATGGTTAAATTTAAGTGATAAAGCTTTTGAGATAGTTAATCATAAAACAGGAATCTGAGATTTGACTTTAAATAGAAATAAATAGTAACTTATAGTAGAAAAAATTATTTCAATTAGCAGTTTTTTAGTATTGTTTGTAGCAATTTTCTAAAATATTAAAAATTAAATACATTTTGAATTTAAACAGGGAACATAAACAACATTCCTTATTGCTTAAAGAGCTGGAGAAGTTATTTACGAAACGAGATAAACTGCAAAACATTAGCAAATTAGGTCGGCATTCTTAAAAACAAGTCGTAAAATATATTTTTCCAACTGAGAAAAACATCATAATCGATATTTTTAGAAACAAAATAAGCTTTAATCGATACATAAAGTCGTCCACTTTTAAGTAAATAGAGTGAAAAATGGAGATCCATATAATCGACATTTTAGTGCCATTTCTGCCAATATTTCGACTGCCATTTACGTGTTTGTGAAACACACAAATAACACATACATATTATAAATGTGTTTAAAGTGGTTGTGACGCCGTTTTATGTTTCCGTTTTATTTTAAATCAATGGAAGTCTTTGATATTGGATTTTCTGTCAAAGATGTCTAGTGGTTTTTGTTCGAACTGCTGCTCTGAAATATTTTCTCGCATTTATTTTTACAAACAGAACTGTTAGATTTTGTTAATCAATCGTTATAAACGAACGTCCTTATTTAGTGCATTGGGAACGCCTTTTATTTCTCTGGATTTTTTTAACTTTATTATTTTACATAATCTATGTATGGGATGTCGTAGAGGCAACAATGCTACCAGAATTGCTTTTTTGTATAGAAATGTACAGATATAGGTATTTGCTTAAAAACGTAAGAGGTATCGGGTGTGAACTTTAAACGGGAGAGATATCGCTAGTCTTGCCGAAGAACCGAGCTCTTTTACGGTGGTTTTTGGGTAGCTGTTTTCGGTCTTTAATGCATCGATAACTGCCCCTGTTATTGAAGTTATTTAGTGGAAGGTATATAATTTATACCAGTCTCCTGTATAGGAAAATAAGATCCGCCATTTTATACAAAAAATGCAATGCATTTAATCGTCATTTTATTTATATCGTTTTTAAGAAAGTTGTTTCAAAGGCGTGCCACTTTAAGTTTATGGTAAAAAGATACGTGCTTCAAATTTAATTGAATTGAGAAACCTATTTAATTAAAAATAACGTTTTCTTTGTTGGGAAAATAGCTTTATCCAGGCTGGAGGCTTTTTTTTTTTTAATTTATCGTAAGTGATTTTTAAGGTATATCTCTCTTTTCAGTTATAACTTGTAATGCACGCCAAATTCTATTCGTTACTATTACTTTAACTAAGTATTCTTCTAAAGATTTTCTGTCATGAATTTAAAAATATTTAGATTCTTAGAAGCACAGGACCTACTAACCTGTTTGGTTTTCAAACAAAATTATTGGTTTTTGAAACAATACGAGTTTATCACTAAAATCTCCTCCATTGTTTAACAAATCGTTTTGACGCTTGAAATGCAATTTTACCTTTCCCAGATTTGTTGGGCATCAATTATGCGTAATTAGGTTAACCCAATACCAAGTTCTCCTAAATATCGCACAGGAAACTAACAGAGCAATATTATTCCACTAAGCACTCCCCACAAACATTAATTCATTGCTTGGTTACTTGCTGATGTTTCTACAGCTGAATCCATGCATGGGATGAATTCTCTTATAAGCTAGATTAATCTCGTCTTGCCTTTTTAAAAAATATACCCCAACTACCCTTACTTTGAGCTATACATATGAAAAAACTTTCCATACTTAAAAAGAGTTGAAGCATCTGAAATGAGTATTAATAGTCCTAGTGCTACAACGTGATATACTAGGACGAGGTGCTTAAAAAGGTTTTGAAATGTAAGAATTGCCAAAAACACAAATTTCAGCATCCAATTTTCGATATTAAGTGTTCCCTTATCTGTTTGCAATTGACTGAAAAACACTAGAAACCAGACAAGTTTCCTCAACTTCTCAGTAGTTACTGGAAGTAGTTAAACTAGTTTCCCTGTCAAGGGTGGTACCAGCCACACTCCAGTCCCAACTGACAGGATCACCTGAGTTCAAATAACACCCCAGACTTGTAGCGAACGCCCCGACCGATGCTACCTGATCAAGATCTCCGCACAGACGTCCTTTCCATCAGACGTCAACAAGGAATAAAACATAATCACGGACATAACCTCTCATTACAGTCGAGTGGGTTTTTTTTTTCGGAACAACACACAGAGGAGGCCTCCTGCCAAGAGCTGCATCAACAGGTGAGTGGCAGCTCCCTTTGTGGGTCTTGAAGGGTAGCGCGTGGCCACACCCATCCCGGGGTAAAAAAGGGGTGATGTCATCCCGCCCCGACAATAGGAGACGTGAGAAGAATCCGGCCGCCGGGATTTTGAGAAGTCTCCTCCGCCCGGTAGAGGTTTTTTCTCCAGGCGAGACGGATGGGCCGGTTTATGAAGTTGTCCATCCAGGTGATGAATGAACAAAAAGGGAGGTGGGCTTTAATTAAAACTCGCTTTGTTTTTTTTGATGCGGTGCCCCTTGCGGGTGATAATAATAATCATCATCATCGTGCTTGGCTTGGTGTTTGGGAGGTATCAGTAACGCAATCAGCAGGATAATTTGAGGCCATTTCACCCCACCACTGCCTAGTTAAACTCCCCATTTCAGAGAAACTATTATGATTTTATGAAAATCTCTCTTTGCCAACTTATATTTCGTCTCTTTCTTTCCATGAAAAATGATAGCAATAGTTAGATGATGGAAAGGAAACACACATCTTCAAAACCCTAAAATATTGGAAAAGGTCACTACAACAGTTTTTTAGACCTCATCCTCCCATGTGCTAACTGCTTTAAGTACGATTGGTTTATCATTAAGAAATTGTCTTGCTTCTTATGCTTCTTAAAGACAGAAGAAATAGCAGTCACATCAACCTGGATGATGATATTTTTCGGCAAATCTCAAGTTTCAAAATCGTTTTCCTTGTGTATACTGAATGGTAGCAGTGCGACTACTAACTCTTATTAGGGAGATTTAAACCATTAGATCTTTCCTTCAATACTTCTAGTTACTTTTTATGCAATCAGAATTACGAACAATGAAGAACACAACAAGTTACATGTTATGGGTTGTAGTCCAAATTATTGGGTTCTAAAAACAAAATTGGTGCACTAAATATACTGTATCCTTGACCCAATGTTACAAATTACTCTACAAAAATCAGCTCCATTACTCTAAAAGTTTGAGAATTATTTATCTATTTGTTAAATTGTGTACAAGATATATTTACTTTTTAAAATACATGGTTCATTATATTTTACTTTACATTTAGCTCAAATTGTTTTGCACCTCAAAAATTATCATTTGAATTCGGAGGATATTTTAATTATAAAAACTAACAACGTGATTTCCTCAAGGCAAAACGTCTATCTCTTGTCTTAGTGTAACTTTTAAATGAGTTTTTCTCCATAGGGGTATCTATTTTATTTCTTTGGAATTCAGTTCATTCTTCAACATTTACATTCAAAAACTTCTTATTAAATCAAGATGATATGTCAGAATAAATTAAAATTCAGGAAATAATCCGTACGATAAATCCTATAATTCTTTCCAAAAGCATTTTAACTTGTAGAATTATCTTGTTAAAACTCTCATTTACATTCAAAGAACGTATTCGGACGTTGTCGCAATGAAATCTTACCGCCTTGCTGAGGAAACACACACACTCTCCGCTCATTCCGTCTGGAAGACATCCTGTGCTTAGGTGTCGTGATACCTCAAAAGATATTCTAATTCATTTTCTCAATCCCCATTTCTCTTGTAAAACAGCAATGAATTTCATTAAATTAACCGTCGTATCGCAATATATGCAAATTCAAATCGTTTACCTGAATTCCAAATTGCACACGGGAGGTGTTGTTAATTTTGTCAACCATGAGATAAATCCCTTGACAACCAGAAGTTATTCCCCTTCCGGTTGCAGGGTCCTCTTTAGACCGCTTAATCACGTATAAAGTACGGCTCCGTGTGAATAACAAAACGCTGCTGAATCGCTCTTAACTCGCTTAAAAATTCAGATCTATCAAGAAGATTAATTTCCCTGTCAGATCTAAAGAATACAATTGCCGATAATATTAACAGAATTCCGAGGATCGTGAACAGCGTGCGCAGCTTTGTTAGTCATTCCTATTACGAAGGACATTTCCATTTCTGCGCTCAGACTTTTCCAAGTCTTTTATCATCTTAATCTATTCTTGTCGTCGTCTTGTACTTATTCAGGAAGAAATATGATGAATTGAATCTACTTTTCCACGAATTTTAGCGGTTGACAAGTTTCCTAGGTCGATGCAAGAATACAAAGCGTGTGGTCGAGTTTCTATCATTTAACTTGTTACAGATGCCATAAATCAAATTTGCTTCAAGATTGTGTCGATATTCAAGTCATATCCTTTATCTTGTCTTACTGGTGGTTTCAACCGGCTACACCCCCTTTTAATAATTTTTTGAGTGAACGCTTCTAGTACTTATTCACTCTACAAAGTAGTCTTAACAAATAAAATTTTCTCTTTCATTGTAATTGAGAAGATTATCTCTTTTAACAACTTTTTTTAACTTATGTCTCATTGAATAACTTTTTAATTGCGTTGTTCTACATCACGATACTGTCTTACAATCATATTAATCTCATTGACAAATTGTTAATCTCGAAAGTTCTTTAAAATCCAAAATTGTGATGAAATTAATACCTTGCAAAATGAAAAGTATAATTAAGTAGATATATTTTCAGTTCAATACTTTCAATATATCTTTCAATTTTCTAAATAAGTTTACAGACAAAAATCATCTCAATGATAAGGTAATCAACTGGTTGATTTATATACGAAGTTAATTCTTCAGGATGAAGTTACCTCATGGTATTTTATATTTAAGGAGGTATCATAATTTAGGGTTATTATTTTCAATACTTATCATTGGTTGAACCTATTTTTTTTGTTTTTAAAATAATGTATAATAGGTGTACACGACGCTTATATTAACATTTCACTCAGATAAGTTTGCTTTATAAAGGATAAACCGAAGGCATTAAAGCACTAGAAACATTATTAAAGCTCCATAATCTAATCTTTAGACTTTTGCAATCAGATCTTAATTCGTTCTCATCTATAGGCGCTGAAGTTTAAATTGATTGAATAAGGCACTCAAAGTTCTCAGACACAACACTGGCTATATTCAGTTATTTTTAACTGATGGCTGGTGTAATCAATTCTAGAATCTTGAACTCGTGAATTAATTTAAATGGAAGATATTAATTGAATAGGTTACATCTTACCCTCTTATACTAGGAGTAATACAGTACCAAGTTTAAAGTTCATTTATTAACTAATTTAAGTTTTCATTTAGTCAATTACCATCAGTTAAATTAATTAAAAATGAAGCATAATCATCAATCAACCTTTTAATGTCTAGATACACAATCTTTATTTTTATTGTTATCCCAAATTTAAATAATTTGGTTGCTTGAACTCATACATTGGGATATAAAAACCATAAAAAGAGGTTCCAAACAATTTGAAGCTGGTATGCAGTTTATGGTTCGGTAAAACAAACCAACGACAAAGGCTCGAACGAACTTAATATCTTTCTTTCTTCATTTGAAGCCCGAAACCGTGAGAAAGAAACGCTTAACGACCCAAAGTGTTCGAAGGATATTCGCCGCAACTTGTCTCCACAGGCCATGCGAGTGACACTATGACAAATCTAAGACCGATCGTCGCAACTGACTCTTGGTCACGCTCGATAAATCGTTTCAGAATCCGAAGGAATGACAAAAACGCCCGCGCCGTGACTCGAATCCTGAACAGTGACACCGCATAAGAAAAAGACATTACACCGTGCTTTCATGCTCTGCCTGCTTGTCAATAGGGAAAGACCATAATTTGAGGCCTCGTTAAACGCTCTGTCTTCCGATAGATAGGGTTATCCCTTCTCAGTTGCGGTCACTAACAATAATTTGACTTTTCCTCCTAATGAATGTGTATAAGTTTAAAGCAAAAATATCTTACCGCAGAAATTTGTTTCAGAACTTGGTTAATGTTGAAAGGCAATATCTGTTCCTGTTTCATCATTTGAAACCTGTAAAAAAAGAATTATTCATCTCTGTATTTCATGAATATAACATTTAAAAATAGCTCATCATTTTTTTAAAATATAGAGTTACATCCTACTTCTCTATACATGTAAATCATTTAATATTTCTGGGGTACTAGGAGCTTAGAAAAATTTAAGAACTTAAGGATTTGAGAATTTAAACGAATTAAGTAATAATGTATAGTTTTGTATACCTTTATGCTAATATGAAGGTTTATGGTTAAGTGTATTTATACTTTTTTTACATACTTTTTGACCTTGGTTCACGCTAATTCAGTTATTGGAAAAAATTACAATTGTTGACAAAATTTTGGGTTATTTTACCCTAATAACATTTTATCCATCTTTGTATCAGAAGACATTAATCAATGTTGTAGTTAAAAAAAAATACGAAGTTATACAGAAATTTCGGTAAGGTTGTAGGGTTACTTTGGTTCATGCCCCCTGCACAACAGCAGAAATAAAAAAACGCATAATGTATAAAATTTATAATAAGAAAATTTATGTTTGAAGTTTCAAAACATCTCGAACCGCTACTGTCAATAACCGCAATTTCCAGGCCAATTCCCTTCGTTAGCGTTCCCTTTTGATGTATTTGTCATCGACGTTTCGTGTCGTTCGGCAGTTAATTCACGGGATATTGGCTTCTCCGAGAGAGATGCTGAGAGCAGATAGCGGCTTTTAAGTGGCCGTAAGTGATGCTGTCTCAGTCGGTTAGATGCAAATGGTTTTCCGCTTTGCTAGGGTTTGATTCATACCGCAGACGTTGTGTAAATTTAGATTGTCGGTCCCGAGCTTTTTGATTTTAGCGTCTGACACGCTTTCCGCCCTTTAATTAGAAAGTAATTTATTATTTTCCTTTGTTCGATCAGTGTTATACTATATGGAGAAAACTAAAAAGGACTTATGTTGTACACTGATGACTCTTATTCAGGTTGATGAATTGATATTTTGTTGGTTCAAAGTTGACAAATTACCCATTGTTGTGACAATGAACGACATGATCCGTCACTAAAAATGTTTGATGGATAGAAATTTGTTTTGATAGATTGACCGGTGAATTGTTATTTTTTTTACAGACAGTGTTTTTGAAGTGACTAAATAATATACTGGTAACTAAAGTAAAACCTTTTTATAAAACCAAAACTTACATCCTAAATGGCAAAGCAATGAACTAGGTTTCCTGGATCAAACCAAATGGGAAGTTTCAACAAACTTAGTTTTATAAACCATGACTGACTTGACTATCCTTATATTAAAGGTCAATCAAATACAAAACTAGAAACTGTTATCAAATTTAAAAAATTAGTTATTAGGGCTTTAACATTTATAAGTTCTTTTCTAAGCTATAACTCAGGCATATACTGTATCAAAAGTTTAATGTTTTGTCTTAGATATCCTTTTTTATTTAAAACTAGATCCTTGTATAGAGCACCTCTGTTTCATCTATAATTTACAAAAAAATTGAGGATCTTTCATTTCAGAACACTTTATTCGTCTTTTCCGAAAATATGAAACCAATCAACGAAACTTTTTATATAACTTCCAAATGATATCCATTTGAAACATAGCACAAAAAAATATTATCCGATGATAAACCAACTATCCTGTGAAAAACGTTTTCCAAAAGTGCGGAAGTTAGAACAACTGAACCAACATTGTATCCGATTAAATCACGAAATACTTCCAATAAAGATACGACATCTCAAGCCCATGCCTGATAGCTATTTTTTTTATATAAAAGTCTCAATCACTTCGGAATTACCACGAAGGGAGGAATAAAGTTCTCAGGTGTGTGATTTACGTCGGGCGATTGCATGTACTTTTTGTAAGTTTGTCACGAACCACGAAATTGAGGAAATTGCCTCGTGATGAATAATAAAAACCGTTAAAAAGCAAATATGAAGGAAAATGGTCGTAAAATGGAAATAACGACTGAATTTAGTCACCGTGCCCCGTTCGGAATGGCGATTTGGATATTACGTCGCTTCTTTCCATATTTTAAAGAGTTGTGCCTTCACATGCCTCTGGCATTAATAGTTTCTTTTGAATAACCCGATTTGATTCAATCAAGATGTAGGTATACTTTAATTTTGATGGATTTCCGATCGATTTGAGTTTGTTGTTTTGCTTCGGGGGTAGCGTTCGGTTTTGTTTCTTGTTGCTAAGGGAATTTGTTTTTTAAAAAGCAGTGAATTTTGAGTTGTGCAGACCTTGACATTCAAATTTCTGAGTTTTCACTTAAATTTGAAAGGTTTTTAAACATTGAAAGGATGGGTTAGTTTCTGTTCCTATTTAGAATAATAAACTAGAAATAGACATTATCTTTGTTTTGTCATTAAAAATTTTTTCTTTAAATGGAATATTTTTACATACATTTGAAACGATATACTGTACACTAGCTATCTCGTAATAGCTGGGAATGAGCTACATAAAATGTATCCAGTTTTTCAAAAAAAGTTCCAAGTGTATTCGAAGTAATATTATTTTCTATTAACTTAGCCAAATCAATTACGCAATTTTCTTAAAGGAATTAAGTATTGTATAGAGTTTATAAACTTTTTAAAAATAATATATTTTATAATTTGTTACTATAAATTTTCTTCTTTTCATGTAAAAATAAATACTAATAAATAAATTATGTGAAAAGGAAGGAAAATAACAAAATATTTGGATAAACTATTTAGAGAAGTCTAAAATGTTTGATATATAACCGTAATAAAAAAATTAACTTTAAAGTATGTATCAGTATAAAGTGGGATCTTTCTTTCGTCCCAACTAACAATAAAAAAAAAACGTTTTAACTTAATTGTGTGGAACCAAGAAATTCTGTAAATAACAGAATAAGTTATTGTTTAAGGAGAGAGAGTAAATTGTTGTGTTCTTTTCCTTTTAACTCTCAATTAAATAGAAGATAAATTTGAAAGTGATTTTTAATTTAAATTTAGTTACATACTTGAAGAAATGCTTTTAGTCTAGAAGCAAAAAATATGTCTTCAACTTTATACAATTGATGATAACTTTAATTAAGATTTAAAAGCTATGAGAAATTGGAATCTTGGCTTTGAACCTAAAAGATCCAACAAATGTAACCCATATTTGAAAAAATGTGCTATGAAACTTCAAAACGAGATATTTCTTCAATGCAACTCCCCAAAACACCATGTCACAATTTAAGAATTGGCCCCAACACAACCTTTTCCACCCCACCACGACTGACCATCTCCAGACAAGTCTACTCTCTCCATCGGAGAAAGAGTTGGGTCTCTCAACACATAACTCAAAGGAAGAGGAAACTGTCGCCGTCCGTCAGCGACGCAGAACAGGTGCGAGGCTGTTGATGCGCCGTCGGAGCGCCCGTAAATTAGGGCCCGTTCACACCCACGCGCACGCTGAAATGTATATCGCGCCGCTCGCGCTAAAAATACGGATGTGTTTGCCCTTGCTGAGGGGGTATCTTCGCGGATGGGCTTTTTGGGATTTCTGGCTGTTGATATAATTTGATGAAATGGTGTGGGCAAAATTTACGGCAGCTTAACACATGGGCGATTTTTTTTTTGTTGCGTGTCTTTATATTATGTTTGGGGCTTTCTCCATTTCTTTATTGTTTTCTAACTGATTCATGTTTCATTTACTTGTGAGAATCTGTATTAAGATGGTAGTTTTTTTATCGGGGTTGGGCTAACTATGAAATAATTTCTTTAATAAAAATTGGAAATACTATTTTTTACCAATTTTCGATCCTAATGAACATAGTTACTCTTTATTTCTTTATATTACGTGGGTTTGATAAATATATAGAGACTAACTTTGTTGTGTATCTCTATTACTTTCTCATTACTTATATTGTTCCATTTCTAATATCGGATATTTAGGAAGGTATTGCAAGATGAACCAGATTTAATTGATTTCATAACAGGAAATAAAATCCCTTCTTAAATAATCTCTTTAAGAATTTCTTCAGCTACAGTTATGATTGTTGTCAGTTCTCCTTCCCTTAGCACACCGTGAAATTTACATAATGTTTCATTTAAGAGATAATTTTTTTTTTCGTAATGCTTGATCGAATCCTTTTCATGTCGGCAGGCAGGCGTAACATTTAACAAAATTCAAGTCTATTATTTCGCCTTTATTTATTTCACATAAATATTGTCAAAAATGCTATAATTTCACTGAGATTCTAGCCTAGTTCATTGGTAAACCTCACATTTTAAAGCTCTCCATCCAAATGTGATTAAAAATAACCGATTTCCGTAAAAGCGAAACCATTGAACACCAATCGAAAGTGACGTCCATCTCCGGCACAGAAACATCGCTTCCGAACGGACATCCTATGATATTCCGCTTCCCTCACAATAGGTCACACAATCAGTGTGACATCGATAGTGTTTTCATCTGACATATTTAAGCCAACCGCAAATTTGTTAATTGGTAGTTTACACTCCCAAGTTCCTACACCAACAACAAGACTTGGTTATTTATAATTGAACGTTTCATGCCTTTCATTTTTTACCCTCACAAATTTAAGTTTTTAGAAACCTTTCACTAAACAAAATATAGTTGGCGTAATACTATCATCGGTGTTAAGATTCAGGTTTTCAATGTGATGAGTGTAAATTTAAAACAATTTCAAATGTTCAAGTATTCTAATTTCATCCATCATTAGACTAAGCCCGTTTTATGCTTTCACTAACCATTATCATTTTCTACATCAAATTCCATCAATAGCAAACATATAGTATTAGAGAACTTATTCTGATCGTCAGAAACAAATTCTACGTTGCCAAGGTACCTAAAAATATACTCGAGATAATTCTGATGAATTCAAACCATTAATTAACTCATAGATGTTAGGTATGAGTGGAACTTAACATTTCTAATATTGTCGTCTAAACCGTTCTATTCAGAAGTACCTTTACCCTCTTATAATGCAGAATTCTTAGATTCAATATTGCAACCTTCTTGAAAAGTATGAGCGCCCTATGCAAACGTGCTCGCTCTAAAATGCCCTCTTCGATAACGGAACGGGGGAAACAGGGCTTCATATTCTGATTTACCGCCCGGCAGTAAATACGGGCGATATATTTCAAAAGCCCCATTCCGTCTCAGCACGGTTCAGGGAAAAATAACCAATACTCTCTAAGAAATTTGATGTATTTGTTCAGCTCTTGTTATTCGCTCTCCCTGTTGTTTACTGCGTGATAATGTTTTGGATGTGTTTGGCGGCAGGTGCAAGGGCTACGTCCGTAAAAGAACAGCTCACTGTTGTTGTTTCCGAGCCAAACGTTTCTTCGAGAAGTACACAATGTTCGTTTTATGGTCTCGTTTTGCCGCACATGGTTTATGGAATGGCCTCTCGGTTCACATCCGGAAAATGAACGGCTTATGGCCAAATATTTGTGCTTTATTTTTACAGCGGATAGCAATGAAATAAGAGTTAAGAGATTCCAGTAAAGAGAATTTGCAATCTTTAAATATTAGTGATGTTTATAATGAACAAGATTTTCACACACAAACTGTGTATTCTTTTCAAACTGGTCTTTTGTAACGTACGGCTGTATTCACCTTAAAACCTAACCGGCGGTAAACCGTCTAACTTCTGAGAGAGATTCTAACAGAAATTTGACTCCAGGTTAACTGACGGCCACGTGAGCGGTGAATATGACTGTTAGGCGGATGTTAACTTTAAATAATTGGAATATATTAACTAGTTTACTTTTCAATCATAAGTAAGTTTAAAAGTTTTTATTAATCAATTTTGACACTTTTAAAATTATCGTAAGCCATGGGAAAGAAAATCATGGATCTCTGACGAAAAAATATATGGCAGGTTTGTCAACTCACATCATAGGTATAAAGAAGTTATCACGCATTTTCTTTTTTTTACCCCTTGTTGACACAATTATTGTTATTTATTTTAATATAAGGGATCACAAGGTTGTATTTTAAATTGAAATAAACCTAAACCAACAAACTGTAGTTTGAACGATGGAAATAACTCTTTATGAAAGTTACACTTTGTAGAATTGTTTTTGAGCCTAAAATAAAGAATTGGATTTCATAGATGAACATGAAATTAAACCATCACAGAAAACTCAACACATTTCCACACGAAACCCGCCACTTCGAGTGCCAGCCTCCAAAATCACGCCCAGGGCGCCGCTGCAGAAATCACGCTCAGTTATCGTTCTCGGATATATAAATCCAATAACTCTCTTGTTAGACAGTCGCTTTATTGGCGCCCTCCCTCCCTTCCCCAAAAACAAAGCAGCGACGACGATCGATGCCACCCCCCTCCCAGCAAGAAATGAGTCGTGACGTTTTTGACAGTGTTGAGAAATAGGACTTCATAGCGAAACGCTTAGACGCCATAATTTCGGCCAGCCATCGATTTTTGCTTCGCAGTGGTCATTAAGAGAGGCCCGTGTCCGGCCCAGACAGAGAAGAATTGCTTTTATAATGGTCCCCGCCTGTTGTTGTGTGGCGTGTTGCAAGTCAAATCCCTCTCTCTCTCTCTCTGTAGGGTCGATTGGTAGTGGTTTTGTCAATAGTCACAGCTGCTGCGGGTTGCTAGGGGCCTTCTGTAAATTGCGGGTGTGGTTCCGATTGCTGTGGTTCGTTTGAATGGGAATGAGGGGAGAGCCCCCTGGGGAGTGATCGAAACTGACGTGTATTTAGTTTTGTAAAAATGAACGTAACGGCTTATTTGGATAGTGCTATTAAGAGATCACCTTATTGACAGTAAATGGATTTGTGCTGTCACTTTGTATTTGCTTTTAGATGGGAACAAAAGGGGCGTTTCACAATAGAATATTTTAATTTGAGGGGTTTTAGTCGTGGGAAATATTTTCTGTTGTAATATAGTGATTATTATGTTGACTTTTTAGTTATAAAACAAATGTCTTCTTTGTCCTTACAATATCGACTCAATACATTTAATGCTTGTCAATCCAAATTTAATTTAACAAACTAAAAGTACTAGTTTCCAAAAACTTTAGAGCCTATTATGATATGTCATTGCTGTGCTTTTAAAATATTTTATAAAACTTCAGTATTAGTCTTTTTACTGATGTCATCTTTGAACCAAATATTAATAGCCCCTTTCTCTTCCAGTCGGACTGTAAGACCAGTCCCTTGGCTCTCCTGGTCCAGATCTGTAGCAACATCGGCGCCGAGAAGCCGACGACGAAAAGCTCCTCGGAAAAGAACGGCACCAGCAGCGCCAATGGCGGCGGCAGCAACAGCAGCTCGAGCAGCAGCGACGAGATCCGCGTCACCAAGGACAAGGACACTCAGTCCTCGTGTAGCCCCGCCAACAGCGTGCACTCTGTCTCCTCGCTGACCAGCTCCACCAGGACCCGCTCTGAGGACCCGGCGGCAGGGGGCGGATCCAAGCGGAACACGCCCTCCGAGTGCCGCTCCTCCCCGCTGCTAGGGCGGGCCTCCGTGGAGCGGCGGACCACGCCCCACTCGCCCGACCACCGGCCCAAATCCAAGACCCCCACCTCCTCCTCCGCCACCATCACGTCTAGTCACGATTCGACGACGACCTCCACGGCCACCTCGAGTGCCAGTGATCCCGCCTACAGCTCCGCCTCTTCCTCGCTGGGGCTGGACATAAACGGCTCCTCCCTACTGAAGGAGGGGCTGGGTGGTTACAAGGCGGGACTAAATGGACTGAATCCTCTGGCATTGGCCAACTGTTCCGGTTGTAGCCCGGTGGCCGGCCACATCCCGCTGGAGGCTGCCTCGGCCAGCTACCCAATGGTCAAGGGCGGGTACTCCTTTGGGTCCGCCCTATCACCCTATATGAACTATGGACGGCACATGAAGGGCGGGTCCTTCGTGCCGGTGTGCAGGGACCCCTACTGCACCAACTGCCAACTGGCGGCTCAGCTGCCTTACGGCCCAGACCGGCTAGCGGCACACATGTCCGGCCTGTACCCCGGAGGTATTCCCGGATACCCCGTCGTGCCTGGTTTCGCCAGTCCGGCAGCCGGATCTTCGGCCTTCGCCTCCTCCGTGCCTCCTAGAGGGGCCATCATCTGCAACTGGATGCTGGGGGACACTTTCTGTGGTAAACGGTTCTCCACCTCTGAGGAGCTTCTGCAGCACCTCAGGACTCACGCTAGCCTCTTGGGCTCGAGCGGATCCCTACCCCTCTATTCCTCAGGGGTCAGCCTCCCCTCGGCGCTGGCGATGGACGCTTGTGGACTGTATACTACTCCCTCTCTGACGACCCCTGCCGGACTCAGAAGGACCTATCCCACCAGCTTGAGTCCGGTCAGTTCCCTTTCAGCAGCAGGGAGGTATCACCCCTACAAACCTCCAGGACTATCCCCTCTGTCTTCAGCTCCTCTGCCCCCTCTCGGACACCCTGGGCTTAGCTTCTACAACCCTTACAGCGGTGTTTACGGCAAGGGATAATCTTTGGTGAGAAACCAACACTTCTGTACATATGACGTTTACATAAATATAAATATATCGACTCTTGTAAGAAATTATAGTTTAGGTCTGAAAATTTCGGATAAAATAGCTCCTTTTTGTTCGTTTCTAATAGAAATGACTTGTTTTTCACGAAGCTGTAGTGATATATGCAGAGGATATGCAAGAGCTGAGAAATCCGTGATCTTAAGTCCAAATCTATTGGATTTTCATCTCTTTTTAAGAGGATATTGCGTTTTGTTCTTACTTCTATGTTGAGCTTTTCAAAATTTATTTATTCATTGTCAAATCTTCTTCCTTTGTTAAATGAAATACAAATTTCTCTAACATTGGAAAGCTATTCTTATGATTCATATCACTTGTGTTTTGCTTTTACTTGAAGATCATAAATTCTTTGTCCATTTAAAAACCCTGAGGGTTTGTATGTATGTTTTTTAAGTGTCTTGGTAATGTTTGTGCAATCATGTTAGACTGATGGAAATATCTGTAATATCCTTAAACTGCTCATATCACGAATTATATTCGTAAGCAATATGTACAGTATACAGCTTTCGCATATCCTCATCCTCAGAAATTCTCTGGCAGTTTATAATTAAAAGAAACTGTTTTATCTTCGGCTAAACTGAGGAATTAATTACTGTTGCGTCATATCAAGGTGCCATGTATGCAGTGCAAATGTGTTTTAGTTTAAAGGCTGGTGTGTTCCTCTGATAACGGATGTTACTCATAAAAACTACAAAATACTTAAATGCATTAGTATGAAGTATCAAGTTAAGTTTCTCTTTTAAATTTTATAAACTCATAAACTATATTACTTAAGCGAAACGCCTTAAGCTAAATTTAAAAGCTTTGTGTTTTTTGGCTGTTTAAACTTCGTATACCAGGCAAAAGTTTTAAACTCTGATTCAAAGCATCTGTATACGTAACTTGCTCAATAAAAAATTGCAGTGCACTTTTTTTTAACCTGCAATAAAGATTGTTCGTATAATTTATTAAGAAATTGCTATTAGTAATGAAATTTAATTCTATTTCTATTATTAAAATTTTACGTTTTTTTAAAAATCCTATTTATGTTAGTTACATTTAGAATGTTCAAATATTCTCTCAATATACTCCCTAAAATGCAAACTCATGCCTTCATGTGATCGGGCAAATATTTCCCGATGGTTTCTGTTTTTCTCGCAAGTACAATCTCAGGAATAGTTAATATTAACTATTAGAAAATGAGTAGACTACGAATAAAAACACAAACTGATTAATAGTGTATTTGCGGCGCTTGAATTTTATGCATCAATGGCAGCAGCTTCATTGCTTTATGAAATAAATTACGGTAAAATTATTTTCTTCTCTAAAAGAATTAGTTGTTTTATTTTCCAATTTATAAATAATGTATATTTTTATTTCCAAATTTTGTTCAGATATTTTAATATTTACGCATTTGTTTCATAAAAGGATGAAAAAGTTATGTTAAAATTAAAGAAAATGAAAAAGTTTTAAATCTATATCACAGAAGTTTTACTATTGTTTGACATTTCAAATATTTGTTGATGTTTCTTCCTCAAAATTTTATAATTGTTGAGTATAACCCATTTTAGAAGTGTTTTTTACAAAATATTTCAACTATTAAATAAATGTAGCACAAATAATAAGTTATTCAACTTGTTTATTCCCAAAATTTATAATTTCTTTAAGTAAAGTCTTGAGTTATGACTTCAATTCAATTTGTATTCTATGTAAGCAGTATTAAATATGTCTTTCACAGTTCCTTATTAACTTTCTCAAAAAAATCTGTATTAGTTGAGCACTTACAACTTATAAGAAAATCTCTCACATTGCTTGTTCAATAACAATTACAAGAAGAACTGTTAACTGCTAATAATTTGTTAATTTTCTTTGGGTAGACACAATTTGCATAGCAAGTAGACTTGTGTGTGTGATTGTAAATATGAACTTTAATGCACATATTATAAATATAAATTTAGAAATTATTGTTCTCCATCGAATTTTTTCTGGTCACGTTGAATGCAACATGCAGTTATATGTAAATACTTTTATTTCTAGAAATAAAAAATCTTTTATTTGTAAACCTTAAATCAGTGTTCCATTATTTGTTTTATTTCTCTTCAGGTTTTAATTAAAGTTGAACTACATAAGTTCAGGTATATAAGGTTTTTTGAGTTTACATTAGGATCTCCTTACCTATTATGATTCAAGAGTTTTGAAATTTAACATATAATTAAAAAAAAAACGAAAAAGAAGAAAAACTTTATGAACAATATGATTAATATCGTACTGTTGATTGAAGATTTTTCATTACCAAAAAATTACATTTAATAACAAAAATAATAATAGGGTTGAGAAATAAATAATTAATTACAGAGATAAATTTTTTTTCTAGATTTAAACTGTGATTATTTTTTTTAAAATTTAAAAATCTTTATAGAGAAAACTCAGGCAAAAAATAATAATTTTCATTCAGTACTTCCATTAATTTTCATTCAGTTTCACTTGAATAGTTAGTTAAAAGTTTAGTTAGTTTTTGTCCAATTATGAATTACATTCTTAAGGATTGAGAGGCAAATAATATTTTTGAATACTTTAGATAGGTATATTAAGTATTAATAGAAGAAAAATAAAAGTGTTTTAAATTCTACAGTGATATGAAGTAAAAAAATATCAGTGATAAGTATTCAATAAGTTATCTTGCCATAATAAAGGATAACAATTCTCATTTCTTAAAGAAAATTTTGCATCCTCGTAACTATAACGTTTTTGATTGGAATAAAAGAAATTCCTAAAATTTCACATCGTATATTCTCGAGTATAATATTTTTTTTGTCGTAGGGAAAGAAAAAGAACAGATGTAATTAATTGTTCACGAAAATAAATTAAAATTATGGTTTAAACTTAGGTTTTACAGCGAGTATTCCACCTTCTTTATATTTGTTATAGATCTCTCAATAATTTAAAGTTCATTAAGTACACTACACATTATATTATTTTTTATACGTTTCTTAAGTGTAATTTAGTTAACGTATTGGAAAAAAAAGTTATTTATAAAATAACCATTTAAGAAACTTAAACACAAGGTTATTTTATTTATTAAAAAAGATATACCTATTACTCAAGTAAAGCCTCAACACTCTTGGCTGTTTTTAGGCGCAACACAAACATGCAAATTATTCAACGGGTTGACAAAAACATGATTTACTTCCTTCAGCCATTTGTTATGAATACTAAAGAAGCTTTTCTTTCAAAGAATATGCTCTTTTTATGGGGTCAAACGTCACTTTTTACCCTTTCAGGCATGACAACGCCTTTGGCAACAAAAAGAGCACCGCCAGTTATAGTAAAAAGCTGCTTTAATTTACATTGCTAATGCACAAAGGATGAATGCCTTTGTTGCGGTTTAGGGTGAAAACAGGAACATGTTAATCGCAGATAAATTTTACAAAATACAAAATGTGAAGAGAGTGGTAATTTTTTATTAAAGAATGAGGTTTATTGTACGCACGTAAGATTTTGAAACTTTTAATTAAGCAATACAAGACCACTATATTTGCATACTTTACATAATTTTTAATGAGTCAATGTCTACTATGAGTAATCTGAATATTCACAGTGTTACCTCCCAAAAAAATATTATGCATTGTACCTACCTACTACTTTAATTCAGGGGTACTCAAACTTCATAAGTGGGAGGATAAAGGATGATCGTATGAAAAGTAATCGGATGACTAGATTCATTTAGACTTATAGATAAGATAATTAATTTTGTCTTTTATTCTTTTATAATATTTTGCATCGCAACAATTTTGTCACTTTAATTGTAATCGTAAAAAGAATGTAAGAAATGTTTTATAGAGTTCTACCCTTGTAGTCGCTTTCTAAGCCAGTAGGGGTTGAAAAAAAAAGGAGTATAATGAGTTTAACAGAAAAAGAGAAAAATCTCAAATGTAAGGAGAGGCCTTTAATTAATTAATAGCTCAAATTTAGTTCCAGCCAAGTTTATTATATATTTTACAACTTTTTAAACTGCTTCAAATAGCTGAACAGTGAATAAAAGCACTTTGCTAAACAGTAAGCACAAGGAAGAAAATTATAGTGGGTAAAGAGAAATTTCTATGACTCAAAAAATATTTCATGAAAACTTTTCCATTACTTCACGTGATTTTGGTCTTAAAAAGAATATTGAAGAGCATCGCTCTCTACTTTAACGTATCCTTCAGAGTCACTTTCACAGTCATAATTGAAATATCTGATGGCATGAGTATGAATCACAAACCTTTCTTTGCTTTACAGTGATTTGAATGGGTATTTATGACGTTGAATTTCCCTGTCGTTGATCCAAAGCTCAAAGAAGGCTCTTCATTAACTTTTCACTCTCCCCTCTTTGTTAGTATAATAAACATGCCAAACTCAAAGGCAGGTCTCATCTGAATCAAAAGGAGCAGAGGCCAAGAGCACGACAGCTTCAGGACTTCCAGAAGATTAAGTCGTGTTTTTGATCAATACCACGCCACGGGGTTCAGGGCGAAGGGGAAAAAAACCTGCCCCGAAAGCATGCTTCTGTCAACAGCAACGGTTGACGGTTGAATGACACCAACATGTGTTTGGCTTCATTCTACCTCTTCCATTAACACTCTGCGACGCGTCACATGCGATGAAGTATTTTATTTTAGAAGGTTCTTTTGAGGTTTCCTGCCGACAGCTGAAGAAGAGATCCTTCATGGCTTAGGAGGATTTATGTTTCATGAACCGTTTAGGAAAGGATTGGTTTTTGAGCAAAGTCAATTATATCGACGGAGGAGGCTCTGGTGTCGGTGAGACAGCCTTGTCCACAGCCGTAAAAGTTGTCACGGAATGCAGCGGTAATCCAATAAAGGCGTTATTTTAGGCGAAGTAAGAAAAGTCGTTCAGCGTGTCCGAGATAATGTTGTTTCTTAGAAGGAGATAGAGCGGTGGGATTGGGAGCACAACTACAAAGGAGTATCTTCAGTAAAATTTTTGATGTGATCTTCCATCGTTTTTATGAGGGTTAGAAAAGAAGTTTAAGATTTGCATACTCACAAAATTTACTGAACCCTGTAGAATTTTCCCTCATAGATATTGAAATGATCAATTTTTTTATGTTAATGGGTACTTCAAATTTAACAATGGTATAACGTGGTAATGTATTGAAGTAAAATCAAGTAACACGAAAAACATTATTTGAAAAATAAAAAAAGCATCGAAACTTCTTGAAACTCTTAATTAGCACTGATATGGTTATTTTCAAATTAAATGAGCATTTACAATTATATCAAACAGTAGTCTTAAAACTATTTTCGTGATAGATAATTATATATGTATTGAAGTTTAAAAGGAGAATATCAAAAGAAACTCAGAGCATATGACAGACTTATCGTTTTTTCTGACCATAAGAACTATTTTAATATTATATGAATATACACACAACGTATGAGTGCATGCTATCAAAAATTGATATACCAAAGCTAATTCGTTTCATTTCAATTGCAGCCCAAATGTGTTCCAAAATAGATAATATATTCTTCACAAAAGAGGAGATAATTTACGACTTCTCGATTTTGTTATTTAAAAACACTGTTGTAATAGTTCTTCTTATATCTCCATTAAACAATATTAAATCCCAAGAGTAATTTAATATATAACTTAATATTGAATTACAAATACTCAGGAAAACTCGAACCACGAAAATCAGCGCCGTTTTCTATATCCCACCGATAGTTTGCTATTTGTCATCACAGTCCCCAATTAACCGTTCCAAGGAAGTTAGTGGCCGTTTCCTCGGACACGAGTTATAATTAGTAACCCCCGTCCACCCCCACTTAATCACTCCCACCCATCGATTTCCCGTCCCGGCCCCCACTCCATCACACCAGAACTCATTTTAAACCACCGATTGATTTCGTCGAAAACTCCCGAGTTAATTTTCGCCCATCTAATTTGGCCGCCTGGACAAGAACAAGTGACCAAACTGACCGTCAGCTGTGCCCCTCCGCGAAAAGGTCAGTCTTTGGGCGCGATAAACGATGACATCGGCAATCGCCAGGGATGGGGAGGAGGGAGGCGAATGAATGCATTGGCTCCGGTGTTGGCTGCAAGTGACAAGGGCCCCGGGGTAGAAACACCGGCGATGACAAGTTGTCGACGCTCTTTAGATACCTCGGCTCTCCCTTTTGCCGACAGACATGCGGGACGAAAGGGGACAAACTCAAAACTAGAACTGGAAATCGTAGGTGAGGAGTTGTGGTCGAGGGATTAATATTAGCGATAATCACAGTTAGAGAAATATTTTCTACAATAAAAGGATGTGGAAACCAGTTTTTTAAGAAACTTGAGTGTACTACGAAATTTTTCAAAGCTTTTACACAGATAAAGTTATGGGGTGCAAGTGTGCCGAAGAGTCGAAGGTAAAAAAACATAAAAGCATGATTGTTGAAAAGGTAAAGTAAATGTTATTGATATTAATTTATAAATGCTAATGATAGAATGATAGTATATTTCTTACAATGAAAGGTTGTAGAAACAGTTTTTTTTTCATATAGAAGTATGAAGTAGTTATACTTCGCAAAAACTTTTAAGTGCTTTTACTCCGATAAGATTTTTGGGGGTGCATATGTGGTGAAGAGTCGAAGTTAGAACCCCCTATCATCATATAAGAGCATAGCTGTTTAGAGAGTTAAATAGAGAATATTTTTGCATATTAATTTATGGAAGTTAGTACACCGTTTTTATTTCATAAAGGTTCAAGACATTTGCTTGCTTTTAAAATTATATAAAAATATGCTCAATATCTTCCATAAAGAAAAGGTGAGTATTGGTAGATAAAAAATATTCAGAATTAAAATATTCTAATAAAGAATAAAATTTGGTGTTTATCACCAAATTTTAAAATTTTGGTTGAATTGTAAATTTTGTATAGCTTTTAAAACTTTCAAGGTAAATAAAAAAGTATAAAAGAATATTTATTATTGTTCTTAGTTGCAACTTAGTTTGTTTTAAGGATGGAAAAGAGAAAGAAATTTTTTTCCTATGGGCATCACATTACTTTTTTTTTCATTTATTAGAATATCAATTACTACATTTTCCATTTGCAATAAAAAGCACCCTTATAAAGATTTTAAAATGTTTTAAAATAAAAAAATAAAGCGTTTTAATCTAACTGGAGAAACGTTAACCTGTTATTCATTAGATAGGTTGTAACAAAAACCACAAACTTGAGGGAATTTCATTTTGCTTTGTCCTGAATTTTAAATTAACTGTCCTTAGTTTATAAAGGGAAATGAAATATGACCTGTTTGTATAAAGTGTATTGTTTGTAATGAGAAAAAAACACAAAAGGGTGGAAACCATGACATATTAATCCTCTTACTTACAAACATAACTACGCTAAATGGATTGCCAAGTTATGACAGACATCAGTAAACTTCTCTTTTTATCTTGAAAAGTTCAATTGTTCGAGACTGACTCTTGAAGAAAATATTAATAGGATTGTTTCAACGTTGGTTAGAACTGGTTTCATTTTAAATAAACATAATAGTTAATCTTAGCATCCATTTCGATGAATAATTTAGTTGGTAGCTAAAATATTGTTAGTTCTTTCGGGTAATGCCCTTTTTGATTAAACTGCGTCTAAATTTAAAATTTAATCAATTGTTAATAAAAGCATTAATTTTCAACTTTCAGTTAGAGATGCACATTTTGATAATTAAGTAGCAGAAGTATTAATAAATTATGTAAACAAGTAATTATTTTGTATAATTGAATATTATAAATACTTAGTTTTTATTTAACTCGGCATCTTATCATCTAAATCAAACTAACTTTAATTTTTTTTCATTTATTCGAAAATTTTGTGTAATTTTTTTGCAATATCGGCGTAATTTATCAAAAAAAGTTCTATCTTATTAAAAATAGAGTAAATATAAACTTTTTAAGTGTGTAAGCATATTTAAAAGTATTATCTAAGTAAATATATTTTACTTAGGGTACACATCCAAGCAACTGATTTTGATGCCTTACTAAAATTTTAAATTCCTTCATGTTGAGTCGGTTGGGTGACTGGAAGTATATTCCGTGCACTTGGTGACAGATCCCTCTTCGTATTGCTGAAAGACGTTGAAGAGCCCTGCCTCGTTTCAAACTGGTAATTGACGAAGGGTCTATTAACTATATGACGGGTTTTCAGTTATTTTGGGAATAGTTATTCGAGTTCTTAAGCAGTTTCTGTACAGAGCCTCTCTTAAAACAACATCCACATATCGGCCTTGCCTTTGTTCAATAAACTGAGTGTGAATCACTATTTTCAAAGTAAATAACTGGCAGAATATAATTTTGGAATATTTGGGATGAGGCGAGGATATTTATTTCATTTAAATAGTCAAATATCAACCTGGTCATTGAAGAGATAATAAACAGGTATTTCCATTTCGTACATTAAAATATTTTCCTCATTTCATCCTTGTAATATTATTTCAATATATATAAACTAACAACTTATTCATTTTTTTTTCAGTTGAAACCCCTTAAATATTGTTTTTACATGAATAATTAATTTAAGTAATGTAAAGAAATATATAAATTAAGATATAAAAGAAAGATTTCCATTTCATTTATTGAGATATATTTCATATATCATGTTTTAGGAATATTAGTACAATTTATAATTAAAATAATGTAATAAATTTTGTCCATATTTGATATTACTCCTAATCGAATTATTGAGATATATTTCATATCATTATTTAGGAATATTAGTCCAATTTATAATTTAAATAATCTAGTTAATTTTGTTAAAATTTGATATTAGTCTTAAACATTTTTATATGAGTTATAAATTTTAGTAATTCAATGAGAAACAGTTTTTATTAGCTTAATATATTAATGCTTATTAATATGTTTTTTAATTAGCCTTTAAAAAGTTTAATACCTAAATAATATTTTTTATTTTATGGGAAATATTTTTATTCACCTATTATAGTTTGGTGAATTCCTTTTATAGAATGTGAAATAGTAGATGCAAAATTAAAAGTCTGGACTAGGCGTTAAACTTGATAAATGATTTTACATTAAGTAGGAAAATGTATCTTCTAGTGTTTTTGAAGTAAATTTATTCTATTTATATTTTTAAGTATGATACATTTCAAAATATTTATTAAAAATAGTTTATGTATTTAATTATTTTAAATGTGTTAAAATGAAGTAATTTAGAGATGGAATGTAAATTTTATTATTTTATCATAAGATACAAGTAAGTTTAGTTGAAGTTAATCAAATGCTTCATTTTTTTTATTTAGTTCATTATTTAACATGATTTTTAAAAAAAATTCAGTACAATTAGTCTTGATTTTACAATTTATATAGCAAAAAAATGTCTTCGCGTATATTAGTATTTACTGTTTGCTTTTTGAAACTATAAGTCATCATGATGCACACAAAATTATTTACATAGTTTTTTACAAAAAAAAATATCTGGTTTTGGTCTTAAATACTTATTATTTTTATTTACAAAGAATTTTTTTTCACTTTAAGGATTTTGATAATTTATCGTGTGTGTTTGAAGAACATTTTTAATCAAGTGACATTTATTGAGATGGTATAAACACATATTTCTTCGTACACCTCAATGTTCAACTAATAATTTTAAAATAAATATACCTAACTTACTTATTTTTTCACTTAAACAAAATAACGTATCTTCCGTCCGAATGGGTAGAAGTCACTTGAGAATTTGTTGACAGAATTGATGATCATCGATAGCTAATGATAGTAGCTAATGTGTAAAAATTAAAAATTAAATCACAAAAACAATTTAATCTTCATAATTAATTCTAAAACTTGTGTATGATAGAAAATTATAAATTAATTAAATTTCTTTTTTTATTCTCGAAATTTTTTTATATCATTGCCAAATTTATTTAATGATAATTTTTGGGCAATTAGTTGATATCGGTATTTCACTGAATTCGAAAACAAGTCATTTTATGTAATTAACAAGCAAGTGGTTGTAGTTTGGACATAACTGTACCTAATTGTGTAAGGTCATTTCTGATATTATTTATATTGTTCTTCCACACAACTATTTGTATCGCATTGTCTTTAAATCAATTACAATTTCCTCTTACATTCGAAATCCGAAGCAATTCGCAATTTCACACGAAATATTTCTCAAAATGACAGCTCCACACCAATCAAAAAACCCCCTTATAAAACCCACCCCACCCCCGAATCGAAACTTATTTACTCTCTGGGTGACAGCGGGCGCAAAAGAAACCGGAACCACGGCCTGCGAATCACAACTGATGAGTTTTCCCCCCGTTGGCGAGGGATTTCCAATTTTCTGCCAAAACCGTCACGTCGCTCAGAGCGGCGCCAAGCAATTCATTCCCTCAGCCGTTTAAGGAGAGGGAAAGAAAAGAAGAGAGAAGGAAAGAAAGAAGGAGAGAGAGGAGGGTGATAGGGTTGGGGGCATATGTCTCCCCGTTGTGCGAGTGACAGGGAGCATTGTGGGGCGGTGACAGGACAATTTCAAAGCCACTTGATGCCCCGACCGCGAAAGCCCTTAATAAACTTCGACCGCAGGGGCTTGATTGACGGGAGGCGGAAAGGCGTTAATTGTTGCCGGTCGCCCCAGATGGAGCAAGAAACGGGAGGATGTGTTTGTTGGATTCGGCTGAGGAGGAACGAAAAAATGAATGGGTAGAAGTCATTTAAGAATAACATAATGAACTGTTGGCTATTTTTCTGCCCATATTAGAGAGTTCCAATATTAGATAACATCGGAAAATATTATTTGAGACACATTAGAGATGCAGACAAAACTAATATATTTAAATGCCACTAAGAAATTTTTGGAGTAATATTTTTGATACATTTGTTTCTCAAAAGGCAGATAAATTTTCTCATCAATTTATTTCAATTTTAATATTTAGGACATTTAAATTTCATACAGGATTTCCATTTAAATATTAATTTCAAATTTTGACTTTTTTGAACTATTTTGATATGAAATAGAATAGGGGACATAATTTTAAGTAAGGAATACTTGGTTTGTTGAAAAACAATATAAAATTTCCATGAGAGTTAATTTTAATAATTAAACAAAAACCTTCTTAAATTTATAAATTGATGATTTAAGTTATTTTTAAACTTCTTTTCTATAGCTTTACGAGGAAAATATTAATTTTCAGAGTATCACTTATGAGCATCTTAGAATTTTCCCTGTATCTTTTGAAGCTATTTCAAACCAAAATTACAATTCCTATTGCACAAAAACATATCTCCTCTTTTTATAATGTCTCTTCTTCAGAATCCAAACTAGAAAATTCATAAACCGAAATAGCTAATACTAAAAGCATAACATGTTAAAAATTCCACTAAAAATGGTCTCAAAAATTTCCACAGCTCCTCTCAAATACCCATATTAACCCCTACCGAAATGCAAACATCCCCGAAACTATAAATCTTCTCGCCTCTCTATCCGATGTTTAGACGGTTAAAATTAAGCGAACTGCTTCAAGACTTGCCGCTCTCTTTTGTGCAACTATTTAACAAGGAGAAAAAGTTTCCGTAAAGCAAACGATTTTTTCCCTCTTTTTTGAAACCGGCACCTGGCAACATTGATTGAAACATACTTACGCTTCACGTCTCCCGTACATAGATGCCGTCAATAGGCCCGCACTTTTTTGTGTGTGTGCGAGCCGCTTTTTGGAAAGGAGAGAGAAGAAAGAAAATTCCCTTAAAGGTGCGAAAAATAAATGAAAAAGTGGTCTTGACGTGAAGTAATTTTTCACGCCGCACGCTTGTCAAGGAGCTTAAGCAAGCCGCGTATTAGCAGCGTTTTAGAAAAAGTGGATTGGGGGTAAAAAACATGGACGTGCCGCGGCTTCGCGTCGCATTAAATGGTGTGTAACGCACCCGTCAAATGGTGGCCTCTAAAACGGTTTTCGGGCAGGATGCAAAAAAGAGGGCATAAAAAGTTATCGTTTCAAAATGTGTGAGTAATAAACATTTACAGCAAGCTTTATAAGAAAATATTCTAAAATCAGCTGAAAAAAACCCCCATGTTTTCACTGTTCATAGATATTAATTTTATAACAGCAAATACCACAATGCAACCTAAAAATCCTATTGTGTTGAAATAGTAACGTTGAATACAGCTTCAATTACTCATGAAAACTATAGTTTCTCGAATTTCACTGTGTCTTAAAAGCTTTTAGAAAGTTTTTTCTTCACTTGATTTTAAAATAAGTTTGAAAAGTCGGTTTTGAATTACTTAAACTCATGTAACATTATGTTGTTATTTAGAGAACTAACTGAATCCATGTAAGTCGGTAATCTTATTTTTACGCATTTAAATTTGTTTGCATTTAAATAAATGTTATTAGATAAATCATAAATTAATCGTAAGGTACTTCAAAGTAATTCAAATTTCCAACAGTTAATATTTATCTAAAATTAATTAAAAATAAAATATTCATAAAGACACACATTCATTTATTATTATTCTCAATCAAATTGTTCTTAATAATATAAGAGCCTTTTTCCCACAAGATAAGGAATACAATACAACTAACTCATAAAATATTAAAGTTAATAAAAAAATAACATGAATATGAAAATAAATATCACTAAAATAAGAAAAATACCTATCAAAATAATTTTAGTAAGTTTAGAATTCTAAAACTATTATTAATATTAAATTGTTATTAATTTGTTTTCCAAAAAAATATTACCTATAAAATCCTATTTAGGGAAACATAAAAGGTGTTGGCTTTCTTTAAAACTGGGCACCAAACATCCTAAAAAATAAATGCAATCGCATTAAACATACATTCACATTTTTAATGGAGAAAATTCATATTGGAGCAAGTTTAAATCACTCTGTAAATGAGTAAGCAAGCTTCTTTAAGTACATTCAAAATTAATTACAAATAATCTTGAAAAAAAAACCCTACCAATAAATATTGGTAGGGGGTTTGGGGGTATGAGAAACTAAAACAGATAATGGTTTTAAAATTATAAATAAGGACATAAAAAATTGTGGATTTAAATGATTTTGATAATATGAATTTGTTATTAGTTTCTCATACCCCCAAACCCCATACCAATATTTATTTCCAAAATAACATACAGAAAATAAAAAGCATGGAACATGAAAAAACTATTTAGAAAACTCAATTGAGTCACAGCGTTAATATTAAAATCCTTGGTTGAAACTTTCCTCGAGAAATAAAGTACTTCCAGCGCATTTCCCACTTCATATCAAAAGTATTTTAAGCAATAAAAATTTCTAAATAGATTTTTTTTATCATTAATATGTCATGTGGCACTTTTAGTGGACATTATAAAGCCTCAAGGCTAGTTTATTAACTGTAAATACAATTGCATGCCACTTTTAATGGTTTCATATACCAAATAAGAGCCTTATTTGCGCATAAATATTTCCAAGGAGTGTCAGCTTCTCTAAGAGATTTTGCAAATGATGCCATTTCAACAAAGAAACAATGCGCACTTTATCACTAGAGATGAATAGAGCCCAATTTTATGTGTGTTGTTGTCTTTATATCACCCCAGTCGTTTTTATTTGAGTGATAAGACTCCAATTACCGAGAGTTGGAATGGCATCATAAAATTTGTGGCAGGTGTGTAAAATGTGGCCTTTTTAATTCGTAATATATGATATAAAGTTTTCTCAGAGTTAAAAATACTACTTAAAATAGCCATGTTTAATGTTGCTATGGCTAACGAGTTATTGTTTCGTTTGAATTGTTTACCCTCATAGATTTACCCATCAAATAAGTAAAACTTTTAATGATCGTGTAATTAAAACGTGTAATTTAAAAAATTTGTTAAATTTTTTTAAAATTAAATTCTTTCTTTTAGCTTTTGATCTTACCCGATCGATATAAAATGTTATTTATATTTACTTTTCGAAGTATATATAGTAGAAAAATCTTATGTTCAATGATGAAGTTCAAATTAAATGAAGTTTTCATTCCCAACCGATGGAAAAAGCATAAGAAAACTAGAGCCTGTTTTAAATCAGTACCAAGACCTACCTCATTTAGTTCTTGGTATACCAATAGAAAAAAAAAATTATCTACAATGTTAGTATTTTTTTCTTTTGTAAATGTGTGGTCACATGAGATACACATTGTATGTTAGCTTTTCTGCAAATCTACTCTTAATGAAGAAAAAACAGTTTTACAGTGAAGTATGGAAAAACTGAATGAAAAAAAAAACATGTTTGAAATTTAGCTGGAATGGCTTTGTGGTAACATAAAGAAAAATATCTAATAAAGGTACCCTAGTTTAAGTTTTAAAAAAATTTATTATTCTTTATTTAATATATATTAAAACCAACTAATAAACTGACGCATAACAAAAGAAATGCTGCATAACGAATTTAGCGAATGTAATCAAAGCGTAACCTTTTCACATGCTAAATTTTGAAGAGACTTTAAAACAAAATGATATTTTTCCTGGGTAACAAAGCTGCATTGTATTCATGACTAGAGGATGTATCCTTTTAATTTCCGAGAGTCATTTTGTCTCAAAATGTTCACACTATAATTTACTAAGAATAACGTTCTCGCCATTTAATTCATACACAAACCATGCTATTTTCATAGATAACTTCAGCATTTAGTTAAAAGAGACCAATAAATTGTAATTTAAATGCTATTTTTATCACTAGGTAGGGGAGGATAAAAAAAAGTAAAACAATAACTTCTCTTATAAAATATCAGGATAAAAAAAAGTGTTAAAAGTTTGAATTGTTATAGTCGTAATAAAACTTTTCATTACGTTATTTAAAGTATTAGTATTTTCTTAACATTTATATCAAAAATTTTCACAGAAATCGAGTATTGTGTGTGCTTTACAAAATAGTTGCCATCCATTTAAAAAGGAAAAGTATCACAGATATACAATATTGAAAGTCGCTTTACATGATTGAGATACTTTGTTATTTAAGTACTATACCGTGTTTGTTTATGTTCATATGGCATAGGCCATAGTTTTTATCTCGCATAAAGGGCACTTAGCTCAGCTTTTATGATGTTTTAAAATTAGTTTAATTTACAAAGTTAATAGTTTTAAAACTGTACCTATAGCTCATCCAGAATATATAATAGAGTATTTTTCGAAGAAAATGATAAAGCTCGCTGACTATAAGAAGAAACTACTTTTTACAACATTATGAAAATAATAGTTTCTCGTTATTCAAAATTGAGTTTTTTGAGACCTAGACACAACAATTTGGGCACCAAGTCATGGGGGAAGTAAAAGCAATTTAAATAAAATAGTGTATTCAACTGAGCTTAATTGAGTATGCAGGATATTAATTCCCAATGAAAAAGTACGGAAGGCGGAAAAGAAAAAAGACAGAAACGTTCACAAACCGCTTAGAGAGCACGTACCATTACCCTTTAACAAAACCCAATACGGGCAAGCGAATCAAATTAAAAAAATAAATCGAATGATTTTCCTACAATAAATCACCAACGAGGGCAATAAAAGCCGACAGAGGGCTTTTACTACTGTCCAACACGTTCACCTTTTAACAGGAAATTCAATGGCTTTAAACACAGCGTTCGCCAGTTTCCAGGAATTGTATAAACTTTCCCGCCAGTAAGTTATGGCGGTATTGTTTGTATTCGCCGTATGTATAAATTGTTTCTTTTGCAGTCGTATATAACAGGCGGCCTCTGCTCTCTTTCATTGATTATTTTTTTTCGCCGTGAAACCTTTTCCTCTAGGATTGTGCTCGCTGGCCGTACATCAGGCGCAAACAATGTCGTTCGTTGCGAATAAGTCGTTTGCTTGTCATCCGTTTCCTTTTCAAGTTTGTTATTTTGCTCGCCAGAATTTTTTTCTATTGGGACAGAGCTCGTTTGGATGCGAAATGAAGCAAATTATTTAATTCTAAACAGGTTCTTGTCGAAAATTTATGGCGAAGGGGGTCGGGCAAATATTGTCACGCGTTCTGTGAAGACCTCTTGGACTGCTTGTGTCATCGGGCACAACTATGCATATTAAAGGATTTCACAAATGTTGTGCAGAAAATTTTACGAATACCTGTGAAGATAATTTCATCTCAGATGTGGAACAGATAGGAACAGAGGAAAGGTTGTGATGTATTTTTTTTTTTTTTACTTTTTAAGAAAATACGCGTAAAATGTAAAGTTCTGTCTCAGGTCAAAAATTTGGGGCACACATTTAGCATAAAAACATATTTTATTAAGATTTATAGTTACGTATTTTTTGAAATTACCTAATTCATATTTGTAACTAATTAAAATTCAGAGATTTCATAGACTGTGAATGCTGATGTGTATATTGTAGAAATCGTAGAACTAGATTATACTGTATGATATTTAAAGATATTTTTTGCTTACCGAAAACTTTATGCAACTCCTCCCAAAAACACGGTTTTAACACTTCACAATCACCATCAGTGCTTAAGAAAGGTGGCAATAATATTTTTTTGAAATGAATCAAAACCAATATCTAAGAACCCATTATCTATACCAAAATCCGATTCTTTACAATAAGCATGGAGCATTCAATAAGTAAATAGTATTACACAATTAGGTTCAGGAACATAAACCTCACATGTAACCTAAATACCTAAACTTCACTTTAGAGGTTTAATTACCAAAGACTTAATTTAAATTATGCAATGGGAAAAATGGACACACATTGCTGACAAACTGCCCATAAAACATCCAGTGATTAATGTAGGTCAATATATGTCCAAGTCTTCACTTTAGAGGAGCCAAAAAAACCCCACTATTACCCTCGACAAAACCTCCCTTAAATCACTCTTATGAGTCAAGTACGTCAAGCCACAGAATTAATCGCGTCAAAATGACAAACGATACAAATACCCAACAAGAATTCACCCTAATTTATTCCGACTCAAGCAGCCTGCGAAAACACGTCACAAAAGGACTCCCTACACGTCCTCCTCGACCCTCCGAAGAAAAATTCGTCTTATCGAAGCCAACCTCCATTAATCAAAACCGACTAAGAGTGATTAATGAACGACCAAATAAATGGATAATAATGATTAATTCCAAATCTAAAGGTTTGTCATACTTTTATCGTAATAACTTACCGGTTAAAATTAACTATTGATTTAATTTTTGCGCTAGGGTGTGGCTCCACCTTCGCCTTCGGTGATTTTTCAACGGGGACACGAGGAGTGGAATCCGGACCTTTTCCTTATCTCCCCAGAAAGCAAGAAGCATAATTTAAGATCTATCGGGAGGTTGGATCGATCAGGTCCAGGTATCATCAATCTTCTTTTATAAACAAATATAGCAGTGGAGTTGCCGATAATCCTGGAACAGCATTGATCGAGGGGTGTAAAAAAAAACCCGTGAATAGTTCGGATTTTTTAGGAGGTGGTGTTTTTATCTGAGAGTTCACCTCCAGGAATCGGGTTGTCGAATTAATATTCCTTGGCGTTTCTGTCGTTTGTCTCGTTGACAGGTGTTTGTTATTAGAGGTATTGAAATGAAGTGCGGTGATATCGGTGTTTTTTGGTTGAGTGGCTTAATATCTTTTTTTTATACTTACGGGTTAAGAAAAGAGCAACATCAAATATTATGGTTGCCTATCGTTAATCATCGTTGTTTTAGTCATTTGGGGAAAATATAACTACCAATCGCTCTTTATTAATAAGAACCTTTTTTGCAACCTAGTAATTTGATATTTTGTCATGTTTTTATATCATAAATTTAAAAAACCACCATTGATAGTTCTGCATGTACTATTGTAAAAATGTATTCAAACATATTCCCGCACGATTTTCAAGCGAGTGTAGGGATCTTTAGAAGGATTAGTTCTTCTTATTTGAAGAAAATACATTTACCCATTTACTTAACAAGAATTGGTCTGAAATATGCTTTTTTTCTCAAATTTCTCATTAATCAGCAAAAATTTACATTAAAAAAACCCACTTTTATCTTATCGTAATTTTTACTAACTGTAACCCAAAATATATCTGCTGCTAGTGATATGCCAGCAAACTTATTAGTTCACTCTTTTAAGTCACCATTGGTGTCACATAAGCCAAATGCAAAACTGTTAACATCACCTTGATTCATCACCATTATGGGACATATGATATAACATAAATAAATCTCTTATGCTCTTGTACATATGCTATGCATAACAAATTTGAGAATAATAACCCAGTATCGTAAATGTTAGTAAATTCCTTGAACACATTTAAAATTAAAAAGGTGAATTACTGATCATATTTTTACACGACATACTAAATCAAGACAAATTTAAAATACAAAAACATAACATGAAATGAAACATAATATAAGAGGATAAGGAATTGTAGGGGTTCTGACTAGCCTTTATAGTTATAAAGAAACTGCGGACAAGGGATGAAAAATCATTAAAATATCAACTAATTCGAGTTCAGCAAGAAGTCCCAAATCATTAATCATTAATCTTTTTTAAAAGGTCAATCAGAAGCATGCCTCGAATTCAATGTAATATGCAAGACCAACATCCTTTGACTGTCCAAGAGTTTTGAAAAATTGATATCAGGAAGAGTATATAGATGGGAAGAAAAATTCTTAACTTCTGGAGGTAGGGTTAATTAACGGACCACCTCGAAGGTTTTCAATTACTATGCATTTGTTTATGAAGGCTAAACAGGAAGAAAGCAATTTCGAAGTTCAAAACGGGTCAATTTAGTGCCATGCGTAGGATGGGACGGAAGAATGATACATTGGAGCTAATTCGTAGTAAATTAATCAGAAGCTCAAACGTTACTTTGGTGAAAGGTTTAATTAATATAAAAATAGGACTCGATGATTGATTGCGTTAATGGTTCGATACAATGTAGCAAACGCTGTATAAGTGTGTGCGTAAATAAGGTCTACGAACTTAATGAAAATAGAAGATGTTAATGGGGTAGTTTTTTAGATAATGGCTTTACTTATGGAAGTTGACCCTTAAGTTAATGACAGTATTTATAGCCAAACAATTAAATTAAACAATTATCCATCTTTTTTATACATCCACTGTATTAAAACTATATCCTGTTAAATTTCATACAATAAGGGGTGATATCAAGTTATTTTTGAAATATTTGTTTACTACTAGTATGATTCAAAGGTGTTAAAATATGGAAATATCATCAACCAATTATCAAAACTAAATTTGATTTATTTTATTCTTTGAATACATCTATGGCCTAGTATCTAGACTGATTGCTGACAATTTAAATAATCCTTGAGTTCACGATCGATTTTGAATTTCAATAACAAACCCTTAATCATTTTATTTTTAGAAAAAATTTCAGGATTTTTTTTATGGCATTTAGTTATAGTAATTAACGTTTCATTATTTTTAAACGTTCATTCTCGGTGAAAATTGTTTAGTGCTGGTAACATTATTTTTATTTTACAAATTTTTACTGAAACTTAATCAAATTTACGTCGAGTCTTTTGATCTATAATTTTTGGATATTATTACTCGAGAGGATAAGACAAGAATAGGGACAAACTATCATAAAAATCTGGGTGAGAAAATATCGTCAAGGTGAACTGCCTATTTTGTATACTAACTGCATTTGTAATGTAATTTGTAAAACTTTAAATTTTATATTTATGCATTGTTATGATTTTTTAGTTGCAAATAACAAGTTTTAATGTTTTTAAATTGAAAGTAACTGGCCATTCGTTCTTTCTAAAAAATATTATAAATTCGAATGTAAATGCCCCCTTTCATAACAAGATATTAAATCTAAAGAATGACTAAATAGGATTTGTGTGTCCTTTTTACAAAAGTCATGAATTATGATTAAAGCGAAATGCATACGATATACAGCATCATAATTTTAAGGGCTCTATATCATAATCAACACAAAACATCTTTTTTTTCAATGAAAAGCACATAACTTCTCAACTATGAAAATTTTCCGTAAATTTCCCAAACACCATCCTCAGAAAACGGACAACAACACTATATCAAGTTTATAGCCTCCACATCCCGGCCATCTGTGGTCTAGTACACAAATTTACACACACACAGGAGCAAAACAGACAGCTTCCATTCTTTCGGTCACCCCTCGAAGACCCCCTAGCTATTCAATCGAAAGCTATAAAATGGTGCGATAATCGGATATATTGTGGAAAGGAAGGTAGGTGACTTCACCGTGGCATTCGAATAGATGGAGGCGACTTTTCTGTGGCACGGCAAACAGACCTTTTGGCCTGCCATTCGTCTTCTATTGAAGAGATGAGGGGAGGATGGCACGTACACAAATAAATTGAGATGGACGGAAGCCGAGTCACACGGCAATAGATTTTGCATATCTGGACATAGATCCCTTCCCATAAATCGGGGCTGCCTCCGTAATTGCGGCTGAATCGGTGGTGAAAAGAAGGAAATTAGCGGATTTGTATGGTGAGGTTTTGTTGCTTTGAGGACAACAATAGGAGTGGGGTGGTGAATTGGTTTTGAATAAGTTAAATGTGGCAGCAGTAGAAGAAAATTATGTATTGTATACTGTATACAATATATTTATATCTGTTGGCATGTGTATGTGTATAGTAGGTGACTTATGTAATGAAATACTAATGCAAGCGCGTTGGTCCATAATAGGGGAGAAACATGGAGGTATGATATGAGGGGGATGGTATGGAAAATGAAAGTAAATGGAGGGAAAAGCAAATGAAGGAAATGGAAAAATTATAAGAGAAACTTTGAGAAGATAAGAGGAAATGAGAAAGAAGAAAACATAGATAAAATAAAACAGAAAGGAGGAGGAATTTACAAGATAGAAGAGGGAGCAAAGGAAAAATATGTAAATGATAATAGGGAGGCAGGCACTATTAGGAAAAGATTAAAGAGCGAAAAGGAAATTGGAAAATTAAAGAAGATGATATATTTTCCAATATACTTTACTAAAATATATTTTCCACTACCAATATACTTTACTAAAATATATTTTCCACTACCAATATACTTTACTAAAATATATTTTCCACTACCAATATACTTTACTAAAATATATTTTCCACTACCAATATACTTTACTAAAATATATTTTCCACTACCAATTACAAATCCTTCATATTATTTTTCATTATTTATATCAGTGTGGTCCAACCTTTAGCTACCCGAGGGCAAATCAAACTTTATCATAGGGAGTTGAGGGCCAGAGAACAGTAAAAAGAGAAAATTACATTTTAGTTTCAATATAGGCAAGTTAAGCTTATTTAAACAGTGGAATATTTATTTCAACTATGATTACGCATTTTAGTTGAGAATTTTCTTTTATTGAAGATGAATGCAGAAATATTGGCGTCAAAGAAACACTACATATTTATCCAAGGTGATATATTTTGTGCCTCAATTTAAATACTATTTTACATGATGTACCTATATATATTTTTTTAAATAAATTCAAAACAAATTATTTCATGTTTTACCAAAATAAAGATTCGTTATTAAAAGGAAAATTAGTTTATAATAAAAAAATAAAAAACCTTTCTAAGAAAGTAGGTTTTTTCCACAGCGTATTGAAATTATTATATTTTAAAATGAATAAACTCTTGCCCCTTTAACTTGAAACTTGAAAAACTGAATTTGATTTCACCTAGCCTTTATATTTTTTGTAAAGTGAAGTATCTACTGATGCTATTTTAGTGTCCATTTTGAATTTTTAACCAAAACCACTTCAAAAGTGGTTAAGGGATTCTCCCCTGAAAGATTTTTGAAAATTCAGTCCGTAAAAAACGGGAACATTTCTGAAGTAAAACTAGGAAGTATATTATATTCTATACAGTTTGAAAGAACATTAAATTTTGAGGCCGAGAGGGTCATGAAAATCCCTGCGAGGGTCATGGGCTGGACAACACTGATTTATATTATTAATATTTTTCTATTTAAAATATTTTTTACTTATAAGAGGACCATTATCTATAATTTAGCATTTATTTTAGAGCTGCTTACTTTTCATAATTTTAATTTAATTAGAAATTGGCACCAATTTTTTTACTAGAAGGAAATATAATTTTGAGTGGCAAAAACATGCATAAATAATTGTTCTTCCTATAAACAATTTGTGGAAATATATTTGTGGTAAGATGATTGAATGATATATTTTCCTCTTTCTATAAACTCTCAATTTTATGAAAATAAAACAGACATAGATCACTCTTATTTGACAGGTTTTTATAATAAGATAGAGAAATTAGGACAACATGGGGTAAAAAACATCTATCATTGTTCAGACATCAATTTATCATTATCTGTTAACCACAAAATGTCCCTTTAGCAGACTTCATTGTGTCATTCCAAACAAGGAAAGAAGGTAACATGCAATTAAAGTAATTTTTCCTGTTGGAAAATGATTGATATCTAACCTTAGAGGATGATTGAGTGTAAGCAGGTATGACAGACATTACTTACAAGTTCATTTCAAGAAATGGATCGTGCGTTTGAAAGCTATAATTTTGGAATAATAAACAAAACAATAATGGTGATTTCAAAGAAAAGAACAATGTGCCAAGTTAAGTACTGAACTCAAGCACGTTGTGTTATTTCGTATATTGAAATGATCAAATAAAAGGTTTGACATACTGTTTCTTACGAAAAAAAAGCTCAACTAGAAAATCCTTTTTTGTCGTATTTCCAGCTGATTGAATTATAGTATTTCAAAAGATGTAGAATTAACTTCGCGGAAGATTTATAAACTAATAAATTGTTTAGATAACAATTTGAATGTATTTTACTTAATTTATCATTGTTTGAAAGAATATCTCACAGAAGTTTTACTAATTCTAGTTTAGACCTCATTATTCTATCTATTAGTTTTGTCTTATACAGGGGGTTTCTACAAATCCGCCCAAACTCTCCATAGAAAGATTCCTTCGGAGTACATAAAAAATACCCAGAGAACTAGACCTGTTTTGAGTGCTTTTTTTCTTCTAAAAATATGTTATATCCTATAAAATCTTCCTTATTTCATTCTACGTCTCATGCATGCATGCAAAATAGATACTTTTCCCACTTTTGTCTGCAAACATCACCAAATAACCATGTTCGTGCTTCTCATAAGCCTTCTTTTTTGGCGTAAACTGGGTATGACGTATTGGCGTCATACTTTTTCTGTCCCAATTTTTGAAAAACTATGCGACGTTAAGGTATAGTTCTTCGGGCTTTTTCATGTACTCCACGCAAGGAATCTGACTGTCCAGAACTTGGGCGGTTTTGTTGATTTGATGGATTCTTAAGTGAAGAGAATTGCATGATTTTTTATGATTCATCAGATAATATTATAAATTGGTAAAATTAAGAGTACTTATAAAAAATACTTCATGCCATACATATATACGTTTTTTTTATCAATAGAATGAGGGGCCGAGAGGGACCAGTTTGGTCCCAGGACGGCTTAAAGGTACGACAAGACTTATCAATAGAATGAAGCATGAATTAAATACTTTTAGAATAGATAAAATTTAAATAGATAATTAAAATAAGATAAAATAGATAAAAATGGAAAAAATAAAATAGATAATATACTTTTACGTGACAAAATCAGAAAACTATTCAACCAAATGACTCAATATTGAATAATGATGATAAAGTAAAAAGATGCAATAGAAACAATAGTCTTATTTATGGACTTTGTTTTCGTAAGAAGTCTAATGAATGGGTCAGAACTAGAAACGTCTTGACCACAATAAAATAATCTGCATGGAGTTTAATGTACAATGCTCTTTTAATCCTTAGTGAAGAGCTATGAGCATGTTTAGAATTTTCATATGAAGGAGCTACTGTGAAGCCAGCCAACTCAACCGTGCTACTCAAATTCAGGTTGAATACAAGCGGCAACAATAAAGCCACAAAGTATAAAAATAAAACCGCATTACTTCAGTGAATTCATTCACCAGTTTGAAAAATGATTGCTGCCCGCCTAAAGCCCGACAATCATAACTTCATAAAACCAGGATCATAAAAATCATAAATAATGATTAACCATTGTTACTCTTTCCCCCAATGCCAGGGAGAGGAAGCTGAAATTGCAACATATTACAATGAATTTTAATAGTGCGGAATAGCCAAAGTATTCACGCATGCGCGGGTTCGTGACTGTTGCCACTTGACTGGAGCTTTATCTTTTTCCGCCGGGAAAAAAAAAAGGTAAACAGATCGCGTGATGTTGCCAGGTTTCTGGCCATAACGCGGAATGCGATAATTTAGGTGCGAACGCAGGCAGCTAAGGCTGTTAGTGTTTTTTAATGCGTTGATTTAATGCCCAGACTTGTCAAGCCCTTGTTCTTTTAAGGCCTATTATGGGTTGCTTTTTTCTGTGAAAAGATTTTAGGTCGGGACACGCTGTTGGGGTTTTTATTACAAGACCAGTTAGTATAGTAAATGGCGGGATATTTTTAGAGGGACTATTAGTCATCAGGTTTACGACTCTTTAAAATGAATAAGTCTCGCACTATATTTTCCTATTTTCCGAGGTTAACGACTGGTAAATTAAGAAGGATAAAAAGGTAAAAAGAGGTCGTATTTGTGTTGAAGATGATTCTACGAAAATTATGACCCCAAGTGTGAGACTTTTGGTTTTAAAGATAAGTTTTATTGTTCATACTTTATGAGTTTCTTCGCTAAATATCTTCCTCATCTACATAAATTATCATAAAGTAGCGCCTTTATTTTCTTTTGAACATAAATGCCCGTCATTCTCCAGTCGGGAAGCATTTTCAATTTAGATAAGCTTACCATGCAATTAAGTGTAATCTCTTTATAATCAACAAGTGTTTTACATTCATTAGAGCTGTTAGTTGTTCATTAAATCTTTGAAAATAGTTCATTTGGATGTAATAACAAAGAAACAGAAAGTTTGAATTTACATGAACTTTGTAAGTTAAGTTATGCACTAGCACAAATTATTACATTTCCCCCTACTTATTATGAAAAAATTTTAATTTAATGAAGTTATTATATAATTATTTGTAATATTACTTACGATATAATAAGTAATTTGGTTTATAAATCTTAGGTTTGTAATGTAATGGACAAATTAAAATGTATTACTAAATAATAATAAGTATTATTTAAATAACAGAAGTATATTATGTAGAAACTATATTTAAAATAGAGAATTAGTGGGCACCACTAGCCAAAAGTAGGTTTTGGTGTTGGTGTGGACATTGGAATTTCGAGAGGGTACATGGTAATTTTTAACTATTTTTCAATAAATGTTAAAGAAGAAAATTTTCTGATATTCAGGAGAGATATCAGATGTCAAGAAATTCCCCATTTTGGCTACTTCCCTGTATAACACCATAAATATTAATCAATTCCAGAAAGCTAAATATATTACTCGAAACCGAATTAAAAATTGTGATAAAAACATTCTTAATCAAACATCACTTAGGGGAAGGGAGGGTAAGAGTACGCACTAAAATGATTTTGGGCTATAAAGTCGAGAATTTAAAAGCTAGAGCCTCAAAAATTTACTGAACGTAAGTTTATTGACTCACAAATCAACCTTCAAAAAAAGAAAGTCTTGGCTTTATCGGAAGTTTGTTAAAAATCAAAAAGAAAATGAAAAATTGAATGCGTACTTTTACCCGACGTGTCGGCTAAAAGTACGCAGGACGTGAGGCCAAGAGTACGCACCCTGAAAGCTTGTCAGAAATCACAAAAAAAAAAAAAATGAACAACTACCTCCGTAATTGGAAGATCCTTTCCTAATCTCACCCTTCTTAAAGTTTAATCCACATTGGAATCAATCTTTTTGAAAATCCATGAAAAATCACACTTTTAATTTTCCAGGATTTTAAAAGAGCTAGTTTTCAGCTTCTGAGGGATTTTAAGCTTTAAAAGTTTAATTTAAGCATTTATTCATCAATTGTAGCACATAACTCTCATGTAGTAAAAAGTAAAATGAATTATATGATTATCGCTACAAAAATTCCAACTATCTTGTCTGTGCGTACTCTTAGACGCTAATGTATTAATTCTTTAAAAGTCCTTGAATCAACCCTAAAATTCACTGCAGTTAAAATCTAACAATGCCAAGTTGTTCAGAAGGAAGTATACCTCACATTAGTATTCACTTTGAAAGCAATATTTAGTTCTTTATTTACAAAACAATTAAGATTCCTTCGCAGAAAAATTAAATGCCAACTCAAAGAAACCATATTTTACCTGATAAATAAAATACAGAATCTATGAAAATAATAATGACAGTCTGAGAGGATAGCTTATGATGCATGTGTCCCATGTGATCTTACTTGCTCCCCCTTATATTGTTGCCAACAGGGAAAAAAACCGCTGCGTATTTTTACCCGACTGCGCACTCTTACCCTCCTTTCCCCTAAGCTAAAATTTGAGTTTGAAAAGAAGATAATAAAACAGATTTTATCAATGACTTGTAAAATTACTAAAAATACATTTTGATAAGAAAAAATAAGAATGCAGTAAAAGTTTATAATATCGAGAGGCTTCCTTCCAATGAGTTCAGAGGGAATTCTTAGAAAATAGTAATTTTTAGATAGTAATTTATGTTCACTATAATTCCATCCAACCACATCCAAAGCCCCAACACAACCTGCCTTCAATCCCTCCCCATAAAACAAAGCCCCGTCAAACAAACACTCCATTTTTTCCCTCCCTCTACGCCTACGCACCATAAAAATTATGATTCACTCACTCCTAACACACAAGTACACCTCACCTCCCACGATAATGAAAGCAGAAGAGAGAGAAAAAACTCCTAACTTGATATATAGGAAGGAATCAACAGTAATTTATCAATGTCAAACGGTTAATGAAAAGCGGTCCGCCAAATTACACCTCGTCTGTCATTTGTTTAGACAATTTTTCCTCCTCAATCTTGTGTTTTTTCTCGTCGGAGCGTGTTTGGCATGCACGCCAAGCCATAACATATTTCCCGAGGAGGTTCTGTGGCCGCGGGCTTAAATTTGTCGTCGCCGAAATCCGAGGACTTTTTTGGGGTCGAGGAGGGGACTCGCTGTGATGCTCATTAATGGTCGGTTTTTAGGGTTGACCGCGAGACGTCTGGTTTAATTATTCGGTGCTCGGGTGTCTAGGACTGATCGGGGATTTCTTTGATTTTTCGTCCCACGGTTCTCGTTTGTCCCCGAGTAGTATGAAGATGTTGTAAGGGATACCGCGGCGGAAATTAAGTAGTGGAAAAAAATTTGATTTCGTGTTAGTAATCAATCATTAGCGTGGTTTAGAGCAGCTGTTAATGATGATCTTCCTCAAAGTAAGAGCAGTAACTTCAAAATTATCTCTTTTGCAGTTCAATATGTTTTAAACCAAATTAAAAAAAAAGCAAATAAACCAAGCAATTGATTTGTAAATGAGCCAAACACGAGAAAAATATTTATATAGATTCGTTAATTGGGAATTAGGATGTAAATATTAGGAGGTGATACCAGTTTATAAAATATCTATGAACTAAAATCTAGTCTAAATCTAAATCCTCGTTTCCATAAGTGTGTATAAGCTGCTAGGATAATCTTCAAAACCTTCTTTAGCGATTATTATTTTTGTTCTAGTATGCGTAAGACGATAATTTTGCTTTTTGTTTCGAGAGTAAAAATATTTTTTGAACTACCCCCCCCCTACTGTTTAAATATTCCAAAAGAATATTAATACAGTCTTACATATTAAGAGCAAACTTCGTAAATATGAATAAAATAAAAATATAGAGAATATAATATTTTTTCTATGTATAAAATACATGTAAATTCAACTCTGGAAGTAAGGTTATTAATCTTCATGCAAGTTCTAGTAAATTTAGTTGTAAAAAACGTTTTTCGACGTTTTTTTCTAAGATATAATAGAAGTGTTATTTATACAAAATATTTTTGTATAGAAAAGGAGTTATAATTGAATTTATAAAAAAAAACCTGGCCTATGCTTAAATTTTATTTTGTCTTTAAATTGAGTAGTAAATTTATTGGGTGTAAACACAATAAAATTTCCTAAATCAATTAATGCTTAGTAACACCATTTTACACATACCTAATCCTCATGCATATTTATGTAGTTACATAAAGAGTTATTTTAAATAAAAATTTTAATTTTAAATTTTTAACCTATATTTTTGAGAATTTCTTTTATAAGAGTTTGTAACTATATATACACATAGTAAAATGATAGAATGTATGATTAAACTGATACGAGTTCGATTAAAGTTAAACAATAAACTCGAGTTCTACAACATAAATCAAACAGCAGACAGTTTTGAAAGACACATGAAAATTATTAACGGGTTACTCGTTAATCATTTTGACATTTTCGTGAAAGAGTAATATGCTTTTGTTGGAATGCGGCTGTCGGGTTTCTTACATCAACGTTGATGCAACCAAATTTAATAATGCGCATATTTTTAGATGTAAATAATCGTATCTTACATATTTTCAGAAATAATGTTATTAAAAGAAGTATGTATGTAGGGTGAAATGAGGTAATGTTTTCTGATCTTCAATACATTTACACCTTTGTTAATTTTTAATATATTAAATTATATAATAAAATATAATATAAAACATATAAACTCGTACTCTTGCATGTTGTGAAGTGCGCAAAACCTACTTAACAAATAAACATATTTATAATCTAAACACAAAATTATACTTTTACGTAACTTTATATTTCACATTTCATATATTTATATTCAAGAAAATAATATATAATTTTTAATGTGAGGATAAAAAGAAAACCTTACAGAGTTCACTTATTAATTAAATTTTTAAAAATTTTGATTAAGGTTTAGCGACTAGTTAATATTTATGTGATGGAAATATTTTAAACTTAAATCTTAATTTAAATGGATCTCTCAAAGTATCCTATGGGACACAACTTTTATAAGTTATAAACATTTTTAGTAATAGCTTTGATTTTAGTGAGCTTTGGGTTGATCTGTGTAGCACAAAACACATAGAATAATATTTGAGAAGATATTTAAAGTTTATGAAGGGTTATTATTTGCTATACTTTAAGAGTAGTACTCAATAGGTCGCAAGTTCAATTTTGCTTTTCTGTCGGTTTATTTAGAAAGCAATTAAAAAATTCCTGCTGCACTTCCCAAGGTATTAGTAATAAAAATTTTGCATTTTAGGGACTATAAATTAATAACTGTGTATTTATTCATACCTTTACTATACCTTTACTTTCTAGCGTATTTTTTTTAATAAAAGAGGACTAGAAATATTAAAAAGGGAGAGTAAATACGAAAGATAATGAAGATAGATAAAAATGATAAAACGATAAAAAAAAGCGGATGAAAGAGAAGGTATGTGAGAGGGGGAGTGTGAAAGAGAGACGCCAGAGGATGACATAAAAGAAGTGAGAAATAGCTCAAGATAATTTACAGGGAAAATGTAAGAAAGATATGGGACATGTAAAGGATGGAATCATGGAGAAAAAATTGCTGAGAGAGAATACAACCGATGATAAGAGCGAGGGAATTAATGAAATCCCAAATATTTTTCCAAATCGTTTCCCCAATAGCTTTCCAGCATAACTCCAATACTTTCCTGAATATCACACACTTTGTTATACAGGTTGCTACGTTAGACCGTATATGAATGAAAAGCGGTGTTATCGAATAGTAAGCGTTGCCATGAGCAACATACACAAACCAAACAGTCTCACCACCCTTCCGACTTCTGGCAAAAAGTGAAAAACGACCCGAACCACAGCGAATTTCCACCACCGCCACCCATTGTCAAAAAGAAGGATCGTCCGGGAGGAATGATGAATCGCGGCCGATCCATTAATCCGGGAACGATGAAAAAGCCCGGGCAGAACGTGTCCCGGCATGCCCGGACAACAAATCTGCCCGAGAGAGAAATGCAAATAGCACAGAAACAAACTGTCACTGCATTAGCGCGCAATTAATCAAAAGGGGAAGCAATCTGCGAAAATTTGCCCGGCTCGAGTGCCCTTGCCATTTATCTCGGGGGCGGCCAGATAAAAATCGTTTGGCACGTATAAAAGGGGGGTTCGAAGAATGATGGATGCGGGCTTATGGCACCGGTGACAACTGCTGCTCCGTGTGCTATGAAGACCTCGGTCGCTGTCGCTGTTTGGAGAAGCGATCATTAATTACGCGTAATGATGTGGTCGGAAAAAGTCCCGAGTCGCGTTTCTATCCTAAGTGCGATAAGATTATCGCGATTCGCATGCGGATCTTACTGGAGTGAGAATAGGTGGGGCGAAAATCCTGTTGGGTGTCAGGGGATATAAATGGTTGGGGGTGTCTTAGCTCTCTGCTTCGAAAATTGAATATTTGCTCGTGGAGTGGATTGGAATTTCTTTTTCACCACTGGTTTCATTCTGATTTCGAACCAGAAAGGGATTTTTGAGGGAATTAATTGCCTTTTATTTAAATTTACTCATCTAAAGATTGAAGGAATGGTAAGGAAAAATTTAAAACATTTAAAATTAATTAAATAAATAAATAAAATTAAAAATTTTCCTTCCTATTCATTTTATTTGGCATGATGATACTGCTGCTTTGTGTGATATTTTGTTCAGATTTATTAGTTCATTATGTTAATTAAATTCCTTGTCCCTTGGCCTCCTTTATAGGAACGCATAGAAAAACATAAGGCATGAAAAGAAGCCTTCTTGCTTACAAATCAGATGTATGTATTTACGTGATTTCATCAAATATTTAAATTCTACTATGAATATGAATCTATTACTTAAATTGACAATACAACAAACGAACTATTAACTTCGATTGCTTTCATCAGACAAAAAGAATTAAGAATTTAAGAAAACTACAAACCTAGCATTATTATAACCGTTACAAGATGGTGTAAGTTTTAAATACCCCTCTTGATAACTTTATATTTACTAGAAAAACTTTTTAAAAAAGAAAATACTTTCAATTTTTGCAATTTTAGTATTTTAAAAAAATACTAAAGAAAAATATTTTTCTCAACGATATTTTAAAAGTATTAGTTCACTACACTTTAAAAGTAAATTTGTTTTGTATTTTTTCTACCTTTGCCACATTTGTAACAACAGTTATCTGCATACATAAAATTAATCAACTTTTTAGCCTAGAAAATTCCTAGATTTTATTAACATGGGTATAGATTCTTAGAAAAACTCCAATACATTTAAATTCTTCAAAAATTCTTAAATATAGATCAAACATATACCATTCCATTCTTAAAACAAGTTCTTTACAAAATAGAAGCACAGATTGGGAAACTAGAAAAACCTTCTTCACCAACCTCTGTTTGAAGGCGAGTAAACTAATATAAGAAAGAACTTTTTAAAAACGCTTAGTGGATAAGGTGCACGAGAAACTCCACCAAAGTTTTGTACTGGTGCCCCAAAGATTTATGGTTTCCTATCCAAAACCTCTCAAGGGTTTACAGCTCCCCACCTGCTGTTAACTAACCGCTGTCACCGGTCAGTAAATCTTCCAAAAGGGGTGTGTGGGCCAGGTAGAAAAAGGTTTCAGTAGCTCTCAGTTTATTAGGCAACTAAAGAACCCCCTGACCACTCCCCGGTGCCCTGCAGAGAAGATGTATTCAAGTTCGCAGGGAAGATTTATTAACCCGAGTTGGGGTTAACTCTCCTTTTGAACCCCATATTAACCTTCTTTTACCCTCCTTCATCATCCAAGAAATAGAGGTTCCGGCTATGAATGTAACCTTTTCCTTAAAGTTATCGGTGTACTATATTAGAAGTTTGTGGAGGAGGTCATGAATGTTATGGGCTATTTTTATGGAACAAAATGGAGTAAATATGTAATTTATTTTATAAAATGAAAATTTTCTAACAGTTTCTAACTCCTTTGAGATTTTAAGATTAAGACTAAAGGTGTTCAAAGGTTTAAAATGAAAATTTATAAAAATTATGATAGAATTTATTCCATAATAACGAATGAGAGGAGGTTAGCACCTCTGCCTTTATATGTTAGGCACCTCTATCTAGTTATAAAAACTTTAAAATAATTTCGAAAATATCTAAAATATCAAGTTTTTGCTCTCTCTCTCTCTCTCTCTCTCTCTCTCTCTCTCTCTCTCTCTCTCTCTCTCTCTCTCTCTCTCTCTCTCTCTCTCCCTCTCTCTCTCTCTCTCTCTCTCTCTCTCTCTCTCTCTCTCTCTCTCTCTCTCTCTCTCTCTCTCTCTCTCTCTCTCTCTCTCTCTCTCTCTCTCTCTCATCTCTCTCTCTCTCTCTCTCTCCCCTCTCATTATTATTCCCGATTTTCCCTTAATGGTATTGGATATTAATGTATGCAATATTATTATTACTTAACTCTCAATTATTAAAATAAATTATACCATAAACTAATCTATTACACTTTTTTTATAACCTGCAAATGTTATAGTGACTGTAGGTACAGCTCCCGCAACAAAAAACTTTTCATTGATCCATTGATGGATCAATGTAACGTTTTTTGTTGCGGGAGCTGTACACTAAGATTTAACTTTATGTTGTTGTAATAACACATAAATAGTATATATGTGACTGTTCCTGTGAAACAAAAAGTAAACAGTATTTCTTTAATTTTCACTAGTAAAAACCACATCACTCTAATTAAATTTTAGAAATATTGAAAATAAAAAAAAAATATACATTTGATCAATACTGTCATCTGCACAACCAAACCAACACCCTCAAAAAACTTCCACCCACGGGAGCTTAAAACACTAAATTCACGAAAAATCTCCACATCAAAAATATTTCCACACCAAAAATCCCAACATATCTCCAACAAATTTCCTCTAAAAAACCCCTTCCCCCACCCTCCACCAAAACGGCCCCATCTTCCCGGGGCGCCCCATTTTTTCCGCCATTTTACAACCGTCCCCGTCGGGCTCTTATCAGCGCCGCCCTGTAAAACACGAGCCCTCGTATATCAGCGAATATTCCGGCAGCTATCAGCGGGCGAGGGCCATAAACGTCGCCCCGGCCCCATCTTTACGAGCCCCGGTATTTAGCGCCCCCGAAATGACAACTACGAGGGCGTAAATAGGGCGGCCAATTATCCGAGAGGCCGCCCCAGGGCTGCGAGGAACGTTTGTCGCGAATTAAAGTAAGAGGGTGTGAAAAGAGTGAGCCCCGGCCGATATGCGAGGGGCGCAGTCGGGAAAAGTGAAGCATGTCCGTATGGTGATTTAGGCAGCAGGGGCGAAACTGTGGAGGTTTAGTTTCTTTTTAAGGAGTCGAAATTTCCCGGTTTTGTCAAAATATTGGTTGAAATAATTTTAAAAATGAAATCGTATTTGCCTGTGAAGAATGAATTTAATGTTATACTTCTGCTAGTGGAGCATCTAATTTTATTCCATTTAAATGCTAGAGCTGTAAAATAACTTAAATGGAAACGAATCTTTAAAAAAATATAAAAATTACCCATATATTGTGACAAACACTACCCTTATATGCAGAGTGAGTCACAACTAAGATTTTGCCAAAAACAGAAATCTATCATAAAATCAATGTAATTTAGTTGCTTGCATACATGTTCAGGGCAAAGTGATAAACCGGGCATTGTTAATAATGTCCGGATTTATCACATTGCCCGTTTATTAATTTTCTTTTAAGAAAAACCAAAGGTAAATCTAATTTAATAGAATAATAATCCCTCAGTTGTGATTTTAAGATTCAAATTTAGCTCATTTGTAGTGTGAGTCACCCATGGAATTAACTTGTAATTAGTAATTATCTAGTATAGTAATTCATGTAGGTTAGTAATAAAAATTATACATTAGTTAGTTAGGTTAGTTATACACAAAAATGTATCCATGTTCAGGCAATCCACATTTTACATATTTGAAGATCTAAACGTTATAAAAATGTTTCAAAGGACTGATAAAATATCAGAGTGTGTGATAGAAATCTCTACTAATTAGAGTAAGAGATACCATAAAAATGACGGATTTATAGAAGAAATAGATTTTAACAACTGAGACACATAAATTATCTCTTAATAGGGAAGGTTAAACACAGATATTTATCTAAATAATTTGTTTGAAAAAAAGTTGGTTTAGAGAAACAAATAAAGACATTATATTTGCATAAGAATTGAAAACTTTCAAAAAATATTGATATAAAACACGTAATAAGTTGACAAATGTAAAATTTTGTTTCAAACCAACGACAACGTCTTAACTCAATCTGACTAAAAAAAAATAACAACCTAAATGCTCTCTTCTCCGCAATACACTTGTATCACTACTGCTCCGAAACCAGCCTATATTTTCGCAGCGTTGTTTGTCAAGTTTGCATTCCATTCTTTAGTTTTTTTTTTGTTGTCAAATTTGGAAATTCGCCGAGGCCGCTGCTTTTTATGGGGCCCTCGCTTTGTGAATTGCTTTGTTTCTCGGGATCCATCGCCGCTATTAATATTAGAGGAATTTTCGCCGCCGCCGGAGCATAAATTTGAGAGTCAGATGGGCCAGAGTGCGACAATTTAAGAGAAAGGGGAGAGATGAATGGAGGAACGGTTTGTCACACACAGGGACTGTGCATAAGGTTTCCGCAAATTGTATGTTTTTTTTGGAACTAATGCATTTGGAAGAGACATGGTGTTGTCCCGTTTGGTGATTATTTTAATTGCTACCCAAATAAGTCACCAAAAACTGGTTTTCTTTACTTATTGCTGGATTAAAACTACCAAATAACGTCACCAAAAATGGGTTGGGGAGAGAAGAAAATAGTCCTACTGTTTTTGTTATCAAGCATCTTTAGAATATATTAAGTAAATTTATATTGGTAAAACATCTATAATTTAAGGTTATATTCAATTAAATGTTAAAGGGATGTTATTAAATTGATTTTGGTGTTCTACAAACCGACTGGTTTAAAAGCTATTCTCCAAGGGTACATTTTAATTACATACTCATACAGACTTGTGTACTGAATTTTACGGCTTATTCAATTAATTATTAATTGAATAACTCTAAGTATTTGTGTATTAGAACAATTTAAAATTCAAAAGTGAAAGTTCAGTTTAAACAATAAATGTATGATACTGGTATTAAAGTATTTTCCACAAACATTCATTATATTAGTATTTTGTAAAAATCAGATTAACTGGAAACAAAAAAAAAATAGATTGTTACATATTTCATAAAGCCTCAAGTTAATTTTAAGAACTATTTGAAAGTTTCACCAATCAGTTCTTATTTTTCTCCTCAGTATTAAAGTAGTACTAGCTCTAACGTTTAAAAAGGATGTCTATATACAAGTTGTGTAGATAACTATTCAAAATTACTAATGTTTTTCTGCTTATAAAGATCTGGAATGACACAGTTCAGTCATTAAAAACGTGACAAGACCCTTCTTTGCATTTCTATCCTCATTGTTAACCTGAAATAATACCCAACTTACCACAACCAGTAAACATAATCCTTAGCGTTTCTCCGCCATTCACTATTTCTTTTACTGCGAAGGTATGGATTTAAAAATTAAATTAAATTGTCCACCACATTGTTCAACAGACAGTGACAACGCAAAAAGGCCACGGAAGCAACCCATAAAACCCCTACACATCTGTCACCAAGCGTCATGACAGCGTTTTACATTAAGCTTAGTCACCTCCACTGCATATCTAAGTAAGCAGACCAGCAGCTAACTATCTCCATTCTCAGCTGCGCTAAAAAAAGGAGACCCAGTCCACAGGCAGACAACAGGCTCTTTATAGGACTTTTATGAACCCGTGTGTACAATGGACGGGCATACATCTTTTTGTGTATGGGAACAGCTGCTATAATCAGTATTCAGAACCTTGTTTTGAGAGTCTTAAAATATTTTACGACGTGTTTTCTCAGGTAAGAAATATTTCCAGCGCTCGTGATTTACAGTGACGGTTTTGTACATAACCTCAATAGGAATATGACTGTCCCGAGACGATCTGGAGTTTTATTGTATTTGCTCAGGCGGGCCTTGGGAGAGAAGAGACTCCGGTCGAAGCACACTCGTCAATTCTTAAATCGCTTTTTTACATTGTTTTTGAGTGTTCTAGAACTTTCATCGGAGTGGGTTTGTTGGCGCTTTGAAGTCATTCAAGTCGTCTACGTGAGCAATTCGTAACTTCATTCACATGTTATACGGTATGAGAGCAGTAGGCGGGTTGGCAAATGAATCTCACAGATTGAAAGAGAGAAGGAAAATTAAAGAGTAACAAACTAATTTATTTGATTTTTAGATCGTATTTTATAATTATCCATACTATAAATGCATGAGGATAACTAAGATATTTTCATGAAAATATTTATTGAAATAGATGATATTATTAGTTGGAAATGTATTTCTCTTCAACAAGTATCAAATAAGAAATATTTAGGTTTGAACGTTAATACAAATCTAATATGGAAAAACTATAAAAAATTCCCTAACAATAAAAATAGTCAAGGATTCTTTGTCATAACAAATAAATTTAACAATTTAAGCATTCTAATTCAATGTTTTTCTTTTTTAATTTGTTTATAATTTTTTTATTGTTCGTAACTATGTATTATTAATACATAGTGTGCTGTAGTAATTTTCAAAATTAATTTTACTTAATTATTGTTTTTTTTTTATTTTATTTGTAATACTCCTGCATAAAATTTCTCTGTCAACTAAATGGGGTTTCTTTATCCCAATTCACAAATATTTATTTTTTTCAATTTTTTATGTAAAATCCTATACGTTAAATAATAAATCGTTTACAGCTTCTTTCATTTTGTTCAACGTACCTTTTTAAATTAGTTATTTTTGTTCTTTAAAGAATTATAAAAGAGATTTAGATAAGTAAAATTGAATGACTTGAGACTTTAATATATTATTAGGCATTGCCGTAATAACAGTGAAGAGATGTTCAAAAAAAAAATTGAATTATATAATACATCTGACTTATGTCAATACTACTTAGCTAATAAATAATTTCACTTAATCAAAGGGAAATTATTATTTAACAAATTTCTTTTGACGAACCGAAAAAAGTTTCAACCAAATAAGACTTCTTTTGTTCACCTGTGTTCACATAAATAGTTCTTAAATATAATAAGGGTACACCACTACATTGCTCATAAATACCTTTTAAAAGTCATATCTGGCATCGGCACTTATAACGATGTTTTCTATATCGATGAACCTGTTTGCATCTCTCTTTTGCCTTCACAACGGCATTGCTATTTTCGTAAACCTGCATAAACAACACAATATCTGTAAATACAACTTTAGCAATAATTTCTCCTTACAGCCTATCTACAGAAATGTTGTACAGGAGAGTTCGTATCAAGGATTACAGGCGCGGCACACTTTGTGCACCTTCCCTCCGGCCTTCCCTCGAAACCAGCTCATTTACAGACTGCTTACTCCCGGGGATAGCAAGAACTTGGGCGAACAGACTCTAAATTAAATCATTTGCATTTATTGCTTTGGCAAGGCATTTGCCAATTACTATTTTTCTCCAAGACCAGCCTCCCCCAGCGTCTTCTTTTTCATGTCATGTTAAAAGAGGAGAATTTATTCCATTCTCCCCCGGCCGCCATGAAGGCTAATTAAGTTTTTGTTGTGGACTTTTGACGCTGGAAAAATCTCTCCCCCCCCTTCTGCATGTTAGTGCTCTAAAACAGCTGATAAGGGCCCTTTAAAAGGAGCTTGGCCGTGTCGTGCCCGCCTCCTTTGTGCTCTCGTTGTACCTCGGGGAGGAGAGAGCAAAAAACGGTGGAGGTAGTTAGAAAAACGAATCGCAGAAATCACTGCAGTGGGTGTTTTTCTGGCGGTTTTTTGTGTACGACAGCCTTCTTTTTGTGATGGGAGGAAGGCTTTGTTTTAATCGGGGGAGGGCTTTTAATGAGGTGCCTTGAATTTCAATCTTCTGTTTGGAATGCTCGGGGTGGGTTGTTTAAATGATGTCCGATGTGGGTTTGGGAGACGGTTTTTGGTTGAGAAGTAGACGCTTGTTTGTATAATAATTCGATTTGGGTGATAGTTAGTAAGTTAGTTTGAGAGTTTTGGGTAAAAATTGGGTGTGTGAATGTTTTTTTGAAATTCTAATCTAGATGCCTATACTAACTAAATTTTTTAGAGTTAAAAAATGAAGTTATACATGTAATCCTTATAAAATAAAAATTTAAATAGTCAAAATATACTGTAACAACTTTTGCATTGAAAAATGTAATTTGATAACTCCTGAATGAGTAAAACAGTAACACTCAAGAAAATTAAAAACATTGGGCAGAAAACTGTGTTAAATTTTAACAGAATCAGGGTTTTATTTATAAATTAAGATGGGGAATTTCCATACATTTGTAATTTTGTAAAACCTTTAAGGATATTTCTTAACTACAAATAATTTTGAAAGTAATCAAAATCCATTTACAATGAAATTAAAAAAAAATCTTTTATAAGCTTAATAATAGAATATAAATATGTTTTGAACTTCGGTGCCAGTTATTTTTCTAAAATGTATAAGCCATATAAATTTAATATTTTAAACGTGAATTTTTACTGCATACTAATGAGGTTTGCAGTGAAGCACGATGTACATGTTTCAAATGTATTACAGTGAAACCAACCGCGACATTTGATAAATCAACAACGTTTTTTTTTTAGTAGAAAATAAAAGAAAAATGTGTTAAAAAATGAGAATGTAATTTACTCAATTATATTTTTAAGAATTACTTTAAACTGGAATAAATTAAAGTATCAATTATTTCTTTTGAATATACTGCTGAAAGTAATGTTTTTATAGTATTATAGTATATTATTTAAAGAATAAAAAAAGACACAAAAATGACTGCCATGATTGTTTACTTGTTCTATATTAATTTATTGAAATATCACTTAATCAGGCAAAAAGTTCCATTTTTTTGTTTCTAATTTGATAAAGATAGTTCACATTGTAAACATGTATCTTTTAAATATTTTCGTAATTTTACAAATTTGAAAATCATGCAACCCACTGTGACATGCAAGATCATAGCATTTTGTCGACGCCACACTCATTTTGGCTTCACAGACACAATGAAAGACCACGTCCTAAATTTATCACTACATCATTTCTCTTCGACACGACCTACACTCTTTCAACGACACATCCCCAGACATCTCACCTATCCACCCCCGCACAAAACCCACTACAACACCCCCATGCACGAGGGGGGGGGCGCTTTTAATCCATCCCGAAAAATAATGGATGGGGACAGATTATCGCCGGCCATTCATTCCATCAGTCAATGGAAAGGCGAAGGAGTTTGCGTCAGCTGGATCCAAGCACTGCGCCGTATCTCCAACCATCAGTCAACTCGTGTTGAGGCCCTCAGCGGAGGAAACTAATGACCTATCACATGTTATTGACCACTTACCGATGGGTCATTTGTCATTCCTCTCCTCCGGCCTCCCATCTCTCTCCCTGCGACGCGAGGCGGGGGCTGTCCGCTAAGTGAACCGACGCCGGGTCGATTTTTCTCTTGCAATACTATGCTTTTACTTGCGTAGAGTTGTTTTCACAACAATACGTATAATGTTATATAAAAAGTATATTGTGCCTTGTATTAATTTAATACTAAATAAAATTAATGTCACTCTAGTATTAATGCTATACTTAAAAAAATAATATTGTGCTCAGTAATAAGTTGTATTGATATAAGATATAAATTTTCCCCCTATTCTTCCACTGTTTTTGATCTGATTTTAATTCTAGATATGCCATTTACCCATGGACGAGAAGTTGCTCCTTTGGGATCTACAAATATGATCAATGTTTATTATTATTTTTGTCTCTGTATTCTTTATTTTTATTGACCAGGTGGTTTACCTGTATTCTAATGTGTCTTTTGTTGTAATAAATTTGAATTTGGAAAAAAAAAAGAATAAATTAATACGCCTGTAGTAATCAGGTAATGAATATTAATGTAAAATGTTGTAAAAAATTACATTACACCCGGTATTAGAATTTTATATTGATATAATTTTATACTTATATCAATATAAAATTAAAATCAGTTTTGTACCAGGTATTGATTTAATATTAAACAAAATAATAAATATCCCTCTAGTATCAATGTATTCTAATACGTAATAATAAAATTACATTATACGCAATATTAGATTAATATTGGTATAAGAATAAAATTAATATCACTGAAATATTAATGTAAAATGAAATATAAAAATTATATTGTACTACACGTATATCAATATAAAATTAATATCAGTGCATTGAATTATGTATGCAAGTAATATTAATATAAAATGTAATATGGAAATCATATTGTACCCAGCAGAAATTAATTACAGTCAATGTAATAAAATGTAGGATTAACATCCTAGTGTACCATTAATATAATATTAGTGTTTAAATAATATTAAAATTAATCTAGAATTAATATATGTAATTAATTTAAGTGTACTATTACTAAATTATAATAAAATAATTTATTAATATCAATGTATTTTTAATGTTTATAGGGTAAGTAATATCAGCATAATATTAATATTATAATGAATGTAGTATCAAAATAATATTAACTATAATAATATATTATTTTAATGTTAAAGTAAATGTGTGTTCTTTGATTTAAAATTATTATTAATACTAATTATTGCAGTTTGTTGTATTTAACTTAATTACCTTTTGACTAAGATTCTTGAAATCGAGCGGATACTCATGTTGTGGAGAATTTCACTGCGTGTAAGAAAGCATCTGTAATCAAAACAAAACAAAGATGTTTAGAAATGTAGCAGCAAAACATGAAAAGCTAATAACTATCTTAATACTCAAATATTTTTAAAAGTAAAATAACAACAGTTAATGTGTAACCATATATAGTGCTGTTCTTTAAAAACAACCCACTCCAAATTGTACCCTAAAAACAACCCATTCATATTTTTTAATTAAATAATTAAAATAATTTTACCATCTCATATACCCTGTCCTTCTATGCCTTTTAGAGTGTCAGGGGTGTAAAAACTGGTCAAAGAACGGTTTATTTACTTATTTTTTAAACAAGCTGAGATAATGTAGATTTTTGGCAAAAAATGTGCATCAGATTTACAGATTTTGTAAAAATGCATGTTACAAAGACTTTAGAGCATTTTTCGCGTGTTTTTATGTTATCCTATTACTATGAGAATAAAATAGTAAAGTTTTAGCTCAGTCGGCCAATTAGAGTTCTTCTAGGAAAAAGTGGGTTTTTTTTCAAATTCTTACTTAATTGGCTGCCAATTTGTAATGGATAGTTGGAATTAAAAATGCTTAGCACTAAAATTTTAGGGAGGATGAGCCGCTAGTACAGTTTTTTTGTTCGATTTAATTATCCTTTTTATTAAGCTTTTAATAAAGAAAATATGAAACAGTGGGTTGTTTTTAAAGGACAGCACTATAATAATTGTAAATAATTTAAATTTAGGAATGAAGATTCGGACTGAAATATATCAAATAACTTTTTGTTCTAACATGTTTTTAATTTTTAAATAATTTAATTTTTGACTTAAATAGATCAACGATACAAGATTATGAATGAAAATTGAATTTAACATAAAAGGTGAACATAATTATTTGCGTGAATTCATTTAAAAACATTTACAAATTTGAAGGGATATTTATATTAAATTAGTTAACTATTAGTTTCTTGTTTACTTACCTTCACTTATACATATGCAGATATAAATAAATTATAGACCATACGATAATATAAGTTTTCATTCACAACAATCCAGGCTAATTGAATCACCCATTTTAAGAAAATAAAAAGTCAACAAAAAACAAGTTTTGAGAAAATTGGGGGGAAATTTTATAAGTAATAGAATTATACTATAATCATTTAATTTTTAGTGTAATTTCCGAACCCCATATGGAGTACAACGTGATCTGAAAAAAAAATAGCGTTCAAGAAAGTGTAATTTTCTTATTTTCCTAAAACCATGTGAAACGAGTAAAAACCATTAAAATACAAAATTAAATTACATTTTCGTTTATTTTACAGCACAAATGTGAAAAATAAAAATACTGAGATAGATTTAAAATGTTTAATGTTTAGAAATAACACAATAAGGTATAAAATATGTCGAATGAAAGTTTCTCATTACGTCAGTTACGATATTTCTAAACATGTTAAATATATTTTAAAACTTTTATAAGTTTATTATAAATTATTTAGAATTAAAACGGAATTAGGATTAGTTCCAGCATTACCGATACAATTTATGGATTCACTTTCCCTTTAAATAACAAGCATAGAAATAATAAGATTTAGACTAATAAAAATTTGGCAGATACAGAAACCAATTTGCAATTATCAATTTAAACTAAACTACAATATACCCTCTAAAAATTATTCAATGTAAGAAGTTTTTTTTTATTTTCAACATTATAATTTTAATTTCTTATAATTTTATTAATTACTACTTTTACTAAAAATAAACACATATAAAAATTTTAGTTGTAAAACTTAAATTTTTAAGATTATTTGGTAAACGTTTATACAAAAATGTAACCCTCTGAAAATGAACTGTTTCTAAATCCACCCTTTTCTCCATTTAATTGTTTGGGCTTTCGATAATATTTCGAAAAGAGTTCACATGAATTATCTTAATATTTGTAACAATCTCTCCTTCAAAGAATAACATTAAAAACATTAAAACAATCCCTTATTACCAAAACAACGTATTTCCAAGCAACAATCGTGACATCCGATGATTTATAGGCCTCCATGACGCATGCCCAAAAAACCATTCCACCAAAACGAACGTTCTAATCTGCCTCGAAAACCCCCCGCAAATAAAAAGAAAACCTTCCAGATTTGCAAACAGTCCCCCCGGAGTTATTTTCCATCGTAAAATTCACCCAACAGAAAAGAACATCCGAAACGGAAACGCAGACAAGCTCCGTCTGAGGATGAAAACATTTCCCATTGATGGACAGAGGCAGCCAAAAGATGCTGGCCAGATTTCGTCCCCCCTCTCTCCAAAGACAGGAACCATATCAGGTGTAGGACCAGGAGTGGGGGTGGAAGCGCTCGAAGTTGATGGATGATGCACGTTGAGGGAGAAGATGGTGGAATCGATTCATAAAAATGTATTTCTTTCCCTCGTGCTTCCCAAGCTGCGTGGAATGAAATTCCGAGGACTTGTGCGAGTATTTGTTCGGCTGAAGTCTCCCATTAGGCTTCGGGGCTGCCCGTTTCCTGTTTTGGGGATTCCGGGATAACGCTCCCAGAGACTCGGGAGTGTTGAGTTTGCTCAAGGATTCTGGGAGGTTTATCTTCCAGTTTAAAACAGGAGTGGAGATGAAGTTGTTGATTTATGACGAATGTAACGCTTTATCGATAATGTGTGGTTGGTTATAGATTTTAAAGGGATAAGGGGTATTAGGATGAAGGTGTTACTTCTGGAGGGATTAGGAGTTTTTTTTCATTAAAATGACATTTGTGCATTTCAAGTACTATGAAAAATAAATTGAATTAAATTAACTTACATCACTAACTTAAAGAGAAGTGATGCTTTTTCTCATCTCTCTCTTTGACTATTCTAGTATTACTTCGAAGCAGGAAAATACAAGCTTTAGAATGCAAGTTTATTATTATATAGAGAAGGGGGTCCAAAATTTTAAACAAAAGTTAACTTGAATTTGTGAAAAGATTGATTATCCTTTGAATAGGGGATTCCTCTAACCTAAACAATCAATTTATTTCTGTCTAAATATAAATATATTTCTTTTACTGGTATCGACTTGTAAGATTTCAACCATGGCTTTCTATCTCAGCAATCCATCTCTGTTAACTTCTCCCGTTTTTATCTCCCCTTTCCAGGATCACCCCATTCGATGAATCCCCCCATCTTTTTCCGCCCCAAAAAGGCATTTTTAATTGATACTGCTCCTAATCTAATAGCACCCCACTCCGAGGGGACAAGGGGCGAAAAGCGCTCATAAAAGGGGGTGCAAAGACGGATGGCAATCGGCCGCCCTGATACCGCCATTCCTCTTCATTAAGGCCCGACCGATTGGGGAATGCTTTTTGAAAGCGCCGGTGCCAACTTTATTGCTCCGGGAAATCCCGCTTTTATGAGATCACGTCTTCCGCTCGTGACTTCGGGAACGGTGTCGTTAGCCCCCGGGATGAAATACGGCGGCTCCCGGTTGACATCTGCGGTGGATGGTCCTTCCTTCCCTTGATGAAGAAGCACTTTTTGTGCGGAGGAGCTCATTGCTGTGTGTATCGTGGGTGGAGAGGGGCCATGAATCTTCGCTGTGAGGAGTGGGTTTTCCCGAGGAAATTCAGGTGGATTTAGTAGGATTTTGTAGGGATGAGGGATTGGGCGATTTGGGACTCCGAATGTAAAATTTGCTCTGTTTTTTGAGCTAATGTTGAGTGGGATGTAGTATCATCTCGACACTTTACTGCATTGACATAAATCGCACACTTAAAGTTAAGGAGATACTAGCTCCCATCCAAACAGAGTGAGGAGAAAGAAAAGCTAAATTTGAAGGATTGTAAGAGAAGTAATTGATGACATAGAAGAAGACATCACTAAAGTGTTTCTAAAAATATCTAAAAGTTGTTTATTTCTGACAAGAAGTACTATTTTTACCATATGAACTAGGATTTCAGACTTATAAAAGAGCCCCATTCAAATAAAACATTTTAGAAACTACATAATTTTTATAAAAGCAAGGAGGGGGCTGACTAATACATAAAAAAATAAGAGTATGAGTTAAAAGTTACCCAGGATTATTAGGATATTTCACCAGATTTTATAACGACATTTTATATCTTTGAAAATCATTTCTAGATCAAAATTACAATATCAATAACAGTTTATAATTAAAATTCAACAATTTTATAAAACTAGGGGCATATTACTCCCATTAAAATGAATGAATGCAGTAGAAAAATTAATTATAACCAACGAAAAAACGTAGGAAGTGGATATTTTTTTATTATTATAAAAGCTTGCACCCCCTTTCTGGTTATGAAATACACTTCAAACATAAAATAATAATAATTTAAAAATTTCAAAATGATAATTTCTGTTAAATGAAATTCTAATTGAGAGTTTCTAATGGAAATTTATTTTACTGATACTTCTAAAATAGTTCGTCGTTTAAACATAATTTTGACCAGGAGCCACCCATGTCCAAGGAACTGACCTTATGTTTGGAATATTTGCACACACGAAGACAATGATAGAACCAAACTCTAAACCATTCGTCATACAACCAACGCAACTATCTCCAAAGCCAAGTCATCCCCTTTCCTTCTTAGCAAACCAACTTCCTTCGACTTCCCCTCGCCAGTAACACTCCCCATTTCTCTCTCTCTCTCTCATTCCAGCAACCCAAACCTAAACGCACGTATCCTCCCGATACCGTAATGATGAATATAAACGATAAATTACCAGGGGGCCTCCAAACACACTCTCCAACCTCTCCTTCTTTTAGGATTCCAGAAGGAATAACGTCCGTCCTGATGATTATGACGATGATTCCGGTCGAAATGATAACGACATCATCGCGTGAGCGTCGATATGGAGTCGGGATCCATCGAGTTGAGCACCTGGTATTACATTCGCAGTCGCTCAGGTGCGAGCACAAAGATGAGGAGTTTGCTGAACATCCCATCCGATCTCATCATTCATACGAGGGCTGATAAAGGATGCTCTCTTAAGTGGGGAGGTTTTATTCGGGCTCTTTGGTGGGTATATTTATGCCTTGGAAGAGGAATAATCTTGTTTGAGTTCAAAAAATACTATTTCGGGTTCTTTTTATTCCGTTTTTAGAATTATATTATACTTTCTTTATAAACTTTGAGTTTATGAATAACGACACACAAAACATTAAAACTTTTTTTTGAAAAAGGTGTTATACAAAATTAGAAATTATTAGTCTAAAAATTGCAAAGAAAATTGAATATATACGTAGATATGGAAAGGAATTTAAATACAGGTAAACCAAAATGTGCAAAAAATGTAAAACAAATGTACAAAATGTATGTGTATTTTATCATTAGAATAAGATAATTTACAAAATCTGTAAAACTTAAGATTATTTAAATAAGGATGAAAATAACCTTCATTTTAAAAGATGAAAACAGTAAGTTTGTCATTAGTTTTAGCGATGATTTTTTAAGAACTTATTTCATTAATATTGCACAGAAAGATTCATTGCATAATAAAAATGCCCAAAGAACTATAACTATTCGATAACTCTTATAAATAAAATGTGACGTCATATCCAACAGAAACTTCATTATTTCATTCCATAGAACGCGCATGCATACTCAGAAGGTATCTTAGTTTGCCGTTTGCAAACATATCTAAATAACTATGTTTTCGTGTCCCATTAATCTTTTTTTAGCGTCAACCGGATACAGCGACATCCTACTTTTTCCTGTTGCAATTTTCTCAAAACGTATTAGTCGTAGAGGTATAGTAGTTCGAGCATTTTTTTATGAACTTCACGCAATGAATATTGCTGTGTGGAGTTTGGGTGGATTTGTTGAAACACCCTGGATAATCAATTAATAAAAATAGTAATTACTCTTTAACTTAACATTCTTTATTTTACAAAAATGCTAACTGATCATGACTTGAAATATCAGATGGTAATTTTTGTAATATGTATTTTGTTCATTACTCTATATAAATCTAGGTTTTAACACAAAAATTATTAATTAAAGTTTGAAAATTTTATAAACTGAAAATTTGGTTATCAATGTAAATATATTGAAATTTTACAGCAAAATATAAATTTAAAATAAATTTTATGTGTCGTGAACGGCTTAAAGAAGTAAAAATTTTTTATTGTAATCAATAAATGACAGGAACAACATCACAATAAAATCGGAAATTCCGCGTGTATTGGTTATAAACGTTTTCATATTGAAAAATTAAAATATAGAAAATTATTAATTAGCTAAATAATTTTAGTTACGGTGAAAGAGAATTTCTTAGCTGGAAATTTGCAAGAGGAAAATTCTTAAGACATTCTTTTCGCCCTGGCAACACGTTCTTTCACACCATGGAACAATTACATATTCAAAGAGAAGATTCCATAACTTTTAAAAGTAAGATAGCATAAATGAATATATGTATTTAAAGTACGTTCATAGAGATATAGCCAGGAGTCAAGGATATTATCTAAAAATTTAATGCTTGTTTCCTGGTATCTCGAGTTCATCTCAGAATTTTCCCTCTTAACATTTTAATACCTTGAATTTACAACCTAATGATATCATCAAGAAATACCAAAATACCCAGTGATATAAATTATTCTTGATAAAAGGACTCTTGGCTTTTTAATATCATCCATGATGAGATGATGCGAAAGATTGCGTATGAAATTTTTCCACATAATATGTTAAAGCATAGCTTGGGGCGTTTTAAAGCATATCATAATTGAGTTGTTCGTGTATTACATATCTAGAATGTAAATTACTAGGGAAAATTTTATGAATAAACTAAACCCGATCATCTTATTACATAAATTTAACAAGAAATTAAACTCAAAACCTGCATGAACCTGGTCAAAAAGTGTACGACTCTAGAAATTATTTTAAATAATTTGAATATACCTTGTTTACGATGATCTTAGTTACTTAACTTAATTGGGTTAATTTTAATTAAGTATAAAATCGTGTAAGATGTTCTTGATGTTTTATCTGTAAAAGGCACTAGAATTTCACAATGAATTGGTATTAAACTTCTATGATAATCTAAAATTGCAGAATTCAGATTGGTTATAAATTCGTGGCAATAGAATCAAAATACGTAAAATATTAAGATTGCCTACAAACACGTAAATAGCTAGGGAATAAAGTCTTCATACACAATTTACTTATTTTAATTCTTTGGTATAGTACTCAGTGTATCTGGTGTATCATCATAACTGACTAATTTGAACTTGGTGTTTCGAAGCTAGTTTTGGCTGTAAGAGGGTGAAGATGTTTTTATTCGAAGAGGTGAATTGGGTAATTTTTTTATCCCTTCCACATCATCATTGTGAATGGATTGGACGATATCAAACATTGGGTTTGTAGAAGCTAACTTTTCTTGGGAACAAATGGGGATTTTTGAAATTGATTTGAGATTTAAATGAGATGAAACCACAGCACAAACAGAGTGAAATAAAATACGTATTTTGAAAATAAATGCCTGAGCGTCTATCTCTTGAGTGGCGACCTTCAATGACCCTTATGGTGACTTACAGTCTTGCAGAGAGATCAGATGCCCTGGGAAGATTCCTAAAAACACGCATTTTTGAGAAAACTTTTCATGCATAACTCATTGAGTAGCTGGTGTTTACCTGCAAAGAGGTATACTGCAACTTCTCTTCAATGATTCTTTTTCGAATGAGTGCAGGTCATGATGATAAAAACATGACAATCAACGACCATATAGAAGATCTACTATATCACGAAGCCACACTCACTTTTAGAAAAGACAAATACAGAAACCAATATTCATGAGATTTAACAAGAACATCCAAATCGAACCAGACGATTCGAACAAAACTACTCCGCCACCCGGGTGGTCCGCCCATTGGAAAGAACACCCGGGCTGGAAGTCCATCAAAATCACCCCTTTTAAGAGTCACGGATGGCAAAACTCCAACGAAAAAAAAACCGGAACAGGAAAAAAACCTCCCAACTCGACCAATATCTCCAACTCACGACTGCCTCGAACCCCGACGCGCGTCGCATACGAAACTCTCTCCAACCCAAAAGCGACACCCTCGAATAAGAAAACCAAAATTGAATCGAATTAGGAGAGATTAATGTCAGTGTTCGTGGAAACAGGAGTACTGCCTTCAAATTACCACGTCGCCTGGCGAATGCATCCATCTTCCAAGCTCCACCCCGCCTTCAATATTGATTGATGGATCTCCGCTGGTTTTATAATGGATAAGAGCCCAACAGAGAAACGCTCCGTCTTGATCAAGACTCACTTTATCTTTTCCGTCGATGTTTGCGTCTTTTTTTGCCGGTTGAAGTTCTTCTGCAGCAGGACTTTTCCGATTGGGAGCCATGAAACGGCAATTACCGGAGTCCGGGACCGAGATGGAATACGAGAACGTCCGGGCCTCGATTCGTCAATGCCGGTCGCATCCGGCATTTATTAGATGGGACATGCGATGGGTGTGATTTATGGGGTGATTGGGGATGAGAGGGCGATAAATCTGCTCATCTCTGGGAGTCACCTTTCAGTGCCGTTTAAAAAGGGTTATTAGTCTAATGCGGCGGGCAATATGTGTGGAAATATGTCCCCAGTGACGCATGAGGGTTGGTCAATAGAAGTGAAATATTGAGATAGGGGTGAGCTGACGGGATGGATTTTTAACCACTTGCAAGTGGAAAAAATTTAATAAGTTGAAAATTGAAGGAACCCGAAATAAGTACTTTTGAGCACCGATGCAACATCCAACCTTGTAAAATTACAGTATGAATGCGCAGTACCATTTAGGATTGAAGTGATTTGAAGAAATACGCCCTTGATCAAATAGTGAGGTTGTTTAAAAAATAAGCAAAATTAAATCTCCAACAAATATTAAAAAATCAAGAGGTTTCTTCAAAAATTTGGAGTTTATTTTTTGTAGATATTAGATTTATTAGGTAACATAAGAGCTTTTATCAATGCAAGTTAAATTTTTCTTATACTTTTCAAACTTTCTTACCTACCCTTTTTTAGATATTTCTCCCAGGAAAACGTCTCGGAACGAAAAGGAGAACTAATGAATTAAAAAGCACTAGAAAGAGAAAAAAAGAGAGTAGAAAGAATGGCACAGGAAAAGAGAAACCCCAAGCTTATTTTTTTCGAAACTGTTTTTAGCTACATAACATACGGACTCACCACTGTCGCAAACCTGAAATATACCATCCAAACTCATCATATTTCAATACCCAACTGCATCTTAAGTTAAAGTATGAAAAAACTGACGCCAAAAGCTATTTCAAGGTAAATCGTAATTGGAATGCACACACGGTCACTGCCTACGTAAAACTTAATGGAATCATATTTGATCACGCAAGGATACGATTTGCTTCTTTAATTACAGATTGGCTCGATTTAGTCAGTTATGATGACAATTTGTGAACATAACCTATCCATCATGTCTGTGAATAATTAATTGTCTTTACCATGTAATTTAAATAATTAGGATCCATTGTGAGCCTACTTTATTTCTTTCTAATCCTTCATTTAAAATCGAATCATGCACTGAAGATTTTAGCGTCAGTTAAAAACAATCGAGTCCGTAATAGAATTTTAAATTTGGATAAATTGAACATAATTATGGCAATTTTGAGAATTTCCATACTTAAGAAATAGTTTCGACACTTCATAACTCATTTTCGGACATATCAATGTTTTTGAAAGGAGAATAGTATTTTTAGTCATGACTTCAACTCTGATTGAAAGACATGTTTTGTTCAGGTAAAAAGTTATGAATGATTAATAGGAATAAACAATTTCATAAAGGCTAAAGTATTATTAGAAGAAATAAAAACTATCAAAAATAGTCAAATCAGTCAAACGGATTTCCCAACTTTTAATTTTCCATTAATTGAAAATAAATTAACCCACAATTTGACGAGTTACTATCTCAAACATAGTTCAACGTTATAATCTGATATTTTCGTCTATCAATGAAGGAATTAAAATGAGGGTGTATTAGAACATACTTCTCAACTTATTTCTTATACAGGATGTTTCAATATGTCGGCTCAAACTCTACAAAATAAAGATTCCTTGCGGGTTGTAGTATATAAAAATGCGAAATAACTGTATCTCTACGGCGACTTCTATTTTTAGAAAAATGAGACAACATACCTGATAAAACTTAATTATTTCATTCCACGGTGCACGCATTCGCAATGGATATTTTTAACATCTTAGTCTAATACAAACAATCCAAATTACCTTGTTTTATCCGGAATCCCAAATTCCAGAATGTTTCAAAATCTGGAACGCGTTAACAGATTTTTTTAAAAAATTATTGTTTTGAAGGTATTTTCCCCACAAAACTTACAGCGCGCCCAATGACCTATGGGACAGAACGGTCGGGACAGGAATGTTATAACTACAACCTCATGTAAACGCGACTCGATCAGAGCTACGTCGGCGAAAAATTTCTTTCAGAAAGACGTTGCTACATGTAATTGCTTTTAGAACCCAATGGTGAGACTATAATTTCATTAAAGATGTTGTTAATGCTGAAGCTCTGTACTTATTTTTTAATTGGACCTAATTTTGCTCTTTCTTGTTAAGCTCGAGATTTAAAAAAAAATCGATGAAATCTGGAAAAACGGACTGTTAAAAAACGGATTTTCAGGGGTAACCCGGAAAAGTAGCACTCCTGTAATTTTCATAAACTGTTTTAGCGTAAACCAAATGGGACTCCATAACTTTTTCTACCGTCGTGATACTCTCGAAAACCATGGGTCATAGAGGTGTAGTACTTCTTTGGCCAATTTTATGGATTCCACGCAGTGGCGGATCTAGAACATGAGCAAGGGGGGGCTAACTTAATCTGATTGAGGATGATAATGAAGTAACAAGCCGTGCTTTTTACAATATTCATTAATGTCTTAAATATTGAGGGCAATGTTGATTGTAAATTACTAGTATTGTTAAATATAACTAATTAATTAGTAATTAAATTAGTTAATCATTAAATATATCAAAATAATAAGGCAATCAGGGTGTGTCAACCGGGAGGGGTTTTTTACGATGATTTGAGTCAAATATTTTTTTCCAAGAATATAGATCAAATGTGAATTTTCTTGCACTAAATTTCAATGTGTAGTGAATAATACATCCATCCCGAGGCATAAGGGGGGGTTTGGGGGAACGTCCCCCAAGAAAATTTTTGAAAATTTGACCCTAAAAAGTTGTGTTTTGACTCATTTTTGGTCATTTGGGACTCTGAGTGTCACAAGAAAAAGATGATTTCTTGTACTCGTTTTCAAAGGAAAAAACTGTAAGATTATAAGTAACTAACCCCGTCTCTATTTTAACAGAGTAAATGTTTTGTAAGAGACTTAGCGCATTAGACCCTTTTAAAAAGTGAATCTTATTAAAACCAGGGAGTTAAAGATCTTGCAGAGGGGCTAAAGCTCATAACCTTTAAGATGTGAAACAAATCTATAAAAATGTAAGGGGCTAAGTATTTTGGAGGTTATGCTTTGTAAGGCTTAGAAACCTCATTGGAATCTACAAGTTCTGAATCGCATTTATATTAAAGTGCTGAAAGCTAAAGATCTTGGAGGGGGCTAACGCTTTTAGGCTAAAGCTCATTAAATTGCGAACTAAATACTATAAAACATCGCAAGGAGGCTAATTCTTTATGGGGGCTAAAACTCATTGGCCCCTTTAAATTGTGAATTGAATCTACAAAAACTCAGGGCTAAAAGCCTTGTAGGAGCTAAAGATCATGGAAGGATTCATAAGGGTTAAAGCTCATTAAATAGTGAACCAAATATATTTAAAAACGCAAGAGGGCTAAAAGCTTTGTAAAGGCTATTAAAGAGCATGGAGGGGGCTAATGTTTCACAGGGTTAAAGCTCATTAATTTGTGTAACAAACATAAAAACGCAAGGAGGCTAATGCTTTTAGGGGCTAAGCTCATTGGAGGAGAAATTAAATTACGAATCAAACCTTCAAACATGCAGGGGGCTAACAATTTGTAAAGGCTAAAACTTCTAGAAATCCTTAAATAGGGAATGGAGTTTATAAAAATGCAGGGGGCTAAAGATCTTGGAAGGGGCTTAATGCTTTGTAGACCCTTTGAATTGTGAAAAAGGCTACAAAAAACTGAAAAAAAGTTTAAAATTTTGAAAATTTAAACAAAATTTTTTAAAAACTTAATTTTTTTTCGAAAAAGTTCAATTTTATGTAGTGTAAACTTAAGTCCCAAGGGGGGGGCTATAGCCCCTATAGCCCCCCCCCATAGATCCGCCACTGATTCCACGCAAAAAATCCGGATGTGCAGAATTTGGGGGACTTGTTAAAACCCCCTGTATATTGCATGGTATTCTTGTGACTTCCAAAATATACAATATTATTACTAAAATGATACTGATAGGGGCGGTATTCATACACCTGATATGGTGAAGTAGAGGTAAGAAAAAAATATTTGAAAATAAAACCAAAGTTTAATTTTCTGGTTCGTAATAAAATAACAGAAAGAAACTTTTAGTGAACAGACTGAATTTAAATTGCATAAATGTAAAGCATGAGGGAGCAAATACCCTTTACAAGCACAAAATATTCACATCTCAACACTCCAACTTGAGTTACTTAAACCCAAAACAAATCATTTGACAAACCCCAAACCCCCCTGCACTTGACAACTCCACCTATAACCCAAACAACTCCCCGCCAAACAATAAGCCGCTCCAAAAAACCCGGCACAACCACTAAAACACAAAAATCCCACACCCCCATTCCCCATTCATTTAAGTAGCCGATACAAACCAAAGAGGGGCGGCATAATAATTCCGACATTACCGCCATCTTTTTCGACCCTCGTTTTTTTTTTTTAAATATGGATTTGGAAGGGGGAAGGTTGGACCACCCCCAACAGATGACGCGAGACGACCGCCAGTCATCATCCATCCATCAAGTGGCTGCCTCTGACGATCCTTCCGCATCATTTTTCCGTCCTCTTCTCTTTTCTTCGGAGTGATGGATGGACGGAGGCAGTGGAAAGGACGGCGGCACGTCCAGGATGAAAGACAACTTTTGTGTTTTTTTTTCTTTCTATTTTTAAGGGAGAACCACCCCCTTTTTATTTTTTGGTGGAGATTAGAAAATTCTCTCTCTCTCATTTTTGCGAGGTTTTGAGAGTAATATTTCATCCTGGATGGAGACTGGTTGGGTGTGAGAGTATTTTTGGGTTTGGTTGGATTTATATGGGGGATCAGACTGAGTGTGTTATTATTTTGTTACTTGTTTGATGATGATTTGAATGAGAGGTGAGGGATGGTTATTGATGAAATGTATCCAGAGGGAGAGCATGAAATTCGAAGACACTTATATCTGAAAGAGAGGGGGAGAAAGAGAGAAATGAATGAAGATAAAAAGAAGAAGAATGAGACAGAAAATTTTAAATAAAAGAGACCTAAAGGAAAGAAAGTGGAAAATGAAATGATAAGAAAAAAAAAACAAAAGGGGGAAAAAGACGGAGAAGGATAGACATTGTAAGGAACTGTATAAGACAGATATAAGAGCTAGAAAGATAAAGATATATGTAAAATAAGAAAGAGAATATGGAAATAATGGGTGAGTCAAAAACACTAACACATTTTTTTCAAGTTGTCCAGTTAAATTTTAAGGAAAGTGTTAAGTGTGTAGGTGTCAGAGACGGTTAATTTGAAATCTAACATTTGAGGTGGTTATCAAAGATTTCAGAGCCTAAAGTAGAGTATTCTATTTATATATCTAAGAAGTACAGAATGAGATCAACCAAAGTGTACTTTAAAAGACCTTATCCTTATGAATTGCTTTTAAAAAATCCTTGAGATGGATTTGCCAGGTTTTTTTTTCCAAGTTCAAGAATTTGTAAAAATACTTAGTATTCATCCCGAATCTAATAATGAATACTAATAATTAGTATTCATTTTTGTATGACGAGTCTCTAAGGAAAACTAGACTTAGTTTAAACATGTAAAGAACACCCGCGAATGTACAAGTGTTGAAAATAACTACTATCATATTTCCCCACTTGTGCAGTTTTATCCAAAAAAAAAATGTCCAATAAAACCTCAGTAGTGTATGATATACACAATTTAGTAGTCTTACATGTTTTGCAACACTCCCTACAACTAAAATATCCACTAAAAGAAAGAAAATGAGACAGATTTCATTATTTGCACTTTCTCCGATGATGCAGAATGAAGTTCCCACCTGAACGAGTCTACATCATACACCAATATAGAAAGCGCCCCAAAAGAAATCTTCACTCTGAACTGATTTAAAGCCCTGCCCTGCTAATAACAGACACCAGTCAACGGCAGCGCGTTTCGGTGCAGTTTTCAGATGATTAATGCAAGCATAAGAACGCAATTAGCCTATACGTTTAATTACACTATTGATCCGGCGTTTGTATCTGAAGTTGGACGGTTTTTCTGCTGAAACGCGAACTAAAAATTAATTGTACTTTGTTATACGTGTAATTAATCAAGCCGCCATATCTGCTGTTGGTGGTGGCGGCTCCCAACAATGGGCAGAAGATGCGTAAAAATCGGAAATTCACGCTCTGCTAAAGCTAAATAATTAACGGACGGCATACACAGATAATGATAATGCGAGGGGTTGGAAAAAATGTTTGACTGGTGTGTACAAAAAAATTTGATAGTTGTACGTGATGCACTGGTGTCGAATTCTGGAGGTATTTTTTTTTGTTAATATCCTTTTTTTTAAGTCATTGTAACTGTTCTAGTTTGAAAAAAACCTTACCTTTCTCTAACTGTGAACCATTTACAGCCAGGCGTCTTCGTCAATAGTAATTCAAATTGTTTATAAATAGGAGGATTGATTTTGACGAAGAATTTTTTTTAAAGATTGAATTACTACTTAACTGTAATTTAGCTCTGACACAATCATATTATTATACTCCTAACATAAAAACAAAACACACGAGATGAAATACAGCAACTTTTGATATACTCAAGGCATCCTAAGGTGTAGTGTATGTACTTTTTATGAAGCTAAAATCTACTTTAAAAACATTATCGTTTTTTTTTAGGAATAAAGATAAGAGTTCTATAATAAAGAGATAGTTTTATAATAAGAGATAAAAGAGAGAGGAAAGTGTAGGATAAAAAAAGTTTTAAAAATAGGTATAAAAATGTGTGCAAGCATACTTTATATGTAAGTTAAATTTTCCAAATAACCCATAATAAAATTTTATACCACCTTATACAAGTTACAAATGTCAAATCTCCAGACACTTCACATTACCCACGTTTGAGAAATCCATTTAACTGTCATGAAAATTCATATCCATTTTTTAGAAAATAATGCGGTTCCCAAATATTGCTTCATCTTAACAGTCCTTTCAAACCACCCACATTTCGAATGAGTTTTAGTCCCTAACTCCTCCATCCAACTATTTCCCCAGATAAAGAGGATGGGTAAGACTTGATGAATGCATCCCCTAACCCCCACAGAATGCCCGAGAACCTATTTTTTTTAAAAGAAGAGTGGACACCTAATTTTTTACCATCGTCTTACTCTGTGTCACGTTAAGTCCTATTGGAGCCCGGGTTTTCCAGCGTTGACGTTTTAAGTTATAAGAGCATCTGTTAGTACCGATGGAAAACCGTGGATTTCTTCGCATACCGAGCCTGACGAAAGAAGAAAGGGGGGAAAAAAACCTTCGCCGCGAATTTAAGGCTAAAGTGGTTCGATACGTTCAGAGGAATATTGATACAAAGAGATGGTTTTGCATTATCGTTACATGAAAAACATTGGATTGAATTGCAAAACTGGTGTTGGAAAAAATTTAAACATCCTATGAGACTATTTTACGATAGTGGAACGAAAATCACTCCAAAGTTGAGAAAAAAAATTACTGTGACTCATCCTGAGGAAAATCATGATTCAGGAAAAGTGCGTTACAGTCAATTTTGATTAGACAAAATACGAGCAGTTACTTTTTACCATTGGTTACACAATATGGTGACCGATATTGCGACATTGTTTTTTCGGGATAGGTGTAAAGCTCATTACAACTGAGAGTTCATTACAGCAGAGTCAAATAATCCTTGTTCGAAATTTAGAGAAAATACTTCATTAAGTAAAAAAAAGAGAAAAGAGAGAGGGAGGAATGAATACAACAGGACCCAATCTGACCCTGACTGTGTGTAGCAGTTTTAATCTACCGCATCAGTTTATCTCCGATTTCAGCCTTGTAAAATATGTTTAGCTGGTCTTACATTCAATGAAGGTCAAGTATTACCAAAGAACCCCAATGAAGTCGGTTAACTTCTGTATACGAGTTGAATGGAAAATTATTGTTACCACTTTCTACTGATTTCAAAAGTAGTTCAGTACATATTTGTGATTAATTAGAGTACAGAATAACTAAACCCCAGAAGAGAGAGAGAGAGAGAATTCATAAAACCCATTTTTAAGTATTTTACAGTTTTATTCACTTACTTATCACCCATGCGCCCCTTGAATTCGCACACGCTCAATTAAATTCATTACTTTGATAGTACAGACCTGGAACAGCTGGGGACCAACATTTTAATACCACAAATTATTAAAGAAAAATAATTAATTATTTATTAAATAAAACGAAACTAACACGTGAATTATCCGTTTTTAACGTGCAGAGAAGACTGGATATTTTTGGAAAGAAATTTTTAAATTTTCATTTCTACATAAACTGGTAACGGAATTCCAGAATTCCACTTAAAAAGGATTTTGGGCCTCTTGGGGTTGGGGCTATCACTTTTTTTCATTTACTCTCTGGTTCGACTGTAATTGATTCGAAATGGAGATACGTTTACTTCGGGGGCTTTAATGTCTCAATCGGGGGGGGGGGCATTACCTATCCAAACTCCTTCCACACTGAACAATTCCAAGTTATGTTTCACAATTTATAATTGAGAACAAAGTTTGTAGTGAACATGGTTCTAATAAAAATATTGAATTTATTTTCCATACAATTAAAAGCTCCAAAAAATAATATAAATTCATTCACATATCCCCCATACAGAGAATACGCTTATATTTTATCTTTCAAGCCATACCGTTTTTTTTATTCTATTAGCAATACATTCTACCAAAACCTTCTAAAATATTTTTTTCTACATACAGACTACTACCTTAAACAGTTAAGAAACTTCGTAACTAAGGATCGAAAGAAACTTACCTTAATTCTTTCAGTCCTACACTGTCCGAGATTGCCAGTAAATCCTATATTTGGGACAGTCAAGCCTGAAACAATAATAGAAATAAAACGTTAACCAAGAATTTAAGATATTAATATGCAAATTTATAATTAAAATAGTTGAAAACCACCAATTAAGTTAATGGTACAAATAATATTTTTATCACCATTTTCATCCTACCCTAGTGAAGGTTGTAGCTTTTGAATAAATGTTGTGTATGTTATGCAACATTTTTTAATTAAATTACAAAGAAGATTTCATTATGAAAAAAATTACTGTCAGTTTTTTTTTTATCTAACATCAATTTTAAACGAAATAAAGATGTAAATTTCTCGAATTATGTATCGAAGTTTCATGTTATAAGTTTAAGACTATCTAAAATAAACTTTTGACTTAAATAAAGCTTCCCGCTAATTTGCTGAGGGAGAGATAACGATTAATCATAAATTTACTACATTTGCATTAATTTTTCGCCTATTTGTTAAAGAAGCGGATATCCAAAATGATGAGGTTGAAAGGGAAGACTTCTGCAACACAATCTCCAAATAATCGGGTTAGCCAGCTTGCACATGACAGAAAGCATAGGGCTGAAATTGCTCCACTCGGGCAAGGGGTTGCGCCACTTGGGCCCGAAAGGGTTGGTGAAAGGGTGGTGGCGGGGAGTTACATAACTCCCCTCCAACCACCCCTTGGAGTACCGGGATGATGGGAAGGAAGTCATTTATCACTTTCTCGCGGTGACTGATGGGAAAATAACAGCACTGGTGATCCATCAAACCCATCGCTAGCCTCTGTTTTTTCTCTCTCCGGCTTTTTCCTTCCTTTTTTCGGCCGGTCCTGTCTTTCGCTTTTTACTTATCTGCTCTCCGGGTTTTTTCTCCCAGTGGAAAGGGGGCTTTATTACATGAGTCTTAAGTCGGATTTGCTTCCTCATCTATCATGTTCTTTCCGTTCCGATATATTTATATAAATATGCTTCGATTTTTCGAGGTTTTTTTTTCTTCTTATTGCGGAGCCGTCATTGTTGTCGGTGCGTCGTTAATTAGCGATCCTTTTTTTGATTTATGCGTTGTGGGTGTGGAGATGTGAGGGATGGATGGATGGTCGAGTTATCGCAAAGAAGAAAGCGGAGGTCTGCTTGATGTATCTATCGAATAGTTGTTAGTTACAGATTAGTTACTTTGTTTCATCTATGTTTGATGGTTAGAGTTATTTGCTGCTGAAGAGACGCCACATAATGTTGCAAATAAAACAATGTTACATTCGAGTCTTATAGAGATATTTAGACTTATGCATAAAAGTTAAATAGAGAGAACGTATGAAAATAAATTCTATTATAACTTTTTGAAAAAAAAAATATATTGATTTTATTTTATTCCTTCCAGTTGCTTGATACTTTTAGGCTGTGGGAATGGCGTTTTGGTAGCTCCCTTTAAGGATTGGAATACCCCACACAATTATCCTACTTAGTTTATCCTCCACAGATGACAGAAAGTTACATAGTTCCAACACATGCATTTCTAAAAAATCAATCACTGCTATTAGATATTGATACTTAGGTGCTAGGTACTTTTTGTTATAAAATACTCAAAGAAGTAGTTGAGATAAAAACCGGTAGCATATTGATAAAGGGTGATGATAAGAGAAAAATTGATATGCTACCAAAAAATGTGAAGTTTTATTTTTAAAATATTAAATAAATATATTATAATAATATCTTGAGGATAAAAACTGACGCATATAAATATTTTCAAATGAAATAGCAACTAATATTATCGTGGCTATTTATTCGATTTTTTGGTATTGACCAAACATGAAGCGAAACATTCGGGCTTTAATGCTACAATCAAACAAGTTACCTCATAAGCAACAAGAAGGAAAAAATAAATAAGAATAAGCGACTTATAATATAAAAAGAGAGATATCATGTGTATAAAATTTTATGTTTTTTAGGTACTAAACAAGTACATAGAACACAAAAAAAGATAAAACCCATCTTGATAGTTCAATGATAAGATAGGAAAATGTCTTAAATTCAGAAAACTATGAATACGTGTTTTGAAATAATATTACATTACCAAAGACAAAGGCTTAGTATTACATGTAAATTAGAGAGTAATTAAAACCCAATTTATCTTATTTGTCTGCTAAGCCTACAGGAACTGGTTTGTGCATAACCAAGTGTAGGATCCGTCAAACTTTAGAGGTGGTTAACAAAGCAATTTTGCCACATGGGGATCAAAGGTTGATGGGAGAAAATCATCCATCAAGGGAAAGCTTCGTTTCTTTGTTAGTCGTCTCGCAATATATTCAAATTTTAAGGTTTTGACGTCAAAGTATAGTAAAGATTACAGGGCTGTCTAACGTGTCTGAAGGTGATTGATGCTGTGTTAGACTGAACATATATTTTGTGGGGGACGGTATTTAATAATTTATTACTTTATTTAAAAAAAAAAAAAACTGGATGCTATTCCAACTATAGAGGACTCTCCCATTATTAGTACATGATAAAACTGTACTAGTAGTACAATTTTGTATCAAACATATCTCATAAAGAAATAGTGGAAATAGCTTTTTCCACCCTTTAATTATGCCATTACTATAGACAAATATAAAACTTATAACTTAAACTTATAAAACAAACCGAAACCTAATCTAAAAATGGGGTACTTCCTGAAGTACAAGATGTGGTATTAGTGATTTAAAAGAAATGTTGCATCTTTTGCCTCGGTATAAAAACTAACTATATTACAGTGCAATTTTAAGCAGAAGTTTTATTTTGGTACAAGTGGATCCAAAATCTTTACTAACCGAGATGAACACTTAATTAAAGAAATTTTCTAACCTGAAAGGCTTATTATATTAAGTGTGACTAAAAATGAATTATTAAGAAGTGGTTAGCGATTGGATCATCTTATTGTGGAAATTAAAGTTTTTTTTTTCTTGCTTTCAAAATTCAGATAATTTACTTACATAGCATGCGTATTTCAATGCTGTAGAGAAAATGGATGATGCAAAGATAATAAGTTTTGTTACATCCCTGTTTAAATAAATACATATTGTTAACATTGTTATCATTAGTGTTCGTATTCCAATGCTGCAAAGAAAATGGATGTACATAGTAAGTTCTGATACATCCTTGTAAAAATACTTTTGTTAATTTTCAATTGCTACTTTTATAAATATAATTGATTCTAAGGAATCTTCTGTATTCGACTGATACTAAAATATGTTAAAGGGAAAAACAAGAATAATCCTTTCTATGTAATTATAGCAACCATTATTTTAGTTTTGTAAAAAGCAAAACTGTCAACAAAACCGAAAAAGGAGACGTATTTATTATAAATAGATTATTTATCATTTCCCTAAACAAAATAGTATAATGATTATTCCATTTTACGATATAAACGCAGGGCATCTATTAAAATATTTGCATGATACATCTTTTTAAATTCATATTTCCAAAAAAAAAGTTATAATTTCCGTGAAGTAAAGAAGATTAATGTTTATGCTTGCATATCAACTTTATATTTCATAAAAATATTCATAAATTAACCATTTTTCTTATCAAAAAGGTAAAAACTACCTTTAACATATATCCAGAACAACTATATGAGAAATAGAGTACCCACCTAGATGAAAATTATACTGATTAAGTAAATTAGACGTTTGTATAACTACCTCACGAACTCATTGTTTAGAAGTTAACTGATGAAGATATTTATGACCGAAATTTACATTAAAGGAATTTCACTCATATTAGATAGCTTGGGCTATCGGTAATCGTTGAGAAATCTCATACATCATGCAAACTGTTTACTCCATCAAATCCTTAGCTCTTAATTTGAATTTACTCCATTGAATGTTATTCACACAAATTAATCTTACCGAATCATTCACTACATTTAACAATGATTTATGATAGAAATCAGCTATATTGTAGAGATTAAATAATTGCATGTAATTTCAGTCTTCGAAGACAAATAGGATTGTAGACTATCGGTAATTAATTACACTAATGTCTTTATTCAAACAATGGACTATTATACAGTGACAAACATACTCTAATGTGAAGCGGAAGTATTTGCACCTTAAGTACAGTCAACGTATCTATTAGTTGATTCAGAAATTCTTCGAATTCAACTTGGATTAACAGACTTACTTCGTAAGCATCCGTTAATTTGCATACATCATTAATATACTTTTATCGTTAATGCGTACTTGCAGTTTAATTTATGCAGATTATTGCTTAAGTTGTCGTGAGAAAGTGGCCGTTTCAAAAATAATAAGAATTAATGTGTGTAGTATTGTGGTATCATACTACGGGAACAGTTATTTTTGTTCCCATATTTATCTCTCTCTGAAAACATATTTTTTTAATGCACATTTTTTTATTTGCATTAGTGCATTTATTTGCATTAGTGCCATTTTTAATGCATTTTTTTTAATGAATCAAAGCATTCATTTAGATTTAGAGTATCACACAAATTTTTCTAACATTAATTTATTCGTATACAGTAGGTATTATTTGGAAACTTATTTACTTTCAAAAAATTATTATTTTAAATATAAATTTGTATTAATTTGTTCTAAATACGTTATTTATGTATCTATCAATTTCATTAATACCTCTAGATTTTGTTTTTATCTATATATTTACAAATCTAAATACACTTAGACCAAAGCTCGACAGATCAATGTAAGGATGAAAAAGCTTTTGGTTTTTACATAAAAGATGTACTATATATTTTCAAGAAAAATTACTGTTTAACAAATTTAAAATATCATTTCTAGATGCTTTCTTCTATATGTAAATAAATACTTATCTATACACATCAAGATAATTCAAATATATGAGCAAAATACAGTTCATGCAAAATTATGCCCATGGCAGTTCCTGGAATTTAAATACTCGCGTTCTCTAATGCCACATTCATGTCATTTCACAAAAATAACTTCAACCGAAATTGAAATATTTTTCATTCCTATTATGAGCAAAATACAGTTCATGCAAAATTATGCCCATGGCAGTTCCTGGAATTTAAATACTCGCGTTCTCTAATGCCACATTCATGTCATTTCACAAAAATAACTTCAACCGAAATTGAAATATTTTTCATTCCTCAAAGCTATTAATCATACAACCTCACATTCATACACCCTCCCAGTTTCCATTTATCAAAACTCAAAAAAGCCTGCCACAGCATGAATCGAATTCCTCCATCTCTGCGCGAGAAGAAAATTTTAATAGGCTCTTTTCCCCCTGTCCCCGACAATTGATGCAAATGGCGTTTTTCTCCTTTGTTGACGTCCAAAAAAATACTTCAAAAGTAATTAACCATAACAACAAGCGATAAAAAAACGAAGCTGAAATGACTCACTATCCCAACATAAAGACGTTTGGCAGGAACAAACAAAATAAAAACCCCATCGCTATAAAAATCTAAATCACACATAAATGTGAGGGTGACAGTTTGACAATGGCGATATATTCAGTGTGCCATTGAAAAGCGTTCCTTCCTTGCCTTTAATCGGACCATTGCTTCTGAATGAGAAGTGACAGGCACATTCGAGAAGCCATCATTAATGAATCATGAAATTAAGAAAATAAAATGTTGCGGTCTTTTCCGAAAGCAGCAATAATTGACGCTTGAAATCTCTGAGTGACTCTTGAGGAAAAATGGCGGTTAGTGTCTGTCGGAGTTTTAACTTGGTTCTTTTTTTTGTGCGTGAAAGCGTTCTGTGCAATGTCGAGAGAGGCAAAAGATAACTCTAATTAGGAATGGGTTTTCGAAAATCACATATCAACTTTAAATGTCTTCTTTTCAAATGCTCTGTATGTATTTGTTCTTCGTTAATTTTTGTTTCAACGTCTTATTGAAGGATGCACCAAAAGAGAGGCGGAAAATAATTGAAGTTTATAAAGCTTTAAAATTATTATTTTTTTCATCAGATTCCATTTTTAGGATAAATTTGTAGCTGCAATAGTACTTGTAATTGTATTTTTATTAGTATTATAGATCTTTATTAGTACTGCATATATTTTGTTTTTACTTAACTACCACACACAAATCAAGTTAATTAAAACAATATTATATATTTATAGCATTTATAAATAATCTATTCAATGAAGAATATTACATACCACGTAGAAAAATTTAGCATTTGAAAGGGACAAAATTATTTGATTCAATAAAATTAATTAAATATGATATGGTACACTTTAATGAATGTTTTATATTCTGGTAAATTAGCAATTTAATCATTATTAGTATATATTAAGCAAAACAAGCATAATTAATTCCTTGAATTATTTTTTAAAAATAATTAAGGAGGTTGTAAGTTGTAAATGTAAGTGTGTTTTGTAGCTAATAATATATATTTGAATATACATTTGGCAAGAGTATATTTTCATGTATACATTTTTTTTTACATTGAGGTAATTTGTAACTTTATAGACCATGTTACAAAGTATTTAGGAATATTGTACCAAATACGCTGTTATATATCTCAATTTCCTCGGTATTATGTGTCACCAGTTTAACAGATGTTGCAGCGTAATGTATGAAACGTGATAAGGATACTACTATTCACAACATCAAAACCTAAAAAAAAAAACGAAATCTGTCAAAACTTCACAGCCAAACTCCAAACATCAACCCCGACTTTGACATAATTCATAACCTACAACACACACAACTTCAACCCCCCAATAAACCACCCACCCTCGCAGGAACAACCCGCCTGTCAATATTTGACACCCCGAAGCACAACAGCCTTTTCAACCCAGAAATCAACCCCAACAACTAACTGCGCTCAACTCAACATTTCGTGGTCCACCCTGTACAAACGCCGGGCTCTTTACCACCCGGTTGACACTCGGTGACAGTCCGGACCACCATTTGTCAGGCCACGGACAGTCCTCTTGAGTAGGACCATGCAGTGTCAAGCGGGAAAATTCCGTGCGGCCTTACAATTGGAATGTGTGGACATTGAATATTTAATGATGTTGTGTTATAACGCTGGCCCCATTGCCTTCGCAACAAGAGTTGGAAAGCCATCAGCGTTCAATAAGCGGCAGTGATTTCTGTTGGAAATATAGGAACTAGGCGAGTTTTATCTGATGGGCTGTGGTTTCAAATGCCCATCATTATATTGTTATAGATAATTATTAGAGATATATTTTATTTTTTCAATGTGTTATTAAGTATTCTAAAAGAATAAACAATTGCATGAAGGTGTTTAATAGGAAAAAAATATAATCTCTATAAAAAAAATAAATAATTAGGACAGGAAAAGAACCTGTCAAAAAGTATAATTTGAAGTAATTAAAGTTAATTATGAAAATTAAAGTTTGATAACTTATGTCCCTCTGTTAAGTTAAATAGCTAGTGTTACAGAAGAAAACACCAGGGAAAAGTTTTCATTGAATCGTTTATTTTAAAAAGGGAATAAGTCCAAAAGCCAAGTTATGTGAAAACTGTATAAGTAATAGAATTTTCATTGTATAACCACCAAATGTTTACTGCCAGATTCAGGACCCTATTTAGAAATCAAAACATTCATAAAAAATAAGTATGTTAAAAAATATTGTATATTTGAACCAGATTGATGGACCTATTCCCTTTTTCAAACTCATGAAATTTCAAACTAAAAAAATATTTTTAAAACCACTTAAATTGGCAATTAAATTATATTTTTGCTTAGTTCAAAGCACAAAAGGGAGAAATAGACTGAGATAAATGAAATTCAAAAGTATTATGAAACTGATTCATTAAGGTAATTTAATGAATACCAGTGGAGTGAGTATCCATGAAGTTCAACATTCACAAAAAAGTAAAAACTCTTTTAAAAAACATAAAAAAAGTAAAAAACCCCTTTTAAATTAAAAACAATGGACCTCGATTTCACCAAGTTCAAGGGCCTATATCTGCCTATAGGGGTAGCTATTTCCCCTCTTTCCACTCATGTGTAGAGCGAAGCTTGGAGGTTTGTTTTAGCACGAGAAGTTAGTTTGCTATTTTTCGGGCTTATTCCCTTTTTCAAACTGACATGACAAATTCAATTTTTATCGAATCTAACGGTATAAAATATTCCTGAATAAAACTTAAACAAATATATGAAAATATTTCACAAAAGACTTCTTTTAATGTTTTTAAATGCCGTCTGTATTTATAATAATCTCTCAAATTGAGAAGAAATAGTTTTTTAAAAGCCATTTAAGTATTCATCAAAAGTGTAGTATGAGCAGAGTAGTATTAATAAACAAATGTTTCTTAAACTTCAAATATTTTCAACGCATTTATAATTCAAAATGGATTGAGGTAATTACGGATTTAAAAAATGGGAGTTCTTAAAGAATAAACCATTGGCGCTTTTGTCAAATCACACAGAAATAGAAGAAATATTGTAATAATGACCCACAATTCGAAGTAAAAATTGCCATATTAGGCTGATGTAAACTCTTATAACAACAATGAAAGTGCAATTATGTAATCTCAAAGCAGAACCAAACGATAAAAAATGCTCTCAACATGTATTTAATGTACATAATTCCGAGTCTATGTTTTTGTATTCTAATCTATATCATAAAACTTTTAAAAAAATGAATTTTATTCTCGTGAAGACAACTAACACGCATCATTAGGTTAACTAATAACATGGCGGAGACAACCTAATAGCAGAGGCTTGACCAAAGGTAGATAAAGAAAACATAATAGGTCATGCAAGACTTCACACCGACAGTAAATTACAGTTAGATTGAGGTTGAATTGTCCAAATGACAAGGTGATTCAGTTTGTCAGAAAAACTTTGAAAGTTAAATAAAAATGTTGCTTAAAGTGCTTGGCTCTGTAACGACTCTATGTTATACATTTATCTTTTGGTATTATGTCTTTGAATTACACGTTATATAAACATGCAACCAGTTTGAATAGGAAATAATTGGCGATTTGTTATTCATAATTCAGTTTTTGAGAAAATTACTTTCAGACTCGCCCATAGCAATGTATGTAGTATACCGGGTTTGACTATAGTTTACATAGAACAAATGGTTTTATAGTAATTTTTATGCAAGTTTCTTGGCAACACTATTAAATAACCAAAACGTCAGAAAAACGGTAAAATTTTTTATAACGCCTGTTACGATTTCTTCAATTTAAAAAGTATTTATTCATAATTAAGTCCAAAGAAAGTATGAAATGCTAAGAAATTTCCATAGAAGTTTGAATAAAACTAACTAAGATGAAAAAATCCTTAAAACTTTTGAAATTGATGTAACTTTGTGCAGAAATTTATAAACATAAGTTAAAATAATAACTACTCTTGGATCAGACAAAAAAATAACTTAATTATTATTTTTTTTTATTTTATTAACTAAGCAGTATTTTTAAGTATTGTATACCGAATATATGTGTGTATTCGGAGAAATAAAATTCAATACAACTCACCATTCAACCCAAAATTATACGCTTTAAATTTAATTCAAAATTAACGTGCGTATTTTAAATACTGCATGCAATCAAATCAGACCCCCCCCCCCCGAAATACGAACTCCAGTAATGAATTTTGAAATAAATTTGATGAATATGTATTATTTCAGAACAGAGGCTATGTTTCACTACTAGGAAACCCGTGTGTGGGAGTGAGTGTATCTCCCTCATACCCCGAAGAAATACCAACAGACTCCTTTAATAATGAATGATTTATCCTCACAACAATTGAATTTTTCTCGTTTTCCACCCCCAGGCTTCATCTCATCGTTACGTGCTCGTTAACCACATTATCCAACCTGTTTGCTACGGACGTATTAAGTTGCCGACAGACATCTTGATGAATAACCGCAATTTACATACAAATTGAAAACGCATTTTTTTTACTGCCCGTGCCAGCAGCTTCTCCTTATCATAACGTTCTGCTAATATCCCGCAAAAAAATACCCTACTCTCGGCGAAGGTTTTTTTTTCAAAGAAAAAAGTCTCCCTTTGAAAGATGGGTATTAAATTGGGGAAAAAATATATGCGAAAAAAGAATGACGATTTTTTTTTTTAAACTTACCTCTGCTCTGTTTACAGAGTGGGTGGAACAACCCCACCTAAACATAAAACCCGCCTGGAAAAAAATTTACTAACCTCATAAATATACAACCTGTTCTCGGTAGTTGTAAGCATAATTTATTGTTGAAAAACTAATTAAATAGACGTGTTTGGCAATCCATCTTTTGAAAGTTGGGAGTTATTTTCGGCCAACTTTTTCATTTATTACGCGGCTAACTAAGATAGTGTTCTCGCATATTTCAATATTATTTTCTCTTTTCTGGCACGTGTCATAGAATGTTTAGGGTAATATATCGGATTAAAATATGCGTGATGAAGTTTGCAAAAAGTTTAGATAACTTTACTCTTTTTAATCGCTTAAAAGTCAAATAACGATAACCCAAATAGTTTCTGACCAAGAGTAAATACATTCAATAAGAAATTAAACTGATTTAACTACCGTTTTAATTCTTTTTGATGTCTATATATGACACATTATGATATTTACGAATGTTTCCAAAGGAGATTTAACCGGTTATAGATTAACGCTTTAATCAAATAGAGTAACATGTTTCGTAAAAAAAAGGAAAGCAAACACATATATTTTACCAACACTAACGTTGTGATAAAGGGATTAGGAAATAAATATTCCTCCTAGACAGACTGTCAAATCCTATTCGGTCTGTATGAGATGTCACAAATAAGTCATTTTTCACAGTTAATTATGCAAATTCGATAAGCTCTGTCTTTAACCTGAGAAACATCTAGGAAAGCATACAATGTAACACACGGTTCCTTTAATACAGCTTATAATTAAAACAACTGTTTTCGATCTTGAAGATAAGTTTATATAATTTTTTCTGCGATTTAAGAAAGGTATGAAGTGTAAGGTTTTAAGTATACGTCAAATATGAGAAAGATTTGAAACAGATAATCAATTTTAGATAAAGTTCGGAAGGATTTTATAAAACTTTTAAACAGTTTAAGGAAAAGAAAAATTGTGATTAACACTTACGAAAGAAATATTTGAATGATATGTTCTTATAAGGCAGTCGATTTTTAAAAAAAAATATCTGTAAAATTTAATTTTAGAAAATTATTTCCATGTTACCCAAAATGAATAAACTAATAATAAGAACGATAATCTTTCTCAAATGATGTAACTAAGAAACTAAAAAAAGTGGAGACAAAAATATTTTTTCTTCACTTTTAAACGTTCATAATTGGTCGAGATTTAGTTGTTTGAATTCAAATATATTATTTAAAGTGTTACCTACATTTAAATGTGTTAAATGTCGTTGAAAGCAATTTTTGTACAGGATTAAATGGATTTTACTGTTGATCTGTCAAATATGAACACAATAGAATACCTCTAAATGCAAAATTTTGCTAGAAATCTTTCGAAACTTTCTTTCATTAACTTCACCTCCTCTTCTCCTATTTCTTCCTAATTCATATTCCGTCCCATACGGTTACATATGTACATAAGAAAGTAACAGAAAGCGAGCATAGGGTGCTAGGAAGTTAATATTAATAGAAACACTCGTTAACTATTCTACTCTGATAAACAAATTTAAACTAAATTCTTCAGGAAACCATATTCAACAAAAGGTACAGAAAAATATATTTCCCAAGTAGGAACAATGTAAACAAGTTTTGAGGGAAGCCAAATCAAAAGTAATATAACAAATGTACTCTCTGGAATTTTACTTGTTACAGTTGGCATTTATTTATAACAGCAGCTGAATTTGTTGAACATTTGAATAGTGAGTGCAAACGCCACTCTTTTACAAAATCTGAAAACATTATTATTAGGAGCAGTGGGGATCTTATTGCAATATAAATTATTTCCTTTAAATTCCTAACTCACCCCACTCGACCCCTAACCAAATCCAATCCGCCCCAAATTGGCGACCGGGCGCGTCGTTAGCGCGACATTCTGGCAACCCAGCCGGGAGCGGGACGCGTCGTCGTTAAGGTAATTGCGTTTCATCAAGTGATCATTGGTCTCTAATGAACTTGCAGATGCAGCGTCCCCTATTAATCGCTATCACTTACCATTTTCTGGGCCGCTCCGAGCGATCTTTTGTTGCCCAAGACGCGGAGAGAGGTGTTGCAGAGGATGTTCCCTGAAGGGGAATTAGGAGTGACTCCAAACACTGGACTTGATAATTTTGAGTCGCCCATAAATATGGAGGGATGGAGAGGTTGGGGACGCTTCTTTGAGTAGCTTTGTGTCCCTGCAAGAGAGGCATTTTAATTACGAGTTCTTTTATGTCGTTTGGATTATTGTTGTTCTACCGACAAATTAATTAGTAGATGTTTCAGATGTTAGGAAATTTTTTGTTGCTAAGAGATTGTTCTCTCGTTTAGGTATCATATAAATACGGCCAGTCTCTCTTTATTAACAAATACCATTTTGCTGCTTAAAAAATGCAGTGAATTAAAAAAAAAGATTGATTTTCCTATTCTTTAAATTTATGTATATAAAAAAATCAATGATTTAATTTGAATATTTCAAAAAACCAGAACGAATTTAATCATACCGGATCAGTCCCAAATAGTTTGGAGGTGTGAGGTTCCAAAAATTTGAATTTCTGTGATTTTAGGGCTTTTGAAAGGCTGAACTAAGAAAGGTTTTTTATTTGTATACTGCCATCATAAATTCTTTTTATAACCCTTTAAAAAAAACTTCAATTTTTTAAAGTTAGTGGATTTATCTCAAAGTTTAGCAAATGGCTTTAACTTAATGTTTCGTAATATATGTATTGTAAGGACGAGAGAACTAAAATTATCACTGTCTGAAAGAATTAAAAAAAGAAAGGAAGAAAGAGGGCAATGAAGAAAGACTGTGCAGAAGTGAAAAGAAAGGAAAATAAGTGAGATTGAAAGGAATATATGTTACAAAGAAATAAAATGGAAACAGAACTGATGCGTTTGCAAAGGGGTGTTGATAAAAAATAATCTAAAAGCGTGCAGTATAAGATAGAATTGAGTTAACACACATTTCTCATTTCAAACTCTTCAATTCTCTATTTCCTTTATCCCAATACCAACACTCACATTCCCAATTGAATCCTTCTTTTCAAACTTCTCAACATCTCCTTTCTGAATATCTCCACCCAAAGCCAAACCTCTCATTCAAAAACCACACACACACTGGAAAAAAGAAACTACCCCCTCCTCGAAATTAAAAACCCTACAATCCCCCAAAAATTTTATTTCATTCCCCTCAGAACCTCCATAAAGCGGGAAAAAATTACATCATGCTCCCAGTTCATCATTTACTCCCGAAAGCCCAAATAATATATCTCGGAAAAGCATATTTCTTTCCCACTGTCAGAGGAACCGCGGCAAAAGCATTTGTCATCCTCGGCCTGCCCCTTTCATTGTTAGCGCTCAGGGCGAGGGGGCCCATGATTTACGACGTGTTCCCGGGCCCCAAATGAAACAATGCCCGAGCCCCTTTTCCCTAATGCCCGCTTCGCGTGCCTCAAAATCGCCCCTTTTGCCCGGGCCTAATTATACGCGCGCTTCGGAATCATAGATTTAAAACGTCAAAAATCAAGAGCGGGGCAATTTGTTATGAACCCCGTCAGCTTTTGAAACATGTGTTTACTTGCATGGGGAAAATAAGCTACTGCATCCGCGCTTTAAACGTTTTGTGCGGTAGGAAGAGGAGAAAAAAGTAAATGTATTTTCTAAACAGTTTTCGGTTATGCAACTACAGATGGCCTATTCTGTCTCGGGAGATGTAGTGCCGTCGTTTTTGCCATTATAGGATGGGGACTATACGCCGCATCAATGGGGGTTCTCCTTCTTGCTCTTATAGTTTCTCTCTCATTTTCAACTATGTAGTAGATGGAAATAGCAGCGGAGGTTTGTTATTTATTGCATCGTTTCACAAAATGAATGTAGCTTCTTGCAATGCGAAGTGGTTGAGAATTTCATTCAATAAATAGCCATAAAAATGTTATAGAATGAAGCAGGTAGAAATTACTGTAAATCATGAAACAATTTAATTTTATAATTAATATTCTGATTTAATGTCATTTTAGGTGTATAAAAATGGCATGGTTCATTTTTGCATTTTTGATGTTGCTACATTTAAATCACCTGTATTCACGATGGCTTGCACTGTGCAAAACCTTAAAAATATCCAAACTAGTTCTGGAAATAGGTACTGATATCATTCACTTTTAATACAAAATTCACCTTAAATGCTTATTTCATTAGCAATGTCAAGAATATTTCTCAATTATTTCTCATACACACCTTACTCTATAAAATAAAAAAATAAAAAAAGCAGGAATTTTCTATGATACAGTAAGTGATCCTATGATAAAAAAATAACACTATTCTAATGCAATAGCTGTAAAATTATGTTAAAAAATATGTGCATTTTACATAACAGTCTAGGCATAGCATCTATTTAATTCATATAAATGATTATAAAACTCAATAAAATAGTAAGAATCGGGAAATTAAAAAAAAAAAATTAAGGAAAATTATAGATTTGGGAAGAAGTAAACAATGGCAATGGTTTCGGAAACGGAAGAGGAAATGGAAGAGGAAACAACAATGGTTTCAAGGCAGCATAGCTAAACCGAAACCTATCAAAACAAGCTAGATAACTTGTTGATAATGTGACAATGGACTCTAACCGCCTATCTGGTTCGAGACTTCACGGAACCAACACGTGACCTACAACTGAGCTTGCGATTGGTTACCACAGATACTACACTAGAAGATCTACTAGTGTAGTATCTGTGGTAACCAATCGCAAGCTCAGTAGGTCACGTGTTGGTTCCGTGTGACGTCAGACGGTTAGAGTCCATTAATCGCGTTGCCTCGTGGCGCCGTGGCTTAGTTGGTTAAAGCGCCTGTCTAGTAAACAGGAGATCGTGAGTTCGAATCTCGCCGGTGCCTGCCAGAGCGGCAAACATTTTTTTTTTGCAATGTAAGTTGTAATTTTAAAAAATGCTAATTCATTATTATTATTAACTCATTACCTATAATTTTAATAAAAAAAATAATTATACAATATCAATAAAAATCGTTACATCAGATACTTAACAAGCAAGGTTTCTCTACTGTATCGAAGCATTAGGTATTATTGTAATTGATGATATTAAGTAAAACATATTGTATGTACTTATTTAGAAACTAATTCGATGTATTGGATCTCAGTACTGTAGTTTCATCATTTATTTCTAAGGTTACATTCTTTGGGAACATTGATTACTTTCAGAGTATAACGAGTTAGCAAGACTTCCCATTTCTTCATTTGATGAGGAGAATTTGAAAAGAATACTCTCTCGAAACAAATCACCCGCGATGCGATCATTTTTCACACCTTAATTATATCCTCGGACGCAAAGTGCAGGAGCTCATTTTGTCACGCGATTGTTTATAAATGCAGTTCGCAAACGATTCGTTACTGATCGTTCTTTTTCGATTCCATTTTTGCTCTTCGGCTCTGATAAATTAGGCGAATAAGTCCATACTAAAATTCCAAATAACAATATACGAGAACAAATGAATCGAGTTAAGTTGAGATGTTCTCAGAGAGAAATAAGAATATCGCGTGCCGGGGGAGAGAAATTCGAACATTTGACAAACGGTAAATGCTCACGGCGTGCACCTGGATGATAATTTTTACCCGCAACCGAAGCGTTTGCAACTGTATCTGTTTTTGAAAGATTTTAATTCGCACTGTTTTCTATATTAGGGGAGAGAACCTGGTTTAATTACGTTTATGACAGGGAAATGTAATTTCGGAGATAAATTACGATTATTTCGTTTTGTTGTCATCTTCATCGTAGAAGAAATTCGCACGCTAAAAGTGGCCCTCATTCATTATGCGATTGCTATATAGATCCGAGTTTTAAATATATTGAGAACCGATGCCAAGGTTGTTTGTAATACTTAATATTTTATCAACTAATGCAATTTGTTGAATTATTTGCTTCGTGGTAATGAATAAGTTGTGTTAATTGGGCGGACTCTTCGTTTTTCCGATTTCAGAAAGATAGTGATTAAAGAACTCTAACGTCAATATTCTTTGAAAATTTTATAGATTATGGTTTTAACTACCAATTGTTTCATACACACGAAAACGGAAGATTGAAATTTCTATCTAGTTTCCATTAAGATTATTCAAAAACACAGACAAGCATTGTAATTACATCTTAGAAAGGAAAGGTTATTAATGTATTTATAGATGCCATTCAGTATGGAGGACGTGTCTCCTAAAGAAAGGTTGTTTTAAGTTATGAAATATTTAATGGATGGTTCTTGAGGTATTGTTTTCTATTTATTCATCTACTTAAAAACCTGAGAATACTAAAAGTGTTCTAGAATTCCCTCAAAAAGATTAAATTAAATTTTATTTATTGCGTAAATAAAATACTAGAATGGCGTGTAATAATTTTTATTGTTTGGGCACTTAATCTATTTTAGGACAATGAATTAGGTCATGGTGTGGGTTAATTGATTTGGTATTATACAGTTTTAAAGTTATTTATAAAATATTTTTATTATAATAAATATATTATGTATCAATAAATAGCATTAATAATGTCTAGTTGTCTTATGATGAACCTCTATGAAAATATTCGTTCTTAACGAATGATATTAATCTTTAAATTTTATTTAACCAAACCTCTTTTTTTTAATCAAAACCGTTTTATAAGATATTTTTATGAAATTAATTAAATATTTCAAAGAAACTAAAAATTCCATGTTGCTTTGTTTTTCATTTTTCAAAATTTGTTATTTTAATTTTTGAAATCTTTACAACAAATGTGGCTTTATATTTAACATCCGCTTTAAAAATTGCCTATAAACACATATCACAGGACTCTACTAAAAACTGAGCATACTTGATATTTTTAAATCAATAGTACTTTAAAAAATTAATATTTTGGATTATTTTTAAAATTTTTGCTACGAAATAGGCTTGATATTTAACACAAGCTGTTATAAAGATTCTTTTAAGCATATATCACAAGTATCTACCAAAAACTTTAATAGTAAATTAATGTTTTAAAATTCAATTTATTATTAGATTGTTTTTAAATTTACTTAGTATTTAGTATTAATATGATTCTGAACGAATATTGATGAAATATTATCACTTTAAAATTATTAGAAAAATGCCCTGTGGTTTCAATTTTTAGTTTATGGAATTTATTAAATAATGATTTAAGTCAATTTGTTGGACAACTGTAAAGAAGAGTGATAAAAACATTTTTCAGATACATAAAACTGCGCCCCCTCATTTTTATACATCTTACCTATCTCGGGCAAAGTGTCAACCCCATACTTCAATTTTTAAAGGGTGCTAAAAAAAACAGCAAAACAAAGATAAAATCCTGATATTTTGTTCATGATATTTTACTACTATTGTTATGGTTCCAGTCCAGGTGTTTTTTTTAACAACCTACACTTTTGGGAGTAATATTTTTTTGATGTTATAGAAATTATGTAAAGTTGTTTTCTCTGTATTTTATAAATGGCTATAACTCTAAAACTATACAACTTAAAACATAATTATAGACTTAATTTGTTCATAATTTTATTCTCTTTAATTTGATGAGCATCATGACCTACTTCGTTCAAAAAAAGCTTTCAAAATTAAAAAAAAGTGAAACAAATTTATTTTTACTAAAACATTTTAACTATTTTTACTCTACAAAATTTCAAGTAGAGGATAAAATTTTACACATAACTAGCTTTAGATCAAAACCTCTCGATTAGGGATAATTGATCAAATATGTAGAAATTTCATCTTAATAATCCTTAGAGAATCTGTTCATCTAACAGATTAATGCAAAGCAAATTATGTAAAATAAATTAAAAATAATCAATAAATTTAAACTTCTTTAAATTTTGAAAACTTTGTGAACAAAGTTGATCATGATGGACACCCAAATGAAAGGAAATAAAATTATGAACAAAATTAGTCTAATTTCATGTTTATAAGTTGTATAGGTCTAGTGTTATAACCAATTATAAAATACAAAAAAAAAACTTTACAAAATATCCTTAATATTAAAAAATTACTGCCAAAAGAAAATTGATAAAAAAGTGAAACCTAGACCATTATGTCCATAACAATAATTGTTCATCATAAAAAATCACGACCAAATTTTCAGAGTTTTATCTTTTTTTTTGCTGCTTTTTTTAATAATAAAATTTTGTACCTTTAGGGTTTTTGAGTAGGTACCCTTTAAAAAGAAGAGGGTTGAAATTTTATCTGACTGAGTATCTAACTTTTTTTGTATCCTAGCTCTTTACTTTTGAATGAAAGAGTAATAAAGATAGAGAATAAAATTTTAAACACCTTGGATGGAGAATATCTGAACTGAAGAGAGAATTCGTCAAGAAAGTAAATACATAGATAAACTATGAAATTATTGTAAAGAAGGAATCAAAGGAAAGATAAAAATTGAGGGTAGAAGGAGGGAATCACTGATAGAATAGAAGAAAAAGGGAATCAACTAGAAAGAATAAGGGAGATTAGAATATTGAGTAATAATTATGATAGAGAGAACACCAGTGAGTAAGAAAATCATGGTAAGAGAAAATAATGATGTAATAAGAAAATCATAGGATCAAAGAAAATAAGGAAAAAAATCCTCAACGCTGTTCCGGTACGCTCCGGCATCCCACTCGGATGGGCGAGAGAGGTGGCAAAACCTCTCCTCGCCGTCAGCGAGGTGTAAACAGCGCCGACAGGTGTCTCGGAGGCGAGCCGCGCTGCTGCCGATGCCATTAACATGACAGAAGTCCCGTCCGGCCCTGCGGGTCCATGTCACCCTTCAAGCTGTCAGCGTGTTAACAGCCGCAGCAGCGTTTGTCGCTCTTCGGAGAGGGAGATAAAACTTATTAGCGACCGCGTGCGGAATATTTTGAGGGATGGTGCTGCGGGGAGGATGCGGATAATTGGGGATCGATCCGGCCCCGTTCGGGGGCGATTCGCAGTGAAAAAGCGTGTCCTCAGTCACCTGTTTGACGAGAGGGGAAGAAGATTGCGATTGAATCAGAATTGATTTATATGGATGAGAAGAATTTACTTGTCTGTGTTTGAGATGAAAACAATGAAGTTTATTGAAGACAGAGTTGTTAATTGAAATGCGTTCATAGAAATTTTTTATACTCATAAAAAGAAAAATGGTGACATGGGGTTAGCTAGCCCTGCCGGCTGGTGGATACCCATATGTTTCTTAGAGTCTTGAGAAAAATTTATTTCAGGCAAAATGAATTTTTGATGCAAAATTAGTGCCCTTCTTACCAATTCCACTTTACTTCACCCTATAAAATATTTTTTTTACTTTAACCACGCACAATAGAAGTTCATAGTAAACTCTTACCATCAACGAGTCTCGTTTTCCTTCTCCCTTTTGTTCCTCTTAAATCCCTAAAAGGTAAAATTATTATTAGCTTCATAACACTACATACTTTGTGATATGATTAAATTGTACTGCAAATTCTCACAACACATGTAAGAACATGTTTTTTTCCTCAAATTAACAACACTTTAGTTTTTGTTGTTAGCTGGAACACTTTATACTGTACTGCAGATGTTCCCAAACTGTGGGTCGCGACCCACGGGTTGAATGCGATTCATCTTTTAGTGGTAACTTTAATATTTAGTATGTTTAAATATATCTTATAAAAAATTTTACAAACATTATGTGAACTTTAAAACTTTATCGTAAGACCAGATAGTAAAAAGAATAAGTAGAGCAATAAATATATAAACGACTCGGTGTCAAAACAAAAGATAATAAAAACTTGTGTCAAAATATTCATTCATAATAAGGAGATTCAAAAATTTTGATAATTACTTAAGATATTTTTTAAACCGAACTAACGTAAGACTCAATGTAGTACACACGACTCAAAAATGTTGATGTTCAAATACTACCTTTTAATTTTCTAAAAGCTACATTTAACCCCTGTATGTAATTGTTATAAGAAACATATCTTGTTGTGGTCCTATAGGATGCATGGAATAATAATTAAGATGTACCTAAAGGGTTAAAGGCATGAAAAAGGTTGAGATACACTGATGAGGGTCACGATGTTCAAAATTATGGGAACCTCTAGTGTTCTGATAATGTTACGAAACATTTTCTATCCAGAAATTTGTTTTAAAAGTAGTGCTGTAATGTTAATAATGTAATGTAATGTTAATGCTAAAAAATAACAGACAGAAAATGTGTTCTAATAGCAGTATTTTTTATCTATAAATTATATTAATTCAGACTCATAACCTATATATTTACAAGCTAGCTAACAACATATTAACTGAAGTATAGTATTGTGAATATGAGGACAAAAAAGTTCAATTACAAAATGTTTAAAGAACGTAAAAGAATCTTGTTCCAAGTGTTTTTAATAAAAAAGATAATTCCAAAATACGGAGTTATTAATTTTCATTCGGTACCAATAAATCGGTAAAAAAATTTTAACATAAAAGGAACACAACTATATTGTAAAAAAGGGATATTGCAGCCCGTTAATTTATTTAAAAATATTCTAGATTTTTTACGAATTTTTCCGATTTTTATAGATTTTTGGAATCAAATGGAATAAATATTTTCGATGTTAGTTTCTAATTAGTTTTCTTTATCTCTTAAATTGTCAATAATCCTTCTATTAATTACCCAAATCGGAAATGAATATTACAATTCCAAGCAACCTAATAAAATGAAAGTACTCACTTGTATTCCTGTGATAATGATACTGTCCTGTTTTCTTCTGGTATGTGGATTTTCAAAAAGGGCAAATGGGTTGAACTTAGATCAGCTCCATAATCCATTCAATGGACGAAATCCGGGGTTTAAAGCTCATGCAAAGAAAACTCAAACACATATTTATTAAAAAGAGCAAAGATTCAACCAACATTTATGTTCAGCAGAGGTTTCCCTGCGGGCCTAAACTGCACACAAGTCCTTACCCTAGTTACACAGCTCATACCAAATGTCAAGTTTAGGTAACTGCAACTAGAAGGAAGCGGAATTTTGTCATATATGAATGTACTAGCTGACTTTCCCGGCCTTGCACGGGTTGAGTTAATTCATAAATATTTTAAAAAGTTTTTCCAAGTTATGTATTTTCTTTTTCTGGATTTCTTTTTCTGGATTTCTTTTTCTGGAACTTATCATCCCGTCGTCCCCGTCGTGTTTTTCTTCTCGGTTCCTTACTTTGAAAATATACCCTAACTCATCCCGCCCCGCTTTTAACTTTGGCTGTTAAAGAACAATCCAATTTAAATCATCAGGTTTATTGAGTTACATGGTTTTTCTTTTCCTGGTTAGCAATCACTTATCATCCCGTCGTCTTTTTCATCCCGGTTTCTTACTTCACTTCACTTTTGCGGAGCACGGGTCTGGCTACGAACTAAGCGCTTTGCCAATGACAACCCGGTCCGCGGTACCGCCTAGTGAGGCCGGTTTCTTACTGTGAAAATATACCCTAACGTATCCCGTCCCGCATTTTACTGTGGCTGTAAAAGAACAATCCAATTGAAATCATCAGTCTTTTGAAATTTATAGTTTAAAATCTTAAACAAAATTTCTATTAAGTATTTCCGATGTCCTTTTCAAAAATTAAGCTTTGGTTTTTATAAATCACTTGATAAAAACTTAGGAAGTAAAAATCACAACCCTCTTTGAGCCCCTTGGGAATAATTTCCTACAGGATGTTACAAACCGTATTTTATGAAATTTCTATCTTTTTCTAAAAATGATATTAATTTAATCAAAAAATAATCCCGATGTGTAATTCAGTCAACAACTCCCGCCGCTAAAGCAAAATATTTTATACCTAATTTAATCTATATTCAAAAATTATTAAGAATCCATTTTTTATTTGTATGATCCTACATCTCCAAAAATAAAAACATTTTTATCAAAATAATAAAATGCTTGAAAAATCTCATTTTCTTTTTATCATGATAGCCCAACTTCTTAGTAAAAGCGGTTTTCTAGTATTTAACAATAAAAATTTAGTGAATGTATAAGTCTAGTAAACCATGCCCAATGAAACAATGAAATAATTTCAGCTCTGTTTCCATGGAAACCATTTATTTTAGCCTTTCCATAAATATATTTATTTTAGAAAAAAATTAAAATTACAAATAAAGGAAAATGTTGTTTCAAAATTAATTATTTGAATTTATATGTTTCCTGAAAATTGTTATAATTTTGAAAAAGAAATTTACACTGTGTTTTTCGTCTTAATTTGTTATAAATTATGAAATTTTTGAAATTATATTTTATCACATGAGGCCAGACGAAACCTCAAGAGAGAAATAAACCTACTGCAATTTACGCATTTCAACAATGCATAATGCTATTTCAATGGGAAAAATGGAGCAGAAAAAGCGCCGAAAAACAGGGAAGGAGTTGTTGGATTTTAAAATCCGTTCTTAGTGCGCGTCGCATAGCTGAGAGGAACGTCTCTGTCAAATTTCAAGCCTCTGGGTCCAGTAGTTTCGGAGATTCCGTGTTGAGTGTTTGTCACTTACCAGTCAGTCAGTCAGTCAGTCAGTGGTATTTGGCTTTTATAGATATAGATGAATACGTTTGTGCTACTAGGGTAAACGTGGGCCACAGTAGCCCACTGAACTTGTGCCGTGCCCACTACATTTTACAGTCAACCTCTTAAACATGCATATATTATGAAAATGTTATTACTCCTTGCGGAAAAATGCAACTTAAAGACCCGTGCTATAAGTGAGGCGTTCCATGCGACCAAGGGCGAATCCGCCAAAACCAAGAAAAAAAAAACCCTCCAAGAAAAAGACACCTTCAAAGTCTTATCCTCAAAGTGGCAAAAAAAAAATGAAGTCACCGGAAAGGAAGGGTCAAAATCCCCTCTTAAGTCTCTAGCTTGACCTGCAGGGTCTTCCTCTTAAATATATCCATGTTCTCAACATTATTTCTAAAAATGATTATTTTCCTTTAAGATTTGTCTCGTTTGTAGTGGTGTAAAACCTACAAACCCGCTTGTTACCCGCTTTGGGACACCTATTAGGGCAAAGAGGGTTTTTTTTTCACGATGTTTTGATTACCAGTTATAAATAATTATATTCATCATAGTTATAAATCACCGAAGTATCGTGCACTTTTATTTTATAGTTCGATAATTCACCTATCATATAAAATCTAATTTGTAATTCCAATCAAACAATCACTATGATTTTTGAGCTCTCAAAGTTAGCATACCCGCTTTGAGCTACTCTCCCCTATAAAAAAGTCGTGGCACACGATGTTAAAGAATCAAACCCCTGTAAAAAAAAAATCATAACTTCTATTTTCCTATGCTTGATGATGTCGCGGATGAGGAAAAAATATTTGGATTCCCTAAATTTAAATGAAATCGGAATTTAAAAAGCTAGAAAAGAGCACAAACACCTTCAAGCAATGCTTCTTGTGAAATGAGAGTCAGAAAATAATGAATTCTTTTTCTGACCATATGAAAGAATTTTTTGAGTTTCCATTTGCATAAGTAAAAATAACATTTCATTGTCTCAAGCCTACACAATACCCTAAAAATTACCAAAATTACATTTTTTCCCCATTTTTTGTGCCTTATTGTTTAAATACTAGCTGGTATTTAATAAGTAGTATCCAACAATTATTATATATTGAAAAGGCCATTAAAGCATTAAAAAAATTGATAATTTTTTTTTTAGGATTTTTTAAAATACTTTAAGAATTGAGTTTTTTTTTATTTTAAAAATATAGCAATACTTATAAAATATAGTGGCCTAAACATCTGAAAGGACTCTAAATCTTAGAAGTGGGAAATTTCATACCTTAATCATTTATAAATTAATATTATTGAATAAAACAGGTTTAAACGAGGTGCTTTCCGATCCTCAGTTGTTTTTAGATTTTCTGGGAGCGTATGGTCTCGTGGGTCTGGTTTAAGTTCTATTTAAAGCTGACCGGGGGATCAGACAGAACAGAACAGAGAACAATTTTTATGGTTCAATTAATAATAAATTAAGAATAATTTTCAACGATAAATGTTGATACAAATTTAGAAGAATCAAGTTCGAAATTAATTGAAATTCGCTTAAAACCAAATTAAACCAAATATTTTACTATATTCAATATAGACCTGAAAGACACTGACACTGCTTATAAAAGGGACCAAATGCTTTCATTAAGATGAATACTAGGCATTCACATTACCTTGAGAATAAGTATTTTAGGTATATTTTGTGCTATCTTCTTCTATAATATAAAAAATTAAAGTAACAATAGATTCTCTTCAACGCGGGGATAAATATATTTATAGAACAATTTTCAAGACTATCCTACAGCTTTTATTACTTTCTTTAAACTTTCACGTTTGAAAACTAAAAGTACTAGCGTTAGATAAGCAAAACCTGATGAATGAAATGTGGATACGTGTATCGTCTGACCAAAACATCCGTATAACATTGAATGATTTCATGCATTTAAGAAATTAAATATTTGTACTCCCCTAGCCTTTGTGTTAAACAAATTTATATACAAATTAACCAAATTTCATAAATATTTTATGAAATATAAAAAAAAAAAACACAGAAAACATTTTCCACTTCTTTCTGAGACAAACTACAATCTTCTACCATGAGGCATACCTTCTCCCTTTTATCATATTATACAAGTTTAATTAATGATTTTTACTACAGTAAAAAACACTTGAAGCAGTTTGGTTTAGACTAATTAGCAATGAATTTCATCAAAGATAATTTTAGATTAGATTCTTTCTCAAGAAAAAAAAATGTTTATATTTTGGTCTCTTCTCTTCCTTTCTCTACTCTCTGTCATGATCAGTTCAGAAATGGTCAAGAAGCTTCAGTGTGGTCAATAATCTCATTTCAAATAAAAATTGCTTCACTTAGAATGTGACTATCCTTCTCTTATTAGAAAACCAAAAGTTTCCTCTAAACCCTTAACTGGTAAATACATTTGGAGACATATCAGAATTTTAAACAAAAATTGTTTCATTTTGACAAGACTATCTTTCTTTCCATAGAAAACCAAAACTTCTCCAAACCCTTAAATGGTACAATAGGATTGGAGACACGTATGTTAAATTTGAGCATCAATTCTTTTTTAGATTGTTACTCTATTTCTCTCATTAGAAAATCTTAAGTACTCCAAACCCTTAAATGGTACAATAGGATTGGAGACATGTATGTTAAATTTGAGCAAAAAATGTTTTTTTTTAGAATATCACTCTATTTCTCTCATAACAAAACCATAAATACCCCAAACCCTTAAATGGTACAATAGGATTGGAGACTTGTATGTTAAATTTGAGCAACAATTGTTTTTTTTAGAATGTTACTCTATTTCTCTCATTAGAAAACCTTAAGTATTCCAAACCCTTACATGTTACAATAGGATTGGAGACATGTATGATAAATTTGAGCAACAAATGTTTTTTTTTAGAATGTTACTCTATTTCTCTCATTAGAAAGACTTAAGTACTCCAAACCCTTAAATGGTACAATAGGATTGGAGACTTGTATGTTAAATTTGAGCAACAATTGTTTTTTTAGAATGTTACTCTATTTCTCTCATTAGAAAACCTTAAGTATTCCAAACCCTTAAATGTTACAATAGGATTGGAGACATGTATGATAAATTTGAGCAACAAATAATTTTTTTTTAAATGTTACTCTATTTCACTCATTAGAAAGACTTAAGTACTCCAAACCCTTTAATGGTACAATAGGATAGGAGACTTGTATGTTAAATTTGGGCAACAACTGTTTTTTTTTAGAATGTTACGCTATTTCTCTCATTAGAAAACCTTAAGTATTCCAAACCCTTACATGTTACAATCGGATTGGAGACATGTATGATAAATTTGAGCAACAAATGTTTTTTTTTAGAATGTTACTCTATTTCCTTCATTAGAAAGACTTAAGTACTCCAAACCCTTAAATGGTACAATAGGATTGGAGACTTGTATGTTAAATTTGAGCAACAATTGTTTTTTTAGAATGTTACTCTATTTCTCTCATTAGAAAACCTTAAGTATTCCAAACCCTTACATTTTACAATAGGATTGGAGACATGTATGATAAATTTGAGCAAAAAATGTTTTTTTTTTTAAGAATAATACTCTATTTCTCTCATTAGAAAGTCTTAAGTACTCCAAACCCTTAAATGGTACAATAGGGTTGGAGAATTGTATGTTAAATTTGAGCAACAATTGTTTTTTTTTAGAATGTTACTCTATTTCTCTCATCAGAAAACCTTAAGTATTCCAAACCCTTAAATGGTACAATAGGATTGGAGACATGTATGATAAATTTGAGCAACAATTGTTTTTTTAGAATGTTACTCTATTTCTCTCATTAGAAAACCTTAAGTATTCCAACCCCTTACATGTTACAATAGGATTGGAGACATGTATGATAAATTTGAGCAACAAATGTTTTTTTTTAGAATGTTACTCTATTTCTCTCTTAGAAAACCTTAAGTGTTCCAAACTCTTAAATGTTACAATAGGATTGGAGACATGTATGATAAATTTGAGCAACAAATGTTTTTTTTTTAAATGTTACTCTATTTCTCTCATTAGAAAACCTTAAGTACTCCAAACCCTTAAATGGTACAATATAGGATTGGAGAATTGTATGTTAAATTTAAGCAACAAATGTTTTTTTTTTTAGAATGTTACTCTATTTCACTCATTAGAAAGACTTAAGTACTCCAAACCCTTTAATGGTACAATAGGATTGGAGACTTGTATGTTAAATTTGAGCAACAATTGTTTTTTTAGAATGTTACTCTATTTCTCTCATTAGAAAACCTTAAGTATTCCAAACCCTTACATGTTACAATAGGATTGGAGACATGTATGATAAATTTGAGCAACAAATGTTTTTTTTTAGAATGTTACTCTATTTCTCTCATTAGAAAGACTTAAGTACTCCAAAACCTTAAATGGTACAATAGGATTGGAGACTTGTATGTTAAATTTGAGCAACAATTGTTTTTTTAGAATGTTACTCTATTTCTCTCATTAGAAAACCTTAAGTATTCCAAACCCTTAAATGTTACAATAGGATTGGAGACATGTATGATAAATTTGAGCAACAAATAATTTTTTTTAAAATGTTACTCTATTTCTCTCATTAGAAAACCTTAAGTACTCCAAACCCTTAAATGGTACAATATAGGATTGGAGAATTGTATGTTAAATTTAAGCAACAAATGTTTTTTTTAGAATGTTACTCTATTTCTCTCATTAGAAAGACTTAAGTACTCCAAACCCTTTAATGGTACAATAGGATAGGAGACTTGTATGTTAAATTTGGGCAACAATTGTTTTTTTTAGAACGTTACTCTATTTCTCTCATTAGAAAACCTTAAGTATTCCAAACCCTTACATGTTACAATCGGATTGGAGACATGTATGATAAGTTTGAGCAACAAATGTTTTTTTTTTAGAATGTTACTCTATTTCTCTCATTAGAAAGACTTAAGTACTCCAAACCCTTAAATGGTACAATAGGATTGGAGACTTGTATGTTAAATTTGAGCAACAATTGTATTTTTTTTAGAATGTGACTCTATTTCTCTTATTAGAAAACCATAAGTACTCCAACCCCTTAAATGGTACAATAGGATTGGAGACAAATATGATAAATTTGAGCAACAAATGTTTTTTTTTTTAGAATGTTACTCTATTTCTCTCATTAGAAAGACCTAAGTGTTCCAAACCCTTAAATGGTACAATAGGATTGGAGACTTGTATGTTAAATTTGAGCAACAATTGTTTTTTTTTAGAATGTTACTCTATTTCTCTCATTAGAAAACCTTAAGTATTCCAAACCCTTACATGTTACAATAGGATTGGAGACATGTATGATAAATTTGAGCAAAAAATGTTTTTTTTTTTAAGAATAATACTCTATTTCTCTCATTAGAAAGTCTTAAGTACTCCAAACCCTTAAATGGTACAATAGGGTTGGAGAATTGTATGTTAAATTTGAGCAACAATTGTTTTTTTTTAGAATGTTACTCTATTTCTCTCATTAGAAAACCTTAAGTATTCCAAACCCTTAAATGGTACAATAGGATTGGAGACATGTATGATAAATTTGAGCAACAATTGTTTTTTTAGAATGTTACTCTATTTCCCTCATTAGAAAACCTTAAGTATTCCAACCCCTTACATGTTACAATAGGATTGGAGACATGTATGATAAATTTGAGCAACAAATGTTTTTTTTTAGAATGTTACTCTATTTCTCTCTTAGAAAACCTTAAGTGTTCCAAACTCTTAAATGTTACAATAGGATTGGAGACATGTATGATAAATTTGAGCAACAAATGTTTTTTTTTTAATGTTACTCTATTTCTCTCATTAGAAAACCTTAAGTACTCCAAACCCTTAAATGGTACAATATAGGATTGGAGAATTGTATGTTAAATTTAAGCAACAAATGTTTTTTTTTAGAATGTTACTCTATTTCACTCATTAGAAAGACTTAAGTACTCCAAACCCTTTAATGGTACAATAGGATTGGAGACTTGTATGTTAAATTTGAGCAACAATTGTTTTTTTTAGAATGTTACTCTATTTCTCTCATTAGAAAACCTTAAGTATTCCAAACCCTTACATGTTACAATCGGATTGGAGACATGTATGATAAATTTGAGCAACAAATGTTTTTTTTTTAGAATGTTACTCTATTTCTCTCATTAGAAAGACTTAAGTACTCCAAACCCTTAAATGGTACAATAGGATTGGAGACTTGTATGTTAAATTTGAGCAACAATTGTTTTTTTAGAATGTTACTCTATTTCTCTCATTAGAAAACCTTAAGTATTCCAAACCCTTACATTTTACAATAGGATTGGAGACATGTATGATAAATTTGAGCAAAAAATGTTTTTTTTTTTAAGAATAATACTCTATTTCTCTCATTAGAAAGTCTTAAGTACTCCAGACCCTTAAATGGTACAATAGGATTGGAGACATGTATGTTAAATTTGAGCAACAATTGTATTTTTTTTAGAATGTGACTCTATTTCTCTTATTAGAAAACCATAAGTACTCCAACCCCTTAAATGGTACAATAGGATTGGAGACTCATATGATAAATTTGAGCAACAAATGTTTTTTTTTCTTTTAGAATGTTACTCTATTTCTCTCATTAGAAAGACCTTAGTACTCCAAACCCTTAAATGGTACAATAGGATTGGAGACTTGTATGTTAATTTGAGCAACAATTGTTTTTTTTTTAGAATGTTACTCTATTTCTCTCATTAGAAAACCTTAAGTATTCCAAACCCTTACATGTTACAATAGGATTGGAGACATGTATGATAAATTTGAGCAAAAAATGTTTTTTTTTAAGAATAATACTCTATTTCTCTCATTAGAAAGTCTTAAGTTCTCCAAACCCTTAAATGGTACAATAGGGTTGGAGAATTGTATGTTAAATTTGAGCAACAATTGTTTTTTTTTTAGAATGTTACTCTATTTCTCTCATTAGAAAACCTTAAGTATTCCAAACCCTTAAATGGTACAATAGGATTGGAGACATGTATGATAAATTTGAGCAACAATTGTTTTTTTAGAATGTTACTCTATTTCTCTCATTAGAAAACCTTAAGTGTTCCAAACTCTTAAATGGTACAATAGGATTGGAGCCATGTATGATAAATTTCAGCAACAAATGTTTTTTTTTTTAGAATTGTACTCTATTTCTCTCATTAGAAAGTCTCAAGTACTCCAAACCCTTAAATTGTACAATAGGATTGGAGACTTGTATGTTAAATTTGAGCAACAATTGTTTTTCTTTTAGAATGTTACTCTTCTTCTCTCATTAGAAAATCTTAAGTATTCCAAACCCTTAAATTGTACAATAGGATTGGTGACATGTATGATAAATTTGAGCAACAAATGTTTTTTTTTTGTTTTAGAATGTTACTCTATTTCTCTCATTAGAAATTCTTAGGAACTCCAAACCCTTAAATGTTACAATAGGATTGGAGACATGTATGATAAATTTGACCAACTAATGTTTTTTTTTTTTTTTAGAATGTTACTCTATTTCTCTCATTAGAAAGTCTTAAGTACTCCAAACCCTTAAATGGTACAATAGGATTGGAGACATTGTATGATAAATTTGAGTAACAAATGTTTTTGACTAACATGAAAACTTAAAAATGTGAAACTATTTTCTACCGTTAGAAAGTGTAAATTTTAAATGAAGAAAAATTTGTCTCCAGAACTTTTAAATTGTACAATGGTAAAGGAGACATACGGTAAATATTTACACATTTTAAGGAAAAAAGGAACAGTTCAGATGAAAAGTTCAGAAGAGGTCCTTCTATATGTTTCTAACAATTTGGAATAAACGAACCTAATATTGGTTCTTCAGTAAATTTTAATGAAAAATCTCCCCTAACCTTTTTTTTTAAATTTATGATATGGACCTTTTAGTAAAAATACACCTTCCCAATAAGTTCCTTTATCTCCTTCCTGTTGAATTCATAGACATATCCGAGAAGCGTTAGCATCTCATACTATTCTCAGAGTGAAGGCAAAACTCTGAATTCAACAAGAGAATAAATAGTATTCCTTTCACAAGAATTTCAGTTGTAATTTGGTAACAAAGTTTGAAAATGTAGGAAAAATTAAGAGCTAAACTATTTTTTTTGTCGTTTGAAAATTAATATTTCAAATTAAAAGATAATTTCTCCAAACCATTAAATGGTACAATAGGAATGGAGATATAATTGAATATTAAACAAAAATAACTTCATGAAAATGTGAAACTAATTTCTAAGATTAGAAAGTGGAAATTTTAAATTAAGAAAAAATTTGTCTCCAGAACCTTTAAATTGTACAATGGTAATGGAGACATACGGTAAAAATTTACACATTTTAAGGAAAAAAGGAACAGTTTAGATTAAAAGTTCGGAAGAGGTCCTTCTATATGTTTCTAACAATTTGGAATAAACGAACCTAATATTGGTTCTTCAGTAAATTTTAGTAAAAAATCTCCCCTAACCTTGTTTTTTTTAAATTTACAATATGGACCTTTTTGTAAAAATACACCTTCCCAATAAGTTCCTTTATCTCCTTCCTGTTGAATTCATAGACATATCCGAGAAGCTTTAGCATCTCATACTATTCTCAGAGAGAAGGCACAACTCTGAATTCAACAAGAGAATAAATAGTATTCCTTTCACAAGAATTACAGTTGTAATATGCTAACAAAGTATGAAAATGTAGGAAAAATTAATTTTTTTGTCGTTTGAAAATTAATATTTCAAATTAAATGATAATTTCTCCAAACCCTTAAATCGTACAGTAGGATTGGAGACATATATGTTAAATTTGAGCAACAAATGTTTTTTTTTTCAGAATGTCACTCTTTTTCTGTCATTAGAAAACCATAAATACTCCAAACCCTTAAATGGTACAATAGGATTGGAGACATGTATATGTTAAATTTGAGGAACAATTGTATTTTTTGTAGAATGTTACTCTATTTCTCTCACTATAAAACCATAAGTACTTCAAATCCTTAAATGGTACAATAGCATAAATAACAATAAATTTGAGCAACTAATGTTTTTTTTTTTTTTTTTAGAATGTTACTCTATTTCTCTCATTAGGAAGTCTTAAGTACTCCAAACCCTTAAATGGTACAATAGGATTGGAGACATGTATGATAAATTTGAGTAACAAATGTTTTTGACTAACATGAAAACTTAAAAATGTGAAACTATTTTCTACCGTTAGAAAGTATAAATTTTAAATGAAGAAAAATTTGTCTCCAGAACTTTTAAATTGTACAATGGTAAAGGAGACATACGGTAAAAATTTACACATTTTAAGGAAAAAAGGAACAGTTTAGATGAAAAGTTCAGAAGAGGTCCTTCTATATGTTTTTAACAATTTGGAATAAACGAACCTAATATTGGTTCTTCAGTAAATTTTAATGAAAAATCTCCCCTAACCTTTTTTTTTAAATTTATGATATGGACCTTTTAGTAAAAATACACCTTCCCAATAAGTTCCTTTATCTCCTTCCTGTTGAATTCATAGACATATCCGAGAAGCGTTAGCATCTCATACTATTCTCAGAGAGAAGGCACAACTCTGAATTCAACAAGAGAATAAATAGTATTTCATTCACAAGAATTTCAGTTGTAATTTGGTAACAAAGTATGAAAATGTAGGAAAAATTAAGAGCTAAACTATTTTTTTTGTCGTTTGAAAATTAATATTTCAAATTAAAAGATAATATCTCCAAACCATTAAATGGTACAACGGGAATGGAGAGATAATTGAATATTTAACAAAAATAACTTCATGAAAATGTGAAACTATTTGCTACCGTTAGAAAGTGGAAATTTTAAATTAAGAAAAAATTTGTCTCCAGAACCTTTAAATTGTACAATGGTAATGGAGAGATACGGTAAAAATTTACACATTTTAAGGAAGAAAGGAACAGTTTAGATTAAAAGTTCGGAAGAGGTCCCCCTATATGTTTCTAACAATTTGGAATAAACGAACCTAATATTGGTTCTTCAGTAAATTTTAATAAAAAATCTCCCGTAACCTTTTTTTTTTAATTTATAATATGTACATTTTTGTAAAAAAATACACCTTCCCAATAAGTTCCTTTATCTCCTTTCTGTTGAATTCATAGACATATCCGAGAAGCTTTAGCATCTCATACTATTCTCAGAGAGACGGCAAAACTCTGAATTCAACAGTATTCCTTTCTCAAAAATTTCAGATGTAATTTGCTAACAAAGTATGAATATGTAGGAAAAATTAAGAGCTAAACTATTTTTTTTTTGTCGTTTGAAAATTAATATTTCAAATTAAAAGATAATTTCTCCAAACCATTAAATGGTACAATAGGAATGGAGAGATAATTTTAGAGAGAGAGAAATTTTAAATTTAGAAAAAAATTATATCCAGAACCTTTAAATAGTACAATAGTAATAGAGAGATACGATAAAAATTTACACATTTTAAGGAAAAGGGAACAGTCTAGATTAAAAGTTCGGAAGAGGTCCCTCTATAAGTTTCTAACAATTTGGAATAAACGAACCTAATATTGGTTCTTCAGTTAATTTTAATAAAAAATCTCCCCAAACCTTTTTTTTTTTAATTTATAATATGGACCTTGTTTGCAAAAATAAACCTTCCGAATAAGTTCCTTCATCTCCTTCATGTTGAATTCATAGACATATCCGAGAAGCTTTAGCATCTGTTACTATTCTCAGAGAGAAGGCAAAACTCTGAATTCAACAAGCGAATAAATAGTATTCATTTCACAAGAATTTCAGTTGTAATTGGCTAACAAAGTATGAAAGGTAGGAAAAATTAAGAGCAAAGCTATTTTTTTTTCTCATTTGAAAATTAATATTGGAAATTAAAAGAGAATTTTTCCAAACCCTTAATTGGTACAATAGGAATGGAGAGATAAATTAATATTAAAAAAAATAACTTCATAAAAATGTGATACTATATTTTCTACCGTTAGAAAGTGGAAATTTTAAATTCAGAAACAATTTGTCTCCAGAACTTTTAAATTGTACAATGGTAATGGAGAGATAAGGTAAAAATTTACACATTTTACGGAATAAAGGAACAGTTTAGATTAAAAGTTCGGAAGAGGCCCCTCTATTATTTTCTAACAATTTGGAATAACCGAACCTAATATTGGTTCTTCAATAAAAAATCTCCCCTAACCTTTTTTTGTTTTAATTTATAATATGGACCTTTTTGTAAAAATAAACCTTTCGAATAAGTTCCTTTATCTCCTTCATGTTGAATTCATAGAAATATCTGATAAGCTTTAGCATACTTTACTATTCTCAGAGAGAAGGCGAAAATTTGAATTCAACATGAGAATAAATAATACTTTCCCAGAAAATTTAAGTTAAAACTAGAATACAAAGAATGAAAAAGTGGGGGAAATAAGGAGCAAAACTCTTTACTCTCATTTTAAAATAAATATTTCATATTAAAGGAGAATTTCTCCAAAATATTAATTTGTACAATAGGAATGGAGAGATATCTGTGTTTCAAAAACTGCTTCATTTTAGAATGTAAGTCTATTTTTCTAACTAAAAAACACAATTTGAAAACCTGATTGGAATTTAGAATATGACTGTTCTCATATTAGAAAATAAATTTTACAACAAACTCAGACTCAGTTCCCACTTGCTTAGAAAGAATAAAAAGTGAGAAAGTTTTTAGAGCAAAACTTTACTTTAATTTGAAAATAAATCAAATTAATATAGAATTTCTCCAATCCCTTAATTAGTGCAATTGGAATGGATATACTATATGCTATTACTTATACAAATAACTTCATGAAGAATGTGACACTATTTTCTCACCATTAGAAAGTGAATTTTTAAAATAAACAAAATTGTCTCCCAAACCATTAAATTGTACAATAGGAATGGAGAGAAAAGGTAGAGTCCTTTAGAGTAGAAGGCTTATAGAGTCCTTATTAAATGAGATAGTGTGTGCACAATTTCAAACATTTCATTAGGTGTGCAAAACCAGCAGCAAAAGTGGATTTGTGTTTGGTCCAACTAAACATGCCTAAAATTTTGAATAATTCATGCTTTTAAGTCATGATATAGAAATTTATTAATTCAGCTGCCCCAGCTGTAGTGTTATGATTTTTTTACAAATTAAGGAATACAGACCACGCAGAGAAAACCTTTCACACTCTTTCCACTGCTTTTTGAGAGAAAAAAACAAATTTATACCACAAGGCAAATTTCTCCTTGAAGGAGGAAAGGGACATCATCCCCTTTACAATATTTACATGAATTATATTTAAACCAATGGTTTTACCATAGTAAAAATCATCAATTTAGACAACATGATTCAAACAGTTGGGTAATGAATAGCCATAAAGACACATTCTGATTAAAATCTTATTCATGAGGACAATGCATTTTTTCCCCTTTGGAGACAATTAGTAAAATTTTGATTCAGAGTTATTTTTAAATGAGTTAATTTTAGCACAATTACAAACATTTCATTAAATGGGGACATCTTTTAAAAAGAAGTGGATCTTGTTTGTGGTAAATTTAAATAAATCATGGTTTCTCTAGAGCCTTTCTCGAGAGTTGGCTGGCTAGGTATTATTTTATAGATGATACAAAATTCTCTACAATTAGTTAAATCTGCTGTAGTTAATCTACAAATAGTTATAGGTACCTTTTCTTGCAAAGCTTTTGCAGTTTTTTCTGATTTCTTAAGCAGAAGTATAATATAATACTTTTCCAAACTTTTATAATATAACATTTTACCGAATTGTTCTAACAATATTACTTTGTATAGTCTGCTAGAGAAAGTTTAAAGAAATTGTTTCCCTCGAATAAAAATATATTTATCATAACATCCGAATTAAATTTTCTTTTAAAAATTATTATTTTTATTTTACAATAATTCTGCATTAATAATTCCCTTCGAACTAGTTTCCATCCAAATAAAATTTATTAAATCATATCAGATTTTAAAAGGGCCTAAAATCCTTCGGTAGACAACACATACTAGTTCATTTGGATAAAATTATAAAAATAATAATAATAATTACACAAAAATATAAAACAAACTCTTAAAATGAGTAAAGGGTATGAAAATGACAGTAGAAATATACCGAATGTTCTTTTTTCAGTGTCTGGAAAATAAGTCAATACGATAGCATGTTTTCCAAAAAAAAAGTAGAAATAAAATGCCATTTCTTATTTTCATTTAAAAACCTTTTTGTTTATAGTCCGACTATACCAAACTAACAAAAATTTGTGAACAAGTATTTTTCATAACTGTTTTAGTGGGGTCGACATTGAAATGTTATTTTTACCAGTCACTAAGAATTCAGAACCGATAAATGAAATATATTTTAATAACTAATTTAGTGATAGTCAGCTATTAGAACATTATTTCTAAAAAAAACCCAGTAGTATCAATATTTAACCAGAGTAGTAAGCAAACGAAGCCGTGTAATTTTTAATTAGTTCCATTAGCCGGCCATTCAAAACAATAAACAAGGAATAAAATAGCGATAAACATACTCATAAAACACTTGGAAAATTGAACAAATAATTTAACTCGGAAAATATACGTATTTAATATGCATACAAATATTAAATAAGGAATTAATAACTAAAAAAGAACTCACAAAACTCTTGGAACGCGAGAAACTCCAAAAATCCTCCAGCTTTAAATATACTTTGTATTTTCAAACGATATTTATCCCAAAATATGAAGTTTTTTTACTTTCAGTTTTAGAATAATTTTATTTCATTTGTTTACTTTTTGTCGTGAAATTTTTATTCAACATATCTTAATATTTAGATTTTTCCAGTTTAAAAAATGATTCTGAATAGAAATAATGATTTTATTATTATTTTAAAAACCTATTAATATTAATCAATAAAAAATTAATTATTTACATGATACCTGTCGACTTGCCAGTCGGCTTTTCCAGTAATACGTAAACACAAAGAATCTCTGTGGCTGTAAAATGCCTTTAAAACATAAATTTCATATTATATTTTTATTTTACTCGTGATTTATTACTTTTATTTAGAATTTATAGGTTTTTATTTGTTAGCGTTTTGTTATTCTGGAAAGCTCTACCCAAACACCAAATGACATCCTATAGATGAGTTCATTTTTGTGACGTCACGTTTGTCTTGAATACTTCCAATGTATTCCACAACATGACGCTCAAATAAATCGGAAGTACTCCAGAAACTTCCAGTTAAAGTTATAGGTATGTTTTCCCAGTTGAACAGTGTCCATAAAATCAAATGCCCCATATTTAAGAAAAAAAAACATTTAAAATTAAATAAAGTTGTAAAAAGTATTTTGTTACACCTACACTACCTCTGTTCAGTCAATCCAACATCATAATGTATAGAAATATACAAAAAATTCATACATAAGGTCACCAAAAGTAATCAGTCACCATAAAAATGGGAAAAAATATGCGTAAACCCACCCAATAGAACATGGTGCAATTCAAAATCTATCGATCATTAAAAATACTGTGCAAACTTTTTCTAATAACTAGGACTTAGCAAAACAGTATTTTCAAATTAAATAAAGCTCAAATCAAACAATAACTACACGGCTTACACTTTACAGCTTAATTTCTAAACTAATTGATAAACTTGTGAATAAAATTCAACCACAAGTAAAATATAACATCATAGTAGTACAACAATTACAATGTGATTATAGTAGTATTGTGTGTGGCGGTTAGGTATACTTCATCTTCATAGTAATAATCAAACAGTACAATTACTTACTACTTAATAAAACGTTTAAAGCAGTGGTTCACAACGAAAAGATGCATGTTCAACAAACGTTTTGCTTAATCGTTCCTAAAGTTATACTGAACACAATGGAAATAAAAGTGTACCTTTATATTTAGAAAGGGCTCAAAAGGTTCAGAACCACTGTTTAAACCATAGGTTTAAACCGTACCTGCATTCACGTGAAGCTATCCTTAAAACCAGAAGGCTGAAGAAGACTTGAATTGTAGAAAATAAAAGACAAATAAAAAACACGCATAAAAAGTTTGCACTATCAAAAAATAACACGAAGGGGCCTTCTTTCCGGTCGAAACTAATTGGGAAGCAGGTGTCAATCAGGTTACCATGGAGATGACTTGACGTTCAACTCGTTGAGGGAATCTTCTGTTTTGATTGGGTAATTAATCACGTGACTGCCATTATGGTTAGAAATATCGAGTTTCGTCTATTCAGATTGTGGATTGAGGAAACATCTAAATTAGAGAATCATGTTGCTGGTAAATGAAAAGGACAAATTTAAATTTTGGAAATTGCATTTTGATTTGAGATGGATCTTCCTAAGTTCTTTGAGTTGATTATTTTTAATTTTCATAGGATTTAAAGAGACTTTTAATTTTTCCGATAGGAGAAAGTTGCATCTTTAATAGTTCTTAAGCTTTTAAATTGATCAAAATCAATGCTAATAATAGTTTTACTTCAAAACTTAAGCAGATGATAAATAGTTTCTGTTTTTTTAATTAAGTTCGAGATTATAAATAGCGATTATGTTTCGATTATTTTTAAACCTTCCAAATGGAAATTTAATCGTTTTACGAGAATGACAGTGTTTTTATGGATGATTTTTTTAAAAATTTTTCGTTAGCAATAACTTGTCGTAACTTGCAATTCTTTTGGGTATTTTTTATGTACACGAAATAAGTTTGGGTAGACATGTTGAAACACCTTGTATGTAGCGATAGTGCATATTGACTAGTGTAATGTAATTTGTTTAATTAGGCCTTCCAGCTTGCATTTTAGTAGCATCGCATGCTATTAAATAATGGTATTAAGGTATAAAATAGCAATATTATAAAACCAAAAAACTTTTTTTCGTAATTTTGGAAAGAAACCTGCTCAAAAGCTTCCCCTTTTATGTAATAAAAATAATAAAATACAAAAAGTTTTGAAAAATCTCTAGACTTCCTTAAGCTTTTAAATTTCAATGAGACTCTTAAAATTTTAAGTACTATAATATCATTTTCATCTAATTTATTCTCGAGTGTTAAATGTTAGCCTTTAAAAATGTATTTCAATAACTTATACATTTTCAATCCTTATACATTTTGAAAGGCAAATGAAACCTATGAAATCGTAACTGAAATTATGACCATTCTGTCCCCATATGAGTGTTAGCAAGAGGTCATTGCTCTGACTTGAATTGAACTGATTATCCACTTTTCACGTTTAGCAAGTTTACTGAGAACCAGAAATAGTATTAAGCCATGAGTCAGTTTTTACTGTTTGGAGTGAAAGATATGGCAAAGGGAATTTACAGCTGCGTCAGCAAAAATTATACAAACAAATGTAAGGTTTTCATCAATAAAGCTCACCTCTTATAGAAAGATTGCTAAGAGAGATATATAAATGAATAAAGAAAGTACCGCTTAATTTGTATTTTTAAACTGAATTAAAGATTTTTAATGATAAAAACAGAAACTGAACTAAAAGAGTTAAATTACATGTAGTACTTAATATGTAACTCTATCTATTAATAACATGAATAATGCTACTTTATAGACCGGGAGCCAGCAACATATTTTGTCAGTCATTTCCTCTCAAGCGATATTTGGTGGAAAATTTCAGGGAGTTGTATCATAAAGACTGGTGAGCGTCAGCTGCTTGTCCGTGGGTGGGTTGAGCGGTGGGAGCCCCCCAAACACTCCCCCCCCCACACAAAGTCAAAGTCTCTTCAAAGATTGGTCAAAGATTGGATGAAAATAGCCATAACTTGAAGTATTGTGGAAACCCTACCGCTTCATTCATTGATAAGAATCTTTGAGGAAGACGCTCCAAATGTTAAAACGACCAGCTGACGTCTATTCCACCGCCCTACAGCCAGCTGACGAATTTTTTTCTTCTAGATATTGGGTCTACTATAATGTATCAAAGTTTTAGCCGGGAGGAAATGACTGAAAATTTTAATTTTTTTTTGTGTGGGGGGAGTGTTTGGGGGGCTCCCATCGCTCAACCCACCCACGGACAAGCAGCTGACGCTCACCAGGCTTTATGATACAACTCCCTGAAATTTTCCACCAAATATCGCTTGAGAGGAAATGACTGACAAAATATGTTGCTGGCTCCCGGTCTATTAATATTAAACAGGAAACACACTCTTGCTCCTTCTTCCCCTCTTTCCCACTCATATTTGTTATGGGTTTTTTTTCATGAAAGACAGAATACCAGACAAAGCAGTGCTGAGAATTGAGAGGGTATATACCGAAATATTTTGCCTCCCCCCCAAAATTAGATCAACAAATATATTTCTTGATAGAGATTACAAATAGGTATTTTCAGACTTTTTGACCAAAAAATCTGAAAAAAAGTTTTAAAATGAAGGTTAGTCCCCTTTAAATATTTTATTTGAGTACAGAACTGGAAGAAAGTAAGAAATGGGAGAAAACTAGAAAAAGCGGGGAAAATAGGAAATGAGGTCGAGTATTAGAGAGAAAAAATGATATATACTATGAAAGATAAATTCGCACATTTCAAAGAATGTCATCTTTTGCCCGAGCCACCCCGAATAACGAACGAATACACATCGTGGTTACGACGGCGCGGGTTTTCAAAGAAGGCGGTATAGTAAGTTCCAAACAAATCAACGTGCGTAAGAAATCCTCTGAGCATCATGAATATGATACACCCAAACAACATTACAATCTTCCATCCCGCATTCCATGAAAAGAAAACTTGAACAGTTGCGTTTTTTAAAAAACGCTCATCGTTTGACTCGGAGAATCAGCAGCACCGCCCTTCTCCCAAGGGCGCGACAGCCGGCTGTCATGGCCGCCCTGGTCGCGGTGTCAAGACAGTGACAGCTTTTTATCTGCTCTCCTGGCGGGGATTGTGTTGACAAGACGCGTGATTGACGGACAGGCGCGCGCAAATAAACAATGGACAAGAGCCAGCTGCTGCGACAGATCGGGTGTTCCAGATAAAAATTTTTGCGTGCGAATGAGTGATTTTTGAAGATGTTGTGGGCGTTTTGAAAATGGAGATATGACTATTACCATCCCGGTAAAAATCTTCACGATATTGTAAACGCCAAATAATCAAATGTCGCCAAATTTTTATAGTAACCATCATTTAAACAAACATATGTATTCAAATTATTTAGTTTGCTATCTTTGTCGATATTTCTAATCTTTGGCATCTATAACAGCTCAGGGGCTGTCCTAAAATGTTGTCAACCTTGGATGAGAGAAGGGGTTTATCAATTTGTGACACGGGGGAGGGATTACAAAAATTGCGTCATCACCACACTGCAAATCAACAACAACAAAAAGACAACCTTTTCTGTGGGAAATGTAACTAACCTTCATAGAGCTAGTATATAAACATCCTTTTTATAAAAATTACAATACAGAAATTAAGGGTGATTTCAGCTTGAATAAAAATGTGGAGGGTCCTAGATCAACCTTGTACTTAAAATATTGTTAGTAGGAGAGTGACATGTGTCATAAAGGAGTATGATGAAGTGTGACACTTTTTGACATGGGAGGCTCTAAAATTTGAAGAAAAAGTGGGACATCATGGACGTCTCCTTGGTAATTTTTATAGGAATGGATAACGGAAAAGTATCATGAAGCTGTGCCAATATATTTCAATGATTTAACCATTACGTCACAGTGTTCATTCATGAGTAATTTTCTAAATTTAAGTATAAAATTTTATTGTTAGATCCAAATGTAAGTCCTAACTAAATTTAGATAAAAATCAAGAAAGTATAACTTACTTTTACAGCAATTAATGCAATGCATGGGCAAGTTTGGGATCAGCAAATTTTTAAGAGTGTCTGGATTTATTTCTGTAGCACACCAAACAATTTCGTTGCAAAGGTAAAACGATTTCATACTTTGATTTTAAATTCCTCATTATCAAGGAAAAAATCCTAACTCACATTTGTGGGAAGTGACGATTGGTTCTGCACAGTTCTGTGAGTAATTTTTAAAGCACAAAATGAAATCAGGCTTTCAGTACTTAAATAAATCGTTTCATTTACTATAAGTAACTAGTTTAAATTCAATTATAGCATTTATGAAGAAGAGAAAGAAAACTACTATGCTATCTGCTATGAATGAACTCGGGTAATATTGCGTTCTAATCAGCAGGTACACACTACAGAGGGGCCAGGTGTGTTTTTCAATCAAGCCCTTCCCCATTCCGCGTGAGCCCGAAGCACCCACTATTTCTCTCCCTGTTCCCTTTTTACAACCCGCTTTACTTATTCAGGTCATGCTCCACATAAAAAGGAATCATAGACTGCGCTTCCCCAAATACAAAGTTGACCAAGTCAAATAACTTGTTCTTAGGGGGCGCTTGATACAGTGGCAATTAAAGGTCCAGGGCGCTTCATTGCGCCCCTAATACGCTTTTGCGAGCGACATTTCTGGGGGTAACAGCCCTAGTGACCAATAGAAGTACTTGCCGCTTCGGTTTTAAGATCCCCAGATTCTTGGAGTGAGAGGGATGCCGTGTTGGAGGCAGTATCGCTCTTACTGGCGAATTCGACTTACAATTTATTGTTAAGTAACGGTTGAAGCTGTAGTATTATTTTGTTTTAAAGAATGAGTGAGTTAAAAAGAATCATGGTGTAAGGAATTTATAACCAACTTAAAACTTTTTGTATTGTATTTTTCTGATAAAGGCTTATCAGAAAACTTAAAAGAGAGAGAATATCATAGAAATATAGTTTAGTATTTAAATAAACGAGTATAAACAAAGAAACTATTCAAATGATATCGAAACTATTTGTTGGTGTTGAATTAATCAAATGAAACATTTATAAAAGATGTAAATAAGTGTGGTTGCATTACCATTATTATTAAATTTTTAAACGTTAAAAACTGTAAAACAGTCACCAAAAGCAGAGATGCATGGAGAAGACTTATGGAGAAGGCCCACCAGGACTGTGGAGACAATAATGAAGCAGACTAATGAAAACCCATTTTAATTTAAGTAAAATTTCTCAATAAAAACTTATTTTGAATTATTAACAGGCAATACTTCAACTATGAAATTATTAATTTCAAAATCTAAAACAAGAACCTGCAATGCAAAAATGCCTATTGTAAGCAACCTTAAACCAGGTTCCTTGTATTTCATTTACATTGCTTTTGTCTACAATAATGTAAGCACAATTTTCTATTTTAATTCATGAAAAAAATATTTATTATTTATTTGATAAGTGGCTTGCAAATAGATAGTAACAAAGTAAAATATTTCAATAATAAGTACTAGGGAAAATATAAGTTCTTGAATTTAATTTGTTTAGAAAGGGATGACTATGTAAGAACTTAGTTCTAAATTAAAAAAAAAAGGTTGCATGTAGTGATCTTTATAGTTTTGTATAAATTGATTTGTAAAATATTTATAGTAATTCGAATTCTAAGAGACCGTTCAAATACTACGTAGCCAGTATTTGGTCATTTTTGACCCCCTTCCCAGCTTGTCAGCAAAGATAAGCAAACCCGTAAGAAAACTGCCCGAACTGCCCTTTGCTCTATTTTTTTGTACAAAATAAAAAATTTTAAAATGAAATTTATTTTTGGTTGAACATTAAAATTATTTATTCAAGAAGCAAGATATTTTCGAAAGTACAGTTTTTGTAACATCTTACGTGAGCATCGCTCATACCGCCTCCCCCTTAGGTGCTTACGTAATATTAACAGCCCCTAACAAGTTTAGAAATTTTACTTAAAATTTTTAAATTAATCAAAAATTAGTGTCTCTTGGGTTTTAATGGATGGGTCCATTAGTTCTAAAATTTTTAGTTTAATGTAGGGATTTTTTCACAAATTGGTGGATAAAACTGTTGAAGATAGGGTCCTTTGGCATGAAATAGAGAACAATTGGCGTATGATTGGCGGTGTTCTTCAGCGCCAGCAACCCTACTCCTCGCCCGAGTTTTATTGGCCGTGAATCAGGATGTATGGCAGCAAGGGGCTAAGTGGGCACTGTGATTTGTGTGACTTTTATATCTAAACTTTCGCCGATCTTAAAACATTTCTTACAAATTGCGCAAGTTACGAGCAATTTATTTGACTTGTGCATTACAGGGGACGGGGCATTAAAGCCCAAATTACCCCTTTATCACCCCACCCCTTTTTTTTATACCCGCCCCGAAAAGAAGAAATTACGCCCTGAGCTTTTTGCCAAAGAATAAAAAATCATAAATTAAGCGGGCCGAAATTGAATCATCGAGCTGCATGATAACACGGCTTAATAAATTCGGGATTTCTTCCGTGGATTCCGGGGCTGATTTAAACGGTGGTAATGAAACAAGACCAGGCCCATACACGCACTCTCGCAAGATGAAGGATTAAGAATTATGTTTAATATTGTAAGTGGGGTTGGGTATTCATTTGTGCTGTAATTCATCCCTCTGTCTAGGGTGGCCCGCTTGTATGGAGCCATTGCGAGGGAATTTGTGATTCGGTTGGGCTGGAATTTTTTGTAAGAGACAATTTACGACCACAATTTTTAGTCACCATTTGGAAAGGCGAGATATTTAGTGTCCTTTCTCGGGTGTAGAGAGTAATTGAATTTTTGGTTCTAAACATAAGTAATAGTCGAAATGAATTTCAGATTTAATAATTCTGTGAGTATGAGAAGAACCTATTTTTCAGTGTTAAGTTCTAATCAAAAGAAAATTGTATTCATTACTTTAGAAAATCAATATGATGCTCCACATCTTTCCTCCCCTACCTGTGTGAATTGTATTGAACAGTTGAAATTTTTGTGATTCTTGTTTGTTTAAACTTAATCTTGAGGGAAGATTTAGGAAAAAATGAAAAACGTTTGATAATTAAAAGTTTGCTGCAGTTGGCACTTATGGCCTTTAGTAACTTTATTTTTGGCTTTATCTATATAAAGAACTTAATTTATTTAACTTAACATTTTCTTGCACTATTTCATAAATAGCTCTAAAAGTATTAAAATTGTGTAGTTACGTTAAAACAACCAAGTACTTTAGTTTTTATGTACTATTTACCTGTAGAAATCATTTGAGTTTTGTCGTTTCTGGCATAAACCTGTTCATGAGAAATCAATTCTTTGTTCTAAGCGAAGGCCCGAAACAAAACCATTCGCACATTCACAACAAGTCAACTCATTGTGCGAGAGTCCCAATTTCTCTAGGTCACTTGGCTTGCAAATGGCCGTGACAAAATTAACAGTAACCTATTCAACCTCCCCAGTAAAGGTGTGTCGGGTGTAAAAGGTGACAAAACGTGAAATCTTTTACCACCATGTCCCTCTGGATCCCTGCTGTTGTGCAGTGCTTTCCCTGTCCGTATTCAATCCAGCAGACAACGGGTATTGATAGTTTAGGACGAGTTGTACTCAATTAACTACGTCAGTTGGAGCTACAGCAGATGTCGTGTGTCATGTTGTCAACTGAGCAGCATGCTACAAAGACCCCCTGGCGATGTTCATAGGCTCATTATTCTACTATGTATCTATCTATCTATACAGAGACTAAGAGCTTTAGAGTGATATTAGGTTTATATTTAGCCTTGGTAACCTGTGTAAGGGTAGTAAAGTAAAATAAAACAGTAGACAGTAGCAAGGAGAAGTGGGAAATTTTATGATGAAATTCCTATTTGAATTCCTATTCCTATTTGTACTATAGGTTTTACTGTAATGCAATACCAATTTAGGGATTATCTGCAGAGTAAGTTTGAGTTTTGTAGATACGTGCACACTACTTCACGAAAATATATATATAAAAAAAATATTGGTAAGAAAATATTTTACGTATCGCAGGCACATGATTGAAGAATAAGATAAAAAATGTGCAATATATTGGTTTTCTTGTAATGCTCATGAATAAATATTTCTTAATTTAATGGATTTTGGAACATTCCAAAACCATGTTTCCACCAAACAATTTTAGAAAATGTTAAATATTTAATTAGTTTAGAAATATGGAAATAGACAAGTCTTGTGTCAAAAGAGGGGGACACCAAAATTCATTCACGTAAAAATAAAAGGAATTCGTGAAATTTTTTGCAGAACACATAATTTTTTGCTGTCACTCAACTTTTTTAGTACTTGATCTGAGTATAAATGCCTAAATAATAAGTTAATTAAAACTCCTTTATATTCAATACTTTCATGCAGAAATGAGTAAGCACAAAAATTACTGATGTACAGTATATTGCATAACCTACGAGATCAGACACAAAATCAAAACTCTTTAACAGTCCACGAAATTCTCTTTTAAAAGAGACTCCGCTCTGACATCGTAGAGTAAATTAGAAGCTTAGAAATAATTAAATCAACAAATTGAATTCACGTAACTGCCAATAATTTATCCTTTAATAAAATTGGGATAATTATGTTAGGATTATGAGCTTCAATCTCTCTAATAGAAGTGTTTGATAATAGGACGAGAATTATTGACTGCTCGTCATTAATGTGATTAAGATTGTGTTAGTAATAAAAATTCAATTTATAGAAACTATGAGGGTTTATGTATCCATTCTAAAAGTATGTCGATAAAGTAATTAGCAAAAGTATCGTATCACAGAGCTTCATTAAATTATCATTTAAAAGTGAACAATTTAATATTCCTTATTTTAGTCGTTTCTTTGTTCTCCAGTTTCAAACACAAGTTAATAATTTTCCGTTTTTAATGACCGTGCAGATCATTTTAAATTTAGATTATCTAATCCACATAGTCGTCTACCTCGTAGTTCAAAGCTTAAAAGAATATTTTGAAAAGTAATATATGTTTTTAAAATTGAACATAATTTAGCAATTTCTATTATTGATTATCATTAATACATGTCACTTTTTTAAGTTTATTGCGTATTTTAAGAATATTTTAAATTTGTTAATTGTATTGTTACCTTGTGTATTACCTTGTGTAACCTTGTGTATTGTTACAGGGGTATAAAATAACTTTTTTTTTAATTTTGAATGAAGATATTTTTTTTGTTTTACGTGTTAATTAGTATATATTTTAGAGTTCCTTTTTCTTGATTTTTTAAACATCGTATGTGATCATTTTCTACTAAATTATGTTTGTTTAGGTATTGTTTAGCTATATCTATAATAAACTCAAATTTAAATTTATAGTAACTTAAGATGCTCCCTTAGAATGCACATACACTCCTTGAATGATTGGTTGTTTCTTAAAGTTTAAACAGTTAATATTTTGAACAGCCCCAGCAAATAAATATATGTTATATAGCATTTCTTTACAATTTTTTCACCTAATGAGACTGCAGATCAGACCTTTGAGTACATACAGTAATACCTGTATGGGTTCAGAGGTTGGGCATTTTAGGTCTATGTACGTTTTCATTCGACCCTTGCTATTCCTGTCACCGACATAATTCAATCGCCGAACGTACAAAGCTACTGTGAAACGAATCAGCCCCATGTTCCACAACACGCAAATGAAAGGGAAAATTTAACATCTCTGAGAAACGCGTCCTGATCTTACAGCATCTGGCTTTCATTCGGCATCAAAGCCAGAGAGATTAATGGCCGCAGCACAAGGGTCCGCGGTGTTTGAACCCCGTACATAAATCACCTATCCGGGTGACAAAACGGGATTACTCCTCTGTTTACAGTACACACTCGGACATATTAAAAGCGATGATGGAGGACCCTCGAATCACGTTCTCACATTCCAGGACTTCTTTGTGTAGTTATTATTCCAGAAGACTGCGCGCGAAAAAAAAAGATTCCGATGTCCAGAAGGAGAAGGAGGGGGAGGCCAGACCTTTATCGTCTGGTGAGGAGAGCGTGGTTATAAATGAGGCTCTATTCCCAGCCGTACATAACGGCGAGTGTTGAAGGCTTATCTCGGCTCAGCCGCTGATCCTTTAAACTTTAACAATGGCGTTGCTCGTATATCAAAACCAGTCGGGACCCCCACCCTTTTGTCGGCGCGTGGAGGGTGCGGGTGGGGAGAGATTTTTTTTTATATTCCAGAGTTTTATCGCTTTTTCTTTTAGGAGAGTCTTGGCGGAAGCGTCGCCAAAATTCACTTTATGTGTATCTTATGTGAAGTTGTGAAATAAATGAGGGTTTTATATGAAATGTTTTGAAATAATGATTGAAATGGGATTTAATCCGGATGAATTTAGGAAATATTGCTGTTGATATTTCTGATTAAGAGTGGATAACAATTTATAGGCTGACTACTATTTCTAAATATATGTTTTCATCACTAAGAATGAGTATATTTTTAATTCCTGAACTCACACTATTTTCATGGTATAAGAAAAATCAATTTGGTAATGAACTCTATTTTCGTAGTTACTGGATTAAAAAAAGGGATTATATTTAATTTTCTTCAGCCTTCATTATCCTTCTTAAGTGAAATTAAAATAGTTAATTTCAAATTATCTAATCTAACATGTGTGAAAGAGACTAATAATTTTGTTTTTTAGGAGAATTTCAATGATACGGTAAGTGACAAAATGTGTACAATAAAAACAACTGATGCATATTCAACAATGAAAACAATAAGTATTTAGATTTTATGTTACTGGATTATATAAAGTTATGTGCATTAACCCATAATACACAATGAATACACTATTTGTTAGTAAGGAATTTTGGAAACAAAAAAAAATTCTGTTTTTTAGAAAGTTTTTAATAATGCGAGTTCATTTATGTTTGTTTGTTATTGAAAGTTGAATTCAAACAAACCTGTCATTATTTAATTATTCATGATTACATGTTTCTATACGACTAGAATTAAAGTTTTAGTTCCTCCTAATATTAAAATTTCACAAATGTTGCAATCATTCGATACAAAAACCAAATTCTAATAAACAAGAATTTTAGGATGTTAATTAAGTATTTTTTTTCTAAAATGATACTTATATGTGAAGAAAATTTTTCACGCTCTTATAAGTATCTGAGATAGTGATTAATCCACCCAATAAATTCGAGCTGTTTTGCGGCCTTTTCACAGAATTACTTTATAAAAAAATGCCCCTTGCACAAAATTCAAATAAACTTTTGGTCTGTAAAGGCGGCTTTTCTCGTTTGTTGATTGTATTGCGGCCAAGGACAACCCTGGTAAAGATACATGGAAGATAGAAGTTCTCGACTTTCTCGTAATGCAACTAAATAGTGAGGAGAAACTGAAATTACTGGTACCTGTAAGGTTGGCTTTTCCACACTATTGTTATATTGCGGAAAAACGATCTGAATTTATTGGGAGATAGATATTCTCAACTTAAAGACTTGTTTATGGAGATAATTTTTATTGATGGTTCAAATCATGAGAAGAAAATCTTAAGAAGAGTGTACTTTTGGCTCCTAGCATACGTAAGAATGAAATGAGGTTACTTACCCTATAAATTTACTATTTTTGTTAAGTTAACATACCTAATTAAATGATTCAACAATAATTTTAGTAAAAATTTTAAGTGGGAAAATATGTATTGGAAAAACATTGTTTAACTTCAATTTATCAAGGTAATTTTTTTTCAAAATTATAGTTCCTTTTACGAAATTTGGCTCTTATAAGTAAAGCCTGGATTTACCCCTAAAAATACAATTTTACAAAACCCTATTGTCGTGCAAATCCTAACTTCCGGTACACAACGCACGTAATGCAATGGAACTTCGTAAGTTATAAATATACCCCACTATAACCTATTTGGGAGAGAAGAAGCGAACTTAAAACGTCTGTTTCAATTTAGTGGTGACCTTGCATGATCTGTAGCAATGCGTCTTGATATAACAATTGATTGGAAATTCCGACATTGTTTCTTCGACAAGTGACGAAGACCGATGGCATCGAGCATTGGACCGTCGAAGATGGATATCCCTAATTTCTGAACTCCCCTTATCGTGTTTCGAGAATTCTTTGTTGTATATACCTAATCTACACTACTAGAGGTACGAATCTATGTCATGCAATAAAATTTCTATAAATAACTTAGAAAGTTAAAGCAATGTGTACAAAAAGAACGTAGTTGCATGACTTACGTCTACTTTTCTCTATAAAATTTCTCCTGGTGTGAAATAAATGAACTTAAAACTCCGAATTCTCTCAGTAACGTATTTATTAATTTGTTAAACGTATTTTGTTTCTTTTTGAGACATGATTTGGACGCAAAAAAAAGACAATATAAATAATTTTACTAACAATATAAATAATTTTACTACATCAATATTGCTTGTATACAAAAAACGTATTTTTGTATTTGTTTTTGTGTATTTTCTATGAATGTATATATTTAAATATTATTATTATTATTTTACTTTTTATAACTTAAATGTTTTTCATTCATAAATAATTCTATGCCTCAATTCAAATATTAATTTCTTAACTTGTCTCAAAACAGCGATAATGAAAAACAGGAAGAAGGAGCTTTGGAGCCAAATCCACCAACCCAGCGACTTCAATCTTCGAAGAGACACACGGCAGAGGGTTGTAATATGAGTGATTTGTAGCTGTTTTCCTGTGCGGTGGCGTTAAGATGATAGATGAAATGAAAGCCGGTGACATTATTAGGCCGACGTATATATTTCGCGCAAATAAAGAAAAAGCGACGGAGCGAGAGAATAAAAAAAAAGCAGCAGACACAACTGGCGAAAAAAGAAGCTCAGCTAGTTGGAAAATGCCATTTCGTCGCCGTGGTGCAACAAATGATTTATCAAAGCTAAAAATGATGGCAAGACGATTCGGGACCGCCTCTGTCAATCGATTTTCACTTGTGTGATAACATCACCGACAGGAAATAATGCAATTCTCCCCTGTGATTGATGATGTGCCCGGCGATTAGAGATAGTTAAATTTGAAGATTACGTAGATTCCGGGAATGAATGGAATATTGGGTGGAACTTTTTGGGATACATCATAACATTTACATGTGGCCATCATAATTTAGATCTAAGCGGAACCTTTTAGAGACGCTATGAGGGTTTTTGGAGGCTCTGAGAGTTTTCAAAGGGGGTGGTATTGTTTCTAAAATTTGTCGCTTGGTTACTATGTTACGAATGATGGTAAATATATACAAGGTTTGACATTATGAAATTTTCTATAGTATCAATCATCTTTGATTGGATTCTTTGTCCCATCGGTTGGCAAGTTTGACTCAAAGGGGAAAATGTTTCCAGTAATTTCGGTAGTGTATTAAATTAATGTTATGTTGATTCCTTAAAATTAAGTACATTTTATGACTGTTATCAATTTATTGAAATGTTTGAAGATAATTGAAAGCGTTCATTTTTTGAACACAGGGAATGTTGACATGAATTCTTTATAAAACTATCCCCGTTTGGCATGGATGTTAGTTTCTGTCCTTGTGTGATGAATGAATGTGCCCCCCCTGTAAAAAGGGGTTGTGCGAGTGAATGGTATATGTGGCGAGGGTAGCAGTACCTCACCTCCGTGGCTCAGGTCCACAGGTTCTCGCTGGGTAACGCTAAGTAGGTAATTCTTAGGGCAATTCAGTGGTCAAGGATAATGTCCAGTAGTATCCGCCCATTGAAAATAAAAAAAAAAACTTTATAAAAACATTGTACAATTAGGGACATATAATTTTGCATTATTTTACTTACATCATGTAGGCAACATCCAACCATCAGTCAGTCTTATTTAATTATAAGACCGTAAAATATTTTAATGGTAACAACCAATCACAGCATCAAATGAATTTTTAAATAAAATTTGTGCTTGCGCAATCAACTACGACCTTTTGGCTTGTCTGCTATTGACCCCACTCTATTCGGATTGAATATCAAGGTTTTTAACTGTCAACTTCAGCTTCCAACTTTGAGAAGCGGAATGGTTTTACTGGGGAGCAAAAAACTGATGACATGTGTTTGAATGTCTGGTTTTAGTAGTCTCTGATCACATCTGTCAGAAGTCATCTTCGGCTTAGCAATTTTCTTTTCAACACTTGTGTGAAATTGACACATGTAAGTACATCTTTAGATTAAAAAAAATGTTCTTATCCCTCTATATTTAGGTCTACGGCCATGAAAAATCTTATCAAAGAGTTTCGAATTTCTGTTTTATTTTATAAATCGATGCAAATTTCTAGATATTCATGGTAAAAATCCTATTAAAAGTAGATGAGATTATTTGGTTTTTACAGGATCACCGATTTTATCCTTGGCATATTATGTTTTGTCTCAAAATAAGTAGTATTTTTAAGCTCATTCATAGATGCTTATAATGGATCCACTTTTAGGATTAATTTTAGAAGGAGTTAATTTTGTCATTATTTATGTTATATTTAGAATCAGTTCTAAAATAATTTTTTATTTGATTACAGGAGAGAAATCTGGAAGGCAAAATAATTTAGTCGTCTTATCCTAATATATTGTAATTTAACTTAAAATTTTGAAAAAAAAAATGCAAATTTGTTAATAAAGAGATAAAAAAGCCATTAGGTAAACACAAAATTAGTTTATTAGATTCATTGATCACATAATTTAAAAAAAATCCTCATGACTGATTTTGCATGCATGCAGCGTTAAAATGGGGGGTCTTGTAAATAGACTTCCAACATAATGGAATCGTTCGTTTAGTGAAACTGGCCATTTAAAACAAGAATAGAACCCAGTGACGGCCACTACAGCAAACCAAAACTTTGAGCGACCTGTGAAGGGTCCATTTACCCCTTCCAAACCGCTCGTGCAAGGCGAACCCTGCAAAGTCGACCACTCTATGCAAACACAAAGGGTTCCGGGCGGCCATTGTGGCAATATTTTGGCACACTGTAGCTGACCACTCCAGCAAATGGACTGTGGACATGATGAATGTTGATTATTGTTCGCAGTGGGTGGGGGAGGGAGGACACCCCTCGGACGTCACGTGACGTGATGGATGGAGCTATCCATCTTGTAATGCATGACTCCGAAGCCACGCCTTCTTCGCTGTGTATATTTATACAGCCGTATAAAAATGCCCCCACTTTGAGCCTTGCGTGCCAGTCGTGGGAGACGCTTTGGATGATTTATTGGGACGTTTGGAAGCTTTTTTGTGGGGAAAAAATTAAGCGATTGTGAATTAAAATGTTTCTTTTTGAATTGTAGATGTGGCAGTTGAGTGGGCATGAGGGATGGTAATGAATTTCCTGTCTTTGTTGTTGATGGTGTCACGAACTAAAGCTGACCTAAGCTACTGGAATACTTTCTTTAACGAAGTTATTCCTGATTTTTTTTCCCTAAAAAGTAAAAAAAATCTAGAAGTTGGTATTGACAAGAAAGGAGAATTAAATTAAGAATTTTTGATAAATGAACTAAAAAAAACATATCAAAAGTATGAAATAAAGTTATTTAATTTTCTCCAATACCTATTATGTGGTAGGTGTCAAATAATTTTTAAGGGGCCCACAGACGAGCAACTTGGTCGTCAACCGGGTTGTCCAATTTGCGAAGTTTGCAACCAAGTTGGCCGTCTGTGGGGAAGTTGATGATTGAATTTCAGGTTGATGATCTGATCGTCAACTTGGTGGGCAGATCTTAATCGGAACATGTTATTAGGAAAATAAAAAAAAACCTAAGCATTAAAAATTAAAATTATCTAATTCTAGCACCAGAGAATAATTAAATAAAATATAATTTTGCATTTAAAGTACCAAAATATATTAATTTGTTACAATCTGATTAATTTTTTCTTCATTGTTTACATTCTGGTTGACGACCAGGTTGGCCGTCTGTGGGGAAAGCATCAACCTGGTTGACAACCGGGTTGACGACCAAGTTGCTCGTCTGTGGGCCCCTTTACACCTTGATTGAAGTTATGAGCAATGTATTTAGGTATTTATTTAGAAATTAATTAAGAAAGAAATGTTATTACTCAATCTCCAATCAGGTGTTAACGTACAACCATAAACGACGTACCATACGATCGTTAAGATGACGTGAAGTTGTCATTGTCACTTTTCCTTATTGCCATAGCACTCATTAGTATTAAGGGACGTCAGAAAATAAATCAGTCTTTGGGTAAGAATGAGGCTTAAATTGCTCTGGAGTTGTGCTCCAGCCTACTTTTTGTTTTTGGTGAACATTTGTATTTTTTTCAGAACGCACGAAAACTCTAAATAAAGCACACGCAAGCTTTCATCAATGTCCTTTACATCGCCCAGAAAAACAATGCTCAATCATGCATCTATTTCTTCTCAAAAAGTAACAAGGGGTTACATAATTGAAAAAAAAATATTTAAAACACCCATTTCAAATAGAATTTTTCAGACGACAGCTGTCCAACCCACGACAACACTGTCCAGCACAAAATAATCTGAACAAAGAAAAAAAATCGACTGTCGTGGCCAGCGAAGCCTGTCCGGCCTCCAACTTCCACAAGAGCGTGCAAGACAAGGTCAATCCTGTCGCATTTTGACAGTGATCAGGTAGACTGCCCGCTGACAGCATAATAGCGCACTGTCATTACACTGTCAACTCTAATTGAGTTTTTTAGGCGCCTTGATTTATGGAGCGCGTCTGTTGTGATGGAGACACTTGAGGAGGTGACATGCCTCTACCATGATGGGCCAAGGGTTGAATTTAGTTTAATCAATGGGGGCTAAGTGAGAAGTTAATAGTCGGAATTGTCTGGCGTAGAGGGAGAGAAAAGGGAGTTTTTAATTACTCTCTCTGTGAGCAGTTAATGCTTTTGAGGATATGCAATCTGCATATTTCATGCGCCAACCATTTTTTATTCAGGACGAAGCATAAATTTAACTTCTGACCTGGAAAAAAAATTGCACAGCCCCCTCAGGGTGTGTTCATTTTTGTTAAGGGATCATTTAAATTCTTGTTCAACGAGGAGAAAAAGAACGCCTCGGTGCTGTTTAAGTGGTGGTGTTCTGTTTGAGGGTATGAATTTTTAACACCTTTCAGCTCTTTAGAGTTAATCAGAGTAAATAGTTTCAAAGTATTTATGAAGGTAATCTAAGTTAAAGTTGCATACTTAAGAAACAGTGTTTTAAACAACTTTACAGAGATAAAGTTGTATTTATAAGTTATTCTGTGCTAACTAGGGTTTGTCATTAACACCAACGCTTGATTTACGAAATTTTTCGAATGTATCTTTGTGTTAATGTACTAACTGGTAAAAGAGTATAAGGCATTTACGATTATTTGAAACGATAGAGGAAAGTTAGTCATTTGGCAATCCACACATTTTGCTGGATCTCGCATACTAGATGTAAAAACAAGTTTGATTTATTTCTTCAACAAAGAAATCTTATAAAGCAATCTTTGCATAATGAGATGGCAATTCCCCAAGCATATCAAGAAATCCGAAGAGATTAAGATAATTCACTCAGAAACAAACACTCTTTGAAGCCTAATTAAATTGTAAACACGCACTCTCTTTCAAAAGACAGCAAGAGGAAACTATTGCACAGCCACAATGATTTATCGAGAAGATCTCTATCTCGGAAATTATACATTACAATCCCAGCGCATGAAAACATGGACAGTAATATGCCTCTGCGGCTAAGAACAGACTGCTGACAGGACGTACGGTTGGATTTATGACCCAGGCTTGTCAGATGCAATTTAATTGTTTCATTAAATGAGCCTCTGCAAAAAAACAAGAACCTTGAACACGGTTTTTGAGCAATGTTCTCACGTACTTGCCATTGCTAGTTTTTTTACCTGACGTGCATTAATTGGGGACAGCCGTCATTTCAACAGCTAGATGGAAATTGCCTATGAAAAGGAAAGCGATTTGTTATCCGTTCGATTCTTATTTATTGCCCTTTGGAAAGCGTATAATTAACCCATTATGGGACATCCAGGTATGGTTGATGAGGGAATGGGAAGCTTTTGGTGCTTGGCCGATTCATGTAAGTAAATACCATTATTGCAGGAAGCTGTAATTTTTTCTGACAGTGAATTGTGCTTTTGGAAGCATTTCTCAAACTATGAATGGAACAAAAAAAAAAAAATTTTTTTAGCTAATTAAGATTTAAAAATAAAACAGATTTGAAGTAAAGTGAAATACATGACAGAATTTGATTAAATTTAGTCATGTGTAAAATTTTAATCATGAAATTTTTTAAATCAAGTCAGTAATTTTATCTCTTAATTTTTTTTTTTTTAGAATTCATATATTAAAGCTCCAAATTATCCATTGGTTAATGTTTTCCAAAACAAACGGTAAAAAAATTGATTGAAATATTCAGTCTAGGAGGCAATAAATTTTGTCAATTGGCTCAAAATAAATATCAAGTTTTACTGAATAGTTAAATTAGCTAGGTTTCATTAATATTTAAATAATAAAGTATTTAGCTGAAATATCAGAAGGAAACAGGAAAAATGCATATAGATATTATTTTGGACTAGATTTTGCAATAAAAATGTTTTCATAATTATTTTTAGTTACATGTGTTCAACAACACTTCTATTATTAATTCTTAAGATTTTTCTCTATTTATTGATAATTATTTTACTTTACAAATTTTCTGACGAGTTGTTTAGATACTATTTTTTTATAAATTTGTAATATTTTAAGGGTAAATTAAATATCTTTATCATCAGAATTTATGTATTAAATTTATTAAATAATATATATATTTATAATCAGAAATTATATATCAACCATATTAATAATATTGCTAATACCAACTTTAATATTAAATGCAGGAAAATACTCTTGACATATTTTTAAGAACTGGTACTGTGATGAGGAAAAAAAGGAAAGAAATAATCATTTAAGTTTAAGTGTAAAAACTTGTAAAATTGCTTTGTTTTACCTATTCATATAGGGTACTATATTAAAAAGGCGAAAAGGGTACCATCTTTTGATTTTTATGAGAATAAACTCTTAATATCGTAGTGACACAAAATGCATCTACAACGATTTTTTTTAATCAAATACCTACTATTTTCAATTTATCAAAGGATAAGTAGAAAAAGTAAGTAATATGAGAGGCTAAAAATCCTTTAAAGTGGTATATTAATACACAACCTCTCTTCATTTGTATTCGGTACCATCAAAGACATTTCATAAAAGAAGGTAGATTTCATCTATGAATAACACAGCTGCATTTCGAAGACACATTGTTTAAAAATGACGATACGATGTTTCATTGAGAGTGCGGTTTTACCAATAGAACTTTCCTGAAGTAATTTCAAAACAGCCTTTAGGCGAATCAAACTATCGGAATGAATAGGCATTTACATGAGATAATCTAACTAAAAGAGTCTGGATCCCACTTACAAAATAAAATTATCTTTACTTAAACGTTTAGGAAGATACAATCCCTTCAACCAAAGCTTGTTCAAAGCCATTTCCTTCTCAAGTATCACTTCGTTATTCAAATTAATGTATTCATTCTTTTATCTCTCTGATTGAGTGTATTCGACATCCCATTTATGCTTCTGACAAAGAATCGTCATACGAGCTTTCAAAGAGTTGGCGCCGTTTTTAAACACAAATCTCTAATTTACATCACGGTTTTTTCGCGCAGACAACATAATTGGCGTTCCACTTTTCCTCCTCGGTGACGATTTTGAACATTGTGGAGTCATGTTTGATTGATATCGCATGGCATTGATTATGCCGAGAGATTGAATTAATCGATACCCGAAACGATAAAATACTAAACGCGTCGATACCATCTCGAGTGCCCCGGGCGGTCACGCATTACGAGAACCGATGCGCATGCGTAGCAAACTAATCTTATTTTTTTTTCTGCTTGTCTCGGATGTCAACAGAAATATATGGTTTCGATAACGATTTAACGTATGGCTTTCGATGCGATGTGATAATCGTCTGTCTCGTATGTATTGTCTTGCTTCGACAACAATGACACGACGGTCCCGACACGCGATGGTCCAGGCCATTGTTTGTCCGTCTTTATGGACACACACTGGCACCGTTTATGTCGGTTGGGAAGTTGTAAAGGGAGTTAATCACTTGTGTATGGTAATGAAATATTCTTGGTTATCAGAACAGGACGTCGTAAATTCGCCTGTTTCGAATCCGCGCTCGTTATTATGCATACGATTTATAATTAGCTTCATAACTCTCGTTGGTTATTTTCGTGGTGAAAGGGCTACTGTTTTGAGTGTCTTTGAATAATCGATATTCATATTTTTTATAAGTGCTTTATAACCTTAATAAATCAGTTTTTATTGTCCGGACTTACATTTGTCTGTTTTTGTCGAAAGTCGTCCCTGTTACAATGTTTGTCAAGCTCTTTTCTTTATATTCCCATTTCAACAACAATGTGACCAAATTCCATCTTCATTTCTCAGAAATATTATGTTCAACTAAGTAAATGGCGAATAACAATGAAACTATTTACACTACATTTGAAGCTGTGATATATAGTATTACCTTCTTAAAGTCGTCTTCCAACTGTAAGAGAAAACCTCTTTCTGAAAATTAAGTAAATATAAGAATTGTAAACGGAGAGTTTGATACATGGAATTAAAAAACTGGAACTAAATATAAGAATATATTTAATTCTTTCAATTTTTTTACCAAATCACGCTTAAAGAAAATATAATTAAAAATTATAATGAACCATTTTAACACTTTTTAATCTACTACAGGAACAAAAATCATAAACACAACCATCTCCTACTTGTTATATCCATCATATAAAGTTTTTTAATGGTAATAAAAGTAATAATTTGGTAAAAATATATTTTTCGACTCTAGGTCTGCAGCTAAAATTGCACAGATTATAGAAGACTGGTGCTTTCAATTATGCTTTTCCTATTTCCCACCTATTAATATTATGGGTAAGGAGAAATGAATGAGAGAAATAAAGAAATTGAGAGAGAAAGGACGCGACAGGTTGCATAAGAGAGGGGAGTGAGAGGGTAGAAGAATTAACAAAATAGAAAAAGAAACGCATTTTAAAACACCCGAACAAAGTAATCGACTAATATGGTGAATGAACTAAATTACGGTTATGGTAGTACATTGTGATTATAAAAAAATATATAATAGTATTTAAAATGTTAAATGTGAAGAATATACTACCCTTTATTTTTTTTATCCAAACCATTGTTAACTCCAAATTTAAAACTTAAAGAAAAACCACGAGTTCTTGATTTGCACTAGATAAATCACTCACTATTATACTATAGCTCAGAAAAATCCACCTTAGTTATAGTTTAGGGTTTAGAGGTCTCCCACTTTCTCGAGACTTTTCGAACTCGGTAGAAGAGAGACAAAAGAGAACATCTTTTATCCTTCTAATTCCTCCTTGTGTTTGGAATAATTTGACGGCAAGCGCGTCCGCAGTATATTTCAATTTGTCAAAGTGACAGTTAAACCACTTCTCTGTTTTAAAAGAAAGAGGCCTCAGTTTTGCGCCAATTCCTCCAGGTGTCGTTAGCGTCAACCAGGAAACTTTTCACAATGTGACGTCATTCGGGTGAGAGAGGAATATGATGATTAACGACCTTTAGCTCGGGGAGAGCAGAGCCAGAAGACGGATGGTGCTTGGCTGCTGAGCCGATGAGTATCGCTCTTTTGGCTGGCTTTTTATGAACTTGGCGAATTCACTATCGAGCTCAGAAACACCTCAGGAAAACTCCCTAAAGAATAATTTGTTATGGAGATATAACACAAATTCGTTAGGTATATCGATAGTAAAACTAATTAGGAGTTCCTTTTCCATAGAGACAACGTATGTATAACAAAGTAATCGATATATTTTAAAACATATCAATAAGTTGGTTGGGGTAATAGTATGACAAAAAACATAACAATTACATTTAGTTTGGTTATATTCTTTACTTATTTATATATAGTGCTATAATTTGGAATGGTAAATATTAATACCATTCCAAATCTTAAGCTTGAAACAATAATTTAAATATGCTTTAAAATCAAAAATCGTCAACACAATATTCATTATTTTAAAATGTTTAAGTTATTAACCTTCAGATACAAGGATTTTCTCGAAATAAGACTTGGAAATTACAAATTCAATTAAAACTTCCTAGATTCAGAGTTTTTTTAAAGAATTTTTTGTAAACATTTATTCTATCTTGCTGCTAAATTTTTTGATAGTTTATTTATCATTTTAATGAAAACTAAGGATGGAACGGCCATTAAAAGAAATATATTTGACTTTCAAATTTATATCAACGACATAAACTTTCACTTCATTTAAGCATATAATTTAATTTCTACTATCCAGCTCACAGCCAATGTTACAACTTGTTGTTTTTGTAATGTGTAAAAATTTAAGTTTTATAAATATGTTTATATAAGTTTTTCTGTCTTTTTTGGTAAATGTTACTTAAAGTTTTTCTTTTTTCTTTTTCTCTTTACTTTCTGATACTATAACTTTTTTTAAATAAATAATGAAAATTTCAGAGTACCTACTACATACTACTTAATGTAATTTGGAAAGAATCCTTAAGAGAAAGTTTTTTACTAACTTTAATGATAACAAAAGAGAAAAATACTATAAAATCGAAAGTGTTAGATTTCCCCTTAAAATATGTGTTAAGTTTGTTAATTTTATCATAAAGATATTAACTTCATAGCAAAAAAATTCTGAATACCTAATTATATTAAGGAGTACTTTGGACTAACATAAAAATATGAGCACAAACAATTTACAACTAATTTCTCCTCTCATTATTTGTTATCTTAAACTTAAAACAATGTTTGAATATTTTTCCTTGTTAAAGATTTCCACCATAAGATACAAAAAAAACCCTATCACTCAAATAGCCTGTGAAATAAAGTTAAGAAAGTTTATGTGTAATTTCTTTGCTTTTCTTTTAATTTCTTTAATTTTAATGAAAGTTTCAAAACGGAATGGGTTGTAATTTTTTAATATAGTAAAGATAATTTTTAAAAATATATAAAATTTCTAAAATAGAGGATGTGATCATGAATTTATTTTACTAATTTACAACCATCGCATTTCTACTTAAACAAATGCTTTTATCTGATATTTTAACATCAGATTTAGCTTACACAAAGTATTTTTTTATATCTTTAATTGCTTTTATAATTTAAAAACAATGAGAATTAGACTATAATTAAATATTTTATCTACTGGTTTTAAAAAGTATCATCGAAAATTAAAAAAGAAATCTTTGTACTATAATGCGTTAGTTATGCTTATTGAATGAATTACATAAAAATTTTCTAAATAGTAGTTTCTAATAATAGTTTGTAATTATCTTATGTTCATAGAGATTGTGTTTAAAACCCCTTACTTGAACAGAATCAAATAGAAAGTCAATAAAAATAGCCTACAAAAGAAGACACAAAAACAATTAGTAAGTCTTTTTATTGCTACACACCAATTTTTCGATGAACATGAAGTCAATTTTTTGGCGACGAACTCATTTTTAAGTCGTCGCCAACAGCTCCAGCTTGATCCGAGCTTAGCAAACCTATTTCATCGTATAAGTAAATGTTGGGCAAAGTGCAAAATCTTGTCGAGGGCCTGTAGAGGGGGCGATATATTTTAGTCACCACTGTGTGTCAGTCGTTTGGTGTCACTTTGTCTCCGACAGGAGTTAAAGAGAGACAAATGATCTGCTTTTAAGGAAGAATAATAGCATCCTTTATTTTCTTCTCCAAGTTCTTGCATTTTTTGTCTTCTTTCTTTTATCCATTGTAATTTCTATCCGGCATTGTTCATCGTCTTTTTGAAAACCCTACCAGACGGTAAAATAATGTATTTAAATAGGAGAGTGTTATGAATCTTTCCATATTTGTATTTGTGGTATCAAAATTCGTTTTTTTTTGTGTCGCGCGTGTTATTCTTAAACTTTATGCAAAAAAAATGTACTTTTGTCTTTGTAAAATTTTATGTATGAAATGACAGTAAAATGTAGGCCAGTATCAAAATGTTTTGTTAAAAGGAGTTACTCAATTTTTTCTCTTATATATTTTTTACTAAAACTGTGAGCATTAAAATAGATCAAATGTAAAATTTAAAGGTTTGAAGGAATATTTTTTAAATTTAACTGTTTTAAAAGACACAAATGAAATAAACAATTAAAAAAATTATTCCTCCTATAAAATAAAAAGTGGGAAAATTTTTTGTTATGATTCATATCTTATCAAGAATTAAAAAGGTTCAATATTTATTCCACTTTTTCTGGGGTAGGGATTTATGTATAAATTAGGTATGAAAAACTATTACTAGGTATTACATGTTATGCATGTATACTTATATTTTGTATTAAAAGTTGAAATATTTTTTCTAAAAATACAATGAAACTCTCAGTTGTCGTCAGTGGAAACTAAACTTTCCCTCATAAAACAAATAGTGTAAAATTTTTAATAAATCCTAATAGTGCAAAAAACAGACTTAATTTTAATATCACATCTGAATCTAGCTTTAACTTTTAAAAGTTAATGGTTTTTTTTACTCTGAGTTTTTGTAAAAAAAGTCTATGTATTTAGTTCACAGTAACTTAATTTTATGCAATAATATCGCTAATTAATTAAAGTGCTAAATATAATCGTAATTGGTACTTACGCAACTTGAATGCAATAAAATATCTGCTAAACGATCCCAGAGATTACCTAAATTAAAAACAAAATGCCCCCAAACTAGGAAATTGAAATTTCACACATGCCGCTATTAAAAGCGTTTTGGTAAAGCAGAGCAATCAAAATCTTATTTTTCCTCGTTTTTTTTAATAACCGATAATATTAATTTACCCTCTCCGTCTTCACTCTATCCATAAAACGGAACTTCTGATCTCTGATCGCTGCGAAGATCGCATAAAATATTTTATCTTTTTCTGCAAGGGATTTTTTCCCGCCTAGAAAACTTCTCGTTGCCTTATTTACGAGTTACAAATTAAATTCTCGCTTGGAATAAATTACTCGACGCTCCGCTGCTGATTTTTATCTTGCTCCTGTTTTTGCCCGCAGATGAGCCGGACGATAATTTAATTAGGCCCATTAGGCGCGGTGCGGGCTTAACTGTAACCGCGTTCACTAACGCCGGACTTTGACAAAAAGCATTCGAATTATTTTTTTTTTTTGGTTTCTTCTTGTGTGCGGTTCATTACTGCTATTATTGTTATTTTTGTTCCCGATATTTATTCATTTTTGGAACAGCTCTTTCTCTTTGCTTCTCACATCTAATCTCATATTACGCTATCTCAAACTCCGTGTAATTAACTTAATATAGAAAATACTTCGTTTTAAGTTGGTTGCGGCGGGCGGGGTAAATTACTGCTAGTGCGGCAGAAGCCATTTACGTGGGTAGCATGGTTATATCTCTCCCATGTCACGGTTATAAATGCGGGATTTGACACAAACCAAAAAGCATATGTGACATTTGCGACTTTTTCCTACGTTCGAAAAAGTGCCTGATCGATTTTTATGCTTGAATTAAAAACACCTCACACGTTCTATCGACTAAGTATAAGCATGCAAAAGTCGTTTGCGTAAAAGACCCCAAAGAAAAATAAATTATCCGGTTATTTTCCGACTTTTTCATTCTCGTTTCGGGGGTTTTATTATTATTTAATCCCATTCTTGACTTTTAATACCGACGGAAAATTGTGTTTTATAACTTGATTTAGAACGAAGCTTTCTAATTAATTACCCAAATTACGTGTTCTATGAGTATTGGATACATATTTTTTGTTTCTTGTTCTTTCCGTGATACTTCTTTTTGCTCGTGGCAACGAGCTGGCGTTTATTGAATATTTATTACGTGCTATAAATGAAGTGGAACGGCAACACAACAAACAAAACCGAAAATAAAAAACCCCGAGCATAAAAGTGGCTTGATTTATTGTTAATGATTATAGATTTAGATGAAAAACATGACCGTCAAGAGACTGTAGTAAATGTTTCATGGCAATTATTCTGGAAATGTTCATTATTCATAATTAATTGAAGGCGTTCGAAAATAAAAACAACTTTATTGTCAATATATTACGCAGTTATGGCGTCTGTTCGTTCACGGACCTCATTATATTCGTATTTTTATCTGTCTTAATGGTCCGGTGATTTATATTTATGTGCGGCCTTTTCAAGAATGAAGGAATGGGGTATAAGGAATACAAGGAAGGGAGAAAAAAAAGCGTAGAATTTTCCAAACTTTCATTCATAATTGAGAAGCTTTCCTGTTTTTTATGATCGTAGATTTGTTCGAAAGCTATTACCTTTCGCTTCTCCAGGCAAAAGTTAGCAATATCCCAAACGTGATTTCTGAACGGTTGATATCCAATCCGAGCTCTTTTAAACGTCTTATCTCCTTCAAAGATGTATGAAATATTGCCTGGTTTGTGGTTACCCTTGGGCTTTACACAAATTCTTTCATAGATGTTTTAAAGGAAAACAATTTTGCATGTGAACTATTAAAATCAATCCGAGAATGATTATATTCAGTTCATAAAAAATATCTGTATTAAAGTTTTGATATTCGGGACTTAAAATATTCTTGTACAATCATGAACTAGGTTTTAATAATGTCTGGTAATATAGGAATGAGTAAAAATTGTAATTTGTTTCCTTAAAAAATGTAATTGTAATTTGCATTTTTCATAGATTTATAAAACATGCATCTAGTCTAGTTATAAATTATTTGAGATCATTTACTATGAATACTCTTTGCTGCTTTAAATTCAAAATAATACAGAAATTTAATAAAACTTTAGGCAAAAGCCAATATGTTTAAAATGTATCGCATTTTTTGAACAACGTTAATTTGTACAGCTTTAATATTCTAATACTACTAATTATACTAGTTATAAAGCTTACTTAGTATAGAGATCAAAATTATGATATTTTTAATTTAACTTAAGTTTTTATTTTGATCATGTGGTTTCAATGGTTTGTTTTCTGCTTAAGAGCAATATACAATTAAAGCTTTGATTTAAAATTGATTACATAAGTAGAAAGTATACATATATTCATATTTAATCCGTTAAAACAAGCGCCAGTTTTGTTACACGGGAACGTCAAAAATAGTAGTTAACTTATAAATTGGTCTCTTAAATATGATTTTTAATATAATTAATGTTTCTAAAGAATGTTTTGACTGGAAAGTACCCAATATGTATTGGGAAATATTCGGACAACTATAAATTTTATCAAAGAGATGAAATTTTAGTTCTTAAATTAACAAAATTGTACCATTTTTTTTAATTTTGGGAAAGGTAAGATAAATATTTATATGATATTGCCAAAATCATAAGTCTGTAAAGGTAAAAAATTGCCAGAAATGTTCTACGTGCCGGGTTTTTGGAGATAAGATGATCACATTTGGTGATGGTTATTGACACAATAACCAGTAACATTAGTGTACTTTATTGATAAACCCGTCCCGCCTATTCAAGCAGGCACCGGGTGAAAACTTAAAAAAAAAAAATTATACAACAGACAACAAAAATATGATAAAAGTAAACAATTAAAAATTACAAGTAAGAATATATAGTGTTGTCCTTTAAAAACAACCCACTGTTTAATATTTTCTCCATTAAAAGCTTAATAAAAAGGATAATTAAATCGAACAAAAAACTGTTGTAACGGCTCATGCTCCTTAACATTTTAGTGCTTAGCCTGTTTAATTCCAATTATCCATTACAAATTGGCAGTCAATTAAGTAATAATTTGAAAAAAACCCACTTTTTCCTAGAAGGACTCTAATTGGCGGACTGAGCTAAAACTTTAATATTTTATTCTCATAGTATTGGGATATCATAAAAACGAGCGAAAAATGCTCTATAGTCTTTATAACATACATTTTTACAAAATCTGTAAATCTGAAGCACATTTTTTGCCAAAAATCTACATTCTCTCAGCTTGCTTAAAAAAATAAGTAAATAAACCGTTCTTTGACCAGTTCTTACATCCCTGACACTCTAAGAGGCATAGAAGGACAGGTTATATGAGATGGTAAAATTATTTTAATTATGGGTTGTTTTTAATTATGGGTTGTTTTGTCAATGGGTTGTTTTTAGGGTACAATTTGGAGTGGGTTGTTTTTAAAGGACAGCACACTATATATAAATATTAAAACCGTGCAGACTCAAATTCATCAAAATATTTAATCGAAGATTTTTCTGTTTCTAAAATACTGAGTTAAAAATATTAAGTTATATTTAAGTTATATTAAGTTATATAAGATATTTTTAATTTTAGTTAAGTTTTATTTTGTTTAATCTATAAAGTTATTTAATCTTTATTCTTCCTTCAAATATAAATCAATTTTCACATACTGGAAAATAAATGAAAAGTAATGCATTAATTTGCACATTCAAACTTGCATTGCATTTCATCTTGTAAAACAAAACCTACTCAGAAATACAATCGTTCAAAATTTTAAGTTTTATTCTATAATTCTCTTTTACTTGGATAACTGATGTAACCATACGCTTCTGCATGCTTGATACACCTGAGCAACAGATTATGCGCATTGAATTAAACCGATCTCTAAACTGCACCAACATGATTTGACCAGGTTAATATCTTGTAAAGCCATGATAGGCATTATTTGATGGAAAGCTTGTCGAATACCGGATACCCTACTCCCGCATCTGACAAGAACCTGACGTTTATTACCGTCTGAATATCACAATGTTATCTAAAGCGGTATTAAATGGAAATGCAATACAAATAGATTAAATATCTGTTTTCATAATACCCACAATTGCATCAGAAAAAATATCTTCTGAAAACATTAATTGATGAGTTTTTACGTTCTCTTTATTATATTTGTTTATAATTATAACAAACTGTTTCAACTATGTATTCCTTTTATCGTACTTGAAAAGTATTTATACTCAATATAAAATATATTCTTACTGATGAAGTAGGTTGTTCAAGCAGCCCCAACTTATTTCTAATTTTTATCATTAAAATGATGAAATTTTAAAAAAAAGAGAAAAAAATGATGCTCATGATTAAAACAACTTTTATTCAATCATACCTACATGGGTGCATACATTTTTAAAGGAAAATGGAAGATTTCATTAATAAATATAAATCGAAAAATTATGATAGCAATTTCTCCATAACATTAATAATTTATCTCTGTTCATTTATATTTTAAGTATTTTTGCGTATGTTTTTAAAATTAATTTTAGAGATTTGGTTGAATAAAATATATTCCTTCTGAATATAATCATATCATTTTCAGGTTTAAATCTGCAAGTTATCTTAGAGATAGTGTTGGAATGTTTATAACCTTTTGTTGGATAATGCTGTTTTTAACCAAGACTCGGGTATGGTATTATTTGCTTAAACTTTTACATCTTATTCTATTTTCTAAAATTTAAAAAACATTATATTAGAATTATTACTTTTTATTCGTCGCAATTTATTCGTTTCATTATGCCTTTTATTTAAAAAAGTACTATTCCGAATATTTCACAAATACCCATTTTTTGCTCGTAGTCTGAAATTAATTAATTTAGTTAGATAAAAATAATTTGTAAAAATGGGGATTTTTAAGAGTGTAGCTGGGAAATAGGAATGTAAATCATTATTATATTTATGTGATTAATTCATGGCCATCTAATGAAGCTTGAAATCGTGACTCGAAATAGTAGGCAAGACGCACTTTTTAACAGTGCAAGTGTGCAAGGTAAGGTACAAGATTTCAGACTGGAGTTGCGTTGTTGTCCAAAAAAGCTATAAAGAGTGACGTCTTGCCTACTATTTCGCGTCACGATTTCAAGCTTATCTGGCCTTAAGAGTCTAGGTGGCCATGGCTAAGTCCGATACCCACAGTTCGTAAAATCATAAATATTAATAGAAAAAAGAGGTTTTTATTAAAACTTAGAGTTGGATGTTGTTGCGAATACTAGTGAAACACTGAAACTAGTGGACCGACCTAGTGTTTAAGATTAACTTTAATTAATTATTAACTTTTACTTTTTATATTTTGGCATTGTTGTAAATATCTTTGGAATTGAAATTATGTAAATAGAATTAAGAATTGAGATTAAATGGATTGATTATAATTTGAGGCCTCTTCTTTTTGGAATAAATTTTATGATTCTTATCAGCGATAGTTTAGTTAAAATTTACAGATGTGGCTTCCCAGAACCTCTAAAAAAAATTTATACCATGTAAGACACTCGAGCAATATTATGCATTTTTTTAATATTGAGATAATAAAATGTAATCCTAGGTTATTTTAGAATATTAATTAATTTAATGCTTAATAATAATGCTAATAATTTAAAACTTATCTTTTAAAATTATAAGTCAAATTCCGCATAAAATTAACGAAAATTGTGAAATGCCTTTTCTTTTCTGAACAGAAGGGATGTTTCCAGAACGGCATCTCTTCAATTACATTCAATATTTCAACATCGCTTTGAAAAACGCCGCATTTCCCTAAAAACTCAGACATCACGAACCCGCAAAAAAGTATTTGTTTCAGCCCGCCATCCATGCGATACGCCTTCGGAAAAGGAAACAGAACAGATCCATGCGTATTCATTCATTCATTCTTCCTAACCTCAGCCAAGAGCCATTGTGACGCTTTTTTTTCCACCCAAAAGATTTGTCACTTCCTTTTTTTTTCCATCACGAATGAGAATTTGTTTGCCCAAATGGGCTTGAACAATGTTCCTTGCCTCATAAATCCGCGCAACTACGAGATGCACGAAGTCTTTTAGAGCTGTTGACACTTGAATGAATACATATGAGGCATATTTCCTCCCTCAATGAATACCGATATATTATGCACGCCTGATGCATGGGACAAAAAAGTCACGTATTGTGGTAGTTCTAACACAGTATTATTCCTATTGCAGCCTCTTAAGGCGGCTGGAGGTTCAAACTGAAAGGAAATCGGGCACTTAGTGACACTAAAGTGATTTCCATACATCAATCCGTTTTGAAATATGTCGTGCTTTTTGTCGGGCATTAAAATTCAATGTTGGTAATTTTTCAAAAATATGTGTTGAGAAAAGTATGTCTTTTGGCAGAAATGTAAAAAGCCGTAACAACGAAGAGTTTCAAAATACAGCATTGATGGGTTATTTAGATTGTTTTTTAAGGTATCCTTTGTGTTGCAGTTGGCAAACAAATTTCTTGGAAGAAATCTGTTTTGTTCAGAAGTTCTCATTAAAATTCTCAGTTTAAATTGTTTTAACTAGGTTTAAGAGACTAATAGTGCCTTCGATTACACAATTATTCGATTTATTCATTAAATTAGAGAGAAAATAGAGATTGAGGAAGAAAAAAAACGAAGATTAATAAGAGAAGGAGAAGGGGAAAGTAAAAGGAGAGTAAGAGGGTCTTCAATCTTTCAATGTCACTGAAATTTAGCATTTAGTATGCGTTAGTATAGGTTTAAGAAATATTAAGAAAGTTTAATCTAAGTAAGAAAGAGTAACCTAAGTAAGAAAGTCTGAAGATAAGTCTCCCATCTGAATAAAGAGTGTTTAATTCAATATTTATGAAAAATGTTAGAAAATAAAGGAATTAAAATTAAATGAATATGAGTGGTGCGGGGGACCGAAGGCTCAAGTCTGATGAGGCAGAAGCTGGAGAATCTTATGTGCTGCTGTACGGCTATCCAGGGAGACCAAGTGAACGAATCACAGTAAGATAGCTCCAAAAGGAAGTAACTTTTTTATTTCACGTCAGTGATTCATGTATTGGTCTTGCCGGATTGCCGTACCGCAATAGATCCGGGTAAGTTAAAACGCTCCTTAAGTCTAGGCAAATCTTGAGCCTTTGGCCGCAACACCTGCAATTATAAACGCATTTTTCGTATAGATATAAATTGTTAAGTTGATAATGTTTTCACTAAGTGTGTGGGAAGATGTATAAAAATTCGATGTTCTGATTCAATGAAAATTTACGAACTTTTCGCTCATTTTTAAAAATCTGTTACAAAAGATGGCAACAAAATACTCGAAATGCGTAGTCGCTTTTAAGTCACGCTCGCCAAGTTTGCACACACACAAAAAGCCCAGGGTTGCAATAGCGTGCAAACCCAGCAGCAACATCCTTTTGTTTTCTCGGGAGTGTGATTTGCGGCCATTATTTCCCGCGGCCAGAGGCACTATTTCCCTCCGCGCGCTGTGACGCGGTGCGATTTAGCACCCAACTTATCATCCGGCGCAGTGCTCTTTTGCCGCTTAATGAGGCTAATTGTCGACAAGAGGGCCAAGGCGCGTTTTGCAACCAAGAAAAGTTCTTTTTACTTCGCTGCCTGGTATTAATCATCGCCCAGATAAGGGCCCTGGCAAATTTGCCTCCCCCTCCTTCCCTCTGGTTCCCTAATAAATTGCTCTTTTACTCCCGAGGAATATTTTAAGTTTTGCTCTAATTGCGTTTTCAAGATTTCGTAGGTGTTGCTTTAAGTGAATTCGGTTAGGGAGAAGAGTGACTCCACTTCTCACTCAACTCGATGGATGAGCTTCAGATGAGATGATTTCAAGAGCCAAGCCTACTTTACTCTAAACTAACTCCAATATTACGCATTGTGAGATCTCAAAAATAAGCACTCTGTTATGCATATTGAACACAGAAAATTTGTACTCTTATTGAAAAAATTTTGCAAAAAGCAAACAGTGGAAATATGGAAACTTCCTCCTGATTTTAGGTTTTGCAAACACAGAAAAAAAATGCAGGAAATCATTCTGTATGAGTGAAATGTGAGTCTATTCAAATGACTTCAAAACGAATTTATGTTAAAGTTTTTCCTTATAGATGCATCCCGAAATATACGCACATATCTCTTCTACTCTTTTATTTTTATGTACGTTTTTTTTAAATTTATATCTTGAAGTTTACACTAAAATATACTTACAAGAACAGTATTGAATAGACTAAAAAAGTAATAAAATTTATTCGAAACACATTAAGTTAAAAAATATAAAGTACAATTTAAATAGTTTCAGTTTGAAAGAATGTGTTTGATGAGGATAATTTTTTTTTCACTTGATAGGAGAGGATTTATATATACGAGATTATTTAAAAAATAAATTTAGAACTTTGTTTTAAAAATAAAAAATTTGAAAAAAAAAATAATAATTATAGAGGTACACCATTTTACAGTAATAGGGAAAATTAAAAAAAAAGGAACGAAATCATTTTTAGAAAAAAAATACCTTGTAAGTGCTTAATGTATGGAGATTACCATTTTTATACGTATAATAGTGTAGAATTTCTTTCCCTTCCCACAGTCATCAACCAATTAGTTAAAGTATGCAGTCAACCTTATAGAATTTTCTAAAGAGAGACAATTTTTCCTCTTCCAAAAATAACGTTACTAAAATAATCCCAATAACAGATGCCACCGCTGATAGTTTGATTTGCTTTAAACAACAAGGCATGCCGTAAATAAACATTATCTTTGAACTCGAGCAATCAACCAAATAAACTTAATACCAATAGGAACCAATAGGAAACCAATAGGAACTACTTTTATAAGTATAGAACCAAAACAATCTTCATAACGATTTGCAATCTAATGAGTGCCATCTCATTGTTTAGGTCAAATCATTCTAAAATGGAAATCATCAAAAAGTTCCCCCAACCAATCACGATAATAGAACGTCCCATCACGCAGAGACCTTCCCACGAAAATAGGAACCACCAAACAATCGCATATCCATCACCCGCCCTCAAAAAAGAGCCGTGGTCAGTGACTCTCGACCAACACTACGCCCATTTTTCCATCGCTTCATTTATCACGTGATTAGTCTCGCTTGTTGGACCTGCACGGGTCGCCTCATCGACAACGACGACCCTACAACGACAAGATTCGGCAAGAGATGAGTAAGAGAAATAGAGGGGACACTGAGCTTCTTTCCTGTGGAAGCAAACGTGCCAACAGTTCCTGTCACTTAAGCAACCCCAATGGATGAAACGCAGGGAGATAAAAGTAACACCATTTTCAGTTGCTTCCTCCCTGGTAGCACAGCTAATATCAAATATCTCAAGTTTACGTAACTGCTACTAACGAAAACTGTTACTAACGAGAAATAAACGAAAGTTGGCCAGGCATGACGAAAATTGGACGTTTGGGGCTTCGCTGCAACGCAACAGATCAAATTAATGGAAATGGTGCTTTGCAGTGGGGATAAAAGTCTACATTGTATGAGAGAGGAAAGTTTGTAAATTCGTAAATTTTCCATAAATGCTGCCAAATACAATTCATGAAAAGAATAAAAATGGCACGCAATATTCGTTAACTTATATTACCTCTAGTTAAATTTTAACATAAAATGTGTTGTCTACAATTGCATTGATTCCTCAATTTTTTGAGTTACGGAGCATTCTTTGGTTGGAAAATTCTTCACGGCAGTTTTTTAAAAGAGACGCATTTACCCCGCAGCACTTTTCAGTGTTAAAATAAATACACTTGGGAATCCATCGACACAGATAAATCGACATTGCTATCCTTAATACTGGATATAATGGTTCTGTCTCTCAAAATAAATGAGATTGACTGATACCCAAAGCTATTTGGGTAATTTTTTGTACACATTCCAAAAAATCAGTTCCTTTCACGGTATTCTAAGTCATTGCACGATGCGTTCTTTTTTTTCCTAAATATTATACAGGAATGGCAATAAACAAATTAATTATTTGAAGTTCTTCTATCAATGAGACTCCCTGTTCCAGGTTTATATGCATTTTTTGCCATTCTCTATACGTTTTCCAGGCCACACAGAGTTTCAACCATTGTCCTCTCTAGTCAACACCAATTCTACGGACAAGACTCACCAAGACGGTTTTGTCAAGGGAACGTATTCGGATACGCTCGGGCGATGATCATTGTTATTCTGTGTCGGTCTTACACCCACCGAATTACTCAATCCTTTGCTTTGTTAAATTTGTATTTGATGTTCCTTGGTTCAGTAGATGGGAGTTTAATACGGACTCGAAGGCAGGGTTTCGGATGTAGAATAATAATTTAGCGACGATTATGATGCGCTTCGAGTAGATAAAGACATTTGTGATGGTTTTTCTGAGGAGATAAAGCGAAGTGATGGCAGCTCGGATGTGAATGACAGTATTTTTATAGGTTTCGGTTCTTACTTTTCGAAGGTATTACGGATTATTTCTGGATTCTTAACCGTAAGAAGTAGTTATGATGAAGTTAAAGACTCGGAATGATGTCTCTTTCCATACAAACTTATCTATCGCATTGTTGAAAAGGGCATTCGATTCATCAAGTTCTCCTTAAGGGAAGTAATACCGGTAATCCGTAGATTGTAATCTCTGCATACTCATGAGACCGTAGTTTATCTATACTTATTCAATAGATTGAGAGCTTTCGAAATCAGTGGCTCAATTGAAATCGAAATGAAGTTTCCGATTATATCATGTTGATACACGAATACTCAGTAGACGAAAGAGAGAATGGAGAAATGCTTTGAAGAAATGGATATAAAATTATACCGGTTTATGTCAAATGTGATCCCAGGACCCAGGAATTTTCTGGTTTTTCCATGTGTACAGCAGACGGAGAAAATATTTTCCCTTTTCGTAATTTTTATAACTTCTTAAATAGAGGGTAATTTTTGAAACACTCATTAAGTTTTAGCATGGAGATTTTTTTATGTGATCTATTAGGTTAAAAAACCTTCATTTAGTTGAAAAAAAAATAACGAGAATTTTCGGAAAACTTGTTCAGTGCAGTTCAGTTAATCCTCTCAAATTCATTCGTTCTCAGTATTCATTTCTTATTTTGCAATTACATATAATTTTGGTTTCTTGTTTATTATCTTGTTTATTATTGTTTCTTCAAGCAATTTTGCTGTTTTGCATGTATGTCAATTTTCGGAAAACTTGTTCAGTGCAGTTCAGTTAATCCTCTCAAATTCATTCGTTCTCAGTATTCATTTCTTATTTTGCAATTACATATAATTTTGGTTTCTTGTTTATTATCTTGTTTATTATTGGTTCTTCAAGCAATTTTGCTGTTTTGCATGTATGTCTTTCATAAAATCTTCAAATAAATTTTAAATTTAAATTTAAAAATAATCTTAAAAAGAACGGGTTTATTAGATTTAAAAAAAAAAACTTTTTTAATTTAACAGGTTTCAAAGTAGTTTTCACCATTGAAAACGACTAAAATACCCCAATTCAATCGCACATTCTAATAATCCCTAAGAATTTTTGGGGTACGCCGCTAGTCTATAATTTTAAAATTCAGCATCAGTTCCAAAAGCAATTTTTAAATCTCCCTTTTTATGTTTAAAATTTATGTTTCTGTGTTATCCAGTTTCATAACCTTCTAAATGCACTTATTCCTATATTTAACAAAATGAGGGAAACATACTTTACAGAAAACTAAAAGGCATAGAAGAATCATTTTTCGAAATGAATTTTCAAGGTACATTGCAGATTTTCTTTCCCATACCTGTATCACGGCTTACTAGATACTATACGGGCTAGCCGAGTACGGAAATCATTAAAAATCCAGAGGGCAATACTTGACAAACTGGCAAAGCATATCCACAGTGTTGAAGGCGGTGGGTGATATAGGTAGGACTTGTGGCGATCCAAGCGGGAAAAGTTGTCAAATGGATTTCATTGTTCAAAACTCGGCTAGCCTGTATAGTGTCTAGTAAACCGTGCCTGTATGAACTGGTATATAGATGAAAGAAAAATATATCTAAGTTTCTAATTAAATTTTGTCATTTAGTGGGTTGAGACACTCGATGACTCATTTAATTTTTTTTTCCTGTTTGCTTTTTGCATAAACCTAAAAAAATAAGAGAAATGTGTGACCTATAGCTTTTACAGCAGGAATACCTGCACATATTTTGAATATTCCAAATGAACCTTCAAATTAAATACTAGAACTTCAAACCTGAATTTTCTGGATTAACGATTTTCCCCGAGAAGCGATAGCCAGCCAAGGCCGGCGCCCCCGCCAACCGCTTCTTTCCTCTTCCAATCCCAAGATACGGGAGAGACAAATCATCACTCATTTTGGAGAGGAGAGTAACTCCGGCGGAAAGCATTCATCTCACAAAATGGACCGACTTAGATTTTTATTTTATTCTTGCTTTTTCTCCCATTCTCCGGGAGAGAAAATTCCTCCATCTTAAGGAACACATTGCCGAGTCATTTATTACGACAGATGTCTGCGCGGAGCGGATAATGTTGTGACACGCCAAGTGAAAGAGAAAAATTCTCGCCAAGGTTATTCGCGTACTATTTGCGCGCGATGATTGATTGAGGGGAGCTTCACACCCGAAACAGTCACATTGTTCCAGGAGGATGTGGAAAATGAATTTTGGAAGCCGCTGTCGATTCCGAAGGCGGTTTTTTTTGGCGTCTTTTTTTGTGGTGGGGATTATACTTAAGAAATGAGTAATCGACGCGGGGTTGTCAATTATGGGGTGTGAAAAGGGGAATTTAATGTTGCTCGGGTCTTTTTTCCCCAGTTTGAATGCCGCCGAAAATGAATTTGTGGTGAATTGGAAATTCTTTACAAGTGTAGGATCTATAGTATGGGGTGTTGAACCTTTTAGCTTTAGACTGGAGAACACGAAAAAGCTGATCGGGGAAAAAAAATTCCTAATTGTAAAGGATATACACCGAGGTTAACACCGATTTGATATGTAGCATCAAATTGCTCCCTTTCTTACTGTGATACTTCGTACGTGACCTTCATATATTACATGACAGGATCTTTTAACATGTATTCTATCCTTATAGAATGATTTAAATTGAACACATTAACAAGAGTTTTGTTGAAAACTTTATATATAAATATATTTTTGTTAAAGAAAATATATAAAACAAAAGGCATAAATTTCAACCCCAAATAATATAATCTTTAAAATTTAATTTTCAATACAAAAAGGGTAATCTATAATTCCTACAAGGCTTGTAACCTTTTAAGAATCTTAACTTATTTTTAACGAAGTTCTACTTATAAGCTTAAAAGAATTTCCCTTTAAAAAAATTCTCTAAAAAACAACTCATTGGTAACACACTTAAAAGTAGTCGATTAAAGATCTCCCTTTAAAATGTCCACACGCCCAAAAAATAAAGAGCAAACCAAACTAAAATCTAATTCTGGAGACGGAAAAAACCCATTTCTGTATACTTTTGGTATAAAGTTACTGAAAGCCGTGGGGCGATCTAAATGTGCTTAAGAAAAATCAGAACGGAATTTATTCAAGTACATCACATTTCATTTTTTTCTCCCTTCTCTAATCTCCAGACTTTTTTAAAGAGAGAGAAAATTTTAAATCAAATAAGCCCCGTTTCCAGATCCCCTGGGATAATTCTTATTAGCAGCCCAGAACAGACGATCCCCCCTCCCCTTATTACATTCGTTCGCCATTTTGTTTTCCTGGCGGCGTAATGCATTAAAGATTGTGTTATGGAACAATTTCTGATTCTCGGGAGAAATATGCGGGTTTCTTTAGTAAGGAGATAATTTTCCTGCCTGCATTATATGAAGTGATGATCATACTAATAAGAAAAAAAGCGGGAAAGCAAAGCTTTTCAGAAGGAGAAAAACCAGGCTGGGCTAGAATTAGCATTCATTCGATAGGCTCTTCTTTGGTAAACTCGTTAAGCTTAATGCAATTTCGCTACCTTAAGCTCCAGAGATTTACCTTTAGACACTATTTTGTGAGAGGATATTAAAAATGAATACCGGGAAATAAATCGTTTTCCAGTTCAAGTTAGCATCTAGACGAGCTCTCTAAATTTATTAAAAAAACCCTGTGTTAGCCTTAACTGGTTTCGGATAATACTTCTTCACACTGCTTAAATTTCTAGGCTCTGCTTTCTTTTGGTATTCTTCGTATGCTCCTTAAGTATCTGGTGTTGATATGGTATCGAGGTTTCTTTATTTCAGTCTGGTTTGCATTTAAGCGAGAATCAGGGTTACTTAAGCCTGTTTTCATGCATTTTTAAATTATGTGGATCAGTTATAATGTTTCGTGCTGTAAATTTTGAATTATGTTTATCTGCACGTTATCAAAAATGTATTCCTATCTTGTATTTAACAAATACATATGCGTTAGAAATTATTTAAGTTTGTAATATTGAGAAAATTGGATAAGATAACTTGCTTGGAAAAATATTTCAATACTTTTAGAGCCAAGAGTAAAATTATTTATCCACACGTAGAAATTATTAAATCAATATTAAAACCTTATAACCCCTAAGAATTAGTTCCTTTTACCTTTTACGTAACATAGATAGAATTTCTTATGTAGTAATATTTATTCAAATAACTTGGAAGTTTTAAATTCAAATCACACAAATTACTCGAAATTGTTAAGGACCTTTGAAATTCTTTCCAAATTAAATTGGTGTTACTTTTAAGTTTAATAAAAAAATTATTTATTCTTGATTTTTTTAATTATACAAACTTTTTGTAAGGCCCTTCAGCTGTAAATTTATCTAAGTTAATATTTTTTTCATCTTATATACCATGCTAATTTTTCTAATCTTAATAACTCCTCTTCTTATGTCTTCGAGCCATCTTTCTCTCATGCCTGCATTTTTCTACATATCTCTATCATACTTTCTTCGTCATCTCATAATCCACTGTTCATCTTATGTCCCTCGTCATCTTTCTCTCCTTCCTACATCTTCTCACACCTCTCTCTCTCTCTCTCTCTCTCTCTCTCTCTCTCTCTCTCTCTATATATATATATATATATATATATATATATATATATATAGTATATATAGGTGTAGAGATATATAGGAAGAAGAGTATATATATATATATATATATATATACTCTTCTTCCCCCTATCCTTATCACTACTCCTCTTATGTCTCCCATCATTTTCCACGTACATCCTTCATATTTTTTTCTTGCTCTCTTAATTATTCTTCCTATCTTCCCTCCACCTTATACGCATCATACATATCATATTGCATGCTCTTCTTATTACTCTTCCTCTTCTTCCTCCATTTTCCACGTTTACAACTCATACTCTTCTTATCACACTCTTATATTCACTCATTCCTCATCTTCTCTCATTTCTTCATCTTCCACGTATCTCTCTTCCTTCTCTTCTTCCCGCATCTTCCACGTATTTATCTTATACTCTTCTTTCTCCTATCGTTAATCTTCCTCTGAATATCTTCCTCTCATCCCTCCATCTTCCACGTAACTCTCTCATACTCTTCTTTCAACTCTTGCAATCAACTCTTCATTTTATGTGTCTCACATTTCTTTCATTTCTGTTAATTCTCTCTCTTCTCTCTCCCTCGCTTTCCTTCTATATATGTAAACCACTCTTTCACTTCTCTTTCTTTAAGTTTCCTTCCACCTTTTCCCGTCTAAGTCTGGCCAGAAGATGATACAGATGCATATTTTGTCTACTATAGACAAAACACTCCTGCCAGATTTTCTTCACAACAAGAACCCCAATCCACCCCTGGTCTCACCTCCCACTCTCCCTTCTCTCTCTCTCCCCTCAGCCTGTGGTTGTTCATCACCCAGAATCGCCTGTCGATCGCCTCGTTTGATAATGTCTCGCCAAATTACAGCGCCGGCTAACCGCCTCGGCGTCGACTTGTATTGCCTCCTAGACGCGTTTTATCTTGGCTGCTCATCCCGCGATTTTAGTATAGGGGGACTATCTCTGACGTTATCTGGGGATGGAGTAGCGAGGTTTTGAGTCGACCCATGGTGGGTGTTTTCCTCCCTGGAAGAGTGAGTGCTGACACCTGTGCAGGTGACGTGTGAAATATGTTATTTGTGTTTCGGGGTGGTTGGGATAAATTTAGTCACGGCTGATGAACAGTGGTGGGAGGAGCTATGTTGCTAAGAAAAAGTTGGTGTCTAATAAAATTATAAATTTCAGGTCTTTGTAAAGTATTCCCATCATAAATCTCATATTCACTCCTGTTCACATATCTCACATTGATTTAAACTTTCACGTCTCATACTTATGCAATTTAATGTTTACAAATATCATATTGACTTATCTTTACATCCACATATTTATTTTAATTTGTTTTAAAAATATCATTGGGTCATTCTAGAGATTTTTTAAGGCCCTGTGAATTTTGTTTTTGTTTAAGCAACATTTTATCCACGATAACGAGATTCAATCTAAAATTTTATTCTGTCATTCGATTTTCTACACTATTGGCTATAAATAAATGAAATTTTAACCTTTTATCTATGTAAATAAAAATTTGGTAAGGTAAAATGGAATTGAACATCAGCCCGAATCGTCCACTCAAACTCAAGATGGGTGAAACTTTAACAGCTGTAACTCTGAAATTATTTGATAGAAAATAATAAAAATTGGTATTTTTCCTAATACATACATTGACATTGAGCATACAAAATTTCATTAAAATCTTCGGTAGGTGGGTATACAACCCTGGATGATATGGGCATGGAATGATCCCATTGACAATTATGTTTTTTTTTTATGATTTAGCTTTTGATACCTGTAAAACGCGCTTTTCCTAGATAATTGCCTGATTGCAGGAAAACCAATAAACCAAAATTGAGTTTTCATTTTCAAATCTATCATTTATACCTAAAAATCATAGGACCTAATATTTACTTTATTTGTTTTCACTGATAGGATTAAAAATGTCATCGAGACAATAATTTGTTTGGCTTAGCTTTTGATACCTGTTACATGTAAAACATCTTTTTTTCTCGTAGGTCGAGTTATTGCAGAAAAATCAACTTTACAAGATATTAAGTTTTCTTTTTAAAAACAATCATTTTTTTCTGAATTGTTTCTTGGAAAAAAACTAGTTAAAGTTTGCCTTTGCTCGGGAGGCGGGTAATGTTAGCCTAAAACGGGCCTTCCACAGCACAAAGTTGCACAATAGTACTTAGCCGCCTTCCATGGAACAACAAGATGTTGTAATTTTTCCATTAAAGTTTAATAGGAAAGATTGTGTTAGATGTGATTATGGTTAAAAATCTATAAATTTTATACTGTAGTTTACTAATAATTCTTAAGTTTTTAATAATTTGAAATGATTAATTTCAAGTAAAACTGGTTTCTAAACTCATATTAAATTACACTTTTATTTTGAAACAATAATTTTAAAAAATAAGGATAATAGTCTACTCTTTTTACACTCTAGTAAAAGTTGTTCAATACTATTTTTTTAAATACTTACTTTTTTTTTAAATTACTAAAGTAATTTATAATTCCATCCTGAAAACTAATTTTAATAGATAAGTGATTTAAATACATTTAGAAAATTTAAAAGCTTTTAAAATTGTACAGTTTAGCTAGTATCGCTCAATTTCCCAAAAATACCAATCCCAGCTCACGTATTAAACATTTTCAGTAAATTGTTTTACAAAACCATAAGATGTTTCAGTAGGTAATAAATTAAAATGATAGAGTGTTATTTTTTTATGTATGTTGACATATCATTTGGCTTTGCAAATGAAACATTGAGTCCTACACGATAGTCATGTATCGAAATATTTGATCCATGCCATATAGAAAACCCGGCAATCATTCTAAATTCAACACCCCCTAAACAATGATTAATACCCAGGATTCGGACTCCCGAGTTCAGCAGCTTTCAGTAAAACGATCCCATCCCTCTTTTTGCTCGGCAGCAAAAGCGCATCAATCACTACGCGCTTCAACGGGGCAGCATGAGGGATGCAAGGGAAAACCCCGCCAAATCCCCCAAGGTTTTACGTAACGGGCTGACACCACCCTATCCATTTCATATCGGGGAAACACAAGCGCGGGGCTTTTAGACGGAAAATATATTATTGTAATAAAAAGATAAATCCTTCTCGCCAACACCGGGATGTATCACTTTCAACGCGCCCAACAACAAGGGTGAGCTTGGGACCCTGGTCACGATTCCTGGGGCAAAATAAAGTAATGTTTCTTGCCTACTTGGCGATATCGGTTACGGGAGTTGGCGGAAGGATTTGTTTGGGGGGCAGAGGGAAAATGGCGTGAGGAACCCTACTGAACTTTAATACTCACTGAGTAGGCCATACATGGATAACAAAGTATTTTTTATGCAGATTTATGCAGAGATGAATTGCAATATAGAGGTTAGTTAATGGGTCAAAATTATATGTCTTAAAAAATTTAATGATTATAAACACTAGTTATTTTTATAAATATTTGGATTAAATCTTTATACTTACTTTTGTAGCTTTTAGTTTTAGTGCTTCCTTCAAAATTTTCCTTGTACATTTTTTAGTTCAAATATACAATTATACAATATACATACAATACAACAAATATATACAATTGTATAACAATTAGGTAGAAGTTTATAATATTCATTTCTTTCTCCTTTTCTATACAAGCTACTTTTTTAGTGTGGCAAGCTAGTGTGTTAACCGTTTTAGTGGTCTTACTTTTACAATCTCTAATAAAATGTATATGTCGCTACATAATACAAAATAATAAAAAAGGGATACGTCACTAAGGTCAATTTCTCATCACTGACAAAAATTGTTACTCAATTGATGTAAATTATAGTACAAATAAAGAATATTAATATTTTTAAACCTTTATAAACTGTTTTGTTCCAAAAATAACTTAATATACTTTAAAATTTCCCTGCATGGTAAAATGTTCATTCACACCCTATTTTTAAAGCTTAATAATCAATCACTTATTATAATCTTATTCCAACTTTAAAATATTGTTAAGATCATTATATCAAGACATTATATTTTGTCTACAGTCCCAGCTTATAAGATCATTTACATTACATCATTTAAAAAAAAAAGCTTCATTGAGCTTAAAAAAATATTCTAACTCATGAGCATTTTTTGAACTCAAAAAACCCATGCAACTTTTTCTAACCTAAGATAAAAATTTCACCCCTCCATTTTTTTTTAAGAATAAAGGAATTACAGCGGGTCTCGCATGTAAGCCATTTTCCTTCTGACTGGAATCCCGATTCCCCCCATGTCGGTTAAGTTTCTCTCCTAAAAGCTTTGCATTTTTCCTTTCTTTTTAACACTAGGGGTGCATTTGGAATTTTAATGGGAAGTTAACTTCTGATGTGAAAACTACAGGAAGGATGAGACGGTGTGCCTCATGATTATTCACCCAATGGATACAGTTTTTCCCCACCTATACTGATATTTAATCGTGGAGGTTATTACCTCTCTCTTTTAAAAAAATTCCTCTTCTCTCTCAATCTTTGATTCAATTTATCAGGAAAAGAATCTATAACTTTTGATGCATAAATGCATTATTAAAGCGGCGTTATGATAGTGGAATTACGTTTCTTTATAAAGGAGGTGGGTGATGTGTTTTATGAAATCATTTGAATAATGTAGAAGGGGGTGTATGGCAGGGTAACTTGTGTAGAGCTTCTTTCTCTTCAGTTTTTAGGTTGAGGAAATTATTGATGATATTAGGCTGGGTGAAATTAGATTTAAAATTTCTGTTTTCTACCTCTATATTATTTATTTTTAACTCTATTCTTTTTCCTTTTTAAATTTTATAAATAGCCAAAGATGTTAGGAAAGTAGTTAGAATAAAAGTATTGTCCCAAACAATGATTTCCAATGATTATTCAATGATATAATTTATAATTATTTTTATTTAGTGTAAAAGGTTTTTATTTTAGTGCATGTAATCTTTTAATTAAAATGTCAAAAAATAAAATATTTACTCTTTTTGTATTTAAGAAGTAATGTTCAAAAAGGTATAATATAAATAGGTATCTGAGAAAAAAAACCATAATTCTACAATATATTTTTCTTTTAAGTTTGTTAATTTTTACTTAGATATATGAAAGACTTAAATTATAAAAGTTATTAATAGAATATACTAAAGATATTCTATTGCGATAAATAATTATAACGGAACTAAATTAATCAAAAAATAAATATTTTATACATTTATTTATACATTAAATTATAGAAATGTAAAATAATTTTTACGAATGACGAAAAAAGAGAAGCAACTGTTAATATTTTAATTTAATAAAATAAATAAGTTTGTATACACATAAAATTTTAATTTTGATTTGAAAATAATTGTATTTACTAACTCCTAATTAAATTATTTACTAAAAAATATTTAACAGTATTAAATATTAAAAAAAAACTATGTGGATAGAAAGGAAAATTTTGAATCCGACATTACATCGAGAAATCAAATTTTACCATAACAAATTCCCTTCAGTACCCATCACATCTACCCGACAGAAAAATTTCCCATACGTTAATTTCTTCCCAACATCAAAAGCGCATCAATGGGCCTTCCCTTCTGCAAACAATGGGAAGCAGCTCAAAAAAATCAGTGGGAAAAGGGAGTGTCTGTTTGGCGGCGTTACGAATCATTAGAGCATACGTCATTGTTATCTACTGTTGCCAAATGCCATCTAATAAATTCCAGGCGGCTAGTGATTGAGAGGCTGTAATTATTTATGAGTTTGAGTGAGCGAAGACCGAGGAAAAGGCTGCCGCACATAATTAATATGTACTGGAAACCTGTTGTTAAAGGTCTTCACTTTTCAGGAAAGAACCGATTTCGTCCGCCCATCTCTCTTCCTTCAATTCTCTTTCCTCACTGTTTCCTGATTGTGGAAGAGGGAGGGAGCGCCCAGTGATGAGCCCGTGTTTTGTTTGAAGGTCTGATTCCGCAAGTGAAAGGGTTGTGATTCGTGTGACTAGGGATGTGAGGATTTTGAGTATTTTAGGTTTGTAATTTGTTGCAATGAAACTGGTAAGAAAAAGTAAAAGAGAGACCAAAAAGGGCAGGAAGGATAGAGGTGGAGAAGAAGGAATGAGCAATTGGGAGAGTGGTAGAATATATGAAGTACATGAGAAGGAGTAGGTGGGATAGGTAGATAGAAGAGTGAAAAGATGATAGAGGAATAGGAAGCAGGTATGGGAAAGGAAAATAAAAAAATAAAATTTCACGGACATCGAAAATTAGGATAAGTAAAGAAAATTAAAGATGAGTAAAGTTGAAGGGATGAAACAGTAGAAAAGTAACGACGATTGAAAAAAGTAGAGAAGTTAAGAGGATAAAAGAAAAGTTAAGGGGATGAAAAGAGGAAAAAAAGTGAGAACGATATAAGAGTGGAGATAAAAAACAATAAAGTTAACTATTCTGGTAAGTTTATGAATTATAGAAATTTATGGCATGAAATTAAATATTTTCTAAAATTCTTTAATGGTAATTTTAAATTTATCATTTCAGAATTGAAGTAATTTTGTTTAATTATAAGAACTGAATATAATTTTTTAAAACATGATTTATTTTTTCGTGGAATTATTCCTACTAACAAAAACCAATTCTAAAAGTAATTACACCGAATTTTATCCCTGAATTTAGTTAATAGTTTTAAACTTGTATTTTACATACATTTAAGCTACGCCGCGCAGTATTTTAAAAAATAATTAAAAATCCAAATTATTTGTAAAATTCATTAATTTACTAAAATATTTTGTGTTAATATCAATGACAAAAAAGTACATAACTAATACAAAAATTTAGTTAGCTGTAATATTTTAGAACCCTAACTGCCAACCCAGTTTAAAACTCGAACCCCCAATAATACCACTTGTTTTTTAATATTTTAAAAATTTTAAGCATATTTATATTAAAATATTGAAAGAATTTAAAAGTTTCAAAACATAACTTTGACCCATAAAGAGTTAAAAATGTTGAAAAATATATCTACATGTATTAGGTGTTTGAATTATTAAAAAATTAGAGTTAAGAACTTAAATTACATTTATATTTTTAAACCTAAAATATTAAAATAACCTATGTATATTTTATCCAGGCATCAGTCAAACAATGTATTCATATAGTATATCTATTGAATTTTTCTTAAAAATTCTAAACATGACATTGTTTAATACGATTTTAGAAAAATTCATATTTTTAAATACGAAATTTAATTTATTAGATTTCTTTCTATTTAAAAGGGTTAAGGTTATGTTTAATGCAGTTTCGCAGTAATTGGCAATTTGTGGAATAGTTCTTTAAATAGGATAGTAAGTAAGGCTAAGATATTTAATAACTCAACCAAATTCAATTAATTAAAAATGTTAAGTTCTAATTAATTAAAACATGATTTTTTTTAGTTACTTTATTACAAAATATATACTTATTTAAGGTTTTAAATTATTTTTATTTGTGGTACACTGATTGATTGACTAAAGACATTAATGTTACTTATAAGCTTTTAAGAAAACCTCTCTTTATTGAGAAATATTCGGACAAGTTTTTTTTTCTTGGATGATCTCAGGGAACATATTAACTCCTTAATCCCCCTACACCAAGTTAATGTATTTAGAAAGAACGGATAAAAACTAAACGCGTCAAACTCTGCGTATTATTTTTTTTTCTAGAAATAACTTTTTGTCGAAGTGTATGTCAAGTTTAACGTTCTTGAAGAAACGCCTAAATTTGGCCATGTTTTATGCATAAATGATTATAAAAGAAATGCAAATATTTAAAGAATCTACTCTTATTCTTTATGGATAATAAAAAAATATAATAGTGTGTTTTATTGCTATAAGGATAAATTATTTTCTTTTATTAATTTGCAAATGTATTTAGTTTACATTACAGTAGTTAGTTATAATAGGTATATTTCAATGTAACTACTTAATAAACTATAACTATTACTAATAATTCATGAAAAAAATTATAAGTAGTATGTAGTATGATATGTAGTATGTTCTTTATATTTTATAGTTGATTTTGAAATATTTTCAAACAACATTATTTTATTTTTAAAGAATTTTTTTTAATATTGATTAATGTAAAAGATTTTGTTTACTTCTTGAATATTAATTAAAATAATTATGTAATTCTTAAAATATGTCAAATCACTTTAAATTCACAATTATTAAAACAACATTACTATCAAACTATCATTAATATCACACTGTTTTGGAACCAAAACCTTTTCTGCAAAATCCATTGAATACATTGATAGAACTACACTTCTTCTTCAGATACTATTACTGATATAGATAAGTATATTAGATTTATTGAATGTTGTAAAGAAAACTTATATTCATAGTTTTGTGACTCAAATAATTCAGAAAAATCTTATTTCATGATGATGTTGATGTCCACGACGAGTCTTGACTAACAACTAAATAGTGTCATGGGCAAAATCTCATTTGCTACATACTTTAAATCTAAAACATCTCCGAATGTATTTAGAATACATGTCAATGCTATAAAATTGCATACATCACAGACATATACAGAAAATTTTATAGATAATTCCCTTAAAAGTTTATTTATAAAAATAGTAAAGGCATCAAAATACCAACAAATGATTGGATGAACTTAGATAAACTATAAACAACTCGCAGAGTTAAAAGAAACAACTGCAACTATCTCTGCCAATCAGAAGCTGCTCGTTCGAGCTAATTGTCGTTTGCAGGTAGCCCCTGATCGCAGTGGAAAGCGAGGGAGGGCCGAGAGACTTTGTTATTATTCCATCTGTCAGCGAACCGTCTGGAAACACCGTCATTACATCTCCTCTAATGATGATGGATGCGTCCATTTATCAGAACGTGCTACGCCAGTAATCACAGGGAAGGCTGCCGGCCATTTTTCATCCACGGTCCGCTTTTTGGGGCCCCCCGTGATTGATTTCGAATGTGTTAGTGGAATGGAATTAGAAGAAGGGGCCCCTCGTGATCGGTTTGTTTTCAGGTGGGGCCCCTCTCGTTTGGGTTTTTGATTGTGAAGTGAGCTGTTAGGTTCTGTGGCTTGAGGACAACGATTGGTACCTCAATGAGAAGGCGAACCTATACTTATATTGTGAATGGTGATATTTTATCATGGGATTAAGCTTTGGGCTTAATACCTGATGAATGGTTGTGTTGGAAGATGTGTGAAATGACGTTAAATTAGTGGGATTATTGTTGTGAAAAAGCCTTATAATTATGGGGAATTATTGTCAGGAAATATATATTTGTATTGGACTAAAGAGATGGAATTAGTGGAAGTTGGAACCAACATCTCAAAATATGAATAGTACATTTAAAACAACATTTATGATAACAACATTTAAAACAACATTTATGATAACAACATTTAAAACAACATTTATGATAACAACATTTTAAACATATGAATAATAAAATATAAAACTGTTCACCTCTGTATTTATTATAAATATTTAATGAATTTTTAAAGGAAATTTTTAACACACGAACTAAGTGCACAGCTTTAAAGAAAATTTGGTTCGATCAAGTGTGTCTTTATTTAACATAAAATTATGTATTTTCAATCAAATTAAAGAACTTTTGGTAAGACTATTGTAATAAAGTAATAATTATCATTCTTTCAGCTGACAACATTCTCTTCATGAGATAACAAGAATAAATTGAGATTTATATGGGTAAGTGTTATTTCCCATATTTTGGGATATTCTCCCTTCAAAATCCCTTCCGAAGAAAAAAAAATGTAAAAACGTTACCAGTATGTTTACTCAAAACTCAAACAAAAAGATTAAGCTTAAGATGTGTTGTCTTCATGATGGGTGGTTTATAAAACAGAAAAAATATTGTCAACATCATTAAAATTACAAAAACAAATTAAAATCAATTTATAAAACAATTTTAAATGCAAATAATCAAAATAACTGTACAATTTAGTATTTCTTAAAACTTGTTAATAATATTTATGGTTGTGGAGGAAAATAATACATTCGCCATACACTGATATCTGTGACCTTAAATTCAAAACAATTGTGCATCCAAAAATAATATGGCAGTGCCTTGGGATCATCCTCCACCCATCATAGATGAAACCACCGGTGAAAGTTAGTCCTCGTAATGTTTGTTTTTCTGTACAATATCCCCTATCAAGGAAAAACTTGTTTTACAGGAATTGATTGTTACTTACTCGAATTAGAATAAATTAGCCTTTGATAGCAATTTAGCTAAATATTTATTTTAAGTCACGTTTACTGGAAAAAGTTATTTTTTTTTTCAGAAATAAAACGTTTAACATCTTAAAAAAATAATAGAAATGAAATTTTATAATGTTTGTTTTTCTGTACAATCCTTACTATCTAGGAAAAACTCGTTGTACAGGATTTGATTGTTTTGTACGCAACTTCAAATAAATTACCCTCTGATAACAATTTAAATCAGATACTATTTGATATACTAAGTAAAAAAAAATTTTGTTTGGAAATAAGATACTTGACATTTTAAAAATAACAGAATTGTGTTACTCATATATTCATTTTAAGTAAATTTTTGTCTGGTAACAGTTTTTTTTTCCTGAAATTAAACGCTTGACGTTTTTTGTTCGTTATAAGAAATTATAATATGAAGTTATCGTAATGTTTTGTTTCGTTTTTTTACACCCTGTTTACTATGAAGGAAAAAATCGTTTTACAGGAATCAATTGTTACGTTCCCGACTTCAAGTAAAATAATCTAAAAATAAGTAACAAAGCACCACATATTTTTATTTTGAGTAAATTTTTATTGTAAAAACTTTTTGCACCTATAAGATGCATGTCAACTTAGAAATGTTATGAATGAGATATCGCTTGAAATTGAATATGATATTTAACAAATTCCTTGACTCCAGCTAAGTTACTTTCATGACATATACCTTTACACGGTGATTTTAATATTACCCTACATTTAAATTATTTGCACAGCACGGTTAAACCGTGCGGAATAATATAAAATCGGTTCATTAAGCACTCTTCCTCTCCAATTTGCATATCTTCACGCCCCTCCTCCTAAAAAGCGAGCCCCGTGCATTTTTAAGCGCCCTCCACTTATCAGCACCCAGCACACCGGGGCGGCGAAAGAAGGGCCAGGTGCCCCATAACTTTGATAAACAGCCCTCCCCGGCGCCTGGGCACCGCGATCATTTTACACGAGATTAAAGCGGCTCATTGTGCAATAATCGCTAATTTATGGTCATTTAATGTCACAGCAGACTCGTAAACTAAGTCGTTATGTCCTTCCCTGGAACCCACCGCTTTATGGTTTCCATGCGATACTATTAAAAGCGACTCCTCTTCTTTTATACGTACGTGTATACACACAGATGCGGCGTTTTTCTTTAAGGCGCTCTGTTTATGAGGCCTTTTGAAGTATGGTGCCGGTCCTCTTTCTTTGGTATTGAGTGATCTCGTAAAGAAGAAGTATGGCCCTTTGTGCTGTGGTGTAAAACGCGAGGCGTGAATTGAGGGGTTTATTGATATCCCGCTTCTTTCCGGGCGGTTTTAATGCGGGGGGAGGCTTAAGCCGGGTGGGAATGGGACGGGAGTAAATGGGGCTTATAATTTGTGGGTGTCGAAAAGAACTTGTATAAATCAGCATATTTTCAAAGCGAAACGCCTTTTCCTTTAGGAGACGTTGGCTACTGGGAACCTTGAAATTGATGGAAGGAGTTTTTATTTTGCTTGTGTGCAGATTGTGTGAGTTATGGTTGGTCGAGAGTGGGACTGCATCAGCTTGACTGAGTTGTGTATCGAGTCGGGGGTTTGTTATTGGGGTGGGGATGAGAGCATATTTCATGTTGTCGGTGGGGCGTGAGCGATGTAAAGCCTGTGTACAAAATATATTTCATTTGGGGGAGGAGGGTTTTTGAATATTGTATGAGGGCTTGTTTTCAGGTTGTTACGTTTGGACTTAATAAACTAGCTTTTGAAAGGACGTGTGTGTTGTTTATAGTACTATCTATATTGTTTCTTTAGTTTTGGAAGGTATCTCACAACAAACTAAACGTTTCATTAAGAACTTTCAATTTGTTTTCTCTGCAAAACATGGATTTCTTTCTTTTGTGAACATTTCTATCCAGAGCTCTACTCAGATTTTTCCAATTTATAACCAGCCTTATACTACAATACCACCCTCACAAAACTATCTGGTTATTTAATATTACTTTCAATATTAATGATTCATTAACCAGAAAATAAACTACATTGCTGATACTCCTCATTGCTGATTCTTTTAATCGCTCATAATAACTAGGGTATTCAAGTATATAATTGGATGCTTTTACTTGTATTACAAAATCTGAAAATTGTCTTTACCGTGCCCATTTCAGTAACCAACCAGCATCCCTTACCAACAAGAAATCGGAGCAAGATCTTCCCTCTCTGAATGTGATTCCACACTCATTATTTCACCATACACATCATTCTCGCTTTTCGCACGATATCGCCTGCAAGTTTTCTCCTCCGCACTGCCCCCATCCATCACAGGCAAGCCCTATCCTCCGATTCCATCTGCAGCAGCACGGACATTACAGATCCATCAGGCCGTGCTCATTAGTCAAGCCGCCGCAGCGCCAATTTCTTTTCAGGAACTTTCCGGGGAGGCGATCGAAGAGCAGGAGAAGAAAAATGAATCATCCTTGACTCCGGGATCAAGAGCGGGCCCGCACATCCCAAATCACCATTAATAACAAAGCCGGAGCGGCCATTGGCCAACAATGATGGACGAGCGGTCGGGGCATTGTTAAAGTTTAAAGGATCACGGGCACATACAGCCGATAAGCCTTAACACTCCCCTTTATGTTGGCATAGGGAGGGGGCCGCAGAGATCTCATTTATATCTCCCAGGAACAGGACCCGGCCATTGGTAGGACGACTTGTCATTACCAACGGGCAGACCGCTGGGGTAGGGTTGCCGCCGCCGCGGGGGGCGCCAAAGGTCGCCAAGGCCCAGGGTTTGGCCTGATGGATGGCGAGGGAAATTGAATTGTTTCGGCAGATAGGATCTGGAGAGGAATCACTTGAATTTTAAGTATCCGGTGGAGAAAGGAAGCGATCATTTAGTATCGCTCCCTTTCGAAAAAGTTTAATCTGGTGAGTTGGTTTGAGGATATTAAACCAGATGCAAAACCGTTTTGGGAGCACCAGAAGTGTTGTTTGCCACTTTTTGACAGAATTAAATACTTCAACATGAATTTCAAAAAGAATCCCTAATATAATAAAAAATGAAGTTAATTTTTTTAAAAATGTATGCTAAAAATTCAAAAAATTAACACATAAAAAATATATATTTATATTTATAATATAAATTTTTAGTATCTCAATTTATGTTTGTTTGTATTAATTATTTTCTTCTACATTTATAATAACATTCTTGATCAATTCACAACGATCCAAAAGATTCCCACTATTCTAAAATGACAATATTCTAAATTCTTCTATATAAAGAGAAGTAAATGATAAATCAGCTTTTATTATTTGGACGTAAATAATATATTTAGATGTATGATTCTTCAATTTTAACCACTGTTTTGTGAAATAAAGTGGTAAAATGTAAGTGTAATTTTTATTCTACATCAATTATATAATTATCTTAGTAAAATTTAGCTTGTTTAACATTCGTCCGAAATATATCTCTTACAATATGTGTTTGGCAGTAAAATTCAATGAAACTTCAAGTGACTAATCTTGATCACAGTAAAATGCACTATATGCAATATAATGCCCTCTTTATGTCAGTTTTCCTGCACAACTCCCGGGTTTGTGGATAAGCCTCCCCTCTGCTCTAAAACATAAGTGCACAATTTCAAACAAATCACACAATTTCGCTCCCCAAGCAGGAAAACACTCGCCCTCAATCACAATCACAACGACAAAACCCCCCAACAAATCGGCTGTCACCGCACTCCAGCTTCTCCTCACGACTCCCCAGCATTGCAGGAAAGCCTAATTGCAAGCCCTGCCAAAGGCGATAAGTTGCCAAGGGCCGGCCGTGGCCTCGTGTATGATGGAAGCCGGCGATTGTGCGAAAATATATGATCTGTCAGGAGAGGCAACCGTCTGTAATGTAATGGTTGTGAGGGCCCTTGCCTCCTCTGTCAATGGCTATCTGGCGACCATTGCCTGGGTTCGGAAATGTGGATCCGAAAAGCACTGATAAAATGTTGTTATTGCTTCGCTTGTGGAAATGAGCTGTGCAAATAATTGCATCCTTGGTTGGGTTAAATTTGCGTGGTGATTATCCCCGTCTTTTTAATTAATGTGTGAACTTGGCGGAGTTTGGACACGATTGTTGGAGGTAGGGAGAAAATTAGAGTTGCGAGTGAAATAGGGAATAGTTGTGTTGAGGTCGCGTTTTTGAGTTTATTTTTTATTTCTACTAGAGTAGGATTCCAAGTAGCAGTAAACAATAATATAATTAAATTGAGGTATATTCAATGTGTATTTACAATTTAACGCTACTAAAATATATTTTTTTAAACGTTGTTCTCCTCAACTGATCTTTATAAAATTTTAGCGTGATGTATTAAAATTATCAGTTACCTTATAGAACCTTAAAAACATATGCCATTTTATTTTTATTTAAGATAATCAAATAATCATGGTTGATATTTTGTAGTTTCTAATTTACATTTTTAGTTAAGGTAGGCCTTTGTGTGTACAATTTTTGTTTTACAAAATCTTTTAGTGGTATAAGAACTAAAAAACTCGTTTCGATATAGATCAGGAATAAACATTTTTTTAAATATATATTTCAACAATCAGAATTTCTGAAATATTTTACATTAGAAAATTTTTAAGAATAAGTACTCATTGAATGTCATCCCTCTCACTTCAACTTGGGAAACCAAAATTCATAGTGTAAGAGGAATGCATTTTGTAAAATTAAAAATAATAATTTTTTATAAAATATATTTATTCCCACGACTTTAATTTGAAAATTATAATAACCCCCCAAAAAATATAGGTATAACTTCTACATGTACGATTGCGTAAGATGGAAGATTATCTCTTTTAATTTGAAGTAACCCTTCTCTCTCTCTACCCTTTTTAACTATAAAACAAGGTATTTCAAAGTAAAAACCCAAATCAAACAAATAAACCCACACAACACAGTAGTGTTTTCCCCATATGAATCTGAGTAATGCGTCACAAAGTAGACCCTCTTTACAAACTGGGCGTGAGGGCATGCATCATCTTCTCTTTCTGTTGCCGGTGGACCTTCGGCGATTAACCGCCATAACACCGTGACCACGGCGAAATTGTTACTTATGCTTCTCCCAGAGATTTATCGAGGCCTTATGATATAATGATAATGATGCATTCTCACTCAGATTATGGGGTTGTGTTAATAATACCGCTGGGTAATTTCCGAATACAAAAGTGATGGATTTTTCAGCTGCCTTCCCCGTTGTGTTTACGTACCGATTATGGAGGTGCATAATGGTGTTCAGGGAAAAAGTTGGAGGAAAAAAGTATTAACTAAATGTAGGTTAAGGCAATAATGTGGTGTATATGTTATAAATGGGTTTCCATTTATAATTTGAAATATTACATACCTACAGTATTTAATTATGATTAATTAAGATTTTCGAATAATATATCACTGTTGATACACTGTTGACATAATAAAGAATCACTGTTGTTTAAGACTTTGGAAAATGTTACTACAGATTTTGTTACTTATTTTATAAGTACATATTCTCTATTTAAAGTACTCCAATTGAATTGTAGAAATTATATTTAGAATTATAAAATTAATTATCAGAATAATCATAGAAAGGAATTGATATTATAGAAATAAAATATCCAAATTTGCCTTGAAATTAATGAGTATGAAACCAGAACCAAGTAACCTGAAAACAAATTATTAAAGGATATTTGTGAAAATGTAAAAACAGTAAATATTGATAACTTATTTTTCCTGGAACTTAAATTTATAATAATAAATCAAACTTGTTTATAATTTTAGTATTTTCTGTTTCATTAAAAATGGAACAAGTCAATCAATCTTTATAATAATAGTAATAATAATAATAATAATAATAATAATAATAATAATAATAATAATAATAATAATAATAATAATAATAATAATAATAATAATAATAATAATAATAATAATAATAATAATAATAATAGTAATAATAATGATAATGATAATGATAATAATAATAATGATGATGATGGTGATGATGGTGGTGATGATAATGATAATAACAATAACAATAATAATAATCTTTATTAACAAAAATGTAAAAAAAAAGGTTTTGAAATTATTATAAAAAAACATGTTGGTTGAAGGAGAAAACAAATCCCGTGGCCAAGCGTAATAGAAATTACTACATTTATTATGCAACGGAAAATAAAAGAAAAACAACAGAAAACAACAGAAAAAAATTACAAAAAACACACGTAAAAATAGACGGTCAAAAAGATGGATAACATTAAACTAAAAAACATTCTTCAATCGAGTGAGAAATACGATTAAATTTATACCAGTTTTTACATTATAGAATCTTAGAGATTACAAAACGAAGGGTGGAAAAATTCCTACTTTTGCTGTAAATGCTTTAAAGTTTAAAAAAAAAATGAAATAAAAATTGCGGATTTTTTACAAAACAGTAAAAGGACAAAACCTTCCCACTTAATTCAACATTTTTTATTATGAACTATTGTTGTTATATAAATGATAAAGAAATTAATGTTGTTATATAAATGATAAAGAAATTAATGTTGTTATACAAATGATAAAGAAATTAATGTTGTTATAAAAATTATAAAATAATTATGAACTACTACTTATGTTATCTGAATTATGTAGAAATTATGTAACGGTTTTTTTTCTGCTTTTCTAGCACTATATACTATACATATTCAACCAAGTTTAAAACATGATATTAAACTCATTCTGTATATCATTTTATTCTCTATAATTCCATGTGATTTACTTAAAAATTAAACATTTCAAAAAATTTAAATTTTTTTAATATAAAATTTTAAGGTTTTTACCTTATAAAATAAACATTTCTACCTAAGTTGGAAATATAATTTTATCATACCGAAAAATATATTCATTTAAATTTCGGTTGGTTCCTTAAGACTCTCTTATAGTAAATATATTATATTATAAATAATATTATTATAATAATTAACTATAATATTATAAATAATATTATAGTTAAATCGTTATTAAATATGTATTATAGTAATAGTAAATCTTTTCTTAAATAAAATTTTGAACAAAACCAAGTTAATAGTTATCTTTTCTTAAATTTTCGTGAAATTTTTTTTCCATGTTTTTGAATCATATCAACACGGGGTTAATGACTTTTGCACGATTTAGTCCCCTTTTATCAAATTTAAGAAACCTACCAAATTTTCAATGAATTTTATTTTTGCGGTATTATAAAATTTTATTTCCGGATTCAAATAAGCAGGTAGAAATGATAGATTTTGAGAGGTATTTGAGAGCTATTTGAGAGGTAAAAGGAGTTTAAAAAATTAATTAAAAAAATTTTGTTTGTAAACATTTTGAATTGAATGTTTTTCCCCCTTTCTTTAAATTAAAAAATTCGATTATTAGCAGAATATGAGAAAATTTCATGTCTCTAGGTTGCATGGTTCCAGAGCTGTAAAAAGTGCAGAAAAAACAACTTTACAAAATATCTTTATCTTAATTTTTTTAAAATATCTTATCAAAAGAGGCATGAGAAAGAAATGAAATCTGGAAAATCGTACATCAGTAGTTCATCGTAAAAAATCATAAAAAAACTGTGATAGTTTCATTTAAAATTATTTTAATTATTATTATAATTTTTTTTTGTTGTTTTGTAAAAAACAGCAATCTTTTGAAATTTTAAAGGTAGGACCTTGACTACTGACTACAAATGTTTTGTTTTAATTTTGTGCCACCAAAGGTATTTTTAGATTATTAAATATATTTATGAAAAAACATAATACTTTTACTTAAATACCTATAGAAGAATAAGATTGATAAAAATTAAGTTTGGGGGAAAATTCAATTAATTTAAATTTGAGAAGTAAATATGGCTGATTTAAGTTTTAAACTTTTTAAATTAACCCACATACTTTTACAAGATTATTCCATCCAAAACACCTGTTCTATAATTGTTTCATTTAACTATGTACCTATTTAAATTATGTATGTATTTTGTATGTATTAAAAACTATGTTAAAATCATGATTGGGGAACGTTAGTTTCATTATTTTTCTAGTTCTAGTGTATTCTATTTACAATGTATTTAAGTTCAAACTTCAAAGATAATTTCCCACCAAAACACACCAAACAAAACAAACCACCAAAAAATATGCGTTATACATATTATGATGTGTTATTTACATTAGAATATAGTTTTGTTTAGATTAATATTGAATTAATTTCAAATCCGACTCATTTTTTTAAAATAGGAAAGGAAAATAGAAGAAGCTAATGAAGATAGAATAGAGTAGGTACCTATATCACAAAAACTTAGATTTAGAAATTCAGAAGAGCAAAGAGAAAAGCAAGTTCTTTGTCTCAAGGATCATCATAATACACCTGAAAATATTTATTCGAAATAAAAAATAATTAAGGTGGAGCAGAGAATTTGTCCAAAAGTTTGGAGATTTATCGAGTTATATTAAATTGGATCTTATCCTTATACTATAGTAAAGTATAATATTTTTTTAATACTTTCAGTCCTCGCAGCATAAAACTTTCTATACGATTTTACGGAAATCTTGATAAATTTAGTATTGAAATGTCTCTCGAAGTGCTAAAAGAAATTCATATAGGTGTTTTCTTGTATCTTCAAACAATACGTATTATTGAAATTGAGTTCATCCCTAGAAAGTTATAGGGCGGGTCATTTTGATCAGTTTTTACTCTCTGTAATCTAATAGGTACACCTTTAAAATTAGATATATTCATGAATATGTTTGAATTTTTAAAAAATAAGTAAAGGTAAGAATAAATGTTAAAAGTATTTAAAACTTTTTGTAAAAATATTTCTTATGGATAAACATATGTAAATAACATTTGTTGTTGCTTCGGACCCGAAAGTAGGATTTTTTTTCAAACAGGGACAGAGGTTCCAAAACTTTTAAATTGCAGAGACTTAACAGTTTGGATTGTCATCCTATGTTCTATGATAGTGTATCAAGATGAAAAATAACTAACCCAAGCTCATATGTCTATAATAAGTTCATATTTTACTTCCCCTCCCATAGAACCCCGCAATTAAAAAGCCAGGCATCTCGCCATAGAGTGCAGGTCGTCACTCAATGAGAGAAAGAAAGCTCGATTTGTAGTTGGGCGGATTGCGGTGGGGGGCGCCCCATCATTAGGGCGTCCGCCGGCAGCCGGGGGCGACATTTCTGACGGCTTCCCAGCAGGACACTCGTATTGTCCGCTTCCCACCTGCCAACAATGGGCGGAGGGGTTGCCGGGAAGCCGACACTACAGTCGCCAAGTCAAGGGTTTCCGTGCCTTACTGGCTTTTTATAAGGGATTGTGTTTACTGTAAACAGAGGGTTAATCGTTGAGTTTCGATGTAAGCAGTTGTACTTATGTGTGGAAAGTTCTTGGTAATACTTGGAGCGGTTATTTATAATATTTACTAATCTAATGTCTAAATTTATGTTATATAAATATTTTGTAAAAGCATGGTAAATGCTTCCAAATAACTTGTAATGTATATTAAAAATAAAGGTCACTAGTTAAAATATTAATTAGTAAGTTAAATTAATTTGTTAACTATTAGTAGTTGTGGAATTCTAATTAATAATTTTAAATTTATTTATTAGTTAATTATTATTTAATTTTAGAATTCTGATTATCAATTTAAATTTAATTATTTAATTTTATTGTTTTGTTCATTATTATTTAAATATGGAATTTTAATTATTAAATTTAAATTTAAGTTATTAATTTATTTCTATCGATTAACTTTTCAAGCGAAATGTCATGCAAGGTTTTTCACATTCACATATTCCACTCCTTCACTGTAAAACTTTTTTTCAGCATTAGAAGAAGGCTTGCAGGAAAGCTTGCATACAATGAATTATCTCATGTGCTTTACACATGTGCTGTTAATTGAAAGTAGAGAATAAATAAGGGAAGTATTGAATAAAATTTTCTTTACTTTTTCCAAAAGGAAATATTTTCCCTCAGACTTTATTCTTTTCATATTATGTTCCCCTTATTTTTAATACGTCTTACTTTATCTCCTTTTTTTATGTCTATAATTTACTCTTTTCTTTAACAAATTTTTCTTCCTCCTTCTATATTCCTCCTCTTTTTTTTCTTAATTAATTTTCTGTCCTATAATTTGTTTTCTTCTCTTCCTTCTTATCCACTCTTTCATTCACTCTTTTCCACGAAATTTTCTCAGTTATACTGTTATTTTCTTTTTCACATATTTATTCCTCTTGTTTATTTTTCTCACCAATCTTTCTTTCATACATATTTCAATCTTCTCTTTCTTCTCTCTTCCTCTCTCTTATAAACGCATTCTTTCTTTTCTCTCTTTTCTTTGACCAATACATTTTTACGTCGCTTCATACTTATCTTACTATCCCTAAAAAATAAAAAAAAATATTAGTATAGAGTATAATAAAAGTAGCAAAACAAATATTCTGAACAACTTTTTTCTAAAAATAATAAGATGATCATCCCATATCACAGTTTTCTTCAATCAACACAAAATAAAACATTTAAAATATACCTAAAACCTTCCACCCTAAACACCTATAAAACCTTCCTCAATTCCTTCAGATATTCCCTCTGTTATTCAACTCAAAAGCATCCACACACACAAACATCAAACGGAAACACGATTCTCTGCCAAATCCGGCACTCCTTCCCCGCGAGTTCGCGAACTCTCGTTGTGAAGGCTTGTCCCTCCAGGGCTAATCAGTGACAGTTACACGCTCAGCTATTGTCCACACTGTCCATCGCAGGCCCTTTTAACCACCACGTCTCGGACACCTGTCACTTTTATCTTTTGAGGCTTCTGACAACATCCAGCCTGGCCGATCCCCCATTAGTGATTCTTTGCTCTCCCAAGACCGCTGCTAATGCGGCCTAAGTGGGACCAAAGCGGAGTGTTGTTATTAAATGGGAAGCCATGGGAAGGAGAGCAGTGCTGCAGGCTCGAAAAGTCATGGTAGGGGAAGACGGGCCGTTTTAAGTGTTTTTAAAGTCGTAATGAGTTCTTAAGCGGTGTTTTATTTATTATTTTCCCAGACAAATGTATAAAAGTAATTTCATGACTAGGAGAATCTTTTAAAAGCTTAAAGAGATATTTTCTTTAATTCTATAAGATGGTTGAAGGTATTTTTATGAATTTTGATTGCCTAGTATTTCAATTTTAAAAATAGTTCAAAATTAAGCAGAATATATTAGAATTTTAATTTTACCTAAATTATAAGAAATTATAACCGAATTTTTTATAAAATCAGGGAACTATTTTTATATATTTGGTAAAAGTATTTTTGAAAAAAAAAATAGCATGCACAATTGCAGTAAGCATATATTTTGAAATAATTAAAAAAACTTTATTGTGAAAAAAATATTTTGATTTTGCTTCAGAGGGAAAACGTAACTCATTAGGGGAAAGTGGGGTAGAATGGGACATGTAAAAAATATTTTATTGAAACATATTAAAAAATGTAAACTAGATTATACTTATTAAAAACTTAACGTTTATAAATCAGTTACAGTAACAAAAAAAATGTCACATCGTTCCCCTATGCTGGGCTGATGTAGGATGAGAGTGGAAAATTTCTTCGAAATTAAATTCATAATTATTTTTTTTAAATATGGCCAAAAAAATTGTCAGACAGAAGTGTATTTACATTCTTATTATTTATTCTATAAACAACTGTCATTTATATTAAATTATACTAAGTGAAATCTAAATAAAAAGAAAAATAAGATTTTTCTTGACTAGTGCCACTGCCACCAATCATTTCCGGTGCTGGTAACTTTAAACTTATATTCTGTTCATCAATAAGTGAACAGTCCGTTTCCTGTGAGAAGAAAAAATATTTCCTTTATACCACTTTAAGTATTTGTGTCACATCTTACCTGAAGGATAACAGTTTTTTAAAAAATAGGTTCTTACAAAAAACGCATGGCTTTTTAACTTAACTCAAATGTTTATTCATAAAGGATATATTATTGGGGTAACAAAATCTAAAAAAAATTAAGGGAATGAGATTGAAAATTTACTTAAAAAGCCTGAGTAGTTATTTACTTTTGATTTAGTAAAACAATATATTTTATTTACAAACTAAAAGGTTATTGCAGCTAAAATAATGAAAAGCAACAAGTGAAACAATGATACCTCTTACAGGTGGAAGACTAATAAACTAAAAATTTTTTTTAAGAATTATTGAAGGTGTCCCACCCTACCCCACTCTTTCCTATATACCTACTATAAAACAAAAGTAAGATTACCATTAGTTTGTTTACAAGTGTTTTCTGAAACAGTATCTGCTTTTGAAAGTATATCTTTCATCTTTGACAGATGCTCATTAACTAAGAAACCAGTTGCTATTCATCTTTGAAATTTATGTACAATAATTCGGAGTTCTAAATAATGGCATTTTAGAATATCCTTTTCAAACCAAGATTTATATCTTGTCCGTGATGGGTTTAGAAGTGTCATAATTCTTTTTTCTCGTTCTATAAATTACCTATAAACAAATGATGATGCTTTGTAAAAGGATAAAATTATCTATGCAAGTCCTGCTCCTGCATACTAATTCAAGTTTGAACGTCCCAGCAAAATTTCCTTTGTATGAGTGATTGTCATTTCATTCTAAGAAAACATTAGAAATATTAATTGATGCATACAGCCGGGCTTTCTTTTTAAAAGTAATACACAATTATTAACGCTTATGATTTCAATACATATTATTAATTGTCAGATAAATAATACAATCATTGAATTCATTAGATTTAATACACGATGTAATGAATATTGATGCAAATAGGATTGTTTCCATATTGAATATTAATTATTCTTCTCTAATTTCCTTCTGGGCGTTAAAAATTTAGGGCAGAGAGAAACCACAGAGAATAACTCATCAATACACCTCACTCAGGTTTTTCCTTCTCACCAACGTATTACCTCTCAATCTAATTTCCTATATTTAATGATCCCCATTCTCTCTAATGGCAACACACCCTCAGCAACCGATCCATCCGCCGTCAACATGAGCAATGACTTCCATCCAGCGGCAAAAAGGCAGCGGCCAAAACCTTATCTTCCAGCAAATCAGCAAACCATTGCAGGTTACACGACTTTTTGCCTCGCCAGTCATTTATCTTCCTTCCTTAAAACTGGATTCGTAATTGGGAAAAGCGAAGGAGAGATAGCTTGTAGTTCGTTTTTAATCTCTACTCGGGGCCATTGCGCATTATTAATATTAATGAACGATGTGCCAGGCGCAGCCAGAGGTTAGAAATCTGCCATTAGGTTGCATCTGTCAGCAATTCATTTTCTTATCAAGTTTCGCGGCAGACAGCTCTAATAAATTAATTACCGTCGCTTTGGTGTTAGACGGTAGTTGTAGATGAGCGAGGGTTGGACTTTTTTTGGGACCACTCCGCCCCTTTGTAGCGTTGTCGTGTCGGGAGACAGTGGCGAAATAATTGGAGGCTAATTTTAGATCGTTTTTGTTTTAATTACAGGGAGAGGAGGAAGCAGAAGTGGATTTATAATCGTTCAATGGAGATTGAACACCGTGTTGTGTTCACAAGATTTAGTGATAGAAGTGGCAATGGGTAATTATTTATGAGGTTAGTTTCCTTGATGGTCACGCTTGATTGATCGGCTTGTTTTCATGGTCTTGGTAGCTTCGGGTAATTTACTTTCAGCAATATAATCCTTTTAATCAAGGACTCATATATAACATTATAGCTGACACTTAAAAAAGGAGCAAGTAGACGCTTTAACCTCACTGAACTTTCCTGAACCTCACTGAAAAGGATGCACTATGAATGCTAGTTAAGATTTTGAAGGCATTCTTAGAATGAACGACCAACTTTCTTGGAGTACCATTTTGGTTGGCCAGCAGTGTATATCTTGTGGACTCCTTTTATTCACAATATATAGTTTTTCAATGTATCTTCACCTAAGAGATTGGGGTGTGGGTTTTCTATATTCCCAGGTAAAAATACTCTCCAAAGAAGATGCGTAACTCTGGGGAAAAGCTCGGTTTCTCACGGCAATTGGGTAACAAAATAGAGTACATTTACCTATTTAGAATTTCCTAAATTTTATATTTAGTCTAACAGAGGAATATCAGGGGACACATATCATCCTGAAACTTGAAAATTGCTATTCCTTAATCACAATTAAGAAATACAAGCTCTGATGGACTTGATCCCCGCTGTAGCTACTCCCCTGCACACAATAAATATTGCATCAAAAATAAATTACCGGACAACTAAAAATTCAGACTACTTTTACAACCCTAAGTCACCCGCCAAGCCCACTTATTCATATCGTACCTCATGTCTTCCCTGACAGCATAAAACTCGCATTATCCACCCACACCACCACCGTAATAAAAAATCCTTTCAATTCTCTCACCTCTCCAAGCACACAGGGGAGTAAATTACACCCATCCACATCGGATAACCTCCCGACACCTCACATCGGTAACCCGCGCTCCTTGATACCTTGATACCGCCGCGCAAAAGAAACCCTGCTCATTCAATTTTCATTTAAATCTCATAACCTCGAGACAAGTTCCAGGGCCGCCATACATTAGGGCAAAGAATAAGTTTCCCGGGCACAATCAGGGCTGGCAAAAATGCAGGGGCTCATCCGTAATCTTGCATTAGGGAGGGCTTTTTGCGCCCCTGGAATGCGGGGCGTTCGGGCGATGAGGGATGCCCGGAATGCGGGGAATGGAAAGGTGAGGGTAGGCATGCCCGGGTTATTTAAAAGTTTGCTCTAGCTTTCATTAAGCGTTTCGTGCTGTATGGCTGCTTGAGGAATGGGCGCGAAGCATGGGATTTGTTAGTCGCTCAAGGAAGGTGGTCTGGTTGTCTTAAGGTTGGAGAGATTGGAGTAAAGTACTTTTGGGGAGGATATACGAGTACTACCAATTCTTAGTGTGAGGAGCCTTTTGTGAGTAATATCTATATTAGATATATACTATACTACCACATAAAATTTTGAAATAAAAGTAGAACCTACGTAAAATGGTTTTAGGCTAGTGAGAAACAAATCAAAACGAGTGTGTTCAATAAGTTCTATATGTTTAATACGTACTACCAAGATCTCAGTTCTTAAAATTATTTAAAATTTATCCACTCGGTTTGGGTATGAATGAAAGTTCTACATCTCTCAATTATACGATGCAAAGGAGAAACTAACTTTTAAAAGTACCTAAATGTTAGGATTCTGATCATTAGCAAGGTGTGAAGAAAAGGTTTCAAAAGAATATATTTTTTAATTTGGTAAAGCCTATGAACAATAGTTGCCTAATAACGCTAATAGTTGCCTTATAGCATTTTTTTCATAAATCTTGAAAACAACAAATCTTCTAAACAACGACTTGGCGTTCATCAAAATTGATCTTTCATTTTTGAATAAGAAATAGTAAGCAATTAATTTGGGGCTCTAGGATCTAGTTTTTTAGCATACAAACCAACTCTGTTGGCATAAGGTTTAATTCCCAAGTACCCTCAGATAAATTCTCAAGGATTATAGTTCCCAAACCGCCTTTTATCTCCTAAATAATACACATCTCAAACTGCCTCTCCTAAAAAAAAATCCCTCCATTCGGAACGTAGTTTTCCTTCACGCCATCTTACACAAATTAGAGATAACCAAATACATATCTTTGTAGCCACCCACCTACAATTAAATCACGATGCTCTCCAGACCCTTATCGGATTCTTCTCCCCCCCCAACCTCCAGACGCTCTCTCAACAAAACAAAACACCTCTCTCCTCTCAACTTAAACACCTAAATAACACCCCAACTTCACCCACTTAAAGCGCACACTCGTATCCGTCTTCGGCGCCATGTTCAGCGTCAAAAACTTAATTCCAAGGAGCTTGCTCTCTTAGAAACAAATCCGTGCTTCTCGGTTAATTGTAATCTATGGCCGAGCATCGCTTCCCCTCCTCCAAAAAGTGAGGGGAGCGCAAGAGGAGTTTCTCTTCTTTTGATGCGGTTTTCTCTCCTCCTCTGGAGCTTGTTATTGCCCTCATTATTCAATTATGAGTTTTAAGAGAAGGGCTAATGTGCGGGCAATTATCGCTGTTCGCGAGAAGTCTCATCTGATTGGAGTGGCGATGTAATGGGGGATAAGGGTGTTGGGAGTTTCTTTTGTGTAAAGTGATGGCTCCGATTCCAACTCCTTCTTACGGTATGTTTGGGGAATAACAGCTCACGTTTAATGTTGATAAAAACAGTATTATAAAATTTTATAAAACTTTCTCCTTTGACTCTTCCGCCCTCCTACGTAATTTGTTAATTCTTGAATGGTGAAAACAAATACATATAGCGCAAAACCTTTAGATTACTAAATATGAAATTGTTCATAGTTATTTTCTAACTCTAATATCCCTTCACATTTTATTATTTTATTATAACTTTTAATTATAAAAGTAAATTCTTAACTTAATTGTAAATACTTTCAGCTTCTTTGCAAAAAATAAAGATACTTCAATGTCTTAAATGTTAATTAAATATGATAATGTAGTAAGTATAATTTTTTAAGTTACTCATCAGTAAATTTCTATTAACATTAACCTTTTATAATATACTTACTCATATATGAAAATGGGTATTTTCTTACTACTAAATAATATATATTTAGTTTGTAGCTAGGTAATGTAAATACTTTGATATGATATTTATAAAATTTATCCCTTTTAATTTATATTACCTTTATCAGTTAAAACTAATACAATTTAACTCTTTTGAATGGTTTCGCCTATTATCAGCATAGTTTAAAACACTGCAAATCAACACACTAAAATTAACACTTATTATACTAAACAAACAAGCAGCTCAAGAAAAACCTCCATTTCACCAACCCAAAGGAATGACGAAAGCATCCCCCTAAAAATTCCCTCTAAGTGTCGAAACGCCTTAATGAAGTCTTAAAAAGACGAAGAAAAAAAAAACGTCAGACGAAAATGACGTATTTCTCATTCCCAAATAAAGATTTCTCAAACCCTGACAGCCAATCTCATTAAAGAATGTCACACACCCCCGTCCCCCACCGACACCCATCATTCAAAATTATTTATCCGGCCTGAAACAGGACTCTGAAAAATGGCCCTGGGTAGAAAAAAAATCACTTTCGGCGAAAGAATCGAAGAAAGGACGGGAATCCACCACTACGAACGAGCGTCTCCATCTGGAAATGATTAATCTCGCCTCTAACACACAACTCCCGCCATCGCCCATCCATCTTGGATCCGGATGATCTGTCTTAAAGAGAGCTGCCGCTTATTACAGAGTCTGCCCGTCTTCGTTATTTATTTATATCGAGAAAAAGAAACGGAGGTGAAGTTTGATTGGGGAGATTCGTTATGGAGGAGGATGATGATGATGACGATTCTTTTGTGGGGAGTTGGTTGATGGGATTCCGATGGGTGATTGGTCATTTCGGCGGTCGCGTTTAATTGTTGGAGGTGATTTATCGGTGTTTTTAATTGTGATGAAGAGGGTTGAGTAGGTGTAAGATGACGGATTGTGGCGGCTTCCGGGACAGTGATGATGAGCTCGAGCCAATTGCTTTCGAATTGCAATTGGGTTTATTAATGGTTTGGTTGAAAGAGGGCCTCACTGTTGGTTCATGTCTATTAACTCATAATGAATTTGAGATTAATTGGATGGGTTACTAAGATGGGCAATATTATCAAGTAATGTAACTAATTTCCATTCCACAGAAATGTAATTGCGCGAAGTGATTTACTACTATTCGATCACCGGATCGGAACGGGGCAATTTGATGCAAGGGCACATTGATGCTCTTTCAATAACTCAAAAACTGTCAAGATTATTTAGGTTGCATTTTTACAAAAAGTTGCCTTAAAAAGGAATTACATCAGTATTTATTGAAATAAAATAAAAAAAAAATTAAATAATTTTTTTAAATAAGAATTAAATTCATCACTCAATAAACTTCAAATAAATTTAAATTTGCAATATGTATTTTATTCTACTAAAAATTAGTAATTAAAATTACTAAATAAATTGATAAAATTGATATCACCACAAGCACCTTCCGTCAACAGCTTCAAACTATTCAATATCTTACCTATTCGCTACCTCTTTTTCTTTAAAACAAGTCTCTATCTTTACTTAAATTCAAAAATATGCAAAAGGCGTAACGTAATAAACCCTCGAAGACCCAATATAGTATATGATATACCTAAACCTGAAAAAACTATTTTTTGTAAACATTTCTTTTATTTAGCTCTTAAGTTCTTTAATTTACTACCTTTAGAAATACAAAATAATTCATCCAAACATGTATTTAAAAAGAAATTGAAAGAGTTTTTGTTTTCTATGGAAAATATTGAAATATTTCTTGCTTAATTTTTGTATCATTGTATAATTCAACTATCTTCACTTTTTATGCACCACCCCCTTATGACAGATATTAAACCCGTAAAATAAGACACCCTGTTTGCCACCCCTGTTAAAACTTATATTTATGCTGTTCCTATATTATTTTTATGTATTGTTCTTTTTAGTTTATAACTTCTTCACGTTTTAGTTTTTGTAATTTATTCTACGCATGTTTTGTTCACCTACATGGATCGTTGCGATTCCAGGTGATGTGGATATTTTTCTTGTTATGTTTGTTTTGACTGATTATAAATAAATAAATAAATAAATGAAATTAAAAAATTGTCTAATAAATATAAATGAAAAAAAAAGATTTTATCTGCCATATTCTATTCTAGTATAATAATGTTAACAAATAAATGAACCTTCTAGCTCCATTAAAAACCTATCCAAAAACTAAATGAAAAAACAGACAAGAAATCTCATCTCTGCTCTCCAACATAAGTTCCTCAACCTAAAAGGAAAAACCCCGTTAATATTTTAGCCATCCCGTGGCGATAGCAAAGCAATAGATAGATAGATAGTTATACAAAAGAAAATCGGGATTTGGCGAGGAACTTCTCCATCTGTCATAGGGGAGGGCGGCGAGAGAAGCGACAGACATAATCTTCAAAGCTAGAGATGACCGCGGATGTATCAGGAGGGATCCTGATGAAAGATCGAAACAATAGGAGGATAAACATCGGGGATTACTTTTGGGCATGGCACAAACTGTTAATATCAACTGGTAGGTTCGGGTTCGTATTATTCTCCACACTTTAATCGCAATAGTCGGAGAAGGAAGTATTATAAGGGAGGGGAAAATATTATTTTCTTTAAGAAATTATAATTTACTGTAATGTATAAAAATTATATTATTTTTATTGTTACAGAATTGATATTTGAAGATAAAACCTGATTTTTTTTTATTAAAAATTAATACATACCTGGCGTTCTTCCGCACCTTAATGCACAAAATTACTTGATTAAAGTGAAATCTGTCCATTTATAATCCTTTCCCTTTTAATAAGATAATTATACATGATTTTTTGAATTTCATTAAAAAAACGGTTTTCCTTCTTATAGAAATATTGCATCCCATCTTAAAAAATAAGAAATATATGAATCCCAGAAACATTAAAGATTCATTGAATGAAGCTAACGTGGGCGCACATTCAGTAATAATATAATAATACTATTTTATCAATGTTCAAATTAAACTACTTCAATGGACTCTAACCGTCTGACGTCACACGGAACCAACACGTGACCTACTGAGCTTGCGATTGGTTACCACAGATACTACACTAGTAGATCTACTAGTGTAGTATCTGTGGTAACCAATCGCAAGCTCAGTTGTAGGTCACGTGTTGGTTCCGTGAAGTCTCGAACCAGATAGGCGGTTAGAGTCCATTGTATGTTATACTTAATATTTCTGTTGTTATATCTAATTCAAAAAACTAAATATTTAAAGTAATAAAACTTTACATCTTGCAAAAATAATTTATTATTATGGGCTTGGTGAGAGTCTCTCTCATAAACACACTTTACTTATTTTAACCCTGAAACAAATAGGTATTGAAAGGAGTTAAAATTCATAAAAGCGCTTTTGGATATTTTGAGAGCCGGCAAAAATCATCACAACTTCACAATTGCTACCTTTATTTCAATCATAAAAGTTGAAAAAAAAATGAACCTGCCATTTTCGAAACACCACATACGAACCTCTCTACTTTTCATTTTGAGTGAATGTCCCATAATGTAAGTAGCAATTCCACTCTCTGATGCTGCAATCGTTCAATATACGCCAACCGCAGGTACTTCTACAAAAGAACAAGTCCAACCTCGCCAATAACAGGGGGGGCTCATCTGGCTCTCCGATTACTTTCAGCCAGGATGACGTAATCGGCTGGAAGGCGTTGAAGTTTTGACAGGAGTGACCAATCAGGGTTACATAGGGAAATCGCGGGATTTTCTTGCGTAGAAGGGAGTAATATAATACGCGGAAGGGAAAATATAGACCTGTGAACTTGCCTAATAAGCAACAAATCATATATTTAAATATCAATACTTGTGATCTATATGGGTGCATTCAATTTTTTAACTTCTGATGGGTTAAAACTGATTAAAATTTTTCATTGAATTAAATTATGAGTATCTTGTTTTCCTTCTCATAAGCAACTTGAAGAACAAGTTTATAGCTTACCAAATAGTGGATTAAATACAAACTATGAAATTTAAAACTGATTATGCATAATTACGGAGGTTCATTACTTAAATCAATAGTGATCGATTTGTAACAATATTTTAAAAGTTAAACAAATTCCCACTATCTGTATTTTAGAAAATTCTAAATACAAAGAAAAATACCGTTTTTTAAAGCAGTATTTAGTTACAATCCGATACTTTTAGATCACTAAAAAATCCTCAAATTGTGAGCTATTTTTGGGTTGTTCTTCTTTTGTATGTTTTGTATAAAATTGATTACGCTACTAATCGCCTTTATTACTAATTTATTAAAATTCAAAGTTAGTTTATTAGGTACTAATTAATCTGATCTCACTGAATTTATTATTCTAATGTATCTTATATTCTGATTATGATTGTAGTAACACTGATCTATCTAAGACATATTGATCAGTGTTAAAACAATCACATAATCAGATGATAATAAATGATCACTTAGATTCTAAGTGATAATTACATGAAGAAAAAATCAAATAATCTGTTGATTTCGAATTCAATTTTGATTAAACATGACAAACATGAAGGAGATAATTTATTGGGTATAAACCTTCACCAACTTGCCGACTCCCACATACGATCGCCGAAAGAAACTCGAACTGAAACGGTTAGTTTTGAAGTTAGATCAGTGTTCCAAAGTTACGATATGATCATTTTATAAGATCTCCAAGGTGAGGTCACATTGATCCTGTTTTAGTGTAAAATTTGAATAGTCTTCAAATTAAAAAATGATACATAATAATAATTAAAAAATATTTCCAAGCTTTAATAATATAATCATTAAGTCCATAAATTGCTTTTAGTATTTTATTTCAACTCTTTTCAGTTTCCATGAAGGGAGCTAGAAATATATTGTCCCTCCCAAATCAAAATTGCTTTTAATCTAAAAGAAATTATTATGTTCCTAAAACCAATCTATGGATTCCTCTTGCCTTTGGGACGATCTACTACTTCGGTTTCTTACTTCAAATTAACAATATAGATATTCATCAACATGAAGCTATAATATCAATTTAATCTAAAACGAAAACCCTTTTAGATTCATATCTTAAATGCTTCAAAACTGAATTGTTGGATCAAAGTTTAAATTTCCCTCTCTCCTGTCAAAAAAATCCCTATTCTATCTGACCCAATCGAAGGAGAAGCTGGGGTATCACGCGAATTACGTAATCGGCTGGAGAGCAGTACGTCACACGAATTTTCGTTCCTATGTGAAGAGCCAACCTTATCTTATTCTATTAACCTTGGCCAATAACGACCCTCGAAAAATGATGAGCAGAGCGGCAGCAGGCGAGTGATATATCGCCCAACATTTTATTGTCTACAATTCGTTCCCGACTCGCAAAAGCGTGAAGCAGATACTTTTTCAGCCTTTACCATTTATTTTACACCTCTTTTTTCACTTCTTTTTACGGCTCCGATCCTCTTTTATAGGAATCCTGTCAAAAGTGCTTTATGACCACAAGATTAAACTGGCCGGCATTTATTTTCCCCCAGAATAAGGTTATAATCATGCGGTGCGGGTTTTTTTATTTTCCGCCGTATTTTTCTCCTTTTCTCTCTCCTGTTTTACTTCCACACGTTATCGTCCGTATTATTTTTTTGTTGCCTTCGCTCGTAAATCTTTCTCGCCCAGGAGTTCTAGTGCATTAATAACTGCTTTTTATCGCATTAATATTCCGTGTCAGCCGTAATAGCATATTTGCGTGCTCGGATCCAGGGGCAACTCCAAGCAAATAAGCATTTAACGAGCGCTATTACTACTGTCTGGCGTTAACTAGGAGATGCCTACCGGAGGCGGTTGGCTTAAAATTGATAACCACCGAGTTTTTACTGCTGTGTAGCGTGATTCTTGTCTGTGGAGGCAACAAGTTGAATTGTTTTGCCACTAACCAATCAGATTTGTTCCGGTGTGTCTTTGAAATCCGTAATTTGTTGCAACGGGCACCACTTACTTAGTAACTTTGTTTCCGTTTTGCTGTGCAGAGTAGTATTCTTATTCGTGCTCGTAAGGGAGTTCTTATGATGATAATAAAAGCTATACGTATATTCGTGGCGCCGTGGCTTAGTTGGTTAAAGCGCCTGTCTAGTAAACAGGAGATCGTGAGTTCGAATCTCGCCGGTGCCTGAAGTATTCACTTCCTTTATTCTGAGGAGGGAATAATTTTTGGTGTCTTGGTTTTTTTCTAAAACATTAAATACAACAAGTAGAGAATAATCAAAAAAGGTTATTCAAAAATCTGTATAAATCTCTTACTTTCTTTTAAAACCCAGCCATAATAAGAACTCAATTTAGAGAACAAAAGGTGGTGGTTCCATCGAGCTTGTTAAAAGCAGGTTTGACTGTATTTGTAGAGATTTATTGGTTTTTGTACTACTTTATGCAATATTTTGCGCTACATTTTTTTTTCGCATAAACATTGAAAACCCATTAAGTCATTACATTATCATAAAGGTATTATCAAATTATCACGCTATTCTTCGATCACAATCTTTGTGTATTGTCTCACAGACACGCAAAATATGCATATAGGTGAACCTTGTCGCATATAGCTTCTGTCCCACAATTCACATCAAAAACCCCCATTGATCAACTTCGCTCTACATGCATGAGGTTCAAGTTAGATTACCAGAGAAGCTATACAAAAACTCCTTTACAAATACCGCAGCAACGAACTATTCCTCCAATTTTCAGTTCCAGCGAAATATTTTCCAGACCCAGGGCATTGTGCAGAGATAAAAATAGTGTCGTCCTGTTGAATTTTTGTGTTGCCAGAACCACGCATAAGAAAGCAGGGATTGGGCTGTTGCGGCCGCAAACGAAGAAACCGGAAATGCATTCTTCGAAGCTCAGGTGGCAGCGAGCTCTTGCTCATTGGGAGAGCGTTTTGGACGAGGAAACACAGGGAGGTTTATGGATTGCCAGAGAGGGACGGTTTTCTCTGGTGTAGGGCCATGGGTTTGCATATTTTCCATCTAGTTATTCTGTGGAATTTCATCATAGGGTGTGGTGAGAAACTTCCAAGACTGACGTCTAACAAACACGCTTTTTGGTTTACTTTGGAGTATTATAAGTTATTTTTTGTATAAGTATACGGTTAAATAAAGGTTCAAATATTTATTTTATTTTTTAATATATTTTAATACCTTGGAGATTTTCAGTAAAAATATAACTTTATTATTTATTTTACAGTTTAAATTTAAATAAAAAAAATTATAGCATCAGAATAAATCAGAAATCAGTAAATATAGGGCAAGTCAATTGCATGGCACTTTCAGTGAAAAGTTCCATATAATTTATAATTAGTATTTGTACGAAAGTTACTTGCATACACTTGGTTAAATTAAAAGAATCACAGTATAAGAGTGAAGCAGAATATGTGTAGAAATTTAACAAAAAAATTGAAGTTGATGCAATTAACTTCTATTAAAAGTTTTATTATTTTTAAAACTTGTTTAAGTGATTAATTTATCTGTTTAAGTTAAAAAATTTCAAATAATTTATGTTTCTTTGAGTTTTTTTATCATTTTTTTTGCAGGGAACCAAACTTTTCAATGTAAAAAATATAATTTTCCCATCAAATAGGCTTCTTAACATATTTCTTTTTGGAGGAGGAGTTAACCACCTCTCCTTCTTGAAATTTTTTACCCCTTTTCATAACATTTTAATTAAAAAATAGTCTAAGAAAATAATAATGATTTTATACCAACAGTCGCCACTTTTTTCTCTCATTTTCCATTCAGATATTCATCAACCATGTTACTTCCAACAGAGAAACTCCGATTGTTCGAAGCCCTCCATCGCCATTGCCCGTCGAGTTAGCCCGGAACAAGAATGGATGGCCCAGGTTTCTCTGTCAGTGTTTAAGATTTCTTCCTCCTGGCACATGGGGGACATGGGAGAGACAAATGGCGAGCAATCATCGCCCCAGACATGCCGTGTAGGAGGAAGGGAAATGGATGCGGCTCTGCTCTGACCTCCAGGGTTACCTTACTCTGCTCCCTCTGCACGCCAAGCTTTGTTTCGGAAACCACAAATGAATAGTTAAGGTGAGTATTATTTATTTTTAATATTTATTATAGAATGTTTTGTCATTAATCAAATTTCGTTAAATTAATTTTCATTTATCTTTAAATTTGTGTAATATTTTAATACAATCATATACTTAACTATCTTATCTTAAACATGAATTGTTTGAGGTAGGATGATGGTTAAGGACGGACCTTTGGACTCTAAAACTGCGTATGGTATTTTTTAATGACGCGCCAAAAGTTAAAAAAATTAAAAGGAAATACCCTTGCATGTTTTTTAATCATCAGTATTATAACATTTTTCTACTCTTATTCCTATATGCTACTAGATATTAATTCGTATTTACCTGCCAGTTTTGGGGCTGTAACAAATTTGTACCATTCATAAAACTGAATAAAATATGAAATAGTAATATGATATATATTTTAATTTTTAATAAATGTAGCGTTAAATAATTATTTTTTATTAATTATAATTTCTACTGAAATTACTTGAATTGTATCAATAAGATAAAACCAAACAGTGAAAATTTTTTCCCCATGGTGCAAACCATATAATGAATTCCTGTAAAACTCATTTTACTACTAGCGTCTTTACTATGTAAGGAAACAAACTTTCAGTGTTCAAAACACCGATATCCAAGTTGGCTCATATGGACCCTCCAGGGGTTCACATGGATTTTCAAGAGGTCCGTGTGAATGAAAATGAAATTTTGTGTCCATGAGTTGCAAGATGGAGTCAATGATCCAGATCCCTTTTAATCTGGTAATACCTAAATTTAGGTATTAATTATATTTTTAAGAAAAATTAACATATTTGGTCTGTATGAAATACAGGTACTGACTTTTTTCTGGAAAATTCTTAGCAAGGGGTCAAAATATTTAGCTGAAATACATCAGATGCCATGTTAAAATAGTTAATTCTTCAGTGAAAAATAAAACCTTATGGAATAAAATTAAATAAACTGGAGTAATAACACACTTGCATTAATTAATACTTTTTATTCCCTTAATTAATACTTTAATGTTTGAAAAATTACAAAAAAATTGTAATTGTAAACGTACTAATTTATTATGAAATCTAAAATTTGGGAGAAATTTTCATTTTTTATGCCGTAATGTAGATTTCATGTTTTATATTAATTAATTATTTATTTAAATTAAATTAATGTGATTATATATTTTAAGTTTTCAGTTCCCCATCTTATGACAAACCGTTGGTTACCTCTTCTCAAAAAATTCCATATGAATGCTTATATTTATATTGAAACTCTCTCACAATAACACAATAAAATGTAATCCCACAATAAAATGGAAACGTCACTGTAATAATTTTGCAAAAGTACCTAAACTGTTTTAAAAGTAAGCAATGATAAATTAAACGGTAGTGAAATAAATTCTATAACAACAACAAGTGGCGTTTATTTAATAAGCAACAATACTAATCTCAACTGCAAAGATTTTTGATTGAATCTTTATTTAAGAATTCATTGTTAATTTCATTGTTGAGAATATTTAGCTTGGTTTTATGCTTCCCATTTTAAACTGATACAGTGTTGCATTAACATTTAAGGTATTTAATTATTGCATTATTTTATTTGTTACTGCTAATTTAAACATAAACACTTCTTTGAGGAAGGTTATTACAGCTACCTCTCAATTTTGATGGGCGTATAAGCTTATTTTTCTTTGAAATAATACACAGCCAATTTCAAAGAAAAATAGGTATTTCTAAAAAGATAAAGCCATCTGCTGGTTATTAAATGGGAAGATGGTAGATTGGAAACTAATATGAACAAGTACGTACGGTAAGATTGATAATCCTCTTAATTTAGTAAGAAAATTTTTCACGAACTATTAAAACCAAAAATCTAACCTAGATATGTTCGAAAATGTCTATACCATACTGTATTCTTAATGCATCCCTATTTGCATGATAAACGTAAACATTAGTATTTTAGTTACTTTCTCCATACCTTTCCGTTGCAGTTTTCGCAATGAAACACGGATTTTTACTTGACAATTGAATTGGGTAAACTAGTTTTCAATGTTTTTTTAAGATTTTAAACTTTTTTATGTGCAAATAGTAAACTATGTTAGACTTACTTTTTGGTATCCGAATTGAGTATTTCTTTCTGCCAGTTAATGAAATACCTAATTTACACAAATTACATATACAACTTACTTCACTGCGAGCGTCTATACTTTGCAGGGAAACAAATGATACCGTTTTCGTGTTTACTAATGATAATTAATGCCTCTTATACTATCGTGTTTAATAAAGTAATAATATTTTTTCATTTTTTTGTATCAAATTTACAGTCACTTTATTCTAGTTAAGAGAATATTTTGCGTCACAAGATGAACAGTAGATACAAAAAATAATTTTAATCACGGCACCAAAGTTGGTTATATATTAAATAAAAATGTTAATTGCATAGTATATGTAGTTTAAGAAATTCTAAAATTTCATGAGTGATTTTGATCAAACATAAATAAAATATTCATTTCATGTAAATTTAAATCTTACAGGTAGTTAATATAAGAGATATTTTCGCTGTATTTATCGTTCTAAAAGCTTTAATAAATGGCTGTTTAACATATTTAAAAATAATATTGTGAATATTTTTGTCATTTCACTTTCCAAAAAAATTTAATTTCAAAAGTTAAATCTTTTACAAAGTCGACGATAGGAAACATTAGGCGACTTGTTAAGTAAAAATAAGATTTTAAATTTTAAATTTAACAAATTATAATTTTGAAAATGTTCTTCTCAAAATGTAGCAATTTTCTGAAGACTGGTTTAATTATTAGATGTTTAAATAAGGCATTAAATAAAATTGGGTCCTATTCTTTGACTCTTCTCCTCTACAAAACACAGTTGCAGAAGGATAACTTCAATCAAAGGGCACAATAAGCTTTCAATCCGACTTATATCACCTTCCACCCCTTCAAAACACCTCACAATTCATCCGACAAACCTCACAGTAGCATCAGGACTACAGACAGTCCACTTCCCAATCAAACGCTAAACTACCACTCCTGACTAGAACCGGCTTATAAACCGATTCCCTTTAATCCGTCCCTATTTGCCCCATTTAACCGAGAGAGAACCGGCGCAGTATCGCCAAATGCGGAGAGGCTCGAACAGTGACAGAATCGTTAACAGCTGCTCGAACACGGGTTTGCACTTCTCTTCCACAGTAGTGGACCCCGTAAATTATGGCACTTAACCCAGGGAAGCCCTCCCCAGGCGGCTCCTTCCACTTCTTTATCGTCTGCACATATTTCTTACCTCCCAGATAATGTGTCGCCAGGCTGGCAACAGATCTGGGGGTGCATTAAACTTAAAAAACTCTCCGAGGGATTTGTGGAAGGAACATATGTGGAGCGGTTTACGATTTGTTAGTTATGCTTCATCAGGGCGCGCTCGTAAAGTTTTGCTTGCAGGAACATCTGGGAGTGATGTAAGGTGGATATGCGGATCTGAGGACTATTCATTATGGGAGAGGATTCTGGGGGTTTTATGGGGAGGTGTCGTCTTGACAGGGCTCTGTGGGACTCTTTTGGAGATGCTGCTGATTGTGGGAGGCAAGAAAATTTGTTCCGAAAGATGATATATTTGTAATCCTTATGGTTCTTGTTGAGAATGGAAGCTTCCTGATAAATTTTCTTGTCACACACATAAATTCTAACAACTTCAAATTAGTTGTAAATATTCTGAAATATTTGTGGATTCTTTTGGGTATAGTAGTTTCTATGCATTGTGGTGGTCAGGTGAAATTTGTGTACACGCAAGTTTAGAAAATGTATTACAATGTAATTGGTTTTGGATTTTAAGAATGTGAACTAAAATAATACTCGTGACAGATCTAACACCTTCTTACACGTAAAAAAATTATTTCCTGAGGACCGTTTAGATTTTAACCATAGATTATTTAAAAAGTGCATGATGAAGTCGGAAATAAAAGAAAGTGCAAGTAAAACCCAATAAGCTGCTTTTATTTTACGTGATCAATATTGAAAGTCATGGAAATGTTTCTATTAGAATTTAATTTATTTTAAACAGATAATTGATGAAAATAGTTTTAAATATAGCCAAAAATATAATATAATTGTAAGTAGAAGTTTAATGTAATTATTTTGCCCCATTGTTTTTCAAATTCTAAGACCAAGATCAAAATTAAAGAAACAGAAACAGATATGTCAAACCATCATTTTAGATGATAACTGAGTATATAGATACATTCTAAGTTCTAAAAGTGTTTAATTGTTTAAAAACAATATTCTAATTATCCCATGCTGATAAAAAATTAATGATAAAGAGCTAGCTAGTTTGATCGTAAAAAGCAAATGGAGAACTTTATTCTGAAATATGTATAGCTTCGAAACAAGTAAATATTCATTTCTGTGCACAGTACGTAGAACCCTCTTAGTTCTAAATTCTATCTACATAAGTACATTGAGTTAGTAGGTTATTACCAGTCACCAATAAAATAATTACATCTTAGTATGAATAATATTGGTTGTTACAATAACGTTTTGGTAACTACTTCAATTAAATTTCTAATTCATAACCTCACCTCTTAAAAAATATTGAGAGGTGAGAATAATAACTATAATTATTCTCCAACTACAAAATCAATAGTCATTTTCTCTATGTGAATCAAAATTGGTTAGACTTTGAAACATCAACATATCCATTTTACCTCCAAATTCCATCTGCTTCTAAATAAAATATTTAAAAAAAAATCTCCCTTGTGCCGACAGAGGACAAGAAAACGGGGCTCGCGAAAAAGGACGCAGGGGCTCGGTGACGTAAAGTGCGGCATTCTGTGGTGCATAATAACCCCCTGTCCCATAATTCAGCGCGGCAATAACGGACCAGCGGCCCCCTATCACTTAGCAGCAGATTATGTACGTAGTTGTGTAATAATCCGGAATTTATGAGTCCTTAATGTCATCGCCCTGTCATAAAGAACAGGCCCTGGCGGCAGAGAGCCCATAAAACTGCTCCTCGGCTGACACCACAATTTTCGCCAGATTAAGGTTGGAGAGGGGGAGTCTGTCCCTAAAAATCCCCCTTTTTTATAAAAACATATATATATTTCCCTTTTCTCCCTCCCCTCTGCCGTGTAATGTCTGTCGCCTTAAAGTTTAGAGGGTATAAATAAGGAGGGCATAAAGGCTGGGGAAATAAGGAAGAGGTGATAATAATAATAATAAGGATAAAAAATTCATAAGGACTTTACCTTTTGAGTCGTAATTTAAGGCGGTTAATATTAGAGCGATAAGCTTACGTCGAGATTGCCGTTTCGAATGTGGCCGGATTCTTATCTTTGTGGAGAGTGTTGTTATTCTTCAATTTGAGTTGAGAGGAGTTTCTTAATTTAGGAAAAGTATTATTTTCTGAATGGAGGAGGCGACCATTGTTTATTCATGGAGGGAGTTTAGTATTTGATGTCTTTAGGGAATGTAAGCTTTAGATTTGGATTTTATTGGCTCACCAAGAGGAATCGAGTAAGTTGATGCTTAATAAAAGTATAAATTGTAACAGGTTTTCGTAAGTTGTAAAAGTAGATGTGTTTATACCTAATTTTAACATTTTTTTAACTTATATATCGTGATTCATTGTTTAAGCTCTTTATTCGGTGCATTTATATTCATGCCAAACATATTTTTCTCTATAATGTGAATAGATCAACTCTTAAGAATTTAAAATACATCCTTACAATAATATGATAACATGTTAAAGTTACACTTTTGAACTTTTTATTCAAAAGTTGAAATGAATGAAATACTTATTCAAAGAGGTTTTTTCAATTACACAAAAATTGTTTTTGCTTTCCACTTTTATGGATAATATACTCATCCGGTTATATTTAAGTTGTCCTCTCTTAACGAGGGTAGCTAATTGTAGTATTTTATAAGTTATTTTACTTACAATTACAAAAAAGTTTAAAAGGAATTAAAACAGCGTGTTTTCTAAGTTATTGGTAAAACAATACTTTTTTCGAAGAAAAAAAACAGTCTGAAACAGAGTGTTACAGTCTTATCAATTTGTGAAAACCCCTTTCATATGCTTAAATTTTGTGATTTTTGTGTCAATTTCTAAATTTAAATAGTACATATCGCATTAGCAGTAGATTGATTGCAGTCAGTTAGCACGAAATTCACAGATTTTGTTCTTAGAGGCATGTAAATGTTTTTGTTCATGTTATTGTATGAATATTTTTTCTTAAATATAATTGATAGGACTCGGTGACTACATAAATTATTTATTATTATTTTGTAAAAACAATTTCAACCGAAAACTGCTTAAAACATGAAACTTTATTTAATTTTTTTTACATTGGAAGAAATACATAATCTTTTAATTTTTCTTATTAGGGAAAAAATTGAATTTATATGATGCCAGTAAACAGAAGAGAAAATGTGAAACAGAGCGACTGAGAAAAAGAAGGATCTCAAATGTAAATCCTTTTTTAATTTGAGAATAAATAAAATATAGACACAAAGTGGAAAATTTCTAAACAGATTAAATGGATGTATTTAGTAACACGATCTGAAATTTAAAAGTCTGTTAGGGTATATAAAGTTATGATAACATCATAAAATACTTAAAACTTACGAACACCAGAGCCTGTAAGTACACTTAATAACACAATAAAATGCCTTCATATAATGGCAAATAAAGTGAGATTATACACTTCACTTTTCCTACTTCCTGATAATTGAATGGGATTCTTAAGTAACTCACTTGTTTCACTCATGAGCCCATCCCAGATCCATCTTAATTCTGTAAAGAGGTGAATACTCATACTTAGTTAATGCTCTAAATTAATGAAGCGGCTTTGCCATAATGGATAAGGCTCGAAAGAAGATGGAATTAGAGGGACTTAATGAAAATCCAACCCTAACTAATCTCGGGACTAGCTGTCAACCCCCCCCCGGAAATCGAAAAGGTGGCAGCTGATAAAAAAAAAGCATAATGCGGAATAAATGAGCACCTGGAGGCGATAGTATACCTGTAGTTTATCAAAAACGTGTTAAATGACTCAGGGCTTTTGAATATTGCTCACACCACAATCGATTTTCTTTAAGCTAATGCAGAGCGAAAAACCTTTCATTCGGCCGATTAGGGAAAAAGGAGGGGAAAAAATCCCTCCCGACTGAAGAGGAAAAAGAAAGCGCGCGCCATTTTTCGAGCTTATTGTCAGTGCTGATAATGATTGATAGAGGGCGCCAGGGGTAAATGCCTCTTACCCGTTGCCAGATAATTGCCAACATAATTCCATCGTGATTTATAGTCGCAGAGAGCTTTATCTAATAACCGTCGACTGGAGCTGTTTGCCTTTGGCGGGCTTTAAAAGTTCACCTAATTTATAACATATTTTATTCCCCTCCCTCTCTCTCTCTCTCGTCTTCTCCTTTTTATTTATTTGTTTTATTACTTCCCTCTTTAAACTTTACTCTTTCGCTCAGAAAATTGATGTATCTTAACATTCTTTCCCAGTCTTTTAGGGGCTTCGCTTCCAATTACTCATACGCCGCGCTCGGTAAGCTGGCTTTTTCCCTGTGCAACTAAACCATTGATTTTGAGCGGGAGATTGTAAATCACCGCTTTTTTGTTGAGGCTTTTTTCCTCCCTCGTGTTCTTTATTTTTGCTTATTATTTGTTTAAAAAATGAGCGATGGAGGCGAGAAATTTGCTAAAATGGCGGCGAGGGGAGGAGAGACTAAATTAATGACCGTTCTTTTTTTTCCCTGCGAGATTCATTCGGCATCGACGTGGCATTTTATATCTACTTACTTTGATATTTTATGATTATGCATTAGTTTGTAAACTGGTTGTAAATTCAGTGAGAAATGACTTTGGGCTTTTCTGGGTATTTCGTGGAGATTCGAGGCTCATCATTTACGTTGGCTGCCCGGGTATTTAACAGACTTGAGTTATTTTTCTGAAGAACCCAAATGCGGTAATCTTACACACATCTGACAGGGAATGCATTAGTTTGCAATATTTCAAAGTCAATAAATGTGGTCGACGGAAGAGAGGCACTTTGTTATAGCGGTTTTACTTGCTGAGCACGTTTAGTATCTTGACAGAGTGGATACATAAAGGAATGAATTGTAATAAATGACTATCACCGTTACATGTTTGTTTGTACACGATACTCTATACCTCTGCCAAAATTTGAAAATTCAGATACTCATGAATAAGACTTCGATCACAGAACAGATTTTGAAATTACCCCCAAAACGGCATATCCCTTTCTAATCTAATTATTTTATAACATTTGATATGCCTTTGATTTATTTTCTATGTTTGCTTTAAAGATGCTAAACTATGCTTTAAAGATGCATGATTCGGAAAGCGCACAAAATTCACTCAAAATGTTTTGTCAGCATCCGACATACTAATTCTTATAACGTTAGGCTGACCCGTTACAGAGTTAAATTTAAATATTTTATCCTTTATATCCTTTGATCCTGAAATTTATTTATGTTTAATTAGTATTGTTTCTTTAAATCTCAAGTAAACTACTTTTTGAAAATCAAAAACATTTCTAAAAGTAATCATATTGCTGTGAATGAAGCATATAAAATGCCCAAACACATCCCACAAATTTCCAAACAATGTTTTTCTGATACTGCATACTGCATTCATCATTTGAAAAGTTACAATTGATTATAACTATTTAACATATTTATGCAAGTTCTTTACTCGAAAAAAGTCACATGAACTGCACGACATACTATACAAATTTAATCATCGCTTTTATTATATAATTTTGAAAATTTCTTCCATATAACGTATTTCTATTAAAATAATGTAAATTCATTCATCTTCAAAATCCATTCATACAGAAAAATTAATATTAGAACGACTGTTTATATTCATCTTTAAGTATGTTTTTTTTCTGTTTATATTTTTATTATCAACTTTTTTTTACTAAAAATCAATATATTTTCTCTATATTTTACATCTTTTTACATTAATTATTTTGAAATAGATAAAAAATATCTATTCTCCTAGAAGGAATCAAAAGTCATTATTATTGCCACATTAATTCCAACGAAAATTTTCACTTTGTGACATCCATATAATTTGATTGACAAAAAAATTGCTAAATAATGATAGCTAATAATTAACTACAAGACTAGCTTTATCTACCTAAAATGCATTCCACCTCAAGTCTCACATTCTGTAAACTAATTATTTTCTTCCACACGCCCACACCACTCGAAAAAAACATAAATCGAAGTATCTCGCTCCCTCGAACATTCGAAATCACTTTATTGGAGCGACGACATCCCGCGTCACACCCTGACCAAAGTTTGCCGAAAAAGCCCACAGAGCAGATCGTAACTTCTATAAATACCGGAATAAATTTGCACAGCACTCTCCTTCGGCAGATAAGGCCGTGAAAATACTTCACGGCTCCGTGTTCCATAAATACGCGGCGATCGTGAAAAGTTTACTACGCGCAGTTTTTTCCCCTCTTTCCTAACCAAGTCCACAGTCTTGTTACACAGTCACAAATTTCCCCCTACATAAAAAGTGCTCCATAACACTTAAGCCCCGTAGATAGCGGCCTTCCTCTATGGGCTTCGTAATAGATCTCTCCAAACCTCAGAATATCGTAAACGCGCGCGTTGCGACGGTCGTGTTCTTCTAAACGGCGATCGTTTGGAGGGAGGTTGGTCCTGCGGAAAAGAACCACCGTTTGAAATTTGTGGGGCTAAGGTGGAATTGGAATTTTTTTTATTTTGAATTTTTTTGGGAAGAGAAATATGTTTGAGTGAAAAAAATTGAGTTTAAAACCTTCTTTTTGGGCTAGCATAGTAAATGAGTGTACACTAAAGGCTCATTCAGACACCACTTTTTGTGTTCCTTTTATCTTCCAAAGAGAAAAGTGTGAATTCAAGCGTTTTATTCTTTACTCCTTTTTTTCTATGCAAACTAGCGATTCACAGGAGTGATTAAATTATTTCATCTTTTTACCTTTCTCTCTCGTTAATCCGAGGAGATTAAACATCAAAAGGAAATCTACCAACACCTTGAATCGCCTTTAGAAAACGATACATTGCAAATATGTAAAGAAAATAAACAAAAAGGTGGTGAGTACTGACAAATTTTAAGGAAGCGACAACAGACCCGCAACACACACAATAATGAACGTTTTGATTGTGTTGCGTGTTGTTTGTTTGTTGTTGTTTGTTGCCTTTTGGACTTTTTGTTTTTCAATTTAGGATTGAGGATCATTCTAATTGAACATGCCTGTTTCTTATTACCCCATTTAAACAAAACTTAATAATAATAAGGTAATAAGAAACCGACCTTTAAAAATCTGAGTTTGTAGAAAAAAAATGGAGTTGTTTTGGGGGGTAATAACTTTTTAGTCTCACAAAATTAAATAAGAGAAACACCATTTTGTTTGTTTTGTCATGATTTTCAAGTGTTATATCAAAAAATACAGCCTTGTTAAAAACTTTCATTTGTAACTTTGTTAGCCTAATTTTTAACTGAGCATATATCTCTAAAGATTTTCAATGAACATTTTTGAAAATTACTATGGTTATAAAATACACTTTAGAGATTATATTACTACTTTCCTTTGATTTTTAATGGTTTTAATTAGTAAAATAACTGGCTTGTTTCTTATTACCCCTCGAGGGGTAATAAGATTTATTTTGATGAAGCTGTATACTAAACAATTAAGGTAATTTGGGTTGAAAAAAATAATTTATAAAGTATTAAATTGCTTGAGTTTTTTTAAGAAAAATACAATTTCTAAGAGTACAAAAATCAAAATATTAATTTTATTGTTTGTTATCCATACGTGAATTTCATTCTTTCTGTGAATTGAATTATGAAAAGATTCTTTTTCATAAAGATCTTAAGAAAATCACAAGATGATTTTGCCTTTTAATTTCCATTAAACCCCATTTTTTAAATTAAATTATTCAAATTAAAATATGTGTTTTTATTTTTCATAAATCATGTCCTCATTGAATAAACTAAACTTCTCAACTATCAGTATCTCTCTCTAGAAAAAATTAAACTATTACCCGTCTTACCTTATCTATTCTACACCTTCTCTCTTTTTGCTAAATTTAAAAATAAATGGTACTTTGGGATTAGCTGGGCTCAAGCTCAAAATTTTATGATGAATCGCCAAAAATAATCAAATATCAAAGTGGAAAACAATCAAAATATCTCAACTACAATTGTGTTTCGTTAAATTTTTGTTGCTTTCGAGAGTAATTTGTAAAAGGTAGCCAATAAAGTCCGCTTGGTATATATGTATTTCTTTTTTTACCAATTTGAATTTAAACCATCATACAAAAGAAAATGCATTATTTGAAAATATCATTGAATCAAAAAACTACACCACCCACATAAAACAAAAATTTATTTTAAATCACACTCCAATAAATAATTCCCATCGCATGACACCTTGAAAAGAAATGAATGTCGCATCAGAACTCCCCCAAAAGCACCATATTCGATTCCAAACATCAAAACTGCACTTCCCAAAACCCCTCCCCCTGTTTTAAGGCTCATTTCGAACCTCCCTCATGATGACACCCATCCGGCGACAAGGAAGACATCTCGGAGATCGTCGCGCTGGTTCTCTTCTCCGTAACCCCCTCCATTTATCTGCGTGTAACATTTCAAGCATATAAGGGCATTACGTGTGCCATAATGGATAGAACGGTGGGCACAGACTCCTTTCCGATAAGCACGCAATAAAGCACACTCCCGTAACCTTCCAGCTAGCCATCATAGCAATAACAGATGCTGTAACGTTTCCTTGTCCAAATTTCTCTCGTAGTAGTATAACTAAAAAGATGCCATTCTGAGAAACATATTAGGGCGAGAATGTTTGAATCCAGTACTGTTATTATAGGCCGCGGGCGATGTTTGGCGATCGCTCGAGTTTTATGTCGGATATTTAAGAAAAGTTGGGATTGGCGTTGGATCGGGTTGGCGACCGAAATGAACTCCGCGAAATGCGTTTTCAAATCCATAACTGCGTTTTAGGGGTGACTTTTACGAGTTGTGACGGGGGATGTGAAATAGACGAGGACATTAAAAATTTGTACGGCATCCCTTGTGCTGATTTGATTTTTAAGTGTTATGGTAAATGATTCGCAAGGAGGAAAGGGACAGGTGTTGTAAAATGAATCGCTTCCCTTATTCCATTGAAAAATGACGATTGAGTATTTTGAGTCACACGTTCGTCCGATAAGAGTTGATTGTCTCTTTTAAAGATAAACACAAATTGTAATACTACATTTTGCTCTATTCTACAATTTTTACAAATGTATCTAGTTGCAGTTATATTTCTCCCAACTGAATTAATTTTGTAGGTATCCCATTTCCTCTGCCTAAAATTGCCAAAATTCATTTAAACACAAATATTAGGAATATTAACAACTTATTATTAATGTTGAACTAATTCTTATATAAATGTCGTGGTAAATATATATTTTAGAAAGAAGCTAAATAACAATATCGTAAGCTTGAGTTTTTAAACAGTAAAATTATGGAGGGAAAACATACATTAAAGGAAATTTAATCTAGTCTGTTAAGATTCAAATAATAAGGATTTCTTTTTTTTTTAATCCTAAGAATAAAAATTTGAAAGAAGATCCTCAAAATAAAATTATTAAATTTGAAATTTACCAGAATAAAACAACCTCAAACATACAGATTATAAACTACTTGAACTCTTGGTTAATCCCTAATTCTGTATTATATGGATGAATACAAGAACACTTTCTTTCACTATTTTTATCTATTTTAGTAAATTCGATTATAAATTTATTAAGATTGAGGATTGGAGTACGTATGTTCCTAAAAAATGAAAATGCAGTTGAACTTCATGTTTTCTATTTTATTGATTAACTACGTTTTTTATTGGTTTATTAAAATGCACTCATCCCTTTAGGGTCCTCATCATTTTACATAAAAATAACAGTAAAAACGAATATAATTACACGTTTCGCATGCATGCGTCATTGGTTTAGTTAAAATATTCGAAAAAAAGCTCGCTTATGGTGATCAGTATTAATAATCACTCAAGAATCGTCTTTTTCTTAGGGTTTATTTAACTTTTCTTGATTGTCTACCCAATGAGAGGTCAAAAGTATCATCAAATTTCACATAGTGCCTTAGATTATTTCTGAGCTTTTTAAAAATATTTATATAAGTTTTGAATACAACTGGTTTGAAACTCAACTTATTTTGAATCAACTCATTGTTATTCTTTTGAAGATTTTGATATTTATGGTTTTAAATTTCTTTCGGGATCGAAAATAATCCCATTTGTATTTCAATAAATAAAAACCATTAACTGACACATCATTTGGATGAACACTCCTAATTTTTCTCAAACTGTGTTCATCAATTTATTATAAACTAACTCCCTTCTAACATACAATTCCTCATTTGTGTTCAAAAACCGTTTAAATTGAAACTTTACTTGGTTCCAGCTATTAAACCAACAAATGGCATATGTGCCCTGCTCATCATGGATAATAAATTGTTTATGTATTGCGTTTTCGCAAAGGATCCATAAAACAATTATTATTCTAGCCATTTCTCGGTACACTTTATATCAATGTTTGTTTCGGCTAATGACACTTTTTAATAGCTTTTTTACGACCCACTGTAAGACGGAACGTGGATAACCACGAGTTTCCTGTCTGTTTGGACACACAGAGAATTCATTATTTCTTTGGGCAGAGGATTTTGAATTATCGTTTTAGATTGCTATCGTATCATTGAAAGTTCTGCATCGTATTTCAACTATTGCTTCAAAAGAAATTTATTTTGTGTTTAGTTTGTAATGCGTGTTGCAATCATTTCAATACTTATGCTATGCATGTGAATCCATTTTTAAGTGTCATTTAGCTTATAATCTGATAGAGTAAGTAGAATATCATGTAAATTTAACAGAACTACAATAAAATTGTCTTGAATAATACATCGAAGCATTCATTTGCATAATTATATCGACTCAAATAAACTAAAATATACAGTGGCCTTAAATATATAGGTAGCTCCATAAATAAAAAGCTAAAAAAAGCTAGCTCCATAAAAAGGTAGCTCCATAAATAAATAAAAAGCTTAGACCATAAATAAATAATGGTCTAAGAAAGTGGTTAAGTGCTATTTCACATACTTAATACTCTTCTAAATAAGTTAGACTTTGTATGGTAATTTGTAAAAGTTTTTTCAAAAATGTAAATGAAAACAAATTAAGACGATCTTTTATTTTCTTATTTGAAATTTAAACAAAAAATAATAAACAGTAAGCATCAGATTAAAAGATTGGAACAATTTTTATCCATTAATATTACTCTTCAAATTTACTTTTACAATTGTGGTGGATTCGAACCTAACATCCATTATTGTAACTTGCGCACGAGTGGAGCTGTTGAACTTTTTAGAGTTGGCAACAACAAGAGGATTATAAAAGGAGTTGCATCAATGTTTATTTTTTACTTGCTTTTTGCAATTTTAGCTCAAGCCTTTTATTTTAAAATTTTTACCGATAATGTAACTAATAAATTGTTTCTTTGTTTTTACTCGTCGTCTTAATACTGACTCCGTGAGTCCTCACTGTAGAGTTGGGTGACTAAACTATAATTAAATTACTATATCACTAAGAAAAGTGTATTATATTAATCATTGTGTCCCACTACCGAGAAACGCGTCTCAGAATCACACACAAAAAAAACATAATGTTTAAAAACTGCGTCACAACCGTAAGTCTAACGATACATCACCGCCCTCCAGAAATATAGCTCCCGGAAGATATAGAAATGAGAAGTGCGACGCGCAAAAGCAAAAGTGGGAAACCGACACATAAAAAAGCTCCTGCTTCGAAGAATAAGAACAGGGACATTCCTTCGGTCGTTCTAGGCCAGGCTGATAAGAAGGAATGAAATGTTCCACAACACCCTCTCTGCAACCCCTTAAATAGACGCCCGAAGGTGATTTTCTATCGTCAAAATTCTCCAGATATTCCGCCAGGTACTTTCGACGAGGTTGTGTAAGTGCGACATATAAAAAATCGTTCCTTAGATCTCGGACGATATAATAGAGACGAAGGTATTTATTTACTTCCATGTACACCTATTTACTAGCTCCGAGGCTAGATTTTGTAGTTATTTACGTTTTGGAGAATGTCTAAAGTTCTTTTTATTTCGAGGGGGGCGATAAGTGAGTTTTTAGCGCTGTGGGTAGATAGATATAGCCCCACTGCTAGGAGAGAATTTTTCTTTCTTTATTTATTTTTGAGAATGTCGGGAAAATATTTCGTATGCACCCCCTCTGTTCCGGAGTTCTGTTAATGTTTTGGAACACGCAGGGAGAGGAATGTGTTCCATTTTCCGTTCGGAATGTATTGCGAGGTTCTACGGTGAGAATCGAGCGTATGGTGAACGTGCGCCGTGCCATATGCGCATGCGTAATGAATGCAATAACGGGGTAAGAAAGGGTAATAACGGGAATCCTAACATCCAATATGAATGGAATAGAAAAAGAGTGGCCTTTTCAACCTTAAGCTCTTTTTCTCTTAGAATTCAGTTTAACATATGCAAAAAAATTTATGAATAAATTACTAAACAAGATAAGGGAAGAATGCTTAATAATTCCTTTTATAAAAATAAAAATTGAGAAGATATATCAGTAACTATTGAGTAGATATGTGATTTTTTTCTCGTGATCATTCCTACTGATCTGACGTTTTAAATTTTTAAATTCCTTTTTTGTAATTATATTTTTTTCATATTGTGCAAAGAAAATACTCTATGTAAGATTACTGTAGTAATGAAGTACAAAAGATGTTTATCAAATATGAGGTGCCACCTATTTAATCATATTCTGCAAATATTTTTATTGTGTGCCAATTTTTTAAATTTAAATCTTTTTTATGAACCCACTAATTTCTGATGCCGCTTGTATAGTTGTTTTGAGAGTTAAAGAGAAGAGTAAGCTCATATTTTTATAATTTGTAACTTAACATTTAAAATTACTCACTGACAGCCGTATCATACTTTTAAAAAACTTGATTACTTAGACGTAAAACGCTTTTATGACTACCTAAATTTTTTTAATAGTTAAAAATTCTTGACGGATTGTTATTCATATCCCACCAAAAACCGTTCGAAAATATTCTAAATAGGTAAATCTTTCTAAACATTTTAAAAAATTGAAATTCACAGACGATAACCCCCCCCCCGTCTTCATAAAATCAACACAAATTTTGTTAGAATTAGAAGCTAAGCCACCAAAATTGTTCAAAATTCTTACACTACTCCAACATTCCAACCTCATTACCTTGACTTTCAAGAATCCGCCAAGAATATTCCTCAACTTTTCTCATCAGAGAGGTGTGCAGCCCAGAATCCCATTACCCCGGCAAACAACCCCCCAAAAATCCAGCTTCGAAAATCGAGCATGCCCCGAATATAATTCAAAGGCAACTCACCCATCCACAAGTCCCCTGTCAATAACTCTTCCTTAATGAACCTTCGCTACTTATCCGAGTCATTTGGCGACACCCTGTACCACGCTGTTTCGGATGGCCGTATTTTATGTTTATTGACTAATAATAATTTGCCTCCCTATCATCGATGTCCATATACTTAATTTTGTCGCGCTCACAGACGGATCTGTATCCGAGCCCGTTTGCAATAACTCGGTGGCTGACGTTAGTTCTGGAATTGAGACGGAATGGAAAGGATTTGTCATCCGTGTGTGGAAGTTATTGCGTCTATTGCTTCTAGGAAATTATCTGATTTCTCCAATGGGTTGTGAGATGCCCACTATTCGAAGACATTCGTTGCAAGGATGGTTTGAACCTGGGGCGGGATCCGAACAAGTGGGAAGGTCTATGAATGGACGCCATTAACTGCAACATGAGAGTTTTTTGTTGTAGGTAATTTGTGTTTATGAATATAAAATGTTGTAATTGAAGCACTTGCCACATCAACGACATTGGAGTTAGCTGCAAGTGCCTCAATTTTAACGGTTTCTTAATGTTTTATTCCGTTTCGGGGAATTACGTCTCAAGAGATTATTCCTATGTTATTATTATTCAAATACTAAAAGATGATTTTCTTATAATTATATTTTTAAAGCTTTGAAAGTCTTTAGCTTTTTAGCCTTATTTGAATTATTCAATTGATAAGAACCGGTATTCTTCTTAAATTTTTCTCAACGACAAAAACATAATTTTAATTACACCCTATTTTATATTAAAACACAAAGTTATAATAAAGTAATATAATGTTATTGAAGAAATGTGTTTTTTTTAAATTTTAGAATAAATTTAATTGGGAAAACCAGAAAAGATATTTTCATTCTTTTCATACATGAAGTTGTGACTTTTTCTCTTATAAACTAATGAAAAATGTACCATAATGTTGCAATCAAAGTTTTTTTTATAGAAACTGAAAAAAAAGACTATTATACCATACTAAACTGCCAACTGTACTTTAAATACAAAAATTTAATATTATGTTGCGAAAACATTAAATTATTTAACAGCTATTTATTATCTAGATTCAAACCTTGAGACTTTTTAAAACTCGCTATTGAAATTAGAAGTAAATGCATTTAAACTGTAATTATGTTAAGAAAATCCGTGTAATTCCACTGATTGGTAATCACACTACAATTTCTAAAAGTGACATTTCTTCCTAATTAATCCTTATCAAATAACTCTTTCATTCAGACCCATTAGATAAATAGATGTTGCAGTATTTAATTCAAGCTGTACCACATCAATGAAAGCAAATTAGACAACCACAACCTCGTTTCCCCTTTTGATTAAAAAGCTCACTAATAACGTATAATTAAGTATTTATTGCATAATCTGTCCAATTACGGCCTCTCCGCAGAAGTGATCCCGACACCAAAAAACCGAGCATGAAAACCAAACCCCATTAATAAACGTCATTCGTCGTTAGTCAACATGCAGTGAATTCAGACCCTTTACATAATGCACGCACCTCCTCAGACCCCATTATTTAGCACTCAAATTACACTGCCAGGGATTAGAGTAATTCCCTCGTAATATATCGTAGATTACAATCTTCCTAATCCTGATCTCGCCCCGTAAAAAACGCCGTTAATCAGGGAATATTTACAACCCCCACCCCTCAGTAAAAAAACAGGATCTAATCCTGGAAAGAGCACCCAGGCGCTTTCTTCTCCCATAAATGTTTTAGTTTGATTTTTCCCGTTTTATCCTGAACGGGGGCGAATATAAACACATTTTCGGGGAATCTTCCCCTTTTCCCTAAAGCTCCCCGACATAAAGGGAAAATTTATTGCGGCCCGCATGTGCGGCTCAGGCGGCCTCGGATTACACGGGGTTTTCGATGTTAACTGTTATGAGATAAATAATTTATAACCCGGCTGTAAACCTGTAGCACAAATATTGATATACGAGCAATTTAACCTTCTATAAAAATATCTAAAAATGATTCCGGCTCGGGTGCTGTCTCGTAAATTAAATAAAAGGCGGGCGAAAGTTCTTTTGTAAAGGCCCGCTGGCCGTGCTCGGCCTGTAGACAGCTCTCTTTATTAGTGTAAGACTTTTCGCGTGAGACTACAAAGGCACTTTATTTATTATAGAGTTCAATCGAGTTTAGGAATAAATGGTCGAGGAATTTTCTCCAGATGAAACTCATCATAAAATGATGAAGGGAAAGCGTTATTGAAAAAACTTTACGACCCGAGCTTTATAAATCGGTGCTTGAGGTACGGGTTTTGTTTTGAATCGACTTTGTTAGCATCGTGTTATGATGACACGGGAATCAGATTGATTTTTATGGAGCTTGTTTTCAGAGGTCTAAAGAGATCTTTGGAGAAACATACATTATTCAGGACTTGGAAGTAACGAGGGAGTCATTCATGGACATGCGATTGTCATCGTAAAAGATGACATCTCAATGCGAGTTCGGAGCGATGTTTCGGTTATTGTTGGAAATGAAAGTTTCTCCGGCAACGGCAAGATTTGAGAGCTTCAATTCGGTTTTAGGAGCTACGAATCATTTCTGGGAAATCTCTCTAAATCAACGATATGAAAACTGTCAAGCAAATTCTTAGTAATGAAGTCAAATTCTTTTCAAAATCTACGTCAGGAGTGTTGAACTCTATTACACTGTATCCTTCTGTCAGTCACTCAACGAATGCTTTCATTTTCATAAATAAGCAATTTAGATGTTTCCATTTATGACAATTTGAACTTCATTTAGAACGAATTTGATAAGAATCTGAAGGTAATGATGGACAAAATGGATGCTCAAAAATCCGGAATTCTCTATATAAATAAGTGGACGCCAAAAGTATTATAGAAAGAATAATAAAAAAAAGTATTATAAAAGAATATGTGCGCCAAAAATTTGTAATAAGTAAGTTAGATTAAAACTTTTATAAAATACATTCAAGGAGATAAAATTGGTGAAAGTGTGATTTTAATTAAATTAATTGAAGAAGACTAGAATTATAGACATAACGTAGTAGTTAATTGGTTTTTAAAATATCCTATTGACTTTCCTTTTCACCGAGTACAGAGCATATAAAAACCAAACAAATTGATAGCAAAGTAGGGAATTTTCAAATTAGTTTAGAAATAATCTTAAGTCTAAGTATGTATAGTTATAAGAAACATCAAAAATGAAAACAAAATTATATGTGGAAACCGTTAATACTGGTATAAGTTGCCGTTTGAAGTTTAGGGCTTAGTCATTCTTTTTTTTTAAATTTATTAGTTTATTTATCTTTTTATCTTCAGAAAAAGTATGATTTCGAACTATGGTTCTACGAATTATTTTATATTATATTTTTCACAACACTCTACCACAAATTTAACTGTTTCAAGCAGTGAGAAATATTAGCAAGTCATTATTTAGGTCGATTTAAAATGTGAACCGATAAAATTATTTTACTTTAATTTTCTTTGATTTTTCAATTGTAAATTACAAAACTAAAAATTCATTAATTTTTTAATTAAATTAAGTATTAAATTTATTAAATTTATTTTATCCATCACTTAAAATCTATTATTAACTTATACCATAAATAAACTTATCATTGATTAAATTTTAATTTTTAAAAATAGTTTAACCTCTTTCTATTAAAAATCTAAATTCAATAAAGTTTTTGTTGCATTTTGATTGAGGTTATGCCTATTTATGCTAATTTCAGTAGATTAAAAAGTTTTTGTTAAGTATGTAACAATTTTTCTTTGTTTACAAAATCTAGTTGGGCAAATAAGGTAGTAAAGGGGGAAGGGGGGTAATCTTGGAGATCGATTGATTAAAAGTATACCAGCTTACATATTGGCTATTTTGCATACTAATCATTATTTTGGGAAAATTTGTTTTATAATTTTCAAAATTAAGAGTAAATAATCAGCTTTCAAATTAGACATTAAAGGGGTTTTTTTTGCAAACGTATCACCTTGAAGAAAACACTAGTTTTACAGGTTTCAGAATTAAAAGACAAAAATTCAGTTTTCATATCGCACCTTTAAGTTTGCTTTTGTGCATAATAATCATTATGAAGGAAAAACTAGTTTTACAGGTTTCAGAATCAAAGAAATAAATCAGTTTTCAAATTACACAAAAAGTTGTTTTTTTTGCATACTAATCCCATTATAGGAAAAACTAGTTTTACAGGTTTCAAAATTAAAAGAAAAATCAGTTTTCGTATTACACATTTAAGTTGGCTTTTGTGCATACTAATGTCTATGAAGGAAAAGCTAGTTTTACAGGTATCAAAATACAATTTCCCTTAATGATGGATAAATATTTTTTCGATTATGATGACCTTTTAATTACTCCCCTTCGACTTTCTGGGCTTAAAAATGTATAGTTGATAAAATTTTTGGTAAATAGTTTTCTTCTCATTACTTTAATTTCCCCAATCGTCCATTTGGATAAATGAAAATCCTCCGTAAAATACTTAATCGTTTAAAATTAAAAAAAGATACGTACGCCGTTTTTATTAACCCATTTTTTAATTTTTTAAAAAGCAGAGAACATTTTTGCATGTCTTTGTTTATTATACTTGAACATAAATTTAAAAACTTGTTTTACATCGCTTTTATAGCAACATCATGATAAATATTTATAATACACTTTCGAATTCAGTCACGAAAAACTTTTGTTACAAAAAGATGTTATCAAAAAAACTCAATTCGACTTTCATTGTTAAGTTCGAAACACTACACAGTTGTTACTTTCAACGCATGATTTCAACAGGAATATGGCAGCTGCAAATACATACATAAACAACCACTCCTTTTTAACTGTAAAACGCGATGAATTTACGACGCCTTTCCGATTACGAAGAATAATGGGCAATTGTCTCTTTAATATATGCGCATCCTAAATGCAACTCTACGTTTCTTAACTACCACTTAGCATATTCAACCAACTAACTCTTCACCTTTCGATTCATCACTGGATAAAGTCTCACCCCTTGAAAAGAGCATCAACTGCCTCTACAGTCAATAAATAGGTACTTGGCACAGGTAACGAAAGCAGTAAATCCTTCCCGACACGAATACTGCCTGATTAACCCTCAAAGACCGAAAAAAAACCCCAACCTGGCCATTTTTCAGCCACCCTTCACTGCAGGTGTGCTTGTAGCAACATTAAAAACCCTGGCTCCGACACAGTGTCGGGTTTAACCACCTCTGGCCTCCGCAGGTACACAATGGTCCATAAACCGTCCGGCAACCCTGCCCCAGTCTCGTATATCTGCGGCCCGGCACGATATTTTTCAAGAAGTAGCTCATTTACTGGATTTCCCTGCAGGTGGAGTTGTCAATTACGGGCAGCCACCCAGAATGCCAATAGACATGTCTGCGGCAATGACGACACGCCGGTGGACGGGCGATACATAAACATGCCACCCGTGAGTGATATATCTGTAGCCGGCTTCGGGAATCAACGTTGTGTAGTTCCTGTGCGCTAACGACTGAGCCATCATTTTTAACAAAGTACGTGATTGGGGAGCGAAACCGCAACACTGCCGCCTGAGGTGAATACAGGTTGCAGCAGCGAGCCTCGTGTGTTGGCGAGGGAGCAGGCCGCTTGGCGACTCTCTCTCACCTGGGATATTCTCTGCAACTCTCATCTGAGTATGAGTTGTCTAGTAAAGGCCATTCCATGCAATCAAATATTTCAAACAGTGTTTGGAAGGGAATTCATCAGACTTGATCATTGTGTTGAAAAATACTTTTTAAAGTTCTCTCCTTTTCTCTTATTCTAATATTCTCTTATCCCACTCTCTTGTATCCATCTTTCTATCAATCCTCCTTTCTTACTCATATTTTCTCTCTATATTCCTCTCTAAAATTTCTCTTTCCTGCTTATCATTTTCTTTATCTCCTTCTAACAAACTCTATCTGTTTGTTTTCATCCATGCACTCATTATTATTTTTCTGTTTCAAGTAAGACTCAAGGATATAAAGATGAAATTAAGAGAGTTTTTTGTATGTGTTTTTTCTGTCTATGTCCAAAATAACAACTTCTTAGTATCGAGCAACATCATCTTCCATGTAAAGGTTAAAGTGAGGAAACCTTTTTTCTTTGTATTGAAAAAATGATATTTTCTTTAAAAGCTATATGGTGCTCTTAAAATGTAGAAACACTTAATTTTTAAATGTAATATTCCAAAAAAGAAAATTCCTTTGACAAACTAAACCTTGTTCAACTCTTTAAAAAAAACTCCAATCTCTGGAAAGTAAGAAAATAAGGACCTGGATATAATTATGAAAGAAACCCCTAGTCATTCAAGTTCACTCAATGTAAACTCCTAACTCAATGTAAACTCCTAATAAATATTAACTCCCCTCCACATCAACCTTAGAAATGTGCTTGACACAGAATATTTTGTTTCTACTTAATGAAAGATCTCCCGAACGTCTCAGAGTCGAGGGTATCTTCAGCCTCCGAAATTGGAACCTTTTTCAATAACTACCGGATTACCAATGCTCCAGTAAATAAAGCCATTAAAGCATCCGAGGATGAAATTCCCCTGATTGACAGCGTGCACAATTGAGACCTCGGTGTTCACGCAGAATGTTAAGTACAGTAATCAGCGGCGTGAAATTGGCGGTTAAGGGATACATACCAGGCGGATCAACGTTCACACCTGCCTTATCGGCTACGCACGGAACACTGCCCCATTAGAAAACGCGTTGAAATATTATATTATACAAAGCCACACAATGGCACGGTAACTGTTAAGAGAGCTACAAATGCATCTCCAGTTTTCGCTAATTCGAGACGGGCAAATTGCGAGTTTCCCACCTGTATCCGGTTGAGATGTTTTGTTGGAACAGTTTGGGCAATAAATGGCGTATAATTGGAGATGTGTAAGGTGAGTTGAGTTGGAGGATCGCGTGATTTCTTCACGCTCTGTGTTTAATGATGCAAATCAGATGAGTCAAATGCGAACGGTTGGTGGAAAAGCTTGGTTTTATGGGTTGGTCCACCTGTTTTGTGGCGTTTTTGTTCTAAAATTATCGTTTTTCAAGGTAGTCGTAATATTTCTTCATGAGGATCAAAGAAACAGTGTTTTGTGAGACAGTCAATTTAGTCTGTACAAGTATTACACGTACAAGAAATTCAATTTGTTATTTCTTAGATTTGAAATATAAGCATTTGAATTTAAAACTAATTTCTTATATTCTTTTAAATTTGTTGCTTTTGAAAAATATATTTATATTTAAAATATTGTAATGAAATAAAATAATTCAGAAATTCCTTTAAGGTTAAATAATGAAATAATGTTACAGGAATAATGTTACAGGGGGAAATAGAAATATCATAGTACCTTTTAAGTATTATCAGATGTTTTTAAACAAGAAATGTAGCAAATGACTTCAGTCCTCCAAAAAAAATTAATTATGTATTTTTATCTAAATAAACACATCATTAAGGTTTCGATAAGCACTCTTCGTCATTAGTATGAAATTAATGTTTGTAAAATACGTTATATAAAAGAAAATATAGAATTTATTTAATACAAAAGATCATTTTGGAATTTATTAGATGAAAACTTAAAACATATTTTTTCAATAACCAGTAGCCGTTCACTGAAAAAGATGGAATGAAAATTTTATTGCTTACAGAGTTGTGCTATGACTTTCGAATACCCCTCTGTATTTGGAAATAAGTTACTCCCGAGTAATCTTTGTATCATCCTCCTTCTCATTATTAAATTGATCTAAATTTTATTATTCTGAACTAGCTGTTACGACCCGGCAAAGCCGGGTCTTACAGCTAGGCTAGCCTTTTATGCGAGCTTCGCTCGTTACTACTTCAAGTTCCTATTAATTATACATTAAATAAGAAGTTTAACTTTAATAATTTATTATTGTTGAATTAGAAACCAACTTCCCTAAAAGTAACTTTTTAACCTTTATTAAGTAAACCAACTTTCTTGAAAGATATTTATTTAAAAGCTATTATATTATTTTAAAATTTTAATTACTTTTATTTATTTATTTTTCTGATTATTGCGAGATGGCATCGAGTCAGTGAGTGACGTGGGCTTTTATATTTTTCTGATGATTATGATTATTATTGCGAGATGGCATCATAGTGTGCGAGCGTTCCAGAATCAGTGAGTGACGTGGGCTTTTATATGAGAGATTTCACGCTAAGCTGCGGATGGTTGAATTGTGAATTCAAAGGATTACTAACAATAGTTTGCCTAATCTATCTGAACATATTTCAATAATACTAGTGGGGGAAAATGATATACTGATACACTTTACAGTTTACATCCTCAATATTTCAAAATCTTATTCGTTTAATGTAGTCATTTCATTTCACTCTCTAACTTTACTTAAATAAAAAAAGATATATTGGAGATATTGGTGAAAGAAATATATTTTCTTTTATAAAGTTTAAATATAAACTATAATTTGAAGAATCATTAAAATGTTTTCTCAAGAAAAAATGTATAGTAGTGTAGATTTGTGGTTGTTTTACAAGAATTTCTTCATTTGAATTTCATTGTCTTGCACTCACCCAAAACTAATACAAAAAATATCCTGTCGATGTAAAAACTATCAAGGCAAAACTTCTATAAACTTATTGAGAACAAAAACTAAATTATCAATAATAGCAACAAATTACATATTACACGAAATGACTGCAGCTTTTCTTCGGAGTTACACAAAAAGCTAAATCGTTAAATAATTTCCTGACCAATTCGCATCACTCTAATGTGACAGAAGTCAATGATTCATACTTCCTTTTTTTTTTCCCAACTTCCTCGATTGTATCGATCATAAATTGATTTACGCAATGATTTACAGGGCCATGAAGCGGACCGGCAATTACCAAGAGAGGTCCTAATATCTATTAGAAAAGTCAGTTATTAATAACACGCTTCGCCAATGACAAAAGAAAGGAGCAAACTTTCCCTAAATGGGCCCAAAAAATTTATTGCCCGGCCAAGTCTTTCTTGAGACTCGGGAAAAGATTTACGGCGCTTTAAAAACGGCAAACTGGCCAATTAATTATGGCCATTATCGAAGTCGTTAGTTTTGCTATCAGTAAACATTCCCAGCTCCAAGAATGCCCATAAGTTATTTCGCGCGGCTTTTGATAGAGCCGAGGAAAAAGAAAAACAAGAAGATTGAGGAACAGTTGATGTAGGAATTAACAGGGCGAATTAAGATTTTCGACGAGAAAAAATTTATGAGGTCGTTAAAAGGCAAGAGAGATAGAGCAGAGTGTATTTCAAGTCCAGGTTTGCTACATTGAAAGAAAATTCGGAGGATGTGGCTAGGGTAATTTAACATTAGCGCCCATTAGAGAGTAGAGATAATTTATGAAGTCCCTCTTTTTTGGTGTTTTTATGTAATGGATGATTACTAAACATCATGCTTGCTCGTGTTCTTAAGTAGATTATTTTATACCAGGCCAATATAAATATTCCAGGAACGAATTTTTCTTGGTGCACTTGATTTATGGAGGCAGGTGGGCTTCAGAACTTTTAATCTAGGTTAATTTATTTATCGTTTGACTAATGCGACTTCCTCAACAATTTATTTTGCACGGCGAAGGATGTTCTTTGTTTCGAGAAAAATTAAAAAGCAAAATTTATGAAACTCATCACAAGTTAAAGGCGAATTTTATAAATTGGGCAGGGGGAAGTATTAATCACACAGAAATTGCTAAAATTACATTCTCGTAGCTAAAGTTTTTTTGTTATGGAAATCTCGAGAAAATAAATAACCTAATATATTTTATCTCTAAAAACTGTATTGTATCAAAGGAACTTTTTTTCATTACAGAAGCTAGATAGTTTAAAATCAAATAAAGCTATAAAAATTTTCATGATTCTCTTACACTTTTAGTGGTTTTAAACTCTCAAATTACAGTAGGTGATTTTTTTTTTTTTTTAGTTTCGAATTTTAGGGAATTGTGTTTTCCAGAGTATGGAATCATTTTATTTTTATGTAGTGCCTAGAACTTTAAAATGTAAAGTAATAAGAGCTATAGTTTCAGTGTTTTGCTTTTTCTCTAGGTCTTAAATTCTCATAATATAAACTATAGGTACTGCTACGAAAAAAATTCTGAACTGTTTGTTTACAAGAGCATCTCAATTAACTATCTTGATGTTATTAAATAAATTTACATTTATGGATTCAACCTCAATCTAGTGCAGTTTTACACAAAATTAATGATTAGTTTCCTTAACTTCACTCAACTTTCTTCAACTAGATTAAGAAATTGTGTATTTACCGAATTATCTTGTACTTTACTGATTATTTGTTGTGTTTACATCTTTGCTTCCTAAAAATTCTAGTTACCGAACTCTTTCAGCGCCCTTTCATGGGATTTCCAGTGTTACGAGAGCTTACAAAATTACCCCATAAAACTGTAAAAAGTGAAATTATACTTCCTCTAAAAATTACATTTTTTGAATGACCTTGAAAACTTCCTCGTAGACCTCACTGGTCGTTAGCTGGAGCGGCTCCGGTTCCCAAATGAGAGACCACTTAGCTCTCGCACCCCGCAAAATCGATTAGAACCCCATCCTGCATATTTTCCGGAAAACACCGAAAAGTTCACGGCAGACAGACAGGCAGGCGAGCTCTCCCACCCAGGATAAGCAATCGTTAAAATAATTATCGTGATCCATAATAAGCGATATGCATACAATTATCCCGGCTTCGCTGTCAGACCCTGAACATTAATCTTTCATGTAATGAGACGTCTAATAATCGGGTACGGATTCTGCTACGTCGTCTTCTACTTTAAACGGATGCGCTTGGAAATCATTTCGGCCCTAGTCGTTAATAAAGCCGGGGACAGGCGATTTGTCTTCATTTGGACAGGGGAGAGGCGACGAATGTTTTGTGTGGCGCTGACGTGGGAAAGGGGTCATGTGCGCGTTTGGGGATTGTTTCGAGTGGACGTTTCGGAATAGCGACGTTGACCTTGAACATTTTAAACCAAGTAGTGATAGACTTTAAAATAAAAAGGGTTTCTTATATAAAATTCTTAGTTTATTCTTATTTCATTTCATAAATAGATAGTGCTTTAAATTTTCCCAAGTAAAAGATATGAGGCGTACAAGGGACAATGTAGGATCACTTCTGCATATGAGGTGGACTGACAAACCTGCAAGATATTCCTTAAGTTGTAATTATGTAACTTCGCTTTGAAGCTTTTAGAATAAAGTGATGTCTTCTAGAAGAATTTCTAATTTTAATTGTCTAACTTTTTTTAAATTATCTAACTCTGAAATATAATCTTTTTACAACACTTCAATTTTGACGATCAAGCTACTGCATTAAGCATTTAAAACTAGGTACTAAAAGTGTTCTTTAAACTTACAAAATAGTATTGATGTAGATTTTTATACTTTTTATGTAATTTAGGTGAAATCTTACTTAACGAATATTTTTAATTTTTTCGAGTGAGAAAAATTAGATTTAATCTTACTTTCTAATCCGAAATAAATACATTTATTGAAGTATAAGTGTTTATTAAAATTGTTCTACAAGTTCCTCAATATAAAAGTTTTTCTCTGATACCTTCTATCAAACTCAATAGGAAATATATGGAAACACTTTTTATTGCTTCAGAATAAAAATAAAGAACCTGAAATGGATTTCGATTTTCCCAACTTTCTCAATAACGTTTTCTAGCAATTTTACAATCATTCTCAACGCAACATTTAATTCCGAAAATCAAAGAGAATTTGATACTGTTAGACCAGTTGAGTTCAGAGTCTATAAGTTCTTGAAACAAAGAGATTTCTCCAAAATCGCCCAGAAAAGGAATGAAACAAGAACCGTTTATTATTCTCAACTCGATATTTTTAGCAGAGATGAATGTATATAAAAATTTATACTGTTCGGTTTGTTCTGGAATTCCGATGGCAGTAGAGGGGTTTACAGCCTCGGTTGTAAAACTTTCCCCCAGCAGTCGGCGCAACAGCCTTGTTGATTGCTCAAAATCAGTGCCTGTTATTTTGCTAAGTCAGAGTTTCCCAATTCTTTTTGGGTTTTGACTGAGCACTTGTTCCCTTTCTTTGCTGAGGGGTTACTAGGCGCTATAAATCGCCAACACAAAAGCCAAAGAACTGAATCTATGTTTGATTTCTCTTCTTCAGAACAAAAATAGTTTCACTTACCTATAATCCTAATTGTTTTCTAAATAATCATAGAACTCAAATAGTTAAGATGTTTATAATTTTCGGTTTTCTAAATGAGTATGGATTGTTTTGTGTTGAATTTAATCTTAACTATTCAAATACACGAATTGTTGAGTAAAAACTGGTTGAGCTAAATGCACCGAACTTAGTTCTGAGTATTCAATTAAGACGTTTTATTTTCTAATGTCACCTATTTTGTGTATCTATAAGAGAGAGGCTTGTCTTACAGGCTTTATGCAAATATCTCTTTGTGTAAAGAATCTTAAAAGAATCCTTAAAACAAGCCTATTTCAAATTATATAAATATAGACTTATCACTGTCAATATGAGCATCTCATACATTTATATTTATTTTTTATTTATAAATAATCATTTTTAAATTTTTAAATATTTATTTTTAGTGCCCATAATTAATTACATATTCTTTATTATAGGCATTAAATTTTATTCAATAAAAAAAAAATTTCCAATCCACATCGAAATAAGCTACCATTTTAATTTATCACTTTCTCTTTGCTCCAACTCCTCTTCTGAGAATTATAGCAGTTTTAGTATTTAATTTTCGTTAACCATTAATTAAATGAAACATTACAGATATAAGTAAAAATGTATTTCTTTAGACGCTGTACTTTTAGATGAAATATTTTTAAATATGTAGTGAAAAGAAAATAACTTAAGTAGTATAAGACCACTATTAATTTAATGCTTATAAATAAATGTTTCATCTAAAATAATTCTCCATAACTGCTATTACCTATTACAAGCATTTATAATATCAATTATTATTTATCGATATGTATTAATACAATATGAATATTCTGTAACCTTTTTTATCCTAGCAGCTTGTCCGTTTTAAGACCTTTTCTTAGTTTTTAATCTGTCTGACACGGCTTTTGGATCCTCTAGTTTTCTTCACCAAAACTAGGTCAGAATTAAAATATTTTTTAAAAAAGTGTTCGGAGGGACACATAGATTAAATTTAGTACTAAATAAAAATTTAAATGGTAGTCAAGGCGATAAAAATTCCCCTCATCACATTTTCCTTCACTGAGAGATTTAAATCGCCCAATTGGAATTAATTATCGGGTTTCGGAAGCCCGACGAGAGCCAATCCACCGATCAGTCGCCAAAATAGAGGAATGTGGCCATTGGTCGTCCTTGGGAAAAGACTCATAAAATCATGGACTCGGGGAGGTGTATTTCTTGAAACAGCTGTCAAGGGAAATTGAGTGTGGAGACATAAAGTGCAGCTTCGCACATTTCACACTCCGACCGTTTGCAGAGGCGATTGGTTGTTAAGCTCGGCTGGTTTCCGGGCCAAAGTACCTTTTCTACTTTTAAGCAAATCCATAAAAATCTCGCCAACCCTCGCTGTGTAACAGGGAGTTTTTTCTGCCTTTATTTCTCGGTTCCCTTTGTGTGATTTTCTTTTTTCTTCTCTTTTTCGAGTCCATAAAACAAGCAAATGAAAAGGGAGGGGGGATTTTTTTTTTCTCCTCTCTCTGTTACGACATAAACCCGGTCTTTTCTGTGGAAACCTCAGACGCAGAATCGCGAAATTACACGTTCTGGTTTGCGGTAACACTTTTGTGGGGTATAAAACAGTTTTTGCATAATTTTGAGAGAGAGGAAAAGAGGTGTTGGTGATATTTTTTTCCTAGAGAGGTTTAGGATGTAATTTTAGAGCTGTGTTCTCGGTTGCATTTAAAAAGGCTGAGTTTTTATGTGGACGTGTGGAATTGAAATTTGATCAAGTGTTATGAGTATCTAAAGCAGGCCTGCAATGCAAATGTACTGCAAAATTGATATAGAATTTTTTTTTGACAATTCCTAGCAGTTAATTCATGTTTTATGTATTCGTTTCTCTTTAAATTAGTTTTATTGTATGACAAACTAAATATTAGCAGCATTTCCATACCATGCATACAAATGATTCAAAATGAAAAGATTTATCTTATAAGTATTTAAAATTTTTCATATTTTTAAAACCGGAATAAAAATTATTCACATATTCTTGCAAATACGCCACAGCCTTTCTGCCTTTTCAGCATCCCTAAATTTACTTAAGTAATTTTTAAGATTTTTATATTGTTTTATTGATGGTATTATTGTGAATGTTAAACAAAAGTAAGGTAATTAATGTATTGGAATCAAATATACGTAATAAGAAATTAAACGCATAAGGCAGGTAATGGGATATTCACGTACAAATCACAGTATTTAGAAGTTGTTTTTAAAAGCCATAAGAGATAAATCCCGAGAAGCGACGAAAAGAGCATCTGCATCTAATGATGGGCAAAGAATAGTTTGAATACAATTAATCAATACATTGACACTTAAGTTGTTTTTGCTGCTACAAGTGTCCATTTGTAAGGAAGTACATTTACAGATAACCTTACTGCTTGTTTGTTTTTCCTTTTGGAAGATAATTCTACTACAGTACTTAGGGGGAAAGGAGTATATTTTACTCCCGGGTGGAGAAGGATTTATACGATGAGGAAGACAAACCAAAATCTGAGGTTCGTTTTATAGACCTTTCTTTCTTTTTTCTGTGACTATAGAATAGTAAACTATCTTATGCATTAATGAATGATTTCATTGCGCTCATTAGAAAGTTCTAAAGTAAAAACCTACGTAATTTTTTTACGCAAATGTATTTCTTCAATGATTGAGCTATCAGTAAAATACTTAAATACTGAAATGATAATCAAATTTCTAACTTAGACCTCTACCTGACACACGTACTTCTCCCAATTTTTTTCAAACAAAAGCACAAAATCACCTCGAAAATTTTCAAATGCACTCACAATCAAACCTATAAAACATTATTTTCCTCTCGCTGACCCATTTCAAGATATATAATAACCATCAAAAAACCATAAAAACCACCAAAACCCTCCTCACGTCATCCCCGAAACTCATCACTCCAAGTAATGAAAGAAATATAAACCACCAGAGAAGAGAATGATCTATACCTCTCCGTCCATTTTTTATTGATAAATAAAGTAAAAAAAGGGTACCTGAATTCTACAGTATAAATCCATCAGTTAGCATGGCAAAGGGAAATTCGGGCTCGATCATTTTTTATCCCGAGTCCTTATCGGGGTTCACGAGAGCCGGTGCCAAAAATAGGGAGACCAGGGCTCTTCATCACGCCATCGGTCCATCCATCAGCGGCCGCTGGACAGGGGAGGCCGGCCGCATGAATAATGACCCTCTGCCCCTGTCCGCCGCAAGATTACAAGGCGGCCATAATGCATTATATTTCGGCCCCGGAAAATACAGTCCCTGTCAAGGATGGGACTTGGCTTTTTTTTTTCTGGGGGCACTTGTGTCTTTTCTCCGTCTGCTGCTGGAGTGTGTGTATTGCGGGGGAGATGAATTTGGAGGGTGGATTTCTTTTTCTTTTCTTTTTTTGAGGGGGTGGAAGGATTGGCGTGGGATGTCATTTGGTGTCGTTTATCAAGGTGGAGGGGGGCTTGGTGACGAGAGGAGAGGGATGGATGGATTTTTAATGCTGGATTGTTTTTCTACCTGTACCATGTGATTGAGTTAGTCAGGAATCCACAGAGCGGAGTTCCAGTGTATTTATTTTATTAGAAATTATAAGTACTCTAACAATCTTTCCCTTTTTTTATTATCTTTCCTTATCTTCTGTATCTCTCCTTTATCAGAGACCGACTTACAAGCTAGCGGGCACAGAGCAAAATACCCATTAGAAGACCCCCAACATATTTTAAAATAAAACTTAAATTTATTTAACATAAAATAACAAATTAGGTCATCTTTAACACAAGTGTAAATAATTATTATTTTGAATGTGTTAAAGATTAATATACTCATTAAAAAATATTCGTTAGTAAATTTATTTTAAAATCTTTCATATTTTGTTAGCTTTAAAAGCGCTCTGAGGCTCTATTTCTCTCTGATATATGGTTGCTGTAATTAATTTTTCGGTAAATTGTTCTACAAATCAATTTGTAGTTTTTACCGTTTTAGTTTATTGTTTTACAAATTATATTTATATTTAGTTGTTTAAGCTGTAAAGGAAGCAGTGTTTGGTTTTACTTTCAAATAAATCTTTAAATCAAATTAAATAGATAAAATATTGGAATAAATTGGTTAGATTAAAATAAAACTGACCTACTCGTATTAAAATTGCCGTATACAAGGCAAGTATAACTTTCAATGAATGATGAATTTAATTTCAAATACATATCTATTACTATTGGTATATTACTTTCTCAACTCGTAGTTTATAGTTATGAAAATTCCAATTTAGATATTTAATAAAAATATGTGTGATTTAACAGTTTAATATTTATCTTAGAAATTTTTAATGCATCATAAATTCAATCACAGATTAAACTCCATATATATTTTTCATGCGATATAAGAGATATTTTATTAGTTGTACATATACATTGGCACTTAGTAATTTTATGGGTTTCTTATATGCTTTACTTTCTAAAATTTTACAAGACGTAAGAACACTCCCTATATACTGCAGAAATAATACTTACCTAGTTTATTTCACGTTTAAAATTTATATTGTTTTTAGCTTTTAAAATTTATATATTTTTAGTTTTTAAAATTTTATTGTTTTTAATTTTTTAAATTTATGAAATACATTTATTTTTTAAACCTCTTTCTTCATTTAACAAAACAAAATTTCATAATTGCCTTCGTTTAAATAAAAGTGAAATAAACATAAGAAACATCAACGACGTTCATAAAATGTACAACTGTGTGTGGTTGAAAGTTCGTATAAAATGGACATGCACTTATAATTTTTAAAAAATATTTGTCTTTCAGAATAGATCTAGCTTTAAAATATTATGTCTGGTTGTATAATTTATACTATCTAAATATTTTAAATTTGTACATTTTTATACCAATGTTGATCTATATATTCTTTATGAATTTTGGGGTGACATTTTGAAGTGGATTGACATTTTAGTATCGGTTTGATGTTATTGTCGTCCACTTTTAGGGTGCAAAGAATCGTGACAACATAAACTGTGTCTGTCAAGGCAGATGATGAAATATATGGATTGTTCGTCAATATCGTTGACATAAAATAGACAGGATAATAAATATCGATGATGTACCATAAAATAAAACATAAAAGTTTCTCATAAAACAGTCTTTGTTGTATGACATATTGATCATAACAAACTAAAATTTATTGCAAATTTCCTAGGCATTTACCTAGAAGTTATTTATTCAACTTAAGATAATAGAAATACTATATCAAACTATTGATTGTTCTTAAAAAGTTATTTTTGGGTTAAAAACTTTTATGGCTGAATTTAAGCAAACACCCAAATACCAAGAACACATAATAAACATAAATTATTCATTATGCATTGTAACATTATTTTTAAGTCAACAGGGCAAAAATAATAAGTACCATTAGAAATTTAACACATTGTGCATAATTTTCTTAAAAAATGTTTTCAGTGAAAAGCTTATTTTATGAGAAATACTGGTAAATTTTTATCGAATTAGTTTTGATTGCAATACTCAAGTTTTTTTGGTACTGTTATCATAAAAGTTCACTCTATTTTTATCTTTTTACATGCGTTGAAGTATTTTTGACGTTTGGCCTGACCTCGAGCTAGAATTATGTATTTCCACTTTCTCAGAACCCCATAAAAACTCATTAATTACCAGAAAAAACAAATATCCCAAATCCAATTTAGTCACTAACTTTTCATTCCCATTTCCTTCGATTTTCTCTCATATTTTCAGGATAGGAGCTTTTTTTAAAAGATAATGTTAAAAAAGTCAACTCTGGCACTTAGCATCCAAAAGATAATTAATGGTAAGAGAAAATCACAAAAGCGTATAAAAAAAACTAAGATGACGTCCCTAGATTCTATCTAGCAATACCCCGCGGTTATCATCCTCTCTCCAAATTCAAAACCCAGCTTTTTTCTCCATCTACACGGAAACCCATCTGTCTGCGAAATAACCGCGTCAATCAAAGCTACAAGGCATCTGATAGCGTTGCGGCGCATTCTTCAAAATTCATCTCTCGGGGGCGAGGAAGAAAAAGCAGAACTACCAAAAGAACGAACCGAAAAAGGCGAGAACTACTCTCAGAGAGAGCTTAAAATAATTCCTCCCCATTCTCCATCCCTAAAGCCTTTAAAACTTATCACTTAGCAGCTGACAGCACTCTCAAACACAGGGATATGCATTTCTCATTGGCAATCGTACGGGGCTAGATAATGGCATACTTCCATTAGCGGATCTATCAAACGCACTTTTTTTATGCGCGCATATACGTATATGCGAGAGGAGTCGCCTACAGGTGTGTTTAATTATCTGGCCGTCGCCTTTTTGTGCGATATGTGTTAAAAATGTAAAAGGAAACAATAATGATGGTGTGGATGATGGGGGAAAAAGTATCGTAAAGATTGGGATCTGTGGAGAGAAGATTTTACGTTCTCTCTCTGGGGAAGATTGGGTGAAAAAAGCATCACTATTGGGTAAAAATGCCCACGAGGCAAGGAGTAGTACTGTCTGAAGAAAATGCTGGTGTGTTGTGTGAAAAGGAAAGTGTGCTGGAGAGATAAAATTTTTCAGAGAAAAATGCGATACGTACGCGCTAATGTGTAAGATGGTTGAGAGAGAGGAGGTTTTTGCTCGGCTATATTTGGCTACTTATCGCTGAAATACCTGATGGAATTTTTCTTCAAAAGAAGTGTTAAAGAATGAACGATAAAAATTCATTCAATTCAAAATATCATATTTCATTTATTTCCAGGTTTTTTTTTATGCAGGAGACTAATTTAAACCAAATCGTATCAAGATATTAATAATTAAGTAACTTTATAAACTAAGTAAAAAACTAACTATCTTTTATTGCTAAGAAAAGAGCGAATTTTACTCACTTTTTTAATATGTATTTTATTTGTTTCAGTTGAGATCCAGATCAACAGAGTATTAGACTTGGTCAGACATTGAGGAAAAAAAAAAGAAATTTACCAGTTGGTTGAATCTAGGTAAGGTTTTTTGTTGTTGCAAGAGTTAAAAATTGAAATATTAGTATCTATAGTAGTACAACAATTTAGAATCTGGTAAGGGTAAGAGATAAAATTTAAGCCTGGAAATTCCTCAAATATTATAACATAAAAAACCCATCATTTAAATTTACTATTTTTATATTCTGAAAAATGGTTTAGGCTATTAAATCATTAAAAATTTGTTGATAGCTTCTTAATAAATAATACAGCTCCACTTTTTTAGCTTATATTTATACAGATGATAAATTAAATCTGTAGATATAATGTTAGAAATTATATATACAAGATCAAATTTTTTTTTTTTAGAAATTCGTAAGTTGACTGTTTATGTCGATAGGATACCTATTTTTATAAAAATTTTTTACCTATCAAAAGTATTTTATTTGCGATAAAAATAATCATGCTAGAACATATTTTATTTCCTTACAATTTTTCAAAAGAAATTCAACTTGAATTCTTTAGGTAAACGAGTTCACTTTCTTGTTACGTTATTGTTGATACCATTAAAAACAACCGACCACATCAACCCTTAAATCTCCGTCACTTGGCACTCCTTGGCGTAAAAAACGAGTGAAAATAATGACAAACACCAAAATGCCCCCCTCCCAAAAATGAAGGCAACCCTTCGGAAAAACCCGCCTCCTAATGACAAAACGCCGCCAAGCAAAGTAAAGTAATGGCCTATTTAGCAGCTTCTTTTGATGTCTCTGACATTCACTGGAAGGCAGAGAGCTGCAAAAAAGCAGTTCCTTATCACAGTTATTAACGATAGCCCAGGGTGACGGCCCAGAATCATTTGTTGCAACCCTGCAGATAATATGTACAACAGCCGAGTTATAAAACATCGAGACAGGGTGTTATAAATCACGTCGATACATTAGATATTAGATATATATGGATATATATTTTTTCATTATCACTGTACGAATCAATCTTTCCTCGGTGGGCCCCACTCCTTCCCCTTATTTTCCGCATTAGCCCGCTTTGTTTTATGCCACGATATCATTTTTTATTGGCGAATTTTTTCTTCCTTTGGCGGGGTTTTGTGCGAGTTAATTGTGCGATCGTGAGAGATGACGTGTTAATAGAGGTGGGCTAATTTCGATAGCGGGGGTTTCCCGAGGGAAGGTCTTATTGAATCGTTTGAGGCGTCGGGCTTGATTGATTCGATCGGTGTTTTCCTGACTGCCAGGGTCGCGACCCTGCCGACTCATCAGGAGAGTCGTTTTGGAAAATGACTTCCCGCAATAAATTGCTTGCTGCAAATTGATAGAATTTGGGGAAGCATGATTCAAAGGGAAGATGCGATTTTTTATGTGAGATTACGAAGAAAGTCCGTAAAATAATTTGTAGAAAGTATGTTTTATAATTTTCAAACTATGCATACCTAATTTTAAACTAAAAAAGTGTGAAAGGGATGATAAGTGAGTAAAAAGAAGGAAATGGCTAATAAACATATCTATTTCAATGGGGACTTCCAGACTAAGTTGAGTTTTGCATACTCTCCAAATGTAATTAAAATTATTTACGCCCATATTCACTGCTAACCTGACCGACTGTTAACTGGGAGTTAAACCTCTGATTGGCGGAAAACTAATTTTCCTTCTTTAACTGCCAAACAGAAGTTTGACTCCCGGTTAACCACAGGTCTGGTTAGCGGTGAATACAGCCGTTAGTGATGGCTGTGAACTTTGTTAACTTAGAATAAGAAAAAGGAGAGAGGAAAAAACTAACTCTGGTTACACATTAAGTTTCAGTCAAACTCAAAAACAGAAAGGGTTAATTTAAATCTCTACCGGAGCTAATTCATAGAAACCATAACAATAAATTTTAAAAAAAACATAGAGAAATTAAAAGAAATGATATTTTAAAATACTATATGAAAATTGATCTGTTTTATAATGTTTGTTAACTTATTAATAGTCTAAATTGTGCTTCAGTTTATAGAAAAAATATAGGTACTTGAAGTTGTTTTTATTATTTTATAATGAGAACTACTGAAATCAATGACTGGATGCTAATATTGGTATATCATAAAGGAAAATACATGAGCCACAAAGACTTCACACTTAAGTTTTCCATGCAGCTATTCTATTGGTTGTAAATCTTACGACATATTTCTGTGGTCCATATCCTGTTTTTCCCTAGCCGAATTATGCAAAAAATACAAAATAAGGTGATATGTATTCGCACAAAAATCTAAGCAAGAACATTCAACTCAAGAGGATGGAGAAACAACGTTTTCCCAATACGTCTCAACCCTCCAAAAAAAAAAAGTCCCCAGAAAAATTTGAAACTTAAACTCCTCTAAGTAGTATCCGATGCATTAGAAAAAGCAAAAGAAAAATCCCTACTGATCGCAAATCTTCCCCACAAAGACCCCCATTGAGCGCACTAATGAACCACCCCTTTGTCATGGGATAAACTCGACAATGGGCCTTCCCCTTTTTTCCCCCCAACCCCGCCAATATTTCATTTTTTAAGCACCCCATTCGGCACGGCTTATTAAAGATGAGTCTCCGCTGATTGAAATATGAGATCCTCGTTTCCACCCATTGTGCCGCAGCTTGTAAGGGATATTCGGTTATCACAATGACAACCCTCGCCCATTTTTCCATCGCCCCCCAAAGTGATTGGTCACTGTTAAGAAAATGGAAGAATGGAGGGAAGAAAAATGGAAGGGTTTTTATATCCCCCCTCAATCACTCTGAAAGAGGAGGGTGAAATAAAGCTGTTCCTGAGAGGGTTACCTATCTGAGAGAGTAGAGTGTGGTTGAATCAAATGATTTGCATTTTTGTCTCTTTGAGCTCCCTTAATTTATGGTTCTGGAATGTTATTTATTATGGAGGCTTCAAGTGTTTTGGGGGCATCATTTGCTTTCACACAATACCGTTTATAAGGTATTTAGGTAATCAATTTGTTGCGGGGATTTTTTCAACTTAATATTTTAACCTTTAGTGGCGTTTATTTACGTGTTTTGTAATAACTTTTTTGTTTCTAATCCCAATGTAGCGCTTTGAAATAGTTTAATTAAAAATATGTGAGAGAAATTTAGTATAAAAGTAAAGTTTATTTTTATAAATCTAGTAGTGTAAAAAAGCCTCTGTTCTTATATTGTATTCTTCATGTTTGATATTATTTCAGTAAAAAAATGGATTAAATATCAAAATTTCAGGCCTCCCAGCAGGTCTCTTTTTTCTCTAAAAGTCTCTTTTTTCATCTTAAGTCTCTAAAAGTCTTTTTTTCATGATCAAGGTCTCTTTTTTCTCTTTTTCACAAATTTGACATGTTAAGTTTCACTTTTTCATTACTTTAAGGGTCACATTTCCAAAACTTTTCCTGGGGGAGGGCCCCCAGACCCCCTCTACCTTTGAAATTTTTAGGTCTATTTATATCTTTTTCTTTTCACTTGAAAGTTCTCTGACTTACGAGGTATCAGTCTCTTTCGTTGTAATACAATAAGTCTCAATATGACTTGAAATAATACTTTTAAGTAAGGCTCAAATTTTCTAACATTTTCCACTGAAAGACCCCCATTCCCCTATCTTTACTTCGGGTTCATATTTTACACGAACTAGTTACAAAATTTTGGGGTTCTGTTGGAGGTAATTTTGAATCAACTCTCCTCCCTCCAACCCCCCCACAAAAGTTTAGTTATGGCTTATGAGTGTAAAATAAAGCAATTAATAATAATAAAAAAGAAATAATTGATAACAACTTTGTAATTTGTGTTGAATCTCGACATATAGAACATTTTCAATGTTATTAGAACTAAAAAATACATGGAAATTTGATAAAATTATCCAAACAGCTTTTGGTTGGCAGATCTGTATAATCAAGGCATCTATTAGGGAAATATACAAAATTGTACAGAAATCGTGGAAAAAATGGTATCTGGAAAATTGTCTGAAAACGTGATGATTCAAATTATGAATATTATCCTGTTTTGATTATGCCATCGGGGCATAAAAGATAATTATGACTTTTTTTTATGACATCATCCTTATTCAGGGGCGTAGATAGGATTTTCCTTTGGGGGTCCAAAGCTTAGCTTATTTTGAGATCTTTTGGGTTACATCCAAAAAGGACTGCACCTTGTAAGTCACAGAATTTCAAGGAAATTAGAGTATATGGATCAATGTCAGAATTTCAAAGGGAGGTTTTGAGGTCCTCCCATAGAAAATCTTTGTTCTAAACTTCATAGTTTTTCAATTTTTATTTGATTCAAGTTGCGAAAAGTGTACTTTCTGACTTTAACTCTTTGAAGAATTCTCCCAATATTTCATTTCAACATTAAAAAATTACCTTGAAAGTATATTTTGCAATCAATCGTCTTTCTAATTGCTACATTAATTTTAAAACATTAACTACATTATAAGGGTAAAACTCTGAAATTTTTTTTAATGGCCAGTTTTTACATGACACTTAAAAATTTTGACTTAAAATGTCGGTCTCTTTTTTCTCTATTTTTAAGGTATTAGGTCTCTTTTTTCTCTAAAGACAAACTAAAAGTCTGCTGGGAGCCCTGTAATTTAAATTCTGCTTTCAAGTTCTTCTTGAGCTCATTACATTTTATCTTTTTAATCATCCATAATTAAAATAACGATACAATTATTATTAACATTACATGATTAACGTTCTTTCAGGTTAAGTTCGAAAAAGTCAAATAAAATATGATTCATTAAAGTGTATTTTTTTTGTTTTGTAAAATAATGGTAGTACTTGGTTTCTCTCTTTTTTTTAAATATCCTTTCTCCTCTTGAAAAATCTTCGTGTTTTTCTAATAACATTTTAATATATTCGTTAAAAATTTTTAGCTTTCTTGATTAAGCATCTTGCATTTTTAAAACGTATTTTTGATTAAAATTATCCAATTCGTAGTCTGGGTTCTCTTAAATTCCTATAAGAACTATTTAAAAGAAATGATATAACAAAAAAAATGTTTTAATGGAAGGAAGTGAGGAAATATTTTAAAAAAATATTTTTCTTTTTAAAAGCTATAGCTATATGGTAGTATCAATATTTATATAATAGTAGGATCCCCTTCTCATTGGTTAAAAAACTATTGTAGGATCGAATTAATTCAATATAAGATTATATTGAATATTGGAAGAATATTTAGATTATTGACGGTTTTAAAATATTTCATGGAACAACGAACAAGCAGTTAAATGTTTAGAAACATTTAACATTAAAGTTGATTGATTAACGTTGAAATATTGGTAGATTTTTAAATATTTCAAATTTTTTTCTAGATTTATTGTAGAAAAATTACATCTATACCTAACTGAAAGAATAAACGATATAGCAAAACCATGCGTTGCTTGTTTGCAATAAATTGTTGATGGTAATTTTATAACCAATCCTTCTAATGTAAAATAGAAATAAAATTATCCCCATACTTCTCTAAGAGCAGGAACACCTGAAAAAGGAGAAATATAGGAAATGAATGAACTAATTTCTGGGATAGATTTTCCAAAACTTGGTGCACTGTCTCAGCTTGAGAAGAAAGAGTAATAAATCAGAACTTTTTTTTTAATTCTCAAGTATCACAGCCTATCCCAGATTCGAGATAATGTCCAAAGGGGGTTCCGACGAACTTTTAAGGGAATTAAATCCATTCTCCCTTTCGTTATGAGCCTTTATAGGATGCTGATAATTAATTTTCCTCGCCTGTGACAACTTTCTAATTTTCCAACACGCCTAAAGGCATCGACTTATCAGAATTCAATATTTAAAGGAATACGTTAATGACATAAAAATAAGTTCTTCTGACGCATAAATAACTTCGCGGAAGAATGGAAGCAAAGTGAAAAAAAAGGCGGGCGGAAAAAAAAATCGGATTTTCAATGTGTGCATAAAAATGAAAATTAATGACTCCCGGAGAAAGCACTTAATCGTGTGAGAAGTAAAGTTATTATCTTTCTCCGAGACTTTCCCCCGAAAAAGTCCCATTGTTTCTTAACCGAGCTCTTTTCGCAGTTGGTGTGAGAGAAGTGAGTGGTAGTGGAAGAAGTCGAAGTATTTTTATCCGTCTCGCTTTTCTTACGGTGATTTTTGATTAATTTGTGCGATCTGGGCCCATAATGAACATTTCTTGGGATTTGTTCTCGCCTTGCAATTAAGGGGCCCTCGCCTAATCTGGAAAAAGGGCCTGGGTGACTGGGGAGAAATTGATAGGGATTTAACAGCTCTCCCCGAGTAAGGCTGAAACAAAAGATTGGAACGAATAACTTGTTTGATACTAGGTTTGTTTCCAGAGTTATGTATTTTTTCTGTCTTTAATTGCAATAATAGACGTTGATGACGGATCTGATTTTTTTAATAACCTGTGTTCTTAATGATGATTTTTCTTAACAAAACACCTCATAACAATTTTTTATATTTAAATTTTCTAAAAAGAATCCTTGATGTCTTAAGCACAAAGAGTGTATTGTAGATTTTAAAATGATGCATAATATTTTATTATAGTAATTAAGATACGGTTGCTTTAGCTTGCTTTACTTTTAGTATAAACTCCAAGAAAAAGACTGAAAAGGTATTATTGCTCCAAAGATATTTTTTATAAATCCATCAGTTAAGTTATAGCTACGTGCACTCTATAAGTGGATAACTGGGTTTGTAGTGAGTAGTTCTTTTTATTAAGTTATTCTCTAATATAACATATCCCACTGGAGATCATAAAAATAAAAAAATGTTCTCCTGATGCTATAATAATAAAATACAATGGAGAAAGTAATTTTGTTACTAGAATAAAAAGTTGAGTTTTCAAAAATATTGTAATTAGATCCTAAATAAATACTACTTCCTTTAAACAAGTTCACACACTGTTATACTACAGTTACTTATTATATTTGTTCTTCTTGGGGGTAATTTTTTAAATGATTTTAAACATGCAATTATAATATGTAAGAGTTAAAAATATATTAATGATTATTTTAATTAATTAAATTCAGATTTTATTTAATGGGACATGGGTTATTGATATTTAAAATAATTAATATTACAGTTACTTTTAAATATTGTTTTTCTCTTAAATAATAACTTATGGGTAATTTTGAAAATGATTTTAAACCCGCAATTTAAATATGTAAGAGTTAAAAGTATATTAATGATTATTTCAAATCTTATTTAATTGGACATGGGTTAAAATTTAAATAATTAATATTAATATTTGTAGAAACATACTGCTATAAACTGTAAATATAACTTGATATTTATAAAAAGAAAATACATCAATTTACTAATGAAAACCTATGGGAAATGGCTATTTTTATTAAATTAAGACAACTTAAATACCTTTTCTAAATATGCCTTCAAATAATGTAAAAGTTACTTTCATTAAAAATTCAAAAGACTATGAAAGAAACCCAAAATACCCTCTTAAAGTACAAATGGACATTCATATTCCAAAAGGGTAAATATTTATAAGACCATCAAAACCACACAATTTATTTAAAAGTAAGTAATAAAAACCATAACGCATGAAACGTATTAACCACAATGCATTCCAAAACTCCAGGCATAAATACAACTCCCTCGTATCAACTATACAGCATTTGAAAATCGCCATTGACTTAATGTGCAACATCAGAATCAGGGAGCAAATATTCAATTCCTGAAAAACCTACCGACTTATGCCAAGTGTCGCGACAATATTTTAAATAAACGCCCCGTTTGTGAGGGATGGGCTTTTTTCCAAGTATTAAAGTTTAACGACTTTCCTTAAATACCTGAAAATGGCAGTTCTGGACCGTTTGACAAAGAGCGCTGAGGATAAAAATTCGATACATTAGAATAAAGGGGGAGCATTAATGTGGAGAATATTGAAAGAAATATTCTGGTGGGGTAAGAGAGAATAAAGTTGTTTAGGTTCTATCTTCGAGGAGGTTTAGAGGAGCTTTTTTTGCATTGGAGTAAGATATTTTTTTCTCCTTTTTCCTTCGAGTTGATCTGGTGTTACTAAACATATTGTTTGTTTTAAAAATATATTTGTTTCGAAGTTGATTGTTGATATTTGTTACAAAAATTTTCGAAACACATTTCAAGATTTTCCACAGAAACCGACGTTTTTTCACTTAGTGATGAGAAACTATTTTTAAAGTATTATAATCTAAATTCATAGAAAATTGTTATTTGTACCAATGATAATTTCTTATTAATGTCTACACAGAAATGCAGTTATCCTAAGTAATTTTTAATGTATTTTAAATTCATATTGCGGGGTCCGCTCTCCACAATATCCATATACTGGACGTGGAGTACCCTGAAATAAAATATATGCCTTCTAAAAATGAAACATGCATTATTTCAAACAAATTTCTATTGCCATTTTCTCTATTCATTCATTCAATTCTCTATTCCATTCAACTCTATGAATTCAATCCAATTCATTTCTATTTTCCATTCAAAATTCTTCTTCAAAATTCTAATTGCTTAATTTTCCCTAGAAACTTAAATTTTTCGTCATTAAATAGGTATTTTTATACATAAATTATTCCTTGGAAAACCTTTAAACTTTAGAATGTGTATGACAATGTGTATGAATGTGTGTATGAATGTGTATGTGAATGAAATGTACATAATTTTAGAGATACGTGCATTTATTGAGCGTCTGGTATATTGAAAAATAGCTTTTTCATTGGAAAATGTAACCTTTAACTGTATCATTTCTAAAACTTTTAAACTACATTGAACTAACAAATAAAATTACTCTTATAACGTCATAACATAATATAACAAATTTGTATGTTTAACAAAAAAAGTATCGTTTAGTAAAAGTAAGATCGTACTTTTTTATCAGTACACTCATATTTCCCTCGATATCGATACTTTAATTCTATATTTGAATACTATTCCGTATTCCTCTTATCTATTTCACATTCGAGTAATTCAAAGTTCACGACTTCCAAAATAAATCGAGTGTTTACTCCACATCTCGCACCATCCATGCTTTTACGAGTACTTTCCAGGAGAGAAAATGTTACCAACGCAACATTTTCAGGAATAAAAGTTAACATTCAACCCTAAAAATCACTTCCTAACATGCAAAAATACACAACACATCGAACCCAAAGTTTATTTTCGTCAGAAAAACATACAACTTCTCTGCATCTTCATTCAGTTAAGGTTGCAGTGACTCCAGAAAACTAAGTACATAAACTTTCCCCGAAAGAAGCCTCCGGGATGAAAAATATGGAGGCTCGGGACATAAAAATCTATAATATCCGAAGGTCGGTAATATACCTCAGTTCCTAGCATCGAAATACATCAAGCTGCAGTTATACTGGTAGGATAACTGTCCCGAGCTACATTTTTGAGTTACTGTTATTATTTGCAGCTGTATTTCTTTTGTGGCAGCAGAGCTGAAAATGGGTTTTAACCTGCCACAGAGAGAAAAGGGAGCGGGTCCCCTTAAAGTCGGGGGCACCTTTTCCGAATGCGTGCATGAAAAAGAGCTTTAGGGTCATATTATATGACACTGGTGTAAACATGATTTCAGGGAGCAGTATAAATGAGGGTTTTATTTTGTTTTGTTGTGTGTGGGGGGCTTTCTTATGGGCATGTTGGGGTATTTTTGTGGGGATGTAAATGGGGTAATGCAGCTTATGGACGCTCTGGGGTGGTTGTTAAAATGCCCATTCGGTATCAACGAATGTAGTGGAAGTTCAGGGTTGGATGCCATTTGCTGGTGGAATGCAAGAATCTAAGACTTTTTTTACTTAATTCGTATTTTTTTTGCTATTCCATCAATATATTCTATTTTTTTTTCACTTTTTTATTCGCAAAATGGTTCAAAATTTGATGTTAATTGAAACGATTAGCACGAACAAGAACTGTTTAATTCAGTGGTGAAGCATTGATTAGAAGCGAAGATTATTTCCCGGGAATATATTCTATTTTTTACCCTTATGTAATAATATCATTCGGGAATTAGTTAAATTTTCCTACTTTTTGTATTCCTGGGATTTCCCAAAAATTGAATTGAAGTTTAAGTTACAATTTTAACATCCTTTCTTTGCTTTTTTTATGTACCTAAAATTCTTAATAACAAAAACCATATTTTGGAAAGTTTAGTCATTTATGGGACCCTTTTTAAATACAAATAAAAACAATTCCATACTGTATACTGCAAATGTTTGAAATAAGGTTAGTTAACTCAAGCTTGTGGTTTACTTTAACTTTCAATGCGTGTTAAAATTTCAAATTGCGTTGCATGAAAATATTTCTGCAGAATTAAGTTATATGCTTGAAAAATAATTAAAATAGCTTCCTTGAACTTACGAGCAATTTTTAAACTTGATAATAATCGTTTCTTCTGGGAAATTCTATGCTTGAAATTTGTTTCAAATGAGCTTGGTTAACTCAAGTTTGAGCTTTGCTTGAACTTTCAAGTAATTCTAAAAAAATATTCCCTCTTACTTTTGCAGGAAATTCTATGCTTGAAAAATTACCCGATTAAGTTTAGTTTTTTCAAGCTAGTGACTTCCTTCCTTAAGTATTTTTTAAGATTTAAAATCAATGGATTTTTTTAAGTTTGAAACGTCTGCTTGAAAGTTGCTTGGGTGTAAGTTTGTTTCCTTAATCTTGAAAATTTCAAGCAAAATTACAAGAAATATTAAGTTTAAATCAAGCAAACGTCCTATCTGGAAAGCTAAATTTTGTATTTATTTTTAACAAATACTGAATGCTTAAACTTTTTAATATTTTCTTCAGGAAGCAACCTCTACAAATTTCGAATTTAACTTTGTAAACGATGCTAAATATCCTAATTTTGATTGAATTATCTATCAGGAAAAATTAAACAAAGGGAAGTATTACAAAGTAAACAAAGGGAAGGGGGTATAATAAAAAGGTTGTAAAGAATAAAAATAATCAAACATAATACTATTTGAATTTGAAAACTAAATGGATTGAAAACACAGCCTTTTGCCTGATATTAAAATCTAATCTTAGTAATTTTACAACACTTGCAGTGTTTCATAAAACTAATTTTTTATGTAGGTTGGAAGGTTCCTGTAATTCCATACCACCTCTTTCATTCTCTTTTTTTATTATATCTTCCTCTTCATCATACTATTTTTATTCTTCTATAGTCCTTTCTTCATCTTATCCTTTTCCTCATTTTCTCTCTCATCCTTTTTCTAATACTCCCTTCCATTATCCCTTTCCTTTTCCTCATTTCTGAATACTTCTCTGACTCTCTCCCTCTCTCTTCCCTCTTCCACAAATAAACTTTCCCTTCATCAAATTTGCATTCCTCTCTCATTTTATCCCATCCTATCTCTCTGTCTGTCTTTCTCTCTCTCTCTCTCTCTCTCTCACTCTGTATTTCTCCATCTCACACTACATCTCTCTCTCTCTCTCTCTCTCTCTCTCTCTCTCTCTCTCTCTCTCTCTCTCTCTCTCTCTCTCTTTCTCTTTCTCTTTCTCTTTCTCTTTCTCTTTCTCTTTCTCTTTCTCTTTCTCTTTCTCTCTCTCTTTCTCTTTCTCTTTCTCCTCTCTCTCTTTCTCCTCTCTCTCTCTCTCTTTCTCCTCTCTCTCTCCCCTTCTTTTCATTTCTTCATTTCTACTGAAGATGTCTAAATTATATAAATTACAGGTTAAGAATAATAACAATAATTAAGACACTGTGTACCGAGCCTATACAATGAAGGACCTACATCGTAGACTAAAATCGTTATGAAAAACTCTTAACGATGAATTTCATCCAACAACCAAATTTTCAATAACAACCAAATTTTTTGCAAAATTATTTTCTAACTATACTACTAGTGATTTCATCCCAACACGTGTCACAACACCCAGCCCAGAATGACGGATCCGAGGCCGAATTTCAGGTGACACCCAAAACAACGCCGCGCCATCCATCGCCAACACGGCGATATCTCATTTCCGTCACGGCACACAAGATGAATCGGGGCTCATTGTTTTCCATGGTCCAAAATGGCGGCAGGCAGATATCACAGGGCGTTGCTGGGCTCTCTGGAGATGTGGGTTACGACTATTATTCACCCAGACAGCCGTAAGGAATCGTTTTTCTGGGCTGCCACTCAAACGCCCTGGCCGCCGACAGATGTCACTACCGGTCTCACACGCCCTGTTCGTGCACGAGTTCCTAATTCATCCCCCTCCTCTCTTCTTCCGTTCGTTTTGATGGAGAGGGAGGGGAACACTTATACGTATTTTTCACTGGGAAATAGAAATTGGGAAGTTGTTTTCAATTTGGCGTGATTAATATGTGGTATTGCGATGTTAAAATTGGGGTTGGAGAGATTGCCGGCTCGTTTTCTTGTTGGTCATGTCTGTCTGACTTCGTCGGACTCATTTCATTTTGTACGATCTAGACGAGACTATTAATTTTAATTTGCCCTTTAAACTTTTATTAATTTTATACTCATTGTTGATTTTATGCCTTGTATCGTTTTATTAGTGTTAAATATGTTCTTTATATTTCCAAAGATATTTTGTTTTATTTTTTCTACTTTTGAATTTTTGTTCTTCTAAGTTAAAAAGATTGTTTAATTTTCTACTTTGACTTTTTCTTTCGAAATAAATGAATTGATTACTTAAATTCACTTCGGAAATATATTTTGTTACCCTTTTTACTAATTGTTGATAACTTAAAATAACTTTCAATGCTTTTTTACAAAGCCAGTCATTTTTTTTTTTTGAAAATAATTGGAAAATAGCTGCATGTTTAAAAATATTTTTGCCTTCACGTAGTTTCTTATAAATACTCTGTACTTCACATGATTTTTTGCAACACGTCTTTAATTCTATCGAAAATTTATTTGTATTGTTTTTAGCTACTTACAGTGATAACTAAAATGTTGTATGATCATGATTCCGTTTAATTGTTGCTTTCTTCAAAAGTCCAATGGAACGCTCTACAAGTTGTTGTGGTACGTTTATTTTTTTTCGATCATAAATATTATTGAACAAATAGTAAGAACATACACACACAAAGTGAGATAGAGCACAAGACACCCATATGCACTCAAAACTCATTCAAAATCACTCAACGAAACAAAAAATATCCCAAAAGCAGCTGTTCCAACTCTGCCAGCTCGGCTAATTCTTTCACACTCCGCACCAAAGCGCTTTTTCTCGTGTGTGTGTGTGTGTGTACGAAGATCGTTTTCCGTCGCGAGATCTCAGACGATACCTGAGCGAAAAGATGCGTATCTCGGCATCTCCAGGATGTGCAAACGATAATTAGACGATGTTCGGAGAAGCTGTGAAAAGGTTCTCTTTCCGCCCCCAGCACGAGTGGAGAAGCGTTGGGGGTGTGGCAGGGGTGATGAGGAGACATCTTGGTCCTGTAATTACGACACACAGGTGAAAAAAGTGATGTGAGTGCGAAGGGATGTTACCTATAACCGACCGGAAAAAGGACGTTTTTACACGTGAGAGCGGATTTGAAAGTAAACGTTAAGGTTAATGACGAGCTAATCAAATCTTTGGGATCTCTTTAAGGATGGCCAAACTGATTGGTGTGTTTGAAACCTGAACTTGAACTTATCATAGTAGATTCAGTCTTTTATGCTGTTGTGGTTCAAATTGTATATAGCTAGAAAAAATATGGCTGCAAAATTTGGAAGAGTAATTATGTAAGTGTAAGTTCTTTGTGTCATTTCATTAGGTGTGTTGCCCTTTCACAAAATCTCTCAAATAAAGTATCAATGGTGGCATATGATTGATACCTAAGATATAATATACTTGAAAGTATTCGATACCTAAACATCGATTCTTCTTAACTCTTCGCAGAACCCCATGGAACCGCGTTCCTCGCCATTTAAGGCCCCTGACAGCGCTGTGCTCGTAAAACAAAACCCTCCGTGTCCCCCGCCGGGACCCCCCGTGGGGCGGAACAAGCAGCACTTGTTGGCGTGAATGAAGGAACACCTTTGGGGCGGCCGGGGCTTTGAAGTGCGCCCCCGCCCGCTTCATTACTGTCGGATGCTAACAGAGGGCGGTCTTTCCGCTTCCTTTTTTGCTCGCCAGGCGGAACTTATGGATATTCATGAGGCGTCTCGTGCAGGTGGTCGAGGGTACAGGTGTGCACTGATGGCAACATTTGCGGATCTGTCGCTTCCTTCAAATTTGTCAATACTCACCACTTTTTTATTAATGTTTTTTATACTTCTCGTGTATCGTTTTCTGTGGGAAATTGTAGATTAAATTTGGGAATACTTGATATTTCTAATCTCCTCGGTAGAACGAGAGAGAAAAGTAAGAGAATAAAAGAATTCTTAATAGTTTTCACCAGAAAGTGCTGGGGCAAGGTTCGGATGTGATCTCTTGCAAACTAAATCGGGCGTTGAGTACAGTGGATTTGATGGAAAAAAAACTCATGCTAACTGCGACTATTCCGCAGGCTGTGGTGTAGTTAGGCATAATATGAGAGTTTCAGCCCATCAAACAAATTATTTTTCCCCATTCTCCCTCCTCCACTCTCTGATGCATTTATGCTCATTGTAGTTTTCCACTTCTTTTACCTCTCTAATCTTTCCTATCATATTCTCTCTACCTGCAATTGTCTTACTAATTTCCCTTTTTCTCTTTTAGAGTGGATATGAGAATTATAGAAAACATTATCCATTTGTGTCTTCCTTTTCAACGATACAATACAGACGGTTGTCTTTAAAATTACGCACGGCATGTTCAAAAAATATATTTCCATGTCCACATGACACAACCTCACTCTAACTTTCTACCTCAAACTTTTTCCCAAACCAACACCCCACCAAACAAAACTTTCCGAGCATTGAATCGCCGACATCTGCCGTACTTGCTTTTGTAACAAAGTGCTCCCCTCCTAAATGGTCCCGTGTTCCTGTTCCTCATTAAACTCCTTGGCCTGACATTCCCGCAGCACGAAGTAACGCACAGTCGTTAAGAAAACTCCCCTTTGATCTACCGACACCGCCTCAGACATGCTTTATGGAATATTCACACGCATCTGCTCCCAGATAAAGAAGCCAAGAGCGTTCCGAAATCGCGCAAAAAGCGCAGAGATTAGCCAAAGGAACCGCTCTCTTATTTCTGGGAATGGGTGGATATTAATTACGTAATTACGTTCCTTCTTAATCGAATGTCGACAATGATTGTGGTAATTCTGTTGCATATCATGTTTTGGTAAGTGGAGTGGTGTGGTAATTTATTAGAGGATTATTTCGAGGAATCGTCAGCTGCCTTCGTTAGGAACGCGTTGGTTTATCGTGGATGGGGTATCAAGATGTCACGTTTCGTGCCTGTTTGAAAATTTTTTAAATGTTTACTCGTGATAATTTTTTTAAAGCTTAACGATTCTTAGAATAAGGTTGTAGGCGCGTTAGTTTAGAAGAAGGTATGAATTAATTGAGCGAGCTGAAACAACTTTCAAAAAGTTTTTAGTGTATTCAACTGTTTTTTTTTCTTTCTTCTCCTTAATATTCTTCTTCATCATCCTCTTCCTCCCATAATCGAGCTGAAACAACATTTTGGAAAATTTCGGTTAATATATTTCTTGTCAAATCTCTTTGTCTTTCTTAATATTCTCCATTATCATGTTCTTTTACTTTAATCTTACTTTCTTATTTTTTTTCTCAGTTTTACATCATTTCCTCATCACTCCTCATTTTCCTCCTTAATTAACTTTACTATTCAATATTCATTTATCTTTACTAATCCTATAACTTTACCTACTCCTTCTTGATCTTTTTACTCCTCTACTACTTTTTCTAAATTTAAAATAATTGAGAAAACAGTATACCTGAAATTTGGAAAAAAAAAATCTAGAAAATTCAATGTGGGCTTGCTTTCCATAGCTGGTACGTAAGTTGGTAGGTATCTCGTCTGTCTCAACAAGTTAGGCCTTGAAATTTTGCCTACGGTATCCAGAAGATAAAACAGTATTTAAGATGGGAATATCTAGAGCTACATCTCTCTAGGTGCCTCATTATAAAACATACTATTTTATTCCTTTCAGACCTAGCTGCCCCAAATTTACCAAATGTTTCAATGGCATTCTCGTGTGGTCCAGGACTGAAAGGTTACTTAAGGGCGCCTGGGCATTCGATACCTAAAAGTACCTTCTCAACACCTATGAAAATCAATTTCACCAAATTTTTGAAATTCCAACTGACTAATACATAGTATCAACTATCAAAAACTTTTAACTTTGACTACAGGTACAGAAGTACTGTTAGATATTTAATATCATCAATACCTATGAGTATATGGATTTCCCCCACGAAATCCCTCAACCCCCTCTCCATTAAGTAAACCCCTTCCAGAACAACAGCTGCATTCGGGATGGCCGAGAAATTTACAGCCGCGCATACAAAACAAAGCCAGCCCCAAAACCAGCGCTGATAAAGGCCCCGCAAAAAAATTACATATCGCGTTGCAGCCACAGAAAACGGCCACCGACAAAGAGCCCCATATGCAGGAGCCATAAATCCCCAACCATCATTCCTCCCGGAAATGATGGGGGTGCAGGGCCATAACTATATTTCACTCCTTCAGTGGCTAGTCATTTTAATGGCCCATAGAAATGCCTACAGATACCCGGCCCGCGCTTTCTTTGCCTACTCTTATCTTATAAAAATAGGGATTTCTGCTTTGGGATGCGGGGTTAAGTGTGGCAGACGCCGATGGAGTATGGATCTATCTCAGGTGCTTTGGAAAGACAAAGGATTTATGGCCGAGATGCGCGGATTATGGATGGAGAGATGCCTGCCTCTCGAAATTCTGTTCATAATCTTGGAGTTCATGTCCAGAATTCAAAAGGAGCCTTGGTAATTATATTTGTTGTGAGTAATTTTTAAAATTTTAGCTTCATAGAACATGGACGTAAATAAAGGGTGTGGAATTCGGACAAGGTGGTTTCCAAAAAATCTCAAGGGGTACCTTTTCCGTGGAACTAATCATAATTCACTAAAATCTATGCTACGAACCTGACCATGCTCACTTGAATTTCTTTAACCCACTAATTTCTCTTTGGACCCTCTCCTAAATTAATATCTTTATAGTTCGCCACTGGTTCAGAATAGCAATCTAGACAACAGTAGGACAAAGGTGGTAAGAACGGTTCTAATGCTTCCCTTATTTCCTATTCATAAAATTGGTTGCACGTATTACTTGGAATATTTAACTGTCCCTTGATCAAATAGCACTATTGAAAACTACTCATTCTCAGAGTACTTCCATGACCTACAGGTACTCTTCCGTTAGGTAATGCAAATTGAGTAGTTTTAATCTAGGTCCGGTATTCTTATATTAAAATTTTTTGACAAACAGTATCCGCCGTTAGAGGAATAGAATCATTTCTCGTAGTGTTCTCTTATTTTATTCGGAATATAGGTAAAATATCATAATCGAAAGAAACCATTTAATTGATTTTCATGATGAGGATGAAGCGAGTTTTTCACCCAATAAGAGAATTCGCATTGCACCTTATAACAAAATTACCCATTTTATCTCTCGATCCGTATTCACAATAAATGTTAAACATAAATCGAAATCTTCTCTTTCAGTTCTGATATGTATCTACTTTTATGCATTTTATCTAATTAAGAGAGAAAAAAGCAATCAAATTTCCTCCCTAAAAAGATCGATTTTCACAGAGTGATTTGGAGCAGGTGATGGAGAACTAAACGGCTATCCAATTCACAGTGGTGTGTATTTGACCTGATAGCAAATTACTCCCAATCCTCATACGCCCTCCATATTACTCATATTTATCTAATTTACCACAAATGTGCATTATTTCCAGATAGGGTTAATTTTTCATACTTATATATTATTTCTCGTCACAGCAAGTACTTCAGAATTATCATAATATGGCAATTATTGATGATTGTAAGTCATTATGGGGACTATTATCTTCGGATAATTCTCAATTACGGGTAATTTCGTTGCCACTGATCTTTTTTCAATCTGATATCATTCATCTTAATGGATAAATGGAAATCCCAATCATTAACGTTTGAGGTAGATTAAGAATTCCTTAGAGGAATCGAAAACGCCTATCACAAGAATCCGAAAATCTCTCAAAACGTGTTTATTCTACACATACACCCTTGAAAAGCTTTTAAGAACGTATTGCATATCCAGCAAAGTCATATTTTCAACACATTCAAATAGTTGTGTAAGGTTATCCATACTTTAGTAGTTTTCTTTAGCATCACAACTTCTAAAAAAACTTGCTTATACAATTTTGGGATTAGGACATCGAAGGAGGTATCACTAATTATGATGAAAAGCGTAAATTTCAGCAGTTTGAAACGCATTTGTACTTCTTGAAATAGCAGGAAAAATCAATATTTTCTGTCATTCATATTTTTACCTTCAAATATTCCACGTAAAAACTTCCCAATAATGAAATCATGTAATGTAATTTTGAACTCAGTTTCCACAAATTTTAATTGTGCAAGAAAAAGGTAAGAAATTAAGTACACAATAAAGGATAAAAGAAAAAAAAAGACTTTAATATTGGGTTGACTATTCTCTTTTATTAAGCACTGTTGACAATAAATGAAGGCTTTGCTTTAAAAAGTGATTGTTCTAAGCAGATTGATATCAGAGGCGTAGCTATTGGGCCATCGATGTAAACCAAATGTTATGACATTGATAAAGACCTTATCCGCGTCTTTAACTCTTTCTCTCTCTTTGTTAGGACTCTTCTGATGCTCTCCCGCATCCCCTCTGATTTCCCTATAGGGAGCGCTCCAAGACCTCATCCGGAGGCTTCTCTTGCTGCTCTTCTGCATCTTCTCGCAGGAAGGTGTCGAGAGCGTCCCTTCAAAATGGTAAGGACATACCTTTTTAATAAAGGTGCATCCGCATTACTTTTGACTTGGGAAGTCAAAAGTGATGGGAAGTCCGTGTGATTTTCGACCAAGGTCGTTCCCAAAATACTGCCTTCTACCAAAACAGCAAATGTGCGCCTCTAAAAACCCCATTCCCGACCCGCTTTGTCAGGAGTTGATTACATACAACCTTCTTATGCATAAAAGAGACCTCTCAAGTTACTTTGCTGACCACCATATTTAGTCTAGCAACACCACTGATGGTTGCCTTTATTTACATTTTCATTTTAAAACTTCCCTTAAAAAATTATAACCCCAATTTCAGCTTTTTTTTTGGTGAACAGAACACTAGAAAATCAAAGATCATTTGCCAGTTCTGCTGTCATCACCCCTGAACCATAACACCGGCTTCCTCTTATCGTAAAAGTCCCCTAACATAATCACGGCATCGCCGTAAATCCTCCCTCGGCGAATTCTGCAATAAAAAGAGCGCCTCGATTCCCCGAATGCCCCTCAAATCGTCACCGTAAACTTCCCCAACCAACTGCCGATGAAGGAAACTGCGAGGTTTACATATACACAAACGGAGCGAATCTCTCAAGCCCACGAAAAGTTTCACCTCTGCGCAGCAAAACATGCGAAAGATAGTGCTCGCCGTAAAAAACCTTTCGATCTCTGCCCGACTGCTGAAGATCTGTCAGCGAGCTGTACCTTCCTCAGAAGTGTGTTCTTGGCAGCTCGCTAACGTCGACTTTTACTGCCTCGCTATCAAAAGGTTGGTTTTCGGAACGCTATTTCTGAGGGGGTCGTCGATTCTTAGAAAACCTGCAGTGAAGTAAAGTCATTTTCTTGGTAACACCGAAAGGATTATCCTTGTTGCTGCTACATTGTCCGATAATGCTCTTAACTCTGTAGGAATTTGGGGCAACTGACGGAGAAGGGGAAGAAAGGCTTCCTTGTAAGGAAGAGAGGGAAGGAGTTAAAATGAAATACTAACACGAAAACATTTAAACCAAAATTTGCGTGTTTTACCTCCACATACCTTCAGTTTTACATTGCAATCAAGAACGAACCAATCAACCAAGATCATAATGGATCAGGAGAATGGGTGTTTTCATAATTAATCTGAACGGTATGGCTGTTTGGTGCTATACAGGAGAGGGGAGAACATCGGTGCAAAAATCATTACAGAGTTATACTTGAATTTTGGGAGAGATTGTCAAAAATGTGGTGAAAAAGTGGAGTATCCTTTATGGACTACCTTAAGCTATCATTCCCAACCTCTCATTCATAAGCATTGAGGTGACGTTTCAAAATTTGAAGTATCATTTTTGCGGGTTCATGCAGGAACGGAGAAGGGGAAGAAAGGCTTCCTTGTAAGGAAGAGAGGGAAGGAGTTAAAATGAAATACTAACACGAAAACATTTACCCCGCAAAAATGATACTTCAAATTCTGAAACGTCACCTCAATGCTTATGAATGAGAGGTTGGGAATGATAGCTTAAGGTAGTCCATAAAGGATACTTCACTTTTTCACCACATTTTTGACAATCTCTCCCAAAATTCAAGTATAGCTCTGTAATGATTTTTGCACCGATGTTCTCCTCTCTCCTGTATAGCACCAAACAGCCATACCGTTCAGATTAATTATGAAAACACCCATTCTCCTTAACCAAATTTGATCCATTACGATCTTGGTTGATTGGTTCGTTCTTGATTGCAATGTAAAACTGAAGGTATGTGGAGGTAAAACACGTAAATTTTGGTTTTAATGTTTTCGTGTTAGTATTTCATTTTAACTCCTTCCCTCTCTTCCTTACAAGGAAGCCTTTCTTCAACAACATGGACAACACTTTCTTTGACTTTCTTTGGACAACATGTAATAGTCTTTCACATTTGAAATATCTTTATTTTCAATAAATAATTGTAGCAGCTGCGTTAAGTCTAGTATAGACGGAGGATTTATTGGTGGTGTATATGTAACGAGAAAAAAAGGGAGAGATTATTTCTATATTCAATAAGAGCCCACACATTCACCAATCCTCCCTCTAGTTTACCACTCGCAAACCCAGGTTTACGACTCCATAATCATAACCGAACATCAGACCACCACTAATCCAGTTTCTGCCTACCGAACACGGGAAAAACTTGTAATCTCCTTTCTCCGGGAGTTAATATATGCCTGGGTACACAAAAACCGGCCCGGGCAAAAGGCCCGCGAGCGGAGATTACCCCACAGCAAATCCATCTCGTTTAGTGGGCAACAATGTTACCACCAGTTTAAAAGCTCCGGGGAAATATCACTACAAGAGGCCATACCAGAAGGTAGCCAAGCGCGTCGGTGCACGCAAAGCGGGCAACACAAGTCGCTTTTGTGCATGTTTGAAAGGCGGGCAAACCCACAAAGCGAACAGAAGCCGCTTCATTGTCGGCCGAACCGCACATAAAGACGTGAAGAGTGTTTAACACGTGAGGTCGCATGATCCCGGCTTTCATCGCTCCGGTATAATGAGAGATTTTTTTTTTGCCGCCATTGTCTGGTGTGCGAGCGCAAACCCCTTTTTCTGGCACCGCAGATGCATCGTGGAGAAACGGTGGGCATGAGTGACGTGCTCGGTGGTCGAGTGGTCAGTTTTGAATACTGGACACGCGTCATGCATGTGGGCTCAATTAGGATTACAGTGTGCCCTGGCTTTGTGGGCGACAATGGGCGCTGATTGGGGTGGGTTAAGATCTGGGAAGCTTATTAAAATGCTGAATAGGTAATGACAAGTGATTTCTTCTTCATTATCAACCTCGAATGAATAATGGTCGGAAGGTGTTGTTGGGTCGGAACGAACCACGACGGTGTTCTCGAAACTGTTAGCTTCATTACCCTTTCACCCGTTCTGGACTAGGGCTGATTTAGCATGAATACTCGGCGGGGAATATTGTCTCTCCAGTAGGCTTAGAAACCCCCTTTACTATAAGAAAAATAGAATATTCTAAAACAGTTGGGTGCAAAGCTCCCATGCGTCACCCTTAATTCGCCCATGGTCTTGCTTCTGTTCTTTTACCAACTGTCAATAAATTATTGTATCCTATCAGTTACATTGTGGATTGGTTACATACATTTTCCGGTCTGTGTGCTTGATGTCAAGGATCCGATAAGTTACATTAAAGTACACTTTGCTAGTAATAATTTGTAGTACAGCGGGTCCAGATTCACATGTAAGGTAATGTTTCCTTCGATCATCTCTCTATACGCCTAATTCTTTCTCTGTAAGACAACGATCGTTCGATTCCAAAATGTCGAACTAGCACCATCATACTTCCTAGAATTTGAAGAGATATTCACTGTATAATATTTATACAGTCTCGAATTTCAATTCAGACTTTCATTGATTGTTTTAAAAATTATTTATAAGCCATAAACGACCTCTTTTGGGCCTAAGCATTTCTGTTACTGAACTGAATTTATTCAAGCCTCTTAGTTTTCTCTTACATGCAATATTATATCCAGCCTACTTCATATTTTTCATCCATTCATTTCGGCTTCCAATTGTTGAGTTTGTGTAAAGCCCTGGATAGCAAAGTAACCTAACTTCATCCAGGGCTTTAAGTTTGTGCACTCATGTCTTTAATTTAACAATTTTTTTAATATAATTAACAATTACATTAAAAATTATTAATTATTTAATAATAACATTTTTTAACAATAATTTTAAATGCAATTGAGCTCATTGAGTTTCTGAAATGCAAATTCCATCTGGAATTTTTAGGGTGATCAACAAGCGAACCCTAGTGAAGCTGATAAGCGACTTTTACCCTATTATTCAAAACCAATCAAAAAATCAACCTAAAGAATTCTTGATTTCTTTACAATCTTTCTTTCCACTTTTGTATGTGGCAACAGATCAGTTATTGATTGACTGGGCCCAAAGAAGCATTGTCTTGCTGAAGTCCTGCGTGCTCTGCTGGAGAGGTTATTATGGAGCTTTCCGATTCCAAAGAAGCAATTTTTTGGGAATCTACGCCATTCTGATGAAATAACGTGAGTTACGCACTTAACAGTTTTATTTTATAAGGGTACTTAATACTAGCTGTATGAATTTTGTTCTGTATTTTGAGGCGAAAATAAGTGCAAAGTTTGAAATTGCGTGTAGTAACCTTAAGTGCTTTAAATATATATTCAGACCTAAGAAAAATTAAACTCTTCTATACAAGCGTAATAATCATAATTTTGATATGAAACAAATCGCAGTAAAGTATCGCTTTTCGAAAATTATAATACCTGATTTTAATCTTCTACTTGCTGATTTTAAGTCTTAACTATTTTCAATATCATTATTTTGCTTCGGTTTGTTGTTTCTACTATTAATTAATTTTTATTATGTTGAACTTTGGCCCACGTTTATTATGTTATAACTATATTATTTGCTTTTCGGATATTCAAATAAATATCCTAGCAATTCAAATATCTTTGTTGGAAACGCTAATTTGGCGTATCTCTTGCTATGAAAAAATTTTTTAACTATCCACGGATAAAGGATATTATTTTATTATTTCTTTCGGGAAAAAAGCCACGAATTCTTGAATTACGTGTTGACGTGTTGAATTACGTTACGTTTAACTAATTTATTATTTGATGACTTTGCGAGATCAGAATTTTATTTGACACATCACCCCTCCTGGTATCATTAATGGGGTAACTTTAACCCTTAAGGGAAACTGGCCAAACCATCGGAAAGAGATTCTAAGTGCTGTATCTATATAAAAGAATGTGATTATCACTTATTCAATGCTGGGACGAATAGGTAGAATTATTGCCATGACATCCTCTGAGTGGTGTCTTAAAATTCTAAAATACGATTACAAGGGGACTTCGAACTTGGGTAGTATCAAATTGTTTTTGTTAACCTTACAACTTTTCCTTGGAAAGTGATAATATCATGATTCAAAATTGCAAGGTTATGTTTTTCAATTAATTCTCAATTCAATTCTTCAATTAATTTCAAATAATAGTCTTAACTATTTTCAATGTCATTATTTTGTGTCACTTTGTGGTTCGACTATTAATGAATTTTTATTATGTTGGAGAAACTTTGCCCCAATAGTATTTTCTAGTGAAATGGGTCAAATACTCATTGAGTTTAAAGAAAAAGTGGATTTAACATGGATGAGAAATTAATTCTTATCACAAAAAATACTCAAACTATAAGTGGTGCAGCTTTAGAAAGAGTCCTCCAACCACCATGTTTACCCACAGGTCAAATTATGACTGACATTCTGACAACCATAGAGATCAAATTATTATTAGATCCAAAAATAATAGTAATTAGTAGATTATTGTTAGAAACAATAGTACTATTAGATCTCTATGCTGACAACACTTAATCATGTTGCTGTGGGAGTTGTGGTTACACATGGCGGCTGGAGGAATCTTTCTAAAGCTTAAGTAAATAATTGTTAAAGAGGGTATGGTTTCTATCTGTATATAGTACATTAATGTGAAATAGAGGGTGTTCAAAGAAATGCCAGTTTTTGTTCCAAAAAAGGATATATACTAGGGTGGTCCTTATTTGTATGGTAAAAATTTTTTGGGGAATTCCGTTGGTGTCGCCCCCTAGTTTTGTGTGACTATAGAAAATAATAATGTATGCAAAATTTAAGCTCATTCGGATAATAATAACACGTGCCCCCCAGGCCTTAAAGTTTCAAAAAAGTGCTGATTTTTTTACAAAACATCAAAAAAACCAAAGATTAAACCCTCCCATCTTCTTCTTGATTTTTTTATGAAAATCTAATATAGTTATAGTTATAATGTTCCAGATTCCATTCTTCTATCACCTCTCTTTCGGTAGTAAAAATTTTTTAAAGTAAAAATAACTCTTGTAAAGTTGTTTTTTTCGCATTTTAAAACAGCTAATAACTCCAGAACTATACAACTTAAAAACCTGAAATTAGTGCCATTTTGTTTGTAATTTTATTATCTTTGATTTGATGCGCAACATAACTGCCTTTCTTAAAAAAAAATTTTCAAAATTCAAAAAAATGGGAAAAAAATTAAATAAAAAAAAATTCGGAAAGGAAATTTTATTAAGTAAATTTAAAGTTTTCCAACTCCCAAAATAAACATTTCTGTCGAATTTCAAGCTGAAAATAAAATTTGATCATGTAGAAAAAATAAAAATTTTCGAAATTTTGGCAAGTCCCTTAACATTCTATGTAATTTAACAAAAAAAGCGATTCACTCATGGGGAATTCAAAAACTCCCTTGAGGGTGTTCATACGATTTGTACCATGCAAAAAATTTCAGCTCAAAAAAAAAATTCAATTAAAAAAATTGAAAAAAATCAGCACTTTTTTGAAACTTTGAGGCCTGGGGGGCACGTGTTATTATTTTTTGATTGAGCTAAAATTTTGCAAAAATCATTTATTTGTATGATGGAACAATTTGGAGGGGCGACGCAAAAAGATTTCCAAACTTTAAAAATAAGGACCACCCTAATATATACCTAGGACGTTAAAAAAAATATTTTCAGTCCTTCTGTATTTTCTTTAAAAATTTCCTCCGCTAACTCTAAAATAAAATCAGTTTTGTAAAAGGAAACATTTTTATTGGCTGATTTTCTTTTAAATTAAGCTTGAAATAAACTTGCAATAGATTATTATAGACAGATAATTTTGCAACATCCATCTTATTGTGTCCATTATTAGCGTTTCAAAAATATTTTCAAAGTATATATCTTATTGCTTCTAACTGGTATAAAGATAACCCTTCACTTTTAAATTCAAAACAGAATTCCATAAATTTGTCTTTAGACTCTTGTGATTTAGTTTATCAATATTGATAAAAATTTTCCTTTAAAATTACCTCTTTGTTGATGCCGTAATAAACTTGGATTATGCCTTTTTAAGCTAACTCAACGCCTTAACTTAAAAGTTTTTGAGTTCTGGGGCAAAGTTACCCCAATTCAGTGAAAATTTGGTCTACAATTAAAAAAAAAAATTTAAATTTGCACTTTGAAAATTGTTTATATTACAGTTTAATTTTTTGAAAATAATAAAAATTTCTAACCTTGTCAAATTTGTATTGATGGCACAGCTGGGATAAGAGTCCTCCAGCCGCCATTTTTACCCATACGTTCAAATAATAATACTTAAGCATTGTTAGATATTTAGATGCTAACCAGCAACAGATTTGCCCACTTTTATATTGTTCGTTCAGATATGTAACTAACCCGACTGTAACTGTAACTCTAACCGATTGAATGTTTACTTCGTGTTCTACGTGTTATTGTATACTATTCTGCTCTGTTCTGTACTTCACTATGCATCTTCAATAAACTTGTTCTGTTTTTACCGGCTGGCCATTAATTCAACACGCATATTGCTGTAAGAGCTGTGGATAAACATGGCGGCTGGAGGACTCTTATCCCATCTGTGCCATTTTGCAAAGTGATCTTGAAAGTGCATAAATTGTGGTAGCACATCATTTAGGGTGAGATTTTTGCTCATTATACATTGATTTAATTTTTTATTAAGTTAGATGCGTGTTTTTCTAAAATAATATCTTACAAGCAATTAATTTAGACGATTTAAATTTGCCGGCAAGATTTCAGTGAAATTATTCCGCTACTTAAATATAGTTTTAATAACACATTTTTAAAAAATTGATTAAAATTTCGAATTAATTTTTATTTTGGAAAAAATTTTGTGCTCGTGGGGTAAAAGGAGAAATCGTTAAATAAGTTAACTTTAAAATTATCCAATACAAAACTACAAAAAAAAAAGTGAAAGGTTAATTTATTGTAAAATATGTAGATTCAATGCTCTTTATGCGATTTTAAAAGGAAAATAAACAAGAAATGTTTTCAAAAGTGTTCTATTAAAAACTGAATATCTTATGTTAAAAACACTTTTTAAGCATATTTGTAATCTGTCGAGTAATCACTACTGAAAAAATAATTTGTGATTGTAAATCCTAAAATAAAGTGATATTCCTAGAAAACTTAATGTTAACTAAAAATAAAGTTTTTAAATTAACAAAATTAATGCAAGGATATTTTTTCGTTGTAAAGTGGTTAAAATCTACTTGTTTTATTAAAAAAAGTATTTAAAATCTCCCCATGCTCCACAAAGTATAACATGGGGTTTACAGAAATAAGTTACAAGCTCAAATAAAAACAGTAATCAGTACAAAACAACAGAATCAAAAAACACTTTCAACAAAATTAACACACAATTTAAAAGTTCTTCTATTGGAAATCATAGCAAAAAGAGATGCTGGCAAAGTGATGTGCATATATCCCAAGGCCAATTTTAAAACTTTAAAATCTTCTTGGATATTAAAAATTAAACGTATTTACTGGTTTTCATAAAACTTCTTAAAAATTGAAATTTTTATTGAAATTTGGTTGCATGAAAATGATCCTTCTGATATTGTTCAGTGATTACAGTAAGCTAAGCCCATAGAAAGGTAATTATAATCCGAATTAACGTCAATTAATTTATACATAAATCCTAAACAATTATTTTTTATTTACAAATTACGCAAAATAATCAACATATATTAAAAATAAATAAATGATTTAAGCTATTGCTCGTTTTACTCCCTGAATTACCAAATTTTCTCTATCTTGTAATAAAATATGCAGGCAAGAGAATTGAAATTTTAAGCAATGAAAAAGAAAACTAAATAAACAAAAGTAGAGAAAGTTGAAGGTAATGAAAAACACATGGATTCAAAGAATCAGTTGCAGTGTCACCATCTACTCTTAAATCCAGCTAAGTTCACTGGTGGATCGCATACTGCAACAATAACAAAAATGAGTTCACATTAATTTTTGTGAATATTTGCAGGATCAAGATTATTTTCCAGAACTTTTGGAGAGCGCATCCTGGTTATGATGTTTCATTCTCCAAGTTCATAGTGCAGGTGGTGTTCTTATGTCAAAATAGTTTTGAGATGATCTTTCCAGCCTCTTCTGTGATCATAAGTTTGAAAAGAAGTTGACCATTATGTCTGGGAGTTTTTGCGAAAGTTGTCTTAATTTTCAAGGCAAGTTTTTAATTGTGGAATTAGTTTATAGACATAGTATTTTATTCTCAATCTTTAACTTCTATGTCCCTAAAAGTAGCTTCAAACCTTTTTCCTTTGACTTCTCATTTGGTTTTGATGTTACCAATCTTCCCTCATTGGAATAAAATTTTGATTTTCAATCCAATTCAAACCAGACTTGCAAAACAAACGGCCCTCTGATCGAATGTAGCCCACCAGACCCCCTCTTTTTGATGCCCTAATATTACATTTTTAAAATCTTGCCTGCATTATAGCATGCTTAAAGTTGTACAAGCCTGATTAAAAATATGCTACATATTTTGGCATTTTATCATGATCAAGCTGTACCATCCATCTTTGTTACATTTTATAAACACTTTCATAATTTTCAATTTTTTCAATATACCTTTCCATTTTATATTTATGTTTTATTACATATTAAATCTACATTTTACTCAGTTTAATGTTAATTCAGAAATTTAAATTCTTAAAAATCTTTCAAAATTCAAAATCCGTAGTTTCTTTTTTCCCCCACAAGGTTTTCTCTTCCGAAATTTCACCGATTTATTTTATTAACTTCCCATTACAATGCCTAAAAAGATTTCAATGAATTGAGTATAATTTGGATTTAAGTACTAAGGCCGGGCGCGCACGAGTGACTAAAGTCACGGCGACCAGGATTACTAGTATCAAAAATATCATTAGAAAACAATAGAGCATTTTCAATCACATGACTTTACCTAACAACGGCCTTAGCAACGTTGTTTTTATCCTCCAGTGATGTCATGTGGGAATGCTGCTATTGGATACTTCTATGTCCCGCCCCTAACAACAGCCTTAGCAACGTTGTTTTTTTCTTTGTCACCGTGACAAAAGTCGCCCGTGCGCGCTCGCCCTAATTTATTATTGCAGGAAGCCGAAGAAAAGAGATTTCCTGTGTAAAATTTCCTTTACCCGTTCAATCGGCTGTGAGAATCTCAAAATTGTCATAATCGTGACTATCTTGAGATATTTGTCATCCTAGTATGGATGAAAATCTAGAACAATTGTTGGGGAATTCATCAGAGATAAGCTTGTAAAGGGGACTAGCTTGTAAAGGGGACTGCTGGGTGTTCAAGATACTTATTTGTACGTTTAATTTTTATAGAAATAATTTTTAAATTTATTTAGAGATGTATTAAGTGTTTAAATTTAAACGCAAATTTTTATTTGCATAAGTATTAAAGATACAGTGGAAGCTCTTATAGCGTAATTAATCCGTACCGAGTTTTTTGTCGCTATAAGAGCAAACTTCGAGTGATACACTCGAGTGTAGAATATCACTCGTTTAAAAGCAATAAACTCGTTAAGCTAAGCTATCAATTTTGATGCTTTTCGGGAAGGTGGACTCGATTCCCTCAATGATGTATTTTTAGTAGACTAATCTCAACCTGAAAACGATATCATTGGGATTTAGAACACAGTTCGAATCATCCAATTGATCTTTCCTCACTTTAAACAATTATTTCTTATTTTATGAAGTCTTGATACTTCCAATTTCATGTTATATTACCTTATCTTTTGCTTTTATTTTAATTTATATAAAGTTTAAGATCAATATTTTACAAAGTATAAATATTTGTGTTTGCTTTTTAAATTTTGATTTTGATATTAATTTATTGCATAGTAGCTTCCTTAGAAAGATCTGATGCTTAAAAAAATTTATTACATCAATTTCACCTGCGTCTGCATGCAATTTGAAAAATTTATGTCTTAAATATAAGTCAAAAAATTGGAAATAAAGAAAGATATATGAATACGCTAATAAATTTAAAGTCTAAAATAAACAAGGACATTAGGTAGCGAAAGGTTTCGTTTGGGATTGTAGCCGGTTACCCCGGGCGAAAGCAAGCGAGAAGAAGATGCGATCGTTACTTGGTGCTGTTTGTCATACTCTGATATTTGTTTATTGGCTAATTCTGGTGTGACGCACACAAACCGATCCAGAAAAGTATTCGATAAGCTGAATCGATTCGAAGATTAGTCTTTATAAGGACTAATTTTTGGGTCTTTATAAGAGAGTATTTTTATAAGAGCAGGTCGCTATAAGAGCTTCCACTGTACTTTCATTTAACGCTTATTGTGTACGGTTAAGGATGTTTAAAAACGAAATTTATTAACTATTTTATCTCTTTCAAAATTTTTATTGTTTTAGTATTGAAATCAATAAAGAGCTATAACTGGTGACCAACCGATTGCTAATCGGGGTCACTATTTAGAGTTGTGTAATTCGTGCAACAGAAGCTTAGAAAGTTTTAAATATGCTTAAATAATATTTTCCCTAGGAAAAATTTAACTTTATGAATTTAAATCAAAATATACATAACCTAAATGTGTGATATGTTTTTAAAATGTAACTTTGTTAGAAGCAATATAACACTTTCCACCTACTTAAGCATTTTTATCAATTCATCAAGCTTTTTACTTAGTTAAACGTGGAATCCTACTTTCTTTAAAAAAAGTTCCTGTATGCTTAAAGGATATTTTAATTAAAGTTACGTGTATAACCTATTGATATTATATTCGAAGCCAGCATATCATATTTGATATAAAAAGTACAATTTAGGTATAGTTTACGTAGTGTAGGTAAAATTAAGGAAGTCAATAATTTTTTTATAAAATGTACAATTTGTTTATATCTCACACTAACCTTGTTGACTGCTTTTTGAGGTCCTGCCCCCCCCCCTTTGCAGTTTAACTCCCGAGTATAGTGAAGAGTGAGGACCAATAAGGAGTAAAGTTGGGCTTTTTCATAAGTTTCTGACTGTCCTTTCTTTCTAGGTAACTTAGAGCCTCTATCCTTGTAGAGTTCATCTGAATCTACTGCATCATATTCCTAGTCCATCACAACTGACTTCAGAAACTTAGAAGCTGAAATCTTCACAAGACTTTCAGAATCTCAAGATATTTTGTAAGTGCGTTTGTAATGCCATAACTTGTCTATTGCACTGTAGCAATTTTGGTACGTTAATAAAAATTATATTTTTTAATACGTTGTATTTACTGACCTTAACTCTCAATTATAGTTGCACTACCTGGTTCACGCCGCTCAGATTGAGCATGCGCGTGGACTTAGTATATACAGGACGCGCAGGTGTTCTTAAAGCGCATGCGCTAACAAGGGAAAGGGTAGACAGCCAACAAGGGGCTAGTCGAGCTGAGTTCAAAATCTAGCCAAGGAGTAGAGGTTACTAGATGAAAAAGTAAGCAGCAACTAAGATGAGCAAGTAAAGTCCAAAAGCGGACTTGGTTGAACAGACCAAGTTTGAAGTTGATCTTGGTTGACTTTGAAGTTTAAGTTTCTTATGTTCATAATTTCCTTCTAGGAAAACTCAAAGTCAACTTTAATTCTGAATTTTCCAAGAATGGAATAGAAACTTAAACTTCAAAGTCAACCAAGATCAACTTCAAACTTGGTCTGATCAACCAAGTCCGCTTTTGGACTTTACTTGCTCATCTTAGTTGCTGCTTACTTTTTCATCTAGTAACCTCTACTCCTTGGCTAGATTTTGAACTCAGCTCGACTAGCCCCTTGTTGGCTGTCTACCCTTTTCCTTGTTAGCGCATGCGCTTTAAGAACACCTGCGCGTCCTGTATATACTAAGTCCACGCGCATGCTCAATCTGAGCGGCGTGTACTGAGTAGCAAAAATCAGTAAAACGAACAGAAGACACTAATAAAAATATCAGATTAGTAAATAGACATGTCTTTATTGAAATTTCCAAGTTACACTTGATAAGAATGGGTGAACATAATGCAGCATAAAGGCTCACTCTCACTTTGTTCCCCTTTCAGTGTTCATCCTGAGCGATTTACTACAATGAATCGCTAGTTTACATAGAAAAGTAGAGTGAGACACCCAATTCACACTTTTCCCTTTAAATGATTCCTCCGAAATGAACAAAAAATAATGTCTGAATGAGCCTTAAGAAACAGTCACACACAAAAACCTTCTGACTGCACAAACGTTCAAGATTCGTCCAGTTTTTGTCAAGTGACCAAATGTAACTCAATTCCAGTAGGAGTTACGTAAACTTGACATATTTGCTACGCGAGCTGTGCTACTAAGGTACAGGTGAAAGTCTTGTATCTTGGGGATGTTGAAGATCTGCATTTACCTTTGAAGTAACACTGGGATTCTGGCATCAGGCTCCTCGGGTATAGGCTGCAGATTGTCCGATATGCCTCAAATATTTAACACACCGGAAACTGGCAACCTGGAAAGATAAATAGTTCGTAATATGTAACAAAACAATTCCAGTTTACAATTATTACTTTCAGGTAGACTGTTAATTCATTCCTACTAGGACTACTATATTAGACTGTGACGTTTCCATACCCTATAGCTATACTGTCATTTACAAAGTACAGTGGAAGCTCTTATAGCGACCTGCTCTTATAAAAATACTCTTATAAAGACCCAGAAATTAGTCTCTATAAGGGCACTTTTGTGCTCTTATAAAGACTAATCTTCGAATCGATTCAGCTTATCGAATACTTTTCTGGATCGGTTTGTGTGCGTCACACCAGAATTAGCCAATAAACAAATATCAGAGTATGACAAACAGCACCAAGTAACGATCGCATCTTCTTCTCGCTTGCTTAACCCCGGGTAACCGGCTACAATCCCAAACGAAACCTTTCGCTACCTAATGTCCTTGTTGATTTTAGACTTTAAATTTAATAGCGTATTCATTTATCTTTCTTTATTTCCAATTTTTTTACTTATATTTAAGACATAAATTTTTCAAATTGCATGCAGATCCAGGTGAAATTGATGTAATAAATTTTGTTAAGCATCAGACCTTTCTAAGGAAGCTAAGCTATGCAATAAATTAATATCAAAATCAAAATTTAAAAAGCAAATATTTATACTCCGTAAAATATTGATCTTAAACTTTATATAAATTAAAATAAAAGCAAAAAATAAGGTAATATAACATGAAATTGGAAGAATCAAGACTTCATAAAATAAGAAATAATTGTTTAAAGTGAGGAAAGATAAATTGGATGATTTGAACTGTGTTCTAAATCCAATGATATCGTTTTCAGGTTGAGATTTCCTCCAGACTTTATAAATTAGTCTACTAAAAATACAACATTGAGGGAATCGAGTCCACCTTCCCGAAAAGCATCAAAATTGATAGTTTAGCTTAACGAGTTTATTGCTTTTAAACGAGTGATATTCTACACTCGAGTGTATCACTCGAAGTTTGCTCTTATAGCGACAAAAAACTCGGTACGGATTAATTACTCTATAAGAGCTTCCACTGTAGTTCCCAGCGCGGTGTCTGAATTTTGAGTGAAATTAAGAACGTCAATTTAAAAATATGATTATTTTGTAAACCCATGTATAGCGTCTTTTTTATCGCGATTTGCTTACTGATACTCCTCGTAGTAACCCAACAGGCTTTCTGTTTGTACAGTTTTTCCATCCGCGTAGTCATATAGGGGCAGGAAAAGTTGCAATCTAGTATAGCTATAGCCTATCCCATGATCGGACCTCGGCAAACCTAACTGGTAAAAATATATATTTATAGTGTTGGGTTCGTTTCCATCATAAGTGCGTACTCATTCGTGATCAATTAGGACTGTGATTTCCATTTAATAAAAACTCAAAATGCACAAGTATGTATTTATTTTATGTAAATGTATTTATGCAGTAAAAAGGGCAAAATACGTACTTGAAAATAGGAAACTTGACTTTTTTTTATGATTTTTGAGAACGCAAAATAAAAACGGAATTTTTAACTCCTTATAGGAAGTTATTTAGGGGATATGGGAAACACGTTATAGACACAATCTAGTTGACAATCCTGAATACACAACTTACGATAGCTAAATTTAGCTCTGAGTTAATTAGATTTCAACAATTTTAGATGTGTAACTTCCTAATATATTATACTTCATTTTAAAAACTGGGGGCAACTTGTGAAAAACTAAAAACGGATGAATATGTAACAAAACATTAGGTATGTATTCACAGCTTAAATTTGTAAAAACATGCAAATAAAAATTGTGTAAGTGATGCAAAATCTCTCTGGTCTCGAACTCAGCAATACCATATTTCTGAAAAGATATGCAATTACATGGAGATCCCTAGTGTTCCTTGATCAATAATTTGATTCCTTGATGTCATCGTTACCTTATCAATAGAAAGAACGCTGAGGGTGGGTTTACCACTCAGGTGAAGATAAGCCTCTACCGCCAGACATACAAGATGCACCGGGAGAGGACTCCCCAAAAACTTAATGCAAGAATAATTTAACCTTTCCCATTGAGAAAAGAGTTAAATCTTAACTTTTCTCAACATTTTTTTAAAAAGGCTTAACTTTAGGGAAAACTTTTAATTTCAAAGTTGGAACTAATTAAATAGTAAAGGAAAATGTACAAATACGGGCACTGGAGTAAATGTGAGCAGGAGCACCTCTTCCCAACTAGCTCTTATACACTGAAATATTACCAATAGTGCAAAAAAAATGTAAGAAAAAGTGTCTCGCTTCTAATAAGCATGTAAAATTCCTCCCTTATTCGAAAATCTATAAAATTTTAGTTAATCATCTAACCATGAATAATAAACTGTTCAATATCATAAAAATTTCCAAAATTATTAGTTTAACCAAGCCATTTAAGACAAAAAGCAGAAACTTTACTTGGAAATTTGAATTACAGCGTTTAAAAGGAGATGCCTACTTTTTAAACCAGTCTATAAAATGTATCACAGTTACATTTCGCTTTTCTTATTCCAAATCACAGAATTTCCTATATGATTATGGATAAAAGAGGATATCCCAGCAATGTTAAAAAACTAGTGTATGAAAAATATTTCTTTTTTAATTTAGCTTTTGATCTAAATTATTTAGTAACAAAATACGTAATTAAAATCGTATCACTTCCTTCCAATTACCTTAGTAACTTATAGTAAAAGGCCATCGGTTGATGACTTTTTTCTTGCTTTCATTCAACCTTATCGATATAGTTCCATGGATTGGTTGAAGTATAGGAGAATTGTCACTTACAAAATCACAGAACCTGAAATGCAAAATTTCCTTCCGTTTTAAATCCTTAATAAAACATTAAAGACGTTTGAAAATGTTTTATAAAATATTTACTACTCTCCACACTGTTTCTTTTATCCAATCAGAAGGTTAATAGATTTTGCAAATTTACTTAAAAACTCATGTTAAATTTAATATATATTTTTATGTATTCAGTGGTTGTACTAATAAATATTCCTTGGCTTCCAAAGAAATGATTCCTAATCGAATGGAGGTCCAGTATTGAAATTTCGGAGGGGAAATTCTCGGTAGAACTAGACTTGATTCTGAAGGAGTAAAATAAGTTTCAAGACTTTAATTCCATGGTTGCCTAATTCAGGTGTCTATAAACTTTTAGAACAAGGACAATTTATCAACTTTATAAAGACTCAGGTCAAGACTTAGCAATTTCTTCATACAAACATTTTTTCATGAATTTCTGAGAAGGATTTTTCGAATAGTAATTCCAAAATCAAGAAGAAAATGCAGAAGGAAATTTATTTAAATGATCAAATATATAGTGTGTTTGGAAGGCTACTTTAGAATTTGAATATTGATTTTGAATGTTCCATTTGTGGCTAGATGCGACCGATACCGATCCGTAGGTCATACGACTCAAAAGTATATTTTGGACATAATCGCTTCAGGTGGTATTTATGTTACGGGCAATGTGATAAATTGGGCATTATTAATAATGCCCGAAGTGGAGGCGGGCAATGTGATAAATTCAATGACATTTATCAATGAAATTTATCACTCTGGGCATTATTAATAATGCCCGATTAATCACTTTGCCCGTAACAATTATACCAGGCATGGATTCAAGGGGGGGCACTCTGGACAGTGCCCCTCTTGGACCCAAAATCACGCTTAAAAAAGAACAATTATTTAATTGAAACACAAGATTTTAGAAAATTTTAAATTCCTTTTATTATCTTTCAGATTCGAATCGAACCCAGGACCTCAAGCCCCACGATGCGGTACCACTAAGCCACCGGGCTGAAACCATAGCATTTACCACATTTTTACAACAAATAAATTTTAAAACTTCCCTAAACCAAAAAAGCTTTATAACAGAAAACATGTCAACTTAACTTAGAACAAGTGCTCCTGTGTCGCAGAAAAGGTATTCTTCCGGAATGTCACGATCCTGCTTGCATTCACCCTAAAAATACGAATTGAGATAATTTGTGAGAAAAATCCAATTTCAACGTATGCAAAGGCGCTCTAAGCATTAAAAATAGGATTTTTCCTGTAAATTCTAGAATTAATTTCAAGATTTCAGTAACCTTTAAAGTTTTATAGCAGGGGTTCTCAAACTTTTAGGCATCGCGACCCACTATTTATAAACAAAATCTAATGCGATCCACCTCATCTACAGTTAATTTTCCCATGCCCCCTACAAGACTGTATCTTCGTCTTTCTTAATAGAATTTTTTTGAACCTGAATATACCAAATTGTTTAATTTCGGGGACAACAATGGGCTGTATAATAAAAAGGGGATCTGGGAATCCTCCCTTTTTGAAATGTGACTTTAAATAGGGTTTAAACTCGTGTTTTAGAAATCTGGGATGAATTGCTGGTACAGCGTCATTTCCGAAGAAAATTCTTAAAATTCGTATTGGTCCCCATCGGTGGGCATCTTATTTGAATATTTGACAAATATTACATTATCAGCACACTAAAGTTACACAATACATATTTTACTTTGTCTTTTGCATTCGTCAATGAGTAGGGTATTTTTTCTTATTGCTCTTTTTATTCTACTTTACTTTATGGTAATTTAATGAATTTCAAAAGCCAACAATACGTTCGTAAAAATTCTGAAGAAGATGCTATATATTCAGACAAATTAATTCAAAATCTTGTCTCGATCCACTAAAAACTGACTGGCGACCCACCATTGGGTCCCGACCCACAGTTTGAGAACCTCTGTTTTATAGGATTGATTTTAATCTTTACATAGTATTGCTATATTCTAAATTTTAAAAAGGGAATAACATTTTTTAATGGCAGGAAAAACGATAATTTTTGGAGATTGGAGTCAGTTAGAGTATGCAATCATAAGTATTTAATTAAAGGTTATACTTTAAGAATTAGTAAGTTTAACTATGGTAATTACTATCAGGTTTCATTTTATTTCTGATTACATACAGGACAATAAAATGCTATATAAATTATAAAAATAATACATCATAATATTAAATTACTATATTTAACATGACTTATTATTACATGACACACAATTTCAATTTATGTTTTTTACCATAAAATTGTTTAAAACACATCTCAGCTCTTTTCTGATGACTAGATAAGTTCTAATACAACAATTGTGGCCTTAAGATTTTGATTTTAATTTTATTAAGGTTTTTAATTTCTGTCAAATTTTCAGGGGTTTAACTAAGTTCGTTATTTTTATTAAATTAATTATATTAGTATTTGGTTCATTAGCAAAAAAAAAATAAAAGATATTCATGGAATTAGTAAACATGATTCTTGATATAAAAATAAAGTAAAATAAACGAATTAATGATTTTATGTACCCAATTTTAAGTTTTCCGAAATTTGAGGTTTTCATATTTTTAGCTGAAATTAGTTAATTTGGCAAAGCTAGAATCATAATACTCTAATTCAGAGAAAGAAAATTTTTTACCAAAATACTGTAGTAACCTTAAAATCACGAGTAAAAGTTTAATATAGATATCTTAAATCCTTCACAGATGTCGGTTTCTGTTTTTTTTTAAATATTATTAACAATTCAAAGTTTATTAAGTTCAAAATTTATTAAATTTGCATTAAAAAATGTCCTTTCAACTTTCAACAACACAGCCATTTGACAACGTTTATAGAAACATCGGGTCGTAACCAAAGCATTGTGTATAACAATTAAGGGCAGAAAAGTTATCTTTCTTTTTTATTTCTAAAAAATGAAGTTAAAAAATCTTAAAATCTATGAAGCATATTTCGCAGGATATTATTTTCTGTTTTATTATCTAGATCTCTGTATTTATTTCAATTAGCAATCTGTCAAAAATTATTTCTGGGCAGTGTCGCTGTTTTATACGTCATACATCACATAGAAAAATTATTCAACCAATGGATAAACAGAATAACAAAACAAGTTACAGAAAATGTGCCTAGTAGTTCAAGTTATTCTAAATAGCTTAACTGCTTTTTGTTACATCAATGCATTTGAATTTAAAATTTCATAAACCGACTTACCGTATTTCCCCGAATCTGACCCTACATAATCCTGCATCAAGTTCAAAGAGAACGCTATCGCTCAACTGAAAAACTAGCTATAAGGAGCCGTTGCCACTGTTATAAAACCAAAGTAACTCCTATGCGTGTTTCTGATGCTTTTAAGAAAATAACAACACTCATATCAGCTATCTTACTAAAGCATCAATGGTTAAAAAATACAGTAGAATAGTTTTTATGAAATTATCAAGTGTGTAGTTTGTTCAAAATTATTTCTGATAAAAAATTTTTACTTAGAGACTTAAAGGTCCTCCACTCCACTTATACCAGTTATAAATATCCTTAAATGCTTTTAATTTCAAGCAATTTAAGGCGGACTCGAACTATTGCTCCTATATGTAATGAGTCACCAACAGAGATGCCCCTTAAAATCCTCCACTTATAAAACCATCACAACGGTCAATTTTTCTAAATTGTGTCTTTAAATTGATTATTCTCGCTCCAAGCTCCAACCCCTGCACTGTCTCCAAAAAATTCAAAACATGCATCTCAGATACTGAAATCACAAAACTATTTCGTCTCATAAATTGTAGTCATTTCTATTCTATACAATAATTTCTATTGTAATAGAAATTACTGGCACTGCTAAGTGTTAAAATTATTGTTTAAAGAGATGCTAAATGAAATGAAAGGAAGATCAACCCTAAATCTGATGTGGGTCTCTTTTTCATTCCAGTACAGCCCTCCCACAGAAATTTTCATTTAAGAAACCACCTCTTTAAGGAAAACAAAAGAATGTTTAATAAACAAAGTGAAAGATAAAAATCTAAATAAAATTTAAAATATGTTGGTTTTAGTTTTACTGACTTAACAAATAGTTAAATTGTCTTTTGCATTTAATCTTAATTAGTAATTACATTTTAATCTATGTTGGTTTCCATCTAATTATAAATCTGAACTTTTAAATATAGCTATCGTGTAAAATACTCCAAGATGTAAAAGTCCATCCTAAATAATGAATGGATATACATGAAACACTTTTCATCAAATTGGGCCAGGATGGAAATTTTGGGGATGATGAGCCTTTGGGGAGCCTGATTTGGTTTACAAGAGGTAGTTTGAAGGGCAATAGATATTAAACACTTTGAATAACCCCATACTATTAATATATCTAAACTTCTAAAATCTATAAGACTGACATCTGTTGATTAAGAAACATCCAGGGAAGATGACCTCGTAACGATAATTTCAAAATCATGTCACGATAATTATCATTGGATGGATCAAAATTACGTAGAAATAGATCGACAGACCCAAGAGTTACAGTAGGAATTATTAAATGCGTCTTTCTAGCAACGAACGTCATGTCACAGTTCGCACATGAATAATACATGCAAAAGAAGGATGCATTTCATTTCACCATCGCAATCATCAGTCATTTGCAGCTGTAAATTAAATGAGAGATCTGGGAGAGATATTCGCATTTTTTACGCTTCCAATTTCGCAAGGCATCTGCAAAAACAGATAAGGACATAAAAATTCACGCAAATAAAAAAAAAATATAATTTCTCCGTCACCCCAAATTGCCACGGTGGTCATTATCCCCCAATCACCGGAAAGAATCAAATTACAGTAATTGAGACTTCTGAATGAATTGCCGAGTCTCTCCGGATATTACAAGTGTCGCTGTTCATGTTCTCACTCTAGCATCTGGCAGCCGTGACGAGGCCTAACGACAAACAGCCAAAGTGATTAATGCCAATAATAGGCTCAGTAATAATCAGCAGCTGCAGAGTCGTATGACTGAGGCGGTGTCAAGCGCCGTGTGAGAGCCGGCGTTTCGTGACCAGTTGATGCCACCGAGAACTGTTTATTAAATGGTAATTTGAATTTGGATGTTTCTTTGGATTCGGAGTCACGGAAACGGATGTTACTTTGTAAAAAAGGTTTGCACAGGTTCCTACTGTAGCCCGAAAGCGGATCCCACAGTTTTTATCCAGTCAGATCGCTTCCTATCCAATGGCATTACCCCTTGCTATATTGAGTTGGAGGAGCCTATCCAAGGATTTGAGAATACTATATCCTCTTCCCCTAAAAATCAGATTTTTTTTTTGATAATAGAAACAGACTAAAACTTCACCATACCCCCAAGATACCCTCTGTGAATTTTTTTGGCTACCCCACGCTGCTGCGTAGACTAGATAACTGAGTACTAGGTAACTGACATGTAATTTCATTGCTTTTCAACCTTTTTTTTATTTTTAATAGAATATACTTATATGACTAATACATACATAAATGAAGAAAGGGGGAATGAAGAATGAAATGGATGCAGAAAGAAAAATGGCTGGAGAGAGAAGGATACAGAGAGGATAGAGACATGGAAGGGAAGAATGAAAGATTCATAGGTATAAGTTGAATTAGAGAAAATGGGAAGCAGAGAAGACTGAGCAAGCTGGAATAAAAAAAGTAGAAAAATATAGATAGTTACAACAGACATATTCCCTATTCGTAGCAAGACCCTCGATATACATGACCTCACAATTCGGACTATAACGTCAAAAGTAAGGCAAAATCGGTGAATTTGCAATGTTAAAGTCTATGGAGCATAAAAACTACTTTCTTAACTCTTCGCGTTATGTATTTCTTCAAGCCTTATACGTATAAACGTTCCAGAAACTAAAAATATTTAAATTTCCATCGGAGTTTAACCCACTTAAATAAGTATATGCTCCATAGACTTATCATTGCAATTCACCTATGTTAGACGTCACATCACACGTCCGAGTTGTGAGGCCGTGAGTATATTAAAGAGTCTTGGCCCTAGCTCGTTACAGTCATATAAATAGATTCACCCCCTCTAAAATAAACTAATTACAAACACAATTGGCTATTTTTATAATAGATACTAAAATGTATTTTACCGAGAAAGTTAACACTTAAAATGCTTGGAGTGTGTAAAATATACGGGAAAGAATTTTAACCCTCAAATTAATCGCTAAATTAGCAATATAAACGAGTGATAAAGTAACGCATACGGACTACATAAAAAGGATAATTAGAAAGAGATAATGGTTTGTCTGCATACCCTATAAAAAGAATAAGCCATCAGATAAAAAAGCGATAAAACTCATTATAAACGACATAAATTACAGCCGAGGCAACATAAATCCAATAAAACAAGGCAATCTCAACTAAATGACTGTAATTTCCCTACTTGAATCCAAGGTGTTCACCGATCAAAGGACGCCAATCGGCAATAAAAACAAACCCACCATGCACTAATACCAACCTTCGCATAATCCCCGCCACGGTCTAACCGTGTTCCGCAGCCACCACTACTTGCAACAATGCCAATTAAAAGCTATAACCTGCTGCAGAAAAGACTATGATTAAAGGCACAAATTGTACTCCGTAAGACAATCTGCTGTGGCCCCCATCTCGCAAGTTATAGTAACTGTCATTAAGGTACACGTTCATTCTGGGTGGTCTTGCCAACAGGCCATTGTGTCCCACCGTGGTATAATTCATCTCTAATAACGGCTGTGAGATTATAGCTTTTTATTGTGGTGGTATTCGTTAGTGATATAACTTTTTGTTGTGAGCAGATACCTTTTCCGTTTGAAGGACTAGTTGGGACGTGAATGGGCAATAAATATGTTTGAAATGCATGTTCTGGTGGATAAATGCAGTGATTTTTGAAGTAGCCTTGTTGTGTGCATTTTTCCTCAGGGATAATAAGCTGCGCATTTTTGTTATTGCAGAGAAAATTATATAAACTAATTTCAATTCACTTTTTTTGCAGCGATTTCTACAGGGGAACTTGAAAAGGGTGTTTACAATGAGATATTTTATGTTAACTTGAGCAACTGTACACTGGTTTTAAAAGAAAATTTTGTCCTCTTGTTAAAAAAATATAAGTACAAAATGTCTTTTTTAAAAACCAGAATAATAGCACCATTTGCTTCAAACATAAAAATTCCCTTTTCTCAATTCATTAATAGAAATTAAAATTTTATGTAGATGGGCGTATTTTTTTACAAAATTATTTTCACTAATTTTGTAATGTGTTCTAATGAACATTAAGCAATATCATCTAAAATCTAGAGTCTAACCTAAAAAATTTAATAAAATATTTTTACACATTTAACATTACACATTAGCATTGATAGTTTTTGTATTTAATAAGGTTCTAGTAGTTTTAGAAACAGCATGAAACACGGCTCCTGTTGTTCTAAGTAATCGTTTCGTTTTTAACACGTTATTAGTGTTTTTCCCGGGAACTCCTAGTCAGTGAGTGAGAGCAATCAGAATGGGTATTTTTACACCAAGTTATTCGATGAGTAAGTTCAAACATGGAGTTCAAAATGAAGAGTGGTATACTTCTTGGAGAAGGTATAAAGAGAAAAGAAAACAGGGCTTCGGAAATGAGGTGTTTGAGCAGGCGAGGTGAAAACTTCTTGACCAAACAGTTGAGATCCCAGGTGCCAATAGACACAGCATTTCGACTCGTTAACTGCCACGGCCTCAGGCAATCGTATCGAATATAACAATACTCCACCCTGTAGAAAATAAATAAATTCTTGAATTCCTTTACTATTCTTTTTTCTCTCTTACTGGATAATTGAAATTGTAGTACTATATCGAAATGTTATATTATTATAAGATAGAAGAAGACGTTACATTTAATGTATTTATTTAAAAATAAAGTAATTTTATACAGTTTTATCATCATTAATTCTGATGTGTCAGTTAGGAATCTTGTGTAATTTATCAGTCACTTCCTTGTAAGATAAGGCCGTTAATATAGATACAATAAAATATTCAACCGTCATCCTATCAATTTACCATGCAAGATATGATCCCCATAACGTGAAATAAGCAGTTATATTAGTTTGTTTACGCTGTATCATCAAATCAATTGCTACAAGTTTCTCTTATATTGCCCTAATATGGAACTTGCGCCATAATGTATTTCTCTAGTATGTATTTCGAATGTCCTCTTTGGATTTCCATAACTCAATACCAAAACACTTCTAACTGAGCTTGAAATTCAATGAATATACCAGGCTTTATGGATAGGTGGCAGAAGAATACGATATGGTTCTAAAGCTCGAATACAGGTACAGAAATATTTACAAGAAGGTGATAATATTATGTAGTGATGTGAAAGAAGGTTCAAAGTAAGTAACAGAATAGTAAATATCTTTTGTTTCATGTTTTATGATAAAAAGGGTCTTGAAATTGAACACTCTTGTATAATACCAGATAATTAAAAAATAAAATGAATTGAAAACTTTGTGTTTAGTAAGTAAAAACTAGGTAGTTTTTACTATTGAATTACAGATAGCCTGAATTAGAAAATTTGGATTGTAGTATGAAGAAATACAACACCTACCCTACATGAAAACGTGAGAGAGATCAGTAGGGTAATCTAAGTGAATCAAACCGCCAAACAACTTGATCGCACTCAGCGACCGTCTCAACAATTACCCAATCTCCTTAAACGCCATTACCAAGCCTTAAATTCAGGTCCGAACAGCAGTTTAACTCCGGGACAGCAAAATTAAATCGCCCGCCTTTTTCCTCCACCACACGCAGGACAATCTTCATCACTCGTCAGCAAATTCCCGAAATTTCCCGGATAATTGACAAAGACGAAGAAGAAAAAAAATGCGCGACTTCTCGTCTCGAATGACGACAATGATGCCCGTTATTACACCGGCTTAGAGCGGGCGAAATTGGGCATAATTAAAACGCTTAACGCGGCTTAATGCCCGGGCTCTTTACACGCTGCTCTAATTACGGGATCGATCGGTCGGACAGACAACTGAGTAATCTCCTACCAGACCTCCACTCACCCCGGTTCTCCATCACCCGTGTCTGCGGTTGCGTCTTCATTAGGGGGTCCGTTTGTTCGGGGGTGATTTAAAGAAGGGGGCCGCCCACTTGCTAACGAAGCAGCTCGTAAAAAAGATTGGGTTTTGCGGACGTCGGTGCCTTTTTGGTTGTCAGAAGGATGGTTGAACTTTTCACCTGTAGGGTGAATAGATCTCTCGAGGACCTTTTTATTTTGGGGGAGATGGAGATAAGAGAAGGATATTTATGGGGCAGGTTGAGAGTTTGTTGGGTTTTTTTTTAGATCTCTTCTGAAGAAATTTGTTTGGCGTTGTTGGTAAACAGAAGAGGGCAATGACTTTTTGACTTGGAATATACACGTATCTGGTAGGTTGAAGATAATATAGAAAACTACCTTATAGTCTACCCTTATGAGTTAAACGCAAATGAGCTCATAAACAGAAAAAAACAAGATGCTAATTAGTGTCCTCTCCAAAGAATTTCAAAAACAAACTATTATTTATACCATTGAATTCGTAACTTAATGCTGTTAAAAATTCGATAATGTATGGCGAGGAAAATATTTATGAACATTTTTAAATAGGTAACAAAAAGTATAAATATAGAAGCTAACAAATGATACCAAATTAAACAATTTATTTCTAAAATTTATATTTCATCACGAATCAAAGCACAATACACATATTTTTATGTGAAAAAATGTAAAGAAAAATTATACAGATCAGTTGTCTAACAATCCTCCTCTATATGGGCTCACTATTAACAAACAGCCAGAAAAGTTTGCTAATAAACTCCATTACGGTCAAATGGACTAAATTACTGCAGACCACCAAATTGTATGAGCCCTAGACAAAATTACAATTTAAACGAAGGTAATATTACATTACCTAAATATTATCATCTTTGGATGATTGGATGTCCTATCTACCAAAATCACAACTCCTGAAACTGGTTAATCGTAAACCTAAACACAGCACAACGAACACTCTGATGCAGGCATTCAACTTAAGTCATCCTCCCACTTTGAGCTAGACGGCCGGTTCCTTTGTTTCACAGGTGCCCCCCCCCCTTGAGTGCAAGATCACAAATTCTGACCCCTGGCCCGAAGGAGAGCAGATCAAACATTCGCCAGTGAGACTTGGGGCAAACAAATATTTGAGTCCGCCCGGGGCAGTCAGGAGTTTTGTGAAACTGCGAAAAAAATACCCCGAGCGGATCAACACCCCGCCCCCTTTTTCGGACGTTCCTGTTTGAGGAGGGTAGGACGCTTTTGGCTGTGTATCGCTTTTCTTACAATACTCCGGTGTGATGTGGGTGAGTTTTCAGAGAAGGCGAGTGGAGATTTGAAAAGTAAAGAGAAAGGATTTCGGAGAGGATTTTTGCATCTGATTTATTGTTTAGGGTGCTTAATTAAGATTGGGGTGTTTTTTCAAATGCTTTAATTGCTTTTATATGCTAACAGATATGTGGTGTACACCTACTTATTTTAAGATTTTTCCTAAGATTAATTATTCTGAAAAAACAAGAAGATTATAAGTGCTCCTGAAAATATCGACACATGTTTTAAAACGAATTATTTTTCCCAAAATTTTAGTATAGTTCTTCATTTGTTGTTTCAAGTTAGGCCAGCTTTTATATGCATACCGTAAGAAATGAACAGATACATTTTATTTTAAAAGAAATACAAATAATGTAATAATTATGTTATAACAATTTTTATTCCCAGTGATAAGATCAACATTCAATTTAGAGCAAAGCATTATGTCCTGTTGTTAAAAGGAGAATTCACAACTAAATAACTTACCATTAAAAAATAAATTTACACTGTATTGAAACCTTAGTAAACCCCAAAAATCCTCCACACTATTTCATCAATCTATTAACCACAGGCGTGGATCCAAGGTGAGTGCACTCTGGACTGTACCCCCCCCCAAAAAAAAAAAGACTCCAGACCCAAAAAAGTTCTCAAAATGAGTTAAAACCCTACATTTACAATTTACAGGTAAAATTTCAAAAAATTTTCTGATGGAGGACCCCCAAACTCCCCTGCGGTACCACAAGGGGATCTTGAGTGATACTTTTTAGAAAATCTCCAACATTTTGTGTAAAAAGGTGATGGTCTGGAAAAGTGACCCCTTGGAGCCGTGCTAGATCCGCGAATATAGTTTTAAAAGACAATACTAATTAAAATCCACCCAATCTGTCCCACAAAATATCGAAACTACCACTCCAAGCCGGACTCCCCATTGTACATGAAGGACTAATATAATGACCAAGAGTCGTGACCAATAGCAATCAAGCCGGACTTTTCTGGTAACCCCGGGCCTTATCAGGATGGTATGCAAGTGGCCGGAGTATTTGTGTTTGCCGGACACTCTGTTCTCGTCCAGTGGTCCCCTTATTGGACACTGAAAGGAATAGTGTCAACAGAATCCGGGGCAATGGGAGGGCTTATCCTTCTCACTGAATGATAATTACTCTCACCTCTCTTTATTGGTCTTTGCTTTATTGGAGTTTCTGTAGAGGGGGAAGTTGGAGCAAACAATTGGGGATTGGAGTTCGGGGGGGGGGGGTGTCTGGAGTTTTTTGCTTTCATTTCATTGGGGTGATGGTGTTGGTTTAACTATCCCTATCCGACAGTTTGATGAAGGATCAGGCGTGTTGGAGGGTTGGTTGATGTTGGTTTTGTAAAAGACGAACGTTGATTGAGCACATGAATGTATCACCGATGAATTTCACGTTTTTTTTTCATTTGGATCACTCAAAAACAATAGTTGATGACAATAAGGATCTTGATTTAATTTAACAAAAGTTAATGGTGTACACAATGTTGACACAATCGAGTAATATTAGAAATCTTATGTTGTCAATTTAAGAGATAATATTAGAAATATTATGTTGTCAATTTAAGAGATAATATTAGAAATATTATGTTGTCAATTTAAGAGATAATATTAGAAATATTATGTTGTCAATTTAAGAGATAATATTAGAAATATTATGTTGTCAATTTAAGAGATAATATTAGAAATATTATGTTGTCAATTTAAAAAAGAAAGAATGTTTTCAATTCCCAGCTTCCATTTCTTTATCTTGACCAAAAGAGTCGAGTGAATTCAAGGGATAAATGGTGATTTTGCCTGTGATACTAAAAAGTGTAGTTTTATTATAGTTCTCAATGCAATAATTTCTATAGATTTTATCCCAAGATAAACTTCCCAAAATATAACACATTCAAAAGGAGCTCAATACCACAATGCGCCTAATTCCTCCTACTACGAACTTGCCGAAAAAATGATATTCAACAGGATCATAGTAGTCAATGCAACAATTTGTCGAATTCCTAGAGATAAACCTCCTTCCCAGAATTTGAGCAAAGCAAAACCTCCATTTAAGCAGGTAATTACCACAGGAAACATCCCTCATCCATCCATCCCAGCGACCTGTTCGAGGGCGTCGTTTGGGGACGGAAGCAGCGACGCTCGCGATAAATCAGCGCCCCACAAAGGGCGCCGCCGGACGGGCTAATGGACAGCCCCATGCATCATGGCGGAATGGCCCCTTCTCTCTCAATGATGGGAGGGAGACTTTGTGGGTTCAGGGGTTGGATGACGTCTGCTTTCGGGGGAGATGAGGTTTTTAATGTGAGGTATGAGCTATGGTGATAGTAAACAAGGTCATAACTACCACATAAAGTCATGTGGACAATAAAATAAGGCTCGGAATGTTGTGACCAAAACTTGTATTAAGGTTAAGGATGAAGAATAATTAAGTACTATAATGATAAAAATTAGTGGTGAAATGGAAAGATTTACCTTTATGTTACATTAGTATCCATGTACTCTCTGCACAGAATGAAAAATACTCAACAAAATCCTTAAAAATCTGTCAGACAACAAGATTATGAAAAATGTACCACCAATATGCAGGATAACAACTATCAATTATTAAATAAATAACAAAACTAACGTTAACTAACACTGTAGGTAATTCAATCACAGAAACTAAAGCAGAAAATTTTAGTTTTAAATGAAAAAACTAACTGATGATGAACAAAAATAAGTAATTTTGTTTTAATTGGATGTATTCCAAACTTTTAACTTCAGGGCAGTTTTGCCAGGATAATAATTTCATCAATATTCTTTTTGTTTGCTACATATGACTATTTCAAAAAGCCAAATTTTTGTCAAACGTGTGTGTTTTTCTATTAATGACAAGAAAGTTTTATTCTTCATGAAAAGTGATAGAGGAATTTGTCATTTCTCCTCGGAGTAAACTCGCGTCAATCTATCAATGTCCATAATCATTTAAAAAAAACAAACTAAGCAGATTTAGTATTAAACACAAAAGATTTCACCACTGCTTTCAAACTTTCTCCAGCTCTGCTTCAACACCTCGCTCCCCCCCAAATCGTTAAAACTCTCAAGAAGACATCTCCGGGTTTCTGCAACCCGACACCGCAGCTCGTCTCTCAGTTCTTTGTCCTGTAAACACTCCTGATGACTGCCAGTGCTCTCCAAGCCTCGCTTCTGTGGTTTTATGGACTTTAAAAAAGCCATTCTGCAGCGACTTGTTTACCCTGGTCGATCGCTTCCTTCACGGATCAGCCTTGCAATTTGTAAGGGGCTTTTTTTTTTACAAAATAGAGAAAGGAACACGAGAGTGTGCTCACTGTCAATAACCCTGCGTGTACAACATGAATAGTGGCAAATGGAATCTGTAACATGGGGGAGTCCCTTAGATCCTGGATTGGATATCCTACATTGCGGGGAAATCCAATAACTACATTAACTACATTTTTAAGTTCAGTGGCTGGACAGAACAGTAGGAGCCCCAGATCCTGCTGATATCAGTACCTACTTTACATGAACCAGCGGGCACCGGTATACTGAAACGATTGAGTTTAAGTACTGTGGCCTACGCCACACACATACGCTCATACAACCCCCTCATAAAACCACGTTTTACATGGGAGTCACATTCATCCATCTCCAACAACAAATCGAATATCCTTGCCTGAGCGGGGATTCCAACTCCGGACGCCCGGATTTATAGTCAGATTCTCTATAACGAACCCACTGGTTCCCAAAGTGGCCCATATGGACCCTTAGAGATCCTCAGATATTTTCAAAGGGTCCAAGAGAATGGAAATGAAATTAGGAGGTCCATGGAACGTAAAAAAGGGGTCCAGAGATCAAAACGTTTGGGAATCCCTGATCTAGACTAACCCTAACCACTAGGACAGAAAGCCACACGGCAAGAGGAAAAACTTAATTTGAAAGCATAAAAAGATTCCAGCAAACAATGGCTATGGTTCATATTAAGACGTATACATAATTGCAACTGTTTTTTTTATTTGAGCTTTCGTAACTAGTATTTACAAAGCATTCATTATTTGGAGTTAAGTTTTTAAGTTAATTGGTTAAGTAAACTTTCCCTAAATTAATTCTAATACTAAATGTAAAACTATGCTTTCTTAAAAGTAAGCATACATAATATGCCACTCATGATGCAATTCCAGGATACAGGCGTTTCAGGTGAAGATTTTGGCACGATCTCCAATGAGGAATGAGGGTCTAAGTTCTTGCCTATCATTTCCCACTCTACGTCCGTGGAGCGCGCGTGAATGATGGAATGGAATGGAGCGAGGGTGAGCCGAGATAAGTGATCGCTCCTGGTAGGGCAGCCGTGAACACAAATGTCAGCTGGAGTGGTGAAAAACGCCGAGTGGAAGGTTTGTCATTTCCCTATCGATGATGTGCAGACTCTCGAGTTCATTTACTTTTCACCAATGAAAGGAGGAGGCCATATTTTACCTCCTCCATCCAGGAGAAGCCCCAATTGCTTGTATCAGAAGTGTCGTATGACTTACATATTTAGGGGTCGGTACTTTGTACCAGTTCAACATTTTATCAAGCTTCACTAAAATATCAAAGTTTCGATGTGAAGAAAATATTATCAACCACCATTTTCTATGTATTTCAGATGACTATCATCGCAAAATATCAAAACTTTTCTAAAATTTTGATGAACGTATTGGTAATACACGACAATAATAAAATTAATGTAACAAGAATAACAAAATTATCCAAATTCTTTAATATAAAATACAGTGATTCGATATGACATTAAAAGCTCGATGTTTTGATACTATTTTATCATATTGATGTAAGAAAAGCTGTTACCTATCAAACAATATTTTACTAAAGTTTTAGAATTCGATTAAATAAATATCTAAACTTTAAACTTTAGAATTAATAAAAGGAAGTATATAATAGAAGCTAAATGTCACATTTTACTCCTGAAGCATATAAACTTTTCAATGAATTTTTTTTTTGAAAGTTTTAGAATAGAATTCAATTAAATGTTTATAAAAAGAAAAAGTTTTCTCCGTCGAGCCGGAGTCGAACCAGCGACCTATGGATATCAGCTGGTATCACCTACAGTCCACCGCTCTGCCAACTGAGCTATCGACGGCTGAGAGAGGAGAAATCATTTAGTATAAAAATGCTAATGCTGCCTGAACCTATATTATGCGCTGTGACCTAAAAAATCGACTTGTACAAAATGTTGTGGTTTAGGTAGCATAATCAGCCACTCACAGATGAAACGCAAAACAACTTTTAATCCTTTTAGGAATATTTTCATTGTATGATACTAAACTATAATTAGCTCATCTGTAATTTTTAATGAATATAAATTTTATAGTTAATTATATTACTTATATTATAACTATAGAAAATTATAGTAAAATACTATAGTTTCTGCTTTTTTCATATGGATAAACTTTGTTCTACTATAACTATTAGACAGTAGGATAGTACTTATTCAGTTTGCTTTTCATTATTTCTCAGCAACAAATGGTTAATTGTGGTGTAGAGAAACACTATATTCCGTGTGTGCATTCTCCAGGAATTTGTCACTGCAGTGAAACGACATTTACAGGATAACTGTTTCGGTTTCTCTTCTCTGCTATGTAGAAGAGGGACATAAAACGATAATATTTTTAAAAGCATATTTAATATGTCTATGTCACAATTGTATCATTATAGTAAAAGGGTAATTAAAAAACAGCTTTTCTTTTTTAATTAAAAATCTATTTAAAAATATATTCTTTAGATTAGATTTGTATTTAAAACAGAAAAACCGTTTTTTAATTAACCTGTATTGTAATTTTTTTAGATACTACACCTGAGCTGGGGCATGAAATTTTTGCCTCGAATTTTGTTACCAATCCTAAGAGAGAGCAAATACAAATACGGGTACTATTAATACAGTGTGCTGCCTACCACTTTTTAGTCAGTTGAATTTTGGTTAGATAGCGTCACTGAAATTTACAAACGAAATTTCCCTTATCAAGCAATCAACCAAATATCAACCAATACTTTATTAACAATTTCAGTGTCGCCACCTAACCAAAATCCAACCAACTAAAAAGAGGTAGGGCGCAAACTACTTGAACTCAAATCTTTTAGCGGTCTTCCTCCTTTGATAGAATTATTGTAGTTTTTAGCATATTTAATGCTACAACTTCATTTTATCAATATCAATTTTTTCTTGCCATAGCTTCTCAGAGGGTTTTAGTCATTATAAGCTAACATATCCACACTAGGTACTCCAGCTCACCCTCATTTGACCAATTCTCATTCATTACCAGCACAACAAACCTACCTCACAACCGTAAATTACCACAGTTCTCCATCCACCCACTCCACTTAAACACTCTCGCACCTCAGTTTGTTCTCTCTAATTGAAACCTTCCCTCAACCAACCGAAACATCCCCCGGCAGAAAAAAAAAATCGAGACCACGTCCCCGCCGACAACACGGCAAAATAATTACAAGTTCCAGTCGCCATGTTTTTTCGCCACCCCCTTCATTCATTCATTTCAATCTCTCTCTCCATTTTTATTCGAAAGCCTTTTTATTTCTAATTCCGCTCACGTCCGCTTCTTTCCATTCCGTCTGTCAGGCCGGCCCTCTAATTATCCGACGGACCAGCAGAAAATAAACGAGTGCCGAAATCTCTCTATTTGAGCGGCAGGTTTTATAAATGATGCCGGGTTTGGAAACAATGACAGCTCATTTGAGATTCGACAAGCTCAGTCTTTTGTCACGAGTCCCATTAATCTGCCAGCTATTTTTCTTCTGCTTTCTTCTTATTAGCATTCAGGGTTTGCCGGAAAAAGTGATCGCCAATCGCCCGTCGCCAAGTGGACGGCTTTTTCCCCACTCATTGTTTTACGATTGCGCTTTTAAATGGCAATTTTTAAAAGCGAGTTAGTACCTTGTTTGATTTTGAAGTTCGGGGCTTTTTTTGAGAGTGGTCATTTTTAACGATTGTTTACATGGTATATTAAATAGGAAACCCCAGACATTACTTTATTGTTGAAATTAAAAACTGTTATTATGCATGTTTTCAATGCCTTGTGGTAGTTGATTAAACCATGGATTAAACTCCCTGAAATTAAAAACACCCAGGCTAAAAAAAAAGATATATCTGAAAACTGTTTTGACAAATTCTAATAATTTATTAGCTAATTTGTTAATATTGGTTCACATTTATATCTGTTGGTTAATTTTCTTTTTAACAAATGTATCCTTGCAAAATAACATTTATATAAAATGCAATTCAAGTAACCAGTTAAATAAGGGTAAAATTAAAATCATATACTACCTAATGTAAATAATAAAATCACAATTACATGGAACATGCGCAGTGGAGAGAAACTCAGGAAAGGGAAACTCCCTACGATGGAAGTAATTGAGTAGGTTCAATTCGATATCTTTCTAAATAAAAAAATATCGGCTTTAGAAATTTATTGAGTAGTTTTTTAACTTATGACACTAAAAAGATTTTGAGCCTACTACAGACGGACTATGTTCCCAAAACTCAATATTAGGATTCCACCTATTTTTTTCTAATAATAAAAATAGACTTTTCATCTGCATGTGAAAATTTTTTTACAGAAATCTGATCGGTTAGTAATTTATAGACTTGCTGCCTGTATCCTTGTGGAGAATCACGATTCACTGAAAAGTATTAAGTTCTTCGAAAATAAACTCTGATGGCTCAAAATTATATGCAAATTTCAACAATTTATTGTACTGATACAGAGATCACGAAATCTCATATCTTTTAATTGGCCTGCAAAGACTACATGTCAATTAATAAAGATTTAAAATATCTTACATGGTATTTGGTGCTATCTTTAATATCTATAATGATCCTACATGGTAGTTGAGTGTCCTGCAATGGGTGCTGTTGAACCATAGGCACTGATATTGTTTGGATATACAGGTCTACGTCTTTATTGATGGATACTAGAATACCGTGTAGGATCTTAAATGATAAAACTGGTCATTTGTGCACAATATAGACTCCTCTTAGATATTGGAAACGATATCATCATTAATAAGACAGCATCTTCTACCGCCGCCGCTTAAGGCTGCAGCATTAACTTCCCCTCCATCATAGACATAGCACATGCCTAATTCAGAAAGTCACCACCTTTCAATTAACACACCTTCCACCGGCGATTTCCCGCCAAGCTCACCATCCCCTCCCAGACTGTAGCGTGCCACTCGACACTTAGGCCTTTCCACCTACCCATTCGTATTCGGGACACGGCGCAAAACCTCCCACAGTCCAATCTTTTATTCTGCCCAGATAAGCAATCAATTTCGCTGCGGCCATTAATTCTCCCGTTTTAAAAGGTAAGGGATGAAATACGATCGGCTGAGCGCAGATTAAGTTCCGACACCTGAACGGGATGGACGGCCTTGGGCACGCCCGGTGCGATGAAATGCGGCGACACATGCGGATGTCATGTTGCGGACGGAGGGTGGTCTGATGACAGCATGACTCTTGACACGGCCGCATCATTCAAAGTGCAGCAGGGATTATTCGATGTGGATTGGAGAAGTGTGGGGTGGGCGGTTGTAGCTGTGGGTTGCTCTGCGGGGACTCTTTTGCCTAAGTTTATTTGATTTAATGGCGTTCTTTTCGAGTCGGGAATAAGTAATGCATCTCCAGATTTACCTGCTCTTGTTGCTTAATAATCTAGATCCACAACAACATCTAGATCAAGATCATGAGCGTTGTCAAAGCCAAAGCGTGAATAACCGCACCAGGAATGGAGTACAGCTAGCTACTCCAGTCCTGGAACAAGTTGGGATACGTATGGGCGGGAGTGACTTGGGGAAAAGCTGCATTTCGGCAAGAGTGGATAAACTGTAAGGCTAGACACATGTTGTAGAGCACGGAGATGTGCCGCATTTATATAATTTTTTAAAAGATTATAAAGGGCTCACACTGATAGAAGACAGATCTTTTCAAAAATATAATTAAGTTATTGCTATGACCATGGACAGGTTTTCAGGGTTCTAGCTTTCTCCCCATGGGTCATCTCCTACCTATATCTGCCCATCATGGCTTTGATTTACACGGTTTTTCATGATAACTATCACATGTTTCATTACGAACTAAATATCTACTCCCAAATTCAGACATGCGCCGATATCTAGTGACGCAATTAATGACTGACCCCAAAGGATTGTTATCCACAAAAAAACACCACACGCGCGTCTCTCACAACCCCATAAATTTCGCAACTTCCGATAAAAAGAGATGATGATCAGAAACATCTCATTCATCCCCTCACATTAACATCTTTCACCCACCTTGTTTTTAAGTACACCCTAATACGCCTACGGATCTTTCGGAAACGATAACCGTTAAAAAGAAATCTTATCGAATTGCCCCTTCCCAGAACGGCCTCCCATAATTCCTTCCTCGCCACCGGACACAAACAACCTCCGATAATGTCCACCTCCTTGAGGAGATCACCACCTCGGCGTGTAAATCTCTCGTCGCCCGGATCACTCGCAAATTTGAGCGGCGCATTAAAAAATGATAAAATTATAATAAACAAGGGCCGCACACAGAAGATAGACTTCGGCGACGATTGAGGGTGGATGCAGCGAGAAGGGCTATAGAGTGCACGACGACCGTAACCCGGCGTGGACAACATGTTTAGTGGCAAAGAGAACTTTTATTCGAGGAATTCTTCTAAATCCTGGTTTAGGAAAGTCTACACTTTATAGAGATTTCATGGGCTTATAATTTCTAAAGAAAGATGGATATAGCAAAACAAAACAAACGATATATCCATTCATGTTGGTTTTTAAAATCAAAGATTTAAAACATCGAGTACTCAAAACCATGTTGTCTTTTTAAGACAAATCTCTATTAAAAGACTTAAAATGCATAAAATTTTAAAAATATATATTTGTTTAGGTAGTTAACTAAACTTGGGAATGGAGTCGCGAGTCTTGACACTATACATCTGGAGAACTTTTCTAAAGGACCTTTTTTATTGAGCAGTTTTTACCTAAGTCAGTCTCACAAAAACATTTTTCATTAGAGATTTCAAACATTATAGAAGTCGTATTCCCAATTACATGGACGGTCGTTTTTAACCATATCCCAGACTTCGTCAGCTCAACATCCTTCAGTAGAAAAGAGGGGCGTCACTATACCCTAGTATGACGAAGTGACAACAAGGACTAGAAGTACTCTCTTTAAAACCTCTACAAAATTTTTAGTTTAAGCTACTGGGACTTTTGGTACATCACGTACAATGCTGGTCTCTAGGTGTGCCAATTTTTAGCTCTATGCCAATATATATTCAATGTCTATCTTGACTGGACTATGGGCTTCTTAGGAACGAGAGGCTGAAAATGCTCACTCTATAACCCTCTGACTGTACGAGAATGAGACTAGTCAGATAATGCGTCTAAATATTTATTCCCGAGCGCTGTCTTCGCCGCTGTTATTACTTGGGGAGGGGAAATACGCGACGGATTTTGTCGGGGTTTATCGAGGACGACAGATTGATTGGCGCTGCTGTGAAAGACGGATTGCCCTCGCATTGAAGGGGTTGACAATCGCCTTTTGATTGTTCGAGGGGCGATGAAAGGATGGCCGGTTTACGTAAGGCGCCGGTTGAAGAGTTATCGGATGACCTCTTGGGTCAGAGCTGAATGAAAGAGTGAAGAATGTCTATGGATCCGTCTGATTTTTTGATGGTTTTTAAACAGCTCCTGATAACTTCAAGGGTGTATAAAATACCTCTTGATGGGTTGCTTAAGGCAGAGCTTCGCTAACTGTCCGCTAAGAAAAATTTTATTCTCCGCGGAACATATCCAGCGAGGATATCATTTCGCTGAATTTCTCTCTTAAAGAAATCTTAATTTCTTCTTTTAACACTTTTTAAACTTTTTTTTTTAATTGCTCACGCAAACAATACTGATAACTTTTCTTGATCCTCTCCCTTAACATTTTATAAATCAATTATCTCACTTTTTAAAAAATTCTTTATTGTGATGTGAAGTTAAGATGCGTTTTCCCTTTTGTAGCACAAAGTACAGTCTGATTCTCTACAAGTTTAGAATTCTATATTTTCGAAAAAGTTTTTACGTTTTAATGTATTATAGAGGTGATTCATAAGAATTCCCAAAACTTTTAACCTTTTATACCCTTTAATATGATCTGTCCAGTACTATACTTTTAGATTGTCAAGTTATACCAAGAATAATTTTATCTCCTTATGATGATCTTTTTCTGAACAATTAAATATAACATACCCAACAAAAAACCCATAAAAATAGAAGAAATAAAATAAATGAACACGAGAAAAAATACACACAGAAATGAATTAGATACTGAGCATCATAAGAGCAGGGGGTAGTCCATGGGATATCCACTTAATTAAAGAAACTTAGCTGTGCCAACTCTATTTTTTTTTTCAAACAATATTTCATCTTCCTGATATTTTGCTGTCTCATACAATCGTGTTTAAATTAAGTTATAATATTGCCAGTTAATTTGTTGCATAATAAAGAAAGGCCCTTAAATTCATGAGATTTATGTGTATGTTATACGTTAGACTAATGTATAAATATTTTTTCTTTTCATCAAGAGGAGTTATCCTTCTCTCTTAAAATTTATTTCTTGAACTATTATTTAAAGAGGTGACAAGAAATTTGTTCTGAAACTTGATGCTGTAAATTTATAATTATTTTATCAAGAGAAAATTCGAAGAGTTTTTAAATCTATGGCTAAAATTAAAACGGTTGTCAAAAGACATGCTTATTTATGACAATAGTCACAATACATCAAATACCTTTAATATGCACTCATCTAAAGAACTGTAGTTAAGAAAACAAACTCACAATATCAGTTCAAGAAGTAACCTCCTCTCCTCTTCAAATTGTCTCTGAAAAAAAAAGGAATAACTTCTATTAGAGAACGCAAGACGAAAAGATTCAAGGCAGTAGCGTTAAAACGCATATAAAAAGTTGTCGCAACAAGTCACCCAAAATTGCTCTTAAAATTAACTCCACATCCGTATACGCAATGCCATATAATGAAAGAAACACAGTCGGGTACTTAATAATAATTGGAACTGTCGCATGGAGGGGAACGTTTATTTGAGGAAGGGGAGGAAAAAAAATTGAAAGAACAATACTCCCCCTATGAGTGACAAATAGAAATTTTTCTAAATAACCCGTGGAACGTTATTAAGAAAACGTTGGTATCGGAGAAATGATGGCATGGGGCAGCAGAGAAGAATAGTGGTACAGTCTAGAGTTCTATATTCTTTTTATTTGTTTTGATTTTTACAACAAACCTCAAAAATCCAAGATAATTTTTCACCAATGTATTATTGGATTTAATGTGTCTTGGAGTTAATTTAATCACATTTTCTTATGTAAAATGTGCAAGAACAAAATTATGCTATACTGTAGGGTAAAACGGGGCAATTTGATACAAGGGGCATATTAATACACTTTCAATATCTCAAAAACTATCAAGGTTATATTTTGGTCGTGTTTTTACGAAATGTTGTGTCTATATGTCTAAGCTTAACATATGAAAACATTAAGCTCTGTAATAAGTCTATTAAATTTGGTGAAAGAAACTAAAATGTTTTCATCAAAAATTTCCAAAAGTAAATTTCTAAGTAAAATGTAAAATTTTCCTGAAGCTATTCTACTTGGAATACAGAGATCTGTAAATTTGAAAAGCAAGTTCATTCTTGTTGTTAATAGGGGAAATGCTTAAATTTTAAATAACTTTGCCAATTTTTTTAATTAAAGGTTTCTATTCATAAACAACAGATGGGGCAAATTCATACACTTAGATGTGGGGTACTTTGAAACACTAGTTCTATATAAAGTGCAATAAGTGGCACAAATCATTAGTGCCTTATTTACTTTTTATATTATTTTTGGTGAAGATACCTTGGAATATTATTTGACTTGATCACGGGAAAACTATCCCATCAAAAAAGTTTGTTATTTCTTAAATTAGAGATTTTTTTTAAAATGACCATTTGTCAAATTCTTTAATTATTTTTATTTCTAAATGTTTAATGGAAAAATGATTTTTTATACTTGAAAAAAGGTGATAAAAATGTGTTGCAGACACATGTCAGTAAAAGTATATTTGTTATTTTTCAAAACTTTTGGTATTAATTGTTATTTTTGAGCAAATTAATCACTGTATTAAAATACAGTGTATCGAATGTATCGATGTATCGAAATGCCCCACTGGTGGGGCATTTTGATACAAAATTGAATTTTTACAAAAGTTGTTATATTTTAATTTTCATTAAACTTATATTTTTTTCTAATTGGTTTTATGAAATTGAGTCATTCTTAGATATTTTTAGAAAAAAAAACTATTCGAATAAGTCGTTTTTTCCACTTAAAAAATTTATTTAAATTTTGCTGTATTAAACTGCCTCGTTTTCCCCTACCTGTTTTTATTTATCTCAGTGAAAGTGAAATGGAATAAGAGGATGAGGTATACATTTTGAAAAAATGGATGACCTGTTACCACAAACTTATCATACTAATATTAAAATAAATTGCGTTACATGTGTTTTTATTAGAACTTTTAAGATTAGGATTGACTCACCCACAACTGTATTGGTTTCTAAGGAAGGTGTTACAGTTTAAAAAGATGGGACACTTTCCAGCTTTTTGAAAGTTACATTTTCAATAAGGACATTTATTTTTATTAGTAAATGAGGTTTATCGTAGTTTTTTCAAAGCTTATGCATGTATGTTAAAGTGTTTGTTATTAGTACCTGACAGCGGGCGGCGTATAGCCAGAGGGGGGATTTGGGGATATATCCCCCCGAAAGTAAGAAATTTGCCCCTTTTTATCATAGAAAAAAATAAATTTACCCCATATCCCCTCTGGATGTCCAATATCCCCCTCTGAAATTTTTTTTATGAATGAATACATTTATTTTGTAATATTCAAAAAATTTCCATTATATTCATAAAATTAATTTTGAGATTCTGGATTAGAATATTAGAGATGGATGACCGTAGGTTTACCAAAATTGCATACAAACATTGTTTTTATGGCCGTTCGAACCCAGTAAAATTTAATTGGACTTTAAAAATTAAATCTATAATCGAAAGCTCCGGCTTTTCTTATGTTTGGCTATCATAAGATCCCGATGTTGCAATGAACTTTCTGCCCCAAATCCTTCTAAGCTACATTGATCAGTACAAACAGTTAGATATTATAAGTATGGAAAAAAGTCAACATTACCCTCACTATAAATTTATAAAACTAACCCCTTTCATAGAAGACTATATTACCTCAAAAATTGATGTATCAATGAAGAGAATTATTTTCCAACTGAGATTAAATCAGACCATTTTTTTCGAGGGAAAACTCTTTAAAATAAACCCCAAAGACAAATGCAAATATTGTAATATGGACGAACCAGAATCATGGGAACACGTATTTTTATATTGTCCTATGTATCGTTTTTACAGATTAAGGTATCTTTCCCCTTTTATTGGGTATCAAAGAAACTAAATGGTTTCCTCACTTACAATCATAAGAATTTTTTTGCAATAGTAAATTTTATTAAATCAGCTCAAAAGTTGAACCAGTTCCTGTTGGCAAATTGTTCTTTAGACTCCTGAGGTTTTTCTCTTTTTTTTTGTAATTGTATTTTGGTTCTATTTATTCTATTTATATGCTTTGTTTTTATCTTGCATTTATTTGTATGCTCTGATGTTTTTGTATTTTGGTGTATGGGCCAGCTGGCCTTTTTTTGCCAATAAATTTATTATTATTATTTATTATTATTATTCAAAAAATTATGTAACTCCCAGTAGAAAGTTTTTGGACATTTTAAAATACTTTTAGCACATTGCTTTAAACTGTAATTCAATGACTCACTTAGAGAAATTCCTTTTTCTAATGATGCACAGTTTTTGCATGTCTTAATACGCATGTTAAATAAAAATGTGTTTGTAATATCTGGTCATTACTTCAAACCAATCAAATCTTTTAACAATTTCTAGAACATCCTTACACGAATTTTCGTAAAAATTACGTTCACAATGAAAATGCAAGATCTTTAAGAAAAAAAAAACATTATATTCTCATCATGTTTTCAGAGGGGAAACGCACACCTTAAGCATTTTATCGCATCTAGGTGTAATGCCCTCTGCCGCATCCCGTCTGCTACGAAAGCAATACATTGTGACGGAGCTTGTCTGGTGCTGTTACAAGACTCCTTATCACCTCGCCTATCGCAGGTGCTGTCACAAGTCACTGTCAAGCGGCCTGACAGGTAGACCTACTTCTCATTGTCCGACTCAACGCTGTAATGAGTGAGATATATACGGACGGAATACATGATTGTCAACTGGAAAGGAGTGCTGAAGAATGACGCTGTACATATCACGAATCCGAACGAGACTTTTGTCAAACCGATGAATATTTAGATAGCCAGAGATGGATAAGTGTTTGATTAAGATGAAGAGGAAGTGATGTATCGATAAGACAAGCCTCTCTGCATATTGTAATTGTAATTTTTTTCCTGGTAAATTGCATTTATATTCAAGCGGGGTTGTTTTCCAATTATAATGAGAAAAACAAGACTATCAATCTTAATTTTGCTGCGTTATCTCTATGTATTATGTGAATTACTGCGTTTAGATAAATAGTTTTGGGGTGTCAGAGATTGGAGGAGGAAGTAGTGTTGCAAAAGATTTGATTTGATGTAGATAAATGAGAGATCTTTAGGATATAAATATGGTAATAAGCTTTTTGACGTTTCTTTGATTTGTATGGAATCATATCCTATTCAAGAGAATGATTCATGAAAACAATGGTGTTTGAAACAAGAGATGATGAATGCTTTCGTGTAATTTGTTGATAACTCCAATACAAAACTTAATTTGTATGGCTGTACTTGTATGCTCTTATTATTTTCTCATGTATCATGAGATAAAACAAAATAAATGTATATATATTTTTCCTGAAATATGTGTGAGTTAAAGTGAAATCGTTGTAATTTTTTTAAAGAACAAAGAATTCGTTTAAGGTTTAATAAAAAAATATTTTCACATGCAATAGGTATTTTTTGTTATGAATATTTTTATTCATTTGTTTTACTTCAAAAGTAAAATAAAAGTTATCTCAGTATAGTATTTATAATAATTGTAACGACCCAAAAATAACAAGAATTCTTTTTTAAAATCATGCCAAGAAAAAAAAAACTTTTCCTAAAACAGACAAAGTCAATACTTAATACATCAAAGTTACCAAATTTCCAATTCGATATTATTTTTCTTGAAAAAGAAATTTGTAAAACACTAAAAAGTTAAAACTATCAAATATAAGTAATTTAATATACGGTTTGAAAGTTTCATTGTGAAAATGGAGGCTTGTGATGAGGTACGCCTATAATATATTGTGTATCAGTATCTATTGACTGCATGCTTTTAAAGTTTTACTTTTTTCAAAGTTGAAAATGTAAAATCAGATAAAACTAAATGAAACAAATTACTTTTTTTTATGAGGGCAGATGCCCTCCCCTGCACAACCCTGACTACGCCCCCCTGGGCGTAAATATTATTATGCATGACACAATCAATATTTCCCTTCTTCAAGAAATAGCATGGCTTTATTTCAATACAGATGAGACATATTAAAATGAAATAACTCACTCAGCCAAAAATACCTTAAATAAATGATTCAAGAAAAGACGAAAACGTTTCCTTAAACTCTTCCGAGCAATGTTAATTGAAATAAAACGGAAATATTAAGCATTCAAGCGTATAAAATTACTAATAATTAACTTAAAATTATACGCTCTGGAAACGGAGAAAAAAATCCCACATTTCCAGCAAAAAATCCCCCTAATAATTAACATTAATTAAAACCCAGTTAAAGAAATCCAGCATTTCTTAAATAACAAAATTAACCCTGAATAATTGGTCTCCAGACCCCGGTTACAGTGACTCGCGCCAGTTTGTTTTGCAACGCCTCATTGCCTTAAACGTCAGGGCAAAAAGAGGGGAAGAGATCTCGAAATTTCCCTTTCTTCAGGAATTTTACTTTTGGCGGAGACAGCTCGGTAATTTAAGAGTTGAACGACAAATTAAAATGACAGTTCTGATGGCGGACCCTGTTTCTGCGGGATTTAAATTAGCAGCGGTAAATGACAGATGGAGAATTTTCTCTGTCGCTTTATTACTTCACTTAACTTCATTCCTTTTTTCCCCGTCCCCTCTCGTCCTGGGTTTTTTTTTCGCTCCCGTTTTTATTTTTTTTTTCTGGACGCTTTTCGGCGAGAATTGGGATGAATTAGAATTATAATGGAACTGGGGATTTTTAATTCCTTTTTCCTTTCGAATATTTTTTATTTGGAAGCTTCCATTTGAAATCGCTTAATTGCTCGGAAATTCTAAACGTTCCGTGGGATTGTCGTACTTTAAATATTCAAACGGTCGGGTCGGTCGAATAAACAAGTGGGGGGGAGGGAAATATGTTTCTGAGTATAATATATTGATGTTGGATGAATCAAAGGTTTGAAGAGAAGTGAGCTTTCACTTGCACAAAGAAGTTAAGAGATCTTTCCTATTCAACACTTCCTTCCATTGGCTTCACTCTTATATTCATATAAATTCTCTTAATTCTTAATACTAACGTATATTCATACAAAATTGTATTGAATTGAATTGAATTTATTGTCACAAACACAGTATTACATAAAATACAATGAAATGACAACACAAAAGAAAACATAAAACATAAAAAGACAAATAAAAAATAATAATTATTATTTATGTGATACCAAAAAGGCAAAATTATGCCCGTATATAGTATCAACAATGATCTCTACTACAATATTATCTCTGGCAACAGTTATTGCTTTTTACTTAGCTATTGTAAAGAGAATTTCTATTGATTCTTGCGCCTCGATAAATTTATATATATCATATTTAAATTCTGTAAAATTATAAGTTAGTTTAGTAGTTTCGTTTAATTTATTAAATATATATGGACCCAAAAAAGCATGTAATTTGTGTATTTATTTTTACAAAGATTGTTTTGATTATTCTATAGAAAAATGTCTTTAATGTGTGCTGTTTGTTGAATTTTTCAGTGTGCGAAAGCAAACTTACAAACACTACAGTGTTTCGTATTAGGTTAAATAGTTCTAAATAGAATTGTTTGTTTAATAGCATCATTTTGGTTGGAAAAATTATTATTAAAATTTTAGACGAAAGAGAATTTTATAGAATTTCTTATCTACACCATTTTTTCCAATTAATCTCTACCTAATCTCTACCAGAACTTTTTAATGACAAATAGGATTAAAAGTTTATAAAAATATTGTTTCTCAAACTCTAACAATTAGTTTAATAATAACAGTAATTTCAATAACTTTTATAAAACAAAATAAATCCAATAAATTTAACAGTACTAATTCAAAAGATTTTAAAAATTTCTGCCTCAGAGTGCTTGAAAATGTTGTTTTAAAGATTTAATTTTTTACAAAGAAGTTATTATGAATTTGAAAAATAGGAAAAAAAAATATCAGAGTCTTTTATCTGAATCTTATAAATTACCTGTATATACAGCTTTAATAACAATTAATAATTTTTCATTCTAATTTGCTTTTTTGTACCAGAATCTCTTAAATTTCCTTCGAGAATATTAGAAAAAAAGAAAAAAAATCAAAGAGAAAAGAAAAAGGAGGAAAAGTAAATAAATTCAATTTTGAGACAAATAAATTCATTTTCTAAATTATCCGGATTGAAACCATTTGAGAATAACAGTCTTTTGTTCTAATTTATTATTAATTAAAACCATAATTTTTATTTAGACATTTATGCAATATCTTTTCTCACTCTCTTTCTTTCTCTTTTATTATTATTTTTTTAACTTTTATTTTCCCTTTTTTTCTTTCTTGCAGCCTATCTGGCATTTGCCACTTGTTCCCTTTAATCTCTCTCTTTGACATCGTCCCTATGCTAGCTTGCTTCTTACTCCCTCTTTTAAAATTCTGCTTCCACTTTTTCTTTCTTTCTAATTCCTTCATCTCTTATCCTTATTTCTTTTGACTCAATAATCCGCCTCACGAACATCCACATCTCCATCACCCATATTTCAACCTGATTACCACCATCAAAAGAAACCTGAAAAACCCCGCTTCCAAAAATCCAACATGGCGCCGCCAACACGAAAGCGAGAAAACGCAGCAAATTGGCATTCACAGTCCGTCCGGAGAACACACAGACCAGAAGGCTCACGCAAAGAATCAAAGGGTGCAATGAAGAGGGGGGACAGCACCGAAAAGGAAGGGGGACAGGTGCCATTTAAGGTGATGGATGAAACAGGCCGAGCAGCGTCTAATCAACCACACTATGCTGGTGTCACATCATTTTTCATCTGCCCTTGTAATTGCTACTTCCCTTTTTAATACCCGGGAATGGATGAGTGAGGGAGAAGGGGGGGGGGAGACTCGCTGATGCTTTGTATATTTTTTAACTTTTTTTTTTTTTTTTTTTTTAAATTGGACGGAACGATGAAGATGAAAGGCTTGAGGAATGAATCTGAATCGTGCGCCAGGCAACACGTTCTGGATTTTTTTATTGAAAAAGCGAGGATTATGAATAATTGCGGGGGGTTGATGAATGCCCGCGGATCGTGGAGAGCGTGTTTGGACGGCGGGATTAATTAAAAGTTTGTTTTCGGAGGCTTTATTATCTGTCGGGAGGGAGGGAGATCACCGCCTGGTTCTCAAGGCCTCTCCGTCAAGGTGATTTGTCTTATGTTTACCTATGGAGTTTCTTTCGATCTGAAAGATATCTTGTTCTACTTTTATGAAGAGATATTTTGTGTCTGATACCGTGCCATATGGCAGTGATTATAACTTATAATAACATTTTTTCTCTCACCTTTTCACTATCTCTCATCCTTCTTTTTCTCTCTAATTATAAATACTTTATTTCTTATTATAATCATTTTTTCTTTCTCTCTTTTTGCTTTCATTTCTTCTCTGATCCTCATTCTCATTTTCTTCTTCTCTGTTTCTTAAAATCTTTCTCTTCTAGTTTTCTTTTTCCTTTCCTATTCTTAATCTCCTTTTGTCATTTTTTTCTCTTGCTTTTCTACCTTCCATTCAATTCATAACTTTTGCTCACTTTCATTTTTCGTGTATCTTTTAAGATTCTCAAACTCATTATTTTTATTTCTGAATGGAAAGTTTTATACCTATGGTACTTTTTAATAAAATTTAAACAAAGATTAAATTTTATTATAAATATAAATTAACAAATTATTCTTAAAAAATCCAATGTATTGATTTTTCTTTACATTTTCGACCATTTTTAATCATTTCTAATTTAAGTTTTCAAATATGTTAGAGGAGAGGAAGTAGGTACTGAAACCTTTTTAGAACACAAGCAAATGTTATTTTATAAAGTACTTGACCCAATTTATTAGAAATATAATTCTTAAATTTACATTATTCAACTTAAATATTATTACTAATAAGAAAGATAATTACATTTTAAATACTTCTATCGATCTAAACAAATTTCAAAAGCTTAAATTAAATTATAATTGTGTGATAGAAATTTCTTTACTTAACCTAACTTTTTTAATCAAGATGATAGAAAACATTTCAGCAAACAATTTTTTCTATATTTTTCTATGTTAAATAATTAAAAAATATTTATTATTATAAATGTTATAATCATTAAACGAACCATTTATTTATGAAATTATTTATAAAGCAAAACTTAAATTAAATTAATATATATTCTTATTGTCAGTATCATGAAAATTTTAAATTATTTTCCGTACCTGGGGAGAAGATACTCCTTTATCTTAATATGACCAAGGAGGACAAAATATAATTTTTTATTTTTTCAAGGACCGACTGCACTTTGAAAACACAACTCAAATATAATAAACAGCCTCTTGCTTCCATTAAAAATCTATTCATAAATAAGCAAATCAGTCAACAGCCCAAAATGAAATTTCAGTTTACTTTGTGCCCGATAATTGTTCTTTTTTTTTTCAGAGAAGCGGGCGTCGAGGAAAACTATTATGCAAAATAAATACGAGCAATCCTTCACTGTCAGAACTGGGCGTCAAGGCGAAGAAAGAAACCAACTTCCCAACAACTACACCTTTCAACTCGTTAAAAGATGAAACAGCAGCTCCCATTGCAAAAGAAGGGCAGACAGTGAAAGAAAAGAGGATGAAAGATGCTTTATTCGTTTACAGATATGTCTTGCGCATTTAAATGTATGCGAACGCATATCATTTCTTAGAGAAACAATGGGAGTAGCAAAATACACGTTTATCTTTTTTAATTGGAAGTGTTTCAGAAGATATATGTGGAGAAATGCTGAAACCTCATACTTCATTTCACATGACAAGAGAATTAGATTCTAAACAATCACACCTTTTTCAAAAGCAGTTTAAATCATTTAAGAAATTTACAATAATTTATACAGATTCTTTTAGTTTAGTCATTAACCTCAGTTTTTGTATTATTATGATATACCTATTTTCCTAATCCTTAGTTTCCAAAAATGTGCCTCATAAGGGTGTCTCAAAAGGTTAGTGCCAAACTAAACATGCAGGTCTGTCATGCCCATGCCATGAGAAACAGAATTTTTATATGAACTCATGTCCTCAAATGTTATGGCATGACAGACCTACATGTTGAGTTAAGCACAAACCTTTTGAGACATTCTGTGCTTTACAATATTTTTATTCAAATCGTTTTCGTTGCCTCTTTTAGTCAATGTATCTATGCTATGTAACTGCTATGGTTTTTATTGTATCAGTTTAGAAGTGAGTGAGAAGTGGTTTTATTCATAAAAGATAAAAACTTGTCAAGCAGAGTTTTCAAACCAAAATATTCAATTTCCATCCTCTGATAGAGGAGAGGTATTCTTGAAAGTGTCTGGTTAAAGATTTTTCCGCATGCAGTACATCATTCTGTACATGAGAAGAATATTTTTTAGCCAGATGCGAAATCCATAATGCAACAGCAAAAATAATAGATTCTATCCAATAAATCAACTTTTTTATTAAAAAATTACCTAATTCACTCAAATACATCGATGCAAAATTACACGTTACGGAACATAAAATTCTCCTCTCACATCCCACAGTTTCCATTAAAAAACAGCACCACCAGTTTCTTCACTGCTCCATTATGACACACAACCAAACCGAATAAAGACACCGATGGCGAGATAAATATATCATCCGAGAAAGATTTACGATTAAAAAAATTAACGAGTCATATTTACTCCCTGTCGATGTCATAAATAATTCTATCCGAAAAGAAAGATGCCTTAAGCTTCTTAATAGCTGGTACTTTTTCGTTAATGGTTTCAGTTGGCGACAAGCATAACATAACTTTCTGAAAACATCTCCAATTAAATGTAATTGGATCCTTTTATTGCCTCTGAGGATAATAAAGTATAAATTTTTTAGTAATTAAATGATAATACAAAAAATGATTATCTCATTAATGGTTATATTTTTGTCTTGATGGCTGTATCAGCTTTCACAGAGCCATTTAAGCTGTGTTTGACGGTTCGGAAATTAGTTTTTGGTGGGGGGAAATAGTTTTACTTGTTAATGAGTGTATTTAGAAATTTGGCTTTTGCCTGACTTTTTCTGTTTTGTAATGACGCGCTTTTTATATTTTTAGGCTTATGATTGGAATAATTTTAATCCTAATAAAGGTAATACTAGTTACGTATACAACACATAACATTAAAATATTTATTTAGTTTGGTTATGAAATTAAAATTAGAGTGTGTTACAAATCCTTGCTTTTTTCAAAAGAAATTCAATGAAATACTGTTTTTTTTTTTTTGTAACTTCAGTAACTTTTCTGTGCGAAACTTTTGCCATGTTATAGTTGGGAATAAATAATTTTTTTTAGAAAAGTTTAAATTGCACCAATTCACATTATGCAATGTGGTAACAATGATCTTCTTTCGGAATTGAATATCGGATTATTTTTTGGTTGCTTTTTGATACACGAAAAATATCCCTTAGATAATTTATGTTCATGTTTTCCAATTTGTAATAATTGGAGTAGTTTATACTCGAAGATATCTGGTAATTATGAATAGTACTCTGAAATGAGAGAAATGTTGAAATTTCTATTGCAATTCAATTGTAAAAGACAAATAACGCAGTTGATGGTGAAGTTGTCCAACAAATGAAGAGTGAGATGGTCCAAATTGGTGATGTTGTCCTAAAAACCTCTGGAAGTGAAAATTGTTCTTTGTGCATTGGTTTGGTTGATATATTAATGATTATAGCGAAGAAGTTTGCAAAGCAGCTAAAAAAGCTAGACAGTCAATTAATTTATAAGAATTTTTTTAACTTTAATTATATGCATGTTTCATTATTTGTAATTTAATTTAATTCAATTTAATGTATTTAATTATTAGTAATTTTGAACGAAAAATACTTTAAGAGGACAAAGCTCATAGTCACATGAAAACACAATGGAAGAGGAAGAGAGAATTGAAGAAAATGTAGAAATTGTGTATTGCATGTTATTGTGTATAAGGAAATTGTACATTTGGTTTAGATGGCTCTCACAGATAATATATCCTTCTACAGCTCGCTGTAGATGGGCAAAGCAGGGTTGTATCAATATTTACTGATAATAGGTATCTTTTATTAGTAAATTTACGTTTTTCTTTTTGGATTTAGTCTTCAAGTCTAAATTGGTCAAACTTTTAAAAGGAATTTTTAATACCTAAATGTACCGAAAACTTACGGTTCTATAAATGAAACATGGGTGTTTCAACAATATAATCAATAATAACTCGAGTTTTTCCAGCTCGAAATAGCGCTTCTTTAGCCAATATAGCAGCCTTTCTTTCGATGCCCAAAAAACCCCATAGAAATCAATTCCAACCCTCCATTTCTGGGATTTGTTTCTTTTGCATATTACCATCTCTGCCTTATCTGCCGGCAGCTATACAAAACCGAGGCTTCAAAGCCTCATATAATGGACAGAGATAAGTCAGGCCATCTGATTATAAAACAGATATAATCAATAAATAGGCTCGCGTTAAAAAGCCTGGAAAAATGCGCCGGGAAAAAGGAAAAGAAGGCACCAAATAGATTTTGTTTCCATTAGTAAGTCTTTCTTGGAGTTATTAGTTATGAAAGAGTTTTTGCCTGTGACTTTCACAGCGGGCATATGGCCCTCATCCTTTTATCTCGGCTTGCTATCTGCGGGTGAAATGTATGTGAAATTTCGCAGAAGGCTTCAGAGAAATCGTTGCTATCGGCGAATACAAAAGTAATGATTATTGAGATTTTTTTTTTTTTTTTGCGGGGCGGGTTTTTTAATTCATCAGCGTGATTTGTGGGTTGTGTTTTTGTTCGGCCTATTGCACTCTTGCTCCATTTCTTGCGAGATGTATGGTGCGGAATTGTTTTTTGTTTTCCAAGCAAGAAGCCGGCGCTGATAGGGGAGTGTAAATGATTTGCATTAGGGTCCGTGAAACATCATATTTCAGGAATTATCCCCGGTTTCAAACCTCTTTGATCTCTTTTTAATTCAATCTGGCTGTGGGGTATCGGGCGTGGGATACGATACATTTCAGGTTATTTAGTTCACCGGTTTTCCCAAACAATGTAATGGTATTTATTCTCTTAGTGGTAATTTTTGTAAGAAATGACTTTTGATCATTAAGTCTAAAGCATCTTCACATCCAACGATTTTGACTTAATTAACAGCTATTGAATATGATAAATGTATGTAATAAAAATTAATGTTGTGGGATAGACATTAATTAAATCTTTAGCATCCCATTTTTCTCTTAACTCTTCTTAATGATAAAAACCATTATGAAAATTGAATCAATTAGTATTATGTTAGGTAAAATATTGCTATTATTATAATTGGATAATTGTTTGATTTTTTTAAAGTAAATGTCTTCTTTAGAGAAATTTGTTGCAAACCTGTCAATTGAAAGTTTTTGCTAATTTTTGAGCTTATTTTTACCTTTAAGTGTCAGAAATTGAGTGCTTCTTAAAATTTCAAATAGATCATCAAATAATTCAATAGATCAACAGTACTTAAAGCCTATGTTAATTATCGGAAAGCAATTTAAAAGTTTTAAATTCCTTTAAGTTATTAATGTTAAGAATCGATAACCTAATATGTAGAATTAATCTATCATTTCATTTTTTCTAAACAGAACTTAAACTACTTGTTTAAATGCTAATTATATATAGTTAAAACATTCAAAGAAAACAGAATGAAAAAGCTTGCATGTTATCATATGCATTTTTTCAATTTATGGGATATTTTTCACAATTATCTAAATAATAATATTGAAAGTTTTAGTTGAAAAAAAAGAGACTGAAAACACATTCAGAGTTATAAATATTTGCAGTAAAATATGGGTTCCATTTCAATCAGTAAAATCTGATCTAATATTATTCCACGCAAACGAAATCCATAGTAAAATAATAAAAAATGCATTTTTGATCCAGGATATTCAAAACTCCTGTTCGAAAAAAAAATCTATTATCTTTTACGAAATGATTCACCAACCCACGAACTCTTTCTTCTCTCCAACCCGCATGCCTTAAAATTTAATGACTTAATTGACCGGCAAAACTGCAGCGAAACCTCTAATTAAATCCACAACTGCGATAAGCATCTCCCCAACACTCCATCGTAAAATTTATCCATTTTCAATCGACGAAACCGCCGACGAGGCGAAATTAATCGATGCCCGTGAAGCGAGGTCGATTAATCGATACGCGAGAAAAAGATCCCTCTCTAATAAACAAATACATAATCAATATCGTTTGGCAGTTAAGTCATCAATCAATTTATCAGTCGTCAACGTTGGCAGGTAGTATGATAAATTGAAGAGATAAAGGAGCCTTTAATACAGACGTGGTTCCGTTGACGATTGATGGTTAGGAAGGCTCTCTCATTAGAAAACAGGTGGCAGGAGGAAATTTATTACCTACATGAAAATAAAAAGTGGCCGCTGGCCGAAGATTTTTCCCAGCGGCTGAAATATAGCCTTTATAAGTTAAGGCTATGTGATTAGAGGCTATCAATGAATTCGGAGCTGGTATTAAAAGCATTAGGGGCTGTATAGATATAACGCCTCACCTTGTTAACAGCGGTGTGAACGTGAGGGGAATGGGCTTTGTCGAGGGTCTATTCTTTCCCGCCTGATTGTATCTTGGGTTGTCCTTTTGTTTGGTGTGATACGCAGTGCCTTGATTATGGGTTTTTGTTTTAATGGTTAGCTAACGATTTGGCAGAAGAAATACGAGCAGAAAGGTTCTATCACGTTGTTGCGTTCACAGGTTGGGTTATTATTTTCTTTTTAATGATAATTTAGAGAGACGTGGATATTAAAAGGACTAAGACTAAGACAAAATTATATACTCCCAACAGTCGGGGTTTATTTCATTTTACACCTCACTTCTCTGTAATTCCTTTTTAAGTGGTATAGTTTGGAAAACATCTTTGAAAATTCCCTACTCTTTTTTTATGTTCGATCTTGAAATGTTTCAGCACGAAAACAATTCTCAAAATCTTGTAATTATTATATTATATTATGTTATGAATTTTTAATTATCTGAACTTTCATCAAAATTGTTTGTTTTTAACTCCATGACATTACAAGAATATCCAGTCATAAAGTAGGTAAGAGGTCTAAACGATTGATTGGATAAATAGGCATTCAAATGTTAAATTTGTAAGCGAAAGAGTGAAGTTTTTTTTAAGGTGAGTGAAGCTTCACATTTTTAGGTATAAAATTAGCTATTTCTGTGGTGATTTGATGATGAAGACTATGAAGAATCTCTCTCTCAAATATAACCATTGGCAATGGGCTAAAATAACAACCCAAGTTACTTGTGTTCTCTATTGTTCTATGACTTTAATACATATACTCGACAGCAACGTTTCTTGAACCCAGTATGTCACAAATGTGGAAGGAGAAATCGGTAAACACAAAGCTTGTTGGGTTGCTAGGAGGAGTTTTGGTACGCAAATTGTGATTGAAAGGCACTATATTCATAGGTTTAACAAAATAATCATGTTTTCAAATTGATGTTCTTCATTTCACTCAAAATTCAGACACCGCGATGGAAACTACTTTGTTTGTTAGTAACGTTATAGGGTCAACTTAAGTTGCTGTCTAGTATAGTAACTATTAATTCCATTCAATTTTATTAAGCCATGATCTTTAAACGAACTTTTCATTTTGTCTGAGGAGAATTTGTTCTTAAAAGATGTAAAATATAAAAAAAATGAATATTGTTCCATTACATTTCCGTACGTAATTACAATTTTAATTTGCCCTAAGTAGAAAGAGAAAATCTTATTATCCTCTTAGATAATCAAGTTTTGTTAACTACATCACAAAATATATCCAGATTAAATATAATGTATCAAAACAGACTAAAAAGCAACTATAAGTAATAAGCTTTTTTCCCTCCAAAACCAATTTATGACTATTTTAATATTAATGTGCTCGGTAAATACATCCTTATTTAAAACTAATTGCTCTGTTTCATTCTTCATTTTCCTTTTCACGCCAGATATTTCTTTCTAGCCATACATTTCAGTAATTTATCTGCTCATAAATTACCTTACGATATAATTGCGTAACGCATGAATGAATTTGAATATGCGAAGATGTATAGAGATAGTATGAATGAGAACAGCCTTTCGAAATTCATGTAATTAAGAGAAATATAAATTATCTGAAGTATTTTGGATTAAGGCTGAAAATTATGATTATTTATTGAGACTTGGGTGTATGCCGCATAGGCACGCTGCCAACTGAGATCAAGAAAATAAATCACACTCTTAAGTGTGTTAAGTAAAAATTTATGAATAGATAATGTATGATATTGAGTAAATGTCGTAACATAATCAGGTGTATTTAAAAGTTTTAAGTAGATGGAAAGCAACTTAATTTATATCGTAGTTTCAAATTAATCATTAATGTATAACTTGCTCATTACATAAATGATACTTGAAATTTACATCTCGTTAAAATGCTAAGATGATAAACATTTTTGTACGGAATAGTTAATATTACATAATTTTAAAAATAGTACATAGTTTACAAAATTTGTAAATAGGATAATTTTACTGATAAAAATAAATAATTAGGAAATTATATAAAGACTACCATAAAAAAGGATTGAAATGTTTTATTACAATTTCTAGACGCTTTTCGAAGATAATTTTATTGTTTAAAATGAAAACAAATAGCGATTCATTTCTTCTTTGGTATATTTGACAAAAAAAAAATATTGGTCCTTCAAATGTGTATCATATCTACTCCCCTTTTTGTACAGTATCCCAATCACTCTACCAAACAACTTTTCTCTGGCATATTTTGTTTTTATTTTGCGATTAAGCATATGAAAATATGTAAGGTAAAGGATAATGATTAACTATAGTGATAATTTTCCGGGTTTGTAGGCCGTGGTCTTTGGACATTGTATCCAGACGTTTTCATGATTTTATTTGATAATGATTGAATTTCGTAATTCATAATTTATACCATAGTCTTCCTAAGAAAAAGTGACCATCTGAAAAATTTCGTGTGTTTAAAATAAAAGTCTAATCTTTTCTAATAAATATAGTTCCTTGTATTGCACAAATAAATAATTTGTTATAAGTTTATTTCCATATTGACATAAAATTTGTATGTTTTATTACATAAATATTAATGAAATTATATTCTTATTTATGCATTCCGTGCGTTTGTTTGTAAGGAAACTTATATATAAAACGAGAAGGAAATTTTTAAAAGAATAACGGACTGAATCAGAAAATGTATGCCCTTGGCAAAAAGGTGTGACCTGTGTTTTATCTTTTTGTTTGTTTTCTAAAGAGGAGGGGGGGGGGATTTTCTAAAGAAGATACCTATTTGTAAAAAAAGGAAAGATGCATAACAATACAGTAGATACCAATGAAGAGAGCTAAACTCAGAATCTCTTTACAATTTGCCTGCACCAGTATTAATGATTTTATTATTGAAATACAGTGTTTGGAATGCTTCCAACCTCTCTCCCCCTGGAATCCACATTAACTCCCCCTGGAAAACTCCGAAATGCCAGAACAAATTAATTTCAGCATAAATATCAACTGGGAACAATTCATCACACCGCCGGGAATTTATTCTTGGGAAAACTCGTTTTCGATTCGATACAAAGCAATTAATATTAATAATTTCGCATGACCGAACCTGCTATAGCCAACGCTAACCGTAACCAAAGTTGCCCTAACGCCATTAAGAAAGGAAAGAGATTAAAAAAACACTCTCGGATGGGTCATTTTTCTCGGAGATTAATTAATTGTAAGTTTTTGGAAGGGTTATTTATCCTTCCCTTGTATGAGCCCGTGCATAACAAGGCAAGCTAGGCGTGATAACCGTTTTAGGGAAGTTCTGTTGTGGCTTCTTTTTTCGCGGGCCCGTCGATGATAAAGAGCGATGTTTTAATATTAATGATAGGGCTCGAGTTAAGGAGGAAGAATAAGAAAGTCACGCAGCCAGGCACTGAATATAAGAGGCTCTTCGTGCAGGGTCAGGGCGTTTAGAGGGGAATTAAATTTTTTAACGGAAGTTGAAAAGGTGTTTGAGATTGGAGTTGTACTTGTGGCATCAGAACAATGCCTTCATCGAGAAAAAACGGTAACGCCCAATTATTCTGTGACCCAAAACCTTGATAGACGCCATTTACATTTTACACAGATATTTCTACCTTTACTGAACTGCAAGATTTGTTAAGCTCGAAAAAGCAAATAATGTTGAAGGTGTAATTAAAATAATTAATCTCAAACGGGATATTTTCCATCTTAGTTAGTGCAAACACACCTCAGTTTGGTGCTTCATAGAAAGTTTCAAAATTGTGAGAACTTACTTCTTACTTCTTGCTACGAGGGTCCGGCTAATTGTAGCCGATAGCTCGATGTCCCTGATATGTAAGACAGGCGAGGGTCCAAAATATTTTATCTTTGAGTATTTCCTCCACGTCCCGATGGGTATACACGAAGAATGTCCCGATGGAATATGGGATATGTGCATCCGAGGGATATGTGCGATTAAAAATGTGAGAAGATTAGAAGGTTATGCTTTTACAAGGGATAGAGAAAACTCTTTGACAATACATTTGGCATGAACAGCAATGCCACCTAGAAAATACATTTTTGACTCTTTAATATTTTTCAGACACTATAAGGATGAAATGTATAACAGAGATCTCAAACGGCGTGCCTTAGAAAGATAGCCAAGTTTGCTCCAAGAAAGAGATATGAAAAAGTTTCTAATGAAAACTAGAGACAAATTCATTCATATGTTTTTATTTTTTTATAAATTGAAAAATAAACATTCACTCATATTTTCATGTTCACATTTCACATTTATGAACTGAATCTTTTTGAGGATGTGCTAAATATTTATTTCAAGGGTGCCTTGAACTCGTCATTAACGTCAAGTAGATATTCCCAGAAACTAAATGATTAAAAAACCTTGTATAGTTACCTACATTTTTTATGTTATATATTGCAGAGCATTATATTAAATTAAACACGATATCCATGTAACTCACAGAATATTTTGGTATTTAGGATGATAATATACATGTGAGAGCAGTGTTATTCCTAGGATTTTTTTGGAGGAGTAAAAATACTCCTTGACTTTTTAGGAGGAGTGAAATTGAATTATGAGGAGTGAAATACGGAAATAGCATGGACTACATATACAGAGATATCGAAAACCGCAATCAAACTCCCTAAGCATCAGTACAATAAATGAAAAAAAAAAACTACTATTACTGTATGAAAACACAAAAAGTATAATAATTAGGGTGCCGTGGCTTTTGGCAATTGGCTTTGGCCAGAAGTCGGGCGAAAATGTCTCCGCTGAGATCAGTTGGTGTTTTGAGTAGAAAAATATTATTTGTTGATTTTGGTGGGGCCACGCGGTGCATTTTTTAAACTAAACCTGTGTGAAAAATTCAAAGAGTGAAAATACTCCTGGCTAGTGTTTTAAAGAGTATTTCCGATTTTCTAGGAGTGAAATACTCTCTCAGAGGAGTTAAAAATATCTATGTGGGAGAGTATATTAGCATACCACCAATTTCAGTTAATTAGGTGTGCGTCAAGATGGACACCTAAATTGTAAATACTGGTCTAAATACTTAACTAATCCACTGGATGACCTCATCGCAACTTCCTGCATTATGTACCTTGCCCCCGAAACTTGCCCACGGGCTGCATCCTATCATTCTCTCCAGTTCGCGGATCTCCCATGAAATATCGCCTTATCATTAAGATAATTTGACAGTTTGTACCTCAAACTCGATGTTGGTCCTCGAACGCTAATAAAATATATCAAAGAGGCTGTCACTTTGCGCTATTTTTACGAGCCAAATAATAGGTATAAAAAATAATCAACATTAGAGCTCGAGCTTTTGAACAGCTCTCGTTTGCTTTCTTTTTTTTTTCGGGTTTTATTTCACCCCTTGCGCATTAACATAAATTTCCTCTCTGTTTTTATGAGAGTTAAAAGAAAGTGCCTCGCGTGAAAAATCTCAATTTCGGGGGAATATGAATATTTGTGACGGTCGGGTATTACCATAGCCTTCTAGAACGAGACAGGCCTGGCCACTTGCGCATCTCCGGAGCGATGAGTCATCCTAGCCGTCGATTGATTCTCAAGGTCTGAGCTGTGTGCGTACGCGGGAACTTGGAGCAAGCGCCTTTGTCTCTGCTTTGTCCCATGTTTCCCTTGCTCTTTTTGCATCCAGGCCTTTATAATGCCGGACCATTGCTGTGTCCCAGGATGCAAGGGTAATTATACAAATGGTGCCAGCAATGTAAGTGTGTTTTCCTTCCCTAAAGATGCAGAAAGAAAGAAGTTATGGCTTCGGAAAATACCGAGAGTTCAATTCGCTCCTTCTGAGCATTCCGTGGTTTGCATCAAGCACTTTCGGAGCGACATGGTTATTCGGGTTTTTATACTATTTGTTTTACTGAATCAAGACAATTTTTTGACATTTAAAAGTATAGTTTGATTTAAAAAAATATTGAGGTTAACATCTTTTACAGATCACGTGAAAGCTTTTAACTTATTTATTAATACACATAGTAAGACAAATATGTTTTTCTAAAATAAAAGTTTGTGGGGTATTATCTTGCCTCCCAAAAATAAAATTTTTTTAATAGATATTAATAATTTAATTAAATGTTATGCTTATAACTTATTGGATCAGTTATTTGCGTTTCATGTTTTTACCTTTTAAAAGTTTATAAATAAGTACACTTTATTGACTGAAAATGGAAATCCTATTTATTCATTTCAAATATTAGATTATTCATATATAAAGGAAAAAGGAAATAAACCTCAAGATATATTATAGTACCAGAAAGAGAGAGAGCGGCTGATTTTGAATACTCACTTGATATTTAAATCCTACTTAAAGTTACAAGGCGGGGGTTAATATGGTTAATATTTATCTGTGTAAGGATTAAAAATATTAAGATAGGACATGATCTATTAGTTGTTAAAATAAAGACAGGATTTTTGTTATTATAAAACAGAAATATTTTATTTAAAACGTCGCCCGGTTCAGCTAGCTTCGAATCTCAACTAAACAGCAAATTTTCGAATGTTAATATTGGTTTGAATGACTCAAAAACGAATACAATCTAACCAAAAATGTTGATTTTATAATGCAAGTAGTAATTTAACTGAAATTATGCCGAATCTAATCTAATAAAGCTTGTGAAAGTCGATCGTACTCGGAACAAGGTTTTTTTAAAAATCCCATCTATCAAAATATTTCCCCGATAATGTAAACATTTTCACTCAGAATCATTAGTATTGGTTTCCTACATCACACACAGGTCTTTTTTTCTTTTTCCGATCATTTGTTTATGATTTATAGCGATTTTTCCCCTCCAAAATCGACGCGTCAATGGAAACTCAATGGTTAGCGTTCGTCGGAAAGGATGACTCATCATTCTTCTGTCCCGGCCTTCTCGCTCTCGAAGGCTATGGTATTACCAGCTGCTTTCCAAGTAGTCAGGACCGCCAAGCTACATAGATTGCAAAGGTAGATAGGTAGGCATGCGAGAAAGCAATTGGAAGCGTCGGGATTGATATGCTTATCAATTAATGGCGCTCGGAAAACGTAGAGTGAATAGAAGTTTCCGTGATATGTACCTGAATCGCTGGATTTTTAAAAGCCCTTGTGATAAAGTACGTTGGAAGTCCGGAGAGTTAATGTTAATTAGATTTTGTTATACTATAATCTGCTGTAGTCGTGTGAGTCTCCAGTCTTCAATTACAGTATATCTGGAAATTTTGGTGCATGTGATGGCCATGTGTGATTAGACTATCTTTTACGGTTAAAAGAAAAAATATCAATTGAAGACTCCTCAATAACATATAGACGCATAATACACAATAGGAAACTAACCTCGTTTGTTATATTGATAACTTTAAATACCATGGACACAAATGGACACAAAATAACAGACCATATATATCCGGTTATTCAAGGGATTCAATCCACGACTTTTTTTACTTTTCCTAAATTTATCCACCTCACCCAGAATTTTTCTCTCACTTATTAGATATTTTACTTTTATTCGACTCTTTAGAATCTGTATTTGGCAGGATTTCAAATAGACAAAAAATAAAAAAACACTAAAAAAGTAGGTATTTTCTTGATTGGCATAAAAAAATGTAATGCTTATTGTTTAATTCTTATTTATAAACTAGATAGATATTTCTAAAACTCACGATGTTTTACTGCGAATAAATATTTTCAGTGTGTGATCATTCAGGGTCGTAGGAAATAACCCTTCATAAAGTATCTGAAAAAAAAAAGTGAACACTGTGAGTTGTGTCAAGGAAATATATATTCATCGTTAATAAGTGATTTCACAAGATTTTTAGAACTATTACTGCATTTTTGAAAACGAAAAATCTTCTTTTTATAATTATCCATAAATCTAATTCATCCCCAACATTGGGACTCATACTTCTCTGCTTCATTTCCATGAATTATACCAATTGTATGTATTACAACTGCTTAGTTGACAGATAGCCATATTTTCCTTCGAAAAACCTCCCGCAAATCACATCAAATCATAAGCAACGCAGAGCATAAAAAACATGGCGTTTTCACAAGAGTGGTAAACACCATTAAAAGACTTCACAACAGACATAAACTTCACACGCACGAGGAATATCATTCCGACTCTCACACATTTCTCCAAACGGGTGAAATATCTGTATTTGAAAGAAAGTGTTGACTCACCACGGTTGTTTCCAACAACCATCCCACCAAAAAACCCTTCCCATAAAACATCTTTAATTGCCCCATCCGCGGATCGGATCCTGACGGAATAACAAACGGGTTCGAATGCCTCTTGTCACCCCCGTCACGTAGCATCCTCAACACTCATAAGTCATCCTTACTCCATCAGATGTGATCCCTTAACTCTGAATTACAGAGCCATTTTGAAGCCTCCGATTGTGCGATATTTATCAGGGTTCTCCATAAATAAAAGGGTAGAAGATATCTCTCCTTAGGTCCGGAGATAAATCGCCCGTCGCTCGTAACTTGTAATCAGGAGAAACACAAGAGATTTTCCGGGGAGACAACCGCCGAGTACATGTTATTGAATTACGCGCGTTGAAGAATCGCGCGCGTCTTCGCGTGGAAACGTGTAATTAGGGGTTGAGGGCGATGGATCATGGCGGCGGCGATTACCGGGCTTGGGGCAGTTATTCGACGCCTATCAGCTGTTGATAAGTTTGGGGATGGGACATTCGTCTCGTTTTGGAGTTTATTGCCGCTAAAACGTGAATAATTTCCGGAGGGGGACGAGAGAGCGATAGTCGTGATAGAAGATCTCCAGACTATACAGTATTTTAGGTTAATATTAAACTTTTACGGCCTGTGAGGGCAATTTAATTACTTATTCCTATCGACTATGCTTCGTTTCATGTTTTTATATGTTTACCCTGTAATACAGAAGGTTCTTTTAAATTAAAATGAAGAGATATATCCAAAAGGTATAAGGGACTTTGAAGGCGTTCTATTGCTTAGAAATTTTTAAATGTAACTTGAACTGAGAAATTGGCATTTTTGACCCCTCTTCTTTTGTCAGCAAAAATAAGCAAATCACAAACCCTACCTATAAAGACAAGAAAAAGTCTTAATTACATTCGAGTTTATTGAAACAATAATTCACTTGTCTGAACATACTCAAAGAATTCCTTAAAAAGAAATAATAACAGGATTTCCCCAAGTGAAATAGTACTTGCAATTGAAAATTTAAAGACCCAAAAGAACATGACTCTTCCCTTAACTATTAAACAAAAAAAAATACAGTTTGAAATTTTTGGAATCAATACTAAGAAAGTTCCATTCCAGTTACGATCATTTCATAAATTTGATCACTTTAAACAAAATTAATCAGTAAGGATAATTTCCTACCAACTTTTTGCGTAATTCGATACAACTCATCAAAGAATCGATTCATCCCTGGAAGCGAAGATCGCCCAAAGAACATGCTAATCAGATAATCCCCTAATGAAGGGCGGCCTGAAAAAGCTTGGCGACGGTCTTGGCGCTGGATCGAAGCAAGTTGAACTTATCGGAGCGAATATTTTCCGGTTTTTGTTTTTCAGCGTTATCTCTCCCTGGTGTGGGTTTTTGCTGCCGAGAGGCTTCCCAAATCGAATTTCGCTAATTGCCGCAATCAATCTTTTTTGGGGGTGGGTTCTAATGGAGACGTATGGGGGCTCTGTGATCCTTCAAGTGCCTCCTAATAAAAGGAGGATGTGGTTTTTAGCGCCTACGTGGACGGGTATGATTGGTCGTGGTGGATTATTGGGGGTTATGAAAGTGTATTATTATGAAAGGGATGCCGGACACTGAAATAAAATTGGACTATCTATAGCTCTTACGCAATTTTCCTTACTTTTACTAAAAGCACTGTGGGTGATGAGGGTAACTTTCAAACATGTGTTCATATCCATACTCTCTTTGGATGACTCAAAATATCGTTTGCAAATAGTTTGAGTCGCAATTTTATTAAAAAGGGGGTGAATTGAAAGGGATACTTCAGTGATTTTTAAACAATCCTATTAGTTTTAGAGTTGTTGACAGAAAAAAGTTAATTTCATGTAAAACATATTGTGTGTGTGCACAACTGTATTATAGAATGATGAAAAGCATAATTTCACGTTTGTAAAACTAGCAGAATTTTTTCTATACATTGCAGAGTTTATTTTAAAACGAAAATTATGTTCCCTATCTTTATAAAAATTACCTTGATGTGGGAATACATGATCCCTTTGTAAAAAAATATTAAAAAACAGTACTTTAATCAAATTGCCTGATAATTTTAAGTCCTATTTCCTTATTATACCGCATTTTCTTTTTAGAAATAAATTTGATCAATAGGAAGGTAAGACAGTATGCAGTAAGTTAACGAAAAAAATATTTTATTTCAGACAGGAATTCTTTTAATAAAATTAATTTTTTTTTGGTACATGGTATTTTTCATATTTTCAATTTTTTTTTTATAAATAATTAATTTGTTTATTATTACATAAATAAATGAAATCTATAGTTGGAAATTATTATAAAAAGGAATTTAAGATAGACGGTGGGAAATGAAAATCTGGAAGACTTTTATGTTTATCCATTGCTTGAGGACAAGTCTTAAGATCAATGAGATTGCCTGCATGGTTGTAAATATGGAACTCAACTAAATTTGGATCATGGTACAGTTATATTTAAATTTTTTTTTATGAAATCAAAATTTTACAAAAGCTTTAACATTTTAAAGTCAAATCCATAACTCAAACATCTATGATACAAAATGTAAAATTCAGTAAAATTTAAAAGAGAGAGTGAATTATTTAGTATACAAACTCAACAATATTTATAAAAAAAATAACTTTTACTAATCTAAAAAAGTAAATCGTAAAAAGAATATATAATATCTTGTTTATTCTGAGAATCAATTGACGTTAAAATAGGTAGCAAATGAAAAATAGATAGATATATAGATAGATAGATAGAAAAGGGAATATAGATACTGCATGCATAAGAAACTTCCAAAAACTTTTGATAAGTTTGTTACCTTAAAAACTTTATGTTTGTAAAACTAAAATGCTTGAAGGCATAAAAAACTTTTTAAAAATAAGAAATCTACGTATATGTTTTTATTATTGAAAAGGGTACGAAAATGCATTACTCAAAGTGATCCCGATTGCATCTTGTACCATCATTCATTACTCAAAATGAACCCATCGATTTCTCACCTTGCATACGATTACGATTACAACAATTTGTTTCAGCAGACCCATCCTAAATAAATCGATTATCAGTGCAGGAAAAAACGAAGCTTGCTAAGGCATGAGACAGAAAATTATGAATCCCTGTTTAACTTTTGTATTAACGGGTAATTAATCACCTCACATACGAGGAAAGATTCTATGATTGAATCTTGTCTCCACATTGAATACAAAACAATTATCTCCCCTTGTTTTTCAAAAGAGAAGATGCAAAGCATGACAAGCATAAAAGAGTGATTTAGCTGCTCGTTCGCACCACACCCAATGATGTATTACTCCAACTCTTTATGCTTAGTAATCAAAAAGTCCGCTAGATGGCATGTCCTTCTATTGTTCTTCGCGTTGCCAGCAGTCGTTAATTAATCGAAGAACATGAAAACAAATCACGTCTTTATGCAGCCGTTTCTTATGCAACCGATGCTTTTGTTATTGTTTTTGGGATCGCCCGTCACTTTTGTTCCTTCGGTTTCGAGAAACATTAATCATTTTCACCGATAAAAAAGGAGAACCGTTTGATGAATTGTGAGAATGATTCATGATCGCCGTCTATTCTAAGCCAAGAACTATGTTTAGAATGGAGAATTCAAAGAGACTAATGATTCCCAGAGAATTCAGTTTATGAAATGCAGTGGAATTTTCTAAAAGCTTTTTCTCGAGTAGAAAGAGGTCTTTATAAATTGTAAAATCGCATTAAGCTCAAAGAACGGGGTATGAAGTTGGACTTAAATGCCAGTTGTTTGTGCTGGAATAGGGGAACGCATACTTTATTTACTATATATCTTGTAGATGAAGCCAAGACATCAAGATCCAAACATAAAGATATAAATAATGTTTTAGAAAGTAAATGGATATTTTCGAGTAGTGTAAGATAAATGAAATGGATACTTTACGATCTTCACAGAAAGAGAATACAAAAACGTTATATATTTTCTACTTAACGTATTCAAACATCCCTTATTTTGTAGGATGTGTAATAAAATTTGAAGATCATTATTCAAGCAGTCATAAAACTTGCATTTTGTAAGTTTTTTTGTAACATTTTGCAAACATAACTCTAAAGCAGGTTGATGTTATAGTTAATAGCTACAGTTACTTCTTAACTTTTTTGGCATGATGGAACATTTTTTTACCAATTTTCTCAAATACAATGTGTACAAAAGCTATAAATATATTTGTAAAAAATCAGATTTCCGTTAAACAAGCCATTTAAAACTTTCACCCCAAGTCTCGAGTATTTTTACCACCTAATGGTGCCCAATTACTGAAAAGAACTATGCATTACAAAACGTACACACAGTAAGAAAACCATTTTCATCTAAAGCAGTTGAGCTTTGAGAAAATCAGCCAATTTTCCATAATTTTCACGTATTCCAAACGATATTTTTCCAAGCAATTACCACAAGCCAAGTGTGATGTTTCCTCAAGCTGAGAAAACCGCTGGACCCATGTGTTCATAATCCCCGACAGAACATATATAATGCTTATTAAGCCTATTGTGAAAAGTTATAAAGTAAAGTAATTCCCCCCTCCCTGATAAACATGTCAAAAAGCCCAACACTCCGACGTGGGAAGAACTGCACCTTCGAGTTTCACTTCCCACAAGTTAATAAAGAGATTTGCAGCCGGATTATCCTCTTGGAATTCAGCGCCAGCATCTGTTGCCATTCATCACTTTTTAATTCCCGCAAAATAATTCTTTTAGCGTCAAAACAGGCGATACATAAATAGGCTTCTAGATTTTCATCTGGGCTGCTTCCTTGAAGCCGCAGTTAATAATTTGCACTGTTCCGTATCGCTGGTATGCCCGACACGTCCCTCTGCCATTCCTCTTTTCCCGATTTCGCAGATACATACAAATTACACGTTTTATTTATTCGTGTATGCAAAGAAATTTTTATCAAGATGAACTCTCGGTATAACTTATACGATACTTCGGAAGCCATATTTCATGCCGGCGAGGATGTGTTTATCTGGCCAGTGAAGGTAAAAGTATTATTTATGCGGGCGCCTAATCATTGAAATTGATGGCCGAACGCCGGAGAGGTGAGATTTATTCTTGTAAAGACCCCACTAAATATCTCCAAACTTTGCGACGTTTGATCAAATAAAGATAGACGCTCAATGCTGTTTCGCTATAGTGTTCAGGCGAGTTTATATGGCTCGGTAAACGCGACGCGATCGAAGCAACACGCATAGAAAAGTTTCATTGAAGAATCCAGTACATTTGTTCTTGGCGCTACAGCTTTGTCATCTTAAAAGAAAACTTTTCGTTCTCGTTGCGTCACGTTTACGGATCCATGTAAATTCTTCCTTTGAACTTCAGATGACTGAATTAAAAATTAATTATGGACAGCAGAAAGTGCACACAGGGTGGATTTTTGGAGATACTCGTACAATAACTTTCCACTTTGTAAATTATATTTTTGTTTGCTTTTTTTGTGGATTCTACTACAGTACTTTGCTAGAATTCAATTAGCATATAAACTGGTACTTAATTTCTTTCATTTTTAAAGTAAACTTTTAACTAAGTGTTGAATTTGGTGGGTGCAGTTAATGAAAGTAACACCAGAATTTTTTTTGTTGAATTTATAACGGAACATTAACTCAATCCTTAATCATAAATCAAAACTTTATAAATCCTGAAAGGCTAACATAAATGTTTTGTTCATTGCAGAAACCACTCAAGCATCTATTTTAGATTATGAAGTTAAGTTTTCTCATTTAACCAAAATATTTACAGCATTAAGCTTTGCGCTATTATAATACTTACACAAGCATTATCTTTGCGTAATAGCTTTGGTTTATAAAACAATTATTTTAAAGCTCTTAAGAGAAGAAACTATTATGGTGATGTTAATGAAATGTTAAATTATGATTTTGTTAAAAAAATTGCAATTTACTTGGTAAATATTTTAATGAATTAAAATTTAATTCATTGAAATAAATACTACCTATATTAAAATAAAGTAACAATTACAACTATTAAGTATTAAATTAGTTTTTTAAAGTTATAATACTTAAAGATATTTAATTTATAAAATGCTTCCAGTACAGATAGAAAACTGAATACATTGGAAAATTTTGAATAGAAGTATATTTATTAAAGAACTAGTATAATTGTGTTACGAAAAATATATATGTGTTGTTACCTGTTATTCACAATTTAAATATACGTAAAACAAAATTGTATACAGCAGAGTATAACTATTAAGAACTATTTGTGCGGTATATTTTTAATTTAGCGTTGATTTATTTTTAAGCGTTGATATATTTTTTCAGGGTGGCTATCCTTTTTCCCTTAAATGATCTAAGTTGTTCTGTCTTCCAAGTTAAATTTACAATACCTGTTAAAATTTGTTTTAAAGTGTTTTAAACCTTATTTAAAACACACCAATGTAATATTTTTTTCTTTTAAAAGTGAATCAAAAATATTATTTCATACATTTTCTCAATTTGATTTCTTTCAAATTAGGAAAAATATATTCATCTGTCAAATATATCAATTTGTTTTTCAATGGGTTTAAATACTATCCACTAAATTTAAAAAGAATCGTCTTTCAGAGCATCTGTTATAAAGTTCGTTTTTCTGCACACTGCCTATTATGAAGGAAAAGCACGTTTTACAGGTCCGAATAATTTAAGGTAAAGCAAAATTATGAGAATTGATAACATTATCTTCTTTAGTTCAGTTATATTTATACAATACAAAAAAGTCTCTACTCTACAGTTAAATAAATAGTATATTTATGTACTTTATTCATTGTATTTTGTTATTAAAATTCTTTGTTCTGTAAACTAAGACAAATAAAACTTTTTATTTTAATTTAAAGTGTTTTAAGTTTTAACTTATATACCTTTACTTAAGTTAACTTTTCACTTTTACTCTTTTACTTTTTTCGTTTTCTCAAAACTTGTTTTTGGGGCTTATTCCCTCTTTCAAACTGACGATTCAAATGTGGTTAACTTTTATTACATTAAATTTATTTTGGGTGAACTTTTATATCGAATTTCCACAGTACTCTTGCAACATTTCCAATAAAGGCTGTTAGAAAAAATCCTAAACCTCAATTAACATAGAATACAGCCATACACCCCTATAACTTCTAAAGAAACTCCATCAGCAGACGGACATGAGATTTATTCTCCTCAACAAGAGAAAGGTTCGATTATTTTGCAAATGTGGGCACCCGGAGTAGCCATTCCATAACAAGGGCGAAATGAATTATGGGCAGTTTGGCGAACTAAGTGCAGGAAGGAAGCAACTGTCACACGGGACGGAGATTTACAACCCCAGGTAGAGGACGGTTTCATTTCGGAACGAGGCATTTATTATTCAACCCCGCTGTTCTGATCATCATTTTCTATAGTCACCTCTATATCTCTTTGGCGGCCGTTTAAAAGATGGTTCTCCCGGGTTTCTGACTCGAGTGATATATTAATGTGGTCTGCTCATTGAAATCGCCGGTATAAACAGAAGAAGAGTTGTGTGGTGTGTGATGTGCAAAATTTCTGGACGTGTGATAAGAATTATACGGACGAAATCCAAGTTTGTATAAGTTATATGTACGTTATTATACATGGTTGGGGGGAAACATAGGTTTTTTCATAAAAAAAGCATGTTTTATTTGTATTAAACGTGTTTTTTTTTGTTTAAAATATGTTTTATTTGTTGTTTTACCCTCGACACAAAACTGGTTAAAAAACGTGATAATGATGGAAAAATTAAATTAGATAAACAAAGCTATACTTTCTAAATACAGTGCAAACAGTTTGCCCTTTCAAATGATTCTCGTAAATTTTCATCATAAAATGATGCTCTTTATGTACCACCAACAGGGCCGTATCCAAGGGGGGGGGTTTAGGGGTTCAAACCCCCCCCCCCGAAATTTTGACATCAATTTTATACTGCTATTTTTCTTGAAAATTATGTCTCACAAGGAGCGATATCCTCTTCGGGTATAACCCAAAGGGTCTCAAAATGTGTCAAAACCCTACTTTTAAGGGTAAAATTTCCAAAATTTTTCTGGGGGAGGACCCCCAAACCCCCTCGAAATTTTGAAATCTATTAAGTATACGGTTTTTCCTTCAAACTTGTGTGATTTTCAAGGAGTGGTCCTCTTTAATGTAACCTAAAGTGTCTCAAAATGAGGTAAAATGCCACTTTTAGGGGGAAAATTCAAAAAAATTTCTGGAGTAGGAACCTAAAAACCCCCTTAACATTTCGCCATTCATTACAATATATCTTCTTTTTACCTTGAAAATTCGGCCGCTTACAATGAGTGGTGCTCTATGGGTGTAATCTAAAAGGTCTCAGAAATGAGCTAAAACACTCTTTTGAGGGGCAAATTTCCAAAAATTTTCTGGGGGAGGACCCCCAGACCCCCCTTTTACTTCGAATTCATATCGTTTACACAAACCCCCCCCCCCCCGAAACAAAAGTCTGGTTACGGCCCTGACCACCAATGTACCAATGTACCACCAATGTCATGTTGATTTGGTGTTTTGTACCCATACTTGACACAAACTTTTTAAATTCTGGGGAAAATGGTGAGTTCATAACATAAATAAAGTGAAAAACTTGCTAAAAATACATGTGTTTTTAAACAATGTTTTTTTTTTGCTTTGTTTTACACCTGTTTATGTGTCAGTCGTGAGAATAATAAGTGTTATTGCTTTAATATTATTCAAAGGATTATGTATTGATTTTACAGATTTGTAATTATAACTATAGGATGTAAAATAATTACTTTGAAATGACTTGGTTTTTACATAATATTTTTACTATCAGTGTTTATAAATAAATAACTGCTGCTGTAAAATTTAAATAATTTTGGCGCAAGTTTAGAGTTGCGTATGCTTGGCGAGTTTTGGCTATTTAGCGGCACATTTAGAAGCCAAATCATTCAAGTTAGGGTTACCATAATAGTGATCTGTAACGCTAAAAACTTGGCGCATACGCAAGTCTAAACTTGCGCCATAATTTTTAATGTATGTAAAAGAATTTCACAAATTAATATCAATGAACGGTAGTAAGTTTTATCTTAAGTTTTTGATACAAGCTTACTGAGATCTTTACCAGGTTATAGTTTATTATAAAAGAGGATACACAAAGAAAATATTAGTCCTTATGTATGGGCGTAGCCAGGTTTCATGTTAGAGGGGGGCAAGGATACTTATCTTTGCTCTTGATGTTGCGAATACTAGTGACTAGGGGTTGACTCAACATTATTTCCCAGATACCCCCATACCACATGGCGAGTACTTTTACACGCTAAATTTTAGGGTACTTAAACAAAGGATTTGAACTTTTGCACACCTAAAGTAAAAATACGGGTAATGAATGTGAGCTTAAAAATGGAGGGTCTGGGGGTCCTCCCCCAGAATTTTTTTTAAAATTCGCCCCTAAAGTAGTGTTTCAGCTCATTTTGAGACTCTTTGGGCCGAACAGAACCGATTCGTGTAAGCCACACAATTTTAAAGGAAAATTATGTACTATTGCTTTAAATACACTATTGCTTTAATAAAGTTTTTAATTTTTTTTTAAGAAACTGAGAACTTCCTGCCTCCCCCTGGCTACGCCCATGTCTTATGTATAACTATCATTATACTTTGTCATCCAAAGAATAACTATATTTGAGAAAGCTAAGCCATAGCCAGTAATCTGATAAAAATAACAGAGGGACGAGATACGTAAATGTGATTGAACAGATTTAAAATAAATTTCACTTCTTATAAATTTTCATAAACTTTCACAAAAAATATTCAAGAGCACAACAATTCTTCCCAAAACTCGTAATTACCCCCTTGGCGACGACAATCCCTCGATCGCCAAACCCCATTTTCCGGCAACCCTCCGTTCGTCCATCATAGTGACTCATCAAGGCAGATGCCTCCGCGCATATTTACCTCCGTAATTAGCGAACGTGCTGTTAATTATGGAGAATTAATTAGCTCGCTCTCTTTCGCGGCGGCGGAGGGAGACTACCGAATCACCTCCAGAGCGGAAGGATATGCCGTCCAGCGGAAGCCAACGCTTTAAATGGTCACACGCGGTTTATTGTTGATAGGTTAAATGCGGGGGAGCAGCAGCTTATAAGTGTTTAAGTAGGGGGGGGGGGGGGAATGCTGCTGACGCGGTTCGCGGTTTGCCAGCGCTGTGCAAGCAATTTTATGGTGAAATTAAAAGGCGTTTGCGGGTCAGTTCGTCGGCTATTTAAAGTTCCAGCTATTAATTCCTGGGGGGATTCCTAGAGTTCTGAAGCTGGGAAGAGTGAATTAAATCTGCCGAGGGGCTATTTTTCAAGAGTTTAGTGGGAGCTAGATGCGATTCTTGGCTTTATTTGTAGTGATGTGTTTGATGGAGTATTTAATTTAATTTTAATCAGGGATTTAGTTGGAAAAATAACTTCTGGAACACGTATAGTCAATTCGAAGCTTTCCAGCAGAGCACTACAGAGCATATCACTACTAGTTTTTTTTTCTCTCGAGTATCCCTTTTATTTATAAAGTGTTGCTTTAGGAGTGAGAAAAATAAAAGAAAGTATGGGAAAATACCAGAGATTAGGAGAAGTAGTCACACTCTTGTTTAAAGAGATTATTTGGATCTTTTTAACGATAAAAATACGATGATTGTCTAATCATCATACAGGTATAACGGCAGTACATAACGACATAGAGGCAAAGGAAAGCCTGACCAAAAAGAAGAAATAAATTAAGAATAATTCAATGACTACTTTTATTGTTTTCCTTCAAATGAAAAAATAGAAAACCTAAGAGTGAATGTGTTTTTATAGGGGTGTATTTGAAATCCCACCTAAAAACATGGGGTGTAGACAACGGAAAGATGATTAAGAAACACTTATAGGTCACAAACGGACCCTAGAGGCGCTAGAGGAGGGGAAAAAGTTGTAACTGAAACCCAACTTTCGTATGTGATTCTGAATTGTCTTAGGACCACCGTAAACTTTTCCTCTGGATGTAATAAAACAATTTGCGGCCGGACCACCAGCAGTTTATCTCCCCTATCTCCCTCAATCTCTTTGTATCTCCCCTCGCACTCGCGCCTGAGAGCTGTCGAAAATTGACCACATGAAGACACCGGCGCCATAAACTCAGGTTTCTTCCTGGAGATAATTGTTTCATTACATCCAAGTTTTATTACATCCAGAAAGTCTACGGTGGCCCTTAGGCTACGGTCAGCCAGAAAATCAGTATGGTATCTGTTCAAAAAATCTGCAGTATCTGGTTATCGGACAATAGGAAAACCGCAATCAACCCCCTTCAATGGTCCCTCCAACAAAAGACAGCCCTCGGGGAGGAGCGAGAAGTCACTATCGGGTGTCTGCTTCGGACTCCTTCGCTATTGTTGGAGGGATCATGAATGGGGAGATAGGGCAGATTTTTTGAAGAGATACCATGCTGGTTTTCTGGCTGACCGTGCCCTTATGGTGGTCTACACTCTCAAAACATTGATACAAGTTTTGAGATACACCTTGTAACTAATGTTGCATTTATTTTGAAAAGGTTAAAGTTCTTGACTTGAGAAAAAGACTTTAGACTTACCAAAGTTGAAAACCGAATATGGGATACCAAATCTTAAAAATTAAACAGAAAGTAAAGGATCAATACAAGTAAATTAGTTCAAGACTTGTTTATAAGCTCGTTTGAAGCCCGGCCCACATGAGAGAAAAAATACCTCCGGAATTTATAAAGAAAACAACAAGAAAAACTTAAAACATTTAAGTTCAAACAGTTGCCTGGAAAATTACCTTTCCAAAACCCTGACGTTTTATCTAAAATCAAGAGGGCCGGTAGCTTAGGTGAAAGTGCCCTCCCCGATTCTCACCTAAGTCGAATCTCCTACTGCGACGAAACCCGCATTGTTTTAATGGAGTGCACGGATTTGCGAACAGAAAATGTGATCGCAAACATCGCACCAGAGAGAAACCAGTCCGTGAGACAAATGAACAAAACCTCCCTAAGTTCAAAGCTCTTCAAGTTCCGGATCACACCCGCCGAAAAAAAAAGCCAATAAAAAGGTTTTAAGCCGCCAAGGCGAGAAAAAACAAAGAGCGGAGAAACAAAACACGACGATTTACCGTCTCCCCGGGATTTGTAGTGACGGCAAAAATTCCCACCAGGTGGCAGTCACTCCGCATGTCGTCACTTCGTCGTAAAACATGGCGGGCCGGCTCATCATAAATTCTAGAGCCGGGGATAAATCGGTGAAATTTATGGTCCTGATAATTAGTAGAGTTCCAACTAGGAGTGATCGTAAATTTCTAGGCTGGATGTGAGCGTGTGACGTCAGGCAGAGGAAAGAAGTTGGGAAGAGGAGAGAGGTCATGCTATGAAATGACAGGTGAAACAGCACATCAACGCGGGTTTCAAGATTCTGGGGGATATGCACACAGTGCTTTAGTTTATTTGCTGAGTGGATAGATATACAAAGAACTGCTACAGTTAAACTCACATAATTTAAAAGTAGTATTTAAAACTTTACACAAGGGGTAGGTAATGTGAACCAAGATCCAAAACATGGGCAGATTTATGAGTCTTTGGGGGCAATGCACCCCTCCTCAACATTTTGTGAAAATTTTATTTTTGTAAGGGTAAATCATGCTTTTAGAACCATCAGGGAAACCTTACCAACCAAGGTTTCAATCATGCCCCCCAGGGTTCCCCACCTAAATCCACCCATGATGCTATGTGGTTCTTATTTGAAAGAAATCTGATATAATTCTATCTAAAATGTCTTGAGAGGAATGCGAATCATTTAGGGGATGTTTCACAGTTATTAAAAGTTACTAATGTTCAAGTAACGAGAATAAAGAAAGATTTGAAATACTTTAAAAATTTGGTTTAACTTAAGTTTTAAAACTGACACTACAGATATAGGAAGTTCTCCGAAATTTGACAAAGCTTCACATCATGAGAGGAACGAAGGGAAAAAAAACACTAGGAAATTGTGACGTAATTTGTGAATGGCCTCCTACACAGAGCCGACTCAACGTCAGCCTAGGAGCATCTTTTCCTTATTTTTCATTTGATTTGGAAATCTTCCCTTTTGGTTTATGCATGGACTGCTGATAAACTTTTATTGAGACCAGTGATCTATTAAAAGTTCTGTCGGTAAGCAGTTTTATAAAAAGTTATAACTTTTTTTTTAAATTGCTTAAGTGCCTTCAGCAAACGATCATCATAACTATAATTTATTCGCAGTAAAACATTTACCATACATTAAAAGCAACGTAAAATGCTAGTTGCGTCTGGTTAAGAGTGTTTCGTAACTGACATTGGTTGGAACGCCTGCTGTTCGCTCATAAAATATGAATTTGTCCACCCAAATCACTTTCACAGCTAAATGTCCAGACATGCCAGAATGTTTCTCACAAGAGGAAGTAATTTATTTATTATTTTATACAACATGCAAATTTCAACTATGCGTTGGTTGATGATATAATGACCACGTATAGTCTGACAGAATTATAAGAATTATTTCATGAATTTGAACTTCTCTGAATACATGACATTAGTTCATGAAAGTAAATTTATATTCTGGGTTTCACTTCCCCATTTTTTCTTCATTTTAATCATTGTTCAAAAATTAAATTTATATTATTTGCGAAATTTTGTAAAGTATGAAACCACATATCTATAATGAATATTTATGCTTGAATTAAATTTTTTTTAAAAAATTGTTATAGTTTATAAAATAATGAACGAAGTTAATGAGGAATTATCTGTTTAAAACTTTTTTTTTTAGTCTTTTAAAATTTTGTGTGCGTGCAAATACTAATCTCCATCCCCCAGACGAGGAGACATAGGACTGATGTTGCACTGTTTATGAGCTTGCATTTATATTTATTGATTTTACATTATTATAACAATGGACTCTGCAATATGCACTGGTTTACAAAGTAAAAAATTTCCATTAAAAAAAACACTCCACAAAATAAATTTGAAACAAAAACTTCCACTATTTTTCCAATTTTGTTAGTGAAATTAAGTAGCCAATAAAACAATTTTGCCTTTTCTACGGAATATTTTTTAAACCATAGTATATCTTATCTACACACAATCACCTGTTAATTTCCATGGAAAAAATACTATAATTTCCTGCACATTTCCCAACTTGATTTATCGCTTCACAACAAAAGCTCTCCCCAGTACAAAAACAAGCCACCTAATTCGCAAATCCGAACTTTCAAATTTCTGCACGACCCACCAGTTCAATTCAGTCAGAATGATGCACTATCAATCACTTTCGATGTCGAGTTTGCCGAAAACGAACAGCAGCAAAACGCTGCAATTTTTCCGACACTTGAAAGAATCATTATTTCTCCCTCAATTATAAAGCCAATCATTCAGATTCAAATGCAACTGTGAGCGACACGCAAAACTCCGATTTCCAAGGAAATATAGGAACCACAACAGCGAAATTATAACGTTCATACAATATTCATATCGGCCTCATTGGTAAGTCGTAGTTTCGAAGATCGATTCTTAAGCGACAGTCTTGTAGCCATGTAATTAGTCAATTGACTTTTTTCTTTTATGTCAAAGACATTTCTTTTGAGGGAGAAATTGATTGATGCGATAAGTCATGAAATATGATTGGCACATGAATTATTTCATTCATTCATCTCATTTTTCTGCTCAACTATTTGAAGGGAGTTCTGAAAGTAACCAGTTTTCGGAAAGGATTGACCAATAAATCTATCATACTTTAAAATTTAATTAAATAATTCATTTGCTTCCATCACTTTATCATTTTCTCCAATCAGAATTTTAATTGAAAGTTTGGAGTCGTTGGAAAAAACAATTTTATCAAATCTTATTATAATAAGTTTCAAATTATATTTTGTAAGGACATTTTATGTTCATTTTCATAATGTATCAGAGTTAAAAAATTTGTTAAAATTAGGGAAATCCATAGTGGCCAGGCCACTCTTAGTCAGGGTGGAGATAGTTTTCTTCAGATTCGGTTCAGAGGTACAGATATAAAAGGGACCAAAAGTGAGAAACTTCGAGTAGAAATTCATAATAACAACATCAAGTGTCAGCCCACAGACCATTGATATTAACAATATAACCCTTCTCTCTTATTTGAATCATCCACACACTCACACCCTTATCAGACCTTCTAATGAAATCAGAACAACATCAGTATTTTACATGACCACTAAGATCTGAATTGCCAGGGTCATGCATGAAAGGACTGGACAGTGGCGTATATAGGAATTTATTTCGGGAGGGGCCCAAAATTATTCCCCAGCCCCTCCCCCACATATTTAATAGGTCCAATGTAGCTTTTTAGGTGATAACTTAAGTTCTAAAAACTTCATATAGGAAAAGTTGTTAGTAATAAAGGGGGGGGGGGGCCTTGGGGTCCTCCCCCAAAACATTTTTGGAAGTTTGACTAAAAAAAAACAGGTTTTTAACTAGTTTTGGTCGAATTTTGTATGTACATTTTTATGAACTTAAAGTTATTAAAATAGAGTTCAAGTACAAAAGGGAATCAGGGGTCCTTCCCCAGAAAATTTTTGGAACTTTACCCCTAAAAAGAGGGTTTTATCTTGTTTTTGAAGCACTTTTTTGGTAGGATTTGGATTTTGATGAACTTATTACAATAAAGTTGTTAATAATAAAATTCCAAGTACAAAAGGGGGGTTTGGGGGTCCTCCCCCAGAAATTTTTTTGAAATTTGACCCTAAAATACAGTGTTTTAACTTGTTTTGGTACACCTAGTCCGAATTTCGGGGGGGGGGGGCCAGGGCCCCCTAGGCCCCCCCTTATATACGCCACTGGGACTGGAGACCAGTGTACAACTTTTGATCGTTTAAATACATTGATAAAGCTTCAACGCAAAATCCGATACTTTTTCCAAATAATTTAAGTGATCTCTTGTTGTGATTTGGCTTCTATATGACATCACAATTGCACCCTTATAGATCCTTGCCACCTCATCCCTACTACTCTCTATGGATATTATGATTGGTTACTACTCTCTATGGATATTATGATTGGTTACTACTCTCTATGGATATTATGATTGGTCACTTGGAATGATGTCTCACTCCTGAACGGGACAGCTAGTTTTAATTTAGCAACCACAAACTCAAGAGTAATATCATTCCTAGGAACCAATCAGAACATTCGTAGGGGGCAGAGAAGAGACGTTCATCTGTAAGGTTGCATTTTGGAAATAAACGGTTGTATTGACCATTTCTATTCACGCAGCCCAATACAAACTAGCCATTAAAGTATAGTTTTCAAGTGGCAAAACATTAAAATTCGTGGTGGCCAAAGAAGCAAAAACTGCCAAGTGGTCATAATACATAGTGTCTCCAGTGGAACACAGAGGGGCAGACAAGAAAGTCTTTCACGCCAATTTCAGTGAAAATACTCTTGGAGAAAGTCGGGACCATTTGACACAATAAAGCCAGAAATAAAGATTTGTTAAGGGAGTTTTATTGGTATTTGATTGGGTACTAAATTCTTCCGGATTTATCCCTTAGAAAACCGAAAAAGAAAACCAAAAATGTGGTTCACATTGACTGGCTCCTCTATACCTGCCAGCTTCCATCCCCACACCATGAAAGCGATGAAGTTATGGGTCAGGAAGCGATGGGTTAGGGCTGGATGGTACTATTTTTACTCAGACATCTTTGTTTTTCCCAAAGGTGGGTGCATCCCGAACAGCAGGAAGGAACAAGAGAGACAGAGACATCAATCCATGGCTGGGGCCCACCAACCGCTAACGCATTCATCGTGCGCCCAGTTGTTAGGGCCACATGTTTCGCCGCCTAATGGGGCCCTGTCAGGGTAGCCCGTGATTTAGTCCCCTTCAACGAGTTAAAGATGCCCACAAATCTGTCGAGCCGAGCAGAAATTATCCTTTCCTTTTTCAGTCCTGTTTACTAAAATAATTTGCGGCCCGTCAGCTTTAAATGGTAGGTGAGCCCGGTGATCCGGCCCGCTAATTTACGGCCCGGCGTCTGGAGGGAGACATTAAAGGGGATGTTTAGTAACCCATCGACTTATAACTCAGATTTCTCCGAGATGCTACTGACACATTCGGAATACCAATCGGCCAGGCGTGATGGAGTTAGTTATCCCGCCGAAAATGTAATGGAATCTAAATGCGTTTTTGCTTTTCGCATAGGGATCCCTGTGCTAATGGGGAGTTAGTTATATAGACTCGTCATGCGTCTTGCGGTGTGAGGTGTTTGATATGGGGCTCACGCGCTGGGACGATAAAAATGCGAATTTATTGGGAGACAAGCTTTTATCGGTTGTCGTGGGGTTGTGGCGGTGAAGTTCGGGGCATAACGTATGTAGTACATTTGAAAATATTTTTGGCAGTAGTGTGTGTGTGTGTTGGGGTTGAAGACTGTTGCTAGGCAGAGAACAAAACTAAAGCAATCTAATAATTAATCGTTGTAATTACTAGATGAAATATTCCAAACTGCAATTTTTATAGGAATATGATTATGGTACTAGTGAATGGAGTTCTACATTTGTCTGGGGTGGTTAATGATATAGTGATAACATGATTTCAAGTAGAATGGACTCTAACCGCCTATCTGGTTCGAGACTATAAAAAGTCACGTGTCGGTGGTAAACAAACTCTCAATATCAAATCATATCTCATTATCATCATATCTCACTACAAACTCTACTAGTGCAATACTAGTACTAGTCTACTAGTACCAATTGCAAGCTCAGTAGGTCACGTGTTGGTTCCGGGTGACGGGTGACGTCAGACGGTTAGAGTCCATTGTCAAGCATATGTCATGATTCACAGATAGTGAAAAACATTAAATCTATCAAATACTCCAAATTTAAAGTTTTTAAAGTAGGAGTTGAGTAAGTTATGTTTAACTTACTATTTTAAAGATGTTTATTCGATACTTATGTACATAATTCTTATTACCCTTCAATACTGATTACCAGCTATTGGGTTCAGTCCATCATTGTGGAAATATATAATATTTTTATCGATTGAAAACCTAATCCAAACAAAATCTCCATGCACATTTAATAAAGAGGACATTAAGATTTTATCATTTATTATGTTCCTTAAACACCCCTTAAAACACATACTTTTCAACAACTCTCGGATGTTTTCGACTTCCTCTTCATAAAAATAATAAAAAATTAAAAGGGAAATATGAATAGTTTATAAAAAATATCTTCTATAATATGCAAATACTGAATACTTAAAATTTTCCAGCCGTAAATGTTTTAAATACAGTGCATAAAGATCAAGAGATTATGTATAAAGGGTATTGCAGTAGTCGGGCTCTGCAACATAATACTATAATAATACAACCTTGGGATAAACCAGCACCAAAAAGCTTAATCCCTTACAAATATTCTAAACTCCACAATCTTCTTACGGTTAGTACAAGAAACAGGAATGGTATACCTAACTCTCCATACATGCTGCCATTAAAGAAAGGACATTTTGACATGGAACCCCCCACTCAAAATGAGGATCATCTCCTGAAAGACTCTCCCACATAACAAAAAATATCGCATATCAAAAGATGGGCAAACCATGCAGGGATCTATTCAAAGTGTCTGTACATATGTCTCGATGGTTTGTCCATAAGGGGAGGGGTTCTGAGTCAAGTCAGTGTCCATGTCAACAAGTGTGACAGTTCTGACAAGGAAGGTGACTTTAAAGGTTACGGGGATTATGATAATGTAAACACGGAAAGCTTTGCTCTTCCTCGAACGTTTTTACGCGTAAGTGAAGCTTGAGTAATTCCTGTTCGTCAAGACAAGTTTTGTTGTTAAAGTAAATTCTAGTTCCGTCATTTTAACAATAAAAAAATTTCAGATCAGACATTTAGATGGTTTTGTAAGGTTGGGTTAAGAACCAAAAGTTATCAAATAGACATCTGATATTTTTTGAAATTTTGAAATGGATAAGTATGGTTTATATTGAATTTATAATATATTTGTGGCTGACTTTTGTATGAGAAGTAATAAAATTATTATTGAAAGTTGAGTAATTGTTCCTTTTAAAACACCAGAAAAACTAAAATGTTTAGAATGTGATTCCTTATCTGAATGAATAATTCACATAGTAAATAGGATTTTATAACTATTTATGTAAAGCTTTTTCTAAATAGATTAACTATTAAATTGTTGTTGAAATTAAAAAGGTAATAAAAATTATATTTTATTTTTTTTAATTTACTTTAAAATGCAGTTAAAATCTTAGCTGAATTTATGGTGTGCATGCTGAAACCTTCCTCATTTAAAGTGGGTAAAATACAAAACAAAGATTAATTTTTTGTGCAACTTTTTAATTGAAATTATTCTTGAATTTTTAACTAAATCAGATTAGAGCTATGAAATTTGAATTACACCAGAATTATTTCTGCTCCATGTGTACAAATTCCTATCATTTTACGTACAAAATTATAGTAAAATTTTTATGTACAATTCTTAGATGCTTCGAATCAACTTATCCACAGCACTCAAATATTGGTTATAAAATATCTATCAAAGCTTCAGAGGCAACTAAAGATCTATTTCTCAAAATAAATACCATACTAACATCAAATACCCTACTTCACAAGCGAAGAACTGAAAACACGATAAAGAAACATTTATTCAACGCCTGGTATATTTTATAATAGTTAATACTGATTCTAATACAAAATTTGGTTCTGCTCTTTTTCACATACCACAAAACTTAATCTTCTTCAAAAATACTAGTTTACAAGATTAAATATTATTTCATACAATATTAATCATGTTACATCAAAAGTTTCTCCAGCTAATAGTATCCAGATCATAGATAACGACTCCTCAGAAGATAAATAACAGTTTTGAAAAGAGCCTGTAGCATCATCATTCATCCACTGAATGAATGAAATTCTTTAAAATAAATGTTTGTAAATAAATATTCGAGAATATATTTGGGAGAGAAATAAACTGGGTTATATTTTAAAACATGGGATCGAGGGAGGGGGGAGAGTTTGTGCGATACTGAACTGTAGAAGGTTTTTTTAGCTATGTAAATGGGTATTTTTGTGTCTCTAAAGGCTCTTAAATCGCACCCTGAAGAGTGATGAAAAAATTTTTAAGAAAAAAATAAATCGTTGTATAGATATAGTAAGCTTGCAAGAATAGAGGATTTTTTTGAATTCTAAATGTACATAACATTTTTATTTGGAATCGAACAAATAATTTCTATTGCAATTTAAAGGTAGGTAATTTTAATTTAAGTAAGTAACACTTTACGGGGTGACGAGAAAATACACTAAAAATAATTATAAAAACAAAGAAATAAATAAATGTGTATTTCAAACCGAAGCATAACATCAATTTTAATCATAGAAGTTTATATAAATGAGGACTTGTATGAGATATTGGGTGGTGTCATTTTTATTGTAAAAAAAAGTTGTTTATCGAATCTTTCTCATACCTATCACCTGATGCAAACTCTCATGTATCGTCTTTTCCAACTCATAAAAAAAGAAACCTTTACAATTTACAATCTAATCTTAATCTCCGTCATTTTCCCGTAGATTAATCTACCCTTCCATCCATACCATGCCTGAAAAGCGGTAAACCCGCACTTTTTACAAGCCTTAAACCTCCCTTTGTACGAACACCCAACGTCACAAGAAGACGCTCCCGGCACCCATTGTGCCAGATGACGCTTTTTGTGCCACCACCCTTCACAATGGCACGGTGCCACCGCTGAGAGTCGTCAGTAGCTGACAGATTTTACATCCAACTGTATCATTGTAGGCCCTATTGCCAGTGGGTGGTCCCCTAGTCAGAGGTCCTGACGGCTCCGGATCAAAGGTGTTATTGAACCATTATCTTGTCCTGACCAAAAGTGAGGCACCCCACGCGGGAAATGTCCTGGCACCCCGCGTGTGCGAGGGTACCTCCTGTAGACAATGTGAAAGATATCTTGGGCATTTATTCCCGATCAAGAATCCTCAGGTACGACGTCGTGCTGTGCTGAGATGTCGGTTTCTCACAGAAGATTCGACAGATGGGGCACCTTTGTGGAGTGACAGGTGGCCGGAGACTTCTGTAAATTTGGTGTGGATGTGACTTGTAGAGGGAGAGGGGTAACGAGATGCGTCAATGGTAGGTAGGGTGTTTGGTCATATTGTCGTGAGGAATGTACTGTCAAAATGAGTGGCGTATACAGCTTTTGTAGAGGGTCAATGTAGTCCACAGACGCTTGTTCAATAAGGAGTATGTTGTGTTGCTTAAATCTTAAATGTTGCATTTGTTAGCCCTATAGTTGACATTAGAGGGTATGATAAATGCATTGTGAAAAAGAGTGGCGTTTGCAGCTTTTGTAAAGGGTCAATGCAGTCAGACACTAGTTGAGTGACGAACATGATTAAAGGTTACATTTTAGAGTAAATTTAAGGGATATGTTAGGAGTATTTTATTTAATATCCATTATAATGCTGAAATTATTCGTATAACAAATGCATCATTGCCAACAATCGAGTTTATAATAAATGGGAGTTTTTGATAAACGATGTTCAAGATCTTCCCTTTAAAAATACAAAAAAGAGAAAAATATAAAATAACAATATAATTTTTATATAAGTTAAGTAACCAGATATTTCTTTTATAATCATGTAAGCATACCAACAAAGATTTCCAACAAAGGCAACTTAAGTAACGGTTTAGGAGAGAAATATCCCACACACCCAAATTCGGAGAGTTAAATACTAATAATTCAAAACTCATCATCCAAAAGAATTCCCATCAATTAACAAAACCATCCGTTTCTCCCCACAACAATACCCAGTAACTCATCTCTATGAAAATTGATTTTACAACATTTTCCACCCCATCTCGCCCGAAGAAAGCCCCTCCAAATCGATGCCAACTCCACAATAATAATACTATCAATAAAAGAGACCGGCATTAATCTTCATTCCTCCAATTCAATCGTCTACGATTTCGAGTTAATTTATAACGCATTTTTTGCGACATAAAAAGAAGACAATATCTCAGAACCCAAGCGTCATCTAGTAGGAGAAGAAAGAGGAAAAATATCCCCCGGAATATATTCGCCCCCTTCAACGATCTAAATTTAAATAAAGGAAAATGTGGAAAGGGGGCTAACTAAATCTATTCATCGTCATTTCATTCCTCTTTTTCTGTAATATCGAAGGGGGGGGAATGGAGCAGTCTGACCCCATTTTTTACAATTATGTGGTTGTCTCTCAGATGTCTACAATGATCACGAGGAAGCAGCGCCGTAAATCTTAAATGACACGCAATATAAAGGAAATCGTCTTTATATGAAAATAAATCACTGTAGCAGCGTCAAGACTCGCAACTTTGAAAAATGGGTTTTTGACTCCGCGGGGTTTGCCGCAAAAATGCTGGGGGATCGCGCCAAGTTTGGCAGGGAAGACTTTTTTCGGGACTGTCTTGGAGCTCTCGGGGTTATTAATTCTCATTTTTGGAGCGATATATCATGTTTATGAGCATCCTCCAGAGCTGCGGTGTTTTCTCTCTTGGAGGAGGTGGAGTTTTATTGCATCTTTAAGTGATTTATAGGCACTGTGCAGTTTGACCGATTGGCAAACAAGTTCACTCGATTAATTACAATTAGTAGGAGTTAATAACTGGATTGAAAAGCGGATATTAAAAGTGGGATGTTTCAAATAAATTAATGAGTGGATTTGTTAACCTATGGAGAGTATAATTACAAATTTTCCTTGAAAAGTAATCGTAAAGTGCTATTTTTGTCGTTTTATTTACCCTACTTACAATATTTGTGAAAATTTAATTTCATTTTAAAAAGAACCAGACAGAATTTCAGAATTTCGTTCAGGTTAATTACAGTATTTTGATGATCATTCAAAATTTCAATAAATTTAAAAAATTATTTTCATAATTAATTTTTAAAACCTGCTTTTAAAAAAAATCATGTTTTCTCTACATGGAGAAAATAATTTTTCATAATATTATATTTATTATACCTCTCAAGTAACAAAATAGTAAAAAACAATGCCACATCTACAGTCTAATACCTAAAAAAACTATTTTAAAATATTTTTAAAACTTAAATACATCTTTTAGGCAGTGGTTCACAAATTAAACGTCTCAAAATAGTAGCTTTAAATCAGTACTTTTAACTACACAAAATGTAAGGTAATTAGGGGTAATATTCCGTAATCGAGGTTTTCGCCAAATGTCGCCAAATTTGGGCGATAACCAGGGATTTAGATGCAGTGTTATTAATAGCTTGGCGAGATCCGATTTCGCTAAATTTGGCGAAAACCTCGATTATGGAATCTGTCCCGTAATTAGGGAACATCAAAACAGCTTACCTCTCAAGAGCGGTATTAATTAATTATTTTCTTTTCTTCTAGGGTTTATACCTACAAACAAGAAAAGAAAGTTTAACTAAACAATGTTTTAACTGGACAATTAAAGGCTTAAAAAAGAAATATAAAAATAATTGTTAAGTTTTGTATTTTCATAAAATAAGCATTGTTAGGTACTCAACACGCACATATTAGATACATATTAACTTTAGCTTTGAATTTTAAATTCAAGGAAAGAGTTAATGATCTGATCCAATATGTTGCGCTACATAAATCCGGCAAGAAAAGTAGACGAAGAAAGACAAAAATTACGTCATTTTGAGCGGCCTCATTGTGATTCGCCAATTGAATGGATAGTCTTCTTAAGTGCTTCTACTGTTAATTAGTGGTTGTTGCGACCACCAAAACACCATTCTTTGGCTTTAATTTCTGCCATATATTTTTAAATTAAAAAATGGGCAACAAAATTTCATTGCAATCGCACTGAAATCTTCACTCGCCTAACCGAATAATCGGATCCAAACAACACTCTTACTTTTCACTTCAAATCCCAATCCACAAAAAACCGCAAGTCAAAAACAATCCCCTTCCAAAAAGCCCAGAAAAGATTTAAACACACCAAAAGAAAATCCCTCCCGCCTGGTAACCATCAACCCGAAACAAGATCCATCTCCATCCTCCAGAAAAATTGAAGTGGAAATTAGAAGCAAAAAGAGTATAGTATAGACGAGCCCCCTCTTTAAAATCGAACGTCCTCCCCCTCTTTCAAAAGAAACTCGCCAACTCCTGATGAAGAACAGCAGCAGAAGAATAAACCAAGAACTTCATTCCAAAGAGCCTTTGACAGTGATGAAACACTTGCTGCCGCCCGAACAGATTCCTTTCTTCTGGTGCCGCATTGAAAAGTACATTTATTGATAGATGAATCTGGAAAGATAAATTCGCAGCGATGGAATCTCAGCGGAGAGTGTATGTTCTGCGGAGAGTATTTACTGCAGCATCGCTTTTTCTTATCGCGAAACTCAAATTTAAATAGGATATTCATGGCCTCACGCCTGCTCCTGACACTTATAAATGAGGAGAGGGAGGAAAAATGTCTTTTAATATTGCTGGTATTGAATTTTGGTGTTTGGAGGGAATTGTAGCGGGGATGGGGGGGGGATAGAGTGAGGAGATAAGAAGTTTGTGGAGAGGGGGGTGACATTGTGCTGGGGAAATTGGGCATAAATAAACTAAAATGTGCTGAAAATTCAAATTAGGTATGTAGGTTAAGTGGGATACAGTGAAATACAATTTTGAAAAATTTAATTTTAGTTTGTAAAGAATTATTTTTTATCGAAAAGAAGATGAGTAAGAAAATAAATCTGAATGAAATAGTATAACAATATTTACTGAAAATTATTATTTTAGTTGCATTTACATTTATTTAAATTTCTCATAAATCTTACAACTACTAAAATGAGTTTTAAGAACAAAGTTGCGATGTATTTGAATATTTTTTTCCGAATTCAGAAGTAATTTTTATGTGAAAATATTTTTAATGCAATTTTGAAGCATAGTTTTATTTAATTGAAGAGATTTAATTATGCCATATCTCAATAAAATACAATTTCATAATTTGGAAATTTTTTATGGAAATATGATGCATCATTAATTTTAAAAATTATTATTATATTTAAATAGATATATTAAACTTTCTTATTATATCTATTAACTTACAGAACATATAATTCTTGTGCAAAATATTTAAAAGTATTTTTCAAGTTTGAAAGCACAAATAATGTGTAATTCAATGATAAACGTAAAAATATCCCTTATACATTCACTAAACTTGTATCACGAACAGTTTTTAAGAAGTTCTTGAACGGAAGATTTTTACAGTTTATTAATTAGAAAAAATATAATATAAATAATTGAATACATTAATTAATAAATTTTTATAAAAAAAAAACTAAATAAGCTTATAATATTCTTAATAAAATTTAATTTAAAATACCTATGAATGTCAAACACAATCCGTTCAATTTGTACAAATTTTAAAACATTCATATATTTCAGTTAAATTACCCACCAACCATTTTCATTCTCAAATTTAAATCTACAATTTCCAAAACCACATCTGCCACAAAACAAAACAAAAAATCCCCTCTGATCCACGAAAACAAATGCATCCAGGGTAATACCTCCCCGGAACCATCACCAACATCCGGGCATCCATCATAGGCCGGGGCAGCAAAAACAAGAAAAAGGGCAAGCGATGACAAACAGTGATGACAAACATAATAGAAATGATGGCGGCCGATACGGCGGCCGTATATTGTTCGCTGTAATGGATAAATCAGATGGGAAGTGACGAAACAAATGCCTTCACTGACTCTTCCGTAACATCAAGTTGTCGGCGATAGCCAGTTAACCCCAGATCTGGGACATGCATCATGGGCCACTTTTCTTTCGGGGAGATATTGTTCCCTTTTTTCCCTGGTGGATCGTTTCTGATGACCCTTGGAATTGCTGCTGCTGGGAAAGGAAGAGTGATGATCAGGGGGTTGGCTATCGTAAGGGGGGTTTTGAGTTGAGATTTTAATTTGTTTTTGTGTGATACATAATATTTTGTGGGATTTAAATATGTTCAGATTAGCTATTTGAGAGTATAATATGTCGTGAATTTTTCGGTATGAAAAATGTTAGATAAAATATAATCTTTCACATTCTTAGAATTTTAACATAATGTCCGATAATTTTTACATAAATTTATTTAAGATCTATAAAAACATGGATTTATATAATAACATAACACATTATAAACATAGATTTTACATTAATTTATTTAGGATTCATAAAACATAAAATATACTTTCTTAATCTTTAAAAGGATAAAAAAATGAATGACATTTTGCAGAACAAGTTGTAGTAAAATTTTCACCTGATCAACCATAACATATAATTTCTAGTTATATCTATCAAATTCAAAACCAATCTTAACGGTGTATTTTATTCCACCTTTTTCAATATAAATAAGTATACTTCTTTTGCCCATTAACTGATTATTTTACTACAAAATACACAATTTTACATTTTTTATTTCGACGAATATAGTTTTAATAAAACTACTATACTTATTTAGTTTTGTTAAAGACCTACTATTTTATTCAGAAATTATATTCTATGCCCCTTTAGATGTGGTTCGATTAAATTTCCTGAATAGTAAATAATGTAAAGACGACGGACTGACAATTGTACAGTTTGCTTTGCTGCTGTATAATTACACTATAGGAAAAGAGGGATTTACAGGCGTAGAGGTAGAAAATTTTCTTTACGTTTTAATAACATAATATAATGGTTTAAAAAGGTATAACATTTCATAACATTGCCGTTTTAATATTTATTTTTTAACTTTCTACGATATAAGTTTAAAATTCTAAGTAGTATTAATAAGTATTAATATTAATAAGTAATTAATAGTATTAGTAAGTATTAATAAGTTTAGAATCCTTGGTTTTTGTATTTCATCTTAGACACGACAAAAAAGATATAAGTTGGAAATAGCCAAATTTAAAACAGATTTGTCTTTGTTAAACCAAAATTTATTTAACCAAAAATATTATAAACTTACATTGTGTTCGTAAATACGAAGTTCCCCAACAATATTTATTCATGAATCTAAATTACATATCCCTATGGCTAGCCCCTTTCCGCTCTCAAAAAATACTATGTGGCAAACAAGATTTAAAACTATGAATTTTAAAATAAAAGTGACCCTTTCACCTGACCATCTCCCACGAATCATGCACAAAAACTGATAAAAACAAGGATAATAAATATTTATGGCACAAAGGGTGTATCAAACTATGAATACAATATGTGTTGACCACTGGACGTAGATATTTACATAAGAAAATATGTAAAGTAACTTGATATTCTTCATTGGTCAATTGGGAGAACAGTAACGATTGTGAAATATTGACTGGGAATTACTCCTAAAATATGCATGATATCGAAATAAGATGTTTTACTGTTCCGCAATCTCATTTTTAGTATTCATGGGCACGTCAAAGTGAAGTTCGGAGGTAGTCAAATCCTAGTCGTAGCCTAAGTCAAATTCGAAAACGCTTGAAAGAGTTCTCAGAAAGGTGTATTTGAATGTATAGAGTTTAAATATTGATGAGAAAGAGGAAAAGTAGAAGATTGCAAACTCTTATTGAACTCTTAAAAATGTTTGGATTTAAATTTATGAATGGAAGAAATACTTTAAAAAAAATTAAACCTAAAACATCCAAAATTTAAACTCATATGTTACTTTTTAAGTTATAAGGGGTATAGTCGGGTATAGTATACCATCATTAAAAAGAGTATTCAATTTCAAGAAAATTATACAGTATCGGAAAAAATAAAATACCATGTCATTAAAATTCAAATTTTAAAAATTGTATTAAACAGAGAGGAAAATATTTTTATGAAAATTTGTTCAATATCAATGAAACTAACCATTTATCAAACAATTTTGTATTCATGTTTTATGTGCTAGAAAATGATAAAATATTAAAAAATGTTATCATTGCATAATTCACATAATATATTTTTGTAACAAAAAAATACAGCATGAATGATAAATTTATGAATTTCTCGCGAACGTTTTTCATAAAATGAATTAAAATTTCAAAAGCTCCTGAATAAATTACGTAATGTCTTTTAAGTTTATAAATATAAAGAAAAAGACAAGAAAAGACAAATAACAATAATAGTAAGTGCTTCACTCGTAGCAATGAGGTTTTGGGTTAAGATTGTATTGAAAGAACACACAATTATTCTTTAAAAACTTTCTCTAAAATGTGAGCATTCTTAATTATTTCACATGGAAGGATTAGGGTCCTCAAAGGAACAAGTTACTTTATTTCAAAAAATAAAATAATGTTTCAACCTATAATAGTGCAAAATTTTACTATCCCTAGAATGTGTGTCTATTTAACAAAATATTAAATAGAAATTATTTATCATTCTCCCTTAAAGATATAGATATCTTAAATACTACATTTAAGTAATTGAAATTTAAAAAAAAATATCATAGTAAAAATTTCTAATTCGTAATTGAGGTATAACCAAATGTATCCTATAATCAAAAAAATGTATTTCTTTCGATAGGAATTCAAAACTACATATATATATCGAAGCAATATCATCCCTATTTTTATGATATGCCTTCCTTTTAGAAACATGATCCCACAGCACCTAATCTCCTCCCCCTATAAAAAAATATTACACCACCCCTTAAGGCAATCTTCCCATAAACACAATTTCCGATATGCCCTCCTACAAAAGAACACGTCATGGATCCTCCTACTCCTCCTATTTACATTTCCAAGGTATAACTTACACTTCCAGAATACACTAAAAGTCATTCAAAATGTGAGCCACGTCGAAAAACGGAAGCGAAAACGAAAGTAATGCACCCCATGAAACAGCACACCGCGCGGATGATCACTTACAATGGCATTACAACCCTCTGTTTCTCCCTTTTTAAAGGTTTTGATGTCGCCCGGACCAAATGAGGGGCGACGTTAGACCAAAAAGCCTCCCTGAACCGGATTTTGTGCCGGACCCTGGGGAGCGGCGGCCCCCTTTTCCGCTTCTCACCTTTCCATTGGGTGTAAATGGTATTAAGGCTCTCTTGTTCATCAAGCCAATAACAGACGACTAAGATACGAGGGTTGCCGGTTTGATTTCTTGGCGAAATGTTTTGGCGGGGAAAATTTGCCGGATTTTGCTCGAAATGTTTATTTTTGTTGCTTTTTTTTATTTTTCTGGTTAAAATTTCATTATCGGTGCATTTGAAGTCAAAAATATGAGCATTTTCTTGTTTATGTCCAAAGCAGTCGTGGGAAAATGTTCAGTTTGGAGATTTACAATAGTTGGAAAAATCTTGATATTTATCAATTTAAATCAGATTTAGGTCTTGATACCTTAATTATTTTAGAATTATTTAGTACTTATCCTAACAGTTAGTTATTATGTTTGTTCATTTAATTTTGCTAAAAAGTTAAATTAAATTATAGCTATGCCCTTTAAAACATTTATCTGTGAATCTATGAAAGGCTTTCTTTGTTTCTAAAATTATTTTATAATTTTTTTTTTACAAAATAATATGTATACTTGGAATTCTTTAATTTTTGGAGGAAAACTTCGATCAAGGTATTGTAGGATAAAGATTTATAAACAAAATATTTTCTCTTTCCTTTTGTAAACTTAAACAACATCAAATAAACAAAAAGTCAAACTAAATTAAAGATTTTTTTTTCAATTTTTCCCTTGTTTATCTCCGAGAAAATTCCAATGAAACATTCTAAAATACCACAACAAACCTTTATTCCCTCATAAATTTCTACACAAATACTCCCAATAATCCGTCTGAATAGAGAGCTAAGAAGCCAAATCGAGCGCCCCGGCCGCCCGTTTTCGCAATCGGTGAAACTTTGAAGTTTTCCGCTCTCTCTCCTAACGAAGTTTGCACCTGGGGCTGTTTCCGATCGGCGCGACATCTACCGACATCCTCCCTCATCAGCATCAAGTGTGTCTCGCCGGAGCCCCCTTTGATCTCCTGACACGCCCCGCTGATTGCATTAGCGCCCCTGCACCGCAACTGCCCTGGTATTAGGACCCGATTGACCCTCCGACAGCGCCCCTGCAGCGGCTTTTGGCTTCCAAAGCACAGATTATCTCTCCACTCTCTCCCTCCTCACTGTATTGCAAAGTATCTGTGTAAATCTCATAGAGGGAAGCTTTCTAATATAAACTCGTATGACTCGTATGTTTTAAAGCACAATTAATTAAATACAGTGTACCGAATCTTGTTAAGTCCATAAAACAAAACCGAGTAAAACTAACAATATATTATAGCTGCTAATTAAAGAGTCTATATGAATCTTATAGTTATAATGAAAGGGGAGTAAGTCACCTCGACATAGTTTTCAGTTAAAGTTTTTTTCTTGTACAATCGACTCTGTGTAGTATCAATACTTTTTCCATTTTTTACCATCGCCAAGCGTTTGGTACACAAATTTAAGAGCATTATATGACCCAGAAACATCCCTTACAGCCCTATCTGATTTGCAAAGTTTAATTATGGCCACCCTTTATTCCAAATTAAACAACCTGTCATTTAATTAATTTCTTTTTTTTTTAACTACTATAACTGACAGATACACTAGCATAAATTGGATCTCTTAAGATCACTCAGCATTATTTGAAAGAATTATCTACAATAAACTCAAAAACAACAGAATATCCGTGTATGTTGATGCACTCATAGATAAGAGGTGGGATACAAAAAAAATCAACACAAATAAGTAAAATAATGCTTTACAGAAAAAAATAACAAAATATCTTGTGTCTTGCCAAGGTCTGTTGGAGTCTCCTGCTTTCGTACGACAACTGGACACGATTATTTACAGAATCATTTACATCGATACACTCAATTTATTGTCTTCTATGTGATGGTGACCACCTCCAGAACTGCCCTATTGTTTTAAAGTTTATTCTTGGTAACCTCCTTGTAGATTAATTTTTACCTATCTTTGTGTCTCCTCTTCATTTTTATTAGGATGCTTCTCCACTAATGGCAGTAATGCGACAGATGGGCTTAAGATAAAAAAAAGTGCACTAATCTATTGTATTCAAATTTCAAACCTTACCTATCATATTAAATTAGTATTCAACTCTCCATCCCTTCCACAGACTCTATAAAAAAAAAACACCCCAACTGCTACTTCAAAACCACCAAAAAAAAACCCTCTCAAACTATGCAAAGGCTTTCTCGATACCCACGGATCACGCTTCAATGAAGGGGTCGAAGAGCAACTGGCTCCAACTGAAAAAAATGAAAGCAAAACGAAGGCAAATAACCGTGAAAATACCCCAAGTAGACCACAGGCATCGACAAAGAGGAACCGCCTCTGCCCATTGATAAACCCTAGTCTCAGCTGTTGAAGGCGACATAAACTCACAAGAAAGGTGGGACGCATATTCGTCAAAGCGATTGTTCGGGTGAAAGGGGAAGTGGAAGTTCTATGGGAATGTGATTTGTTTGCGATGATACACACCGTCATTCGGGTGTATTTGGATGTAATATAGCCAGGCTTGACCTCAAAGTGAAAGGTTTTTTTTTTTCTGGATCCTATTATTTAGGCTGCGGTATTGGTTGAAATACTTTATGTAACTTGGTATACTTGGGTAAAGATTGGAGTTGTTGAGAAGTTAATTCTTTTTGCATTTTTTTTTCTCTTTAAAACTTAAATTAAGCTTGATACTTATTTTAACTTCGCATCGTTTACTTATTAAGAAATAAAAGAAATCGATTGTTTTTTTTAACTTATTTAATTTTTATTTAATGTTGAGATTGGAAAAATACGCAAGCGTGATACATTATTTTATATAAAGACTACATTTAAAAAAAAATATTACACACCTTATTCTAAAGTATTTCTTACACATTTACTACAGTATTAATTATTTTCCAAACAGTACTTTTTACACGAAGATTTCTTTTAAAACAAATAGGCCCTCAAATAAATTTCTTTGTAACAAACTTTTAACTTCAATAAAAAACATAAATTTATATAATTATAAAACATTTTTTTAATATTCTTAAGGTTTTTTTTTCTTAAATAAAAACAATTCCCATTTATTGTATACAGTTTTTACAAGATGCCTGCCCATAAGTTCCATTTCAGAGTTCTATTTTCATTAATATAACTAGGGTGTATAAATTGATACCCACTGCGTGGTTTATTTTTTACCTACACACACCCCAAAACAGTATTTTAAAATTTTCTCCTCTTTTCTCCTTAAAAAAACAACCAAACTTATTTTACTACAAATCAAATAAATTTAACCAATTTAACTTCGTAAACCTCCATAACAAAATTTAAACACCAACAAAGCGTCCACTCAAACAAAAAAGAAAAAAAACTCAACAAAAAGCCCCAAAGCCACTCACTAATTTGCCCCCATTAGCGCAACAGCGGCATTAGCACTGCAGAGAAGCCAACTAACAGACACAACCGTTGAGTGTTTTTTCCTGCCGTGCATACTCGCAAGGGAGAGAAGCCAGTCCAAGAGAAGGAGTGTTTTTCAACGTGCTTTCCCTCCCGGTGCCCGCATAGCGCATAACCCATTTTAAGCCCTCGTGTCGGAATCTAATTTCGAACAGTCCCAGTGCACCCCTCCGTCGCCGTGTAACAAAAGTTTTAAAATGCGCTGGGAATTGGTCGCCAAAACAGAAACTGATACTGAGGAGCGAGATCAAAGGGAAGAGCGGGAAGAGGAGTGGGTTGGCAGGGTTCATCGCTCTTTTGGCAAGGGATTTCAGGGAATAGAGAGGATTAATTTTGGGGATAGATATCCACCAGCTAATCATGTGAGGAATTTAGTAACTGCTCGTGAATTTAATCTTATGAGCATAATAAAACCGCTACCATTTGAAGGATTAGTGAATTATTTTAGATTAGTACAACTTGTAACAAAGGCAATGGTATAATTATTATGAGATGAAATAAGTTTTAATTTCCTTACGCATATTTATGGTATAGAATATGGAAATTTGTTATGCTTTTATGAACTTATGAAACTTATGAACTAAAAATTCTATATAATTGTAAAACTCATTCTATATAATGTTATGTATTATATTTCCTTCTTTGATTTTATTTCATATTGTTTTTGTTTCCATGTACTCTTAACTTAGAATTCCGTCAACCCATGGAAGGGCTTTTAGTTCCTTTGGGATTTAATAACAATTCAATGTTTTTTCCCTTTTGCTTTTTGTGTTTCCCCCCCCCTTGTAATTTGTTCCCCTACTTAAATTTTTCGTATTATTGTATGTATTGCTTTGTATATTGTTGGGAATAAACTTTGATTTGATTTTATTTCGTTTGAAAAATATTTCTTTCCTTCTTTTTCATTGAACTTTCAAACATAATATTACTTGCTAAACATGTTAATTTTGTACTTGCTTAAGTTCATTTTTAATTTATTTTTTGAATTGAAATATTTCAAATAAATCAGTTACTTTATAATGCTTTAAGATTTTTCAATTTAAGGAACCTCTGTACTACAATTTGAAAGATTTTTCCATATTTTTTCTTATGTGAAATAAAACTCAGCTTAAATGCTGTCTGCATATTTTAAATAATTTGAATATATATTTTAATACAAGATCTCTGAGTTAAATAAACAAGAAATGTAGAAAAATATTTGGGTTTCAAATTCCACGCTGTATTGATTTAGTAAAAAATAATTTTTTAAGTTTGAAATATAATCAACCCAAGGCATGTTTGAACAAAATTTAAAAGCCTTAATTTTAACTGAAGGAAGTCACAGTTTAAAAAGGTTATTTGGTGCGTGAGAAAGCGTAAATTAAAAAATTTGAAAGGCATTTCTCTTCCATATTCCAGTCATACTTCGAATTACAAATCCCTACCACAAAATTCAGCCAACCATTACCACAAACCCTAAAAAACAAAGGCCGAGGCGGCTCTTGGCGACTCTCATCCCTCCCAGCAACCCTGCTATCGGGAAATCTGCAAGAAACGCATTACGTGTGAAAATGTACAGGATTGTGTTTCAAGAACGCCATTATAGGATCAAGAGTCCAAGCAGCCAGGCCGATATGTCAGCCCATTCCTTTATGACTACGCACCAATATATTCCCAGAAGATTCAGCCTCCCCTTTTTGCCAGTTCTAACTCCATTCCTGCCTCGCTCGTATATCAGCCGGCGATAGATACTAACTTCCCTTTGTTTCAGACCCCTCTCTTGGCATATTTCATCCCGAAATCAAAAGGCATTAGTTCACTATCAAACAGGCTTTAGGAGAGAGAGCGGAAAGGCGGTTTATTTTTGCAGATGCGTTTGCCATTTGGCGAGCTTTTATAAAGCGGGATTTCAGACATTGGGTTTATTTTATATTTCTACTGGGTTTTTTTTTGGACTCCTCTGATTTGGTCTCTGGGTCCCAGTTGTGTTTGCTTTATGCATTTCGGAAAAGGGGTTGTTTGGTCGGTGTGGAGATTCCGCCGTCCCTGTGGAATTTTTATTTAAGTGTGTTGTAAACGAGTCTGAGTATAAAATAGTTCTGGGTGGAGGGAAATTGCTTGTTTAAGGGAGTTGGGGGAACAAATGCGCCGACAAATTGGTATTTGGGTTGATTGGTTGTTTTGGGTTTCGCGGCGTAAATGCGTGCTGGTGATTGTTATTGTTTTGTCTACATTAACAGGATATATTCAGGATATCTTTTTTACTAAAAGGAAGAGTGGTGATATTTTATGCTAGATGGAATAAATGTATTTTATATAAGAAAACAAAAAAAAAATGGAAATGTTAAGATATTTTTAGGCTTATAAATTCGATATTTTATACTCATGTAATTTTTTTAAGTAGAAAGGGAGAGAAAAACTCCACTAGAGAAAAATTACACAAGGTTATTTTCGATTACTGAATATTAAATAAAATAACTTTGATATAAAAAGTAAACTTAGGAAAAAATTGAAATTAACTAATAACAAACTAATACACAAATTATCAAGCATTTCTTTACTAGGATATCTTGTTTCCATTTTCTTTTTCTCTACAAATAAAAAAGAAGTCTGTAATGAAAAAAAAATCATATACTCTGATTTAGAAAACGCATACTAAAAATAAACACAGTCGGTATATTTTTACAAACCAGATCTGATATTGAATATTATAGCCAAAAACTAATATTGTAATGCAGAAACAATTACATAAATGAATTCCAATTTGCCTAAATCTTTTATAACCATAAATATCTAAAGCCTTTCATTCAATATCTATAACACTTCAGACCTTGCAATCTAGGCCAAATCCCAACTTCAGAATCATCAATCTTTGGAAGAAAACGCGTGTGGTCTTATCCAAAGATCCTCCCTTGGCAAATAATCGCTTAAGGGAACAAAGTAATTCCAAGGTGGTCCCACGTGGTCAAGCAGAAGGCATATGCATCTTTGGGGACACTTTGAATGCATCAGGGTGAAGAGAATTTGTCGAATCTTAGGAGGACTCGATTGTGGACAACAGCGGGATCTCACCAGGAGATGTATGTGAAGGGTGGGAGAGGATAAGTCATCCGTTTGATCTTGAGAAAAGGGCCTTTATCCTTTGATTTTTTTTTTCGTAAGAGTTTGTATCCCTTTGTAGAATACCGTCAGAGGTGGCATTCACTTGAGGTATTTTGAGGTAACATTTGGGAGGTTAATGTGATGGTGTGTTAGAGGTTGCCGACTGTTTTGATGTTGTTTGCTAGCATTTGCCATAATTCTGGTACAAAAGTCAATAAAAATATCCATCTTGAAATTAGTAATAATGTAATAATCAATATTTTCATGCCGATATTTTCATATAAATATTGCATGTGGTTATGGCTATCCTCATATCCCCATTTTAGATCTATGTTACGTAAATAAATTCCTTGTTTTATAATAATCCTACCAAATAAATATCGATATAAAAAATTGTAAATCAACATTCCATTTGTCTTTAAAATAAATACATTTTATGTTAAATACAAGTACCATCGCATAAAAATTATTAGGGCCACTTATTCAATACTGGTAAAAAAACTTGGCAAATTTTAAGTTTTTTGTAGTGAAGATATGTATTGAATACCATCAGAATGTTCTGAACAGTTTTGTCTACAAAATGCATAAAAAACTCATAGAAAATCTGAATATTAAAGTTTTAAATTTTCATTAACATCATAAGAAATCAACTTTGTTGGTACAAAATCTTACAGGAACTGAAACATTTGTACAGACAGCTGACAAAATCTCTCATATTTAATTGCCCTGTAATCCTTGCTTTTCTTTGCAGCATTGGCGTGTCTTTTGACACCGAAGTAGACCTCTACCAAGACAACATCGTGCAGTTATCAGCAATTGTGAACCAGTGTCCATGGAGCAACACTGACTCATGGAAACGACATATCATCATCATTTAAAATATTCCTGTGTGTGTGATCTTGGAGTATACTTGATCCAATGAAATATTTCAAAATAAATTCATTTTGATTTCATTGAGATTTATACCACTTTGTATCAAATTACAATCTACCATTTCATTTCTAAAGTGACATTGACACTCGAAATTGTAAGGTGCAGCTCAAAGTAGAAATTTAGTGAGTCGATTAAAGTTTTTTTTAAATGAGTTCAAAAACTAAAATTAAATCATATCTGTTAAAAGTACTGATAAAAAAGAATGGTGAGGGGGGTTCTTACATAACTTAAAGAACAGGGTTGGGATTTTCTTGCTTTTACAGACAAGGGTATTGCAAATTGGTGAAAGAGTATAACAAGCGAGTAATTGGTCCTACACTATATAAAGAGCAACTCTCTACATTCAACCACCCTCCATATATCCTCATTAAAAACCCCTCACAACTAGCCTCCATCCCCAGCGTCTCCCGACAGACCTCAAGATGGATGACCAGCGACTGCGACCACAATCCGGCAACAGGCCCATCGGTCACTGCCGCTCGGATGACGGATGACCCTTCTTTCGTCCTTCCCGGACGAGACGCGACAGGGAGGAAGGGTCTCTCTTTGTTTTGTCTCTTCTGGGCCGTGTCCATGATTGAATGGGAGGGGTTTGTGGGGGCGTTTGTGGGTTTTTGGTAAATTAAATCTTTGGGGAGCTGGAAGTGACGTTATGCTTTTTTTTTTTCGTGAATAAAGTTGTCAGTTAATAGTATAAATATCCTAAGTACCTACCCTAGTCTCACTATGCAAACTGCATTTTAAGTTATTAATTTATAAGTTAACTTATTTATTAGTTCATAATATGGATGCTATAGGTAGTAAAAACAATATGAAATTTTAATTAAACAGTCTTAAATAGAATAGCAAGTTGATTCTCCAAATTCAATTTTTCCCATATATTTATGTTATGGGAAAAGGGTTAAACAGGGCATTTCAATGGTATTTATTAATGAGTATTTATCTCTTTGCCCTAAATACTCGGGCATTTTTAATAACCCCCGGATTTATCACATTCCCGTAACATTAACAGAAAGGAAACCAATATTTTCTCTACATAACTCCTCACTTTTCTTTTAATATCCGAAGATATTCGGTTTCATTAAAATCAGACGTTTTACTTATTCCCAACTAAATCTACCCCTTAAAATTATAAGTTTAATAGTATTTAAACAACAAATAAAAATATGAAGCTTGGTAAGTTGATTAAATAAATACTAATAAGAAGTGTTTCTTTTAAGTTTCCTTTCAAGAATCTACCAGTTTCTTATTATGTTCCTTTTCAGTTTTCACACAGTATATTACTAATATTTTTTTTACAATCACAACCATCATAAAAGGCAATTCAAAAAAGAGATAAAAAAAAAACTTGAGTAAACATTATTTAATTTAAAACCTTTGAAATGTATAAGAAAAATAAAGAGATTCAATCATTGAATAAAAAAATCAGTCTTTTGATGATATTCTTCACATGACACTTCAAAATTTGAGACTAACTTTCCATCGAACAGGAAATGGCCAAGACTGGTCCTAAAAAAATATATGGTTCTGATTTCGCATGAGAAGGAGGAATCCAAAATAAATGTATACAATGAAGAACCTCAAACATCAAACACAGAAATTTCCATCGCAAAACTTCCAAGCCGCAAAACAAACCCCCCATTGAATTATCACATCCTTTATACCCCCTCTTATTTGAAACACAAGAATTCCTCCCCTGCACAAAAGACGAGGGGGGAAAAAGTCGCTCCCTCAAAACAAATGGGAATAAAAAGACGGATGACGGAAATATTCATTCTTTCGACGGGACCGCATCCGTGTAGCGGATCCGTCTCAGTCAACTCCAGGCGGCGATAATGCGTTATACACGGCTCCCATTCCCTCTCGCACGATTGGTAGTCCATCTTGTTTAGTAACACAACGTTGAAAAAAAATAGGAAAGACGAAAAAAGGTCCAAAACAAATGAAGCCCGCGCTGCGTGTGATTGGTCGTTTTAAACTCGAAGAATGAGTGGGTGTTTCGATGTGGTTTTGTTTTCTGAGGGGGGAAGGATTGCTTTTTCGTTCTTCTGGGGTGTGTTGTTCGGAAAAGTTCGTTTTGGTCTCTCTCTCTCTTTCATTGTTGGAGTCATTTGCTTTTGGTGGTGGTCAGAGATTGATGGTGTTGTTGGGGTGTGGAGGAAAAGAATCCGTCGTTTTGTTTTCGGCAATTAGCCCTATGATGAACGGTGTGAGTTTTGTGTGAAGATCGAAAGAATGCTGTTGGTGTTGATTTATGAGGCGGCATTTTTCTGAATTAAAAAGAATGGCGTCGATAAAGGAAACTGTAAGTGATGGTGGTGAAATAAAATCGATTTAATTGACATTCATTGTGTAAAAAAACAGTTAATTAATTTCATGTGATATATTTACCTCCATCAGAAGGATTTCTATTGTGCACAATACGGATATTTGAAAAAAAATATTTAATAGATTCAATCCGCAATCTGAATTTTTTCATGCAGACAAAACAATCTTAAGGAATAAGTTTTATTTCATCCGCACCACAAAATGCGATTTTTGAAAATTAATTTAATTTTTTTTCTGGTACCCTACTTACTTTGACTGGAATAAAATGTTCCCAAGTATGTCTTAAGTTATTTGCAGTCTAAATTCATCCCTTTAAACCAGTATAATGTTACATATAGATAATATTTTTTTAATATTAGTTTGAGAATAGTTTATACAAACACTTGAAAATTATGAAATGTTAATAAAACTCCTCACAATTAAAAGAAACATTAGGAATACCAGAAGGAATCGAGACAGGAATTTCTTGAAGCTATTTAGCCAAGGAACTAGTAAAATGCATTTTTAATGTGTTTCCATCACGAACTTGTCGCTTTTTCCCACAGTCTTACATCAAATCTCGAGACAACTACTCAACTCCTGAGCACTCAACCCTAAACCCGATTTAACAAACAGAAGCTCAACTTTTGACAACGCATCAAGACTCCACATTCGAAGAACAAAGAAACTCCCCTCCACGAATTCCCTCGCCACCCCAATACTTCCAGAAGGTGTCTCCAAACTCACAGAAAAAAGCATCTACCCTCCAAGGAAATTAACTGTATGAACCCACAAGAACAGACCGTATCTGACAAGCGCGCGAGGACGGCTAATACCCCTAAAAGAAGCCAGCAAAAAGGTGGGAGTATCCAGAATTATTAAAAGCCTGATACTAAGGATACGACCACAGAGGCCGACTTGTCCGATATCATTTAGACAGTCCTTTCAGGTCTGAAGCGATTTTCAGCTTAGCCGGGCTCTTTTTGGGGCGCAACTTTTAAAATCCCATCCCGCAACTTTTCTTCCAGATTACAAAACGCGGCGGCAAATGAGTTTGTTATGCACAGGAAGCTCTTTTGATCCCGACAATGCTTTTTAGCGGTTTTTTCCTCCCCTTTTAGGTGTCCGCCGGTGTCGTATAAACGCCTTTAAAAGGCAGGAGGCGGGAAAGTTTGCGCAGGGAAAAGTTCAAAAGAAAGGAGAGACAAAAGGTTTCGGAAGGCGGCAAAAGTCGTTTGGGCTGATAAGAAAATGTTAAGCCGTTTGCAGTGTTGTTCTTTCCTTCCTTTCCGCGTTTTTGAAGTCGATAACAGGCTTGTTCAATCACACGACAAAAACCAGATTGGAAGAGACTTTGTTTCTGGCTTTTAGAGCCACCATAGATGCGTTCTTTTATTTCAGTACCTTTCTCGGTGTTCGTGGGGGGACTGTAGAGAAATTAAAAGCCAAGAGTAGGGGGGACAATTACAATGTAAGACGTCCCTAATGCATAATTAGTGGGGGCATGTAGGTTCTAACTAAGGTGTTAAGGATGTATGGAGAAAAAAGTGGTTATTCTCTAAATTGGGAGCAGGGTCTGAGAAATATAATTTTGTTTTACTTGTGTGAGGGTCTCAGTGTACTTTTTCTCTCATTTTACAGAAAATTTCAAACTACAACTTTGCAAAATGTTATGAAATTATAATCAACTGATTTAAATACTTTTATCTTTTTATTCCAATTTCTTTTGATGTTTTACAAATGCATATAAAGAGAGAGAACTAATTTGGGAAAATAATCCTAACTTAAATATTTTTTACTACTTGAATAAATGTGTATGTGGCTACTAACAAGTGGAAAGTTATATCTTTAAAATGAAAAATATATCATACATCATACATATTAATAAAACTGTATATGTAACTACAGTATCATCATGAAATCTTCTTTATTTCGCATGGCACAAATTAATGAAACCTTTAATTACTATGTAGAAATAAGAATTTTTTTTATTCATGAAAATTCAAAAAATGTATTATTAGAGAACAGTTCCGGTGAGAAAATTTGCCCTCTTCAAATATTGCTTCATGTAGTTTAACATTAAAGGGATTTTTACTAATAATTACTATTTATTCTTAACTAAAAAAAGGGGTTTATAACTAAGGGAATTAGATTTAGCTGCAGAAATTCTTCAAGAATACTAAACGTTTCAAAAATGAACCGTACTACTTGGACTATAAATATTACAGAAATATATACAGTATACTATGAGTATTAAAGAAATGCTGGTATAAAAATATAAAATTAAAAGGTTCATTGAGAATTGACGTTTCATATATGATGCAATCTTGTGAGTTAGACTAACACTTAGCAGTAAATAACTCATTTTTGTTGATGTAAATGTTTCTAGATATTTAAAATTAATAAAACCAAAAATAATTATATTAATTAAGAAATCTTTATTTACGGATGTTTTATTCGCCCTAAATAAATTAACACTGCTAAACAGTTCACAACGGTATTATAGAAGCTTCATAGAAACTCCATAACTTTAATAGAAAATTTATATCGCCAATAATTACTAAAAACTCCTTTACGAAACATTTAATTTTCTCTGAATAATAACATTCCAAAAAAAGTTCATATTGACCTGATAGTTAAAAATACGAATAAAAAATAGTTTTAATAAAAAAGGTAATTTTTTGTAAATAATTGCACCAATATTTAATGCGGTAATCGTAAAACCAAAAAGGGAAAATACACACACCAGTAAACTTCGTCCGCTGCAAATTTTAATATTTTCCCCATCCCTCAGAAATCAAATACAAAACGCTCGTTTTTTCCCCAATCATACTAATTTCTCACCACTTCATCCAATTTCCGAATTTATGCTTTCTGTGACGCAAAACTAAACGGCTTTCTCCATCCATACCTTTTGGAACGCAATTCCAGAATCAGTCTCCTTTGTATCATAAAAGGATTAAAAACTATTTCCGCAACAATGGAATTTGCATTTGAACCCTACTAAACAAAAATTGAGTCGATTTTTAAATGATGTTGCCGCTGAAGAAAAATTCCTCTTCCCCCGTTTATTTTAATGCAATTTGAGATAAGATTGCAAAGTGGAACTACTTTCAGTTTCGAAGGTGAAATCGGCGTTAAAAATTCACACGCATTTGTCTTTTTTCTCTCTCTTTTATGATTGAAAAGTGCATTTTACTGCAAACTTAAGATACTTCCAGGGATTACTAAGGATATATGCATCTTTCATGAATCTGTGTGCTTACTTTAACGCAGTTGACAAATTAATAATGCTTATAAACAACTTGGGTAAAGTCATTGTCATTCGCTTTTGTGATTACCCAAATAAAAGTGAAGTATGAATATTTTAGTAGAAGTGCTAATCCCGGCTCAAGGTTGCTGTTCTCGAGTATTTTATTCAAATAGGTTTTATCCGTTTTTCAAATTAATAGGAATTTATTGAGGTGCATTACATTTAAGTACCATTTTTAAGCTAATCGTAAGTTTTCTGAGAATATGGGATTGAAATAACAATAAATCAAACAATATATCTTAAAATTTTCTGCATTGAATTTTACACACACACACACAATTTATGAATTATATAACTAAATTGTGCATGGTGGGATATAAGAACCTAATTTAAACAACGTTTTAATCTGGTTTTACCATTGGTTATTAGCCAATCAAAACGAAATTTTTATAACTACCCATGTAACATTCGTATTTATTGTGGATTATAGCACCTACTCACTCTCACTAGTCTTTTGCAGATTTCAGTACTTACTTATACTTAAAATTCAGACATGTTACAATTAAATTCAAATACTTTTTATACATTTACTTAACCGTATAATTAATTATAAACCCATTACTAGGAGTTGTAAATTCAAGAAAAAACTGCTCAGTAGTTTACTTGCATCAAAATAGTAATGACATTGTTTATAAGAATCCTTCAAAGAATTTTCAGGTAGTTTAAAAACTGAAAATTAATAAATTTTCAGTTTTTGAAAAGCACATCTTCTGAAAAGAAATAGAGTTTGGTGAGCTAAAAACTGAATAGTTACTCGCAAAATAAAAAGTTTTAGAACTAGGCATTATTTATTTACTGAGAGTTACAAGAGGTTTGAAATCATTGTAGTACCAAGAATACGGCTGAAATTCCATTGCAATACAGAATTCTTATAAAAGATTCCAAACCATTTTGTTGGACATATTGTTCAGTTCATAAATGAGATAATTCGATGTCTTCAAAGAAACTTCGAAGCACGAAGTTGTCAAAAATAATTTCACAAGAGAAATAAAACAGCAATTTCCACCGTGTGGATTTTCTTCATGTCCTCAGTGACAACCAGAAATTAAGAAAACACAATACAACACAACCTCAAGAAAAAAAAAACGAAATCCTCGCACCACCGACCATAATTACAGCCTCTTACGCTTCCCCAATTATTTTTTCTCCCTTTATTTATCGCCAATAATAATATATAATAAAGTTTCCCTTTTTTGCCGCCAGAGGAATCATTCATCCTGTCCAAACGACGAAAGGGAGGCCAAAAAAAATGACGGTTGTCCTGTTTTGTTCCATCAAGAATGATAGATAGCAGGCGGCCCGTCATCACGAGTGACGTGACAAAGGGCGATTGCAGCGCCGCCTGGTGGTTGGTGGGCACATCATTCATCATCGGGCTCTCCGCCACATAGAGAAATCATTCAATAGAGAGAGCATCAAACATTGAAGTGACTGTGCCATCATCTCTTCCCATTCTAAGTTCCTGTTTCCCAGGATTAGCAACAAAATTTCTTCTTTGGCGTTTCCAATTTCTGCTTTTTGTTCAGGGTACTTCAGCAAACGCTTTTCTATAAATATAACCCCGTATCTCCCACCCCTTTCCCCCAGACTTTTAAAACTTACAATAGACCAATCAACAACCACAAAGTGCTTCATATGTCCTAATAGTAGATTGCTTTTAAAGTCATAAAAACGCGTCATCTGATTATCATGAATAATTTTCCTTAAAACTCTTCTCGATAACAAACGATAATACCTTTAAAGTGGATTAGTACAACATCTTTTCCTTTACAAATCATTGCAAATGTGATACCATACCAACCTGGCAAAATATTTTGCCACTGTATGATTCGCTACTATCACTCTCTGTAAGATTCTATCCATCTTTTCATCTATATTTTTTCTGCGTTAGAAAACTGTCTCAAAACTGCAAAATCCACCCATCAATGAGACTTTCCAATATTACAAAATTCGTTTGTGCCACTCTCCACACTGACACGCCGGCACGCTGCTCTTTCGCACTCTGCCCTCCTATCCCCCCTACGCTTCGCCGTCGAGTCAGTTGGGAATTAGACAGAATAAATGGTCCTTGTCTCCCTAAAACATAGGCCTTTGTCTCTGGCAGCGGGGTTGCTGTAAACACAGCGCTTGGCGTGATGAATTGGCGAGGGGGAAGAGCGATGCCGAACTGACTAACTGATGAGCCATAAACGTTTAATCTCTGCAAATGAAGCCCGATAACTCCGGCCGCGGAGATGACCACTAGGTGGAAAAGCAGGCGGTTAATCGCGAAGAGGTGGCGATAAATTCAACATGGATTGACTTCTGCGGTAAATCAATTGTTCCTCCGTTGGAATTTCGAGTTGAGTAATGAGGTGGCTTAAGGAGGGCTATACCACTCAAAAATCTAATTTGGGAATGATTTGCGAGTAGTCGATAATTCCATTAGACCCTTTCGAAATGCGAAAAGGTATCTTCTCGCTTTTAGGATAGGCTTTAAAGAATTAGAATAATACCCGAATTAGTTTATGGTTAAATATGTTGAGATATCTATGCATCGTTGAGTTCGGTTTGAAATTAAAAGGGTTTATGCGATAAACCTTAACGATGGTAATGCGTTATCACTTCACCTGTAAAACTGTTTTTCGTGCAAGCCGTGTTACTATGCGGAAAAACGAAAAGCCATCGGGAATTTTGATGAGTTGTAGTGTTTTTCATAAGAATCTAAGTTGTCTTAATCTCTTAATGATAAGAATTATATCAAACATTCCTAAGTATAACTTCCGATCTGGAAAGATATTTCCTAAAATCAAGTATAAAAGACCCATAAAAAATGAGCTAAATTATAGATTTAAAATGTCAATGATTTGCACAATTCATGACCATTAATATATTTATTTTTGATTAATAAAAGTTTATGGGTTGATATAAATGAATTTTAGAAAAGTACATGTGTAAAAAAACAAATTAAGTTTTGAAAATCTTATTAAATACATAACTATCTCCATTGTATTTGTGAGCAATAAGAGAAAATGTATAAATCAATACTTGAACTATAAAATTTTTAGTTATCTAATATTTCTCAGGCTTCAAATAACAGACCGTGTAAAAGTATACATATTATTTTGTAACAAATAACGTTGAATACCAACGCATTCCATACCTAAAAGCGTCATTTTTTCCCATCCCCACCACCCCAAAACCCTGCCCCACAGGAAACAAAATAAAACACGGCGAAAATACTTCGCTTTTTCATGTATAATGTAGACCATTGATCATTCGGTATCACTGCAAATGATAATTCAGCCATTTATCATAACATCATCTGACACTTTAAGGAGGGAAGTTTTCCTGACAGAGGAGAGGAGCGGGAGGAAACAGGGTTAGGAGCAATCCATAAAAATTTAGGAATAAATGAAGTCTTTCCTATATGTTATAACACGGCCAGCGATCTGCAGTTGAAGGATATGCAATTTCGACGGGGAACGTTGTCATATTTCGGAGGGGGAAAACTGGTCGTGCCTAGGGGTTGTCAGTCACAAATAAAAAGGAATTTATAGATTCCTTGAGTTTTAAAATTCATATTTTATAAAGCCCCTTTTAAGATTTTAAAATTCCAAGTACTAGTAATCGGTTTGCATTTAGTGATTTAGAGTAAAATAAAGATGTGGTGTTTATTATATTGAACCTTTATACATATCTTGATAAGTATGGTATATTGGAAAATAGTACTTGTAAAGTAAGTTTGAAACGTTATTATTTATATTAAAATTAATATTTCCTTGAAGCAAAATGTAATTTGAGGGAAATCCTTTCTTGATTTTCATGTGACTAAAAATATTTATATACAAGATTTTAGATAAATTAAAAAAATTCAATTGAAATTGTAATTTAAAAACAAAATATATAAACATTGCTTGATAAAAAAAATACAAATTTTTTTTTCATGGTGAAATGATAAAAAATTCAGTTTACATTGACAGTCAGTTTACATATTTAAAAAAAATATGCCAAAATGGGTATTGAAATGAAAAAGGATATCTTATTGCATTTTATGCAGCTTTCACTTTTGTGATACTATCTTCATCATAATAAAAAGGAACTAATTACAAATTGACAAATTTTTATTCCAAAAGCATATAAGTTTACTTTTAGTTTTAAATAAAAAAATCAATCAATTAATATCTTTCAATTATATTTTATATTAAAATTTACGATGACTAATTGACATATTATGAAAGATTATTAAATTCGATTTAAAGGATATTTTATAAAACTAAATGAATAAAAATATATTCTTAATATATGAATAAAGTAATGTATCCCCCCTCTATTATATTAGTATTATTTTAAATTTAGCAAAATGATACGAATGAAATTATCAACTGTTTAAACTAAGCAAAACTTCATAAAAATATTAGCTTAGGAATTGACACCATAAAAAGGAGAAAACATGAATTATCAAAAGAGAAAACATAAAAGAAGTTATTAAAATTGTTTTAGCATACACAATCGCCATATTTACAAATACTACATCAACCGATACTACATTTATCTTCACTTGATAAATTTCTTTTGGAATGCATCAAAAGTAATTTTTCACGGATATACTTTTTATTAAAAAACAAAATTTCAACTACAATTAGTTTTAAAATTGCAACACTGTAACTGTAGGGAATTGATGATAGGTATTTTACAATTAATAATGTAAACATGAAGAAGGTATTTTACAGTTGCTCAAAATAGGACCTAAAGATAGTAATTTAAAGGTAATTTATCGTTATGAGCACCAACGTTCAAAAACATTGCCTAATATAGCAAACCAGCCGATTTAAATAGACAGTTAAATTGATGAAAACAATAAAAATTTGGACACAATTATATTCCTAAAATTTTTTGGCAATTTTTAACGGGACAGCAATCGAAATTGAAATAACTTTAAATTAAGAGTTATTTCCAGAAAAAAAAATCCGACCATCCCATCCAACCTCACTTTCTGAATCTTCGCGGACTAGTACTTCCACTGGAGATTTCTCCACGATGCAGATACGAAACTCCGCAACGTCGCCCCCAAGAAAACTACTTCACCACCCGAATCAAATCGCGCCCCCCCCCTTCGAGAGAGAGAGAGAGTATGAAGATGAATGATCGCCGGGGCCGGAGCAGACGTCGTCGCGTCATCCATTTCCATAAGATCCCGGCCGCTCCGGTGACGGCTCACAATATTCCGGAACGAAGACGGATCGGCCCAACCTCCCCCTTCAAGTGGTTCTCTAAACATGACTGATGACGAATCGCTGATGTATTATTATTATTATAAAAATGTGTGCGCGACGCTTTTTGCGCGACGCGATGACAGCTGGAGCAGTCTTGTTTTCCGGTACGGCTCAATTAGGACGGACATGGGGCGATGAGGACAATTTGTTCTGATGACCCAGGTGCCGTTCCTGTGAGAACGAGAGAGAGAGAGGGAATGATGAATGGGATAGATTGGTTTTTGGAATCATTAAGAGTGCTTGTTTTGGAAGAGAGGTAGCAGGGCTTCTGATGTAGTGAAAAGAAGCAATTATACTTTCAGGTATAAAATATTCGGGTACTGATTACTTCTGGGTGTTAGATGTGAAGGTAATGAAAACCCTTATGAACTTAAACTGCAACATCGTGTATTACATGTGTAAAAGTTCTCAGTACTCTTTTCATTAGGAATTGATTAAGGTCAACATCAATAAAAATGTGAAAACTGTAATTGTGTTAATACATTAACCTTCACTTCATTAATAAATCCTCTTTGTAAGAACCATTTCCTTTTGTCTCCATTACATCCACTTTTATTCTAGTCTCCATAAATGTATTTTAATACAAATATGTAACTTAAAATAATTTTAAAGATGGAATGTGTTCATTATCTATATAACTCCTTCTACTTATCATGAATAACATAAATTTAACTATTTCACACATGCAATTTCATACTTAATTTTTTTTACTGGAATAAAATGTTCTTAAAATGGTTTATAAATTACTCTTCTAAAAATATCAATTAATCCTCCTCCTTGGATGAAGTCAGATTTTGCAAATGCATCCAACTTACATCTAAGTATTAAGTTTTGGGATAGGATACTTCTTGTAATTGTAATGCAAACATTTTCTTAAAACACTGTTTTACAACATTGTTTTCTATAAACTGCGAGGTATTTTCATTTACATCACATAAGTATGATTCTTTTGAAATTTCATAATCTATAATCTGCAATACGCATTACACAAATACTTCCCTCGACACAAAAAAAATCATCCATGTAGAAGTTTTACTTTTATTCTAGTTTTCTTCTCAAGGTTCATTTATAATCTAGTTAAACAGAAACAACGATACAATCTTTTCTTAAAACTGTTTTACATGAAATAGCAATCTAAAAAAACAAAACAAAACAATCCCCAGAACGCACTCCTACTCCAGATAAAGATCAGAATATATTTCACCCAGCTCCGGTTTCAGAAACAGCTTTGCTTTTAACTTAATAGCTTCCTTCCTCACTTTCGGTAGCAAGAAATCTACTATCATAACCATTAACTCCGGATTTAGATTAATAAATCTACTCAAAATCAGATATCGCTAACAAATAAACGATGATAGTCATACGTCATATACAATCTTCAAAAGACTTTCCGATCCTTTAACCAAACGACATGAGAGCAATTCATATTCATCAAATAGCCCAGACTAATCCTATTAGGATTCTCAACAGTAGCCAATATCCATTCAATCTCATAACTATTCCCCATAACTCATTTCAAAACAATTTCATTCAATTCACCTGCATCTTTCGAATATCCCTCCATTGTTCCCTAATGGAGGCTGTTCCCAGAAGAAGGTCATCAACATGTTTCCCTCGCCAGACATCTTGTCATCTGGGATGTCTAACTCCCTGTGCTAATAAGTCCGCTTCTCGCACTCGGTTGACGTTTGGGTGTCCTGACAGGATGTACACAAAGAAACGTCACGATGTAGGATAATCTCGGGGACTGTCTGTCGTTATCATGCCTCGACAAACATCGATGTTGTCGACAGAGGGTGAGTGACAGGTACCACCCAATCTCCACGGCCCAATACTGGAGAGTTTGAGCTTCAGACTTTAGTTAGTGCTGTATATGAGGAAAGAAGTTTAAATTGGTTTGATGGTAATAGCCTTGTTTTGGGTAAAATATACAGGAGTTGTCAACTCTTTAAATTTTATAGAGGCTGAATAATATTTTTATTAAATTATTTCACTTAAACAGTTAGCTTTAAACATTGAAACATACTAATGTTTATTTTAGTTCATCTGTTTGTTAAAATATATTTCAGCTTCAAGTTTAGATTTTTTTTTAGTTTAGGGAGAAGTGGTCTAAAAGTACGAGGTCTTCGTGAAACAAGGAATTTATAATACGTTATATTGAAGAGTTAAGTACAGGAATTCTCAAGCTTTTCTCCTTGAAAGCCGAAAAAATGCATAAAAAACACCGCCAAATGAGTAGAAATAAACAATGTTCGGTTGACCTGATAAATTTATACTTCTTTTTAAAACAAAAGTGTTTAACAAAACAATTAAATGTGGCTTGACATAGAATCTTAAGATTTTCTTAGCCATCTTGATAAAAGTATGACCAATTTGATACTGATTAGGCTGTAATTTATTTCAATACCATTGAAGGTTTAAACATAAAGAAATAAAAATCTCAATAAACGGTTTAAGGAAATTATACTTTAATACATGAAAAACTGCTTTAGTAATTTTAAAAGGTAAATAACAAAACATCTGTAAATGGTCTAAAATATTTTGTCTGCAAAGTCAACTCGGGACTCCTGGTTAGGTAAGTTTCCATTATCGAGAGTTATCTAGTTTAGAATTATTCTCCTCATAGAGAAATTGTTTAATAAGCACTTTTCAAAAGTTTGGAGGTTATTTTCATTTGAATTTAGCAAGAGTTGAAGCTTGAAACTAATAAACCGAAATATTTTCTCATTCAGTTCTGTGTACTTGAATCCTCTTTATGAATCGACAGTTAAATAAAATTTGAAATATGTACTATTATTCGGTGATATATCCACTAAATGACACAAAATGTAAGTATAGTGGGAATTCCAACTGTGATTTAGTATTAGCTGGTATATATTCATAGATCTCACCGTTTTCTTCAACTAAAAATAAAGTTATCACAATTTTTCATATATAACTAAGGATATAACTTATTCACAAGGCTTCCACTCCGCATTTACGCTTCGAAAACCAAAGGTTAGCGCCATTCCCGCGCACATGCATACAAAGCTCCCTTAAATGAGAGGAGAAGCATAAAACACTCTCTAACAGCGACAATCTAGAATTTTATGCTCACGAAAAAGCTACAATCCTTCCTTTAGAATGAGGTGAAGGTCGACAAAGCATCTGTGCGACATAGTGAATGCTAAATGGGAATTGTTAGCATCAGGCGCCTGACTTTTATGATTAGTTATTTCCCACTTTTCATTTTAAATGTCTCCTGAGTGTAACCCTTGGAGACGCGTTACAATCTCTCTGTAGTAACATGCTAATGATACGACCAGGACAGAAAATGGGTTGCTAAGGGAAAACAGCCACTAAGCTAACTGCTGGATGCCCTTATGAACATGATAAATTAATTTCACAAATCCAGCCGAATGTAGATAGGATCTTTGTGCAATGGACGAATTGGAAGAAGAGACAACGATATAGTTCATAACGCACAAATTACAAATACGAAAATTAAGCATATAGATGTTTAGAGAATGCTTTTATCCCCTTCGTCTGCGCAAGAAATAGTGAAGATACAGGAATTTATAGATGATGCTTACCTTATCTTATGATCTTGGTCACCTTAGTCATTATTTGAAAGTTTTACATAAAAATATTACGTATGTTTCTGTCGTAGTCAACTTTAAAAGTGTTAGTGTCCAACTCTATTTGTAAGATTTAAGAGGGAATAAACTATTTTTTACACTCTTTGATGTTATACGCTTGTATTATTTTTGATATTTTTGCAAAGTTTGACAAGGTGGACTAATATTCATCTGGATTCATCTCCATGAAAAGTAATCATGGAAAAATCTCAATTTACTATGATTTTATCTGCTATGGTCAAGTTATCTTTTTAAAAACGTAAGTGTATATTGCGTATAAGGTCTAAAATAATTATAAAATAAAAACAGGATTTGTAATTCTGGAACTATTATTTGAAACTTATTGAAATCACGTTGGTCTAGCGCCACTAGTTTTATACTTTGGAATCGAGGCACTTCTTAATTAAAAGTATTTTGAAAATTGAATATTGATACTTAAAAGCTGAATCTCCGACCATAATTTTTCTTAATGTCAGAAAACCTTTCTCAGATTCAAGAAGCTATAGTAAGCAAAATAATCGCTTCAACATGTTGTACTAGGTATACTTTCACTCGCAATTTTGAATAACGTAGATTTATTTGTATTTGCTAAGCATGGGTATATTTCTCCATGTTTATATATCACCTTGATTATTACAAGAGAATTTAAATTTAAATACTTAAACTTTATGCAGCTTAATCATTTTCACCAATTTTCTTATACTAGTTTATTAACATCTGTCTCTCAATCATGTTATTTAAATAACATTTAACAAAAACAGCATTCATATTTTTATAAATTAAGTGACAACATACATTTCTTACAGGTGTGACCTAAAAAGCCCCTTTTTACCAACAATTATGTCTAAAAAAACTATTGAATCGACATTGACAACGCGTTTTGCATTAAGAAAGATAACTAATAGATAATGTTTGTAATTTAATATAATTCATTTGACGAAATTCATGCCTTAATAGTTCATTCAATCGTTAGTAAGATACGAATTCGGCATATATAAATGCGTGTTTTGATTGTAATTGATAAAAGCATCATTTATCATTCTTTTCATTCCAGAAACTTGACCTTAATATCGATTTTCTTGACCAAATGTTCGCTTATTAATGTTAACTAATGATTCTTTTAATCATCACTTTAGATCTGTAATAATGATCTACGCTCAGTTAATGTTAAGATATTCGCTTCATGATGAAACCATTTCATATTTCCTTTTGATGAATGTGATTGGAATAATTTAGAATCGTTACACTTCTCTAATGTTGCTTTTCTCGTGAGTTAACTATCAGATGTGTAATAAAGGAGATAACTGCATTTATCATTCGTTTATGAACGTGATGATTAGTGGTTATCTTGAGCGATAAATAATAGCTTTAGTTGAATAAGAAAAATATTATTGTTTTGAAACTTTGCAGAGAAAAATAGTGTCTCATTTCATTAAAATGTACTGCCCAGCCTTACTTTCTTTTAAAATACTTAAATGCGCATGGAAACTATATTTAGAATTAATAAATAGTAAAAATAATATCATTTATTGTAATACTAACATTAATATATATTGAAGAACATATAAAAAATGAGAAAAGCACATGATTTGATGTAAAAAGAAAGAGCTTTTGTAGAAATTTAATATTTAAATGTTTTTGATAATCTCAAAAAAATTAATTCATGGGAAATTATAAAAATTAAACAAATTATTGTTTTGAATTTAAAATTTTTAATAATTTTGAAACAAGTTTTATTTAAAGTCGTTTAAATGTTTTCCTTCATTGTCCAGTAAACGAATGAAATGTATAAATCGTATATAATTTTTTTTTCGTAAAATGAATTACTATTAATAAGACCTTTAAGAAAAGTTTAAATGCTAATTAAACATTAAACCAGTTTTAAATACAATTAATTTTACTTCGTAAAAGTAAGTTTTGTTTAGGTGGGTGATATCGATTTCATCAAGACATTAAAAGAATTCAAGCCAAATTACTACTCACCATATTTAATTGTTAAGACTCAAGATATTTTTCAAACACCACCATCAAAAAACAAGACGGTTTCCCGTTTTAAAACTAAACTCCTTTCCCAAATTTCCGAAAATTCATCCAAGAAAGGACAAGATCGACCACATAGCGCCATCTATCGCCTTAAACAGTCTCTACTGACACCACCGAACAGGTTCTGCGGCGGGGCCATCAGACGTCCAGCCAGCAAATACAAATTCCCCTCCTGTCCTTTCAAAACATGACAGTTTTATCGAAGTCCCGATCTCTCCCAACCTCACCAGCAGAATAATTAATAACCTCCCTTTGATCTCCGCTCAAAAAAAGACTGCATCCATCCATCTCATCTAACTTCGTTACGGCGCGGCGCGGAACGTCATTATTATAACCTCGCAATTACTTGCACACCGAGCGTTTCAATAACGTGAGGAAAGCCGACATGCTTGCCATCCTCACCTGTAATGAAGAAGAAGGCCTAATTATTCAGCGCTGCTGTGACAAATGAAGAGTCTGCTCTACAGTTTCTTCATGTATATTGCGAAAAACAAGCTTTTTCGTATTAATCAAGGTGTGGTCCCGGAGTGGGGAAAAAAGCTCATCCATTCTGCAGGGTCGCAGTTATGTTTTTTAATTACTCTTGAAATTTTTGGGTGGTTATGTAATTTGCCGTCTGACGTCTTGAGGTATTTTTCATTTCGGGCGTGCCAATTTGGTGGAGTGATGTTATTATTAGTTGGTTATTAACTGAAGTATTATTACAAATGGGGGATTTTCAGGGACGCAACGCGAAGTTGATAGAAAGTTTATCGGTTTGATAAGAGGATGAATTATTGTTTCTGACGTTAATTATGAAAAAAATATCGCCCGAGAAATATTTCTTTGATCTTTTATATTTATAGGCTTGGTCTTACTAAACGATAAGCGATATAATGGCTAAAATAACAACTAAATCTTTAAAAGTCGGCATATTTTAATTATTGGGAACCGCGCAAACCTTTAATCAATATGTACTTATTATGGATAAATTATAAAGAATTACTATCGATTTTTTTAATTTTAAAATTTTTTTGGACTGTATTAAAGAGTTTTCCCAATAGTTTTCACTAACTTTCACTTTTACGTTAATAATTTTACTTATAAAATAACTACACGTAGAATTAAGATAATGAAGGTAGAGGATGTCGCATCGAATACTGGTGTGGATAAGGACAGTAAGGTATAGAAGTATTTAAATTCAAGTGCTAAGCATCCGAACCGAGTATTTAAATAAACTATTTTTGTGAAATGTATTCTTTCAAGTGTTTAAAAACAAAAAATCAGATTATTTATACTTTTTAGCCATATGTTTCAAAAGTTTCTAAATTTAATTTTGAATTAAACAAAGCATTTTTCAAAAATTTAACTAAAAAGATTAACCAATTGCAAAAGAATTTAAAAGGATTTTGGAAAGGAAATTAACACTGTGCAAATATTACATAGTAACAAAAATATTACATAAACTTAGTTTAATTAGAATTTTTATATTTTGCATTAAAATTTTGACTTTTATACATCTAGGAATTTGCAGTACTTGTGTGTAAAAATAAATACAACAATAACTAAAGTATACCATAAAACGAAGTTTCACCCTGATTCAGTCATCATCGTAAAAACAAAATTAAGTGTATTTAAAACAAATCGGGTTATCTTCAAGTTAGAACCATAAAACATAAAAAAAGTTCGATCGGTTTATTAAACACATTGTTTTACTTCCATTCCTACTTAGTTTTAGTAGTTGTTTTCTTCACCTCCCTCGGTATTAGTTATAATTCTGAAAAAAATTAGGCTTTATACTAACACAATGCATTTTCTAGTATTGTAATTTTATTTATTTTCTCGGTACATAAATCATACCTTAATAATAACTTTTTCAGAAGAAAATATAATCTAGTATGGTATAACATTATCTCCATAATTTTTCGTTAGTCCTATTTTCTTGAGAATATAGAACAACGTATCCAGTGTTCATTTACAACGTATCCAGTGTCAATTTAATTACTTGTACTTCAAAAGTAGAGGTGTAACTTTGGCAGGCACGGACCCAAGGAGGGGCACTCTGGATAGTGCCCCCCCCCCCTGGACCCAAAAAAAGTACTCAAATTCAGTTAAAACTCTACTTTTACAGGGCAAATTTCAAAACTTTTTCTGGGGGAGGACCCCCATACCCCCAGCGGTACCAAAAGGGCATCTTGAATGATACTTTTTAGAAAATCCCCAACATTTTGACATATTTACTATCAAGGAAAAAGGTGATGATCTGGAAAAGAGCCCCCCCCAAGGAGCCGTGCTGGATCTGCGCCTGTACTTTGGGGAAGGTGCAGACCACAGAGAAATATCCTAACAGAACGTCCACGAGGCTATTTTCAAATGCGTTACTGATGTGAGGGCGCCACACTAGAGTCTGGAACGTATGCCGGCCGCTTAAATCTCTCGCCAAATTAGAACTCAGCACATGCGCAAAAAGGTGTTTTCGATCTCCCATAGGCAGCCGGCGAACAATTCAGACTGGTTCCAGACGCTAGTGAGTTTAGTGCGATCCCAGCGTCACAATTCTCCCAACCTGTAACAAGATGTCATGATTTTCAATTTCCATTATGGCCTATGGCCGTGGACTCTCTGTTCTAGTACTCTGTGGTGCAGACTGCAGGGTGACAACTGCTCCCCAAGAATCCTTCTTTAGTGATATTTATTTGAATTTAATTGACTTTTCACCACTGACTTCTTGTTCGCCACCGAGTATTATAAATCAAAGCAGAAAGAAACATCCCAAACCGCATCGACCCCTCTCCGAAGGAATTTTTCATTTCCCAGCGCCATAAACAACGCAATCCCTCCCACAACCTTCGCCGCTTCCGTCCGATACAAATCGGCGGCCATAACGGCCAGTCAATCGGGGCAGAGCAGCAAAAAGGACTGACCGTTACGGCGCCGTCAATGGGCTGAGACGCCCGTAACAAATACCGTAAATACGGCAGCCCAGTCCCCCTGGAAATTAGGCGATATCAGTGCGAACCACGTTTCCAGTAGTGGGCCCCAGCGCGCCCCTATATCTCTCTCCGCCGCCCCCGCTCTGGCTCATAAAGTTTTCGGAGGGGGGAGGCGGTCAATTGAGTGTCCCTCCGCTGCGGACTTCAAAAAGACAGATAAAGGGACGTTCAGTTTTTATTCGCTCGTAAATACCCGGCATGGGCGACATAAAATTTTTGCAGATAGAAACGCGCTGTTGTCGCCGTGACAAGCATAACAGGACGGCAGGGCTTAATCTGGCTGAGATGGGTGTGTGTGGGCATGTAGGGATTGCTAAATGGATGCCTGCGAGCGATTTTGTGCATTGGAGCTGGTGAAATACATGGTCGTGAATTTTGCTTTTATCAGATGAGCTCTTACATAGCAGAATCGCTCATTCTCATATTAAACAGCCATTTATCAAAGAGTAAAAATAAAGTCTTGTATAAAAGTCAAGTATGTTTTTAAATTTATATCCTTTATGACAGTGGCGAATCCAGGATTTTTGTCTGGGAGGGGCTGAGTTTCAAATGTCTTAACTCCTATTATGTAAGACTTTTTATATGGTACTAAAATACACTGCAAAAAAACTGTGATCTTAAAGACCCATCTAAATAGGGTACAAATTTTTTAACTGAAAATAATATTTTTTATTTTTACTTACATGATCATTATTTAAATTTGAAATCATTACAATAAAATTTGTAATTCTCGGCTCTTTTGGCTTAATTTATCTAGCGCTTCAGCGGTTCTTAAACTTTCGATCTCCGCGGCCCCCCCCCTTTATGTAACAGCCAGACCTCACACGTCCCCCCAAGATTTAAACACCCAGAGCAGTAACCAGATTTGAGTTCAGGGGGGGCGGTTGACTCAACGTTATTCCTGAGGTATCCCCTGATGTTCCACATTAAAATTTTACATCTACTTGAAGTAGTGCTGGGGGGGTCGGGGGTCTTCCCCCGAAAATTTTTGAAAATTTGCTTCAAAAAGCTACTATTTTAATTAATTTTTGACATTTTTTGTTACACCTAAAGAAAGCTGCTCCTTGTAAACCACAGAATTTTCAAGGAAAAAAAAATTAAATCAAAGTCAAAACTCTCAGGGGGATTGATGGGGGTCCTCCCCCAGAAATGTTTTTGAAAATTTGCCCCCTTCAAGTGGTGTTTTACCTCATATTAAAATCTTTGGGAAGTACTCAAATCAAAGGTAACTTGAGTCTTGACTGTTCCCCAGGGTTACTCGCGGACCCCCTAGGAAGACGCTGCGGACCCCCGGGGGTCCGCGGACCACAGTTTAAGAACCGATGTAGCTCTTCATTAATATTTTTATCAACACCATAATAAAATATTCGGAAATTTAATCAATTTTTAAATTTATAAATTAAATTATGGAAATTTCGAGTTTATTTTTATTTAAAAGGTCACCTTCACATCAAAAAATGCAAAATAAATTTTAAATTTTTGCCTTTTTACGGGTTTTTAAACTTAAAATTCGGATTCAGCAATGTAAAAAACATATAAATTCAGTCATTAAAGCACTTCCATAATTTAATTTATGAATTTAAAAAAATGATTGAATTTCCGATTGATTAACATCTGGGAAGAGTTCGCTTTGGATGTAAGACGTGATAGTTTTATTCTCCCCCTTCACAAAAAATAATAATGTAGGGTACATTATGAATAGACAATTAAATTCTCTTTCACATTAGATAAAATTTGTGTTGATAACGTGAATATTTTTCATTTTGTAGACGCTAGAAGCGCACGTTTTTCACTTTTTTTTTGTGTAAAGACCAAAAAATCGCCGTTTTTCAGCACACTCTAGCGGCAGAACCACTCTTCAGAAAATCAAATTTAAGTAGTGAAATTTTGTTTTCTTGAAATTATGTGAATTGAGATTATGGTCGAGAAACTTGTTGTTTTTGAAATATAAGCAAAAAATCGAAAATTTTTGTGATTTTTGAATATGAAGACGACCTTCCAAATGGGAGCAAATATGATATTCGTAATCAGCGCCTTCAAAAACATAAAACCGGCGAAAAAACCTTCTATATAATTGTTTTGAAAAAAATTCCAAATACCTACCTACGAAAATTTTTTCAAAAAATTCAAAACCTACCTAATGACTAGGGTTACAGACCCTGAAGAATAATGATTCTGCTAAAAAAAACATCACGGAAAAGTAAGTCAGGGAATAATCATATTTACTACCAAAATTTAAAAAAAAAGTTATTGCAATTTTTAACTATACCAAAACTGGGATGTCTTGGTTCTGGGGGGGGGGCTGCAGCCCCACAGCCCTCCCTACTGGATTCGCCACTGCTTTATGAATCCTTGAATCCTATTTTATTTGTTATTTACGAAATTTAATTTCTTGTGTTACAGTTAAATGTATCATTTGGTCCCTCATTTAGAGAGCTTTATAAATCCGTCATGTTGAGGCAATTCAAACTTTTCCAATCATTGTCCCCTGTAATGATTTATCTTGCTTTTGACCCTTTACAGGACATAAGTACTCATTATTGCAAATTTAATTTTTTAGAAGTGTGTGGATAAGGTTGAATATGGCCTAAGTACTCATTCTTTAAACATGTGAAAGAAATGAGAACAAATAAAAAATATTCATTTAAAACAGATATTATTTTTGACAAAATTTTTTTAAAATGTTAAGCTACGAGTAATATAACCCTTCCCTTCCGCATTTATTCAGTGGGAAATGAAAATGAAGGAAAGAGAATAACAGAATTTAAGTGAAGAAATGAGTGAAGGGAATTAGAGAATCAGATTACATGAAGTTAGGAATGAAAAAGGAGTTAAAGGGGGGACGATAAACGAAGGGTAAGTAAAAACGAGTCAGGGTAAAAAGTGAAATCGAAAAAATGAGATAACTAAATTTCCTTAACTGCTATATTCTTCTTCTCAACTAAATTACTGCATACAAATATGAGATCCTTAAAGAACCATAAAATTAGTCAATATTTTTATTCGACCCAACCCCTGATATAATAAGTGAACGACGGCTGAAAAGACCCATCCCAAAGGCATCAATCGCGAAAAGGATCCGCCATAGAAGACGCCAAACACATCGAAGGGCTTCTTTCATTAGCCCCGTGTAAAAAGGAGAAGCGCATACTATATCCATTATGGCCGTCCCATCAATCCATCATTCCACTCCACTCCGACGCTCCATTCGGCCTCGCCGATGTCACTCCACGCCATTCCAGCAGACGCTCCAAGACGGATGAAGGGAGCAGCAGCGACACGAGTGGCAAGGGGAGATAATAGGCAAAAAAGGCACAATGGCGATGGCCTGCCACTCGGTGGGTAGTAATTAAAATGCCATTTGCACTTGTTTTCTTCCACTGACAGTGCCATCCATCTTCGACATCGCTACTCGCTTTGTTCTCGGATTCGAAATATGTTTGATACGGTGGCTTGGCCGAATGCCGGTTGTAGTTTTTTTTTCTCAGCCAGTAATTCGGGATGGCACAATGGAGTGGCGGTAACGGCGTGTTTTTGAGGCGCAATTATTGCTGGAAATAGCCCGGAATTCGGCGTGTGCGCGTATAATTGGGTTTATTAGATGTTGGGGAATTCTGATGAGCTGGCGTTCTTCTGGATGCCAAACAGCAGCTTGCGAAACACCAAATCTGAAGCGAGGATCGGTCATCATGTGTTGGCTGCTTGTTTGATCTCTGGAACGGCAATGAATCTTAATCTTTCTTTGATGAGCAAGCATCCCTGTAGCTTTGTTAGGCTTGCAGAGAGATTTTAATCTGTGATTACTCATAGGAATCAATTCCGGAAAATAAAGCGTTTGTTTCCCAGGTAACCAGAAAAGATAACATCAGTTTGAAAATAACAATGGAATGAAATGTTGTTCGACAAGGATTAACATAAATCATCCAGGCTGCTAAAGAACCCGACCGTATTATTTGCACCGCTAACATAATAAATATCATGATGCTATCTTGTGAAAATATTAATGCCTATAACAATATAAAATTATAGAAAACTAATACAGACCAAGAATTTTCCAACAGGGGCGTAGCTAAGGATAGGATATATTCCCCCGATAGTAAGAACTCTCCCCTTTTATTGTCTGTGTTAATAGAATCGGCGGTTGACCTTGACTTTTTTCTCAATGTATTTCTTTTGCGTTGCCATGGTAAAGAATGAAGTCAAACCGCCTATTTTATTTACACAGACTTTAACCATTGAAAATGACTTCAAGGAATATCGGATAATTTCTAGTAATAAGTCGTAAACATTATTGGACCTATAAAATAATTTGTCTCTTATGTCTCTTATTTTTTATACTCCTGACACTTTCATACCAACCCGATTCCTAAATAACTTGGAAACTAAGTGTAGTAAAAACATGTTAAATTGGAATAATACCTTAATTTACATAATGAATTAGTACACGGTTTTTCTTTTCCAATTGGAGTAGTATGTTAATAAGGCCTTTTCTCTCTCCTCACACAAGTATAAAAATTGTATAAAAACTGTTGTTACATAACTTAGACTTCAACGCTCCCATAAATTGGAATAAATTTAAAAATTCTGCTTTTCGTAAAGGTTTCTTACTAAATCCTTGAAGATATAAAAGTTACAGAAAACCCTGGAAGAAAAATTACTGTTAGTCATTCAGTGTTTTGTTTAAGCTCTTGTTAGTTCAGCCTAAGTTTAATCTTCAATCCATTAAATGCTTAATTTCTCCTACCAATCCTTCAAAGATGAATAAAAAAGGGCTATATTATAAATAAATACAGATTGCAAGTGATACATCTTTGTATCTTCACAAAAAATTCCTATTACTCCCCTGAACCCTCAGAAATTTCATTTATATTTCACCAAACCATCATCAATACAAGTTCTTAGCCTCAGGTGAAGTGAGAAGCTCTCGATGAAAGACGGCGTTAAACTCCAACCACCCAGACCCCGATCCGTCTTCTTCATTTGCCCAAAAGAAGAAGCTCGTATAATAAAAAGCGGCATCTCTCGCCTACTCTCAATCTTCTTAATTTTTAATCACCTCAGCCTCAAGCCGCGTCGAGTGAAAACACTTAGAACAAAAGCTCGAAAAGAAGCAATCAAACAAGAAAGCGCCTTGGGACTGGAATCAACAATGGTCGTTGTTGGCGATTTGGCGGGCCAAGCCATTCATCGTTTATGGGTTTCCATAAATTATAAGCGCTTCTTTTCTCCGGGAATACTTGAGACACTTCATAAATCATTTCATAAACTCTTGCGATGAAGAGAGGGCTCAATGTTTCGCTATTTGCTCGAGACACGATAAGAAAGGAGGTCTCTTTTCTTTGATGTGTGCTAGAGCCCAAAGCGCGAAAGTACGAATTGTGTGTTTTGCTCCTTTTCGCGTTCAGACATCTTTTATGGATAGTAAAATAATAACCCGAGTTATGAATCTCTTGTGTGGAAATATAGAGTATGAAGGATGAGGTCTCGGGGAACTTTAGCAATGTAGTTGGTTGGATTGCATGGGCTGACATCTCATGACTGTTTGATTAGTATAATTTGATGGGGAAGAAAATTAGTTTATACTATTCTAGAGTAGTTCAACAAGACTCCCCAGTTATCATTAGTGTTTCAAAAGCTTTATCAGACAATGTTATTATTTACAATTGTTTTTTCTTGCAAAATGAACATTTTCCTATAGTATAATTTTCAAAGACGGAAGCTTTCAAAGTCGGTTCAAAGTAATATTTCGTTTCCACTTACACGATCTGTTGCGTTATGACACTCTGGCAAGATCAATGTAAAGCTGTCTCACTGATTCGCCAAACCGACGCCGTAACAAAAGGCGTCGGATAAGTGCAAACTCAAAACGTCATGTTGACTTTCATTAAAAGTTTATAGAATTGGATTGAATTAAGTTTAAAAATCCTAATCTTTTTATTCCCACATTTTAACCTTCCAGCATTGAAATGGGCACATCTAGACGAATTCGGAGGCTCCGAATAAAATTTTCAGTTATTAACTTAAGAGTTTGATGGGATCGATTTATACCTTTACAAACATAGCATTGTTATTTCCAAGTAAAAAAAAACACAAGATTTAGCTTTTGATTGTATGAAAGATACCAAATCTTCTCTGGAGGTTTGGAGTCTCTGCAAATTGCGAAAGACAGGTGACATTTCGTCGAAAGCTAAATTACATCATCAATATCGAACAATCAGCTAGCAATATTAGCAGTTTCACCACAAAATGCTTTTCAAGCTGGTAGTATCTAGGTTGCTTTTTTATGATAGTAACGTTGCGTATGTGTCAGTGCGTTTTCCCTGCACCCCTATCGCATAAGCCTCGACTCCTCCTGGAAAAGCTATATGTTCACCCACAACCGTTATACCCAAGGGAATAACCTTCAAGCTTCATCACCCAGATACTCACATGTGTTTGTCGACAAGCAGAAGAGGAAACGCGATATTTCTGCGTCCCGACGAAAGAGTTGTCACAATTTTCAACATTCGGCGTCATCTGTGCCATTAATTTCCGACTTGGGTTTCGGCCACCCGAGAACGTTTCGGCGGGTCAGGCTCATTACTGAATTACACGGAGAGACTCCTGACTCAGAAGCCACATCCGGATCAAGGGTTTTTTTTTAAAGCTTCTTGAGGAAAGGGGATGAAAGTATAGTGACGTAGAGTATTTTTTTGAGGAGATTGGTTTTAAGTTTGAAGATGTCATGGGTGTTAATGAATGCTTGAGAAATGAGATTAATTACCGGAATCACTTAATCATACTTGAATGTGTGAGAAACATTCATTGAGCCATTGCTGTCATCAAACGAACAAAACGATATTGTTCCTAATTTTTTATACTCTTCAGTCCAGCTAAAGAGAAATATCGAGATATATTCCCTGGAAATTTTCATTTTCGAACACTGAAAAAGACAAAAAGCTACCTCAATCCTCATGTCCAGTAGCGTAAACAGAAAACTTATCCTAAGGGACAATTTTAGTCGTTTTCATGGTCACTAAAAGGAAAATTTCTGAGAATATATCCAATCCAGAAATCCTTCCCCCTAGCTACATCCTTGCTTAGTGGCCTAAGTGGCCATCTGCATCATCCGAAATTTTTTTCAGGGTATTTTCGAACGATAAAGTATAGAATATTCTGTTTCTGAAGAAACTTACAGATTATTTAGAAAGAATCTTTAAACTATTTCATACCTGGTAGAACAACACCACTTGGATACAAAATTTGGATATTTCTGTTGAAAATTAGAAGTGTTCAATGTTAAGAGGGGATAAAATATGTTACTATTCAGGGCATTATTTATATGATAAATGGAAACCTAAACACTATTCATTAAAAATAATTAAACTCAGCCTTAAATTTGAACTTTTAATTAAATCTTATAACCTTGTGATTAAATAGTCTAAAATAAATCTTGGTATAAAAAATTATCCCATTTTTTTCTAAATTTACCATATTTTTATCTATGACATCTTTGTAAATGCTACATTTATTTATAAGGATTTCTACGTTCATACTTGATTTCAATACTTTTTTAATAAAAAAAATCGGCAGTTAGGTATTTCATTTTTATATGTACATATTTATGTTCAGATTCTTTTACATCAAATTTCTTTTTTTTGCAATAATATAAATAAAAATGATGTTAATATTGATAATAATAAATTGGAATAATGATATTATTATAAAAACGTATATAATTAATTAATTTAATTTTGATATTTGTAACTACGAGGAACTATGCATGTAATAAACATAGCGTAATTTACTTTTATTACATGCTTATACTATGAATTCATTTATATAATTCAGAAAAACACGTACATTATAGAATAATTTTCAAAGAAAAATTTCAACTGCCATGAGTGAGTTAAATGTCTGTGACTTAAATACCCCATAACTCTCTCAGACCCCAAAAGTAATAACGAGGCAAAACGTGACACCACCCCTTTTGTCACTCCATGAAAAACCCTGTCTCCTCCCGCACATTTTACGGACCCGACCTGATAAAACACTCAAGACCGTTCCATTTTTTAAAGAAAAAGGAGATTTTTCATTTAGGAAAAAACCCGCTCACAAAAATCCACTCCGAGTCCGACCAGAACAGAAGGGGGGGGGGAGGAAGAACTCGACATAAAAAATGGACAGGACACTGATGACATGGGCGACAAACGACACCCTGGGGGTGCCCTACAAACTCCCCCACCCTCATCCCATTCGAAAGAGAAACGCCGGAGCAAAAAACACCACGCGCCGGAGGCTCAGCAGGGACAAGATACCCCAACAAAACAAAAAGCCAAAAAACGCGGTCCATCCATTCATCCTTTAAGGTGGGCTTCCCAGCACTTTTACAGGGTTTTCAACAAGGTTTTGCACTTTCCCCGGCTACCATTATTCAGAACTTTTGGGGGCTCCGAATCACGATCTGGGGCCCCCGTAGCACTCTCCCCATTTCAAAAAATGATCGCGCCGGAGAAGATTGTGTTTAAAACAAATGGTACCCCTGGGTGCCAGAAATAAGGACGTATACAAGAAAGTGCCGGCGTGGACTCGTTGAGAGATTCCTGCGATATTTTTTCGCCTTCTGTTTTGTTCTTCTCCGGTTTTTCTCCCTTTTCTTTTGTCTTTTGAAGAGTTTTTTTTTCTATCCTGGGGATGGTATATGTGAGAAGAATGCCTTTTTCAGTCTGGTGGAAATTTGTTTTGTAAAAATAAATAAATAATGGCTTATCACTACCGTTTCGGTCCACAAACGTTTATCTCGATTATGGTTGCTTTTTGGCGCGGTAAACGATGTCGGGTTGAAATATGAACGGTTCGTAAATTTGCAGTTTATATTTATCAATTTTCAGATAGGGGAAACTGCCATTTTTCCCTTGAGGCAGTTTACCTAAATAAATACCTTCGCAGTGAAATAAATTGGTTTTGGGGTTATAAATTTGGGTTTTACTCTTTCGGGTATTTTATTGTACATATAAGGCATTTATTTTTGAAGTAATATATTTGTTAATTTCCCTAGCCTGCACTATAGTTTAGCGAGGGAAAAAATTTTACGTATTACCTCACAGTGAACAAAATTTTTGTCTGGAGGATAAACATGTTCCTTACTAAATAAATATCAAACAGAAATCAATTACTACAGTTAATAAGTCAAACATTTGATCTCATTGAAAAATTGCAAGGACTTCAATTGGGTTACTGAAAAAACTGGAATACATCCATTTTAAACGAAAATTTCCCCCACCATAGTAGTAATAGAGCATTTTCAATCACATGGCTCGGACCTAACAATGGCCTTAGCAACATAAGGTTACAGTTTTTTGCCCTACAGAAGGTTAACAGTTACAGAAAATGACTGGCCGTGGAATTCTTCTATTGGAGCATTTGCAATCACGTGACCCCATACCTAAAAACCACCTTAGTTACAGATACCCGTTACCTAGCAACCGCCTTAGCAACAGTTAAAAGCCATTCAAAAGGTTAACAGTTAAAAGAAAATAGCTGGTCGTGACGTCACCTGAAAACACTCTATTTGAAAAAGAGGACGGTGATACCAAAAAATCATTGTTGCTTCGGATATTAATCCCTGAAATACGGCGTTTCATATCTTATATATTAAAATAATTTGGTTTTTCTTTCGGCCGGCCGCCAGGCCGCACCCCCGATCCGATTTGGACAAACTCGGTCTTGATCGAAAGCTTTCCACCCCTAGATGAGCCAATTATATAACACGTTCCTTCAAAACCTTCCATTTTTAAATTATACGTTTTTTTCGTTTTGCCCCCATGTTAACTCTATGGGGAGGTTCCGTTCGGCCGGCCACCAGCCCGAACCCCTGAACCGATTTTGACAAACTCGGTCTTGATCGAAAGATTTCCAACCCTAGATGAGCCAAAAATGAGTCACGTTCCTTCAAAGCATTCCATTTTTAAATTAGAAATTTATTTCAATTTGCCCCATTGTTTTCAGTTAATATTTTTACCAACACAGGCAAAACGTCTTTTAAAGAGCGTGAAGAAAACCTACTTTGAAATTATCAAACTTCAATGTTTTGACGTTTTGTTAGATTTATCGCGAAAGGATACTTGGCATATTGGATTTATAAAAAAAATCTGGTACAGGTTTAATTGAAGTATTACTTCTTTCTCTTCAGATGACGCATAAGAATAAATTAGTTGTGGTTAGAAAAAACTATAATTTGATAAAAAAATATTGAACAGTTTACCGCTGACGATGCAGCTTAAAAAATAATTGTAAAAAATTTAACTGCGCCGCAAGCGTGAAATAGTAACGAGCGAAGCTCGCATCAGCGCCAAAGGCGCGTAATCTAGCTGGTAAGACGCGGCTTTGCCGGGTCAAACCAGCTAGTATCTTATAAAAACAGAAAAAGATTGATAACAAAAAAAACTTTTATTTTCAGAATTAAAATTTATTAAAACTGGGAGAGGGAGATATCCATATCCTAAATTTCAATAGCCTTCTGGATTCGCTAGTGCTAAGAGATGTATCGAGCTCTAAGTTTCTTAGACTTCTAACAACAAAACCCATCTATGTAAGTTTTCTAAAAAGCCTAAATTGTGTTTGACATTTGATATTTCAAAGCCACTGCATATGCTACGCGCTGAGAAACTGAAGAGGCTCCTTTTACCCCCAAAAATTACTGATTTCGTCTGAAACCCAACACGCTCAATCTTCCACCTCAACCATATGGTTACCGATTGATTCCCCCCAAACCATCGATCTACCTACACATCCTGCCATCATCACTTCCCTCTATTAACAGCAGTTTAAAACAAAAGCTCTGAAACCACATCGAAAAAAAGATTTATAGCTACCACCTAATCAGCATAGCCAAACAACCCTATACTTTGGGATTCGGGAGGTTTAATACCCTCTTTGCCCGTGGTTTTTGCTCCAGATTGATGCAAGAAGAAAGCGGCCAACCTCTGATTATGGAAACAGATGTTGGAAGGCTCGCATGCAAAAGGCATCCTCGTATGATGGATGGGGATGCTGACGAATTCTCACGTGTGTTGGGGGATGATTTCTTCGCAGTAGGGTGGAAAAGTTTGCCGTGATTGATGAATCAGTTCTCGCCGGAGTTGGAGCTGATGAGTTGCGCTTAATAATTTTTCCATCGAGAGAGAGTGTGAAAAAAGCTCTGATGTGGAGTATGCATGGTGAATTGGATGTTGAGAAAAAATAATTTATTGGGTGGGGAGAAGAGTTTGATCTTCGGAATGGAAGGTTGTCTTAAGTTTTTATATGCTTTGATTTCTTAAGAGGGATGATGTGGGGTGGAAGAAGCATGTTAAAAAGAGAGGTGTTTGAATTCTCCGATCGTAAGAAAGTATGTGACGCAAATTCCCTTCTTCGAAAGTTTCTGTATGACGGATGAGGGAATTGTTTCACAAGATGAGAGAATCTGGTTCTGCATTTAATATTGAAGATGACAAGGAAGGAGAGTTGGTAAAATTAATTATGAAAATTAACGAATATTTTTTGTTCTTTTACCCTAGCCGTTTTCTCGCAATAGTATATATAGATTTCATTACAGTTGTCAGCTTTTTTTTCCCTCTCTAGCTCTTTATAAAATACGGTTAACCATTGTCCTGAGTGAATCCTGGTCGTCTTTTGGATATCTGATCTGTTTGTATTAGCAATTTGGAATCACTCTCACTATAGTATCAGATAACTCCGAGTTTTTATTACTTTTACTACATATATAAGTGTCAATACTCAAAATTTATCAAATTAGAGCTTATAAGTATAGTTTATCAGCAATTTGTCTCAATGTAGAACCAAAAGGAGTAAGAATCCTAACCATAAATAAAAGCTCTTCAAAAACCTATAGTACAATGGTTTAAAACCGTTAGAAGCTTAATACCAAATCCATTATATTACCCTAAAACTTATTTCACTGCTTGGGTATGAGTAACCAACATCTGAGACTCGTAAATATCAAAAGTAGCTTGGATATACTACAAATAAATTCTATTTTCGGTAGTTTAGACCCAATTATGTCAACCCAGTTTCAAAGAAAACGTAAAATGCCCTCAAAAGAACGTCTTTTTGTTAAGTAAATCGAGCCAGGTCAAAGGTTTCGTGTTTGATGATAGGCAGACAAGTTTCAAGAACATGAGCTTCAAAAACAGCAGCGGGTGGGATGGAGTAAGTGGTGTAAATACAGGTATGCCCATAACTCAGAGTCAAATGTTTGATGTTCCAGAATTTGTAAGAAAGGAACAGTTGAAAGAGATTCTGAATGAATATTCAAGTGAACAACTCATGTGCGTTCGCGTTCACTTACTTACCCCGGTCACTCCTTTAAGAAACAGGTTAAGTAAGCTTTGCTTAACATTTTATGCCTCACGTTTAAATGACAGTGATGTGCGCTAGAATACTACATTAAGATCTATACTAATTAAAATGGTTTACTTTCCAGGGATGTGTGGTTGACATTAAATTAAATACAAAAAAATATTAAAATGTTCAATTACTAAATAAACACGAAGAAGTATTCTAGATACATTGATTATTTAGTCACAAGTGTCAAAAACGGAAACAATGCAATTTTTAAAAATTGTATATTCACAATGAAATATTATATTCAATATATTCAAAATAGAAACATCTTAATATTAGATCATCCCAAACACTTTGTCCTGTTCAGAAGAATACTGAGAACTTTCATGGAGTTAAAATTTGAAACTGGAGCACTTTCGAGAAGAAAAATTAGCTAATTTAATTCTTTAAGAAGCACATCGAAATCTGGAGAGCACAGTTTAGAAACTGTTAATACAGTAAAAAATTTATTTCCATGTAAAAATTAGAAATTATCGAACTAAATATTTTTCTGGAATTAAAGAAAATTCCTTTGGATAGTTTCTGTATTATAGCTACATGCTATTTATCCCCAATATTGATAGTGAGACAATGGTAGCAAAGCGGATAGCTTTAATTAATTTGATTCCTAGTGTATTGAAGTGCATTAGGTATCGGACACTTTTAGGAAACGATTACTGTACTAAACATTTCTGATATCTCACAAGTTCTAACTTCGATTTCCAGTACTGGGTACTCAAGACTAAAAGTAAGGGGTTTCCTTGGGACTATACAACAACCACAAGGAGATATTACAGATGTTTTCATCCACAACTCAACCCAACTTCAACCAACTCTAGGGGGGTACATCCGAGCCAAACAACAAGGTCTTCAAATCCCACGGTTCCTCGGCAACCATCCATCCTCCCAGGTGAGTGATTCGGGATGATAAGCAAACGGCCCGGTAGCGACTGTTAGTCTATATTTAAGCTAATGTTCACGCAATTAAAACGCCCATCTCTCCGCAAGGTTTAATTTTAGCATCAGAAAAACATCCCCGAGTCGCGTCTTCACAGGGAGCCAAGGTTGTCGACGCGGGGCTGACATCTCGCTGACACAGGTCTCATTCGAAATGGTGTGGAAATACTGGATAGCTTCACACCCGAAGGCAAGAAAAAGCACGAGTTGAGAGCTAATTTCCTTTTCTCTTGTCGGGAGGAGGGGTGGTAGTAAAAATACTGCACAAGGAAAACGATACGCGTCGAGTGGGAGCTAAACTTCCAGAAATTTGTGCGGCGTTTAGTTCTTCTCTTCGGGTGAAATTTCTATTTTTGAGGTGGTTCGAAGCGATTTGAACGCGTATCGGGTGTTGTCGGTGGGTGGGATGATTGGTTCTTGAATGCGTGCTTAGCATGCATGTGAGAAGAGGTCGGATGTCAAAGCGTATCATATTATCGTGTCTGTTTAAAAATATAATTACAACGCAATGACTAAAATAGGAAAGGAAAAACCTAGTTGTTGTTATACCAATTGAAGATTGAAGTCTCTGTACGAACCTATAGTGTGTTTAAGATGATTCCAGTTTCTAAAAAAAAGTTCCATAGTTAACAAGATAATCTTTTTCGCCCATTGACCTCTATCCTATCGTAATAAAATAATTATCAAAAGAATACACTTTATAAAATTATATTTACTACTTGACAAGATTTCTACCCCCACTTAAGACCAATCAGAGGATTTATGGAGAGATTGGCAGTCCCATATTAGGAAAAACATCCTTCTGTGATAGTTCAATCAGAGCTTTCGCTCTCATCTTGCCAAGCAGATTGTATGCCTCATAATGAAAGTGTTCTGATGTTTCATTATCTAATGTAAAGGTTTCACTGGTGTTGCAATTAATCTTAATTCTAAATCAATATTGGTTAGACGTTATTTCATCGTCCAATAATATTGCATCGACCCTATAGAGCTCCAACCCAAAGAGGAAGGATCATCTAAACTTATAGAAGGCAATGTATTTTATGGATTAGGGTTCTCAATAGCTCAAGTACACTTAAAATTGAATATTACCACACTACCAAATATATTTGTATAGTGTCAATATACTAAACTCATTACTGCAACAGCCCTAGTGGCCCAAGAAGGCCTACGATGCCCATCTTCGTTCTCTTGACCGTAGGGATAGTGTAAATATACTTAAAAGAAAAATTTACAGGTTATGTACAATACATTAAGAAATGTCTACTGAGGTAATTTTAAAAATTTTCAATAAAATTACATCTTGAATATTATTGGTTTACTCTGATTTCTGGATTTTAAAGTATATCTTAAAGCAGCAATACCGTTCCTTAACCACAAGAGCACGATTCATCAGCCACACGAGTTAAACAAACCCGTTTTCACAGACACGCAAAAAAAAACCACCCCAAAACCATAAAGACAAGCCGAAAACGCGAAAAACCAGGCGACAACCTTCCACATAATGAGTTTGGCAGCGAATGAATACCTGCAGCCGCCAACACACAGCCAGCCACCTATTACAATAATGGCGCCTTTCTGCGAAAAAAGGCGACTCCAGGAGATTATTAGCCCTCTGGTTGTTTAATAGCAGTTATTCTCCACAGCCCGGATTTCAATAGCCGGCCTCTTTAAGTGTCAAGAGCGGTTGTTAGCGAGGCCCGGCTGTGTGCTCTTGATGGGCCGGGGCTGCTTAAACACAGGCCTATGAGGGAACGCCTCGCTCATGTTTGGGCATCTCGTGCCTTGACTATTACCAGAGGTGTCATTTGCTACAACGGGGCATTAGGAGGTTGCTCGAGGCGGAATCAGGTGAGATGGGTGCAGAGCTGGCGGGGTTTTGATGTGTGGTGGGAAATGCCACATTCTTCTAGCAAATCATCGTAATGGATCTTCCAATATTTACGGAACTATTTAAAAATCAATGGAAGATAAATGAAAAGGGGTACAATTACCCTTCTCTCTGCAACGTACTTGAGGGACAAAATAGCGTTTAATTTCAAATAATTTAAGCTTTTTTTTAGTTGCAATGGCAGAGCACAACACACACACTATGATCGAGGTCAAACTGCCAACATGCCGAAATCAGTAGTAGTACTTACTTCGTGTTACGCAGTGGGCACTTGTGTGAACCGAAGTCACGGAGGTGTACTGGTTGCCCACGCCACGCACACCATTCGCTTGAACAATCCCTTTTTACAGGGGACATTCATCCATCTTCACTCCCAAACATCCATGGCCGAGTGGGGATTCAAACCCCTGACTGCCAGCTTCGTAGTCAGATACTCTAACCACGTCTAGGCCAGCACGCCTGCAGAATTTAAGCTTCTTACAAATATACAGACAGTTAGCGCCACTGAAAGTATGAAAACTATAAGTAATCGCCCATAGGTCCCTATGCTTTTTGGGTGTAATCCAAAGGATCTCAAAATGAGCTAAAACACTATTTTGAGGGGAAAACTTCCAAAACTTTTTGGGAGAAGATCCCCAGACCCCTCTTTTACTTGGTATTCCCATTGTTCACACAATTTTGAAATTAAGTGCACCAAAATTAAAATTCTATGTGTAAGTCATCTAAAACTTAGCATTCGTAAGGATACCTCAGAAAAAATGTCGAGTCAACCCCCCCCCCCGAAACAAAAGTCTGGTTACGACACTACCATAAATATCCATAGGGTTATCAGAAGACAAAATTACACCATTATTATAAATCTGCGCAGGAAAAGAACATAACTCTTTATCTATAGGCTTGTTTGGTTGAGTTGTATTGTTTCTAAATATTAAAAATTAAATTGTAAACAAAGAAATTATGAAAGAAAGAAGTGATTTAATACCTCGCATTGCCCAAATAGACCCAATATCAATAATATCATCATTCGGAGTTTAGTACATCCTTCAGGAAGGAATACTATTTAAGTTCCAAAAGCCAAATGTTCTCAGGTTTCCCGTGTAAAATTTACCACAGACTCCCTTAAAACGCTTAACGCAGCTGCCAGATGAGATAAGGCAGATTAGGAAACTGCTAATTTGATCGTTTTACCAAAGACCATAAAATCATGCCTTCTTCGCATCACAGATTAATCTTGAATTGAAGAGGAAGATTATCTGCTGCTTTATCTTACTTAAACTCTGGGCAACCTACTAAGAGGTCAGCAAATATTAATCACTTGCCTCATAAGAAGAGGATCAATCAATTTCTAGATTATGAGGGAAGCTACAGGTTAAAGAGCAATTTCAGTTTGCTGTGAGAAGGTGCTTGTTTACGTATCACGAATTTCTTAGCTTAAGAATACATTATTTGTGTTTCATGTACGTAATTTAAAGGTGTATTAGCACCTGGAAATTATAACTAGTTCTTAAAGGTTTTTGAAAATTTATGACTGTAGCTCTTCAGAAAACTTAATTTCAAGAGTAAAATCTTGTTTTAAGAAAGTAATTATTAAAAACCTATTATAACATCATTTTTAAACATTTTAAAGATATTTATCTGATTAGAATCTGCTTTTGATATAAGGATGAAAGTTTTATATACTTTATTTTATTATTAAATTTGGAAAATCTGTATGGTTTAATTTAATTTATTCAAAAATCTTTATAAATAATTTTCACTACTTAATCATATTTACCATTACTAAAATACAAAGTTTAATCTTGTAATGATAGTAATAACACAAACAGAGAGAATTTAGGGGGGAAAATTAGTTATTACAGAATTTCTTTATATTCATTCATTTATAGATATTAATTCAATACCTTGTATATTGATTCTTATTTTATTGTGATTAAAATTTTAGTTTACACTTAATTTTTTTTTATCAAGGTCGTTAAAATTTTAAATAGTAGGGGAACTGTTCATACTTTTATTATTTAAATAACAGTTTTAAAATATTGCTTTTTAAATAAAAAACAGTTACCAGTATATAAAGTTATTGTAAATGTTGAAATCTATTCTATCATAAATCTGAATACTTATAGTTTAAAACAAAATGTGAGCTACATAAAAAATTTTATCGGAAATGAACGTTAAAATTAATTAAATTCCAATATACTTTCACAATTAAAAAGTACAAACAATAATTCATTTAATATGACTCCATAACAAAATATTCTTTTTCAAACCCGTAATTTACTTTTTTTCCAAATTCTATATTCTACTTCATTATTAACAGGAAAAAATCAATTATAATTTTAGAAGCACTACAAGACTCCTATATAGATTCAAAAAATATTTTTCCTTTTTTGGTTTTCCCCCATTCCAACCGATGAGCACCTCTCCTCACTTGAGATACCTCCCCTCCGCACTGCTGCCATCTCCTCCAACTAATATATATTGAAAAAGCCAAACGACTTCGACCTTCCATCAAATTTGCGGGTTCCATAAAAGAAGTGACTGATGGCCGGGCTGTAGCAGGCTGTGATCGCTCTCTTGATGAATGGCAAGGCCGCCTACCCTCGGTCCACCCCCTAATCTCGAATACCGCTTTTTCACCCGCGCAAGACAGACCCCTTGTCATTAAGGCCGGAGCCTGATTTATTAGGGGAACCTACACAAATGGTGATCCAAGTGATGGCGGATATGGTTCGAAGATGATTATACGATATGAGATGAGCTACGGGGGTTTGAATTAAAGAGCAATATGCCATCATGCAAATTTGAATGGTGTGTTTAGTGGTTCGTTTTTGTTGTGGGTAGGGAGTAAATATTGAAGGACGTACCTGTGACTTGGAGCATCAGGTGATCCTGTTTTTTTTCCTTCTGAAAAAATAACGTTGTGTTTTAAATATATCAAATAATATTTGTTGGCAGCTTTCAAATTCATCAGTTGTTTTAATTAGTTTTCGGTTATTTTCAGATTAGAACTGTGGAAAAGGAAAAAAATATTCAGCAATTTTTCTTTAATATTTTAAAAGCAAGTTTCCTTTAGTTTCTGCATTTGATATAAAGTATTTAGAATTTTTTTTTACAGAGAAGTGTATATGAAATGCTGTTGAAGTGAGGTGGTACGGATTTAGCTGGTAGATTCATACAAGGAAAAAAGTGTTTAATTACCCACTGACCCTCTCATGGTCATTGACTTTTTGGCGGTCAACAACTTGATGGAGTTGATCTGACAAATGTCAGATATTTTTAGAGGATAAGCAAAAACAACAACATATATTAATTTTTTCATAATTTATTGATATTTTTTTCAGTTAACTCCGATGGAAAAAAAAGTATCAAAATCATCACTGTATCATGTATTTTCTGATTTTGAAAGTATTACTAAAATATTTTGATTTTTTTTCCAGATAATTTTGAAGAATTTATGAGTTTTCTATTTTTTAAAAATTATTTTATGGAGATGATTTTTTATGGATATCAATATACTATTTACGTATTTTATATTCTGTATTTATTGCTTGTGAAAATGTACTCAATAAAAAATAAAGTAAAAACTGAGTGCCACCCGCAATATGACGCGAGAAGGAAAAGTAATACAAAATAAAAAAAAACTAAAAATTAATAAGTATTATTCCAGCTTGAACTAAGCAATAGTTGGGGCAACTATCTACCTTAAATCCAGCTAAAAAACACAAATTTCAAACTTGGAAAATCATTACAGTTTTCAGTTATAATACGGAGTTAAATTTTCAAGCTTAAAAGTAATCATTATTCAAGATAGGATTCAAGCTGGACGTTGTACAACTTTCTTCTTTAAATCCAGCTAAACTACAGCGTTATCGCTCGAAATTTCAAACTTAGGAAATCATTGAAATTTCCAGCTAAAAAGGAGTTAAATTTTCAAGCTTAAAAGTAATCATTATTCAAGATAGGATTCAAGCTGGACGTTGTACAACTTTTTTCTTTAAATCCAGCTAAACTACAGCGTTATCGCTCGAAATTTCAAACTTAGGAAATCATTGAAATTTCCAGCTAAAAAGGAGTTAAATTTTCAAGCTTAAAAGTAATCATTATTCAAGATAGGATTCAAGCTGGACGTTGTACAACTTTCTTCTTTAAATCCAGCTAAACTACAGCGTTATCGCTCGAAATTTCAAACTTAGGAAATCATTGAAATTTCCAGCTAAAAAGGAGTTAAATTTTCAAGCTTAAAAGTAATCATTATTCAAGATAGGATTCAAGCTGGACGTGGTACAACTTTCTACTTTAAAACAAACTACGTCGTTTTTCAAGTTTGATACAGGCTTGATCACTTTATATTAATCGTATATTAGCTTCATTCAATCTTATTGTGCTATCTGGGTATATAAAGTTTATTTTTAATCTTCTGCTCCAGATTGTCACATGATTTCATATTATTCTTCTAACAGTAATGTTTTCTTGTCAAAAATATTATTTTCAAGGCAGATTTTTTAAATTTAGGGATATCAAAAATTTTTAGAAAGATATTATGGAAAATTGAGAAAAAAAAGGATTGAGGTCATCGTACATTTTTAATCACTGCCAGTTAAAAATGGGAAACAATTATCGATAAAACTGTTTCATGTAAAGCTGAGAAAAAAAATATTTAAAAAATTCAATAAATTATTTTGTTGATTTTATCAAAGTTATCACATCTGGCACTTTCCTCTTTTTTGTTGATAAAAGTAGGTATGAGATTTGTAAAAGGAATTAAATCTACATTCTATTGATGAAATGATTGATTTAATGAAAAATGCACTTTTTAGATTTATGAAGAATATAATAAATATACAAAATAACAAAAATACTACCTACTAAATACATTTTAGCTTACTTTAAGATAAACCTTTTAACTATTAAAAACCTAATTCAAATAAAAAAGTTATTCCTTTATTTTTTTTAAACTAAACATTTAAATGCAAGAAAAACAAATCTTTTAAATTGTACTAATTAAATTAATCAGTTTAATTTATATTTCTTTAAATTTTCAATTCCAAAATATTGCGAATTTTATATTCTAGATTCTGGATTTTTCCGTACGACAAAACCCCAATAAAGAGTGTAATACCTATAAATCTTTTATAAAAACTGCTCAAATATACGATATTAAACCTCATCACTAACCAAACCAAATTTCCCATTTATATTCTACAGTTAGAATGGAAAAAATATAATCACTTTTTATATAGGAAATAAGATATAACGTACATGAAACTGCATGAAACTATAGTTTTAAAATTCGAACTTCTCGATCTTCGAAATTTATTTAAATATAGAATATAACACAAAATTCCAGTATTCATCAGTAGCAATCAAATTTTTAGTTTTAAATTATAGATTCGACTCAGAATTGATCAAAATCTGTTCCTCATCATTAAGGTGTCCAATGAAATATCTATCTAGTTAGGAATTCTAACGTCATAATTCCATACAAGCCATCAATCATAATTAATTCCCAAAACTAGATCATAACACTACACTTCCACTTATAAATAATGCATGCCCGATGCTATTGAATCTGCCAATAAAATCGCAATACATAAATCACCATCATGCGATAAATCAACTGACGGCAATGATTTCAACCATTATCAGACATCGCTTAAAATGCAGGAAAATATACTCATCTGCTAATAATAATTACCCGAATTAAAATTTCGTTAATTATTAAACTAATGGAGATTGATCTCATCTCGGATCATGATCTGCGAAATAATGGAACAATCATCATTACAGGGTCAGCAATAAAACTCTGCAAACGCAAACACCTTTCCAAAAAGTCATAAAAGTAAAAACCGCTCCAAATCTGCATTTATCTGCAATTCACATGTCATTAGCTTAGAGGTGTGTTATTACCTCCAGTTCGTTTGCGGCTGTGGTAATTACCAAGTAAATAAATAAATCATTCTTTCCCGAACTGCATTTCGATTCGAATAAGCAAAATTGGCCCTTAATGCTTATATGATAAGTACCTGCCACGACACTATGGTGGACATGCTGTAATTACCGAGTCGTACAGTACAACCCTTCTTCTGCCTTGTCTAATACTCCCAATTAGAAAAAAAAGTCCGCGCTCAATCAACAGCGCACAGTAAAAAGATGTTTTGTTACCTGTGTCAGTCAGGAAAAAACGGGCCTCCAACTGGGGTGATTTGATTGACAGGTAACAATTACAAGGACTTGTTGATTGCAAAGGAATTGACAAGTTGGCCGTCTCCTGAAGCGAAACCCCGCCTTCGGACAAGGTTGAGACGTCAATCACTTTTTGATTGTGTCTGGTGGAGTTTTTTGCGCTGCATTGTTAGGTTTTTGTGTCTCGTACGACAGGTAGTACAAATGCAGTGTTGCTTCATGGATTCTTGGAAATGATTTAAGGCTACAGTGGAGTTATGGTTACGTAAACTTATGTTGTTTTATTCTTGGGATATTTCAAAGGCTCCTCTGCGCATTGAATTTCAACAACTTTGTCCCAATATAGTGGAAATGACATGAGAGTGAATCGGAAATACAATCCGGGTGTGAGACGTTGGATGGACCCCCTGATGAGAGTCCAACGTCTCAGACCTTTATATTATATTATTTTTTCTGTAAATTTTGGCTTGTTTGTTTTCATTGGTAAACATTCTCTCTTTAACACAGGCTTTTCACATAAAAAGCAGAACAAACAGTTGCTAGATATTTTTTCTAATGCCTTCAAAATTACATGTTTAGGAATTTTATTTTGCAAGTCGGTTCTCAAAGGAATTTGAAATTTTCAGGCAGAGCAATTCATAAGTCTGTCAAGTGCATAACTTATCTTAATTAACTAAATGATGGTTTTAGTTTCACTAAAATATTTGGTAGTATTCAAGAGTAAAATATAATAAATTCCTTTATTGAAAATTTGAGACGAAAATAAAAGCTGGTTACGTATTCCTTTAGCATTATTGTGGTAAATTTGCAATAAATTGTATAAATTTTAAAATTTAATATTCTGATTAAAAATACATAAACGTATATTAAACATTCCTTAACCTATAATTATATAACAATGTATTCCTTTTACTAGCATTACATGAATCTCAATGGCAGTTCCCTAAAATAGACTTTTTCTAACCTCAAGGCTGAACTCCTTGAGGCTAAGCTTTTCTCGGATTGAAGCTTAGGCTCAAAAAGACAGCAAAGAAAGATTGAAGACCAAAGCCAAATCACAGCAAGCCAGGGGATAAAGATCAAAGTGAATAACACTTGATCTGTGACTACTTTGTGTCTAAAAGAATTACCGAAAATTCGTGTCACCTGTCAAATTAACGTGACTGCCCACCTCCGTAGAAAAAATGGGGTCGGGAAAGGGTATATTTCTACCTTCTTTCTTGAGAGATCCCCCAACCACCGAAGGAAATGGAGAATGCACTTATGTAGTATTACTTTTCTGGTAACCAATAGTTCGTGTATTTTTCTACCAAATTAGTTCGTGTATTTTCAACAATTTTGTCAATGGATAAGTTAATTACAGTAATTTATAAGGTTGTTATTAATTCACATTAAACATGTTTTATTCATCAGAAATATTTAAGTATCTTATCTGAGTTTATAAACCCTTGCTTAAATGCGTTTAATATGGTAGGTAGTGCTAAATAGATCCATGGCTGTTACTCTTTTTTAATTGAGGGGAATAAAATATTATGTATGTCCATCAAAATTTTTAAATTTAGGCAATTTATAAAATTATCTAATGTTGAAGCAATTTAGTATTTATAAACTGAAAAGAAATTTTAGTGATTTAAAATACCTTTCCCTTAATAAATCATCCTTTGAATTGAAACAAATTACATTTTTATAATAATTATGTAATTACAGAAGTTTTTTTTCTTCTTACATATTTAAAATTTCTTTTCTTTTAACAAAATTTAAATTATAAAATATTTATTTAAATTGTTAGTCATTACAACCAACATACAAAAACACAAGGCACCAATATAAAACTTTAAAATCGTAATTTAACTAACAATTTAAAAATGCTGATGTTAATGATGTTAAATATCATACAAAGAAATTCTCGTTTGAAATTTCAATGGTTAATATCGAGTCGTTGTGAGCCAAAAGGTACAAATTACGATGTGGATAACTTCCACATACATTCTATACTCCGATTGATTTATCACTACTTTTGTGATCCAAGGGAAAATTAAACTTTTTTTTTATCAAGAGCTAATATGCCAACCCATTCCGTGTACAGAAGTTTGTATCACACTCTCACTAGTAAGCTCACCCAGTCAATTTTGAAAAGATAATTCGTATTATAGAGTATTTTGTGTCAGGTTTGTGAATTCTGCTAACTTCTTAACGTCCGTAACTACATTCTCAACTATATTCGATTTTACGGTAGGCAACGGAAATCTAGATTTGGGGCTGTTATTATATGACGTCATGCTTGGAGGGGAGGGAGAGGGTAATTAATCTGAGACACTTATATGTCTAGGGGGAGAGGAGTAAAGGATTTGTTGTATCATACACTGCAAATCAGCATAAAATATCGAAAAATTTTTGGGAAAATGTAGTTTACACAGAGGTAAAACGTTCTTGCCAACCTTTTGTTGTTTTTTGTTCAGCAACATACCTAACATATAATATACCTTTCTTCTTAGGGCAAGTTTACATGCAGCCACTTGCGCGATGCGACTGGGGACGACGAAGGGATAACGTATTAAATTTTCTATCGCTTTCCTCATCGATATCGAATATTATCCTTCATTTGGTGGTTAGCGCTGTGACGTAGTATCTACGACAGCATTTATAGGGAATTTTCGACCGTTATTCCCTCGTCTTCCCGGTCGCATCGTTCAAAGCACTGCATGATGTAAACCTGCCCTTACAGTGTTTACCCCTGTAATCTCCCTGCTTCTTGACACAGCCGCGAGAAAAAACTCCCAACAATATTAGTCATTTTGCACTCAACCAAAATAGCCAGACCCCCGGGAACAAAAGGAGGTCCTCGACACCCCCAATCTGGCTCGCCGTATCTGTTGCCACATTGTACGGCGTAACCGAAATGTTTTATCTTGTCTAACAAGTGGGCCGTCGGTGTATCAGCGGCACCGCGTTGAGTGATGCGCCGTGAACCGGGAGGTTACGGCGCGTCACTCTGGCCGGGGACGCCCTTAATGCGGGCTATTCATCATACGCGGCACCCCCGCACTCATCCGGGCGCCCCCGAAACCCCCCTCCCCTGCGATTTTGATTGACAAGCGACGAGCGATGGAGTGGCGTGAAAATGGCGCGATGTACGATGGGACCGTCGCGATATTGAACGGATGAAATAATAAATTGGTTTTAGTTATCAGTTTCATTTGTTGCGATGGTTGCGTTAAGGGTCGTTTCCACTTTAGCGTTTGGTAGCGGTACGGCAATCCGGGTGTACCATGTGACGAATCCCAGGCAGACAAAAATGACGTCATTTTATTCGGTCCAGAATCAAATGCAAAAGTGGACGTGCAGTACTTCGTTCGGTGTACGTTTGGTTCCTCACAGGAGGTTTGCCGTACCTCAAGCAAACGCATAATGGCGGTTTTACACCACGCGACAGAAAAGAACCAATAGGAAGCCTCGAAAACTGTCGCGAAGTTTCTGCGGCTGTCGCAATTGCAGCTGTGGCAGTCGCCAATCGCGTGGTGTAAAGCCGCCATAAGGGTGGATTCACATGCAGCGACTCAAACCAATGAGACGGGGACGTTATGATGGGGAAAACAGGGGAAAAGGTCGAAAATTTCCAATCGCTTTCATCATCGATTTAGAATCTGGTCCTGCCTTTGGTTCTAAGTGCTATGACAGAGAAGTTACGTCATCATTTGTAGGGAATTATAGGGAAGTCGTGACAGAGTCGCATCCCTTGAGTTGCTGCATGTAAACGCACCCTTAGAGGCAGCGTAAAGTTTTATTACATCCAGTGCCTGGATGTAATAAAACAATTTGCGGCCGGACCACCAGCAGTTTATCTCCCCTATCTCCCTCAATCTCTTTGTATCTCTCCTCGCGTATCTCCCCTCTCCGGTCGAAAATTAACCACACCAAGACACCGGCGCCATAAACTCAGGTTTCTTCCTGGAGATAAGTGTTTTATTACATCCAAGTTTTATTACATCCAGAAAGTCTACGGTGGCCCTTAGGCCGGATTTCCCCAGTCACGTAGCTTGAATCGCTGCATTGTAGACAAATGATGAAAACTAGAACATGGAAGATAATATTTTTTCAAATTATCCAGTTCAAATTACCTGACTAATTTAATTTTTTAGGCATTGAAGTTTGAAAGTATACTGCATAAAAGTTTAGATTGCCACATCAAGGATCACATTTGAAGATAATGTTATGTGCTTATGGCATAAGAGGAAATTTTTAGAGGTATCAAAACCATAGCCGCTCCGACAATGTTTCCCAAATGTCAATTAAATGGACTGTTTATGGGAGAATTTATTAGGCCTATGAAAAATAGACTTGGGGAATACTTTGAGAATAATTTCTAGCTGAAAGAGGGGATAAAATAATTTGCGTGAAACGGCAGTGTGATTTTATTGTTCAGGTTTGACTGTGAAAAGTATACTTCATGGGTTGTACACCAGTCTATCTTTCCATCTGTATTCACTATTCAAAAAATTAATCACATATAATTTCGAGAACAAGAAACTTCTTCAAAGAATTGTAAAGAGCGAATTATCCTATTTTCCTGTTATGGATAACTTATAGTTATCTGTTTAAAGAATCTAACCACGATTTATGTCTTGAATGTCGATCTTTGTGTTTAAAATGACACTTCCTAGAAGCCGTTCAAAATAATTTCCATATCTAAAAGACATCTATCCACTATGCATATTAAACGAAACTTCACACTTCAATTTTACTTTCGACCCATCAGAAATCGACCTCGACAGTATAAAAAAAACCATTCCGCAAACAATCACGCTCGAAAAACGCAATTAATCATACTTTCTCAAAACCCCCCGTCCACAGCACCTGGATTTCGCAATCAGGCGTTTTCGGCAGATCAAAAACGCATTCGCTCTGTGTTATGATTTCCCTAATGTATTTATAGGAATCCGTCCTCTTTGTCCCAGTGATGAATGACCGGAGCGACCAAAAAAAAAAAGGACTGCAAAAAATGTCACGCAAAAAAATGGAAGTGCCGTGAGAGTGGCATTTAATTACGGCGGGGTGTCTCATCGTGTCCGTCTGTCTGTCTTTTGAACAGAACGTGCGGCTTTTGTGAAGCTGAGGTTTGCCCGTCCCCCTCTTCTGGTACCGCAGTGTTTGCCACTCCATCTTCGTCTGGAGTTCTATGCAAACGTCAACGCGTTATTTAACCGTAACGACAGTCGGGGAGAGGATAAAAATTACCGATTTATTTTAAATTGATTTGTTAGCGTGGAAACTAAGCAGGAGAGGCCTATTTTGTATAATATTGCATTTGGGATTCTCTCTCGTTTAAGATCTTAAGTTCTTTTTTTCTTTAAATTTTCTCTATAACCCCTGCGAAACATATTTTGCATTTTTATTTCACTTTTTAGATATCCATATCCGCTTTTAAACGCAGGATATCAATATCTAATGATTATTTTACAAAAGTTGGGAGCTTCTTAGGGGCCATTCAATTACGTAACGGTCCCGAGGGGGAAAGAGGGTTGGAAAAATCTCTACATACCCTTACTTGGGGGGAGGGGGGGTCAAACCCATTCTTACGTAAGATTTTCCAAGTTAATGTAAACAAATTCCAATTATTCTAATCAAATTACTATTGAATAACCCCAGAAAAAAACTTAAAAATGCTGACAGTCTCGGTATATTATCGAAGCTTTAATTTTTAAAAAAAAATGAAGGTATAACAGATGTATCTTTTTTATTGGAGTAGTATTAAGTTAAGATAAAACACAAAACTGAAAAACGAAATGGAATCTTACGTAAGAATAGGGGGAGGGGTTTGAAAAATCTTACGTACCCTTATATGGGGGTGGGGGGGGTCAAAAATTGCCAAAATCATCCTTACGTAATTAATGAATGGCCCCTTATACGATTTTCTCAATTCAACACGTACTGCATAATGCACATTACTGTCTGTCTATCACAAGTCACAAGATGAGCTCTGGACTAGTTGACTGGTTGTGCTATAGAAACAATGCTAAACGAATGGATGTGAAAAATTTTAACGAGAGCTCATCTTCTGATAGACAGAGACAGTGTTTGCAACTTCACAATACCTTGAGATCCCACCTTCGGTCCAACAGGAGCACTGTGAGCGAGTAAATACGGCAACAATAGACGGATCACAATACAATTCCCTCGTGCGGTCAGCTTCTCTTATGGGGGCAGCTGACCGTTTGACCACTACCACCCCCTTGACTCTGACACCCACTTTGTCATGTCAGGGTCAGAGATTCAATGGCGTACTGCCCCTTTGCAAAACGTTTGTCACCGCTTTCTGTAAGAGAGGGAACGTTTAAGCCTCTGTTCAGACGTTTATCCTGAGGCCACACAAGTGATGTTAGAGGTACTGATGGAGAGCAGGGGATATTCGGATGTATCCACCTTGACAAATAGGATTTTTTCCTTACCCCGAATAGGATCACCCACCTACGACGTTTTCACCTGGTTAAGCAAATGATTTAAGTATTTAATCAGGGGGTTTAAACTGACGGCCAGTAAACCTTCTGGAGATATAACTTGCTAGTAGCAGTTCCAAGGAAAGGGCTATGAGGGTTATTCCGCTCCCCCTCTTCTAGAACCCCCAAAAGTAGTTTAAGAATGCTTTTTGGTATGCTAAAATTCCAAAATCTTATGGGTGAGAACCCTGAATCCCTCCCGTTTACCTGGAGCTTAGGTTATGGAGTAGTTTTAGTCGTTTTGATTGTGAAAAAAAGTAAAAGTTCCAAGTTTCGAGGGTATACCCTGAATCCCTTAGCATAGCAAGGGGTGACGGAGATAGGGGGCTTGGGTGTTACTCAAGAAGGGCTCAGATATTTAAAAATGAGTCTAATCAGTGCACAGAATGAGCACTATATTCAGTGAAATTTTCAAAATATTTCTGAAAGACGACCCTTAAACCCCAACGCAGATTTAGAAGAGGTAGGGTAAGAGAGATTCATCTTCTAAAATTTTCGAAATTTCATAACAGGTACAGGTATCATGTAAAATGTAAAATGTATATGACTTCCATATAAGTATTAAAGACTCTCCTCTTGAAAAATATATCATGAATGTAATATGAATCTGATTACTTTGCAGTCCACCACTAGACTTGTACTTTCAGTTGGGGCCCTCGAGAATTTATAAGATGAAAACTCCTGATTTAAATTAAATAATATGTTCAAGAAGTACTTTCGTATAAATTTTAAATTACACTAAATTTAAGTAATACGACATGAAAATACGAAAACGGGCAAAAAAATTTAAGGAGATATAATAATATAGAAATGTGAAGAAAGCTTAATGTAATTAAAAGAACATATTTTTTAGTAAATATATTATGTGTGCTTTTATCTTACAAAAATGTTCTTACTTTCTGGATGACCAGAACATCCAGATGACTTGTGGTCCATCAACAAATCAGTCTTAATAAAAACTCGATTTTTTTTTTCAGTTCAATTCGCCACACACCACCACTCCAAAAAGCCCTCCTCCGTCCCCATAATTGATAAACGAGGGGCCGCCCCGCCGGGGCGTGACCCGCGCCCCTGCAAATTGTTACACGATGACAAAAGCCCCGTCCCGACCGTAACTACAACCGCGATCCATCATGCGACTCCCCGAAAGTGCGCCGAGCCCCAGCTTTTACTTAACAGATGAAAGCCGCCGACAAATACAAAGTTTTTGCTGCTGAAGAAGCTATTTTGCCCCTATTTTTTTTCTTTACTGTCATCCCATTTTTCACTTAGTTATGTGTTGTTTTTGTCTCGGGGACGGAGTAGATATTCCAGGGCGAATGTGGCGTGAGGTATCGTGTAAGGAAGGGTTGAGTTGTATTTGTCTAAGGCCGGTTAATTAGGGGTAATGAGCTGTGATTATAGCTGTGAATTTTTAAGTGAGTTTTTAAGTTGATGGTTTGCAGTTTTGTTAAATGGTTCCCATGGGTAACGAAATTGTAGACATTTTCATTTGTTCTTAAACGCTTTTAAGTGATAATATAGAACACATTTAAAATAAGGGATATAGAATTTAAACTCACTTAAAATTGGGATAATAAATTGAAATCACTAATAAAAAGAAATTTTAATGAGTTAAAAAGTCCCATTTAATAAAATCTACATTCTTTTATTAAATTTTTATTCTTAAAAGATGTAAAAATAAACCAATAGAGGAGAAGAGCGAATCATGACCCCTCCTATTATTATTATTAAGGCTTCCGTCGATATCTCCCATTTCCATATAAAAAGGGGACACAAAAGCGTAAAGATGTGAATAACACCCATTGGATACTGTCAATGACTGTACCTAATAATTTTTTTCTCTTAAACAGTGGCTTAGGGGATTGTTTTCAGGTTAATTTAATCTATAAGTAGCTCCCTGACGTTTGCAAGGATAAGATTTACATTACATGAAAGTATTTTTGATTAAAAAGTCTGAATTGAAAAGTGGACATTCGAAATACTCTCCTCCATTCCTCCTGTCGTATTTAGGTTTCTTAACTGAATAAAATTTAATGTTGAATTTATACTGAGTGAGACTTAAAACAGTCTCAGCTTCGAAATAATGAATGCCATCGAAGAGTACTGACGTACCCACAATTACAGAAATACCCAGTTTCATCAACACCACCTACAAAGCTACGCGCGTCATAGTAAATATGCTTTCGAGGTTCATTAGTGTAAGAAACCGTCCTCGGGACCTTGAGCCTCGCTTAACGCCGCTCTTTGATAAAGAAATTAAAATTCAAGCCGAGAAAAAGGCCGCGAGCGACTCACACGTATCCAGTTAATTCAATGCCACCGCTGACAAGACCCTCCTCAATCTTCATTCTTCACCAGGTGCCGCCTCTGAAAAATTCCAACCACTTCCCCAACCAAAACTCGTGCCATTTTTAAAAAGACCTTCTTGTTTTGGACTGCGCCCCTGCACCACCGGGGCGCTTTTTAGAGCGCTTTTTTCTTGCGCCCTTATTTTTTTTTCCTTCTCTCCGGGCGACGACATTGATAAATTATCGAAAGCTCTTCGTGTCAAGTTGGAGGCGAATTGTGCTTCGGAAAAAGCTTGAGTGCATAATCAGTCTTCTTCCAGAGCCCCGAGTAGAGCCAGTCTCGACAGTTCGCGGCTAAGACGTATTGTGTTTCGCCCTCTCCTGCGCTAAGCTCGCGTGGGGCGCTTGTCAGTGCTCTTGGAGAAGGACTGCGAGAGGCAGATGGAGTGGGTTGGGTCTCAACCAAACATCACACTCACTTAATACTTGATGGGGGGTTGTTTGTGGCACGATTAAGTTGCGTTTAGTTAAAGTGGAAGAGAAGGAAACCATCAAAAGACGGTAAGGTCTTTGGGAGAGTAACACCCAGTGAGTAGCTTTGGAATTAATTTAAGTTAGTCTAAGTTAGTGCGGAGTACGTGCTGGTTAAATCTGTAGATCTTGAAGTCCTGTGGTCTGGTCGGTCAGGGCGCAGTTTACCATGGGTCTGCTAAGTCGTCTGGAGACTTTCCCTTCCCTTCAGAGACATGGCAAAATTGTGGAGGTGGTGATAGATGGTAGATGCATCTATCATTCGAGGCTTATGTCGGACACCCTGCCATACGGGCCTCACTTTCTCAAGAGCCGCTCCTCTTTGCCTTAAATCCTATTCACCTTTGCGGATGGAGCTTGGATATTCCAAGTGGCATTAGAAACAACAACGGCAGACTTAATAATTAGATTTAAGCAATTCATTATAAACTTCTACAGGTTTCTAGTGTTCGGCACTAGTTAACTAGAACTAGTTGCAACTAGTAGTTAACTACCGATCAACTAGTAGTTAACTAGTAGTTTAACTACTTTTGGTTTAAACTAGTTTAACTAGTAGTTAAACTACTTTTTTTAATAACTACTAGTTGAAACTACTTTCAAATTTTCAACTACTTTAAAAAAATTTTTGTTTAAAATTTCAAAAATATTTAAAATTTTTATCAAAATATACAAAAATTACACTGCTATTTATAACTACAATGTCATGGTTGAGTACTCAAATACCATAACCAGAAGTAAAGGCCCGTTTTGAGCGAAGCATAAAGTTTTTTGTGATATAGATAAGAAAGATGTATTAGAATTTGGGCAAAAAATAGGTTATGAAATTAAATAGACTAGTTAACTAGTAGTTAACTACTTTGGGAAATAGTTAACTACTAGTTGCAACTAGTCCCAGGAAAAAATAGTTAACTACTAGTTGCAACTAGATTTTCCCAGACTAGTTAGTAGTTGGTAGTTAACTACTTTTTGACCACTAGTTGCCGAACACTACAGGTTTCTTTCCGCCTCACTTTAGAATGGGGGAGTAATCAAATTTTCGACGTATGCACCAAGTGTTCTTCTGGGTAGGTTTCTCCAGATCACGTTCTGGAGTGCCTGGAATAAGAAAACAAGATCTTTTCGTCAATCTATTGATAGTAAATGACTTCCTGATTGTTTATAATTCCATGGATCTAGTCTAGCCCTGCTGGATGTGGGTTATTAGAAGCCACATGAGGGTGTTAATGTGGGCTAAAGAGATCAGGAGGGAAAATGGGAAAGAATAAGAGACGAAATTAAATCCAAAGGGAATTTTGGAGAATAAAAAAAGAAGAAATAAAGGAGAGATGAAGAGGAATAAATAAGGGAAAACAGAAATAGGAAAGGAGAGAGAAGTAAAAGTAAAAGAGGAGAAATATATAAAAAGGAAGGAGGAAGAAAACAGGGGAGTAAATGAGAGATAAAAAAGGAGAAATACGTAGAAAACGAGACCAAAAGTAGAGGTGAAAAAAAAATGAAAAAGAGAAATGGAAGAAAGAGAGACAGACAAAGAAGAATAAATAGAATACGAGAAAGAAATTTTGGTTCGGAACATCGTTAAATCTTACAAATTAGGACAATAATTAAAAGTAGAATTTTAATCAAAAGCCGGTCATTAATGATGATGGAAGCAAACAGGAAACCGTCACAGACATACAATCAAAGCACATTAACCAAACAAGTCAAAGTGATTGACGGATACACTTGATGAAATGGCTTTACCGTAATTATTTGCGGCCTTCCTCTTCTAAGTACCCATACGTCAACCATTTTCACACGTTTTTACTTTTGACTAAGGCTGTTTCAACAGCTCCATATTAGCAACGATTTTCCCTTCCATGACGATTTGCGTGTCTCTCCATTTTTTTTATATTCATTTCCACAAACTACTTCTTCTCCCTCCTTATTTTCATTTCTCGGAGTTATCTTTTGTCTGATAAAATGACATCTGAAAGGATGTTTTTCGGACCGAGTTTATTTTTTAATGCGTTTACTTTACTTTTTGTCAATTCTTCCCTCAACGAGTTAAATGGCAATTGGCGGCGACGGCTTTTTTTCAAGAAAAGCCGTACATTGTGTTAAGTTCTTATTGACAGTAATTGCCGTCGAAATTGCACGTTCTTTTCTCGTTTTGCCGGCTCTTTGTTATGTTCTTTGCCAGCCTACTTTATTACCCGAGTTTTTTCAGCATCGGAATTAAATGTTGATAACTGTCGAGGAGACGCAAAAAAAAGGAATTGATGAAAATGGGGTTTCGCTTACTTGTTAAAGTAGAGTTGTTCGTATGAAAGAAAGAGTTGAGTTGTTCTCGGGAAACCATAAACGCAGCCGCGCTTTTCGGACTGACTTTTCATACTTCTTCTTGAAATGCAATTATGGTAGTTCAATTTGCTGAGTCAATGTTGGCATGTTTTTGTCCATTAAATATGGAGGACGTTTGAAGTTAAAATAAGTTTACTAAAAGATTCAGTTCACGTCCAATCGGCATTGTTACTATGAATTGGGTACAAATTTTAATGAATAGTTATCGTTAAGAAAGTTAAAGTTCCCCTACGGTAAACAAATAGGTAGAGAAAAGTAAAAACTCATTATTACTGGAATAATCTTTTTGTACTTTATTTCATTCAATGAAAAGAACATTGAAAATTTTGTCTCTTAATTTTATTTTCTCAGTAAAAAAAGAACATTTAACCCGTAACAGGGGAGGTGAAAAAATTGAACATACCAGGGGACGTGGGGTCTCACAGACCGCGCAACGTTATATTTTTTAAAAAATTTTCTAATCAAGATATGATTCTGATATTTCAGTACATTGTTCTTGGAACATTTATCTCTTCACAGAAAAATATTTGTTAACTTTATGATAAAATAAAAGTTTTCACAGACAATTTTCCAAGAGACTTAAATTTTTCGATGGAAACCACATGGTGCAGTAAGTTCTTTATAATTTAAAATAAAACGCATCTATTGTGAATTAACTGGTTTTTTTTATTATTTAATATGTAATACAAGTTTTAATTGGAAAAAATTCATTGTAGAACAATACAAAAAAATTCTGACACTACCTGAAGTATCATTTTTTCACCAGTGTTTTAGAAGCAAAAAATTTAGAATTTTTCACAGAAATCTTAGTCACAGTTACCTTTACCACTCTAAAATCACTCCCAACTTCATATAATTTTTTTCAACTATTCCGCATAACCAGGATCAGAAGGATAAATTAATCTCCGCGGACCGAGTTTCAAAGCCATGCGTACTAAGTCTGGACAAAAACAGTTACACTGAGTGGGACCTGAGGTCTGCTGGACCGCGTGGGAAAGAATTTGTGGAATTTCGAAGGCATGCACTTGGAAAAACTTGCTGATAAGAAGGGGTCAGTCTCAAGGTCATGTAAGGGGAAGGTAGGCGAAAATTCTATTCAATTCGACCCAGTATGTGGTAGGGGGAAGGGGAGGAAAATGTTGCGCGGTCTGTGAGACGTCACGTCCCCTGCTACGGGTTAATAATATCTTAACAATTTTTTACTCCATGTATTTTGCATTTTACTAATAAAATAGTAGTGTTCGGCACTAGTTAACTAGAACTAGTTGCAACTAGTAGTTAACTACCGATCAACTACTAGTTAACTAGTAGTTTAACTACTTTTAGTTTAAAGTAGTTCAACTATTAGTTTAACTACTTTTTTAATCAACTACTAGTTAAAACTACTTTCAAATTTTCAACTACTTCAAAAAAACATTATTTAAAATTTAAAAAGATATTTAAAATTGTTATCAAAGGTAGAGTACTCAGATACCATAACCAGAAATAAAGACCATTTTTGGGCGAAGTATAAACGTTTTTTGTGACATAGATAAGAAAGATGTATTAGAATTTTGCCAAAAAAAGTAGGTTATGAAATTAAATAGACTAGTTAACTAGTAGTTAACTACTTTGGGAAATAGTTAACTACTAGTTGCAACTAGTCCCAGGAAAAAATAGTTAACTACTAGTTACAACTATAATTTCCCAGACTAGTTAGTAGTTGGTAGTTAACTATTTTTTGACCACTAGTTGCCGAACACTATCAAATAGTACATTTCATTTATAGTATGAATTAAAATTAACTTCTTCAACTTTTTTTTAATTTTAATTTTTTTTCAAGGAAACAAACTTGGGATTTCAGAGTCTTTCACAAGCAGTATTTAGAAATAAAAACTAATGCTAAAGTTCACTGAGCACCAAACAGCTCATATTTGAGCTGCTTTCCTATGCACAGCTCATCCCAAATATGTCAAGTTTACGTAACTGCAACTGGAAATAAACGAAATTCAGCCATACATGACGAAAATTGGACAATTCTTGAAAGTTTGTGCTGTTTGGGTTGGAATATCCATCCGGTCCTACTTAAAATTTTATGATTTTGGGCTTGCGTAACACGGTCACAGTCACTGACTGACTGACTGTCATGAGTCAATTTTGGCATCTAGGGTGACATGGCAGCAGTCCACTATTCACACTATGAGCAACTTAAGCCTCATTCAGACTTCTCACTTTTTGTGTTAATTTCAGAGGAATATAATCCAAAGCGAAGAGTGTGAATTGGCATTTAACTCTTTAGTGTTTGATTTTTCTATGCGGAAACTATAGCGATTCACAGGAGTGAATAAGCCAGGATGAACAGTGAGTGTGAAACAGTGTGAATGAGCCTTTATTTTGCAAGGGAGTTTCATTTTTAACTCTTTTTAGAGGTTATTACTAGGTTAGGTGACTATTATTGTGATCCATCATTCTATCCGATAAACTAATTTCAAGGGACATAAATTTGTTAGCTCCAAGCTTTTTGTAGGTCGAACACTTGCTTTAACTTCCCTTTGCACTTGTCGTTATCGATCGTGACAAGAAAAAAAATCGTTTTAATTTCCGTACAACTCCATCAGTCTGAAATTCCCCCTTCTCACGCTTTTCAACCTAAACTGATTATCAGCAGCTAATGTCCATACGAAGCCATCTCATCCAGATACAGTTCCAGAAATTCTTCGCGTGGCCAGCCCCTTCTCTCAGTAATTAAGCCCCCGTGCGCCCCAGCGGAAAGCGTTCCTTAACGGCTAAATATAAAACGCACACGCGATTCCGCTGTTCGCTCACTAGGTGGCGCAACTCAACAACAGGACCATTATCCGGCACGCATAGCTAAGCCTAATTAAGAAAAAAAGAGACAGATTCGGAAAAAGTAAACAAGAGAAAAAAGAAACAGTTTACGGTGGGAGGGCCTTCAAGCCATTAACTGTTTTTCAGCGCGCACAAAGAAATCCTTCTAACATCAAAAGGACCGCGCTCACTCGTTCTTTGCATACTAGAGCCGCTAGCACTCGAGAGGATATGTGCTTTTTTCTCCCAAAATCTGCAGTCGCTTTTGCCGGACCGCTGGGTAAATAAGAGCTGCTTAACAAAGGCTTCAGTGTGGTTCCAAACGCAGCTTGAATCTATTCTTGATTCCGATATACTCTCTGTTGAAGAATCGTTAAGAGACATTGTTCGTGCTCCAACCTGCGTTGCATGCCTTTCTTCCATGCAAGTGGGAGTAATTACCGATTAAGCTGTACACCTTGCTTAACAAAGAGACATCTTATTTTCTATGAATGGTTGGATTGTCTATGTCCATATAAATCTTATTTACTTCTCCGTTGACAAAACATAACTATTCTAGTGGTACCTTATTTGAAACATGTTTAAATTCATGCAATAACATTTATAATTATGGAAATGTTTATACTTCCAAACATAAGGAATGCGAATATAATTATTAACGTATTTTAAGCATATACTACACATTTGTAAAGAATTTTTTCAACAAATATGGTGCTATCTTTATACTCAAAACATGTTACAGTGGCAGTAAAATTTATAAAAGAATGAATTTTTTTTATGGATTTAAGAGTTTTCCATATCTCAACCATTGCAACACAAATTACTATCATATTTAATACTCGTATGAAATTAAATGAAAAAATAAAGACCCCTCTATCTGTCTATATGTATTGTATACTCAAGGTCTTGGGTCAATCTCAAGGACCATAATTTCAATCGAAATTCAATATTTTTCGCTTGCTTGTGACATTGATAGAAATAAATACTAATTGAATAAGTATGTTTAAAACATACTGCAAGTTAGAGCATTATAATTAAGATGATATTTCTATATTTTTGTCACGATAACAGGTCTTTATAAAACTTTTTTAAGCTTCCTTCAAGTAATCGGTGAACTAAACAGTTCAATGCTTTTATTTTTAGATAATTTCTTCTACAAATCCTTGAAGATTAACAAAATAAATATATCTGTTCAATTAAATTTATTCTGCCATTTCAAATTTTAAAACCATCAAGACTTATCCGGTCACAAAAAAGGGTTGTCGAGTGTCGAGGCAGATCCGCCCGGCGTGGTGTATGTTGTGCAGGCCAAAAACAATGGGAAAAGAAATGGCTGCCAAGAAAAGCTATTTTTTTTTACACAAATACTTTCTCTTACTCTACATTCAATGAGTAATTGAAATTCAATCCGTCTCTATAGAACACAATAAGTCAGACAACTTGTAACGGTCGACCAAAAGGATTCCAGAACTTTCTTCGTAAGACGGATGCTCCAATCCAGTTGTTTCGATTTATTTTCGGAACGACGGCGGCTCCTTTTGTTGAAGTCTGAGAGATACAGGATACGTGCGAATGAAAACCCAAAAATGACCATGACCATTAGATTGTCTTTAGCACACTTCCAGACATTACCTCTCTTTTCAACTGCGCCGAGAAATCCGCCGAGAAAAAGCATTGTTAAAAAAATAAAACACACCCAACACGGTCGAGCACACTGACAGGGAAAAAGAGAATAAGAGAGAAAAATTGACCCAGGGCCTGCCAAAACAAACCATGATAAATGTGATTTCACCTTAAGAGCTTTCGCCGGTCTTTCACTAACAAACAAAACATGATTTATGTTCTTCGGTCTATCACAGAATTAGAGTATATTTTTACTGGGACCTGTTAAATTTAATAGTTTCTTTCCAGTCGGCTTTTCTAAAACATACGTATCTTTGCTCGGACCGACAAAGGTTCTTTTAAGAAATGGACGATGTTCCATTCTTTTACTTTCGGCATCAGATAAAGTGGACGGTTTGTTGAGTTAATGGTTTGCTACGTACTAAAGGACTATAGGCGAGAAAAATTATGGTATCATTTAACGTTAAAATATCTCAGTGTGAAAATAAAGTATCTCAGTAAAGTAATTTCTATAATAAAACTAAAATTAAATATGAGAGAAAGCTTAACACTTTCTTTAAGAGTTGACACAAACGAATGAAATACTTAATAAGAACACATCACTGGTTTAGGTACATCATCATTTTTTTTTCTCCTTGTCAAGATGGTGAAAAGGGCCTACTCTATCACCTACACACCAGTTCAAATATTAGATTCACCATTTCACCTTAAAATATCACAATTGCAAGGTTTAAGATTCTGCAAACTACATTTTTTTTTTCGTTTTAAATTCGTTTGAGAGACTGATCAATTATAACATTAAAGTTAAGTTAAAATATTGAAGAAATTTTGTATAGTTGAAAAAAGTTGGTTAATGATAATTTTGTTCACAAGCACAAAAATGTGAATTTTAATAAATAAAGCAGATTGAATTATAAAACATAATTAAAACATTAATTCCTAATAACTATAAGGAAAACACAATTTTAATAAATATTTCGAGTACATTAAAATAAAATTAGACACCTTAAACGTCATACAACATTTAGTTAATAAAATTGTTTTCCATTAATTAAAACATGAATCTTTTTAAACAATATTGCACACTAGCTCCAACTTTTTTTTTTGTTTTCTTCATTAATCTATCGTTTTGTTTTCATTCTCAAAAAGTTCAATTTTTGAATATTAAAGATTAAATCTTACGACTAGGGTGGATCAAGACACAAAAAACTTCGAATTTAGGAGACACGAATCTAAATTGATTAAATTCTGAAAAAGCTAATACAATTTCACTCTCATCTTTTTATTCATCAACGCAAGGAAACAAGCATTCTATTGGAAATTAAAATACCTTTTCGGCCATTATCTTTACCACCTAACATTGAAATAGATAAAACAGGATTTATTAGAGTGCAATTACATTAAATATAACACGTGAAATAATGCCCAACCAGCATGGAAATCAACATTACAACTCCTCAGAAAACCCCTTCTCAATCAAATAAAACCCATGGCAACCTACAATCAACCTAAATTTCCAATTTTCCTAATCTCCGCCATTTATCAAAACCCTCCATTTTTTAATTTTCCTACACCACCCAAGTTTTCCCAAAACAATTGCAGCATTTCCAATTTCAAAAAACCCCAAGAGCGATACGAATCTGCGGGCCTGCAAAAATGAAGATAAAGTGTTTTTAAACAGTAATCATCCCCTTCCCAAGTGATGATGAAACAAGATTCCTCATTGTTCACCAACGCACGCTCTACACCGTATTGTCGACCACCCAGAGTCTAATTCCATACCACGTCTTAAAGAGACCAGCATCAAAAACGCGCCAAGCGTATCAAACTGTCTCACGACTTTGATGTAATGATGTATTGCGATTAAAATAATTAACCATTATTAAAGCTCCGGCGGCCATATTAGGCTTAATGATGACAAGTGATCGTCAACGATTATGTAAAGCAATTGCAATCTACCGCTATTACTAGAGATTGATGGTCATTATTAACTTCAACGACAAGTAGTTGAGTGGTATCATGAAGGTCTTTCGCAGTATCGATCATATTTCGGTTCCAAGAATCGAACCTTTGCGCCTATGGTATGGAATTACTTTTAGATTGATGTGGTCGTTTCAGAGAAGTCCTCGTCTATATTGGTAATTCGAATTGCAAAGTATAAGAATTTTGCCTGTGGGTCGTTCTACTTTAATGAAGTTGATCAATGGGGGGGTTAAATATAGTTTTAAAAACCAGTTTTATTTTTTAAATTTTGGAAGTATCGTGACCTTCTCCAGACTATAAGTTGAACTATTAAACCAACTAGACAGCAAATAGGACTATGAAGTATAGAGAGCTGCATACATTTAAGTATTTGAAGAGCTAATTAATTAAGAGCTAAATTAATTTTAAGCAACAATAAAATATAGAGAAGCAGCAGAATCCAAAGTTATGATCAAATAAGAGTCATGTTTTATCATTTCAATCTTATTTTACATTCGGTTAATAACAACAATAAAAGGGATTAAATTTTTTGGCCAAACCTTTAAATATCTCCGTCAAAGATATTAACTGTGTACATTAAAAAAGAATTAATGAATGGATTAAATTATCGAACATACAGAGAGTGTTTTTAAAATCAATTAACGAATTAAATTGGTGGAAAAATAGGTCAAAAGTACATTCACTCATAAAACATGAATTTTTAAAACAGTGATCCCTTAACGTTTTCACTTAAAGACCGGATAAATGCATAAATATGTTTCAGTGAGAGCTGATGGATTCAAACCCTCTTTTTTTAATCCAAGAGATATAAGAATGTTTAGTAATTTTTAAATAGTTTTTAATTTTAAAACGCATTAAAAAAAATGTCTCAAAAAAATCATCAGAGATTGTTAGATAAAAAAATAATTTCAAACGAAATATAAAAATGTTTTTGAATAAGAAAAAGATATTTAATGGTTACCAATACTTATAAGAAAGTTGATAAATATCTGAATATTGTTCTGGTATTACTTCAATCTATACAGAAACTTAATTGTAACGAAATTCTCGTGGATGTACTAACGTAATTTTTATTTCGAATATAACTAAGAAAAAAAAAGTGATGTCGAACGAAATAACTTCATCTTTTATATCAACTAACTAAAAAATTGGATTTGAAAGCAAACTCAAAGATGACGCATATCAAAATACCATTTCCAAAGAAAAGAGAAAGGTTCTCGAACCTGACAACTTGATATATTCATGCGAATAAAAACATGACCTCTTTAATTAATTCGCATGTATTGACGTATTGACACATCCTCTTCAGAACATAATTTAAATAGGTCTCGCGCATTAAAATTTCAAATCAAACCCACAATCTCGTCAAAAAATAACACGAGTACATAAACACTTGTCAAAAACAGTGGTCAATCCACGGATGTTAGCAGTTGCTGCCACCAGACGCTAAGTAATTTTCCTTTCTCTTCAACAACTCTAAAAGGCCCTTAATTATCCACTTCCCATTCCAAAACCTGACATGTCTGAACACAGAAACAATATGACAAGCCTTCAGTCACAGCTCTCAAAGCGTACCATTTCTTTTGACATCTCCGAGAAGCGGACAAAACCAAGAACTCAGCCGACCTGTTGATTCGAATGTTCGTCAGCAGGCGAAGAATCGCATCCCCTGAAGGGGCAAAGTTATTAATTTAATCTAAAACGCTAATTATCATATCTCGACGTTGATAAGGAAGGGGTTATTAATTACAGACAGGAAACGGCGAGGTAGAACAAAAGCAAAAAGACGCTGTGACGCCTGCTGCACATAAATCAATTCATTCGAAAAGAAAATTCGAAACAGCTTTTCAATTCTTCGTGTGAGTCTGCTGGAAATTAACAATAAATAATGCTTCCCGGTACGGATAAAGCTGTAGAGTTGTCAACGTCCATCACGAATTATTTGGCCTGACTGAAGCATCGAAATAATGTGGACTAGAGAGAACATCGACTGGGACCCTGAGTGGCTTAAATTAAGTGTGCTTAAGAGACACAGGTAAAATGAGAGGACCTATAGGAGGAATAACCGCAAAAGGAACGGAATCCTTCATGAAAGATGGGGAATGAAACCATCTTACTTACAGCGAAAGAAATTATTCTTTACCCGTTTTTTAAAAGCCAAGGAATTAAAAATTTTTAGGGCGTTTTTCGGAACCAATTATTCTCTTCTACGCGGTGCATAAAATTAATTCCTCTAATTATGTTTAAAATTAAAACATTTATACTTTCTTTCAGTAGGTATAGATGAAAGAGAATCGTTGTTTTAATTATTGAACAAGAAAATATTAATGATTTTAGGCACTTCACAAACTCTTATTCAACATTTCTTTTTTGACAATTTAAGGGAGTTTTAACAAAAAACTACTACTATGACCAGTTTTTTTTTCTGTTGACAGGCGATTGTTAAAATTAATTAATCGCACTATTCATTATATTCGGCCAGATTTAGAAGCGGACATCTCCGTTTGCTAGTTGTTCATCCAGTCTTCCGGCATATCCTGCTCACCTTCTTCAATGTAATTCGGAATAGAGAGCCTCTCCTATGGAGTCTGTGTGAGACAGCTGTCGGATGAGCAAGATTATGTCGGAGAACTAATTTTGCGGTTTGGTATCTTCTTTCCCACACCAGGGGGATGAGAAACAACAATTCTACTTTTTTTTTAAAAAAATAACTTATCTGAAAAGTGTTATCACAAAAAAATATAAAAATATTTCCCGGCACCAGACACTTCAGGAGATGTCAGCACGGTAGATTTTAAGGATATGCAAATCGATAAATTTAAGTTTCGATACATATTTACCAATTACTTTTTCTGCAACCGATTACTCATGCTTCATGACCATATTTGTACGTACCGATTGCATTTAGGTTTGGTAAAGTACTCCACCGAGACCACAAAAACTATTGAGCGACAAAATCGAAACTTTTAGGTACCGATACCTATATTTCGACTTAATTATTGTAGTACTTTCACTTGTCAATGGTATTAAATAGTAATTCAACAATAGGCCAAAAAATTACTCTCGGCTATTTTATACTTAAATATCAAGCCATTGATTCATAAAATTAATCGATAAAGAAGTATTGATACTCAGAAGAGAAATATGGATATTCCCATCAACCACCACCACTGTGTAAAAAAAAAAGGTTGATGCACACTCTACTCTCTCTACAACTCTACGGACGAGCGTTTTTTCATTCTTTCATTATTTATAAGGCCGAGCAGCGCGTTTTTATTTCTGCCCGGCCCCCATCACACACACAGGGAGAGAGATAGATGTGGTCACGCCAATCGCACATTCGGCCCTGTATTAAAGATGATTGATGTGAAGTGCCCGCCACCGGGTTATTAACAGGCAGTCTTTTATGCCCGGTATCCGCTTACGAAGCGAGGGAGCATTGTCAAATTTTGGAAAAACACGGAGGGGGCCCAGAGATTGATGTTAGGGGGTCGGGTGGTGAGTGGAAACGGCGTGCATAATGCCCAGAGTGTTCGATATCGATCAAAATTGAAAGGAAATTTTCGAAGGGGGACAGGGTCGGCTTAGGACGATTAGTCGTGGTAACCCCCAAATAGGCCCTTGTCACTCACCGTTCAAAATCTGACTGGCGTTTAGAAAATGAAGCTTTTTTATACGAACGCTAATTGTTTTAAGGAAAAGTTCTGTTATGGCAGTGTCTTCTACAGGAGGGTATCTGAAAGCACGCCTATCCAAGTTCATGGCTTGATATCAGGTGGTTGTAGTTTATTTTGTAGCAAAAAATGGTAATTCTAAGGAATAAATTCAATGAATTACTGTAACTTTTCAAAACTGTTACTTTTGAAAAATGGTATGTGACGTGAGACGTTTCATTTTTACTTGTCATATAACCAATCTGAAACAAATAACCCGGATGAATCTAACCATAGCCAGAATCAAATTAAATTCCACTAAATTATAATTTCATATTGAATGAACCCTAGGAATAAAGCATCTCTTGTATGACTTCTTGTTCCTTTAAAGATGCCCCATCGGAGACGTGGGTAAATGTTTACGATACTTTAATAGAGGATGCGGGAAAAACTACAAAGTGAAAGCTGTAACTTAGAAAAACAATAAATTGGAGCTTACCTGCAACAAGTGTTTTCTTACAGAAAAACAACATTCAGGCGTAGCTCCAGATAATAAGTGGAGGGTCCAACTGTCCAGTCCCCTATAAAGGAAAAGGAATCCGCATAAAATGTATGAAACAAGTAGTTTTAAAAATATTACATAGTACCTACTTTATCAACATTATTTAAATGTTTAATTATTTTGCAAACAAAAATAATATTTAAAAATTATTTCTCTAATCTTAGCCGTCAAATTAATTTGGTTGTTTCGTTTACTATTAGAAATAATGTATTAAACTGTAAAAAGTTTTTTGGTATCAATTTTCTAATCTCCAAATATTTTTATGCCTATAACACAAACCCTACCCTACTGATATTGTCATCATCAACTGAAGGCAAAACGTCTATATATTATATCTCTAGTGGACCAAAGCTGAGGCCATTCACAAATTACTTGACGCGTTTAGAAGGAGTGTGACAATGGGAATAGAAGAGTTCAAACTTTGTGACATCATACCTTGAAAACTGTTATTTTACTGCTGTTAAATTACAGAAGTGGCATTCTTCCACTGTTTGGTTTTGATCTCACAGTAACAAACTAATTAATTTCCAACTGTAATGAAAATAGAGTGAAATATGAATTCAAAACATTCAATTTGATCAAATGTTAAAAGTTTCAAAAATGTGACAAAAAATCCCAATAGGGGAGGGGGTACTGAAACGTAACAACATGTAACGTAAGAAGATGGAGGGAACTGCGGGACGTAATTTGGGAACTGCCCCTTATTACCCCAGACGCTCTCATACACAATATTGACGAAACTCCAGACAATTAGAAAACAGTCGGTACATTTTTCAAAACACCTCCAGACAAAACCCCTTCAACGAGGAAACACGAAGCCTCCCCCCAAAAATAGCCTGCCATCAGAGCAACCTACAAATATGCCGCGTGCATTTTTGCGCAGGTCAGCATCAGCGGGGACAAAATAAAATCTCTCCCGGGCCGTGCCCATTACGGCAGGCTCGTTTATCAAGCCGCACGACAAGGGCTGACTGAAATATGAAGCATAAAACACGCAAATGATAAGTTGGCGAGCAACCAAGATGGCCGACTGCACGCTCCGCAGGCCTTTGTTTTATGGGGTCCCCGTAGTGTGCATTACACGCATAAAAATACCAATATTTTTATGCGCCGCCAATTTTACGAGCTTGGCTCTTGTCCTCGAGGGGGGGATCGAAATTAATACCCTGCAAAACGCTGCAATCGATGGGGATCAGTTGTTGTTTGGGATGGTCCATGAAGTCATCTCTCGTTTCATGACATCAGAGAACATGGTTTCTCCATCTCCAATGGTACGCAGCGGAATGGAATATGGAAATACTTAGATTTCTCTCTTGTTCTCTCCTATTCGTTCTTTCTCTAACTCACTCTCTACTATTTTCGAGTCTCTCTCTAATTCTTATTCCTTTCTTTACTCTTTTGATAAAAGAAAGTCTCCCTAATTCTCTCTTTTATACTTTTTCCTACCTACTCTTTTAGTTCTCCTTACCTCATTTCTCACTTACAGGATCTTAACCAACGTTTTCATTTCTCTGATCTTCTGCGTCCAGCGATACCATTGGATGAATCACAATGAGACATAAGTGACATAATTTTGAGTCCTCTCTCTGTGATTCGCCTGATTGGTCATGCTGGAATAAGTCGTAGAATAGGTGGACACGATGCTTCATTACCTCTATTTTAATATCCTTTTTTTTCTTTTATTCACTTTCTACTACCAAGCACTAATGAAAAACAATTGTCGGCCACACAAAAATTTTCCCCAACTTAATTATATCCCATATATAATATTAAATTCCTAGAAATTATTGCAACATTAATTAGTTTTTCTTTAGAAAGTATAAAATGGCTTTGAAACTCAAAATTATTTTCAATAGTATGGTTTTTGTCAAGAAAATATAACTTAATTCATATAAAGCTGCATTTTGCATTCATATGAAGCTGCATTTGATTTGCCCGAATATAAATACGAAACTTTGGAAATTTAATAATATCAGTCTTAAAAAGTTTATAAATTTTTAAAAAGGTGTAAAATATGGAGCAGTTTTTTATATTTTATTTTATTATATGTTTTATATTTTAAGACATCTTTTTATCACCATATTGTATAAAAGGTAGAGCAAATGTCTTAAAAACTTAATTGTGAAATATCTCAAAACTAGAGCTGATGAGCAAAAATGGATGCCATATTCTTAATCAGGAGGTCAAATATATACAAAATCAGCTTTAATATTCCCGGCCCCAAAATGAGTGTTGACCAGTGTTATTTAAAGATTTGAGAATCAGTGTAGAAATTATTTTTGTAAGTAAAATTTATTATCCGTAAAGTCATCAAATTTTCATATAAACCATTTTAAAATTTATTGTTTATATTTAAAAATTAAGTTAAGATAAATATTCAAAACTAAAAGAATTATCATATGATCATGATCATGATCAACCCAAACAGTTTTCTCCTCATGACTTCTGAGTTTGTAAAGAAAACAACAATTAATTTGAAATCTCGAATGTCTCTTTTTACAGAGCAGAGGGAGGATTTTTTGATAAATAATTATATATAGTTACATTTAAAAACTTTATTTATACAAACATTAATTCATCTCTTGTAGTTAAAGTAAAAATTTAATTATATGTAAAATTTTGAATCGAGAAATTTAAATTTTAAAGCTAAAAAATAAATCAAAGTAAAAGCATTTTACATTCACCTTTAAATACTTCCATTTGTTTGGAATTCAAGTAACAAATGTACCTCCAAAAAATATTCTATCATCATAAAGTAGAACAAAAAATATTTTTAAAATCTTAAATGGGATCAATTTTACTAATCTATTTAAGTTTTTGCAACTGAAGTATTATAACTAACTGTACGTTGTAAAAGTGAGGATTTAAAATACTTCCACAACAACGACAAAACAATACTCAGTGTCTGTTTTTTTCCAGAAAACCCAACCCAAAGTTGAGTGATCCATTGTCACGAGTCCCAACACGGGACCAGGCAGTGTCACCGCACGCGGGTGACCCTTCCCAGAAAGTGTAAACATCTGGCAAGATATATGACCCTTATAAATCGGGCTTAAACGTATGTATCCGTTTGACAAATCCCCTCATATTTATGACAGCTCAGCGTCCAAGAACAATACGAACCCATAAAACTGGGCCGTAACTCAACGGGTGACGGGCAAAAGAGATGATGGTCCACTGCTGCCGTCTGAAGGGATATCACGATTCATTTGATTCGATACTTGGAACCGATTCGATTCAGATCTTCCGATTCTAATATGGTATTGTATTATTGTGTTTCCATTTGGAGTTGAATCGAGTTTAAAGAACCAAAAAAATAAAATGATTTAGTTCTGCTGGAAGTTACAGGAATGGTGTTCTGCTGGAAGATATGTTGGTTTTTCTCTCATTCACCTTTTCCGTACTTCCTCTCTAGTTCTTTTTCCCTCACTTATTCACTACTTTCAACTTTCCCCATTTCTTCTTTCACAGACTTTTTAAATTCATTATGATCGGAATTGCTCCCGAACTCTTTTTCATTACCACATGAATATCAGTGTCGATGGATGGTTCAACATTTTTAGGGAGTAAAAAGTCAAATGACTTAAGGTATGCAAGTACTTATGCCCCATTGTCACTTACTCTTGCCCCAAAATGCGTATATTAACCTATTTACTTTAGCTGAACTATTGCTTTACCACTTGTTAATTTAGTAGTTATACTAGTATAAGAACATGGCTACAGCCGGAAAAGGAGTTAATTACTGTAAAGATAGAAAAGTTGTACAATGATTCCAACATATTTTCTAGACGTGGGTAAAAAATGCTGTAAGCTTTTACCCCATCTCGTGAATCGAAAGGTCGGATAAAAAGTTGTCTCAGAAATATTATGATTTCTCTTCTTAGACTATTATTATTCCGATTGACATTTCTATAAGAGAAGAATTGGTAAGCAATGGACGCAATAAACGACCAACAAGGTATGTATAATATGAAATTCCAAATTTCATTTTTTGAAAATATTGAAAAAATTTCAATTTCCGTGTCTGATACCTCGAACTACTTATTAGGGTGGGTCAAAAATATTTTTTTCACATTTTCCCAGGGGCACAGCGACAAAAAGGTGCCAAATGGTCTCAAACTAACTTGTGTAAAATATTATTCCATTATAATAACTCTTTTTGCCTCCGGATTGACTTCAAAGTTTCCAGCAATGTAGTAATTCCATGTAGAAATGGACAAATGAAAATCGAGCTTTTACCTTAATTGCACGAATCTTTCATGAATGTAAATGTTTACAATGGTATAAAAATCCTCATTGAACAGTATAAAATAATTAAAAATGAAACAAGAGATGAAATACTTGAATTGTATCTCAACGTATTTTGAAATATCTCAATGAATAGAACAGGCAATCAAGAGTTTCTTGCTAGAATAAAAAAAAAATGTGTGAAACCTTTATTGGCGGTTGAATGGGATGGTAAAAACATTAAATTCAATAAAAATGTATGTCAGAATTGTGGTATCTATTATGGCATACAAGTTTCAGCCTCCCAGAGAAAATGTCTATAATAGGAGTTTGGAGGATTGGAGTTTTCTTTGAAATTTCAGTAGCATATAAGAACAGTCCACCGTGTCCTCAAACGAGTCCCTAATGTCCAAAAATAAATTAAAACCCCATTTCAAGAGTAAAATTTTGAAATATTTTCATAAGGAGAGCGGCAGAGCTCCGTTTTAATCTCAGTATCTCAGTATTATCTTCAAAATTTTGAAATTAGCTACAGTAATTTTCAAAACAAAATTTTAATTGTTTTAACCAGCTAAATTTGCTATACTTAAACATTCTATGCGTAAGAAACTATTTTGAGTCAATCTTCCCTCCAAAGAAGTCTAATCATGAGTCTTGGTTTAAGGCCAATGCTATAGAAAAAAAATTTGATAAATCGTTACTGATATATATTTGATTATTGCTTATGAACGAACTATCCATCCGACACTTGTTTCAACATATTTATGTGAACACATTTGGATCCCAAGAAAATTTTAGGGAGTTTGGACAAAAGTTTAGAAACAAATAAAATATCCTTTTTTCCTTTCCTAATGTCAGCAAATTACCTTAGTTTTTTTCATCAAAGCATAAGCACAAACCAAAAATTATATTTGAACAGAAATAGTGTCAACAGAACCTAGTAGAATTGTGTAGGGTTCAATAGAATCTGCTTTTGAAAATAAATTATTATTGTATCGCATTAGAGGAAATTTAATGGTCCAACCTAGATTGCAATCACAATTAGCTCTTTATGTTAAGATCGATTATTGCAACTTCATATTTACCACTCAGAGATGGAAGCCAAACTTTATGCAGTATTTCAAAAAATTACAGGTACTTCGCACACAATAAAAATTGATAGGAAATAACAGTCCGCTGAATTTTGAAATCAGAGCATTTAAGAAAAATAGCAACTATTCAGAAACTATTTCGACTATTTAAATTTAAATGAATATATTTACATTGAACAGACTTGAGAGAGTATATATCTGATCTACCAATATTTAAAATTTATACCAGTGACAATCCATTGTTTGTTTGCAAAAAAGCCTCCTGTTCTACGCCGGTTTTGTTAATATGATAATACGTATTATATTGCATTTTTTATAAGTTGTTTTTGTACTAATACTTCATAAATGTTACTAATATGATTAAAATTGCTTTTAAAGACCCATATTTGTAAGCTTTAAAATATTACCAACCCAAAAAATTAAGTTTTTAAAATTAAAAAAAAAAAGAAAAATTTACATAATTTTGCTCCCTTTGAGGCCAATCCGGAGGCAAAAAGAGTTATTATTATGGAATAATATTTTACACACGTTAGTTTGAGACCATTTGGCACCTTTTCCTTGCTGTGCCCGATAGAATTTGTAAATTTTTTTTTTCACCATAGGAAAATGACCCACCCTACTACTTATTCCTGATACCCAAGTGTCAATGTCTAAAGGTATCGATTTTTACTTCCGATTCGATTCCAGAATCGATTCTATTACAAATTTTGCTCTTCTCTACGTCGGTAAATACGACGGCGTATATTATACGCGCTATGGGAAGCCGTGTTTTTATTCCCCGTTTTACGGCGCTAGCGAGAATTGATGGAGATAAAAATGAAGGCGGATTCGCCAACACGCGAGCGAAATGGTGTTATGGACGTCCGGGAGATTTAGGAGTTAAAAAGGCAGATTTCGTTCCCTGATAAAAAAAAAAAGCCCTAGCTGCGAGAAATTTACGAGAAGACACTATGTACCTTGATTGTTTATGGGACACGTTTAGGGGACGGCTTTGGTTCTGTTCTCAATTTTTCTGTCACTCTTGCCTCTCTTTATTTGCTCGCAGCTTTGTGTTGGTTTCTTTTTTCGGGGCCATGAAGATAGTTACGCGGTATTCCTATTTGCATTTCGGTCGTGAAATATGGATTCTGGGAAATATTTCGTTTTCGCAGGAGCGCTCAGCTTTTGTTCGTCGCAGAAATACATAAATCGCGAATTCTCCTTTCTGTAGTTAATAACGGAGATAGTCATCGCCAATATTTTGGAAAGGATGAAGAGAGAGGAAATGTTTCGGACTGTAAATATTCCTCCAACATAGGAGAGGGATGTATTCTCATACCGTGTAAGAATCTTACATCTCTCCTCGCCATTCCCTTTCTCATAAATTATGACTACTGCTATCCTTTTTATTTAAGTTATTCCAGATAATTGAAGAAATTTAAATTTATTAAAAAGCTGGCAGGATAGTGCAGTCACAAAACAAAATGCTAAACTCTTCACATCCTTATTTTAATCTGCTTTATACACTTAATTTGTTGTTTTATTTGAATTTTTGAAACAATAATCTGAATTATATCTTTTTCTAAATATCTTCAAAAAATAAATTCGAGACATTTTCAAATGAAATTTAGCTACTTTTTCTGTGTGTCAGAATGAAATTTAAAAATTGGAACCATTTTTCAGCTTTAAATAAAAATAAGGAACTCCTAAACACCCCCATATAAATTTACCCCAAACAAAACAAAAAATATCGATGCCTGTAAGATATTGCTTTTGGAACAAGAGAAGAGAATACTATATGAACAGGAAAAGGGTTTTGAATGGATATCTCTATAGTTTGAAAATTCTTGAAGAGGCATTTCACCATTTATCTCCTCTTATTTGAAATGAACATTTAATGATATTTTGAATAAGCTTTTTGGGGAAGAAAACTTATTTAGTTCAAAACATGTAGTACCCAGATAGTAATTGAAACATACCAAAATTTTATTGAATTTTAAACCATAACTACATCTGCACTTATGTACTGTATAACTGTAACTATAACATAAATGTACAGATGTAACATATGTATATTTAATTAATCAATAAAATTTTTAGTTAATTGAAAACAGTTTCTATTTTCACTTACATGAAAAGAACATAGGGGTAGAATAAACCCAGAGCTCACCTAGTAGGAATAAGGAAACCTAATTGGTTTGATTCTGATGTATTAAAAACTTTTAGGTTTTAAGTTTACTTGGGCATCAAATCAACAGCCCATACCTGTACCTTTTAAACTAGCTTTGAAAAGGTCAATATTGGATAGTATCAAACGTTTTATCCTGTGTAGAGAACAAGATTATATCTTTTTAGTGACAAAGATATTAGTCTGAAAAATATTTTTTTATCCATTCTTCGGTTGAACCTTTGTGTACACTGAACTATAAATTTCTTGCCAAGCGTTTTATATAAAACTAATAAAAAGGCCATAACCACTCGTATACCTAAAAAGCCACACGTAAGCATTGAAAATTAACCGGATTGTAAGCCTGCCAGCAAAGATCGAAAATACCTTTTCACTCCCTATGATTTCTCACCAAATAACAGAGACATAAATTTCTCCGTTTCACAATCCACCAACAGCACCTTCGTGGACCACCATGGGATATATCCCCTCCCATAAATATTCAGATCGTTATTAAGGTTCCGCCCGCCCTTTGTACGCGCGGCCAGATGGCGTAAGAGCGTTCAAAAGAATGACACCAGGGGTGAAATTTACAGACACGTTTTTCGAATGCTTTGATTTATACGCCTCACGCCTCCTAGCGTGTCCGCAGGACGCAGCTTTGGATTTCGGGGAGAGTTTTTTTTTGCGGGTTTTCTAATGGGGATTCACGCTATTTGATGAGGAATTTATTCGTAGGTCTCGTGAGGGATAAATAGAACACAGGATCAATTTTCATAAACTGATGAGTGGTATTAATACTTGTTTATAGAGTAATCAAGATATGGATCGAATACATATTATATCAGAGACATAAGATGAAATGAAGTATGGTGTAGCCGAGTACACTGTACAATTTTAAATGTGATCTGGACTGAATTATGAAAACTTTCTAGGAATTATGAATAGTTGAATAATAAAGAATCTCGAATCACATATATTGAGTACCAAGTTAAAAGTATAGTTCCAATTGGAGTATTTTATTCCAATGAAACTTATTCTTACCTTACACATAGAACTCTTGTAAGCTTCCTTTCCAAATGGATAATAGGTAACTACACAGTTCAAAAATTTTCCACTAGCGAATTTTTCTGAAAATCTTTTAAGAAAACCCAAAATATACAACTTTTAACGAATAAATTTTCCTAACCCATTCAAATTTTAGAATCATCATGCAAGGTTTAACTAGCTATAAAAATGGTTGGGGAAAGCCTATTATGCGCTTAATCTGTAAATTGCATTTAAAGCTTCGTTAAATAATTTAGTTTTACTGAGTAAAATCATTGCTTTACGACTTTCACATTATAAAACAATTTTAAAACCAATTTAAATTGTATCTGTTATTTTCAAAGGTTACCAAAGCTACTGGCGTGATCAAAAAGAAATTTCAGAAGGGGACACACAGTAATTTTTGGAAGCAACACGGAGTAATTTATTGGATCAATCATTATGATGAAAAAATGGTGAATTAAAACCAATTTGAATATTGAAGAAGTGTTTCCTCTTATTTTGCATGATTTTGTAATAAACCATTATAGTACATCATTAATTGCATTCATTTCATCTTTATAGATGCACCACCAGACATGGAGCTCTAAACAAAGTAACCTTGTCACTGCTAAAACCGAAACCTTTGCTACTAATGGAAGGGTTATTAATATCCCTGTAGCACTTTAATGTGCTCGCATCTGATAATTTATCACCTTAATGAACTGTAGACTAGAAAACACAAGCTTAATTTAATAGCATGAAGTTTCAGACTCCTATCATCAAACAAGAATGTTTCACTTCGGAATGCGTCTTTATAATAATTCTATAGGACGAGGTGATAAATTATGGGAACCGCTTCGCATTAATTTATAACTTCGACAGAATACTTATTAAAGTACTTTCTTGATATATGCATAATAACCGTATCAAATATTCATAGGGAAAATTCAATGAAATAATCACAGCTTCAATGAACGGATTAGCATTGAATATAGTTCAATCTTCAAAAGAATCAATTAATTACTATAGTTCTATACTTCACAGTCTAGACTCCTTAATTAGAAACTTACACTTCCCAAAAATCACTCTAAAGTACCATCCGTTATTAAAGATTTCTAACACATTTTACACTTTTTATAACGTAACACCGAGTTTTTTTGATCATCGATATCGTAAAAATTATTTACGTACCACCTTTCATGAAATAATCTCTCTATATATAATCAAGGTGTGCCTGCCTGGCTCCTTCCGAGGTTTGTACGGATCAGATGTGGCGCAATTTCTTCTAAACTACTCATCAGATTCGAACCAAACTTGGTACACATGCGTATGAGGACGGGGGAAAGGCAATGACATCAATTTCTAATTCCTAAAACCACCCCTTCACCCCCTTTTAGGCCTTTTTGTAAAAATCGCCTTACTTCTCCACTAAAGAAGATCTGTTTAACACGCATTGTTGCAAATAATACAACAAAAACAATTTTAAACATAAAACAAAGTATTTAAAGATAAAACTTGGCTAAAATTGCTTTAAATGTTTTAAAAAGGTTATTAATAATTTAAAAAATTAAAAACGGCCCTTATAAAAAACTTTATAACAGTATTTTCTTATTAAAAACTTCATTTTCCATGAAACTTTAAGTTGAAATAGAAAGTTTTAAGAATTAGACTGGTTAAAGTAAAGATTACATCATGCATTTTTTTTAGAAAGTTGATGATAGAAACACTAGATCAATTTGTTATTTAACCTTATAATTTGTTTCTTTGGTGTAGTTTAACGGGATTTTTTTTTCAATTTAAACAGGGGGTATTTACAAATTTTGGGATTTCAAAAGTCTGTAATAATTTTAATTGATTTTTTTCACTTAGAATGGATAATTGGGTAACTGTCGTAATTAAATGTGCAACATGTCCGGAACTGGATGGTTAGGTTAGATTTACACAGTTGGAACCGGGAGGGAAAAGGCACAGGGAGCACGGTGATGAAAATGCACCGGGAACACCGAGATGAAAAGGCACCGGGGACACCAAGATGAAAAAGGCACCGGGATATGAAAAAATACTGGGAACACCGGGATATGAAAAACTACCAGGATGATTGGTAATTATGGTTACAGAAAATTAGGCATGTAACTTGAGAAAATTTTAATAAATTGATACACTCCACCCGTGCAAGGCCGGGCATATCAGCTAGTTTGTTCAATAAAAATCTTCAAGGTTAAAGAAATATGAAAAGATTAAACTGGATTAAACTCTCTCGAAACGTTGTTAAAAGCAGAGGAGAAGGGAAGAGGAGCTAAATTTTTGTCTCAACAAATTTCTTGAAAACTAGTGTTTTAAGGAATAAAATACATACATACAAACATACAAGAAATTTCTCCTATGATAACAGCCAAATAATGTGACCATTGATCAATTTCAGAATAAAAATAAAGATCCAAACATCCATTATAAAATAGAAATTTTCTATTCAAAAATCAAAGCATTTACTTCCTAAAAATATTAACTTAAAAATTTCATTGGCTCATCTTTCATAATACATATGTTTAAAATATGGTAAATTCTCATTAAAAAAATAGTTTTAAAAAATCCCCAAGTTCTGTTCCTTATAAAGCTACGATGAGCGATTTCTTAAAGCTAATTCCAAGAAATTTCTCCTTCATTAACCGTAAAAACACCCACATATAATAAACTGCAAAGTAATATTTATACCACCCCTGTTTGCCAAGACATTTTTCACACACACACACACAGGCATAGGATGCGCAACAACGGACATATCCATCCATTAGGCAGCTCTATCCGTTTCTTTACCTTAAGGATTAGGAGGCATTTTCATCTTTTATGTGTGTACATAATTTGGATTTTATTCATACGTCCCCGTCGCCTACAAATTTACTGCGCCCAGATATCCTATTACGTGAGGTCGCTTCGACAGAGCTGTCGTAGGGTCCCCATTGTGGCACAGAATTTATACCCCTGTGTAACTTCCATTGAATTCTGGCCAATCATTGAAGTCAGATTAACAGCCCCCAAACACCCCGGAATTGTTCCTGGGGTCCGGAGCAAGTGGGAGATATATTTGTGAGGAATGGGGGAGGTGCGATTTATGGGATGGCAATAAATGCTGTCTGCTGCAATAGAAACGTGAAACTGCGGATTAATGCATGCGCCCTTCTGGAGGGAAAAATTGATATCGAAGCTGTGTGGGTTCTCAGGGTGTTAAGTTACTTTCGGAGTGTGGTTCCTTTTTTTGTGGCTGGTTTCTATGGAGATAAATATAATGTTAAGGTTGTTTTTTTTTAATTTATAGGAGGTAGGCTTTCGAGTTGTTCAAGCGGTGCAAGAAAAGACATGCAAGATGATGAAGTACGCCGACCTCCACAGAAATCAAAATATACTATAGGATCATAGATAAGTAACTTACATAGCTCTGTTACATAAATTTATGAAAGTTTGAAGACAGCATTGTAAATAAGTTATTTTATCTGTGAAATTTTACCATTTTATTGATTTGGATATGAAACAAATTTGGAAATTACCCAATTTCGTTGAAGGATTTTCATTTAATTTAATATATTTTTTCGTATTTCATTTTTCCTGGGGCGATTTTTACTTCGTGTCTTATTTCTTGAATATAAAAATTTTCAAATGTTCTTAAATTTGTTAAATTGAAAATTTTAATAAAGATTGAGTTGAAAAACAAATTCATAGTATTCACATTAGTACCACTTTTCATGAAAACTATTATTTCTAAATTAAAAGCTCTCTAAGCTAATATTTTAGGTAGAGTATGAAAACCTCTCACACAGGAAGAAGCTTTACAGAAAAATTTCGGAGTTATGAACGAGGAGAAATGCTATGGTTTATTTTCTATGTTCTATAAATTAAAAGAAAATGCTTGAAGTCCGGGTAATATACCTCAATCACCCTTAGTCATACTTTGGGGTCACATATGGTAGATAGGACAAGGTACTTTAATACGATCCAATATGTCTTTGTTTTAGAAACTACAGAACTAATAGGCGCAACTACCCTAAAGGGGCAAGGACTACGTTCTCGGGATCGAGGCTTTTGGGATGCTCTGTATTCTGTTTATAGGTGGTCAGCCTAAAGCGAGATTTTCAGTGTTTAGTTCTCCAGCACTCTTGGTCCACAGTTTATCAACCAACTAAAGGGATAAAAGATTGAGTCGGCCAAGCGCTGCCACTACGCCACCGGGTCTTCTTCTTCTTGAAAACGTGTCAAGAAATGTAATGGAAAGGCTACTTTGCCTGACTGAAACTGAATAAAAAGGTGTTCTCTTTTCAGAAAAACCATATCCTCCCCGTTAACTACCCATCAACATCAACACCTCACCCCAACAGTTTCAAATGACCAAACCACATCCGCTTAAAGCCCCCCGAAAAACCCATCAAACCGCCCCCTCGATATACAAAACCCTTGATACGGGCGAAGTATTCGCACGGCTGACATAGCATAGCATCCTTAAAAAAAAATCCCCACCAAATCTTTCGTCGCCAAAAAAGCCCGCTATAATGAATCTGTCGCAGCTGAGGCTCGCTTTCAAAGGTGCCGCCGCGCATCTAGGCGACGAAATGGGCTTGACAAGCAAAGACGAGTAGTCCTGAAATCTTTATTGCGCTCATTGCACATCTTGGCGCTTATTTCCAGGGAATCGCGTGTTATCTGATAGGCCCGTTACGACACATGTGTTCTAGCGGGATGAGGATGGATGAGGTGATGTTGATGTTCTGGTAGGAGATCTTCTTTTGTTACCGTTTTAGGTAGAAAGAGTTTCAAGAGCAAAACCGCCCCAAAGCAGAATTCCATGTTTCTCTGTTTTCCAAAGTCTAATGACCTCTTGTACCCTTTCATTCTTTTTTTGTATTTTATGGATTGAATCAAGAGTTTATAAACCAAAAATAGTATTGACGGGATTAAATATGAGACTTGTACAATGCACATTGCACATGTATTAGAGGGATTAGCCATTCAATGAATGCTATCAAATCAAAAGTGCATCAGCGAGTTATTTCGATGACTACATCTTCTCCTTTCCTAAGCCCAGAACCTGCAAATTGCTTCCTAGAGATAAGATACTAGATAGTTCTTATATTCCATAGTCCCTAGATTTCTTTTGGCTAATGTTCTTGTAAAAGATGATTTCAATAGGATAACCTCATTCCAAATTTCGAAAAATAAATTTGATTTTCAACAAATATGACTATTTCTTACATCTTTATAAATCCTATAACAAACAAACTGTGCGAGTTTAGTTCTCTTCTTCATTTCACTTACTCTTACAGGGTACATGCTACCTGCAATAGATGAGAAAATGAAAAGAATTCCCATATTCAATGCAAATATGCCATTCTAAGCTACTTTCCTCTAGAATTCTAAATGTTAGGTACATCCCTTATACTTCTACAAAGCCCTCTGCAGGGTCTCAGGACCCAACTACGGAATCTCTAATCATCTTAAGAAATCAAAACTATAACGACACTAGTGAAAGGCGGATACATAGATCTCTGACAAGTCCTATGAGACATCTAACTTTAGCACAATTAAGAACAGTCAGAACTGTATCCGACTGTAACACATCTCCGGGCTCTATAATTAAGCTCGATACATCTACACCAGCGTCCACATCTGCTAGCATTTCATCAGGACAACACAGTTGCTACCCTCCGATACTATCTCGCTCTATCCATTACGACTCCAGAAGGCTCCACGACAGCAGCAGGATCTTCTTGGCACGTCCCTCCCTTGCTGACATAGCAAAGGTAGCAGCGGCATTCCTTCATCAACTTTCCCGGGACCCTCGATTTACAAATTATCGCGCGTCAACCGCTTCTGCACGCTGTCTAATCGCATCCCACATCTAGCTGTGTCTCCGACTGATAGGAATCGGTGTTTGAAATGGATATGGTGAAGGAAGGAGAGCTATTTTTGAAGGGTCCTATCAATTATCTCGCGGGGCTTTTTTCATTTGGCCCGCTCTTGTCGATTTAAATTTCTGATTTAGTGACTCTGGTGAAGATTTAAGAGACGTGTTGAGGGGATGGGATCTAGAGGGTTAAAATAGCCCAAGGCTCCTGGAAGGATCGACTGTTTCAGAAAGCTAAATCAGTTGATGCGGAGATAGATTAATTGCCGTCATTATTTTGAGCCACTCGCCCATTGCAAGAAGCAGTGGCGTATATAAGGGGGGGGCCGACGGGGCCCGGGCCCACCCCGAAATTCTGACTAGGTGTACTAAAATGGGTTAAAACCCTGTTTTTTAGGGTCAAATTTCCAAACATTTTCTGGGGGAGGACCCCCAGACCCCCCCCCTTTTGTGCTTGGAACTCTATTATTCACAATTTTTCAATATTCACTTCATCAGGATGCAAATCATGCCTTTAAAATATTAAAAAACTACATTGAATCTATTAAATATGCATGGGGGCTTAGGAATATTTTTGGGTCCTCTCCCCCAGTGCGAAATTCTAGCTTTCGACTTTTTAAAAGCTAATTTTTTTTTAGGATATTTTGGGCCCCTCCCGAAATAAATTTCTATATACGCCACTGGCAAGAAGGACAATACATTACTATAATTTGCAAATTGTTGGCTTATATCAGTAGTTCTGAGCCAGTGGTCAGTGAGGGCTCAAGGAGTGGTCCGCCGAAAGGGTCTGTCTGCACCGCATAAAAGAAGTTGCCAAAAATTGAGAATTTGGAAACAGTGTAGGTTGAACGAGATGGGGTGAATATGTCCGTGCGGTCAAATTTGTGTTTGCAATAATTTTTTTGTATGTGTGCAATCTTAAAACTGCAAACAATTTAGGGCAGTGGCGATGGCGTAGCCATAGGGGAGATTTGGAGATATATCTCCCCGAAATTTAGAAAAATTTCCTTTTTTTTGACCTTAGAAGGGAACTATTAAATTTATCCTGAAATTCAAAAATCCTCCTCCGAATTTTTTTTTCTGGCTACGCCACTTATTTAGAAATGATTAAAATATACAGTATAGTTAATAATTTTTGTTTTTGAATTAATAACTCTTTAAAAGTAACTTTTCCTGCAAAATATAAATCTGAAATCATATTAAATATATGAATTGCAGTTTTACAAAAATGCAGGTATAACTTAGGATGATTTAATTTTTAAAGGTATAATTTTTATGCATTTTTAAATCTTCTTTAGAATTATTAGACCCATAATATTTTCCCTATGACAGTCTGCTGGGCATTTATTTCCAGAAAACCCCATTGGAAATTGCAGAAAAAATCTTTCGAAATGAGTTGGTTTTATTGATAAAGATCTCAACTTAAATTTACATCTCTATGAACAATTACAATATTTGTGCTACAATAAAATAATAAGTCTGAGTTTATTGTTTTTATTATTCCATCCATGGATTCAGCGAAAATTAAATGTTTTAATAATGTTATACTTTCTCAGAAACTTGAGTTGCTGGGTAAAAGTATTTGAATTCAAAGCATCAAGTTCATACAAAATCAGCTAAAATACCCTGGAACAAAACCGTATGTTGTCATGTAGATTAAAATTGAATGAAAATTTAAACATGTTCATTTCATGTTTACTCCTTCACGTTTCATGTGCTCCTTTCCGTTTCTTTCTGTAAGATATTATCATCTTAATATTCTTAATCGCCTTCACATCAGCACCATGCTACGCTCGGTGTCAAAGTATCCATTAAAAAAACATTTAACGAAAAATACACGCTTTCAATTAAAAGATAATGAGCCTCCAGTTAACTACGAGCAAGTGACAGACCACCCATTTTCAGACCACCAACGTAGAAAACGAGCAACTGTGTGGAGCTTTTTTAAATAATTACGCATAATTAAGGGGTTTATATTCAATTGCCTCAAACAAAATTAATCAATTGGATTAGTTATGGTAATTAATACATTTTGATGGATAATTGTCTAATTCATTCGACATCCTTGAAGATAATAAATTCATTATACCGAAACAATTTGACCTTTGCTTCGTATATTTAGTTCCTAACTTTCCTTGTGAAATAAATTTCTCTCTAGACATATTGTTAGAAGGTCTATGGTTAGAAGAAACCCCATACTTAAGTCATTTAACACTTTTTCTTGGGGTGTTGGTTACATCTGCCTATATCTAATCTTATTTTGCTTTCGAGGCAAGAAACTTATATTGTTTTTCTAACGTTTGAAACAATATAGCCGTATAATTGATAGCCTCTTTCAGAAAAAGATGAAACACAACTTGAAAATTTTTCGAGGGTTGTTATATTATTTTCGTAGCACTGGAAATGTGATAATAAGAAGTTACTAGCCGAAAAAATACATGAAGATATTTTTGTTTAAATAATTTCACTACTTCTCAAACCCATGATTATATTACCTTCGCAAAAATGAAAAAAAAAATATTAACCCTTATGTATCCATAAAATGTCTTTTATGTTATACACACTACACATAGTTTTAAAAAATAAATCAATTGGGAACGTTGTTCTAGATCTAGATCATTGGATTTCCGGTTTGCCTGTTACACCAAAGATTAAGAATAAAGTCATAACTATAGCTAACCAGCGAATAAAATAGTATTTACAGTGATAGTCACAACAAATATTTGACAGTAGTTAAATATCAGAAGAATTGGCGTCTTAAATATTTTAGACATTTTTAAAAGGACAAGTAACGGACAGGCACCATTTTCAATCTTTTTAATACTTGCTACTACAGAAAACTAAAAATTCATTAATCATTAAGGAATTATTTATTAATCATTAATCATTAAGGATTTATCATTAAGGAAGTAATCACTTCCGGTTTTCCCGGAAGTTCTGGAAGCAAAAGCACTACCCTAGTAGCAAAGCTTATAGCAAATATGTTGAGTTTACGTAACTGCAACTAGAAGTAAACCAAATTTGGCCCGACATGACAAAATTTGAACGTTTGTCCTGCTTGGGTAGGGTCACTCCCTCAAGCAGGACAAATAAAGTGCAACAAAATAACAGCTTTTTTAACCAAGTTCGCCAGACGAAATTTACGAACGATCCCCTAAACATAACCATCAGATCATTTCCACCTCAAAAGAAAACCGAGAAGGTTTCGTTCTCGCCGAATTCTTCCGCAAAGGGAATCCGAGAGGAATGCCTCTCTCATCCAGGTGTAGAGAAGATAGGTTTTCCGCGAAACACCGCCATGTTTCTCGAGAGATGAATATCGAGAGCAAAAACCCGATCCGTCTGTCAGGAACGAGATGATGGTGATGATGATGATCCGTCTTTGTCTTCGCGACCGTCTGTGTCTGTCAGAGAGCTGTCAGATGGCAAGAGATAAATTGATTGGTGGGTTCAGTTATCATTCTGCCGCTTCACCTGACTTCTCGATCTTCTTCTGGGGACACTTTTTCTTCGGGCTGAAGCCTTTTCGAAACGGCTTGTCACTCTTCTTGCTCTTTGGAAGGAGGCAGTGATGGACAGAATCGGACACGGTTTCGAATATTTCGTGTGGGGGGGGGTTGCTTTAATTTCTCCAAGAGGCATGAGTGAGGTTTAAGTATGCAAATTTATCCTTTTTGGTCGTTAAATTGTGACTAGATGACTGACTTAATACTTAGTTTTTTGGTAATAAAAAATTGGTTGACAGGTGACATATTCTCATATTCAAATTGAGACACTATCAATATACGTCTTAATAATATCAATAAGAAAAAAATCCATAAGTCGTCATTATATGTAGTCTTAGATAGAATGAAAGAATGAAAAGAAATATTCCTGGAATTTAATGTCTATTTCCGTAATGTGTACTGGAAAGTATAAGGATTAAATTAAAGCAAAAATATGTTCTATTTGCAACTATCCGGTTCTCCCGACAAAAATCTTGGGGGCCCAACTTCGAAAACGCATTAAAATCAAAAATAAAAGATTCTCTAAGCAAAACTATTATTTTAATCATGTGAAACTACGCTTACACAATTCATCAAATATAGATGGATTTCTGATTATACTTCAAATGCTTCTATGATTGCTATATTTTTAGACTATCGTATTTCCTTTCAAGGAAAAAAAATATTGGATGTTAAATAAGGCAGAGTTAAACATATTAACTCAATTGTAATGCCTACTAGGCACATCCGTAATCTTAAACTATTGGATAAACTCATACAGGATATAGATAAGTGCCTCAAACTATAATTTACTTTTCAATAATAGTCTCAAACACCGCGCAATTTCTCAATCACCAGCACTAAAAAAACTCCCGAATTCAGACACTGGTGTTCATTTTTTAAGCCTATCTGGAGTCGAGACTAAACTAATATCAATTGTTTACTCGTAAAAATACCCTTTCAGAAGGATCCTGCTCCCTTCGAATTAAATCCACGACAACAAAGGCCATTTTTATTCCAAAAAGACGCCTTTTTTCTGTTCCACTCTCACTTCACCGAATCGTTTGCAAAAATTTATCGAGTTCCATTGTTAGGGAGTCCCGCGGGAGATATACTGGCGAATATTTTTGATTGCATTTTACTATTCATTAACTTAATTGCTAAATATTCCTCGATAAAGAGAATATTTCATAAAAGTTCCAACGAAAGGGAGTTTTTTTTCCTCCGGTCCCCATCACTTCCAGCGCACCCCCGTTTTACGCTCTCCCAGAGGCATTTGATAAATTGTGAAACGGGTATCCCTGTAACACACGGACTAATTAAGCAATTAAACAGGACAGAGTGGTTAAAGTTTTAATTAGATTGTGAGGGGTTCAGCAGAGAGGGATTTTTTTTCTCCTCTGAAGTCTCCCCCCTTTTATACGTACAGCAGAAGTGTTGCAGATCATTTATTATTGGTTTTCATCCCGGAAAGTCGATAAAAGAGGACGTCGAATTCGGATGGCCATTCTTTATGCTAAGCAGGGACGCGGTAATAAATGGGAAGGGGGATCGGACGAAGAGGGAAAAAATATCGGGCGATCAAACTAATAATGAAGCAAATCGAAAAATTAATTTCTCTTCGCAATGAGGGCTTTCTAGGCTGGAGATGTCCTGGAGATATGAAAATCGGACATTTTTGTTCCAGGGATTGAAAACTCGCGGTGTTAAGTGGAGTTTCCGCGAAATCGGTTTATCCTATGGCTCTTTTTAAGTTTCGTGTTATTCTTTGAGGATATAAAGGTTCAAGAAGATTAAAATCATTGAGTGGTTCGTAATTATTGGAGGCGATATTTCGGTTTTTGATTTCGGAGGAGGAGAATTTCCTCTGAGAATTGTTATCGATGGAAGACTAGTGTCAAGAGATTTAAATAGGTAAATGTATATTTACTTTTCAGAAAGCCATCCGATTATACTCTATCTTCGAAAGAACTTTGAGGTCAGACACCTGTGAAAGATTAAAATATTTTAGTTTTTATTAAAAGGTAGCTACGATGGTATTACGGAGCGGATGCATTTTTTAACAATTTCCTTTATCAAAGCATGATATATTCCTAATAATGCCACACTTTTTGAGCATGGTTCTGACAAAGGGGAAGGCATCATATGACAATCTTATAAAAGAATATGAGCTTTTAATTTACGGATGTATGAAGAATTTTTCTTCGATACAATGTAATACAAAAAGAGATGAAAAATAATTCCGTTTCTAACCTAAATAGTATTAAATTTTTAAAAAAGGTGTTAAACATTGACTATTTTATTAATTGAAAGCATGAATCCACAAAAAAACTAGGAAGACTATGTTGACTAATATTGGTCATCTTAAAAAGACTTTTAATTTAAACGGTTGAATTAACTTTTATTATTATTATTATTATTATTATTATTATTATTATTATTATTATTATTATTATTATTATTATTATTATTATTATTATTATTATTATTATTACTAAATTATTATTAAGAAGTAGATTTGCAGTGATCAATAAGTAAGTCAATTTTTTAACTTTAGTATTTCGACCTAAAAATTATTACCCCTATTTGTATAAAGTGGGCAGGTACCTCACATTCAAAAATCCCAATACAATCTCTAAATGCTTCGCGTCTTTTTGTGAAAATATTAGCGTTATGTCAGAATAAAGTAAAGTCCCCCAACCACAATTTATCCAATTGCCAATACAAGAGTATAATATAGTTTAAGAATGGTCCATCCAATTGGAGCTCTACTAACTTTAAAAAAAAAACTCTTTAAACAAGAGCTTTCACAAAATCTAACCTAAATACAGAATTTCAAAAACATACCCTGCACAAAAGATAAACCGAAATAAATCCCGTTTTCAAAACCAAGCGTCGGCCAGACAGACACCCTCCCTGTTCAAAAATTAGCATAAAACAATGCGAGATAACCTTTTGTATTTTCCGTCCCCGTTTTCGTATTATCATTTATTTTTTTCTCCACCCAGCCTTGCTTAGCTGTGATCGACTACAACGTCAGACGCAACTGCGATCGTAACTGCAATTAGGCACAAGTCCTTTTTTTTTTTCGTTCTTCTCCCTCGTTCTGTAAAACTCCAGATAAAAATGCCCTTGATACAGACCAGGTGGATCTAGCAGGCGTGTTAATAATTTAATTTACGCTCTACGCGAGATATCGACTACTGCACAAAAGGGGCCCCCGATCAGATTACTGCGCGGTAAATATTTTTGCCCTTCTTCTAATTGGGCAGATTTTGGTCAAAAATGAGCCCCTAAGTGAATTCCCTCGCGTTGTTTCGTGTGAAGAATGATCGTGGTCTTTCAGCGCTTGGTCCTAATGGAGTGATTTTTGAATGTGATACAGCGGCATTGTTACGATGTTATACAGAGTTTTTTACCGTACTGTGACTGGTGTCGTTTATCAAAGTGATGCAGAACAGTGGTGAAACAGATTTAGAAGGATCCTGGTGCCGTTTTTAATTCAATTTATGGACGGAGGGATTTTTGTTGATTCTGAAAGGGGAATTTGAATTTTGGAGCTAGTTGTAAATAAAATTCTGGTAAAACAATCATTGCTATAAAATTTGAGTATGGTTTATAGATAAATATTATTATTAAAAAAAAGAATGGGTGATGATGTGTCCATATTGTGCCGTGGGGTGCAAATGACAGTCTTTGCTATTTTTATTACGAGAAAAAATTAATGAAATTGAAAACATGGTTAGAATTTTTATACATGGGATGCTAAAATTATAATGCAATAATTACAACCCACAATCTGGATTCGAGTTAAAATCAAGAATCCTTTGAAACTTTTCACACATCAAAAATGAGTCCGAAATATGAAGCTTCATTAGTTGATATTTTACTGGGTTTTTAGGCTTAATTTTCATGTCAATCAAGATAAAGTGAAGTTGTAATCAATATTAAAATTACTTTTAATGTTGTTGAATACTTTTAATATTTATAAAATAACTTTTAATAAAATTCTTCTTAGTGTGGTTTTTCCGTTTTGAACGCATATTTTACGAATAAAATTATGCATTATAAAGTTTGTACTTTGTCAATTGTTTCAATTGTAGGAATGCACTATTATGAAATTTAGAAAATTTTATCAAATGGTGTCTGATACAGAAAAAGACAGAAGAAGGTAAACGGTAAAAGACAAAATAAAATTATGTATAATACAAATCCAATGGTTTGTGATTTTTCAATAAATTTTTCTCCATCACCTTTTCTTCAGGAATTAAAAAATCTGTTGCATAAAACAAACACTTCAAAATTCCGTCAAAATATGAACTTTATGCAATTAAGCATCACAATTTATATGCTAGAGCTAAACAGAAAAACACCACACACCGGACACACACTATTCGAAATTGCCGCTACTCCTTCCCGGCTTCGTCCTTGAGCGAAACGAAACGAAGTTCCCTAGGCAACGGACCTGCGCAACTGAATCTTTATTTTCTCCCTCCTGACGTAGTCCCTGTAGCGCAGTGGATAGCGCGTTGGACTTCTAATCCAAAGGTCCCGGGTTCGAATCCCGGCAGGGATGCGAGGTTGATCAAGTTGATGATCTTATTTTTTGCTTCACATGATGAGGTTAGAATTATGTGTTATTTTTTTTAAATATTGGTGTTGACAAAGAGAACTTTTTTGGTAGAAAATTTTTCGGCATTGAATAGTGGTAAAATATTAAAACCTTAACAAAGAGATAAGCTTGAAATTACACTCAATCTAATTCGCCAGGCATTTCACAAATCCTTCGGAAAATTGGTTTGTATTCATTCTATTTGAAGCCAGCTTTGTTGAGTTACTCATCTTCTTTAATTAGAAATAAAAAGTCAAATAAATCAGAAATGAAAAATAGAAAGAATAAGAAATATTATCATCTAAGCATGAATTCAAAATTGGAAAACTTCTATAAATCAAGAAATGGGATTAAACTAACATAAAACACACCATTTTTTAAGTAGTTTAAAAATACACACACACACAAATTCAGATTTAAAAATTATAAAACTTAAAAAGACGAAAAAGGGTTGATAGGAAATTACCCCCATGCAGACAGTAAACAAAACCAGTACAAAATAGCATACTTTAAACAAAATTAATGAACGCATTTAAGCTGATAGTTAACACTAAAATGTTTATAATAAAGAAATTTATCTACTTAAACATCCACCACAAACAAACTGATAACACCCGAAAAAGCTACGGATTGCAACACTTGAAGAAGCTAAACCCCATGTTTACGGTTGTTACATTTTATATTCATACACACCTCTTTACAAGCAAAAGCTATTACTCACAACAATAATTACCGGAATAGTTAAACGATAAAAGAAACAGTTGCCCGTCTACCTTTGAAAAACTAACCGAAAAATATACAGGATTTCATATTTTATCAGGGGGTTTTTTACCGCCGTCTGGCGACAAGAACAGCAATCATAATAAGCCCCTATCCTCTCCATCTCTTCCATAATTCACTTAACCCTCCCATTAGGGTAATTTTCTCCAGCTTTCTTTGATGGGGGCAGATTGGGGGCCGTTTTAATGTGAGCCAGAGATAAGGCATTACGGGGAAATTTGTGCTAGCCCGATCCTCCTCTTATCACGGGCTCCAATTACGTAATTTTTACGCACCTAATCGTTGGGCCTGATGGAAGACATTTGGGGAGCTTTTTATTCTCCCCCTTTTAATTTCTGGCGCGAGATGTGGTTTGCTGTAAAATGAGTAGGGGTTGGTTTTAATAGGCTGCTGGGGATGAGTAGGGGGTAAAGGGGTTTCTTGAAACGCTGGAGGAAAATGAACTTAACTGTATGAAAAAAAAACAATACAGCAAATTAACTTCTGTATAAATTTATGTAAAAGGGGTCAAAATCACTATTCATAGATGAAAGTTAACACATAATAACCTCCTCATATAGTAACAGACAAGCCAGATTATAATGAACAAGATGGGACCGAGTTTTGAAAATTTAGACATCTAATGTAAAGATGTTGGAGTTAGCTCGTTGTGTACTGCAAGCTCCGCAATTTCAACTGTAATTCAGTCAGTTGGACAGACGGAAAAGAGTTCCGGAAATCACTAGGGTTTTATTTTTATCACCCTCACTCACATTCACTCGTTCTTCTTCTTTTCTTTCATTAGCTATGATAGGAAAACTTAAATAAATAAAAATAATAAATATGAAAGAAATTTTTGTTCGTCTAAGCAATGTAGACTAGGATTCCCTAAGAAAACCTCTGAACTTCTTAAGTTCACCAGAATAAAATATTTATTACAACCTAGATTGATGTTACCAAGCTAAGTAAAACCAACCTTTTCCTTAACCATTCGCCTTTGTTCCAATAGTAGGAAACAATTTTAAAACTAGCATCGTTTTGAAAATCCACCGACATTATTCATCATTTCAAGAGTGTAATCAACCGTTTACCACATAGATAACTAAAAAAATTCGACTTTTCCCATTCCTTCTTGACTACATGACGTCAGATCTAAACCTCTGGATTGGCAGAAACGTTTCACAGCTAATCTTTTTACGACACTTCACAACTCTCAGATCAGTCGTCCGGAGCTCTTGATTGAAAACCCAATTCACGGTACCCTCAAAAGAGAGAAAATAAAAAAAAAAGGAAAACTCCATCTCCAATATTGACTTGAGAGGAAAATCGGCACTTGAGACTCCTTGCTCTTTAACACTTTATTACCTTACTCGATTATATTTTTTCAGAATAAATACCCACCCAGCATTTTAGAGATAGGCCTGGGGCCATGCTCGGAAACCAGAGACAATTTTTGTTCTTTTCGAATTTGATTCTTTTTTGGTGTTCGTCGCCCTCGAAAAGCCCCAATCGCCTAGGGCGGCCTTCAGCTTAGCAGACCGCGATTTGCAGGGTTGTCGCAAATGGCAACTTTCTGCCCTTTGGCGGTCGTTAGTAGGGGCTTTTTAGAGGTGTTGGGCTATTGTGCGGATGTTTTTCGCTCTTTTTTGTTTGTTTGTAGAGGAAGACATGCATCATATGGTTCAAGTAAATTATTTTTTTCAGTTTCCGTTAAAAGTTGGACGGAAAGAAAGAAATTGGATGCTATGAAATACTTATAGTTGAGAAGTTAGAGTTATTTTCACTCTTTTTAAGTTTTGCTTAATTTTTCCTTCGTTGTATTTAATTTAAAGAAATTTGTTTGCACTGATTCTCTAAAGTTTAAAGCCGTGGACATGTTTGATTTACTTATGTCGCACGTTATGAAGAACCCAAGAAAGAATAATTAAATATGCCGTCACATAATTTATATCAACTATTCCAACTGTAATCTCGGAATAGAAATAAATCCCCAATACTTTAAAACTCATTTTTCAAACAGGAATCTCTTTAGCATCACTAAAGTTGCTTCAAAAGTGTTCCATCTTAAACAGAACTTTTCAGAAACTTTTCTACATGTTTTATTTCTTATAACCTTTTTTTCATGTTTTAATTCTTTATTTACAGTTCTAAATTTAAGAATAAAACTTTTTCAACTAATTGTTTGGTAGCCTTCAAATTTTAATAGGAAGAAATTCAATATAAGAAAATAGAAAACCATCAAATTAAGTATTTATTCTCAACCTAAGGTAAGGACCAGATAAACTAGCCTAATATAAGCTTCTTCGCTCATTACTTTGGAATCTAAAGGTTGTGAAATAAGAGAGAGAAGCAGACAAATACAGTCGATGCTAGTTTTTACAAGCTAGTAGGGAACTCAAATAGTTTGTAAAATAATAATACTTTAATAAATAGTAATATTAATCCATATTTATAAAACTACCTCTAACATATATTTAGGGTCAAATTTCGAAAATGTATGGGGGGAGGACCCTCAAACCCCTTTTGGAAAAGAAACTATTTTATTCACAATTTTTTTAATTAAGATGTCATTTTTCCATATTAAGATCCATTATTCCAGATGCCCTTATTAATATCTTTTATTAAGATTTAATTGTCAAAATGCAAATTCTACCCATAAATGTAACTAAAAGCGGCACTGTAAAGATAGTATTAAATATTCATGGGGGCTTAGGAATAATTTCGGGTCCTTTCCCCAGTGCAAAAATCTAACTTAGGGCTTAATAATGAGTAAATATTTAAGAGGATACTTGGGTCCCTCCAGAAATAAATTTCTATAATACGCCACTGTATTACTACTAAGTAATTCAGTGATAATTAGTATTATCAACCGCTCATCATCAAAAAAGCACCATCAGTAGGAAAAGGCAACAACAGATTGGCGATAACTCCCACTCCGGCAACCCCTCCCACGCGAGGGACTCTCCCCTCTCGCGAGGAGCACTCCCTTGGGGGAGGAGAGGATGTAGCAAACTGATAAAAGTGGAGGAGGCAGATGACCCTCCCATGATCCCGAGCACACCGGCTACAAAACCTGATAAAGCCCTGCCCCACAAATCATGCTAACCGCCCAGCCAAGCCGCTTTCTTTATTAGCAGTTCGATGCCTCTCTTTGGAATCGATGGAGCGGGGAATTTATGAGGGATTTTTTTTCCCGGAGGATGGTGTTAACAAGTTCCGATTCTTTGCGATGAGAAATTATTTATCTTTTTTATAGGGCGAGGTTGAAGATGAGTGGTATGAGCTTAATAAGGTTGTTTATGGGAAGATTCATTATTTCGTTGGGCAGTGAGAACCCTGTTGAACCGGTTTTGATTTGGGCTTGAAAGGATTATGATGGTGATGAAGAATTGAGAATGGCTATTATGATTCTGATATCTTTATCAATCGGGGGTTAAAAATTCATGTATGAGTGCCATATTCCACACATACCTACATGAATATTTAATTTTTCGTCAAAAATTAATTCTTAAGGATCTTGTCAATTAATAAAATACATCTTAATGACAATAAAAAGATCGAGCACCGAAAATTAATGTTTGTATATATTTTTCATAAAACAAAATAAATTGAAAAAGTATTTTAATAACGAATATCTCTTCGGTTTGAGGTTGCTTGGTTCAAAGTTTGAACACTGGGGCTCTATATTTTGGGAAGAATCAAATATAATCTTGGGATCGAAAAGAGAAAAAGCGAAAAGGTTTTGTTTCATATTATAATATCCTTTCTAAAAAATAATGTAATCAAAAATCTTTTATGCAAAGGGAGCTTGTTTCTTGACTTCTTTAATTGATTAAGCTCATACCTAGAAAGATAATATGGTAACATTCGGAGTAACCTAAAGTATTGAATCCCAAGTAGTATTCATATAAAAATCTGTGATCTGATATCTCGAATCGAAATTCGACTTTAACAAACAATGTGAAATGACTAATTATCTTAAAATCTAAATAAAACCTCTGAAGTACAAGTTCTATTTTTAAACCGAGATACAGAATTTAGTCTCTGTCGCAATGTCAGTGCCTGACAAGAATCCAAACGAGTACACATTTTCTATGCAGTGTTAATATCAGTCAAGGTCCGTCAAAAAATAATTGAAAACCTCCCTGAAAAAAAAACTCCTCTTCCTCGGCATCATTTTTCTATGTTCGCTCTCCCAGATGCGATGTTATTTTGCCAACTGCAGTTTGGGAGAAGTGAGGAGAGAAGGGAGCCTCACACATAGTATAAAAATGGCGCTCTGCCTAAGCTGCCATTCATTGGTGCGGATTATGTTGTAGGAGACTGAAGCCTTAACCTTGCGTCGGCTAGCCATTCATCATACTTTCCCAACGAAAAGAGCGGCTGTCTTTTACGAGGGGTTGCCGCGCTAATGCTGTCAATCTTCGCGAGGGCGGCCGCCAAATCAGCGCCAACGTCCCACGGAAAAATTGACAGAAAAGATGCCAAGAATTAATTTTTTCGTGAAGGAGATATTTCTATTATGAATCATCTAATATAATGTACCATCAGAGAAAAAAAATCCTAATTTAACATAAACCAACATGATTCAAGAGCAAGCATTCTTGAATTTAAAAATCCTAAAATTACTTAAAAATTCTAAATTAGATTGGATCAATTTAACTCTATTACTTTATCCAAGAAATGTAAGGATTTTCCAATGCCAGTTTTTTTATAATTAGGACAGTTGGTAAGAACCACACAATAACCACACATTGTCAGAAAAATTAATTAACACATAGTACATTTTTCCTATTCGTACCTATAATTATATCTCTCTTGGTTTCACATCTTTTTCTGACAAATATGATATGATAACTGATTGTAATACATCTATATCTATAAAAGCCAAATACCACTGACTGACTGACTCATTCATTCATTCATTCATTCATTCATTCACTGGTAAGTAAGGAACACTCAACACGGAATCTCTGAAACTACTGGACCCAGAGGCTTGAAATTTGACAGAGACCTTCCTCTCAGCTATGCGACGCGCACTAAGAACGGATTTAAAAATCGAACGACTCCTTCCCTGTTTTTCGGCGCTTTTTCTACTCCGTTTTTCCCATTGAAATAGCATTATGCATTGTTGAAATGCGTAAATTGCAGTAGGTTTATTTCTCTCTTGAGGTTTCGTCTGGCCTCATGTGATAAAATATAATTTCAAAAATTTCATAAATTATAACAAATTAAGACGAAAAACACAGTGTAAATTTCTATTTCAAAATTATAACAATTTTCAGGAAACATATAAATTTAAATAATTAATTTTGAAACAACATTTTCCTTTATTTGTAATTTAAATTTTTTTCTAAAACTAGCTCTGGTACACTGAAATTTGCAATATTACACAAAAAACAATCATCTTCAGGAGTACTACTCTTAATATGTTTAATGTCAACCGGTTTATCAGAGCAATTATTGGAAGACACCTTTTCATGGCAAATACGTACTGTACTGACCTGGATTGTTGGCTCTGAACATTTCTCTATTTTAATAGTACCATCACAAAATGAAAAAACTACTTTTTGCAACACATCCATTCCTAACACAAAATTATTACTGACACTTTCAAGCACATAAATACTAGCGGGAATATTAAAACCATCAATAGAAATAACACTGTTAAAGTAGCCTAATGGAGTAATCTTATCTCCACTAATACCAATAAAATTAATATCATCTTTACTTAATACAGGAGAACCAAGTTTGAAGTATAAATTCTTGTCAAGCATAGTAGCCTCACTACCTGTGTCTATTTGGGCTTGTTCAGTGATATTTAAAATTTGAACATCTTTCATTATTTTTCTCTGACAAGGTTGTACAAAACTTTGGTGAACAGCAAGAGATTCAGGACAATTTTTGGCTAGATGATTGGCAAATTTATTGCATTTAAAACACTTGATCCCTTTTTGTTTTTCAGGACAATTATATCCTTTATGACCGCTTGATCCACAGTTGAAACAAATCTCAGGGGAGGGGTGGAATTTCTGGGGTGTTGGTGGGTAATGTCTCTCTGGCTTCCGAAACGGGCGGAAATTATCTGGACTGGGTCTGGAGGATCTCAACTGGGGAGGTTGGGAATTAGTGTTTCTCCTCATGGTGGAACAAATTTTATCAAAAACTTTCAACTTATCCTTAAATTCCTGTATAGTTTTAGAACCATAAAGAACGATTTTCTGGTTGAAAGGATCATATATACCATTGATGACATAATCGAACAAGGATTGCATGTCGATTTGTCCCCTACTTGCGATTTCACGCATATGAATAAAGTAGGTCGAAACTGTTTCATCCTTTCTCATCTTTCTCTGGCGCAAAAGATGGTGTAATTCGGCACCATTAATTTTACAGCCGAATTCCTCAATCAGATTCTCTTTAAGCTGATCCCAAGAGGATAATCCTCGAAGACTTTGCGCGAAAATCTTTGCGTCCTGCTGTAATGTCTGTTTGGCAAACAGAAGACATTGCAGTTCGTCAAGGCCGTAAAGCGCAAAAATTTCCTCCAGATTCTGAATGAATCTCTCAACTGGGTAGTTATCAGTGCCGCAAAACGGGCGTACTGTTCTCTTCAAATCGTCTATGGAAAACGATAAACGCGCGTGCGGGGGAGAATTTGGCCTATGTGGCTGCCCTGGCACTGTGCCAAAATTTTCGGATAAGTGCAAATCGCTGAGCTCTGATTGACACCTCAGGTCAAGGTCTTCCTCTGTAGCCTTTGGTTTCGGTTCTGATTTGGTAGGAGAAAGTACATCATCTTCACTCTCAGACTCTGCGGAACTAGATTTGTTATCGAAAAGGGAAAGATTTTGAAGGGAATTGAGAATGGATTGAATCATAATGTCGGTGTCGCCGTCAGGCTCTAGATGTAGCAGATTTATTACAGAAATAATATCAGGAGTAGTTAACTTTGTGAGGAGAGATTTCTTTAGGGCATCAATATCGAAAGTGGGGGGAAATCCGGAAAACTTTCTAAGTCTCTTGCGACTGTCTCGATCATAGGGAATATCTTCAAAACAAATGGCGTGCAGTAATTTCAGGTGGGCAGTTTTACCGGTTTTGAGGCTATTTCTAAGGTACGGTACATCATCAAGAGTAATTTTTGACATGATGAAAATGGACTCACCCCTAATGTAGAATCAGATAGACGAAAAGAACGATGCACACGGGAGCAGTAATCCAAGGGGGAATATGTTGACGATCACTGGAGTGTCACGGAATGCTGTGACGATGGCGATGAACTCGAAGGCGGTGTTGGTTGTCTGCAATGCGAATCACTCGGACTGGACGGGGCTCACTCTGAAGTGGACTCAGGCACTCGGAAGGGGTCTCTAGCAGAGATGGGCAGATTCGGATTCGTAAATACGAATACGAATTTGATTTACAGAACTTAATATGTCAATCCAAATACGAATACATTCGTATTCACAACTGTAAATTTGAATAGATTCATATTTGCAAGTGTGAATCCGAATACGAAATTTGGATTCACAACTATGAATCCGAATCCGAATGGATTCGGATTCACATAAATGAATACGAATCCGTTTGGATTCACACGTGGATTCACTGAAAAATTCTATTAAAAAGGCCGATGTAAATAAACGGCACTTCAACGCTTTGAAATTTAGAGGCTTTTGCAGGGTGTAAGATATTAAGGAAAAATATAAACTAAACACTTTTAATTTTTAATTGAATTAAAATATTGAAAAAACAGATAAGTACATTAAAATTGAATAGTACATAATAAAACTAAATAAATCAAATATTATCTATTTTGAAACATAATTAAAAAAAAATTATATCCTTATATCTGCTGAAATAACATGACAGTTCGAGGATGATGCATTTGCTCGCAAAACCACACGAAATTGAACGTACATATTGAATAGTACATTGAATAATACATATAAAACTAAATAAATCAAATATTATCTATTTTGAAACATAATTAAAAAAAATTATATTCTTAAATCTGCTGAAAAAACATGACAGTTCGAGAATGAAGCATTTGCTCGCAAAACCACACGAAATTGAAACGTACATATTGAATAGTACATTGAATAATACATATAAAACTAAATAAATCAAATATTATCTATTTTGAAACATAATTAAAAAAAATTATATTCTTAAATCTGCTGAAAAAACATGACAGTTCGAGGATGAAGCATTTGCTCGCAAAACCACACGTTGCTCAAATTTTTCGTCGTTTAGCCGGTTTGATTTCGGTGTTTTCGCCATCGTCGCATAAGAAAAAAGTCTCTCGACCTGTGCGCTCGAAGGCAGTGGGGTATTGTATTTCCTGAAAATTTTGTGAATGATGGGATAACTTCGAAGTATCTCCAAACTTGACTTTTTTTCTTCCAAGTACCGTTTCATTATATCTTCAGCTTTGTTCATAAGGTCGTCAGGAGGAGATGGAGCGACGCCCTCGTTGTCGCCAAAATCATAAAAGTCTTCTAAGGGCGGATCTGTTTCCATGACGTTGTCCTCATTTTCTTCGGGATCGTTCGCCAAGTATTCGTATATAAGACCCTTGAAATGGGTTAACAACTCTTCAATTCGATCATTAACACTAGGCCACCATACTTTTTTAAATCTGGGGTAAGAAAGTGCTGCTACAGCTGCATTTTTCCCTTCCACCGTGTTCAATTCGAAGAACGTGGCAAAGCGGCGGTTCACACTGTGCAGGTAAGCAAATGCAATCGGGCCGCAATATCGAAGATTTGACGTAGCCAATTTCTGCAGTTTCAACCTCACAGCTAAAATTGTCGGCAATAATATCCCATAATATCCTTCTTTGTCCCCTTGCAATATGTCTATGGCCTCGGCCACTGGCTTTGAACATTTTACATATTCTTCGAGGTAGGTGAATTCCTCATCGGTATAGGAACACGTCATTTTCAACTTTAGATTAATCTCCTCCATGTGACATTTTATAGCCAAAATCCCCTTCAATGAATCATAAAGGCTATTCCAACGGGTTTCGGTGGGCCTGGGGAGAGATCGAGCTATTATCTCTTCAAGAACTTCCGCGGTTTTTGGCCTGTTTGAAATACGCCACAGGATGTTGCACTTTTTTATTATCGACTCATGCAGCGACAACAGGCCTGCATTTAATTTGATTTTTTTCTCAACGTCAGTGCTTGCACATAATGCCAAGGTGTGGGCACTACACCTTAGGTGAAAAGGTAATTCGACAACATCATCATCGTCAACGGACACCCACAGTTCATCATCAACGTCTAATTCTTCGTCATTGTCTTTTACGTTCGTGGACCTCAGATGAACTCCAAAAACCGTAAAAGCTTTTACGAAGTTGCTCCCATTGTCGGTCACCGTAGCAACAACCTTATCCGGGGACAATCCATACTGAAGATTAATGCTATGCAATTTGGTAGCGATCCTATCGTAGGTATGGGATCCTTTGAATCGCCTGCACGCTAGAGCTGTGGACTTTCTTTCATTATTTTCGTCAATCCAATGTGCTGTGACCCCAATAAAACTCCTCTTTCCCGATGACCATACATCAGCAGTTGTGCAGAGCCAAGGAACAGATTTAAAAGTTTCTATTGTGTCCTCAACATGTTTTGAATATTTTGCATCTAACCTTCGTGTTAAAGTACGCCTGCTCATAACCTTCAACCCTCGGTTACTTATATTAAGAAAATTAAAAATTTTGTGGAAAGTTGGGTCATCCACCGATTGAAGGGGCACCATAGCGTGGATGACGTAATCAACAATCAAACAATCAAACCTTGATTGTTGGGAGGTTGACGACGACGCATGGTATCGAGTTTCGCGAGCACGACGGGGGTTTGTGGTTACAAACTCTTCCCTAGCTAATGAAAGACTTTCTTTAAAATCTTCCACGGTTTCCGTGGTGTGGTGACGTTGTAAATGGCGTATTAAATTGGACGTGTTCAAAACACTCACCTTAATTTCTTTTATTTTGGAGGAAACATTAGCATGACATTTTAAGCACTGTGCTCTTATGGAATTTTGAGAGCCTATTTCAGTGGAAATAGCATCTTCATTGATATTAACTGGTTTAAAAAAATTCCCACTCAGTGCGGTTCTAACCGAGAATCGCAATTTTCCCAAAGGTCCGCATTCAACAGTATTGTCCTCGGACTCCTCGGGCTCGGAATCACTAAAAATCTCACTTTCGGAGTTACTCATGTTGACGTTCGCTGAAGATGTTCACTTCACTTTTCCGTTAATACTAAATTTGACGCGTCTGTAGGTGAATCACCTCACATCTGTACTAACATGAACGTGATCGCATAAGATAATGACTCGCAAATAGGATTAAAATATAATTCCTATTCGGCCGGTCCTGTCTGGTAAACAGTTGCGATTAATTAGAAAATAAACACGAAATGGGATACACAGCGTAGCTTTTTATGCATATTCTGTTTTTCGTGTTTTACTTGGTCAGTACTCAGTAGAACTAAGTATGTATTAGTGAATAGTAACAACACTAAAATAGTCGAACGGTTAAAATTGAAAAAAAAAAAAAAAAAAAAAAAACTTTTTCCATTTTTTTTTTTCCAATATTTTATTTCAATTAAAAGTGTTTAGTTTATACTTTTCCTTAATATCTTACACCCTGCAAAAGCCTCTAAATTTCAAAGCGTTGAAGTGCCGTTTATTTACATCGGCCTTTTTAATAGAATTTTTCAGTGAATCCACGTGTGAATCCAAACGGATTCGTATTCATTTATGTGAATCCGAATCCATTCGGATTCGGATTCATAGTTGTGAATCCAAATTTCGTATTCGGATTCACACTTGCAAATATGAATCTATTCAAATTTACAGTTGTGAATACGAATGTATTCGTATTTGGATTGACATATTAAGTTCTGTAAATCAAATTCGTATTCGTATTTACGAATCCGAATCTGCCCATCTCTGGTCTCTAGGACATCTGGACGAGGAAGTTGACGCGTCGTGGGGACTCTTTACTCTCGGCACTCTCGGTTGTGTCTCCGAAGGATCTCGGGCTCCTCACGGCCAGGACTCAGATGACTCGTGGTGATGGGGTCAGACGCAGCGCGGACATCGTGTCAGATTCGCGGACGGAAGCGGGTTGGCAGGTCGCGTGTGAGAGCCAGGTTTCTCACAGGAATAGTTCGATGAAGTCAGTTGCAAGACAAGGCGGGGTGGGTTGTAGGCATTGAGAGTTCGTGTGTTCTGACACCACTTTGTAGTGTGGAAGCCAGTGATTGCAAAGGGATTGGGATTAAGTTAATTTAATTATTGGTTTAGACTAGAATTACATAAGACATTACATTAGACAAAACAGAAAGGGGGGACGATCACAAACAAAGAAGTTAAGTTTCACAAAGAAATGCGAGCGCTCTCGCTCGTCTCCTCTCTCTCTCTCTTCTATGGAAGCTCTGCCAGCTCATGGGCGTGGTTATTGCCGTTCTCAACCAAGGTCCAAGGACATCCTTTGTTGGAGCTCGGCACGTGTGGTGAGAGGAGTTGAGTGGTAGGGATCCTGCTCCCCACATAAATATATTTATGGAAAGGCTAAAATAAATGGTTTCCATGGAAACAGAGCTGAAATTATTTCATTGTTTCATGGGGCATGGTTAACTAGACTTATACATTCACTAAATTTTTATTTTTAAGTACTAGAAAACCGTTTTTACTAAGAAGTTGGGCTATCATGATAAAAGGAAAATGAGATTTATCAAGCATTTTATTATTTTGATAAAAATGTTTTTATTTTTGGAGATGTAGGATCATGCAAATAAAAATGGATTCTTTATCATTTTTGAATATAAATTAAATTAGGTATAGTTAAATATTTTGCTTTGGCGGCGGGAGTTTTTGACTGAATTACACATAGGGATTATTTTTTGATTAAATTAATATCATTTTTGGAAAACGATAGAAACTTCATATATGGTTTGTAACATCCTGTAGGAAATTATTCCCAAGGGGCTCAAAGAGGGTTGTGATTTTTACTTCCTAAGTTTTTATCAAAAACCGAAGCGTAATTTTTGAAAAGGACATCGGAAATACTTCATAGAAATTTTGTTTAAGATTTTAAACTATAAATTTCAAAAGACTGATGATTTCAATTGGATGTTCTTTTACAGCCACAGTAAAATGCGGGACGGGATACGTTAGGGTATATTTTCACAGTAAGAAACCGGGATGAAAAAGACGACGGGGACGACGGGATGATAAGTGATTGCTAACCAGGAAAAGAAAAACCATATAACTCAATAAACCTGATGATTTAAATTGGATTGTTCTTTAACAGCCAAAGTTAAAAGCGGGGCGGGATGAGTTAGGGTATATTTTCAAAGTAAGGAACCGGGAAGAAAAAAACACGATAGGGGTGACGGGATGATAAGTGACTGCTAATCCAGAAAAAGAAAAGATATATAACTTAATAAACCTGATGATTTCAATTTGATTGTTCTTTAACAGCCAAAGTTAAAAGCGGGGCGGGATGAGTTAGGGTATATTTTCAAAGTAAGGAACCGGGAAGAAAAAAACACGATAGGGGTGACGGGATGATAAGTGACTGCTAATCCAGAAAAAGAAAAGACATATAACTTAATAAACCTGATGATTTCAATTTGATTGTTCTTTACAGCGAAGGTAACAGCCAAATTTAAATGCGGGACGGGATGAGTTAGGGTATATTTTTACAGTTAAGAACTGGGATGAAAAAGACGACGGGGACGACGGGATGATAAGTTCCAGAAAAAGAGAAGACATAACTTGAAAAACTTTTTAAAATATTTATGAATTAACTCAACCCGTGCAAGGCCGGGTAAGTCAGCTAGTCTTTAAATAAAATCATTTTGAAAAGTCTTGTTTGAAATCACAATTGATCATATTTTTACTAGGTAGTTATCTTATGTATAAGTTAATTTAAATTATTTTGGACATAATGTATGTTCTTTGTTTTTTCCCCCTTTTCAAACATGAAGTAATAATTACAAATGCTATTTTTCAATATGACATTTCGGTGAAAAGAAACCATTACAGAACTCTATAATAATTAATTTGTTGGAGTTGAAGTTTTTATGCAATTTAACTCAGATGATACTGTAACTGTAACTGTATAACTGTAAATATCAGATATGAAGAAAAACCAACATAAAAAATGCTTGCTTTCAACTCTAAAAGACAGTTCTTTTTATTTAGTTTCAAAGCTTCCTTCTCGTTAATGAAAATTAGGACCAAATAATATTTGCAACTAACTAGGACATACCCAGTACAATGAAACCACACATTTCTTCTCAACAAAAAACCCTTCCAAGTAAATTATAGCCGAAAGAAGAGCACTAAAGGCTGCCAAATGGGCAACCCCTCCGTCTTCGAGGAGGCTGCTGTCTTCGGGAGCTCAGCTTTCGTGATAGATGAGGCCGCGGCCGTCAAAATAAAAGGCCGCTCCTTGGCGACGTTATGGGGTGCACTGTCACTTTGGCGATCATTCATCATCGCCAATTTTTTTTTCTCTTGTGTGCTCCGTATTTCCAGCACCTACTTGAAAAGGTTGCGAGCCCTGTTTTCACTTAATACTGGAGATTAATCTCACTTACCGAAATAATTTTTAATTCCTCGGAGTGATATTAATTCGAGTAATTTATCAACTAGTTGGAAGGGGATGTTCGTTGGAGCCTGGCCTGTGGATTTTAAGGGGTTTCTATCGGGACGATGTGTGATGCATTTTTTCCCTGCCGATTTGTCATTTACTCGTAGAAGATTAGTTTTTTTGGTAATGATGGAATGGTTTTGTTAAAGTGTTTTTTACAAATAACTGCTATGAGACGAGAAAAATAACGTAAGAGTTTTGTAAAGTTGTATGATATTTAGGTAAAATTTTAATAGCACATGACCCGACATTTATAGGATAGATTTTCCAGATTATTCAACATGCAATTAAATGCCCTATAAATATGTAAACAGTTTTAAATAACGTTCATAAGATGTATAAATTAAATATAAAAAGTCGACGGTCGTTTTTACGAACCCAGAGCTCGAGAACCCAGGGTGGGCTTAAGGCCGAATTTACATGCAGCGATTCGATCGACGCAAATGGTCGAAACTTCCCACAAATAATGATGTAATTACTACGTCATAGCACCAAGTACCAATGGCAGGACAAGATTCTAAATCTATGAGAGGAAAGCGATAGGAAATTTTCGACGGTTTTCCCCATGACGTCCCGGTTTTTCAGGCCAGTCTCTTCTTTGCTGAGTTCTCTAGTTTTTTGTTTTCATGACCAAAATGTAAGAAATAGTTTAATCAAATAGTTTAAAAACTCATAGGGAATTATAAAATAGTTCGTAAAATCAAAAAAAAAAAAAAAATTAAAAAATTGAATAAATATAAAATTTTGAAATATTTTTTTAGGATTTTAATACCCATTACAAAATGAAGTTACTCATCTATCTTTTGTATATTCTATTTATACTAACGGCCATATTCACAGCCTAGAGTGTCGGTGTTATTACTTGATAAAAAAAAAGGATTCCACTAATCAGAGTCAGCAAAAAGCTAATTTTTCTTTCTTTAACTGCTAGTTAACACCGACGCTGATGACTGTAAATATAACTGTAAGTAGAAAATTATCAACTTAAATAATTTATAACATAAAACCACAAAAATAATACATTTATCTTACTTTTAATACTTAAATTGCAATTTTAATTAATTTTAATAATCTATGTTCCAACAGCAAATCACTAGTCGCAATTGGAACTTACTAACAGAATAAATGACGAAACCTCCTATTGTTTGACACTTCCAAGTCATAGCAAAATTGAGATTGAGTGGAGAATTACGGCTTTCACCGCAAACCGTTTCTCCCGCACAACAAATAAAACATTTAATTGAAGTACTCATCGAAACAAAATCATATCCCACCCACCACAAAATGACCGCGTTACATTTCCACTCAACTGCAACGAACGACCACGGCAGACAAGTCATCCCCAGTGGTGGTCAAGGCGTTCGATCAAGGGAGAGAGAGGTCCTCCATCCACTTGACGTGTCACGCGAGCCGTCACGACCACTCATTCTTCACGCCACGCGGAACTGTCGGCAAGTGGCAATATGTGACAAAAGGAGGATGTGGAAGTGGCCGAGGAGCAATTGGGATTTCCGACAACCGATCGGATCGTAGAGAAAGTTTGGAGGTGGGTGGGAGGCTGTTTTGTTGTTGAATGCCCTTTTTTTACTCGTTGGGGGATGTAATAAGGAATTGTGGATTATATATAAATAGAATAAGAACTATGAGTATCGTCAACCGGGTTGGTATGATCCCTTCAAATAATTTTTCATTTAAAAAATTTCGCATAAATTTCAGAGAATAATACAACTATCAATAGATTCGGTACAAAATCTTACAGAGCTAGTTCCAAACTTTAAGTTAATTCAATGTTACCTTATAATTATGTTTAAATCTAATTTTTTTAACAAAATGTGATTGATTTCAGGTTTTTAAGTTGTATAGTTCTAGAGTTATTAGTTGTTTAAAAAGGCAGGAAAAACAACTTTCCAAAAGTTCTTTTGACATTAAAAATTATTACTACCAAAAGAGGGGTGATAAAAGAATGAAACCTGTAACATTATATATCTATAACTATATAAGTTCCTCATAAAAAATCATGAACAAAATGGGAGGGTCAAATCTTTGGTTTATTAGTTGTTTTGTAAAAAAATCCGCACCTTTTTGAAATTTCAAGGCCTTTGCGGCACGTGTTATTATTGTCCGAATGAGCTTAAATTTTGCATACTTAATTATTTTCTATTGTAACAAAAAACTAGGGGGCGTCATTAATTGAATTCCAAAAAAAATCACCATAGAAATAACGAGTATAAGGACCACCCTTAGATTAGGACCATTTAATTTAAGAGGAAAGACACTTTTTCATTTTCTTGTCTTAAAACAGCATTTTTAGGAAGTTGAATCTCTGGAATCACGTATGTGTAATAAACCTTAACAGAATATCCATATACAACTTTTTAAGTAGAGTATTTTATAAATTATAATTTATTATGGGTACAATTTTATATCACATGTTAGTTATGATAGAATAGGTCCCTAGTATAACCCGATATTTACCGATGTTCCCCGATAAAGTGAAGGTATTAAATCGATCAGTTGACTTTTATTGTAACTAATTTGGTTTTCGAAATAACTCAAAGAACTATATTTCTGTCCGCTTTTAGCTACATTATAAAACATTTTATGAATGCGGATATTAAAGGAAATACGCAAATTAGTTTATATTGTTAAAAGAAACTTTAAATTTTATAAAAGTTAAGTTATTAGGAGATAACCCACTTTGTTAAATTCAAGAAAAGTACTAATTTAAATGATTGGCTAAGTTTGTATACTTTGTCTATCATATTTACTGAACAAATCACAAAATTACTACAGTATCAAAATAACTTATTAATGGGATAATGGAATTATTAGTACCTTAAATACAAAAATTAAACTTTTATTTTTTCAACTATTTCAAATTTTTAAAAAAATGTATCCCTTTAAAAGTATGATCTAAAAAAATAAAGTATTATCATTAATATATATAAAAAATAAATCAATTAGGTACAAACATTCTTTATTTCAATTTTATAGCAATTTTAAATTTTTACGGGTTATATTTTTGTTGTTGTCATGTATTGATTTTATTCTTTAATTATACAGTTCATTGAAATAATAATAAAATAATTATCAAACATACAATTACAAACGGAATTGCATTACTTAAAAAGGAATATAAAAAAATCTCTCCTAACCCAATTTGAACGCCATAACAGAAAGTTTCTTCGCCAATTCTCTAGAGTAAGTTTAACGATGACAGGTCTAATACTTAATTAATTAAGTCTCACTTTCAAAGCCCATTGTAATTAGGTAAATTAAGACGGGTTTGGGATTCTTTCCCTAACAAATGCTTTTAAACATCGCTGAGATTACTCGGCCATTTTTTATGACGGTAATGTTGTTATTTGAACAAGACAGCAGTGTCAAAGAATTTTTTCTTCCTCTCAGCGCTTGTACTTAGTTAGAGCCGAGAGAAAAAATGGGGTTGATTATGTTACCAATTATTTGTAACACAGGCTTCAGCCTTCCAGTCATAACTTAATTGAATTTAATGGAATTATTGTGGTATAGTTGTGAAAGAAAAAAAAAGGTGGATCGTGGATGTAAGGTTGTAAATTAAGGAAAAATAACATTAAGATAAATATGTGTGAGCGTAGAGCCTAATTAAAATATCTGTTAATCAAATAAGAGAAAGAGGAATTCTTCTTAGACTCGGGGAAAAAAATCGTTCACGCAACGATTTTTTCCCTCTATTAATATTTTTCTTGAAAGTAAATAACCAACGCAAGCAATCTCTTCAAAATTAGATCTGATTTAAGGATGAGTAAGGCCATTATTTTGAAATAACGTCACAAATAATTATTGAAAAAAAAAATAAATTTTAAACAAAACTTTATCAAATTGTTTATACATACACATATCGTTGTTTATATATCGTTGCTATATCAAATTGTTTATACATATCTTGTTTAAATAAATATTCTACATTTTTGCTTTCAAATTATTATTACAATTTGTTTTGGTTTCAATTTTAACAAATATACTTGTTTATATCAAAATTAATTTTCAGAAAAAATAAATTAATAAATTCATTAAAAATACTATATACTTTTTAAAATCTAGTCACATTTTACCTGAAAACTTGCTATTTTTTATCATTGCTTCCTTGGTTTTGGATATTTTTAGGCATAAAATATTTAGTTATGGATGTCAAAAATTATTTAAAGATCTTGACTGTACTCATTGAATTATGAAATATTTTTAAGGGGCATTAATAAGTTTTTGCAATATTAAAAACTGAGAGGCACCAGATACTTTTTAGATATGCTTTGAAAAATTTCAGGTATGTATAAATTAATTTCAGGTATTAAACTTTAACTTCGGTCCTCGACAAAAATATTTGATATAAAAATGAAGTCAAAAAGCAAGTAATATCAGAATTTGCTTATTTTTTTCAATCACTATTTCAAAACACAGTTGACTAAATGCTTCGGTATTTGGTCTATTTCGACCTCACCAAACTTAACCAGACCATGAACTGCTACAACCGTGATGAAGCATTTACAAATAATGAAGATAAATTTTTCATCAACGCATGACTCTTTTCGATACATACAATCAATCTTCCACCACCATGAATCAACGAATACCAACAAAAAAAAAATGCCTAAACCCATTTTACACGCATCCAACCGCTCTTTGCGTCCACTAATCCGATCCGACTTCTCCGAATCACACCGAAGTCAAAATAATAATAAAAAAAAGGTGACTGCCCTGGCCGAAGAAAATCTGGTTCTGCGGAGATAAGAACAAGACTTATTCCACCAACAACCGACAAATTCCGTGCATATAGACTCCCACACGCAGAAAAATGCATCACCAGCCTCTCAAAAGGCAGTGATTTACGCTCACGAATGCGTAATACAGCGCTTGAATTGAATTCAACTAGAGAGGATCGTTTTACGTGCACGCCGAACGTACCCTTAGGGCGGGTTGACATGCAGCGATTCAAGCGACGTGACCATGACGACTGGTCGAAACTTCCCCATAAAAGCTGACGTAGCTACTACGTCATAGCGCCAAGAACCAATGGCAGGACCAGATTCTATATCGATGAGGAAAGTAATAGGAAACTTTCAACCGTTTTCTCCTTGACGCATCGGTTAACTCGCTACTTGTAAACCCGTACTTATGGGCTTTCCACCCACAGCGATTTTTTTTTTTTGGGGGGGGGGAGGGGCGGATCATCCGTTTTAGACAGATTGGAGGGGGCAGCAGATCGCTGGAAACAATTTAGTTTGCCGCCTGAAATCGAATTGAGAGGGAGGTATGGGGTAAACAAACGTTCGATGTATTATTCCTAGGCGCTGGATCCTTTATCAGGATGAAATACGCTCTGACTGAGAACGTATTATGCTTTTTCGAAGTGAGAGTGATATTTTATGCCTTTTTTTGAAAGGGAGAACAATTGAGGTTTTGTGGGTGTTTTGTTTTCGTTGGGCTGAGGTTTCTCTTTGAAGAGTAAAGAATGTATTGAAGCGAACTGTGGATATCAGTTTTCATTTGACTGGGTTTTATTCGATGGTGTATGAGTAAGAAAAATGGTAAACTCACTAATTAGTTTAATCTACTTCGAATTATTTCCTTGAGTATTTTCACAACGATTGGAAATACCATTGATTAAGTTCTATGGGGCATGATAAATGTATTATGTGGTCGTAGTGTGGATATGGTTCACATATGTCAAAAACGTTCTAAGTAATTCTTAAAACATAATTGTGTTTTTATTTATGTGTTTAGTAAAAGAGTAAAAAATTTTCATCGGGGCTTGCTACCTGTCTACTTTTTAAGATGGTCTAATGCACAATTTGAGGAATATCTGTAGACAATATTTATTTATTCAACAGTTACTTACCATTCATTACCTTTTAAAAATTTAGAGATAATTAGTTTTTTTAAACTCTTACCCATTATTTTCAAGAAAAGGTATTACAACCTACACAATAAACTAATTCTCTTATCAAATGATCCATTAAAAACATGAAAGATTAAAAATACACATCATAATTTAATTAAAAATTCCTCGTTAAGACTTTGCCTTTACCTAGTTATTTTGAAGTAACCATTAAGGGCACATTTCACCCTCCTTACAGCACCCTTTAACGCACCTACCTCAACACGAAAAACACCATAAAACACGCGAAAACACTCAACACCAAAAAATCCACCTCAAAACCTCTCGAAACACATGTAACCTCGCCAACACAACAACAACCAGCGGGCGATAAAAGCCAACAAGAAAGCAGAAAAGAGGCAATTACCACGTAAAGTTATTAAAGCATATATAAAACCCTCCGGTAAAAAAAAAGACCAGCGAGATAAAACCCGGGTAAACAATATGCCCTCTCTCAAAAATTACGCCCGAAACCGGGGCAAAATAAAGGACGCGATAAACCATACTCCAACACCCACTTACCTCTCACGGTTATTGTGGCGACGAAAGTTTCCCCTCCATGCACAAAAGCCTTGCAGAAAAGCAGCTATTAAGTGAATATTTTACAGTAATACCTTCGGCGACGCGTCTTGTTTTTCTTAATTAGTGGGGGGTCAGCCCTAGGAGGGCCATTAGGCGCGTGTTTTGAGGGGGCTTCCCTTAAGAGGGGGGAGATTACAGGGACAAAAGGGGGCGCGTGGAGTTTAATTAATGCGGTTTCCCGCGGGTTTTAATCCGGTCGTCTTTGTCACACCTTGTGGCTGCGTCGAAGGGAGCCTTCAAAAACGGGAATTAATTTGGAAAGGGAGGGTGATGAGGTGGTTAGGATTTGGCTGGGGATGATGAGTGATAGGATTTTAATTCGTGTTTGGGTGATAGATTTTAATTTGGACGCGTTAGTCTTGTGTTTGTGTATTTCAACGATTGTAAGTATGAATGTTTTCAGTGAGTGGATATTCAGTGTTAACGTTTAAAAACGGTCATTCTTATTTATTTCATTGGGCGTTTTTTTTTTGTAATTAAATAAATAAATAAATAAATAAATAAATTTTATTTCCATCATACAGACAAAAAAAATCCATTTACATGAGGAAAACAGAGGAAGACACCGAATACATGCATACATTCAAATTACAATAAACACGTTCAAAATACAATAAACATTAAATAGAAAATTACAAAAATGACTCTGAATTACAAATTGTTTATGTAATCAAATTGAAGTTTTTTAAAACTATCAAAGAATACGTCACTGTGCTCTGGTAAGTGATTTATTATTTTTATGAATTGTATTATTGTTTGTTTATTTAAATATGATTTGGGATAAAAAGTTTCTTTTAAAATTTTGCTATTTCTTGTATTATATGGAGGAACATGTATATTTATTTGATTTAATATAAAAGGGCAATCAATATTGTTATGTAAAATATTATGGAAAAACTTAAGAATAATAAGTGATCTGCGCTGTTCAAGTAAGATTGGGGTTTCAGAATTGGTACAATTGAATTTAAAAGATAAATATCGTAGAAAATTTTTTTGCACTTTTTCAATTATATTTTTATTGGATATGCTAGTAGGGTTCCAGATCACAGTGCCATACTCTAGTATCGGACGAACTAAAATATTAAAAAGATTTAAAATCACTGATATACTACTAAAATTTCTTGTTGATCTTCGCAACATTCCCAAACATTTACTGGCCCTCAAAGTGATGTCCTGAATATGAGCGTTAAAATTAAAGTTTGAATTATAGATGATACCAAGATCCCTGATGATAGATTTTCTGGATAATATGATATTATTTATTTTGTAACCATATAAAAAAGGATTAGATATCCGAGAGAAAGTTAAAATAAAACATTTGTCAATATTGAGTGACAGTTTGTTTCTCTCACACCAAACAGTTAGGTTGTCAAGTTCAGTTTGTAGACTATTTATATCATGTAAGGAAGATATTTGTTTGAAGATTTTCAGATCGTCAGCAAAGAGTAAAGATGATTCAAAAATTGAAATTATATCATTCACGAACAGATTAAAAAGCAGGGGACCAAGAATTGACCCCTGAGGGACTCCTGAGGTACCATAATAAGGATCGGACAAAGAGTGATTAAATTTTACATAAAGAGGCCTATTTATGAGGTAAGAATGTAACCAGTTGACAGCGCCCTCACAAAAACCAATATTTTCTAGTTTTAAAAGCAAGACCTCATGGTTTACAGTGTCGAAAGCCTTTCTAAAATCAGTGTATACGACATCGAGTTGTTTACCTTCATTTAAAGCATTTGATATATAACTGTTAAGGCACAAGAGATTAGTAGAGGTTGACCTCTTTTTTGTGAAACCATGTTGATTGGGAGAAATTATTTCATTGACTTGAGAAGATAGTTTACAATGTATGATACTTTCGAAAACCTTAGAAAAACTTGAAAGAATAGCTATTGGTCTATAGTTAGTGATGTCAGATTTTTTTCCCTTTTTGAATATTGGTACTATTTTTGAGGTCTTCCAGACATCGGGAAAGGTATTGGTTCTTAAGGAAAGATTAAAGAGAATAAGTAAGGGATATACAAAACCCTCCATATTTGCCTTGATGACATAAGGGGGAATCAAATCAACACCCACAGAACAAGTACTCTTTAGTTTTTTTATACTGTTTTCTATGTCTTCTGGGGATACAAGATCAATACGAATCAGGTCTGGAGAGGCACGATAAGTTGAATTTATTTGACATATATTTTGATCATTTAAATCTTTATAGACACTTGAAAAATACTCCCTAAAAGCGCTGGCTATCTGCGGATCATCGAGAAGTTCAATGCCCCCATAAAACATTTGGTTAGAGGAAAGGGATTTCTTTTCATTACGGTAATAAGACCAGAAAGTTTTGGGATTTGATTTTATAGATCTTTCAATATGATTTATATGTTGTTTGCGAGTGTCACGAATGTCACTTTTTATGGATTTTCTAATAGTTCTAAAACGTTCTAGATAAGTTAGGTCATTAGTTTTTTTATATTTGTTTAGATATGAATTTTTTAGCTTGATATTTTTTATTATAGATTTAGTGAACCAAGGGGGGTATTTTCTTTTACGCGGGGTATTTTTGGGTATCGAATTATCTAGTATTTTGTACAGCATCATATAAAATTGTTCTACAGCCTCATTAATGCAAGTATATTGATTTAAGAAATTCCAATCAGTCTCTAATATAAGTGAGTACAGTAAATGAAAATTTGCTTTCTTAAAGTTATAGGATCTGTTTTCACTCTGATCCAAGCTAGACTCTTTAATTTCAGGGAAACTATTGGTTTTGGTTACTTCTATCAGTAAAGCCGGGTGGTAGACATCTTCTTTAGAAATGGGAAGTACAGGCTGTGTTACATTTACATTATAATTGGTTAGTCTAACTAAAACAAGATCTAATATTCTTTTCATATGGTTAGGGATTAAGTTACTCTGTATGAATTTATGCAATTGAAGAAACACCAAAAAATCATGAGAAGTAGCCGTATTTTCAAAATGATCAGATTTCCAGTTTATACTGGGCAAGTTAAAATCCCCAACAATAATAACATTTGAGGCACTTGTAAAATATTTGTCAATAATATCGTAAAAATTTTGAAATAAAATAGGACCTGCTGATGGAGGGAAGTAAATGCAGCAAAGAAATAAATAAGCAAAAGAATTAATAAACAATTTGATCCATACACTCTCACCATCATGTTCAAAAACAGATATTAATTTAGCTTTAAACTGCTTTTTAATAGCCACCAGGACTCCTCCTCCACGACTAAGATTTGATTGTTCATAATTTCGATCATTACGGAAAACATCATACCTATCATCAAATAAACTATTGTCTGAAAATTCGTAGTTGAGCCATGTTTCAGTGAGACATATAATGTCGAAATTTTCCGCGAGGGTTGATTCAAATATGTCATCCAATTTTGTTCTCATTCCCCGAATGTTCTGATAGTAGATATTCAAGACTGATTTATTTACTTTTATGGAAGCACTATCTTGCAATATGTAGTGGCCTAGTCAATTCTTAGTACCTTCCGCGTCGTCATTCGCAGGTGAATTTCCAAAAATTTGATCATGTTTTAGCCTGCCATAAAATTTTGAGACGATGCATCCTTCTGGCCATATGTTTTCATCCAACAGTACATTAATCTCACTATCAAGTACTTCTATGTGAAACGAAGAGTAAGTATCGAATTTTGTCCTCATTCTCGTACAAATAAGATGATCTAGTGACAAAGTAGACAAAAACTCAGTTACCTCTCTTGCTTCAGTATGCGGACTCAATCTGGATACAAAAACTGCAGATTTTTTTGGAGATCTTGCGACTGACTTTAACAGTGACGATTGGCGTTTACCACTTAATATAATCTTCGCATTTGAACGAGATTTCACAGCACTCGAATAACTAGGTTGACCTCTTACGCCGCTGTTTATGTATACACCTTCACTTTCATTCTCTGACATGTTTGTTTTGGTGACACTTTCCTGTGGGCTAATTGTTGTTACCGGTGCATAAGATACAGGTTCAATACCTGATCGGGTGACGGCAGCGTATGTTTCGGATCCTCTATCGGTTGCTGTCACGGAAGTAGGCTTTGCCATGCAAAGGTTTGTTTCCAAGCTTTCAAGTCTTACATTCATTTCAAGCTTCATACGAGTAAGTTGATCGTTTAAGTTTCCCAATTGGGATAGAACTGCTGCTGATGAAAGTGAAGAAATTTCATGCTTCACCAGGAACTCCTCGTGCCGCTCAAATGACTCGGATATTGTATTTTTAATCTTGATAAAATCAGTTCTGTCCCCAGCGCTACTAGATTTTCTTTCGCATACTCTCGAAAATAAGTCATAGAGCTGATCAAGTTGAGAATTCAAAAATTTAGAATCAAACACTGGAGGTGTAGACTCAGACAAAGACATAACGCCCAAAAAAAAGACAAGTTTAGAATTTGACAACGCGGCTATAGCCCCGCGGACTGGCTGATCGTAGTCAAGCAATTCATAAATAATAATAATAATTCATAAATTTCATAAAAGTTCTTCCATACAATGAATAACCAGTGAATTTGGCATTGACCAGTTCCCTCAAATATTCAAGATGATAAATGAAAAAAAGTTCAATCGACGCGCTATCTTCTTCAAGTGGACCACATCTACTTTCAAGAGTTTTAATGTTTTCGTAAGATCGGTCTCTTTTCTTTTGGCAAGAGGTTTAAAGAGGAGACGAAAATAATTTCCAAGAAAGCCCTTGTCGATTGCACCTCAAAGGAGGGGATCTCTTTTTTGAATGCAGGAATTATGAATGCAGGATTTACATTTTTTAGTTTTATACTAAGTGAGAATAATATTTTGTGTTTTTTAGTTCAAGTGATTTTTGAAGGATGTTTTTCTACCAAAATAGATTCTTATTAAGGATTTTTCCATGTCTTAAATTTTTTGTTACATTTTTTATTGATATTAATCCTGTATTTCCTTTTAAATCTGGGATTTTCTATTTTAATAAAAGGAGTTTCATTCGAGTTTTGTATTGTTTTGTGTTGTGTAACTGGTATTATTTTACTTTTGATTTCCAAGTTTATAATTAAATTTCCTTTCAAAAGAGCATAAAATTGTCTTAATATCTTAATTTATTTACAGCACTCAAGCTAAGCTTCATTTTTTCTTAGTTTTCAAAACTTATTTTGTCATTAATAAAACTCATAGTTTTCTATAAATGTAGGAATATGTTGTTTGTAAAACATTTCCTTATCATATTAGGAAACCCAAAATGACTTCCAAAACAATTTAATTTATAAATCAATTAAAGCTATGTCTTCAAAAAAAATTTTAAATAAGTTTTCTTCTATAAATGCTAAAGATATTTAATGTTGGATAACGTAAGAAAAAAAAGCATATGTTCTTCCAAATTTAGGTAACACAATTTATGACTTTGTTTGAATTTTTTTTTCTTTTTGTAAAAATGAGAATTTTAAATCTAAATCTTTCTAAATTTCTTACATTACATTTACATCTTGTTTCAATTTTAAGTGAAAGTTTGTTTGTTAGATTGGTTGGGTTTATTTATGGTGCTCTTTGAAAGTTTGGTTAGGAAGTTAAAAAATTTGACGTGATGCCGAATAATTTTCTTTCCTATCTGAAGAATAACTACTACATATAATTAGAGATCTGTATAACAGAGTATATAATCCTACGCTTTAATAACAAACAAACCACTTTATTCTCAAATTTCACACTTTTCATTAAACAACGACTGTTCTGCTTCCGCAAATTAAACCCCGTTCGCCATTTCACCAGAAATACAACAGCCCTCATTTACCATCCCATATAAATGCCCCTAATTAAACCGGCATTTCGAATGGTCGATATCACCGGAAAGAAAACAGGCCTGCAAATAAAAACTAATGCGTTATGCCTAACAACCAAACATTCAGTTCGGTTTTATAGCGCCCCTCCTGTCTGCAAGGCCATATATTTTATTGTCACATAAATTCCCCGAACGAAAAGCTAATTTAAAAGTACTTGTTCCGCAACGATTTGCATAGACTAACTGAATTCTTTATGAAGTTCATATTTTAATTCCCGCCTGCGCCGAAAGCGCCAAAAGCGACAATAAAGGACTTGAAGACTCTGTTTTATGGGGGGCGTAACGACTCAAAGAAGGGGGCGCGCGGGAAAGTTATGTAACGAGCTGTTAATGCGCGCTGCCTTGGCGCGGTTATTTAATTAAAGAAATAATCTATGAGTCGCCAAATGGCGAATAAATATGTCGCCTCAGTGCGAGATTCGGCGGCGGGAAAAGTATTTTAAATTATTGCTCCCCGTAGAGAATTAATAAACGTTTTGTTGCTCGAGTGTCAGGGGTTTCGTGTTTCCAATTAACGCTTTAGGGGGCGCCTTTTGTTTTTGGAGCTTTTTTCGGGTGATTTGTAAGGTTGATCATGGCGCGGAAAGCCAACGCAAATGAGAGGAGATAAAACACGTGTGATTGTGTGTTTTGGAGAAGCGCCGTTTGTTAGTGGAGTCGGCGGAAATTCGGTACATACCATTAGCTAAGCAGAGTTTTCTCTTATAGCCTCTAAGTTTGTCAGCCATATGCATTTAAAACCTTGTTTTGCATTGTACCATTGTGTAAAATTGTCACTCGCCACCTAATGCTATAGATGTAGATTGAATCTTGATAATGATATTATCATGATTCAACTGTATTGAATTTCATAAGTTACATGTTATCTAATTTTCATGGTACATAGAAAACGAAGAAACGATTTGTATTTCATAGTAGGTGTTCCTAATATTTTATAAGTCGTGGTACACTTGGCATAATTGTAAATATCTTGTGACCCTCCAACAACATTTTAGTAATTTTTTTAGGGTTTCAATATTTAATTATTGTTTTGTGCCCGAATACAAGGTTTAGAAATGAGAGGAACTTTCTAATTTTTACCTAAAAAATAGAAGAAACTTAATGTTTTTTACATCCATTAAAAATTCCTAAAAACCTATTGTGGACTCCACTACGTATTCCTTAATATACGAATGATTCTGATTCCGTTTATAGATATCCGAATCTAACATACTTATGCTGTTTCCGCTATACTATATTTCTCTCATAGTATCAAAAGCCTGTGTTTGCAAATAAAACCTTCTTAAGCCTGCAAATAAAGCCTTTTCTTTGTATCAATGTAAAGAGATTCAGTAAATCTCCTTTAAGTATGAAAACAATATACGTCTCAACTGGTACTGTTACCACAACCTCTCACTGCTCAAATCAAAAACACTAACAATGCTGACTAGTCAACATAAAAAAGAACGCGCATCGCCATTTTGATATTTTCAAAGCCTTTCACAAAAATATGGAATGTCTCTCGATTTGAATATCACGGACCACACACAGCAGGGGAAGGAGACGGGTCAACAAACTGTCGAAACGTCAAAAGGATGTTCAAATAAATGATGTGATGGGCGTTTACTTTATTTTGTCTTTTAACTACCTTTCTCAAAAGAGACAGGAATATAACCCTTGAATACCCTGGCGATCGTAAATTTTCTCGTAAAAGTTAGCATGGAGATAAATATGAATCTCGAAACGCTTGAAGACTTTATGCTTTTGAAATATTAATGGAGATTTTTGTTGATTAACATAAAGTAGTAAAATTCGTCCAAAAATATTTATAAGAGCATAGTTATTTAAATGAAACGCATGGCTTTGAATAATGCAAAAGCGAAAGAAATTACAATTGAGTCATTTAATTTTGACGATAGGGGATTTTAATTAACCTTTAGTAAAAGTGGCAGGCAGATAATGGCGGGTAATTTAAACAGCTAAGTTCACAGTTACTTTATATAGGAAAATTCAAATAAAGTTATTTTTTAATGCCAAGTATTATAAAGTTGTTAGCCATATAAAGTAATTTGTCTACGTAACATAAATTTATATTAATTTGAATTTTACTTTGGTAAATGTTACACAGTTAACATTAGTTTTACTTTATATTAAATACAGTCGACTCCGCTTAATGTGATCACGGTTAATGTTATAAATCGCATGTTATTGAAAATAATTGGTCCTGATCGTTCCTATTTAAATTAACGCAAAATGTATAGTTTTATGTGATCATTATATCGTTTTATGTTATCAAAATTTGATGGAAACCTCCTATAAAACCTCCTTTTTTTCGTTTAAAGGCCAATTTCATTACATAAACATACATGAGTCATTAATTTAGTACTGTTATTTGATCAGCTCTTATATTTTTCTTTAAAAATGTTTTAAGTTGCAAAGTACATACTTGAAAATTGTTTTAAATACTTCAATGTGTTCTTGATTTTAATGCAAACACTCGAGTTACAAAGTTACTAACGAGTTAACTATAGGTACAATATCAAAATTAAAAGATTCATTGGTTTGGAAAGTTTTTTTCAGAATGTTGATTAACAATAGTTATTAATTGACGTGCTGGATATTTTTGAGACAACATTTTGAATAAATTATTGATAAGCTAAAGTTAATAAGTATTCTAATTTTGAGAGTGTCAAGAGTGTCATGCATTCAAGTATCCCAAATTCATTTATCACACATCGGATTTTCTATTTTCTTTTGTTCATTTATTTCATATATTCCATTCTTATAAGTATTTCTCAGTGTTAGTCTTAAGTAAGTGTTTTTAGTTTAGTAATAATATACAGAAGAAACAAACAGAAATTTTGAAATTCAACAACGATATTTGAAATTTGAGGAAACCTTAATCAGTACCAATACATATTATTCAGTTATCCAATCAAAAATCATTCCATACAAAGCAAAAATTCCAAGCATGGCAAAACCCAATCCCCATTTTCCTCGAACCCCTTCAAAATTACCCCACACTTCTCTAAATCCCCTTCTTCCAGGTGATTGATTTCTTGATTTTCAAGGGACCACCAGGGAGCGGTAAATACCCCATTTAATGCCAGATTGCAAATCGATGCCCAATTTTTTTGCCGTCATTTTTACCCGTCCCGAGAATGCAGAACACCGCGTATGGAGTTAATCAATATAATTTCAGCTGTGCCAGTCACGAAGGGAGGGGGTCGGTGGCAGGCCACCCCCTTTGGTCCAACCTTTTCCTGAGATCCATCATCGTCTGCTAATCGCATTGGAAGATCCATTTTTCTTCGGACCTGCCAAGCCTAATACTCCCTGAGAAGAATGGTCGCCAAGGGTTGTCACTTGGCGAAGGGAGTAAGGAACCCAGTCCTTTTTATCAAATGTTAAAATATTTCACATCCTAAGTTTCAGCCTACGTAGGATTTTTAATTTTATTCTTACATATTCTGATGAGATTATATAACTTATTTCGATTCAAACTATAAGGAGGAAGAGAAAAAAAAATCGCAAGATGCAAAACAATCTTGTCTTTAAAGCTAATAAGTTGGGAAAAAAATCTGGAGTGTAGGACAAAATATTAATTGTAATACTAAATTACACATGTAAAGAATTTGTATAAAAAAAGCTTCGAAAAATTTCTTTTGCTGAAAAGTGAAGAAATTTCATAGCTCTGTAAAGGTTGTTTTACAACGATAATGGACTTGTTGCAGGAAAAAAAATATCCTAATAAGAAAAAAGTAAAGATAGAAGAAAAGTATCACAAATCTACAATTTAGAAAACCTATTTTGGTTACTTTATGAATTTATCTAAATTCATTATTCTTAGCGCATTTATAATTTATTTAAAAAAAATTATTCTATCAGAATGTATTATATTTTTATAAATTTATTAAAAATGTTATGGGAATAACATTTCAAGGAGAAATTTAATTTTCGGAACTGTTTGGTTTGAAATAGTTATCAAAATTCTTCATAACTTTAACAAAAAAAAAATATTTGATACCCTCGCATAGTCTTTCTAACATGTTCTCGCGTATTCACATTTTTCCAATTATTCCTCTTAATTTTTTTTTTTTTGTTTCTCTGCAAGGTAAAGAAATCTCTAAGCTCTGTACGTGTTGTTTTACAACGATAATTGACTTGTTGCAGGAAAAAAAATATCAAAATAGTGTAAAAATTGAAATAAAGGAAAATTGTCATAAAAACTAATATTAGACATAAAAACTATTCCCCAATTATTCTATTTCATTGTTCTCTCTTAAATTATGTGTCTCATCTAATCATTCATTTTTCTCTTAATGATTCAATCTCCTTTTTTTCCTCTATTTAATTTCTCCCATTCCTTTCATCTCTTTCATTCCAAAGTAATATCTATTCAGAAATTAATTACATAATAGACATAATGTTGACAGAATAATGAAGAAAATATGCAAATCTTTCTTAAAATATTCATTCTGAAATACTTTTCTATGTGACGAATCAATTCCCCTGTAAAGCTGTCTTTCTGGCAACACACAACAGGGCTCCATCGCCAAATACTACCACCCGTCCCGTCAGCCTTTAATGATGCGTTTTACACATGGTTTTCTTTCGGTGCCTTTCCCCTATGGTCTCCTCCAACTTCCACGCAACATGATGGATGTCGGTCATTTGCCAAGTGATTGATGCGATGTCAATCTCTCGGCCGCTTGGTCACGTGACCCCGTCGTGATGGAGGGGATGGAAAAAAAATTTTTTTTTGGTGGAGCATGCGCTCTTGTATTATCTGGGAATGAAAGGCCGTGTCCGACTGTCAGAAAACGTGTTGAATTTTTGATTCGCTCGGAACAGACGAGTGGACAAAGCTTGTCAAAAGAGAAACTGCCCCTGACTCTCTTTCTTCGTGCGTTTACTGAACAATGAGTTGGGAATGAAAAGAGAGAAAATTTACTTTTATTTCTCACGTTGGTGAGCACGTGAGTTTACACGCAAGTGTAAATGCGTATGGAAATGACAATCTCGTAAAAATTAAAACTTTGGCACGGCATTTAATAGCGTAGTAAAGGGATCTGAGAAGATTCGAAGTCAATTTTTCACTGTATAATTTTTTTAGACTTAAAATATCAACTAGAAAGTCCGGTGATGTCTCTAAGTAAGTGCTGAGGTCAAGTGTTTTTTGATCGGTGATATATTTTTATAAAAATACCACTGATTTGAAAACTGATATTAGCTTTGGTACAGGATCAGTAAAAATAATCCTTTAAATCACAGAGCATTTGTATAGACACCCGCTGTGGAAGGTAAACTAGAAATTTGTATCATTAAATAGGTAAGCGGATATTAGCAGTAAAGTTTTATATGTTTAACACATTGATCTGTGAACATTTAAAATTTGTGTATGGCATGCAAAATATTTTTAAGCTAAGCTTGGGAGCTGATAGTTTTTTTAATAATTTAAACTTACATTTTAAATAATTATTTGCTGCATAAACTTGAAATATGCACATTTTTAAAGATAGTGGAGTGTATAATGAATGTTTGAATGGCATTTATTCATCAGGCCATTCAAACAAAATAATACCATTCAGCCTACAAGATTTATAAAACTTTAAAATTCAACTTTAAGACATTGAATTACTTAGTACGCACAAGCATATGCGTTAAGTTTATTCTTTAAAAGTTTAGTTTTGATTTAATAGTTTCTTCTAAACTATATTCAGTTATTTTACACGTCCAAGTTTAAAAAGAAATGAAATCTTTAAATTCTTCTTCATTTATTTTAAAGAAAGTTAGGAGTTAAAGGTTTCAGGATATTTTTTCTACAAAACAGATTTCACATATATTTGTCCAACTCCTAGATCCCAACAATTAGATTTCTGTAAATTCAGATAATACTATATTGACAAGAAATTAAAATAAAAAACAATTAAACTAAAAAGGTTGAAAAACAGATAAAATATATTGATTTTGGGAACAATTAGTAAATTTATACAGCCTAATATACAAAGTTCCCAAAAAAGTCTACCACCATGAAACTAAATTCAGTAGTGATATTCAAAACTTTTGTTAAACTTAGGGACCTAAATGTTTTCTGTTATTCATTCTGTTCGATCTCCTCGCATGATTTTACAGAACACGCAGTCGTTAAATTAGCATCTAAGTGCTCACACACTAAGTAATAACACCCTGCAACTCCCTAACGTTTTCCCTTTGTGCTAAATAACATGAATCGTGTGTGACTTCTCGCATGCACACATAAGTGTGTGTTTCACAGTCACTTAGGGAATTGGTCACAGGGGGCAGCGTGACTGATTCCATTAGAGAAGTGCGAATTACGAAAATGTCCCCATTTCCTTCTCGAATCCATAATTTATACCTAATTTTATGATGATTGGTCGTAATTCTTACTATGTGCTTTTTTGTTATGAAATTTATCTGTTTTATTACTTGATTGCACAAAATGGTTATACATCTCTAGCTAATTTGCGTTATTTGTTTGGTTTATGTTTATATATTTCCTTTCACTGAAAAACTGCAAAAGTTCATTTACATCAAAAATCAAAATGGATATTTGAGTTATTTTCCCTTCTTTGCATTTAGGAGCTGTTCGGAGTTAGATATTAATATAAGGGATTTGTTTTGCAATGGATACTCTTATTTAGGAACTACTATTATTTAAATTATTATTTTAACTTAAATTTACATTATTATTTTATTATATACTATTATTTTAACATCCGTAATCAAAACATTATTTTAGGTTGAAAATTTAAAAGTTTTTAATTCCATGACAAAGGTGAATTAGAAGAAGCCAGAACTCACTTTCTTGCTTACTGACTTTTTCTCAACCTCTTTTTACTTACGTTTCTTGAAATTAATGAGATGAAAAGAGAATTGGGTGTAAATGAAAAGAAAAGTATGAGTAAGAGAATAAAAAAGAACTGTATAATGTTATGGAAGAGAGAATTTGGGAATGAGAGCGAATGAAAAATCCAAATGTTTCCTGAACGTCGTTCCAGATTCACTTCCCAGTGTTTGAAAGTACCTTTTATTACAGAAAAAAAAATAATTGCAGTATAATAATTGAGAAATAACGATTTATTTTAATTTATCCTTTTATTATTTTAGTTTCTGCATGGGATAAAATTTCTGATTTCCTATCAAATACTGGGTATATTGATAAAACTTTCTAATTTTAAAATTTCTCTTCCAGAAACCTGACTACTTTTTAACAACTGTACAGTTTCGTAAAGAAAACAATTTTTGGATTTGGATTTTATTTTATTTTCTTTAGAATTTTTGTTGTTGTATATTGTGTATTCTTATTAGATTAAATATGTTTTATTCACCTGAATGAGGTGACCACACCTCCTTGGTGATACAAATGTTTTCCATTTTATGTAATTTTCTAATAGTTATAATGTAATAAAAAATTGATTGAATTGAATTGAAAAAAATAAGAGCGATACTCCTCCAAATCATGTTTTCCTAAGATGGTAGGGATGAAGCGCTGCCAACTGCTGAATTACTACTACTAATTAAATTATCAAAGTCACTGATTACTTCACCCTACGATCGGAAACCTACACACATCCCCGGCTCCCTCTATCATTCTCATCTCCCTTTCTTCAAATCCCCCCTCATTCTCCAAAACTCCAGGTCTCTAGAAAACATTCTTCTCTCGACCTCACCGACAACCGGTCCTCTTCACCTGGCGCGACAGTAATTTGTAACCCGGTCCCTCCAAAAAGAGGTGTCCGCCTGTCCCTCTCCATCCCTCTCTCGGAGGATGGGGAGAAGGAAGAGAACTTCTTTAAGTCGTCCTCTCCTCATCCATCTCCTCTTTTCTGCCGATGGTCGTCACGTGGCCCTCCCGGTCCAATGGGAGGCGCGGAAAACAAACCGGCGGCGGCCCTGTGATTTATGTACCGGGAGCCGGCTAAGTGGCAGTTGGTAGCGATTGGCGTGATTTATGGCTTCTAATACCAGAGCCCGCTTGTTTTCCCTGTGCAGGGGCGCCAACCGTTGGCGAACGGGCGCCCCCCGGAAACCGACTCATGGTTGGTGGTACATAGGGCGATTGACCACAGTGCCTCGGACATTCATTATTGTGTGGGCAGGTGGTGTGACTCAATACGGTGATAAAATATGCAGATGTTTTGTGGTGAAATGTTAGTGGGCTCTATTGGGGGTGATATTGCTAAGTTGTGTAAAAATATAGAAAGGAGGAAATTATGTGAAGTAAAATTGGATATTTTACAGAAGTGAGATGAATTTGTTTCTTAATGAGAAAAGTTTCTTCGGGATAAAATATTTCGCAATTATATTTTTAGCACGACATTTTTTGAAATACTTAACAGATAAAATTATTTAATTTTAATTATTTCAATTTAATTACAGAATTGAAAAATCAAAATAATTACAACGATATTAAATTTTTAACTTAAATAAAATTTTATTACATGTCGAAAAATACAATTATAGTCTTTGTATTTCATTGTTACATCTTTAAATAAAATAGATCAATACCAATTTACTTTCTGTTAGAACTTCAACCATAGTATAAGAGGTAAATTTTAAAAAAAAATCTTACATCCATATAATTTTTAATTACTTTTTATTATAGCTATTGTTAAACTGACTCTTTATTTGTATGCTTCCCATGAATTTAGTAGAACAATAATGCTACAAAATAGTGTTAAAGTTAAAAGGGAGTTTGCAAATTCAATTAGGGTAAATGAAATACGAAATACCATTTAGAATTTACTGATCATTAATATAAAAAGGAGAACATATCACTGGATCCTAAAAATGTTCATGATGCGCTGTGGGCTGCATTTCAACAAGTCACAAAACCCGCGACATATCGTCCCTCGAAACTGCCCCATACACTGACCCCTAATGACCACTCATTCACAACCGCCCTATCTTTGATGGCACATAACTCCACCAGGACACCACATCTCTCACGTGCGCTTTACGACGTACTTCACACCGCAATCCTGGATCTGATTCCTGTCCTAAAAAGACACCCGTCGTAAAAAAAGGGAGAAACCCGAAATACTACATCCCCCTTATTACACGATATCTGGGAGGAAAAGAGAAAAAATGGAAAGCAATTCACTGGAAATATAGGCTTCGCGGATGATATATAGCAGATAGGCCAGCCAATAACATGTTATGATCCAATAATGACTGTGTTGTCCCTTCTCCCTTAACACTTGTGAAGCTTATCTCTCATCTCTTTTCCCTGGAAAAGGGGAAATATATAAGAGTGCCTTATCGGGGTGATTTCGTTTGGAGACCAGAAACATGGGATCACTGGGGAGACATGGATCTGGAATTTGGAGAAAGGGTTCCCTTGTTTTTGCATTGGGAATCTGTGAATAAAAGCGATTTGCGCGTCTTTTGCATGCATTCGTTTATCGTAATTCCCTTTGGTTGGGGGCAGGTGAAAATGGATTGCAGCGCCCTCTCTGTTGGGACGTGAACCGTTTTTGCTGGGCTTTTCGGGAGGGTTAGGGCAAATGCTATTGGTGGGGAGTGTTTGTGGAAGGAGGAGTAAAAGCGATTTGGCTTTTGGTGGGGTGCTTTTTAAAACTCGTGTAACATGAAAATTGAATAGGCTTTTAGGGTGGGTTTAAGCTGTTTCAATATGCAGAGAATAGTGTAAAAGGTAAACTTTGTAGTGGTTAACAATAGAGATTGAAAGTATATCCCTTTTTAGGGGGTATTACGATACCAGATATAGTAATTTAAAACTCGAACATTTTGTATGAACGAACGAATTTCGGCAAAAGTTCATTCCACCAACACAAAGTTAATTTCAAATTATGTCTTTATTGTGTTTGCTTGTCATAAGCATTTTTTAAACGAAGACAAGAAAATAGGTCTAAAAATGCGTATTCTCTTTATTTTAAAATCTTAAGAATTCGTCAGAAAACTATTTTACCTTTAATTAAAAATTAATTTTAAAGAAAGAAATCTGATATTTATAAGTCAAAAGTTACATACATTAAAGTGACAATAGTTTGCCTCCAACTTTCAGAGATTCTACTAACTTAAATAATTTTACACTTCCAGAATTTATATGCATGTTTGGCAAAATACTAAAATTATCAGTCGAAAGGTACTTAAGCTTGCTATTGGAATATGACAGTCAAGTATCGTGTATTGCAATTAGAATTTCTAGTCATTCTACCATAATTAATTATTGCCGTTCCACTAAAAACCTCTTCCAATTACACTGACAAGTAGTTCGTAATGAAATATAACCACTAGTTTAATTATAGGCCACAAGGAGAGCAAATCCTTCTTCCTGTCCAGATCCACTAAAGAATTCATAAGGTATATCCAACCCACCCACCCTGATCCAAATTATTATGAGAGTTGTCCCAGGGAAGGTTCTTACTCACTCCACGACCGACACAAGTTACAACGGGACACCTTAATACAATCCAAACACAAAAAAAAACTCTTCAATCTCATCCCCGCATGTATCGATTTAAAGAACCGATCCAAAAAAAATCGCATTCTGAGTAGTGATGGGCGATCCAACTCTTTTTTGGGATCAGATCAAAGCAACTCACTCATCAAAATGAGTTAACTCTTTTATATGACTCACTAACTCACTTACCTCCAAAATGTGTAGAAAAACCATCAAATCAATCCTATCGTAATAATTATGTGGTCCAGAATTATTTTGAATAGTGCGATAGTACGACTACGTTGGAACAGAAAAAGCTATGTCTTAACCGGCGACAGAGAGGAGGAAAGCGTGGGAGTGTTGATCGAATTATTGACAAACGGCAGAAGAAACAGTATAATTTCGATTGAGAAAAATTTATGAGATGCGCGTGATGCAAAAAGCCTACGGTGCGGTGAACGTGTGAAAGAATGAGGAAGGGTTTAGGCCTGAAATTCACAGGGGAATTTTGAAATTAAGATAGAATAAGTTAAAGTACACAAAAATATGGGGTGGCGTGAAACATCATCACAAATCCTTTTTAATCGTAAAAGTTTTTAATATAAATCTTAACTATTACAGATTTTGAACTGAAGGATTGAAAAAATATAAATTTGATAATATTTTTCCAAAAGCGTAAGCATAAGTTAATTCCCGATTGTTTTCTATTATAAAAACCTATTTCCTATAATAAACTATCCTTTCCTATTATAAAAACAGCGAATTCCACTTCATTACACATAAAATTCACTCCAAATCTCGAAGCAGAAAAGTGTTCACACAAAAACTTCCAAGAGAATCCAAATTTATCATCTTATTAATTCTTAAGAACATCTATCCAAAACAATTTTTCAAATACAATTAAAAATTTTAACGAAATCATCCATTTTATAAAATAGCTAATACAACGCCATCATAGCTGCTAGACTCGCGTTTCAATTCTCAAAATCAGTTTAAAAGAGACTTTTCAAATCCAAATCCATCGCCTCATTAATTATGTAAAACACTGCTAAATCATAATGACCAGGCGACCAGGCAGAAATAACTACATGCCTTTCAAGGCGTGTTCCCGTATTCCGCACGGTTTTATTCTTATTTTCTCAATCTTTTTTAATCGTCGAAATTTTTAATTGAGTTTCTAAATATTCAAGGATTACTTGAACCTAAGGTTCATAAGAATATAAAATCACACAAATTTTTTAATTATGAGCTGTAGATTTTATTAATCATCATCATAAACGTAGTGATTAAGACAATGTGTAAACTCGCTCAGTTTCGTACAAATTTAAACGCTACACCTAGACCTATTTTACCCCACTAGACCCATTTTCCCCCACCCTACCCTACAATTTTTCAAGTACAATTAAAAAATTTTTAACGAAATCGTCCATTTTTTAAAACAGCTAATGCTAATACAACGCCATCGTAGCTGGATTCTCAAAATTATTTGAAAAGAAACATTTCAAATCCAAATCCATCGCCTCATTAATTATGTAAAACAAAAACACTGCTAAACCATTAAAATATAAATCTATAAAGTATACCTTTTGCTCAAGATCAAGTATTTTTTTATTATCAACAAGTATTTAAATAATAATAGTGCCTCGTCAGAAATAACTACGTTCCTTTCAATCCTGGAAGCTCATTAAACGAAATTCTCATTTTCGCAATCTGTTTTAATCGTCGAAAATTTTAATGGAATTTCTAAATATTCAAGGATTATTTGAACTTGAGTATAGAAAGAATATAAAATCATTAAAATTTTTTAATTATGTGCTTTAGATTTTATTAGCCATCTTCGTAAACATAGAATTAAGACAATGTAAATATCGCTCAGTGTCGTACAAGAGTTGAACATTCATGGCCACCGAACAACTCCCCAATCTCTGTAATTCACTCCCCATCCAGTCGCTCACCAGCTCCTTCCACTCTTTGATCCCAAAAAGAGTGACCAAAAGAGTTATATAGTTCTTTTCAACTCAGGAGCTATCTACTCCGAATGAGTGAACAACTGAACTATCAAGAGAGCTCTCCGGATCGAAGGAGTGGCGGGATCGGTTGAGTTAACTCATCTGATCCGACCACACCGCAAACAACTCCGTTAACCACTCCCAACGCTCTTTTGATCCCAGCCAAAAGAGTGAGTAACTCTCTTTTCATCGTAATCGTTTCAACGTTCGTCATTCACTTCGCGCAGCTTGCGGAGAGCAATGTCTTGGCGGAGAGGAACATAGAGAAAGGAAAGGCCTGAGTGAGCGTTGATGCTGAACGGTAGTGGCAGGCGTGCTCTCGTGTTTCTTTGCGCTTTTCAAGGGGCAGTATCACAAATTAAAACTTTTGAAAGGAATTTTTTAAAATTGCAACTGAGTTACCACTCTTTTTTTCTCGCTCCTTGATCCTTCACTCAGTTTAAGGAGTTAGTTCAATGAGTTAACTCCTCAAAAAATCGCCCATCACTAATTCTGAGTATCAAAAATCGATGATGTTCATAATCGATTCTTCGAAACGAAGAATCGATTCCGTAACATCACGTGAATCGATTCATGCGGAGACAAAACGTAAAAGTACAACTAAAAAAGGGCCCTCATTAAATAAACACCTCCCGGACAGTTCACAATTAAGCCGGACCGTCCAGCCCTTCACGTGTCCATCCATCAGGACGCGGTGGGTCATTAGAAAATGGAGAAAGAGACATTAAGCGCCGGACAGGACCCCATCAGGTAATGGGTGCGTGTCACCCTCTATCCGGGGCCCGGACGCGCTGAAAAATGGCCGTCCGGCACGACAGGGGAAGGACACCCTGATTATTTGGAACGTGTCCTGCCTACCCGATGTCCGGTCGTTTAATTATGCTAACGAAGGAGCCTTGCGCAATGCTCTTTTGTCATGCTGATGAGGATGATCGATGAGGGTTGACGGTTTTTTAGAGGCGTGGAGGGAATCGAGAGTTTTTGCAGGTCTTTTGTTGCTCTTTTAATCGCGCTTTGGTTTTGGCAAAAAAAAATATGAGCAATGTAGATGGACTTAGAAGTAGAACTGTGCTATGTAGCAGGAAACTTATGTTTATGAAGTTCTTGTTTGATAGAATAGAGTTGATGTATAATTTAGATTGAAAAATTGAACTAAGAATAAACGATCTGTAAAACTGCTTTTCCTTTAGAACAGTTAGTATGCGGAGAAAACAACTCATCTGCATTTAGAGATCATTGATAGCAAATGGTATTATGATACGAGGCCTTAAAAATACTAAGGGCAAATATAAAAATGATTTAATGAAAAAATCATATTTGAAAAGCTTCAACACTGGAAAACATAAATATTTTTGCATCATTGAGATTGGTTTAATGTACCTAGTTAGAGAAACATTTCTGAGCAGAGTTTTCTAAATTATGTCTAAAGAGTTATTTAAATACGGTGCAAACAGTTAGTGAGTTTGTAAAATTTAGGTTAAAGGAAAATCCAAACAAAATGAAGTTTTGAGAAAAACCATGCACAAAAAACAAGAGATGCAAAAATGATCTGTAAAACCGTTTTTCCTTCAGGACAGTTAGTATGCAGGGAAAACAATTCATCTACTTACACTTGCTAATAGTAGTATGAAGCCCAATGAATACGGAGGGCAGATTTGAAGAAAACAAAAGTGGTAAATAAAATCAAAGGTGGTTTTGAAAAAAAAGTGTTTGAGAAGGTTTTTTTTAAAGGAAATTCATTAGCTTGGTAACATTCACAGGGTAATTTGAGATTGAAAGAGGAGCGAACTAAACATGAAAAATATCTTTTGACGACTGGACTAAAACCCTTAAGGTTATGATCTGCTTTTAGATCTGTTTACCATAGTTTTAACTTTCACTCTTTATTCCGTGATGGAGGCAGTGAAAGCCATAACAGAGAGAATGAGAGAGAAAGGAAGAGAGAGCAATTTATTTATAAAGAGTTTTGAAATAGAGCTATTGAATTTCCTTATAGGAATAACTCCAAAAAACATGTGGATTCATAATTTAGGGAATTTAGGGTTTATTTTAATTTTACGTGTTAAAGAGCGTTCCAATAAGCGGTACACGGACCATAAACCATTGTGAAATCAACACAACCCACGTTTTCTTTCAGCAATCAAATGCAAGATACTAACACTCAAGCAGGGCCGTAACCAGACTTTTGTTTCGGGGGGGGTTTTGACTAAAATATTTTCCCCCCTTACGGGTACTTTTATGTGTTAAGTTTTAGATGACAACATTGGATTGAAATTTTGATGCACTAAATTTCAAATTTGTGTAAACAATATGAATTCGAAGTAAAAGGGGGGGTCTGGGGGCCCTCCCCCAGAAAATTTTTGGAAATTTGCCCCTCAAAAGAGTGTTGTAGCTCATTTCTGAGACCCTTTAGATTACACCCATAGAGCACCACTCATTGTAAGCGGCCGAATTTTCAAGGTAAAAAGAAGGTATATTGTAAAAAATGGCGAAATGTTAGGGGGTTTTTAGGTTCCTACTCCAGAAAATGTTTTGAATTTTTCCCCTAAAAGTGGCATTTTAACTCATTTTGAGACACTTTAGGTTACATTAAAGAGGACCACTCCTTGTAAATCACACAAGTTTGAAGGAAAACCCGTATACTTAATAGAGTTCAAAATTTCGAGGGGGCTTGGGGGTCCTCCCCCCAAAAAATTTTGGAAATTTTACCCTTAAAAGTAGGGTTTTGACTCATTTTGAGACCCTTTGGGTTATACCCGAAGAGGATATCGCTTCTTGTGAGACATAATTTTCAAGAAAAATAGCAGTATAAAAATTGATGTCAAAATTTCGGGGGGGGTTTGAACCCCTAAAACCCCCCCCTTGGATACGGCCCTGCACTCAAGCATGTTTTACAACCTCCGCAAAACGATGTACAATTAACCAACTAACACACATCGCCGTTTTCCGAAACGCCGCCCAAGGGGCCCGCAAGAAAACGGAAAAGCTGCAAATCGCGGACCCATTTGCGCGACAAATTACAAAAGACATTCATTAATTCGCCTTATTATGTGTTGCTTTCCCAGGGTGGCCCTATCCCCATCACTTACCCTCTCAAACTCTATTAACACGTAAAACGCGCGTATCCATATACAAGAGCTAGCTATCACACACTCGGTGGATTAATTCGCCAAATTGCCCGCTGCAAAACGGCGCTCTGTGAATAATTTAAAACTCCGTGAGGGGGCGCTGCGACTTCATTAAAGAGAGCATTTAAGGCGCCAAAAGGTTGGATGGCGGCGATAATTAGGTTTAAGACAATTACAGGCGCAGTCTGTCCAGGGCGAGTATTTATCGCGGGGTGATAATTAATACAAAAGGCGCCCACGAGGAATCAGAACGCGCCAACCTAATCCCCTGAAGAGGGGAGCGCTGTTAATAAATGGAGAGTGCGGTTTGCCGGATTGGGTGGTTTAGCGCGATTTTTCTTCGGGAAATTTGTCAAATTACCCGCTTTGAGTGGTGTTTGACTAGTCGGAGCTTGAGGGAATTTTTCAGCGAGTTTTGACACTTTTAAAAAATTTTTGGCTGAACATAATCTTAGTTTGAAACGTGGCTGACTATTTTTTTTTGGGGGGGGGGGTCACTTAGTTTCTGGTATGGTACATAAAATAATTACATTATAATGCATTCAAATCACTTTTAAGTTGTTTCCCCACTTAGCACAAGAAATATGTCACTGTACCCCATTGTAAATTGTGTAATACAAATGACAACCACATTAGCTGTTAGGCATTTGTGGCATTAATATAAATAGACAAAAATTTTTGAGAAAAACTCTGTGAATACCTTAGATTCCTGACATTCTACTTTTTAAAAAAGTAATGAAAACGTAACAAGCATTGCACCTTTGTTTACTTCGAAACGTTTATTCAAAGGATCGAACCCCAAGAACCCACTGCAAATCATTTTCAATATTTTTTTTCTTTAACAAAGCCAGGAATTAAAATTATTCATACCAACTTGTAAACAACCACTAGACGAGGTTTACTTTTACGAGGTTTACTTTACGAGGTTAGTTTAAGAAGAGAAACTTAAAAGTTGTTTTCCTGTAAGTGCAGTTTTATTGCAGAAAAACTTATTTCGGTGTCAGTTTCAGCATGCAACTTAAAAGTTGTTTTTCTGCTAGCACAGTTTCATGGCGGAAAAACGAGTTTCTCCGTCAGTTTAACATTTTGTTAATTGGTATTGCCAATCAAATATTTCCTCCTGGTACCTTTACATGCCTTGAAAAATCGAATTTGGTGTTTAACTTAAAATTTCTTGCCTATTAAAGAACGATTTTAAAATAAAAAATAAAACAAGCAATCATAAATATAAATTTATCAGCTTACTGAGAAAAAGGTGTATTTGAATTTATTAGGTAAAGTATTAAAACGGTTCAAATCTAAACATAAATTTAACCAATTAAAAAAAGAAAACCATCATTTTAAAGACTAATCATTTTTCAGGGGATTGTAATATATAAGAATACTTTTATGATCTTGAATATTTTGAAAACTTTCAATTTCTTGTTGATTTACTTACAATTTTATCAATTCAATTCATTTTTAATTAATCTTATAAATAATTCTTGGTTAAATTACTAAAATAACGGCATTTTCACGCCATACTCACTTATTTTCTTCTCTTTCACAAAATAACGATTTCAAATTTTCAAAGCAGTATTAAAATATACAATTTATCTATATTACAGTTCTTTTTATTTTAAAAGCTTCAAAAGAAAGTTTTGTGAAATTTTTTTCCCGTAGGAAAGCCTCGTTCTCGATAATTTAAGAAAACGTCTAATTATTCACCCCCAAACAAGTGCCACATCCTGACTATCTCATCGGACTCCTCCGGTGATCTTTTTCGGATATTGGCGACTCTCCTTGGCGAGACAGCGAGAGACGCAACCCTGTAACAGTTATAGGAAATATCGTTTCTTGTCGCTCGACTCCAACCTTTCAGGAACTCCGGCGTATGATTATCAAGATTAGTATTGTATTTTGATGGCAGGAAAGGGTCATTAGTCACTTTTCAATTCGGGCTCATTTCCAGTCAAATGAGCCACAGGGGGCTCAGCATTTTGCCTTCGCCAAATCTATTTAATACTCCGGATAGGCGGTTAATAAATGAAATGGCTTGGCGCATCCACGACTGCTATTTCGTTAAGAATAATGCTGTAGACACCTCCTTTGAAATACTGTGTATATGGTTTCGTTTCGCTTTCTTTTACTGTAAATGAGACTGTTCTTTTATGACTGTTATTATACTTACTTATATTTTTTCTTAATTCCAGGGCTTCCAATTTCAAAAAAAGATGGAATTTAAATATTTAGTTCTCATTAATCTTTTCCTAAGAAAATATAAAGCTATCACGATACGTATTATGTCCCAAATTGAAACTTAATTATATTGTTTAATTCCAAGAATATTTCTTTAACAGATGTAAAAATGAAACAAATATTTTTATTTTACTCTTCTAAATGTATTACATTTTTCATTTAAAAGGTATTTAAATGAATTTGTGTTCTCAAATGTCAACTTAAAACATCAGACTTAAGATAAACTTCTTAATTATAGAAAATCAACATCTTAACTAGAAGTATGTTTCCTTTTTTTAATTCTTTAATTGATCTGGTGTACAATATTTTTTACCTATCTTAAACTATCAAAACGTTTAAGGAAAACTAAAAAAATTATAATTTAAAAGACAACCTGATAATCTTATATATTTAAATATTATAATTTACTTACTATCAATTAATATGTGCTTCTATTAATCGATTATACAAACTAACACTATTTATATTTCTATACATGTAGCTGTACACCTATATTGGATATTTTCATCACTGAATCTCACTTACATTAAAGTAATACAATTAAGAAATATTGACCAACATACCATATACTATATTTACACTTATCATCACCAAAACATACCCGTGGATATAACAGCTGGCTGTGACTATATGTCACGTAAATAAAACTTAAGCTTTAGTTCTGACACCAACAAGAGTTCTTATTCTCACGTAATCTGACGCTCTAAAACGCTTTAAATTTGACTAATCCCTGTCTCCTCTTCGGTGGGATAACGATATTTACAAAGGAGAAAAGATCACAAAGACTGATGATAAATTACTTGAGCAAATGTGTTACTACAGTTATAAACGTCAAGCATACAGAAAAGTGAAGGTAAATACAGTATTTTTATTGGGATACTTCCATGACCTATAAAATATGCTAATCCTTAAAAATTTACTATCAATAAATAACTTAGAAAAAGAGAGAAGATAAGATAAGCAACGAAATTCCCATTAATTATTACCCTACTTCTAGAGAGGGGAAGAGAAGATAAATAATTAAGATGGTTGAACAACAGGGTAAGAAGATCTTATGTTAAAGGGTATTTCACATGAAAACGATATTTCACATGAAAATCATGAAATGTGTCTGTTAATAAAGTTATAATCAATAACTCACAAATTGTCTTTCAATAGCTATAAGGAAAAGAAAAACTTGAAAACTAATAATGATTGCTAGGAAAATATTGATAGTTCAAAAAGAAAATATCTATGCTTATGATTTCGTTAAAAAGCTATTAAAAAATCTATTGTATCCTGAGTCAGACAAGTTTTTGCTCTTGCAGTCAAATATTATAAATGATGTTTATTTTAGTGTGAGCATTCAAAATTGAAATAAAACACTTTGTTTAAACTACCTTGTTAAAACTTTAAAATCCCCTTTTTTGATAAAAAAAACACCTTTTATTTAATTTATGGTAAGGGTTTTTACCATGCTTTTTTCAGTACCTAATCTGTAAGATATCACTACTTAATTCAAGTATTAACAAAATTAAACAGAAATATCTGTTAATTAATCCTGATTTTTATAATTATACTTTAGTACTTATTTTAAATAGTTATTTACTTACCGATATTTCCAAAGGAAATTAATATGGATCACTTATATAATGATATTTTGTCCTTCCTTTGCATGATGCAGTAAGTGTTTTAAAAAAGCTTTAATGTAGAATACTTTTCTCAAGAGTATCACATTTTATCAATCGTTTCTTCGTAAACAAAATATCTTCATCGCTTTATGGAATTCCCTCATGTTTCAGAAATATAAATTTTACTCGATATTGCAGATCTTTTATCTATCTTTTATTTAAAACAACATCCATCAGATAAATATCTATTTCATTCATCAATATCCTACAAAAAAACTAGTGTGCTGGGTACACGTTGAATAGAAAAATAAAGTGTTTCTTCACTTAGTAGGTTATTACATTTTCCATTATACCCTCGACGCGATACCGCGAAATTTAATTTTTTTTGCGTTTGAATAACATTTACAAATAAATCAGAGTACAGCTGGAAGCAGAAAATATCCGTGCAACTGCCGTTTCGGTTTCGCACATTATTTAACAAACTGCCTTAATGCACTCACTGAAAGTCCCATTTCCACACCTCTCCAATGCGGCAGTGAAAGTAAATCCAAAACGTTTCAATCCCAAATCCCACAGCAACGAAAGCGAAATACCGATATTCAAATACCACCGAAGTAATGACGAATAAAAGCGATGCAGGAGCAGCAAAAAGCAGAATAGATTTATGCCTCGAAACGTCCCAAAAGCGGTGAACCTCAAATTCCCATTTAGTATTCCATTACGAACAATAAAATCATACTCGGGTCTAATCATAAATCAGAACATTACGAGCGACAGTCGGGCTGAGCTATTACCCATTTATAAGAATTTACGTTGCGTACTTTGTCATTTCAGCTCTCTGCTCTTGAGTAACGGACAGACGCTTGATAAAGTGTCTGTCAAAGACTGAATAAGACGATTGAAAACAGCTCTGGCTGCGCTATTTATGGATGTACCAAACTCTCGCATTGGAAAGGGGGGAATTTTAACTACGCATAGTTTCGTGTTGAACAGGATTATGCGCCATTTTTTTTTGTGGAAATTATTCTCCTACGTTTCCGGCCTCAGACGTCTGAGTTGTAAATCATCGAGCGACCATTAGGGTGGTTGGAAACGTTCGAAAGAAGGGGTGCTTCTGAGAAGGAATTCGTCATTTTTGGGGGGTCGTGTCGGAAAATATGTCTGCTTGTCAGTGAATGCGCCACCGATTTTGGTGGAGTAAATTTTGGGTGACGTAAATCCATTTGTTTGCATGCCTTAAAACTAGTTTTAGTTTATATGAATATTTTTAAAAATATTTAACCCCCATAAATATTGTTTTAGAAAATTTAAAGTGTGATTTACATTTTCCTTATAACTGGCAATAAATATGCTTTCATGAAATGTTAAAAACGGGCATACACCTCGAAATATCTTGCCATTAAGTAGCAGAAAGCATAAAAGTTT